>CM060902.1:757008054-759508054 GCA_030737815.1 Allium fistulosum
TTATCATTGTAGATAATTATAACATTATATAGCATATGTTTTTACAATATTAGAAAGGTTAAATGTTACCATTTCATTTTTCTAATAAGGCTCCACTAGTCTTTTATGTTTCTCCAAATCCTAAGATGAAACATAGAAGTCTTACAACTTCACTAGTGGGTGTTAGGACTCGTTTGTTTTGGTATTCTGACCTTGAATTTGCTCAATAAATCATAACCCCACAAACGATGGATAACTCCTTATCGGTTGTATCATATACAACTCCTAACCCATTTTTCCTTGTTCTAATCTCATTTTGACCATGAGTTTGCTCAAGAAATCGAAAGAGATTATGCACTCATACCTACCATATCGTGATGACCTAAGTATAGTATATGTACCTTGAGTTTGCTTAACAAATACACATAATTATCTTACCTCATCTGTTCAATATATTAATAATACTACGGATAACATCCCTAGCTTGAGTTTGAACAATGACTAAGGAGTATGTAAGTCATTTTTTAATATATATATATATATATATGGTAGATGACAACATTGTATTGAAGATTCATAATCTTCAATATATATATTGAGTGATATTGACTTATAGAATAATATATTTCTCATGAAATGCCTCAGCGATTCAAGTGTCAGACACATCAGAAATCATGGTATATGTACATTTACAAATGTATTTATTTCTCAAGTCTATTTGGGTTTCTTTAGTGTTCAATATTTAGTTTATACACATATCATATAAGTTTTATTGTTATATAACTTTTATATTTCATATTACTTATTTGATAGTCTTACGTATAATATATCATTAATTAAAGGGTAAGTTTGGCTCACATCCCTAATAAGTTTCAAAATAAACAAAACATCCTTCACATACAAAACTTACATTTCCGCTCCCTATTTTCAAATTCGCGCAAGCAAAAATACACAAATACCCTTTATGTTTTTAACAATTCAAACGCGTATAACTTTATGTACGAAAACCGGATCAACAAACCGTTTTCACCAAAAAATCACAAATTTTATGATCTTTGAAATGAGATCCATTGTTGATACCAAAAATTTAAATTTGTATTAAAACTGCAATTATTTCAAATATTTGCAGATAATTCAGCAAATATTGAACATTTTCGATTTTTTTACAAATTTATAAAAATTACAAAAAATTGCAGATATGTCTGCAACTATATGATATAGTTGCAGACATTTCTGCAACTATTTCATATAGTTGCAGACATTTCTGCAACTATATGGTATAGTTGTAGAAATTTCTGCAACTATTGCAAATAGTTGCAGACATTTCTGCAACTATTGCAAATAGTTGCAGAAAACGAACTTACACAGTATTTCAGTAAAAATCTTTTATTGCAAACAGATAAATCATTAAGCAAGGATAATTTTATCGTTCAATATAAACCAAATAATCACATGTAGAAAAAATAGAGCACAGTATAAATGAGGGTATTTATGGAAAAGAATTAAGTTGAAACAAAAATAGGGACCGGATTTATAAAGTTTCGAACAGAAGGAGTTTTTGTGAATTACGTTTGGTTTTAGGGATGCGACCCTAATTTTCACTTAATTAAATCTTATCTAATTAATTTTAATCAATTAACTCTTTAATTAATTTTAAATTAGTATTCCAATGTAACTTTTATATTGGACATATCTACTATAACAATTATAGTGTATACTATAACCTTTATAGTGTAACACACATATATCATATATATGTGTATTTTATTTAATTAATTAACCTTTAATTACTTTATTCAATTAAATAATTTTTATTAAAATTTATTGATTTTAAAATTTATCTTGTATACATACATGTATACTTATGTTATCTTAAACATTTTAAAATAACATATATCAACATATATAATACATGCATATATGCATTAATTAATTAACATATTTAATTAATTTATTTTATTAATCTTATTAATATATTTAAAATTTGAAATTATTATATAAATATTTTCAAACATTTTGAAACTATCATTATCCTTTCAAACATTTTGAAAACTTATGTAGTATTATAATTGTTATAATAAACATGTTTTATTTTAAATTTAACTATTAAATTTAAAATCTTTAACATTAATTTTCAAAACGATTTTGAAAATCAGCCCAAGGCCCAAATTAAGTTGGGCCTTTTCTATTAGGAGTAACCTTTGGGCTCACTTCACCTTTCGGGCCAGGCCGGTAACCAGGTAGGACAAGCTACTTGATTACCCAATTCCAATCCTAGACATTACCTTTCTAGACACCGTACTAAGTGGGCAAGCTTAATTAGTTAGCCCTAGTATGACTAATTTAGACCGCATAGGCTATTGGGCTCTGATACCATTGTTGGAACTGGACTAGTCTGCAACGGAAGTTATGGGTGAATTTCAAAATTTTACCCTATTGGATCTTTATTGGGCCTATGAAATCTAACTGAATTAAAACATGACTAAATTTCATTTAGATAAAATCATTTATTTTATTTAAATTCAAATATATTAAGATATGAAATTAATTTTATTTGATTTAGTTTATACATAAATGTATCATATACATATATGTGTGAGTGCATGTGTAACATAATAATCCGTGAAAGGTATAATATGCCCATATGTAGATGTTGGGGTTTACATCGCAATATACATGTTAGCTCATTTTGTATGTCATGTATGTTGTCCAAATATGTGCATGTACATGTATTACAAAATACACACACACACACACACACAAATATGTATATATAAATATATTATATATAATATATAAACATAAAACATTTATATATAGATAAATATATATATATATAGAAAAAAAGAGAAAAATTATTAAAAATTATTCATAATTCAAAATTAACTTAGTTTTGCAAACATAATAATTTTAGTATTTTAATTTATATATATTATGAATAAAATAATATTTTCATCCATAAATAATTAACATAAAATAATCTATTGATGAAAATTCAAATTTTACAATTTTCGAAAATCTAGGATCATAAAATAGAGCTTAGAAATTTTTTGGAGGTTTTTCAAAGTTAAAATATTAATTTCAAAAATAAATACATTGATTTCGGCAATAATTATTTAATATAAAATAATATATTATTAAAAATTCAAAATTTAAAATTTCATAAATTCTAGGATCATAAATGAATGATTACAAAAAATTTTGAAGAATTTTTCAATTAAATTATTATTTTTAATAAACCATAAACAGTTTTTCCGAAATAATATTAACTAGTGTGTCATCCGTGCGCTACACACTGTAATGGTGTTAAAAAATAATATTTAAAATTTAATTATTGTTAAAAATTTAAATTTTTTAAGCAGTATATGATAAATTTATTGAAATGAAGGAATTTATTATTTAAAATGACATGCAACGCTTAAATGTAAGGTAGAGGGTCGCTAACCACATATTCTTGTTGAAATTATTGTCCTAACTTGGTAATAGCAAACAATATATATATATATATATATATGTATGTATATATAGTTTGTTATTACTATATATGTAATAGTTGATGCTATGTGATACGTGTGTTTTTTATATATATGGATAAAAAAACGAATTTTCCATTTCTATTAATATGAATATTGTATATATATTTTTAAGGATTTATAGTAAAATAACGAATATTACGTAATTGATATATTTAAATATTTTAAATCAATGGTCAACCTAACTAATTAAATATGTGCAGTTGACCATTAAAAAGTAGGAAAAAAATGAGAAGAGCTTTGTATGTAATTATAGTTGAGAAGAACATCTTACGATCAACTTATCTGCACATGACTTTTATTCATCATCTGAAATTTCAATTAGTAAACCATTTTTTTAACTTTATAGTTAATCATAAATTTCATAATGTTGTAGGAGTGTCATGTTTACCACTTCAATATTTGCAAAAAAAAAATCTTTAGCGTTAATTTAAGTTATGTGTTGGGTAAGTTTTAATATCGTGTTGAAAATAAGAATGTCTAGATAACCTAATTTTTATTAAAGTAATCTGTGCTTCCACATCCAAATGTTGTAAAATATAAATTAATCCTTTAAAGGTTGTAAAAAACGAAATTTTGTAATGCAATACATGATTTTTTTTAAATAAATGAATTATAAATTAAAAAAAATTATTATTGTTTATGTTTACATTTTATACTACGCGATTCATATATCTTTATATATGAATAAAAATAAAATTTATCATCTTTACTTATATATATGAGTGTTTTATACATACTTAATCGGCATATTTTAAGATTTATTAGACGAATTAATAAATATTAATTGAATTTATTAGTATGATTTAAAATAAAGATGACATAATTAGTTAAGTACATGGATATGAGTAAAAAATATTAGAAGAGAATTGAGAAGGGTTTGTAAGTAACTATGGAAATTTAAAATACAGGTGTTTAAAGATAAAAATATAATTTCTCAGTGTAATGCATATTAACTTCATTAAGATAAACGAATTATAAAATAAATTTGTTATTATTGTTATGTATAATTTATGCTATGTGATTTACATATCTTTGTATGCAAATGAAAATATTGTTCACCAGTTTGTTGATGCTACTATGGTACTATTGAAATTGTTCATATTTTAGGATTTACAAGACGTATCAAATATTAGTTAACCGAGTTTATCAAATGGTTTAAATTTTGAATTACGTAATTTATTTAAATGTATGCACTTAAATGTAAAATATTAGTGGAGAAATTAGAAGGCATTTGTGAATAATTATAGAAAATTTTAAAAGTATGTATTTGATTATAAATTGGCATTGGAAGTATAGTAGAATAAAAGTGATAAATTATAAAATTTAAAAGTAAAATATCTAGAGAGAGAATTAAGGAGAATAGAGAAAGCTCCTACAATTAATAAGAGACCTTGAATTTCTTCTGCTTTACTATTATTTTATAGATTATTAAAAATAATAAATTTTATTGAAAAAATCCTAAAAATTTTCTATATGTTTCTGGAATGATATATTATATTTAGAAAATACAAAATTTAAATTTTTAATGTAATATATTTTATGTATAATAAACAATTCAAAATTCAATAAATTTTAATTTAAAAATATGAATATATGTATGATAATTAATTTTCGAATTTGTAAATTCATATTATATATAAATAAGTGTACTAAATTTTTTAAATCATATATATATCTTATATATGCTATTATGAGAGAGAAATATACACTAATATATATATATATATATATATATATGAATTTATTAATAAATATATATAAAACAATTATTAATGATAAAAATTGATTTTGTACAGTAAACAACATTTGTCTATACATAAATCAAATAGTATAATAAGCAAATTATGCACATAACCAAACTGATTTGTGACAACCACATCGACTTACAAAATCTCGCATAACTAAACATATAGTAGCAATATATTTAAACAAATATAAAATTGCTCATATTAGGATCATAGAATATAATTTAAATACTGTAATATGAATTAAAATTACCAATTTAATGATGCCTTTGAATCCACGTTGAAGCAATGACTACCCTTCCTTTTACTGTTCTTGATATCAGATTGCAAGTCCGGAATCACCGAACTCTAACTATCGAATAGCATTATTTTAATTTAAAATATATTTGAGAATTTTGGAGTGGATTGAGAGCTATGTTTTAACCAGCAATGTAGAAGGTAATGGCAGCCAAAAAAAGGTTAGTCGTTATTTTTAGATATATATAGGGTTGTATTAGAGAGAAACGAGAAAAACCTTTTTACCCATTCTCACTTGATCTTAACATATTATCTCCAAGCCAATTCCCTATATTGTAGCCACCTCTAGACCTTCCCAAAACTGAAATTTTGCAGCCCTAATGATGGGCCTTAAACCCATCTAAGCCCAAGCTAAAATAATATGCAATTAATTTTAATTTAATCACTTGTCAATATTGTATATCGATTGATATATTTATAATTGTTATAAATATATATAACATTATTTATTTCTCAAATCATATTCAAATTTTTAATTAATATTCCATAAACTAATTAAATCGTTCAGTCTTAAGGGAATTCATCATTTCGGATGTGTAACTCTTGGGTGTAAATTTGGTCAACGATTAACATCGAACTATTCTAATGTTAACGTTCACACATCACTTAGTAGGTGGTGTGACATTATGGCCAAATTTATCGCTTACTCGTTTTTGGTAAAATCCAATTTTAGTTTAATAAGCATTACCTGGTTATGACATTTGTTTACACCAATTCTCTTCGTCAAAACTATATCACTTTGGACTTATGGAATTTGGTAACGGTCAAAATTCCAACCTCATCCACATTCAACTTTATAGTCCAAATACAAAGTTCTTGGTTTAGTAATAACAATTATTATTACCCAAAATGCTCTGGCCAGAGACTTTGACTTTGAGTTGACTTGAGTAGACTGTGATACTAACTGTATATAACTAAGGAGACGAATCCTCTCTTGAATAGTGCTTCAGTTCCAATACTTCCAGTCGACCCAACTATAGTCACTCGATGGACGCCATGCCATGATTTGGCTATAATCAAAGTGGAACTTTCATATTGAAGATCCACAATATTCTCAAGTCGAGAGAACTGTGTAAATCAGTCACATCGATATTTTCTGTTTGACCTCAGTTATATTAACCAACAGAAAACTATCGAGTGAGTCGCTCCATAGTTATCCAATAACTATTAGTATGTAACCCCTAGGTGTCCCCAGCAGTCATGAGTAATACACTGCCCAACATTTGGAGAGCGTTGCGTACTCCAGTCTCAACGGATACATCGATATTCAGTCTCGATGCATCTTGACTAGGAACATTTAAAATGATATATTTGTTTCGTTGTGATAAATTACTCATGGTTACAACACTTTGTAACTACTATCATAAAATATACCATTTATGGATTTTTCTATTAAATATACTTTTAATTAAGTTAATTAATTAATATAATCACATTATATCAAATATATAATAGGAAGAAAATACCTTTTATTTCGGACAAGATTGGTTAACGAGTTAGATATATGTATCAAATTACATAATTACCCCTAGGGCATACCCCTAACTCTATCAAATTCGAAGTAGCAACAAAAGGTATGTAACAACCCGCATATTTTACGATTGAATATTTAAATATAGAATCGTTAATCGGATTGAAGTCCGAAAAGCTACTTTTTGTAAACAGTCGAATTAGGACTCGAGACCACTTCCATTGAGTTCAAAATGCCATTTGCGACCTTTTTGAGTATAAACTTCGATATGTTTGGAGATAGTAGAATTTTGCTACTTTTTCACTTAGGGCTTTAGGTTTGGGTTCAGCCCATTTGCCCAATTCTGGTTCTATCAACCCAACTCCACTCCAACTCTTCATTTCTTCATTTCTAATTCCTAATACTCAAGCTTTTACAACAATGGAGAGAGGAATGAGAAATTAAAACTCCAAACCCTAGTTTTCTTTTGCAAATCAAGTTCTAGCTCCAAACTAATAGAAGAAGCTTTGGTAAGCCTCCTCTTCTTCTTCTCCAACTCATTCTCTTATCAATTTCAGAAATTCCTAAACCTAACTTAGGAAATGTTTCTCTTTTTAGCCGAGATTCAAGGTTGTTGAGTTGGAATTGAAGTGTGCTTGTTCTTGCCATTGCTCTATAGCTTCTTCTTCATTTGTTTTGGGTTTAAAGGTGAGATTTTTATCTCACATCTTAGTCTATAATTATCTTCGATTGTTAGGTATGAATTCCTAACACTTATTCTTGTGCAATTGATTTTGGTTTGGATTGATTTGGTGTATATTCCAATTTTTGGTGTTTTGAAATCAAAATCTATGAAAATTCCTTTTATGGATATATGGATATTGATATTTGAGGCGTGTCGAAGAGCCGTTAAGGCTGGGTTGTCGCATGGCGTAATTCCTTAGTCGTTGTCGCCTGATCGATCGCTTCCGGTATTCATTTGGCCATTTTTGGTCTAGGTTCAGGGAATGCCCTGAATCCCAGTTTCAGACGTCTGAAACGTTAGATTCAGACGTCTGAATACTTTTACTGGGAATATTTTTATTCCCAGATTCAGACGTCTGAATCTATCATCTCAGACGTTTGAATTGGTTCGTTTTGAACCAGAAAAGAAATAGGCCAAAAAGTGCCTATTTCAAACGTCTGAAATCAAGTATTCAAACGTCTGAATTCTGTTCTGGAAAATATTTTATTTTCCAGATTCAGACGTCCGAATCCTTGATTTCAGACGTCTGAATCTGCAGTCTTTGGCCTATTTTCCTTTTGAGCTTGAAGTTCCAACTTTAATCGATTCGTGTTGATTCCCTTTTTATTGTTATCATTTATTATCTGCTTTGATGACATTTTCTTCATGATTTTTGGAATATCCATTTTGATGGATTCGTTATCGATTTCTTTGGATTTTATTCACGTCTTTGAATGTGAATTTTGGTGATTGATTGTTCTACAACCATTTTTGTGATTTGTCACTTTAAAAATATAAATGTTTCAATACTAGTAGTAAATATCAAAAATTCTTTCATCAAAACGATTTCAACTCTATTTTCAATATCAAACTCGTTTATAAAACTGTTTTCTAATCTATTAGTATATACAAACATTTACCTCATTCGTATGAGAAAATAAAATTAAATGGCCTAGCAAAACAAGTGGTATGAAACGCTTGCGTTTACTTCGTCGGTTAATTTATGGACTTGTTCGATTGAAACTCTTGTGACAATTTTCTAGTGGAGATCTACAATCTGTTCGTAAATATTTGAGTTAAGCAAGTGGTTATGGGACATGAAGCTAAACTCTTATATTTACTAGCTTAGCGTAATCGATACTTCTTGATGATCGATGATGATCATTTTATGGTTTAGACTAGCAATGTGCGATATCTCTTTGTCCATGTGAAGGACTGTACTTCATTTTATTGAGCTTCGTCTCATTTCTTTGTGGGCTAGCAACCCATGTACTTTTAATGTATTTCGATTCATCTGATGTACCGTTTGTACTACATCGATGTCTCGACTTTCCGGTTCATTGGACGTACCGTTTGCACTGCGTCAATGTTCCGAATTGTTTTGTATTTCGATTCATCTGATGTACCGTTTGTACTACATCGATGTCTCGACTTTCCGGTTCATTGGACGTACCGTTTGCACTGCGTCAATGTTCCGAATTGTTTTGTATTTCGATTCATCTGATGTACCGTTTGTACTACATCGATGTCTCGACTTTCCGGTTCATTGGACGTACCGTTTGCACTGCGTCAATGTTCCGAATTGTTTTGTATTTCGATTCATCTGATGTACCGTTTGTACTACATCGATGTCTCGACTTTCCGGTTTATTGGACGTACCGTTTGCACTGCGTCAATGTTCCGAATTTTTTTTGTATTTCGATTCATCTGGTGTACCGTTTGTACTACATCGATGTCTCGGTTTTCCGGTTCATTGGACGTACCGTTTGCACTGTGTCAATGTTCCGAATTGTTTTGTCCTTCGATTCATCTGATGTACCGTTTGTACTACATCGATGTCTCGACTTTCCGGTTCATTGGACGTACCGTTTGCACTACGTCAATGTTCCAAATTGTTTGTGATACACGTGTTTGTGAGTTTTCATGCTCCCGCTTGGGATTGGCCACCCTCTTTCTTATGATTTCTGGATTTCTAATTATTGATTTCTGGAATTTATGTTTCACTACCTTTTTCAGTTGGCATTGATAGGTATGTCATTTATTGTGGCTTGGTGAATTAAATTAAGAATATGACATTCTTTTAATCTTTGAGAAGATTCTTGTGATATTGATTAATCTCTGGATTGATTTTCGATTAGATACTTATCACAGTATGAGTTTATGGTTATCATACGTTTTTGTTATATCTCTTATTCTATATCACTTTATCTGACATTTATAGATAGACTGATCCATTTATTATTTTCTTCTTAAATAATACTCGGGTCAGACTGAGAATTTACAGGTGCTTCCTCATGACTTCTTATCTGGAGCCATCTTCGGACTTTTGGCTAACTACTTTAGTTTAGTAGTTTTTGTTGTATACATTTGAGATTTAGACCCCTTGATGTATACATATTATTTTGCCTTGCACTTGTATCTATTCTTTTGTGTTATTGTGGATCTTATTTGACCACTACTCTGATGTACACTTTCATGTGTTATATTCATATCTATTTCCGCCTTTGTGATATGAATTGCCAGTGACTGATTTGTGTTATGTTTATTTCTATATTTGTTTCCGAGGTCCATATAGCCACCGTGTAGTAGCTTTGAGTTTGCATCGGTATGTCGGATTTCCTCTTGAGATGAAAAGTTATATTTTTATTTGGCATATCGGTGCTCGCACAAAGCAATTACACGGATGGTCGCTCCTCAACAGCCTTATTCTCCGCGCTAGTTGATGGCATTACACCATAGTGTGCTTGGCTAGCGTGGGTATAGAGGTGGGGCGTCACAGCTTGGTATCAGAGCCGAACTTCGGAACAATGTAGAATAATCTAACAAGGATCATTGTCCTAAGTCTTTCTTAGGAATCGTGCCATAGGATTTGATTCGAGTCTTCGTACCGTTCTATCCTATTTCTTTTTATGATACCTTGTTTTATCAATCATGATTGTTTGATATTCATTCTGAGAATAACTTTTTCTTCTTCTTTCTTTCTTAAAGAAGAGAAATGGTTAGATCTGGCTGTACCAACGTCGGTCAATCCAGTGCTACTCCTCAGGATGGAGTATTTATGTCTGCCCAGCAGCTTCTAGATCTTGTTAAGAATGCTCAAGCTATCAGACCCATTCCAGAGCCTACTCATCCTAGATCCGGTTTTTCACGCTTGTGTAGAAATTATACCGATTTGGGTGGAAGGCCATTCCGGGAATCCGAGAGTGTCATTGAAATCCAAGCTTGGCTTAGATCATGCGACCGCATCTTTTCTCGCATGAATCTTGTTGATCTCCACCGAGTCCAAGTGGCTTCTAGCATGCTCCAAGAAAGAGCATTGGATTGGTATGAGCTTCTTATTTCTGAAATCGTTGAAGCGGATCTCACTTGGGAGCAATTCCGGGAAAGATTCGAATTGAAATTTGTGCCGGAAGCTGAAAAAGTAACTTTGGCCCGGCGTTTTATCGACCTTGTTCAAGGTGAATCTTCTGTGACGGACTACGTCGCATCTTTCGAATCTCTTTCTAAACACGGGGTTGAATACATTAATACCCCATTGAAGAAAAATCAGAGATTTGTTTATGGCTTGAACAAGAATCTCAAGAAGCCATTACTTCTAAAATTGGAAGTTTCTTTCGATCAGCTTATTGATATCGCTCTTCGTCTTGAAGAGGCCGATAAAGACTGTGATGTTGAAGTTGTGGGTGCTAAACAAAACTTCAACAACAACATGAAAAGGCCTATCAAATTTAAAGGCCCCAATCCCAATCCCAACAAAAAGGGGAAGCAAGAAACTTCGATAACAAAGTCTCCTACCTCTAGTCGTGGACGATGCTATAATTGTGGTTCTACGGACCACTATGCAAATGAGTGTCCGAAACCATTTTTTGTCGTTATTGCAAAGGTTCGGGACATCTTTTATCTTCATGCCCTAAACTTCCAAACAAGAGAGAGGGATATCTAAATGTTGTTCAAGCCCCTAGTGACTCTTCTCTTGGTCAAGGTATCCATTCTATCCTTGATGACATTTATTTTGTGATCATTTTATTTGAGTTCTTTTTGATTTGGGTTCATCTCATTATTTTATATCAAAAGAACTTGATGGTTCTTTCTCTTTTTAAATTTCTGGGCTTGATGACTTCTTTGAGGATTGCGAATCCGGATTGGTGGATCCGCAACACTCAATTTGCTTTTTATTGATGTCGAAATTATTTTATGTGATTTTTCTTTCCGAGCCGATTTCTACTTAGGCTTCGGAATTAATTTTTGTGAAAGGATTGGCTTAATTATTATGAAGTCATATCCTTTGTCCTGTGTGGACTATTCATCTTCGACATTTTCAATCTGTTAAGCATATTTCTGTTTTTCCTTTGTGATTTTGATTCCAATTTGATGGCATCATTTTATTCTTTAAAGCTCACCCGATGAGGAAAGTGTTATTTCTCTCATTCATGTAGTTTGAGAATTTTCCGGTATTTTTGAGTTTGCTTTAGGATTATCACCAAAGCAATCTTTTGAGTGGTGGTAAGGTCTTTTTAGCTCGACCTTGCCACCGATTTTCATTTGCTATGAGTTGCGGGAGTTAGCATTCCATTTACCGCATTCCGCACTCGTTATGAAACTTATGAATGACTTATTATGTCATTCAGTTTGTCCAGCTTATTTCATCCATTTTATGAATCGAGTATTCTACGATCTCGATGACTCCATTTTTTTGTATATATTGATTTTGGATGAAAATAGCAATTTAAAATTTTGCAAATCTTTTTCATAAGATTTATTTATAAGTACAATTTGATTTTTGCTCTTAAACGAGCAAAGGATATTCTTAAAGGTTTTCAAGAAACATGTTTATCATATAGAAGATGATTTTGTGATTGTATTGCCCATTGAGTGCTTTAAGAATTCTGATCGGCGCGCTTGATCAACGTTATAGATAGGAATTTCCTAAGCGGTTTGATGAGACAATCAGACACAGTAAATTGACTTGTAAAAATGTAAATCTCTAGAAAGATTATTACATAAAGATAAATGTAATTTTGAAAATTTTAGCTTTTCGGGAAAGAAGATTATTTAAAAGAAGTTCTTTCTTTTCGATACTCTTATTCTTGTGATTCCTGAAGGGAACCAATACCTTATCTTTTGTACCAATGCTAATCGTATTGGTTTGGATGCCGTTCTCTTGCAAAAGAGAACGTGCTATCACTTGTGCTTCTAAATCATTAAAGCCGATCGAGACTAGGTATGCCACTCATGATCTAGTGCTCGCGGCTATTGTTTTCACTTTTAGAGTTTGGCATCATCATTTTGGGGGAGAAATTTGTTCTCCACCTCGATCATAAATCTTTGGAATATTTATTTTCTCATAAGGAACTTCATGTTGACTCGAGTTCCTGACATCTTATGATCTTGATATTCTTTTTATTCCTAGAAGGAAAATCGTGTTGCCAATGCGCTTAGTCGTAAGCAACAAGTGGTTGATTCTTTGATGATGTCTGAATGGAATTATCTTTTTATCAAGTTCATCGGACGTTTTGATATACTTCGTTTTATTGAGCTTTATCTCATTTCTTATATGGAGTAGCGCCCGATGTTCTTTTATGGTGTTCGGTTCATTGGACGTACCGTTCTTGTACTACGTCGGTGTTCCGAATTATTTGAGTTTCTGTTCATTGGACGTACCGTTATGGTACTACGTCGATGTTCGGAGTTATTCGTGTTTCCAGTTTCTCGGGCATACCGTTTTTGTACTACGCTGTTGCTCCAGCTCTGCTATTCTTGACGTTTCCCACATCTTTTAACTATGGAAATGCTTTTGGGTTTTCGATTTTTTATTCTCGAGCCTGGTGTTATAGTAGGGATTGAAGTTTCACCAGATTTGACTTTTGAGCAACATTCTATTCGCATCATCTCTTCGGGGGTTGAGTGCCTTCGAAATAAAGATGTTCTTTTTGTGAAAGTCCGATGGTTCTCAGATCCTAAGGATTTCTCTTGGGAATCCAGAGAATTCATCGAGCGAACACGTTCAGACTTACTCTTTCGTGCTCTTTATGGTGAACTTCTTATTTCAAATTTTCTTTTGTGTTGATATGCTTTTATGGTTGTTACTCTTTATTTTCTTCTTAAGTATTGCGAGGACGCAATTTCTTTAAGGATGGGAGTCTGTAACAACCCGCATATTTTACGATTGAATATTTAAATATTTTATTTAAATATAGAATCGTTAATCGGATTGAATTCCGAAAAGCTACTTTTTGCAAACAGTCGAATTAGGACTTGAGACCACTTCCATTGAGTTCGAAATGCCGTTTGCGACCTTTTTGAGTATAAACTTCGATATGTTTGGAGATAGTAGAATTTTGCTACTTTTTCACTTAGGGCTTTGGGTTTGGGTTCAGCCCATTTGCCCAATTCTGGTTCTATCAACCCAACTCCACTCCAACTCTTCATTTCTTCATTTCTAATTCCTAATACTCAAGCTTTTACAACAATGGAGAGAGGAATGGGAAATTAAAACTCCAAACACTAGTTTTCTTTTGCAAATCAAGTTCTAGCTCCAAACTAATAGAAGAAGCTTTGGTAAGCCTCCTCTTCTTCTTCTCCAACTCATTCTCTTATCAATTTCAGAAATTCCTAAACCTAACTTAGGAAATGTTTCTCTTTTTAGTCTAGATTCAAGGTTGTTGAGTTGGAATTGAAGTGTGCTTGTTCTTGCCATTGCTCTATAGCTTCTTCTTCATTTGTTTTGGGTTTAAAAGTGAGATTTTTATCTCACATCTTAGTTTATAATTATCCTCGATTGTTATGTATGAATTCCTAACACTTATTCTTGTGCAATTGATTTTGGTTTGGATTGATTTGGTGTATATTCCAATTTTTGGTGTTTTGAAATCAAAATCTATGAAAATCCTTTTATGGATATTTGGATATTGATATTTGAGGCGTGTCGAAGAGCCGTTAAGGCTGGGTTGTCGCATGGCGTAATTCCTTAGTCGTTGTCGCTCGATCGATCGCTTCCGGTATTCATTTGGCCATTTTTAGTCTAGGTTCAGGGAATGCCCTGAATCCCAGTTTCAGACGTCTAAAACGTTAGATTCAGACGTCTGAATACTTTTACTGGGAAGATTTTTATTCCCAGATTCAGACGTCTGAATCTATCATCTCAGACGTCTGAATTGGTTCGTTTTGAACCATAAAAGAAATAGGCCAAAAAGTGCCTATTTCCGACGTCTGAAATCAAGTATTCAGACATCTGAATTCTGTTCTGGAAAATATTTTATTTTCCAGATTCAGACGTCTGAATCCTTGATTTCAGACGTCTAAATCTGCAGTCTTTTGCCTATTTGCCTTTTGAGCTTGAAGTTCCAACTTTAATCGATTCGTGTTGATTCCCTTTTTATTGTTATCATTTTTTATCTGCTTTGATGACATTTTCTTTGTGATTTTTGGAATATCCATTTTGATGGATTCGTTATCGATTTCTTTGGATTTTATTCACGTCTTTGAATGTGAATTTTGGTGATTGATTGTTCTACAACCATTTTTGTGATTTGTCACTTTAAAAATATAAAGGTTTCAATACTAGTAGTAAATATAAAAAACTCTTTCATCAAAACGGTTTCAACTCTATTTTCAATACCAAACTCGTTTATAAAACCGTTTTCTAATCTATTAGTATATACAAACCTTTACCTCATTCGTATGAGAAAATATAATTAAACGGCCTAGCAAAACAAGTGGTATGAAACGCTTGCGTTTACTTCGTCGGTTAATTTATGGACTTGTTCGATTGAAACTCTTGTGACAATTTTCTAGTGGAGATCTAAAATCTGTTCGTAAATATTTGAGTTAAGCAAGTGGTTATGGGACATGAAGCTAAACTCTTATATTTACTAGCTTAGCGTAATCGACACTTCTTGATGATCGATGATGATCATTTTATGGTTTAGACTAGCAATGTGCGATGTCTCTTTGTCCATGTGAAGGACTGTACTTCATTTTATTGAGCTTCATCTCATTTCTTTGTGGGCTAGCAACCCATGTACTTTTAATGTATTTCGATTCATCTGATGTACCGTTTGTACTACATCGATGTCTCGACTTTTCGGTTCATTGGACGAACCGTTTGCACTTCGTCAATGTTCCGAATTGTTTTGTATTTCGATTCATCTGATGTACCGTCTGTACTACATCGATGTCTCGACTTTCCGGTTCATTGGACGTACCATTTGCACTGCGTCAATGTTCCGAATTGTTTTGTATTTCGATTCATCTGATGTACCGTTTGTACTACATCGATGTCTCGACTTTTCGGTTCATTGGACGTACCGTTTGCACTGCGTCAATGTTCCGAATTATTTTTGTATTTCGATTCATCTGCTGTACCGTTTGTACTACATCGATGTCTCGGTTTTCCGGTTCATTGGACGTACCGTTTGCACTGCGTCAATGTTCCGAATTGTTTTGTACTTCGATTCATCTGATGTACCGTTTGTACTACATCGATGTCTCGACTTTCCGGTTCATTGGACGTACCGTTTGCACTGCGTCAATGTTCCAAATTGTTTGTGATACACGTGTTTGTGAGTTTTCATGCTCCCGCTTGGGATTGGCCACCCTCTTTCTTGTGATTTCTGGATTTCTAATTATTGATTTCTGGAATTTATGTTTCACCACCTTTTTCAGTTGGCATTGATATGTATGTCATTTATTGTGGCTTGGTGAATTAAATTAAGAATATGACATTCTTTTAATCTTTGAGAAGATTCTTGTGATATTGATTAATCTCTGGATTGATTTTCGATTAGATACTTATCACAGTATGACTTTATGGTTATCATACGTTTTTGTCATATCTCTTATTCTATATCACTTTATCTGATATTTATAGCTAGACTGATCCGTTTATTATTTTCTTCATAAATAATACTCGGGTCAGACTGAGAATTTACAGGTGCTTCCTCATGACTTCTTATCTGGAGCCATCTTCGGACTTTTGGCTAACTACTTTAGTTTAGTAGTTTTTGTTGTATATATTTGAGATTTAGACCCCTTGATGTATACATATTCTTTTGCCTTGCACTTGTATCTATTCTTTTGTGTTATTGTGGATCTTATTTGACCACTACTCTGATGTACACTTTTATGTGTTATATTCATATCTATTTCCGCCTTTATGATATGAATTGCCAGTGACTGATTTGTGTTATGTTTATTTCTATATTTGTTTCCAAGGTCCATATAGCCACTGTGTAGTAGCTTTGAGTTTGCATCGGTATGTCGGATTTCCTCTTGAGATGAAAAGTTATATTTTTATCTGGCATATCGGTGCTCGTACAAAGCAATTATACGGATGGTCGCTCCTCAACAGCCTTATTCTCCGCTCTAGTTGACGGCATTACACCGTAGTGTCCTTGGCTAGCGTGGGTATAGAGGTGGGGCGTCACAAGGTAGTTTGAATTTTATGTTATAATTTTACTATTTTTGTGTTGGTTGAGGCTACTAAGGTTGGTAGCTCAAAATTGATTCTATTTTACGTTGATACATCATTTTCTTCTTCTTTTTTGATAATACAATTCGAAACGGAATATTGGTGGATTTCCGGACCGGTCAACGTCGAAACCGGGTCGGAATGGCCGGGATTCCGACGTGACGGCCGGATCTTAGAACCTTAGTACAAATACAAAAATGCTGTATGTCACAAATATATCCGTGTAATTCACATGGGAACGAATTCAATGGAACAATCGACAAATTTTCTTAACTTTTTCTCCACATAAAGATAATGAGATTTATTTATAATTCCCCCTTAATTCATCCCCGCATCATCTATGCTGGTATATTTGGTATTTCATTGTATCATTTGAATTTTTGGAGTTTGATAATGACTTGAAATGATATTTTATTGTATCATTTAAATTTGGTTTTGATTTTTTTTGTAGAAATGAATAAAGCCCTCAACATGTTTCTGAGTTCATAGACAATGGTTATCATATTACTACTGTAGTTGATAAGCTTTCCTGCTCATTTATTCAAGAGAGCATTCCTGCTATGAACTTTAACATGCTTTACATTATACAGCCAGTTTAAGCAATATATATACTACAAAAGAATTCTGGATTCTCTACGCCAAATTGGCGTAGGGACGGCGTAGGGAATCAAATTTCTCTACATCATTCCTATGTCAAAAAAGAAGTCGGAAAACATTGTGTCGCAAAAATTCTCTGCGGCTTCCCTACGCTGTTTCCCTACACATTCCCTATGCCGCATTCTATACGCTTTCCCTACGCCATAAACAAATTTCAAAGAAAAGGACAGTGATGCTCCTTAAAATCGGAACAGTGATGCTCCTCAAACAAATCATACCTGATTTGCAGCGTGATTCGGAAGAAGCAAAGGCAGCTCCTCGAAACCGTTCGTTTCAAACTGCAGCAGCTTGATGAAGGCGCGGATGGAGGAATGGGTGCGGCAGCGTGGATGCAGGGTAGTGGCGGCACAGAGGAAGATGCGAGCGACAGATCAATAGATTTAGGATTTATTTTTAATAAAGCCATATGAAGAGAAAGCAACGGGGTGGCTGTTTTATGTATATCCGTTTGTTTGTAGCCCATATTTTTAACAAAGCCCATTTGAATAAAAAAAAAGACTAAAATTTTAACATGATAGAAGGGCATAAAAAATAATTGATTTATATGCAAAAGTTGGACAAATATATCCGAATACCCATATTTTGCATGTTTATGTTAACCACTTTAAAATTTAAATCAACTATAATCAATTATCAAAAACAAAAGGAAAATGATTTTTTTAATATTATAGCTAAACAATAACTCATTTAAAAAAAGTCACCTTTCCAACAAAAGCAGATTTTTCGCAAAGTTTAATTAGTTTTATTTTTAAGTTTAATTGAATTTTAAAATTTATTTATATAATTTAAATTTCTTGTTTACTGTTATGATACCTTAAATTTAATTTTTCATATTTCGGACTATTAACTTCAGTACTTCAACTTATTAAATTTAATTATTATTCTTTTTTAGTTAAACATCTAAAAGATCATCATTATAATTTAAATTTAATACATATATGTGTGTGTGTATAAATATATATATATATATATAATATTTTATTTTAGTTTCAAAAGTTAATATCATTTACTGAAAATATAAATTATATTTTCAAGTTAAACTACAAAAGTTCATAACTGTCCGACGTAGGTAAATCGTAGGGAAATTCCAACCTCTTTCCTCGTATAGACGTAGGAAATGCGTAGGGAAAACAACACGGTGTATGGAACAGGTAGGCAATTCCCAATATTTTCCCTATTAGTCAAATGTCGAAGAACATGGTCTGCGTAGGAAATGCGTAGGGAATTCCCTACGTCGTCCCTACGCCTTCCCATGTTTTCACGTTTTCCCTACGCCGCGCCTACGTGGCGTAGAGAATTCTGGGTTGGAAAATTGCTCTTTCTTTTGTAGTGTGTATAGTGCATGTCTTAATATTTTGATGCCTTATATTTTAGAGGACTTTCTGATGCCTATTGTCAAACTGCACCAAATCTGATAGCTGGAAGTAACCAGTCGTTGATGGATGTTAATGGTGGAAGTTGGGATAGAGATATGGTTTTGTGTGCACTTCGTGTTGCCTATAACAACCCAGAGCATGCAGTAGATTACTTATACTTTGTAAGATATGTTGGTTTACTTTAAGCTTATGTACAATAGTATCTGATACTGCTTTTCAGCATTACTTCTGATCACTACAAGAAAAAGTGCTTTTGATAACTTTATATAATAGGGATTTACCGCAAAATGCTATTTTAGCGTACCCATATTTTAATCAAATAAAAAGGTAACAAACAAAAACGAAGTGATTAAATTTGGAATCTGACTGGCTCAAGGTAACAATATAACAAAGAGAAAATGAATAAATAAAAGAGGTAGGCACTGAAACTACCTGGGAGTTAAATGCAGCTTGAGAACTCTTGCGTGTTGCTGTAACTTGCGTGGAAAGTGTAGCTTGCGACTGTGAAGCTAGTGCAATAGCAGCTTGGTCCAAAGTTGAAGCAACATGAGGATCCCGAGTGGAAAATTTGGGAACAGACACTACTAGAAAGGCTTCATATAGCGGCAGAGCCTAGCGACGACTAAAAAAAGCGGTCGTCGCTAGCCGTCGCTATACGCAATATACAGATCCAAGCCGAGAGCAGCAGCTTCACTTCTCTTCCTCCCCCAAAACCTTCCTCCTTCCCCCAATCCGTCGCCCCCCATCACCGTAGCCGCCGCCCCAGCCTTCAATGCCTCCAAATCACCCAAA
Organism: Allium fistulosum; assembly: GCA_030737815.1. Classification (NCBI taxonomy): domain Eukaryota; kingdom Viridiplantae; phylum Streptophyta; class Magnoliopsida; order Asparagales; family Amaryllidaceae; genus Allium; species Allium fistulosum. Next base: position 757,028,080 of record CM060902.1, read on the forward strand.
TTTGTGTCGGTATGCTCTTAATCTCTTGTTTGAATGTAAATTTGATGTTTTTAGGTTTAGTTTAAACCCTAATTCAATTATGATTTGTTGTAAAATTGAGATTTGTTGTTAAATTGGGTATTAGTAGTGTTGTTAAATTAGGTATTAGTAGTGTTGTATGTTGATTTGGTAGATTAATTAGTTTATTATCATGAACTTGAATTAAGTATTACATTAATTAGTTTATCATGATCAAGTTGAATAAATGGTTGATGTAGATAATTAGTGTTGGCGATTAACATGGTTAGTTGTTTTAGGTGAAAAAATAGTGTATATTAATGATTAACTTGGTTATTGATAAATTTACATGAAAGTATTTCATAGTTTATGAAATTGATAAATGAATATGAGAACATTAAAAATTCTGCAAATATCTAATTTTTTTTAAAAAATTAGAAAATGACTTTAAAAACAACTGATATTGTACTAAAATCGAGTTTGTAAAGAAATTAAGAAATGAATATAACAACAAATATTCCGCTAAAATCTATGTCGTAAAAAAATAAAGAAATGAATATTGAACTAAAATTTTTAATTGAATGTTGAACTAAAATTTAAATATACAAATTTATTAAATAAAATTTAAACAGTTGAAACATTGTCAAAATTTGAAAAGAACAACAATATTTGATAAAATTAAAAGAATTTTTTTTATCTCTTAGATTGGCTTTGGCCCCGTCTGGCAAGTGTTGTATATGATCGTTATATGGATGTTCGTTTTGATAACGGAACGGACATTTATATTCATCTGATACAATATTTGTCGGATTTGTTCCTGTATTGGACAAGTTACAAACACAATAAAGTAATTACATATTATAAATCATTTCATTTTAAATGGTTACAAAATTTCGATAGCACTTCCTTTACGTTCCTTGTGTACACGCATTTGTGTACGATACAGGGAACAGAAGGGAAGTGCTGCCAAAATTTTGTTGAACCGTTTAATCTGAAATGATTTATAAAATGTAATTACATTATTGTGTTTGTAATGGTAAGTAGGATGACTGACCACCGAAGTGAAAACCAAAATACTAAAAAATTAAAAAATAAAGTGAAGTTTTTATTTTGATTTTTCTACAACGGTGAACTGTTTACAATGGAGAATGGTTGAAAATTATGATTTAAACTGTCTAACATACATTTTCAAATCAGGAAAAATGTTCAATTATTTTGTCGACCGTACTTGGATGTATGAAGTCAGAACTGGAAAGAAGAGGTCAATAAAGCAACATTTATACAACGGTGTACACGAATTTATTAGATTTGCTAAATCTAATAACTGAAACAACACAGAAATTCGTTGCCCGTGTAGTAAGTGCCAACATTTGAAGCATTGGAAACCGGATATAGTTGAAGTACATTTGTATCAATATGGTTTCATGCCTGATTATTATTTCTGAGATCGTCATGGAGAACTTGTTGAACCTACACCTAATACTGAACTATTAGAGGACGGTAATATGATGACGAATCAGATAAAAAATATGGTGGATGATGCAGCACGATCAATGTTTCCTACAACTGAAGCTGTCGATGAAGACGAAAATGTCGAAGAAGAACCGACTGCGGGAGCTAAAAAAATATACGATTTGTTGGATTCTGCTAAGAGGCCGTTGTGGGACGGATGTAAAAGCGGAACCGAACTTTCAGTAACCGCCGAATACATAACTATGAAATCAAAATTCAACCTTACGGAAGCTGCATTTACAGCAGTTGTACAAGCTGAAAAACGACACATGGTCGGGAAGAGCTTACGTTAGAGGAGGAGAACCATATATGGGATGCTATTATTGATCCGCCTTCTCGGACCAGTCGACGGTATAGCTATGGAAATGTGAAGGTAAATTTTGACATGTACTAATATATAAATTTACTCATGCATATGAATAGTTAAACAATTTTAATAATATTATATATATACTAATATATAAATAATTATGAACTATTTTACAGACGATGAGAATGCAGAGTGCATACAGGAGGTCGCAGCAAGACGCGGAGATTGCTCATTTGAGGGCGACAGTGGAAGAAATAAATGATTGGAGGAAAAGTTTCTTTGAGCAACAGCTGAATGAGCGGATTGCGGCTTATTTGCAACAGCATGAGAAGATGCCTGGAGAGGACGGTAGCGATGGCGAGGAGTAGGTATGTTTGTTTGCTCGTGTTATAGTTTGGTATATACACATTTTGGTTGGTTTGATGTATATATATTTCAGGATATTATGTACATATTTTGATAACTTCTAGTTGATGGATTTGGTTGGCTATTATGTATATATATGTCGGGATATTATGTAGAAATTTCGGATTACTATGTACATATTCTGGTTAATGGATATTGATATGGATTTTATATTGTTTGATGTGGTTGGATTTGAAAATGAGATTTGGTTGGATTTTATATTGTTTGAATGTATAGTGATGTTATATGATGGATATATGATGGCTATAGTTGATGAATATAGTGTATATTGGCTGTGATGATGGTATTTGATGATTGTTGGTTGAAGTGTGTATGGGCTGTTGAACTGTACAAATTTTGCTTCAGACTAGCGACGGCTAGCGACGGCCTGTATGTTGCAAATTAGCGACGGCTAAAGTGCAAAAAATTTGTGTCGCGTAGTGACGGCTAGTGACGCCATTTAGTCGTTGGAAAATTTTCACGTGGCACATTTGCAATCGCGAACCGTCGCTATTTTGATGACGAAGCCGTCGCTAAAGCCGTCGCGATACTATTGGACGATGAGGTAAATAGCGACGGCTTTTAGCGACGGCCGGCGACAGCTAAAAGCCGTCGCTATCTGCTGCCGTCCTTGTAGTGAGAATAGTGTGCATGAGGTGCTTGGCATGCACAAGAGTTAAGGAAGCAAGTGCAGAATTATGAGCTTGTACAATAGGAGCTTTGGGGACTCGCGTATCTGAGCAAATGCAGCGGCATTTTGAGGGGAATGTACCAAGTCAGAAGCTTCATTATTGAAGAGGCAGCTCGGGAACATTTGCAATAGGCATGATGCAAGGCAGAGCACTTGGAGAAGCATAGGGGTGTGCATGGGCAACATGGCTAGTGCACGTATCAGTGCACAAGAATTAGTAGAAGCATGGGTTTGTATGATGAGCTTAGAATTTACGCACGTGAGCTTAGGTTTGATGAGGCTGTGTCATAGGGTTCAATGCTGCATGCGCATTAGAGGGCGGGGCAGCATGAGCATCAAGATCAACATGTACACTAGGAGGAACATGAGTATTATTATTGTCATACACTACATTCTGGCCAGCCTGGCTTTCAGCTTGGGACATGGGCTAAAGCCTATTAATTAGTATAAACAAACATTAAACAGAAGGTTATACTTGCTGCTAAGTTTGGAAGCCGCCGCCTGTAGTTGCTGAACGTGAGACCTAGAGTCGCCAGTTGAGAATCCAAATGTTGCTTGGAGACATTTGAGTGTTGCTGTTGACGTTGGAGAGAATGTCCGTTGTCTGAGTGAATGTGCTGTTGGTATTGCATGTGTGCAGCTTTGAGTTTTTGCATCACTACTTTAATGAGTTGGGGAGATGCTGCCTTGAATGCACTCCAATGTGTTAATGGATGCTTTGCCTAAGATTTGAACCCGACTGAATGTGCCTGTAACGGTGATATATATTCTTGTCTGATTTGTTGGAAGTTTGATATCACTGATCAGATTTGGTTGGGCACTGAAGTGAATGTCAGTGACCGGATTTGGTTGGGTACTGAAGCTGATTTAACATTGAGTTATGATTGGGACATGGACTTGTACAATTTCAATACATGGACTTGATTGTTCAGGTATTATTTATGACTTTTTCGCATTTCTATTTTTGTTTACCTTTCGTTTGCTTCCATTTTAAAAGAAGTATCAAAAAACAACCAAGTGCTTTTAACTATAGCATTGTAAAAGTGGACTGGAAGGTCCAACATTGACTTTTATTTGTAAATTTACAAAGCTGATTGAATCGTTTCTATTTCTATTTCGTTGCAACCACTTGGTTTTTCTAGTATAGCATATTATATGTGAGGTAAGCATTTGTCCAAGTTGGCTGACATTAGGGGACTTGAAGAAAGAGGTTATGGAGCACTCGCAAGTAGATATTCGATATTATCAACTAGAGAAACGTTCTAGAAAAGATGAAAAATGTAAGATAATATCATCATTATTGTATTTTACTCTAGGTTTGCGTATGAGTTTATCACTTAATCTAGCGTGAATTGTTCTTTATATAATAGAATAACGTGACTATGCAAAGAGTTTATGAACAATATGAATATATGAATCGTTTTAGCTCTTTTGAAATGTAAATTTTTTTTGTTATTTTTAGTAGATATGGATAATTTTGTTTGTTATTAGTACAATTTTAGCTTTACTTGTAAAATTATATTTTAGTAAATGCATGCTGTACCAATGCTTTAATTTTTTTGATTTTGCATTTTTTTTACCAACATGCAAAAATAGTTGTAATCGACTTTATAACAATACAAAAACAATTGTAAAATAATTTATGACAACGGGCATAAACAGTTGTAAAAGAGTTTATTACAATTGTCATTTACAATGGTCAAAAATGATTGTGATTGCACCTTATTTCTTGTCACAAGTTTCTATTTAAAAATTGTGCGAATGGGGAAAGAGTTAATGGGAAGAGAGAGAAATGGAAACTTGGGTGGATACCCGGGGGCTATTGCACTACAAGAAATAGTGAAATTTGAGGCAGAAGCTTCGAATGACCGCCGATAGCTTTGTCATTATGCTTCTGATGGCTACAGACGGCCAATCAATTTATTTATTTACACTTATTACCTTACTATTCCATATTAGTTATATAAGTTAGAAATTTGATTAAATATATAATTACTAAGAATTTTGTAAATATATTTTATTCAATTATTCAAATTTATGATAATTTCCGATTAATTAAATGAGTGTTGTTGATAATCTTTTTTGTCGTATATATAATTATATTCGGTAATAATTAATGGTATTGAAAATCGAACATAGATAATAATTTCCTACAAGTTTTAGTCCATCGATTACAAAATATTTAATGAAATTTATGATATGTATAGTTTTATTAATTTGTTTTGTAAACATCGTGTAACTATTAAATTTAAAAAATTTAAATTAATTTTGAAGAGGCAAGTAGGAGGTTGTAATAACTAATATTTATTTCATATTCACTGATAGCCAACATAGACTATTTAATTTTTCCTACAAATTAAAATTTTCTAACAAACTAATTTATATTAAAAAGTGTGAATTTTAGTGAAAAATATACCGTCGAAAGCAGTTAAAAGCCGTCGCTAACTATAGCCGTTGACGGCCGTCGGAAGCCGTTGGATAACGGGATATACGGCCGCTCTAGCCGAGAGCGGTTTTTATTATTTGGTTCCCCAAATCCTCTTCCAAAACTCTAGCTCTCTCCCCAATCTCATCGCCGGCTGCTCCTCCGCGTCCTCAACCATCAGCAACTTCATCAATCTTCAATCTCCACGATCCTAGACGATTATTTCATCTCAAACCATGTTTTTTTATTAAACCTAACTAAGTTTAATTTGCTAAATTAGGGTTTATTTCCGGTTGTATTTTTTCATAATATCGCATTGATTATTTATAATACCCCATGGAATGCTAATTATAGTTTTAGTGTTAAATCTGAAAATTAAAGTATATTTAGTGTATGTTAATATGCATTAATTAGTGTAGATGCGCATAATGTAGTGTTTAGGGCTAACTTGAGTTAATTAGCTTATATGTGCATAATTTAGGGTATTTATTTTCTAAAATATTGAAAATAATAATTTATTTACATAATCATTTATTAGTTTATACTCTTAATTATATATAAAATCTAGTTTGCTAGAATGTGACATGCGGTAAATTATTGTATAATGTGGGTATTTTTTAAAATATAATATTATATTTATAATTCGTTAAATTTGAAAATAATTAAAAGATTTGATAAAAAAATTAATAATATATTATATAATTACTAAACCATAAAATACAGACAAATTATCGTACAAATGCTAATATGTTATATAATTAATAAAAAATTATAATGTATATGTAACAGTAATATATAAACAAATTGGTGCATAATGTGCTTTATTTTTCTTAAACCTCTTAGAGAGTTTTTGGCCCCATCTGATAAGTATTTTATATGATCGTTATATGGATATTCGTTTTTGCCACAAAACGGACATCTATATTCATCTGATACAATATTTGTCAGATTTGTCCTTGTATTGGACAAGTTACAAACACAATGAAGTATTTATATTTTGTAAATCATTTCATTTTAAACAGTTCATCGAATTTTGACCGCACTTTCTTTTTGTTCCCTATGTACAGCATTTGTGTACGATACATAGAACAAAGTGGAAATGTTGTCCAAATTTTGTTGAATCGTTTAAAGTGAAATGATTTACAAAATCTAATTACTATTGTGTTTGTAATGGGAAGTGGGATGACCAACCATCAAAGTATAAAACAGTAAACTAAAAATCTAATATTATATTCATAATTTATGCTAATCCGTAAAATGTATAAATGATAATTAATAAATGAATTATGGCTAAAGGAACATTAAAATGTATAAATTAGTTGAAAAATAAATTAAAAAAGAATAATATATTATATAATGATTAAAACGTTAAAATGTATAAATGAATTGAAAAATAAAATGTCAATCTATAAAATGATCAATACTTTTTTGATTTTCTATTATATTTTCTTAAATAGAAAAAATGAGCACCTACTTTGTTGATCGGAGTTGGACGTATCAATCACGAAGGGAGTTGAGAGGTTCAATAAAGAAACATTTTTATAATGGTGTAAACGTATTTATTGAATTCGCTTCAAGTAATAATGGAAACGACGAAGAAATTCGTTATATGTGTAGTAGATGCAAACTTTTGAAGCATTTGGTACGGGATATGGTTAAAGTTCATTTGTGCCAATACGGTTTCGTGCTGGATTATAAAGTGTGGGGTCGTCATGGAGAACTTGTACCACCTAATCCTGTACAGTCGGAGGAGGAGGTGGGTAATGACATTTTCATGGCGAATCCCATAGAAGATATGGTTGAAGATGCAGCACGATTAATGTTTCCTATGGTTGAAGTTGATGATGACGATGTAAATGTCAAAGAAGAACCGGATATTGGAGCAAAGAAAATCTACGATTTATTTGATGTTGCTAAAAAACCCATTTGGGATGGATGTAAAAGCGGCATCCAATAAAGTAACTGTAGAGTACTTAAGATGAAATCAAAATATAACTTCACAGAAGCTGGATTTGCAGCTGTTGTACAAGCTACAAAACGGCATATGCCACCCTTTTAGACGGCTACCGGTAGCTTATTGGATAGTAATATCCAACGGCTTACTAGGAAAAAATAATCGAAGGCTTGTAACGGTTTCCGACATCTTGAGCACAACTGTATTCGACGGCTTCCGACACATGCTAAGGTGAATCACGAATAGCCACGTGTATACAACGGCCATCGGAAAACTGCCAGAAATTGCCGTTGGTAGCCGTCGCAAAACCATCGAGGAAGCATCGGAAAGCCGTCGAAAGCACCGTTTGGTGACGACTTTATTTTTAACGGCTTTTCTGACGGCCCTCGTTGGCTTCCAACGGCCGCCACAGATTTCGGCCGTTGGAACTTACGTCATTTCTTATAGTGTATGGATGATGCACTATTTGGGGTACAGTTCAATGCTCTCTCTATATATATGTGTGCGCGCGTGTAGGAGCATTCAATGGTACTGCTATTTTGCAACACCTTCTGACCTTTTGTTTTCCACCACACGTTTCGATTTAAATAATGTTTGTTCTCTTTCTTCCACATCATAAAATTGTTTAAATCAAATTGTGTGGCGGAAATCAGAGAACCATAAGGGATGCTACGAAATATGGTGTTATTGAACACTCCATATATATATATATATATATGTATATATATATATATGTATGTATGTATGTATGTATGTATATATGTATGTATGTATGTATGTATATGTATAAACACATACATATATACATATTGAAATTGAAATTTAACCATGTGACACGAATAAACCCATTATTGTCTATGGTTTACGGGGCACATTGAAAGAGGATTATCATTGAATGTTGAAGCTTAAGAGGTAATGTGAGCCAAAATTTTGCTTTAAATATCAATATTAGATTATCATTTTTTAGCTTGAAAAAATAATGATTGGTTAAGTTTAATTATCACTTAGAATTTAATATTTGGTGTGTTTTGATCTTGCTTTTTATCCAAATAGAACACAATTATTTAAATGATTGTATGATTATTTGAAATTGAGGATTAGACTTTATCCCTTGCTCCAAATTAATATTTTTTTGGTGAGTTTAGATTGTTATATAGAGTCGAGTTTATCAAATGTGATGCCTAAATTTGGAAGGTAAGTTTTCCTTCGATTTATTAAGATCGCATTTATGAGAACTACATTCCACGAAAACAATGGACACAGCGACCAAAAAATAGAGTATAAGATACTTACGTACTCATTTCACATAATTCCTAAATGAAAGCATCCAACTCACTATTAAAATATTAGCACGGCCACAATATTGGGAAGTTAAATGTCTATACAAATTAACATTGAGCAAAATTATAATTCAGTGAGATTTTAGAGTGGCTGTACTTGTACAATATTTCTACGCAAAAATAAACACACAATACCAAAAATACAAAGAACTTCATTGCACAGCACGGTGAAACTGAAGTATCCAATGCATTGGTAAAATATTAGTATGGACATGAGAAGTAGAAGTTAAACTTATTATAATATATGCAAGGAATGTTCAAGAAAAGGAACTTTACATGTAATAATCAAGTACAATTTTTATATTTTCTATTTACGCTCCTTTTCATTTCACAGGGTGTCATCACGCATTGATACGAAACCCAAGACTAGGACTGCATATTATGTCTAATTGGCTTAAAATTGCATTGCCTATTATATTGTACACAAGAAAGCTATAGCTACTGAACAACAATGACTATTAAGTATTTCTTTTAACCTTTTGGTATAAGCACCATTTTTCTTAGTATTATCTTAATTCTCAAACCTTTCAAACTAAAATAGGTGAATAAACTTTAACTTATTTATGATTAAGAAATGTTTGGTTGGATATTTATGTGAGTTGTGAACAGAGATTTAATGCAAGCCATCAGCTCCATGAATTTGTTGGTTTACGACATGCGCTTTTATTAAAAACGAATAAAGCACACCTTGTTATATACAGCTGCAAGAGAGTATGCAGTGAGGATTTTTAGTTTTGAGAGACATGTACAGATACAAAAATGCTATGTCACTAATATATCCGTGTAATTCATGTGGGAATGAATTCAAGGGACCAATCAATAAAAAAATTTAACTTTTTCTCCACATGAAGTTAAGGAAACTTGTGTATAATTCCCCCTTAATTCATCCCCGCATCTGAAAATATATAGGATCTTTTATGTAATGAAACTTATATATATAAGTGTGAGATTGTATATTACTAACTATATTAAGTAGAGAATAATAATTGAATATAAATACAGTAAATAATTAAATACGAGCACACCGGATATTTTATACTGGTTCGCACCTCCTGTCCTACGTCCAATCATGAAGCCCTCCTTTGGTATTTCATTTAATCAAATAACCCTCGCTTCGCCTGGAGGAGTAGGCTAATATAAAAGTATATCTCTGACAATCTTGTGTTTCAAATAACATGGATTTTGACTAATACTGTTAATCTTTCTGTGATCTCCTTTGAGTATGTGAATGCTTTGAGTTGTAGGAAGTGGTTTAACGAGAACGATATTTTGGTTATAATAGATCGAGAATATGTAAGCACTGTATGCACAAATATGTAAGTAGAGAGTAATAAGAAATCAAGAGAGAATCGATTTTTATTAGTTTGTAAATCTCAATCATTGTAGTATTTATAGGTTTGAAGAGTTGTTGATGAAGAATTGTTTCTGTTAGATAAGGTTTATTCAGTTTAATGGATGCAACCTTTCAATGAAGAGTTGAGTTCTCTTAATTTAACAGAAATGTCTATTCAAATTTTTGCAGTTTTTCAAATGACAGACGTCTGTGGGGAAGCAATAGACGTCTGTGGCTTCAGGGATTAATTTCCCGAGTATTCTCCCAAACGACTGTGTCTTTTCCACAGACGTTTGTGGATGGTGTTTTCAGTTTTTTCAATGAATTTCAGTGTATATGAAATCGTATGTGCATATAAACTCAAGGAGACCTTACAATGTTTTATCTAAGACTCTTAATATACTAGAATAACCTTACTAATCATAGTATGGTTCATAGGTCTTTGCTTGTCTTCCAGTCCCAATATCTTCGAGCATGATGATCTCTTGTAGTATATACATGTAGTCTTGAAAAGATGTATAATATATAGATTGTATAGTTGTTGTCATTGAAACCATAGAACGAAGGTTCTAACATTCTCCCCCTATGTATATGCATATATTTCTCCCCCTTTGTCATTATGAAAAGCAAATTATACAGACATAAAATAGAGATATAATCATAGATGTCAACAAAAAAATTAGACCATAAAATAAAATTATATGAAGTGACATGCAAACTGAAAATAGAAGTTTAAATAACATAGGTCATAAACAAAATATAAAATGATTAAACAAATGATTCTAGTTATACTGGTTAGAAGAATAGGAAAATCCACCATAATTTTCGTAATACTCCTAGTATGCTGAAGAATCTTATTCGTATGCTGCTAGCCGCTTAGTTTGGTCGTTATACTGCTCATTTTATTAAATGAAAAGTCCTTAGAAAACCATGTAAGATTGATGTTGAAATTGGTGGGGGTCGAATAAGGACATATCATCATTATCTTCTTCCCCCTCTTCAGGTTGTTCTTGCTCCACAGTTTTCTCTTTGTCTTGAGAGGTTCCTTCGTGAGAAGTATGAGAATGTTAAATTGGTGTTTGAGTCTGTGGTGACAGAGAAGATGATGATCGAGAGGATGATCTGCCACGTACCTTTCTCATTACTTTTCCAAAGGTGGATACTACATTTTCCAAAGTTTTTTCCATCTTAGTCAATCGTGTTGAAAAATATCGTTCCAAGCTAGTCATTTTATTATTCAAAGCCCACTGATTGGTCATGATTAACTTTTGATTTTTAAGTGTTAAATCACGAATTGATTCATTTTGCATTGGTTCAATGCGAGATTCTTGAATTTCCGAGTCGGAATAATACTTGGTAGCATGACTAGAGGAGGTAGGCTGCTGTGAAGGATGAGGGAGTGGGTTTGTTGTTGAGGAGCGGAAGGTTGTTGAGGACCTGGATACATTTGTTGTTGTTGTTGCAAGGTCCATTGGGACAGGGAGATGATTGGAGGTGGTCGTTGGGGAAGGTGCATTAAAGATAAAAATCTTATACCGCCCTCCTTGACAGGGATTTCTTCAAAATGAGAGATATAAGAAGGTACCTCGACGCCATTCAAGAGACGTATAATATATGGTTCATATATAATTGTGCATCGGTGATGAAACCAAAAGCTTTTTATTTCATCATGAATAAATTTAGCCCAATTTACTTGTATCCTACCAAAATAGCATAAAGGGCTTTGTGATCGTTGTCCTATATTTTTTCATGACTTCCTAAGTGGGAAATTATCATATTAATAATCATACTATTTAACTACCTAGCTTTTGGACGTAAGTAAATAGATTTCCACTGTGGCATCCTATCCACTCAAATTTGATGGATTATTTCATCTCGTGGCAAATTCTCGTGGTTAGGAATTTCTTCTAAATCTATTCCGAACGAAGAAACACTAAGCGTATGCCAAATGGTGTTTACGCTAATCTTTAAAACACGTCCGTAAACACTCGTCCATAACCAATCATCGTCATTGTCAGGAGTCCAGATATCGTTACTACACAAATTGGCGTAAAAAAAAGAAAGATTGCCAATTAATCAATTTGTACATCATTTTTGTCGAAATTAATTAGATCTCGGCATTCGAAGGCAACAGTGAGTTCTTGAATCCTATATTCACCAAACTTGCATAATTTGTAGAATGTGCCGGAATGAAGCTTCTTTTGTTTGAGCTATTCAAATCTTTTGTTGCCAATCGTGTTATTTCGGAGCCACTCTTGTGTGTGGGCGTCAGTGACTATGGGGGTTTGAGAAGATGAGGATTGACTTTTCTTTGATCTTTAGTTAAACAGAGTTTTTGCCTTGGGAACCATTATTGAGCAATTTGAATTTTTAGGAACTAGGGTTTGATTGTAGATTGGAAATTGTTTAGAGAAAAGTTGAAAAGGGGGTAAATAAATAAATATATAGGGCTGTTGTAAAAGTAGGACCGGAGCAGCGATATACGTCTGTGGTTTTAGGTAAAATTTTTCTGAAACATATGACAGACTTTCATCTATAATGTTTGTTCGTTTATTAAAATTCTATATGCTTTACTTCGATCTGAATATCCAACAAAAATTCCTTCATTAGATTTAGAATCGAATTTTCTTAGATAATCTTTTGTATTTAAGATAAAACATTTTGATCCAAATACTCGAAAATACGTTACTTTAGGTTTCTTTTTGAAAAATATTTCATAATATGTGTTTTTTGTCATTAGTCTTAGTGTTACACGATTCAATACATAACATGCGGTAGTAGCAGCTTCAGGCTAAAAACATTTTGGTAGGTTACTACTATTTAGCAAGGTTCGTGTACACATTCTTGTAAAGTTCGATTTTTCCTTTCTACAACTCCATTTTGTTGAGATGTTCATGGAAATGAAAAATTATGACTAATTCTCTTTTTGTTGCAAAAATTTGTAAATAGTTCATTTTCAAATTCGCCTCCATGATTGCTTCATATACTTTTAATTTTTAAGTTCAACAAATTTGTAATTCGCTTAGCAAAAATTTTGAACATTTCAAACGTGTCATTTTATGTTTAAAAATAATGTCCAAGTATATCTTGAAAAATCATCAACAATTATAAAAACATATTTATTATGATTAATAGAGTGTACTTGAGTCGGTCCGAATAAATCTAGATGAAGTAGTTCGAGAGATTGCTTTTTGGAGATTTCCTTTTTAGATTTAAAAGAACTTTCCTTTAATGTACCAAATTGACAGGCGTCACACAAGTTTTTAACTTTGTAGTTGATCTTAGGTAATCCTCTAACTAATTCATTTTTAGCAAGTTTGTTGATATTCTTGAAATTTATGTGACAAAAACGTTTATGCTATGACCATAGATCATCATGATTACAGCTAAGCATAAATTAGTATTGTTTTTGACATTCATGTTTAAAACATATATGTTACGATTTCTAAATCCTTCAAAAATTAGATTTTTATTTTGGTCAAACATATTGCATTTGTCTTTCTTGAAATCAAATCCCTTATCACATAGTTGACTTATACTTAATAAATTATGTTTCAAATTCTCTAGCAACAAAACATTAGTAATAATAGAAGAATTAGAAATACCGATATTGATGACTTTTCCAATGTCGATGACAAATCCTTTTGAATTATCTTCGAATGTCACAGAGCCACCATCGATATATGTTATATTGGATATAACATATGAGCATTTCTAGTCATGTGCTTGGAACAACCACTATCAAGTATCCATTTCTCTTTACTTCTTATTTTAATTTTGGGTATCTCGTCGGTATTAGCCATAAAACACACATTTGCTTGTTCCGAGTTGCTTTCACTATCACTGTCAGATGAAGAAAATGTATCTGAATCGTCCCATGTTACTTAAAAAGCTCTTTTCTTTTTCTGAATTTCTCAAACTTGCTTTTCTTTTTATCATTATTAAGTTGTGGACAATCCTTCTTCTTGTGGCCAAAATTTTAACATTCATAGCATTTAATTGATGTTTGAGTCGAGGAGTTTGGTTTGCCACCATTTTGGAATCTGGTCATCTTCTTGAACTTCTTGAATTTGTTGTAGTTTTTGGCAATAAAAACAATTTCATCTTCGTCTATGTCCTAATCTTCGTTACTTGCTTGGAATGTTATGTTTTTCTTTTCATGATTTTGATCCTTTCTAGCCTGCAAGTTAGCTTCATACGACATCAAGTTTTCTATTAGCTCTTCGAATTTGAGTTGAGAAAGTTCGTTGGCTTCTTTGATGGCTAAAAATTTTCTTTCCCATTCATTTGTCAAGGAGTTTAAAATTCATGTGACTAAATGAAAATCTGTGAATTTGACTCCAAGTGTCATGAGATCGTGTTGAATAGTTAGAAATCTAGCATACATATCAATAATTGATTCGTTTGCTTTCATTTTAAAAGATGAAAATTGGTTCTGTAAAATCGAGATTTTAGTTTGCTTGACTTTAGTTGTTCTTTCGTGTGTGACTTGTAAAGTGCGTTATATATCATATGCAGTGGTACAAAGCTTGACAAGTGAAAACTCATTTTTGTCAAGTGAGCAAAATAATATATTCATAGCTTTGGCATTATTAGACGTCATTGTTTTTTGTGCATCAGTCCAAGTGCTAATGTCGGTGTCAGGTGCTTCATATTTGTTTTGAATTGCTAGCCATATTTCTAACCTATTTTCTTCCACAAAAATTCTCATACGGGTTGATCAGCAAGCATAGTTAGAACTAGTAAATAGTGGAGGACGAGCAGTTGATTGACCTTCTTGAAAAGTGCTTGCGATATTAGTTTTTTTTCAACTATGTGTTACTGTAGACTGAAATGACCTGGCTCTGATACCAAACGAAAATCTGTAGGATCTTTTATGTAATGCAACTTATATATATGTATGAGATTGTATATTACTAATTATATTAAGCAAAGAATAATTGAATATAAATAAGGTAAATAATTAGAAATGAGCACACCAAATATTTTATACTAGTTCGGACCTCCCGTCCTACGTCCAGTCCCGAAGCTCCCCTTCGGTATTTACTTTAACCAAATAATCCTCGCTTCGCCCGAAGGAATGGGCTAATACAAAAGTATATCTCTGACAATCTTGTATTCCAAATAACACGGGTTTTGACTAATGGTACAAATCTTCCTATGATCTCCTTTGAGTACGTGAATGTGAATACTTTGAGTTGTAGGAAGTGGTTTAACCAAAATCATATTTTGGTATAATAGATCGAGAATATGTAAGCACCGCATGCACAAATATGTAAGTAGAGAGTAATAAAAAATCAAGAGAGAATCGATTTTCATTAGTTTGTAAATCTCAATCATTTTAGTATTTATAGGTTTGAAGAGATGCAAATGAGGAGTTGTTTCTGTTACATAAGGTCTATTCAATTTAATTGATGCAACCTTTCGATGAAGAGTTCAGTTTTCTTAATTTAACAGAAGTGACTATTCAAATATTTGCAGTTGTTCAAATGATAGACGTCTATGGGGAAGCAACAGACGTCTGTGGCTTCAGGGATTAATTTCTCGAGTATTCTCATAGAAGTCCTTGTCTTTTCCACGAACGTCTCGGATGGTGTTTTCATTTTTTCAATGAATTTTAGTGTATATGAAATCGTGTGTGCATATATTTTCAAGGAGACCTTACAATGTTTTATCTAAGACTCTTAATACACTAGAATAACCTTACTAATCATAGTATGGTCCGTAGGTCTTTATTTGTCTTCCAGTCCCGATATCTTTGAGCATGATGATCTCTTGTAGTATATACTAATCTTGAAAAGATGTATAATATAAATGATTGTATAGTTGTTGTCATTGAAACTATAGAATGGAGTTTCTAATAGCATTAACTATGCAGGTATATTTGGGAGATGTATTTCTTTGTATCATTTGAATTTTTGGAGTTTGGTAATGACTTGAAATGATATTTCATTGTATCATTTGAATTTGGAATCGAATTTTTTGTATAGAAATGAATATATTCCTTGACATGTTTCAGAGTTCATAGATTATGGTTATCAAATTACTACTTCAATTGATTATCTTTCCTGCTCATTTATTTAGGAGAACATTCTTGCTATGAACTTTAACATGCTTAACATTATACAGCCAGTTGAAGCAATATTGTCCATGTCTTAATATTTTGATGCCTTATATTATAGTGCACTTTCTAATGCCTATGGTCAAGCTGCATCAAATTTGATAGTTGGAAGTAACCAGTCGGTTAATGGATATGGATGGTGGAAGTTGGCCTAGAGATATGGTTTTGTGTGCACTTCGTGTTGCCTACAGCAACCCAAAGCATGCAGTAGATTACTTGTACTCTATAAGATATGTTGGTTTACTTTAAGCTTATTTACAATTGTATATGATACTGCTTTTTAGCATTACTTATGATCACCAAAAGAAAAAGTGCTTTTGACAAATTTAAATAATAGGGATTTAATGCAAAATGCTATTTTAGTGTACCCAAACTTTAATCAAATAAAAATAACGAACAAAAACAATGTGATAAAATTTGAGATCTGACTGGATCAAGGTAACAATACAACAAAGAGAAGTAGGTGCTGAAACTACCCAGGAGGTAAATGCAGCTTGAGCATTTTGGTGTGTTGCTGCAACTTGCGTGAAAAGTGTAGCTGGTGAGTGTGAAGCTCATGCAAGAGCCACTTGGTCCGGAGTTGAAGCAACATGAGGATCCTGAGTGGAAAATTTGGGAACAAAATGGTGTGCATGAGGTTCTTGTGTTAGGATTTGATGATTATTAATGAAGAAGAATATGAATTCTATTATTGCATACAATTTTGGTACATTACAGAGTTCTTATATACATGTTGCTGAGTTACTGAGCTAGTGAACTAAATGGGCTTTTATATACTAAACCCAAAGTCCATTATACCAGAAGTTACAATAATAATATAACTAATGCAAACTATCTTCGTTCATTAACATGCCACCTCAAAAACGTCTAGGGTTTTTGCCTTAATGGCAGCTCCATTTCGATCTTGTGCGATCTCTCCCTATCTTCAGATTAAATTGAATCTGTGCAAAATATAGTTCCTCATCTTCAATACGCCATATATTCTTCAGTATATATGGAGAGATTGCGGAGATTTAAGCTTATCTAAGATCCGACAGTTGATGGTTTTATGGGAAATTGACTAATCTGATATAAATTAGCTCAATTCTTTTCAAATCTTTGCTTATACATATAATTGAAGATGATTTGAGTGAGTTGAGGAAGATCTGACAGTTTGAATCTGCTAGTAGATCTTTGACTTGGTCCGTAGATGGATCTCTTCATGTATGGATTTGTTGTAGTCGGTTGAGATCTAAGTCTGATTTGGTTTAAGAGTTTCTGACCTTTTTCCAACCTCAAGCTCAGTCTTTAATCTGGTAATTTTTTTTGGTGATAACGATTTTGTAAGAACATCTGCAATTTGGTAAGTTGAAGGTACGGGATTCACTGGCAGTTTTCCTTTTATCACTAGCTCACGAATGAAGTATAAATCTATTTCCATGTGTTTGGTTCTAGAATGTAATACTGGGTTAGCTAATAGTGAAATTGCACTTAAATTATCACTCTATAGTATTGGTTTTGTATTTGTGTTTGCTTTCAGTTCACTTAACAATGACTGTATCCACATAATTTCTGTTGTTGCATATGCTATGCTTCTATATTCTGCTTCACTGCTTGATCTAGATACAGTTTGTTGCTTTTTAGAACATGAAGAAACTGGACCATTTCCAATATATATACAGTATCCTATGGTAGATCTTCTATCATCAGATATGTTGCCCAATCAGCATCAGCATATCCTGTTATGTTTAGATGTTTGCATGCTTTAAGCTTCAAGCCATGATCAACAGTGCCCTTTATGTATCTGAGTATCCTTTTTATAGCTTTCCAGTGTTCGTCTTTTGGATCCTACATAAATTGACACACTTTGTTAACACTATATGATATTTCCGGTCTTGTAATGGTTGCATATTGTAATGCACTAACAATACTTATGTACAATTTACTATTAAGTGTAGGTTCTCCCCTGTGTTCTGATAAATGATGACTTGTCACCATTGGTGTTGGCAAAGAATTTGCTGCATCCATTTTTGCTTTGATTAAAATTTCCATGATATACTTTCTTTGACATAGAAATATTTCTGATTCTGATACTCTTGTGACTTCAATTCCCAAAAAATAGCTTAGTGGTCCAAGATCTTTTATTGAAAATTGTTTGTCTAAAAGATGAACAAGATTGTTGATCTTTGACTCATTATTGCCTGTGATAATCAAGTCATCAACATATATTAGTATGTATATAATTAAAACATTATTAATTCTTGTAAATAGTGAGTTATCTGATTTGGTAGGCTAGAATTCCAAATTTGTTAATGTGAATTTCAGTTTATCAAACCAGACTCTAGGAGCCTGTTTAAGCCTATAAATGGCTTTATTTAGTTTGCACACTAGTATTATGTCTTGTTTGTAGCCTTGTGGTTGCTCCATGTAGGCTTCTTCTTTTAAATTCCAATTTAGGAAAGCATTGTTTACATCCAGCTATCTGATCTTCCAATTTCAGTGTAATGCTATAGTGAGAACAACTCTGATTGTAGTTGGTTTAACAACTAGAGATAATATTTCATCAAATTCAAATCCATGTTATTGAGTATAACCCTTAGCCATAAGTCTTGCCTTATATCTTGCAATGGTTCCATCAAGATTTTACTTTAATCTGAATGTCCACTTGCATCGCACTACATTTTTGTTTTCAGGTGGATGAACTAAATTCCATGTTTTGTTCATCATAAGTGCATCACACTCTTCATCCATAGCCGTTTTCCAATTCTTGTTATTTACTGCTTGATTAAAGTTGTTTGGTTCCTCAGATGTAATGACTGTAGTATAGATTTTTGGCTTAAATTTTCCACTTTTGATCTGGTAGTCATTGGATGTTCAGTTTGAACTGGTTGTCTAACATGTATTTGTTCACTTCTGTTATCTTGTTATGTGCTTGAATGCTCATGTTCTCCTCCTTGACTTGTATTTTGTGATTGAACATTTGTAGGAGTGATTGAATTGATTAGATTGCTCCACTTGTTCATGACCTGGTTCGTTGAGCACTGTGAGTTGTGGATCAGAGTGATTTGAGCCTTCTTTAATCCATTCCTTGCTCTCCTCAGTTTGATATAAAGGTATATTTGGTATTGATGCTTTTGGATTGTTTACCTTTTGTGTTTTCACCACACTTGTGCTAGAAAATGGAAATACATTTTTATTAAAGACAACATGTCTGCTCACAAGTATTTTACCATTACAATTTAAGCATTTGTACCCTTTTTGATTGCTTGCATAGCCCAGAAATGTATAAGAAATTAATCTGAAATTTAATTTGTGTGTGTTATAAGGTCATAGATTTGGAAAACAAAGACATCTAAATGTTCTTAATCTATAATAATCTGGTCTTGTACTAAATAAAGACTCTAATGGGCACTTATTTTTCAAAACCTTTGTTGGTAATCTATTTATCAAGTAAACTACAGTACTAAATGCATCTGGCCAGAATTTCATAGGCACTGGCCCTTGAGCTAACAGTGTAAGACCATATTCTACAATCCGTCAATGCTTCCTTTCAACCATACCTTTTTGTTCAGATGTATATGGGCATGTGACTCTGTGAATAATCCCTTTACTTTGAAAGAAATCATTAAGTGGCTTAAATTTTGTACCACCATCTATTTGCAAAACTTTTAGTTTATGATCAGTTTGACTTTCAGCCTATGCCATAAAATGTATAACTGCTTTATAAGTCTTTGATTTTGTTTTAAGGAAATATATCCATGTATATCTAGTGTGTGCATTAACAAAGGATATATAGTAATTAACACAATAATCTAAATTAACTGATGCTAGACCCCACAATCAGCAGCAACCAATTCAAGTGGTTTTTCATACTATGTTTGTGAATCTGTAAATGATAGTTTATGACTTTTACTCATTTGATAATATATGCACACATATGGTAAAGTAATGTTTTCAAAAGTAATTTTATTATCTATTAAAACCTGCTTTACAACATTGGCATTAGGATGCCCTTACTTGCTATGTCAAGAATCAAACACATTATTTTTTCTTTCTGCAATTACAAAAAGATTACAACATCATTCCTTTTCCCTTTATTTTCTTGAATTAACTAGATTAAATTTGTATAGCCTTCTGTCAGCATTACCTTGCAAAAGAATTTCTTTAGTAAGCATATCTTTGACTAAGCAGTAATTATGATAAAATTTAAAATAAACTTTATTGTCACTTGTAAATTGTGACACATTCATGAGATTTTTCTTTATTTGTAGTACTCTCAATAAATTATTGAGATATAGTTGTCTTTCACCTTTGATGCAAGTAAGTAAAATGTGTGTAATTTTAATACTCTCACCATTACCCATGTGTATGGACTGTTTACCTCTATACTCCTTTTGTCCAAGATTCAAATTGTTTAAGTTGCTTGTGATATGATTGGTAGCCCCTGAATCAAGATACCAACTCTCATCTTATATATCATCGACTTTATGATTGAATTTTGTTGATAACCTCTTGAAACATCAGACTGATTACTTGAATCAACTTGAGCTACATTAACACTTGGATTTGTTTTTCTTTGATTGTTTTGATTCTGACCTGCTACATAATTTGCATTAAATCTGAAATAGCATTTAACTACAGTATGATCAAGTTTCTCACATATTTGACAATTTGGCCTGCTGTTGTTATTCCATCTCCCTTTATCTCTTGATCAGTTAGAGTAACCACCTCTTTGATAAGACTGATCTGTTTTACTATTGCATTGTCCTTTGCCTTTGTAATTGACTGCATAATTGATTTACATGTCTGCATCAATTGGTTTCTTATGATCCATCCTTCCTTCATGAGCAAGAAGGGTTGAATGAACATATTCTATAGATGGTATGGTTCTTTTGATGAAATTATTGCTACAACTGACTCATATTGTTCACTAAGACCATTTAAAACAGTTAGAACTTGCTTTGTGTTTGAAACTTTATGACCTGCTAATTCTAACATATCACATGTTATCCTCATCTTTGACAAATATTCTTTCATGGGTAAATTATCCTTTCTAATACTCTGCAACAATCTTTTATAGTGCATAACTTTGGCTGCAGATTGAGTATTGAATATTCTTTCAACAGTGGCCCAATTCTCATTTGATGTCTTGCATCTAAGAACTTGCGAGAAAAAATTAGTGCAAATAGATGATAGCAACCATGATAGGAGAAGTGAGCTAGACCCTGGTTCTTCCCTATGGTCCCTTCTGGTTCGGTGAGCTCTGAGTGAGGCTTTGCCGATTGAGAATAGAGGGAAGGCTTCGCCGTTTGAGAATAGTTCTGAGTGAGGCTCTCCGGCTCAGGTAATAGAAAATATCCCTGGTTAGTTTAGGAGTGATAAGTGAAGCCCTGGCCTAGTCGGCTGGGGCGATATTATCACTCTGATCTATGATAACGTTGAATTGATGCGAAGCCACTAAGGGAAGTGAGCCGTGGCCTAGTTGGCTACGGCGAACGAGAATGAAGCTGTGGCCTAGTCAGCTACAGCGATTGGCGGAAGGTTAATCGGCTTTGCGACCTGGCGCAAAACGTAATCTTAGTAGCATAGAAGAGAGGAATTTAGATACCGTAGGGAGCTCATTAGTCTTAGGTTTCTGATTAATTAAGCCTAGGCAAGTTTTGAATGAAGCTTAGGAGAAGTGAGCTAGACCCAGGTTCTTCCCTATGGTCCCTTCTGGTTCGGTGAGCTCTGAGTGAGGCTTCACCGATTGAGAATAGAGGGAAGGTTTCGCCATTTGAGAATAGTTCTAAGTGTTAACTTGGCTGGTTCGGAATCTGGTAGATCGAGACAAATTCATAGTTGTTCTGGCACCTTGACTGCCAGAGGATTTAGCCAAGACTTTCAGCCAATACGGACTTAGATGGCTTGCATCAGTCGCAGTTGCGGAACCTAATCTCTTTGAAAAAAGGTTTCCCTTAGGGAGATTCAACAATTGACTAACTTTTACCTATAGCTGGACTAAAAGTTTCACTGAAATCTGGTCGTCCCGTGATTCTCCAATAAGAGCCGAGAATCCCAATTCAGGGGATAAATCTTATCGAAAAACGTGGAAAGTAGACAAGAAATCTCTACCATGAGAAGCTACTACTGATATGCTTAACAAAAAGTACTCGAACATAGAAGTGACTTCAGCTTGGAGCCGATCTTTCGATCTCTTATCAATGGCCAGGAAAATCAACCAATTGGCTAGCTTTGGTCTATTATGTTTAGGTGTGAACACTCCCTTGGATATTATTTCCAGCATAGGAGTATTTACCAAATTAAGTGCAATAGATAAAAGACTTTCTCATGGATAAGGCTCTTCTCTTATCTTAGTAGTTGAAAGACCAACTATTTTCGGAGATATGGAAGCAAAACTTCTAGGTGCTGGAATAACAACTATAGCCCTAGCAGGAGCTTCAATTGGAATTGATAGGTCCACTCTTTTCCAATTAGTTCAGTCGCAAGAAATCCATCAATGGCAACTAAGTTGTTTGAATAGGCTACCTTGGATATCGAACCTATTGAAAGTGTTAACCAGAAGTGAGAATTGAACCATTGGCGCCTTGCCTTACACCCTCTTCGAGTTCCCGGAAAGAAAAAACAGAAGTAGCGAGCAAATAACAATAAATAAAATAAACAATACAAAAGCGCTTCCAATTGAAAAACAAAAGAAGCTTATTTACGCTTTAGTAGCTACCGTTTCACTGGCTCTAGTATCCGCGTTCCTAGGAAAGGACTTTCTTTTGGATTAGTCTTAGAGTAACCCCTTGCCAAAGTGATAAGAGAGAGAGTGAATGGTACTACATAAGATAAGGAGCCGAAGGCCAAACTCATTCTTATGGTTCCCTTATTGGTCAGGTAAGGAAAGCAGAAGAGAGAGACCGTAGTAACTAGTTTCTTTATGTCAAGTGAGCTAAGAAAGCACATGTCGGCTAGAAGCACGAGTGAATGAAGATTCCTTATGATTATTAAACGAAAAAACAACATTATGAAAGTTTTTCGGGCCATCGGTGAAACATTGATTGAGTTCACTTCATTTCTCAAGGCACTGTTGGCCGAACCGTAGACCAAATCGCTTAATATCTATACTTACCTGACTTATTTCACTGGCGCGCCCGCAGGGAGCCTTAAGGTAACTATAGTATAGTTAGCTCCTTTGCTTCTGAGATAGGTCATATAACGATATAGAAAAGGAGTAGCTAGCTCCTGTTCATAGTTGCGACTCTCCCTTCGGCTCACTCGCAAGTCAACAAGAAAGTGGAATCGACAACTCAACCTCAACTAAGTTTATTAAGTATTGGGCTTTCTGTAAGGTTGAAAATTGTTGTTTCTATTTGAAAGCTCTCTTCCAATTTCTTAGCAAGTCAAACAGGTTAACCTTTAAGCTCTACATTCTCCATCAAGGGTTCCACTCTTCCCTACCAGAGAGCCCCCACGAGCCCTATCATCTTCAACTCCGGCTAGCACTTCCAGACTTCATCGGACCTCCATTCTCAACCTTCAAAATAGCCCCATTGACTCCCATTTGCAATGAACCAGGGACAATGGACATGGTAGCAATCCGCTAACGGAGCTGACCCATTAACCCCCATTTTCATCCTTTCCCCCCGGTCAAACGGGAGCGAGCCCTGGAAGGCGAACATCTCATTTTCATTGTGGAAGTTTTACTTTGGGGCCTTGATGATTTCATTAATGAATTGGCTGAATAGATGCGAAGCCACTAAGGGAAGTGAGCCGTGGCCTAGTTGTCTACGGCGACCGGGAATGAAGCTGTGGCCTAGTCGGCTACAGCGATTGGCCCGTTTTCAATAACACCGAGCCTTACACAGGGTAGGCCCCAAGCATCGAGTCCGTCGCCCAAAAAGCAGAGGACGTAGATATGCGTAGAGGGAAAGCCTTGTGTAAGGCGCAGAGTGAACATATCCCGTCCTATAGAACATATTCCGAACCAGAACAAAAAATGCACGATAATTCATTTATCACTGTTCATGTCCTATCACACGTGAGACCCGAAAAACTATCGTTTTTCTTAAATAAAAACTTACCTCTGGCAAGGTTCATATAGTGGACTGCGTCTCACAAGCCTCGACTCCGTCTATCTTACTCCTATTGTCTAGTATACACGGGATCTACTCCAGGGTATTCTTGGAAATTCTATATTAGGACGGGAGGAGAAAGTATCTCCTTTGGTTTTGATTCTCTCCATTAATAAGCTCTATAGGACGGGATATGTTCACTCTGTGCCTTACACAGGGCTTTCCCTCTACGCGTATCTACGTCCTCTGCTTTTTGGGCGACGGACTCGATGCTCGGGGCCTACCCTATGTAAGGCTCGGTGTTATTGAAAACGGGCCAATCGTTGTAGTCGACTAGGCCACAGCTTCATTCCCGTTCGCCGTAGCCAACTAGGCCATGGCTCACTTCCCTTAGTGGCTTCGCATCTATTCAACATTATCATAGATCAGAGTGATAATCTCACCCCAGCCGACTAGGCCAGGGCTTCACTTATCACTCCTAAACTAACCAGGGATATTTTCTATTACCTGAGCCGGAGAACCTCTACTTATAAGTCTATCTTGTCTATGGTACTTTGTGTATTCCTCATTACCTATTATCTTGTTTTCTTGACTAGTTATAAATTTGGGAGGAACAGAGATGGTATCGAGAATAAATCCTTCAAGGCCATGACCTTGAAGTGCAGTTTCTATTTGGAGCTTCCATAGCAGATAGTTGTCTTCTTCAAGATGAACAGTTATCAGTTGGCTCTGAGGACTAATCCCTGTCTTAATGAGATTTTCAGTAGCTGTGGAAAGTTGTTGAGTATTAGTAGAGACTTCTGATGTTGCTGAATTGCTGTTATCTTTAGCTATGAGGATAGAACTTGAAAGTTGAATGACTTGAAAGATTTTGAAGACAAACAGATTCAAGAAGAACTTCAATGGGCAGGGAACAGGTTTGATGCAGCCAAACTTGAATGATGAGATCACTCTGATAATTTCTTAGCATGGCACTTACTTTTCTTATGAACTTTGATGAAATTTTTTATTTATGTTTTAATTTTTTCTGAATCTTTTCTTGTCTCAAAATTTGCTAAAGTTGAATTGCATCCAGAGATTGATGAATTTCTAGCGAAGGCACTGATCTTTGGCAAGTTCTTGAAAACACAAATGATGAGAATTTACTATGGTGGGAAACTGACTATTAGATGATGATTTTTTATCTGATGATAGATAAGATTTAATTAAGTATCAGCAAATTTTGTTTGAATGCTGTTATGCTTCAATTTGCTCTGATACCATGTTAGGATTTGATGACTATTAATGAAGAAGAAAATGAATTAAGTATACCATGTTAGGATTTAATTAAGTATTATTGCATAAGGTTTTGGTACATTACATAGTTCTTATATACACTAGTATATATCGCACGTACGTGCATCTGATAGCTTTGGTGGTCACAAAATTTTTATCTCAAAAGTTACGTTGATGGTGTCGGATGCAAATTTATAGTGAAATTATGTTTAAGTGTGCTAGGAAAGGGGATGGTGGTGGAGGTTGTAAACGGACGGTAAGATTCCATTGGTGGACAAAGGGCATTTTCGGAATTTCAAAAGGACGCGGTTGAAATTTTATTCATCGAATTCTCCTTATTAATAGTAGAGATATTGCTGAGTTGCTGAGCTAGTGGACCAAATGGGCTTTTATATACTAAACCCGAAGTCCATTATACTAGAAGTTACAATAATAATACAACCGATGCAACCTATCTTCGTTCATTAATAGCTTGGCATGCACAGGAGTTGGGGAAGCAAGTGCAGAATTATGAACTTGTACAATAAGAGATTTAGGGACTTGCATATCTGAGCAAATGCAGCAGCATTTTGAGAGGAATGTAGCAAGTTAGAAGCTTCAACATGAAGAGGTAGCTCGAGAACATTTGCAATAGGGATGATGCAAGGCAGAGCACTTGTAGAAGCATATGGGTGTGCATGGGCAACATGGTTAGTGCACGTATCAGTAAATATGAATTATTAGAAGCATGGGTTTTTCTAGTGAGCATAGAATTTACCAATTCAGTTGCCTATGTTCAAGGATGCAACTTATGACATGAGATTTAGCTTGGGTTTGATGAGGCTGTATCATAGGATTCAATGCTGCAAGCACATTAGTAGGCAGGGCAGGATGAACATCAAGATTAATATGTACACGAGTTGACCGTTGATCTGTCTAGATTCAAGTGATGACCAAGGCGTTTGTCTGAACTTGCATCCTTATTGCCTTTGAGATGATATGTAAAAAGAATTAAAAATAAAATAAATAAATTGTTTTTTAAATTTTTAGTGCCGATATATTTAGGAAATTGATTTGCTAGTTTTTGATATGTCTGCGGTATTAATATTGGGACAATGAGTGATACTGAGATGTTTGTTGGATGCTGTTTTGATGGCTGATTCTTTTGATTTGGTGTTGTATTAGAGGCGGTGATATATTTTCTTGTCTGATTTATTGGAAGTTTGACGTCAATGATCAGATTTGGTTGGGCTCTGAAGTGAATGTTAGTGATCAGATTTGGTTGGGTACCGAAGCTGATTGAACTTTGAGTTATGATTGGGACATGGACTTGTCCAATTTCAATACATGGACTTGATTGTTCAGGTATTATTTATGACATTTTCGTATTTCTGTTTTTCTTTACCTTTCATTTGCTTCAACTGTAAAAGAATTAAGTATCAAAAAATAGCCAAGTGCTTTTAATTATAGCGTCGTGAAAGTGGATTGGAAGGTTCAACATTGAGTTTTATTTGTAAATTTACAAAGCTAATTGAATCATTCCTATATCTATTTTATTGCAACCACTAGGTTTTTCTAGTATAGCTTGTTATATGTGAGGTAAGTGTGTGTTTGCTATGTATAAACCTATATTTGTTTACCATACCGCTTACTTGGAGCATTCTCTCAAGATTCTTCGTCAAAGTTGGGTGACATTATGGAACTTGAAGAAAGAGACTATGGAGCACTTGCAAGTTGATATTTGATATTACATCAACTAAAAACATGCTTGAAAAGATGAAAAATGTAAGTTAATATCATTATTATTGTAGTTTACACTAGGTTACGTACGATTTAATAGTTAATCTAGTGTGAATTGTTCTTCATATAAAAGAATGATGCAACTATGCTAAGGGTTTATGAATAATGTCAATATATGAATCGTTTTAGCGCTTTTGGAATGTGAATCTTTCTTGTTACTTTTAGTAAGTATAGATAATTTTGTTTGTTATTAGTACAATTTTAGCTTTAGTTGTAAAATTATATTTTAGTAAATGCACGCTGCACCAATGCTTTAACTTTGTTCGATTTTGCATTTTTTAGCAACGTGCAAAAATAGTTGTAATTGATGTTATTATAACGGGCAAAAAAATTGTAAAAGACTTTATTACAATAGACATAAATCAGTCAAAAACAGTTGTGAAATACTCCAACCTTATTACAACTTCGAATATTACGACGGTTGCAAGACTATTGTTAAAGATCTGTTTGGCAGCATCCTAATTGCAAATTGCACCTTATTTTCAGCAACAAGTATCTGTTTAAATAATCGTGTGAGTGGAGAGAGAGAGTTAGTGGGAAAAGGGAGAAATGGAAACTTCGGGTGGATATCGAGGGGCTGTTGCACTACAAGGAATAGTGAAATCTGAGGCAAAAGCTTTTGACCGCCGCCGACGGCTCCATCATTATGCTTCCGACGACTACCGACGACCAATCAATTTATTTATTTAAAGTTATTACTTTACTATTCCATATTAGTTATATAGGTTAGAAATTTGATTAAATATATAATAATTCAAATCCTAAGAATTTTGTAAATATATTTCTATTCAATTATTCAAAATTATGATAATTTCCATTAATTAAATTAGCATTGTCGATAATCTTTTTTATTGTATATATAATCATATTCGTAATAATCAACTGTATTGAAAATCGAACATAGATAATAATTTCCTGCAAGTTTCAATCTATCAATTACAAAAATTTGATGAAATTTGTGATATGTGTAGTTTATTAATTTTTCTGTAAACATCATGTAACTATTAAATTTAAAATTTTAAAATTAATTTGAAAAGGCAAATAAAAGGTTGTAATGGCTAATATTTATTTCATATTCATTGGTAACTAACATAAACTATTTAATTTTTTCTACAAATTAAATTGTTAACCATAAAGTTCACTTAACAATGTAGGTATGAAAGAAGGCTTCCGAAAGCATCAAAAGAAGGGTCCGTAGGTGTTAAAAGAAGGCTTGCGAAAGCATTATAGAGGCTTCGCAAGAGTTGAAAAAAGGGTTCCGCCATGAGTCAAAAAGGGGGTTTCGAAGGCACTGAAGTAGCTTCTGAAGAGACTGGATTGGTTCTGTAAGCATTGGATGTTCCATAGAAGACGAAAATAAGGAACTCTTCCAACATTATCCGTTCCACATAAATCAAATCTTTCGAAACGATTGGTTCCGCCACTATCTACCTTTCGTAGAAGAAGACTCTACCTACACTTTCCATTCGAAAGCACGACTTCGCAATGACTGGCCTTTTGAATCGGTTAAACCCTTTCGCAAGAATTAGAAAGCCTTTGTATATTTTAATATTGATTCTGCAAGCATCCGTAGATGGGTTTCCGCATTAATCAAGGGGATTACTTTTGAAAGCTACTATCTACAACCATCATCAGTCCATCAAGAAGCTTCTTCTATTATAAGTGACCTTGCTCAATGATCTTTCCGCCACCACTAGATCCTTTCAATCCCTTCCAAATGCCCTTCCGCACCTGTACAAATAACAACCTACCTTATTAGCACCAGATCTCAATGGCAACGAAGAGGTCTAGAAAGCCTTCAACTATGTTACAACCCATTCGAAACCAAGAAAAAACCCTTTCGATAGTGACAAAAGCTTCCAAAGATGCATATAAGTGGTGTGGAAACCGATTCGATACCTAATAATGGAAAGAAGATTCAAGTGGTATGAAAGCTTAAACAAAGAAAGCAGAAGCACCCTAACATCAATGACAGCGAAAGGTCAGTAAAGAGACCTTTCGATAGCTTTGGATGGATGGATGTGAAAGTGTCCGACCTACATCTATAAATATGACCCTAGGGGTCCAAGTTCGAGACTGATTTTTGACTCCTGCATTTCTTTGTCAAATCGAATTCTTGTAACCTAAATCAAATTGGCGACAAATTCTACTACTTGTAATCTATTTGTGAGAAATAAAAAGAGAGGATGCATGGACTTGATATTGATTTTGAACATGAAAATGATCATCTCGGCCATTAGCTTATCTAATGACCAATTGCACATGATACACACTTATCTTCTTAACCCTTTATTAGCTTATGCTACGTTATATAACCTATTTGGATATCTTAACTTTAAAGCATATTATCATTACGTCCAAAGCCCTTGCGGCACCAAAGTAACGTGATGATAATTCAACATTATCGAGTCAATTGGACTTATGACATTTATCCAAAATAAGGCTCTATGGCACATTGAATCCACTCTTTACTCAAATATATACACATCGAGTTTTGAATCCTTTCGAAAGCATTGGACTTTCGAAGGGGTTTCCCTCGTATCTATCAAATCAACACCTTCGAAAGGATGCTTTTGGAAGGCATTTGTATGCTTTCAAAAAGAACTTTCCTTTCGAAGGAGATCCTTTCATAACAGTTGTATCGACACCCTTGAAAGGGTGCTTTTAAATGAATTCTCTCATCTAGAACTCATTTTGATCCCTTTGAAAGGGGTCTGTACATAAGATGGTAATATCAAATCACTTTTTTGTCAATACAAGCTGTTTCAAAGTCTTTTGAAAGGGTTCTTCTTTCGATTGGCCCCAACTCAATGCAACATTAGGTGTTGACGATTTATATCGTTAACATTTTGGCGCTAGAAGAAGGGCTTGAACCTCCGTCCTATTCTTTTCTTATGGACTAATTATGGAAAGTTTGATTTGTTGTAGGAAAATGAAATAGAAAAGACTTAGCCGATTGGATGAAGAAGTGGTGCGCACAACAGCTCTAGAGGAAAATATTACGCCAACCTTCAACTTAGTAGGCGCTGTGCCAGGATAACCATCAACTCTAGTGCAACTTAATGACAATGCAGATAGGATAAAACATTTGGAACAACAACTACTACAAATGCAGGAATGTCTGGAAGTAGGCGTTCTTCAGAAATCATCTAAAACCGCTAAGCCAACAACAGGAGACGAAGTGGTCTCTCCCAGAAGGAATTTAAAGGCTCACACATTTGAAGACAGGAGCAAAATTGACTTGACATCATCCAAGCAAAAGAGACATTATGCAACTGAAGCTGATCATCAGGGCAGGATGCAAGGAAAATACATGGAGCAATCTGATAGTCAACCTCAAAGGGATATAATCCAAATTGAAAAAGCTATCATGATACTAAAGCATATTTGAAGGATGTGGCAGAGAAAGCTATTAAAGACATGCTTAATGCTAAAGGGAAAAGAACTTTAGATGAGCAAGTGAACGATAATGATCGAGTAGCTCCGTTCATTGACTAAATCATATCAATAACAATTCCATCTCATGTTAAGGTTCCAACTATGTAACACCACGACACTATTGATCCCGATGAACACTTAATGGCTTTTGATAGCCAAATGGACCTTTATAATGCTTCGGGGACAGTGCGATGCAAATTTTCCCTGTAACACTTCAAGGGGCTGCTGCAAAATGGTACCACCAATATCGGGGGAAAATTATCTACACATGGAAACAATTTTCCTACGAATTCTCTACTCGGTTTTGCATATGCAATGATCCAACAATTGAATACACCGTTTTGGCAAACATCCAGCAAAGGCAAGGAGAATCGTTTGGCGATTATCTCAAATGGTTCGATATAGAGGCATTAAAGGCCAAAGACATGAACGATAGAGATAAGCTAATTGCAGTGCATTCAGGATTGATAAAAAACACACTGTTTTGGAAAGAGCTCTTTATCCATGGATGTAAAAATTTACAGGATTTTCATTTTCAAGCTGATAAATTCATTCGAATTGATGAATTATATTTTGCTAAAAGGAAAATTATCCCCCAGAAGGAAATTGAAATATTTGGATTCAATCAAGGACACAAAAGGTCAAGGTGGGAAGACTCCAACACCAATTCGGTCGCTTTGAATAAACCTTTTTCTTATATCTACGCCACAACTAATGAAAAGGTTAATTTCCCCACTTCATTCAAGGCCAGGAACTTCCTCGAGCAGATAAAAGGGGATGATTATTGCGCTTATCATAAGACAAATGTCCATAAGACAGATGAGTGATGAGTGCTAGCTTGAATTACTCAAACGTAAAGGACACCTAAAAGAATTTGTCCAAGATAAACATAAAGCACTTTGAACTGACAATGGACCGCAAAAATTCCCTAGTAATGCTGTGAATGTCTTAGAGGATGAAGATGCATTGAACTTAAGTCCGCCTTTGAACATGATTGATATGATTCATTGGGACCGCATCCAACATGAAATAGTATAGGAGCTAGGAACAGATATATCAAGGAATTTAGGGAAGGAGTATTCTCTATGCAGGAAGAGCTCTTGTTCAAAAACCCGCGACTTAATATACAAATGCCAAATCTTGTCATCACTCCACAAGAGCTAAAGAAATGAATTCATCATCCCCATAATGACCCCCTTATGGTCACAACTCAAATCGGATTTTCCATAGTATCCAAGATTCTGGTAGATATTGGAAGTGCAATTAACGTCATCTTCAAGCACGCCTTTGATTGGATGGGCATTTGTGAGGACAAACTGGAGCCTAGTCTTGAACCTATCTTTGGGTTCAATAATAGGGGGTCGATCCCGATAGGGCAAGTAAAGCTACTGGTGCAGATGGGCTACCGCCATGCTGCTGAACTTTTAAGACTCTCTTCGTGATCATTGATCGACCTTCATATTACAATGAATTCTTTGGTCGTCCTGCGCTGGATGAGCTGAATGCTTTTGTCCCACCAAAATACCCGATGGTAAAGTTTTTGACTAAAAGAGGTTGGTGTACTATTCACGGAGAACAATTTTGCTCCCGCTAAATGTATTTTGCAACTCTCGATCAATATAAAAGGGAGTACTCTTCTTACTATGATTCCTCTACTATTTTTGAGCTTTTGGATGATGGATTTTTACATCCAACATTCGAAGCAAAAATAAGGTCTAATAAAATGAATAAATGTGTGTTTTGAAAGGAACATCTCACTTGGAGGGAAGAGGAAGATGACCAATGCTAACTCTGTAAAAGAAGGCGGGATCATCACAAAACTTGATTGCCGAGGAGAATTGGTGAGGATAATGCCTATAGAGGATCTTGAGGAAGTATGTATAGATCCAGCTGATTCAATCAAAATAGTTAAAGAGGGAAAAGAGTTAGAGAACAACTTGAAAATAGACTTGATTCAATTCCTTAAAGCTAGCAAAGACATATTTGCATGGACCCATTCAGATATGGTCGGGGTTGACCCATTAGTTATGTGACACGCGCTAAATATTGATCTAAATGTGACTCTTGTACGACAAAAGAAGAGGCAGTTTGACAAAGTTTGATCCGACGCCTTGAAAGAAGAGATTAAAAAGCTACTTGAAAACTGATTCATTCCAGAAGTTTTTAATCCAAAATGGCTGGCAAACCTTGTGTTGATAAAGAAGTCGAATGGCAAGTGAAGAACCCACGTCAATTACACTGATCTAAACAAAGCATGCACGAAAGGCTGTTATCCGCTATCCAGAATAGATCAATTAGTTGATGCGACTAACGGACACAAGCTATTATCTCTCATGGATCCTTATGTAGGATATAATCAAATCCCCATGTTCAAGCCAGCCGAAGAACATACAAGTTTGATTACTGATTGGGGAACTTTCTGTTATAAAGCAATGTCTTTCGGACTAAAGAATGCATGAGCTACTTATCAAAGATTAGTCAATAAAATGTCCAAGGAATAAATTGGTCGAAATATGGAGGTTTACGTGAATGATACGCTAGTAAAGTCTTATGAAGCCGAGAGTCACCTTAAAGATCTTGAAGAAATGCTTGAAGTATTATGAAGGTATCAAATGAAACTAAATCCTTAGAAATGTTCTTACGGGGTTCATTCCGGAAAGTTCTTAGGTTACATTGTTAGTGTACAAGGGATTGAAGCCAGTCCTGACCAGATCCAAGCTATCAAAGACATGGCAGAGCCCAAAATAAGCAAAGATGTAATGAGTTTGAATGGTAGAATTGCAGCTTTGAGCAAATTCATATCCAACGCAACCGATAAATGCATCTTATTCTTCAATGTAATCAAGAAAAGAAAAAATTTTGAGCAGGGAGAAGATAAGAAAGCCTTCCAAGAATTAAAAAATCATTTGAAAAAGCCACAAATATTATCCAGCCCCGAGAATGAAGAAAGCTTATATATATATATATAGCAGTCTCAGAACATGCGATTAGTTCGGTTCTGATTAGAGACGAAAACGAAACTCAACTTCCCGTTTATGATGTGAACAGACGATTGAAGGATGTCGAAGTTCGATACCCAGTCGTAGAAAAGTTGGCTTATTGTTTAATACTTAGAGCACGAAAACTCAGAGCATACTTCCAAGCACATCCGATTAGAGTATTGAATAACTTTCCGCTCAAGCGGGTTTTCAGTAAACCTGAGACTTCGGATAGGCTAGTAAAATGAGGAATTGAAGCTAGCCAATATGACATCGAATTTCAGCCATGAGCATCAATCAAAGGACAAGCATTAGCGGATTCTCTCAATGAATGCACATGCTTTGTTAAAGAGCAGTCAGAGAAAGAAAAAGATCAAAAGCCATATGACAACTCTGTCCAAAATAGGTTTACTTTTTATCGTTTTATTTTAGTTTTCCTTTTCCTTTCTCTATTTTCTTTTATCTGGAAAAATAAATGGTAAAATCTCAAAAGTCTCTTTTTTTTCTTCTTCTGTTCCTAATTTTATTTTATTTATTTATTTATTTTATTTTTTGCACACACACCAAAACCATTGAAAATTGAATATTTCCTTTTGTTATGAAATGAGCTAAAGTAATCATTCCATAACTGTTGAATTGGTTCACATATTTCACATTATTTCTTGTGATGGTCAACACATTGAGAAAATCAGTAACTATAACAAATTGAATAACGCTCCATCGTCATGCTTCAACTGACTGAGGACCTCAGTTCACTTAGTCTACTTCATAATTCATTAAGTCAGTCTACTTTACTCAATCTACACCACATAATCAACTTCCCTTAGTTCACTCATTTTACTTCGACTCAATCTGACCAACTTCAGCTCAATCTAACCAGCATGCTTTATCTCATATCCATTGTTAATCAATCAGCAACTCTAAATGCCTAACAAAAGTTACCAGAAGTTTTTCTTGACTAGCTATGCACATTTAGCCTGCCCTTCTATGCATTACGCACCCATGTTGAGATGTATTATTACGTATTATCAAACCGACCGTAGGGAGGTTTGCCTACTTCTACTAGGCAAAATAAAATACTCTGAAGCCAAAATTATTTTGCCGATGTTTCGTTTTTTTTTTCCGTTCGTTTTTTTTTGCCGTGTGCTTCTCCCCCAAATTTTATCCTCTAGACCGCCTCTTCTACCCAATCCCCGCATCTTCAGTATCGAAAGCCTCGTCCATCCTCCTCGGTACATGAATCCACTCTCAAATTAAAGCATCCGCGACTCCTTAGTACCTCAAGCCGCGAACTACCTCTCCAGTGCCTAAAACCGCGACCAGCTTCTCCACCTATAATTGCGATTAGGTAATTTAACTCTAACTTTAACTTTCAAAATTGTAGAAAAAATTGATTTTTTTTCCACAAATTTTGACCTTTTTAAGTTAATCCTTAGGTCTTGCACTTAAGTTCAATTGAATAAGGGAAACGTTATAGTTTTGGTTTTAAAGTTTGGAATCTTGGGTTCATCATTTTTCTTTCTCAAAGATATGTTGTTCATCATAGCATTTGCAATCATGGGTTTAACCTTAGCTTTGCTTTCAATGTTTATAAAGATTAATTTATTTATTTATTGAAATTTTGATTCTGGTTTGTTCCATCCCTCGGTCTTGCATTTGCATTGCATTGTATAAGTGGGTAACATTATATTTTGGTTTTATATTGTACAACCGAACAAATGGTGGGATAATGGGTTTGATGTTATCATTACCTTAAACCGACAAATGGTTAGGTATGTAATTTCACTTTGGGTATTCTAGTATATGATATGCTATTATCTTGTAAATAGTTTAGTTTGGGTTTGTGAAATCTGGACTATTTACTTGGTTGTCTTGTATATCTCTAAATACTGGTTAATTCTGCACATCCATATAGGTTTAGGCATGATACAAATTTACACTAATGTACATATAGGTTTACTTTGGTGGCTAATTAATTAACACATTTCTCTCATTTAAAAAAACAGTCTTCTGTTACATAGATCAACTTAATTTCTGTACATATTCATCTATTTATGTGTATTTCTACTGATGGTAAACTATATACTGTGTATTTTATTGATTGAAGTGCATATCACGTTTTCTGACACTTTTTTCATAATTAGAGATCAGTAGATGAGAGCATAGAAAGAGCTACAGAACTGGAACATAAAGTGGCTTTGCTTGAGGTCATGCTTCTTTATTGTTTACATTTGGTTGTCCCTTACTAGATTGTTAAACATATTATATTATTTGAAATTAATATTATCTCATTTCAGGTTGAGTGTGCATCTCTTACTCAAGAATTGCAAGATGCAGAAGCACGCAATCGTTGTGGACAGAAGAAGTCTTCTGAAGAAGCTAACCAAATTCTTCAGGTAACTGACATTTTTACCTTGCCGACATAAATATAATTACATAGAGAACATAGTCAAACATTAGTTCATTCAGCTTACCTTTTGATGATTAATTTGTTTGGAAGTGAAAATTACCAAGATCAATAATATTGATTTATACGTTTTGCTGTCCGATGTGGAAAAAAAAGATTATGAGTTATAAATCAGTGATATTTCAAAGATTTCGGTTGAAACTAAAGCTTCTTGAAGCAAATTGAATTACTTTGACTAATTCATACATCTTGTTTTGTTGTCCTCAGTTCCACACTAATGCATTGCCTTAGACCGGTTACTCTAAAATAATCTTGGTGTCTACTTCCTCATTATACAATCATTTGAGATACCATATTTCTTATCTACAGCACGATATGTGTAAACGGTATTTACTTGATCTACTTTGTAACGTTTAGATGCAAGCATGGCAGGAGGAAGTGGAGCATGCACGTCAAGCTCAAAGAGATGCAGAACACAAGCTTTCGTCTTTGGAAGTAATTAATTTTTAACTGTTACCAAAATTATCCATTTCACGAGATAATTGACTTCCCTACGAGCTTAAAAACTGAGTTTCTTCTGGTTTAATCTGTTATGCTATTTATGTCAGAAAATTATAGATTTGTAGGTGATTGCATGGGGTGTGTGCGTGCGTGTAGTATCACACAATCGATATTACCCAATTCTTTCAATGCCTCAGTAGCTGGTTTTGCATGGAATTTTAGTTGAACTTTTTAATCTAATACTTTTGAGCAGGCCGAATTGCAAAAAGTTAGAGTAGAAATGGCTGGAATGAAAAGGGATGCTGAGCATTACTCAAGACAAGCAAGTTGGATTAGTTATGTTGTATTTTTTATTCTAGTATATGTTAGTTTATATTCCGAGTACTTGAATAAGTTCATATTCGTATCTTCGAATCATTTGTTAACCGAAAAGTTTGATTAAGTAAAAGGTTAATGATTTCGTTAAAATTTAAGACTAGTTTTCCCCAAAAACAAGAGAAACTGTATGATTTAATCATTTTGTTTGATACACTTTCCCTACTTCCAAAGCTTTCTTTTCAAGAAGACAGTTAAATGGTGTTTTGAAGCAAAAATTGCTAGGAAAAAAAGAAAAAAAGCTTGTCCCTTCGTTTAATGGTGATTAAGTGTTGTTTGAGTGCAATATTTAATTTTCTAGCTAGAAATGTATGAAAAGATACTTATACTAGTAGCATATATGGTCTTTGAATTTTAGATAGTTTATCCTCTGTTTTTACTATGGTATGACAAACTATATCAAAGTATCAAATGACAAGTAACGAATATGGAATAATACATTTACAACATGCTTTGTATTTCAAAATTCGATGCTAAACTTAAAAACAAACCCAGACCCAGATCACAATTATATTGCTGCACATGAATGTCTGTTTTAGATAGGCAAAGCAAACTAGACATTCTTATTTTTCCACTGTTCTAATTTTAATTTTGAGTTGAACATTAACTAACAAATTTGGTTAAATTGACTAATAGTTTAGACATTTTATCATGTGGATTGGATATATGTATATTCTTCAAAAGTCGACGAGAACATTTGATGCATTGTTATTTTTATTTGTTTTAGTAGCTGGATCTTGGTTTACAATGAATTTGTTGTATTCTTTAAAAAATGAATGGAAAATTTGGGTTTTTGGAAGAAAAAACCTTGATCCACAAGCTTTATTTTCCGTTGTTTTTCAATGTGAAAAATCTTTACACGCACACACATACATATATTGATTTGTAATTTAAATAAAATCAAATTTTAGAAACAGAATGAAATGTTGAGTGCAATAAAATATTAGTCTGTTAATAT
This sequence comes from Allium fistulosum, assembly GCA_030737815.1. Taxonomy (NCBI): domain Eukaryota; kingdom Viridiplantae; phylum Streptophyta; class Magnoliopsida; order Asparagales; family Amaryllidaceae; genus Allium; species Allium fistulosum. The sequence goes on from CM060902.1 coordinate 757,065,918, forward strand.
CATAGTTTAATATCAGAAGCAGGTTAATATCAGAAGCAAGATTTATAGGCATTCATTCATTCACTAAACACATGATAAAACTCTAAACATCATAGTTTATCACAAAAATATTTGAAACATTGCTCATCCAATTTGTTGAAATAGTGGATAATTTTGATAATTTTTTACATACGTGGTCTACATGACTTAACCATCATCTTTGCCAAAAATTTGGGATGTGGACCCTTGTGTGTGTATGTGTATGAATGTATGTATATATATGTGCATGTGTGGGCGCATGTGCACAGTGATTCATTCAAGCCTTTGAAAAACCAAATGCCTTAAATGTTTGCCTCATTTGTCTAGTAATTGGTTCAATCTGGTTGTTAGCCTCTTGAGATGCAGTTATATAGGCATAATTTATGAAGGGCAGTTCTTTCATTCCTTACTAGTGCATCGACAAACACGATATGTATACCCATGCATAGACATGAGGCGTATGGTGACCGTCAATTGAAGTAAACGACATTGTTTAAAATGTATTAAAAAAACATCTATGTAAACTTGTTGATAGATAAGACGGCAAACACACCGGTGATACTTATAGAAAAATTCCCTCTGCTTGTTATTATTATTATTATTATTTGAAATGGTACTTTATATACAATATATCAATGGGATAATATATCACATGTTAATAAATGTTCGAATCACGCTACGCAAGTTTCGAATTTGTGACCCATGGCACCAAAGTTTAGTTAATTATTTATAGTAATCAGTAATATATGTAATAATATGTTCATTTAATGTAGATATATTATGGTAATGAAAATTAATGATCCAACCGCTGAAGCTTGGATTGCTGCTTTTAATGAACCAGCAGAGGAAATCATAGGTTGCAGTACTGATGACCTTTATAAGATTAAGAATGATGAAGGTGAAGATATATACAAACAAAAACTAAAGGAGTTGTTATAGATCCCTCGTTTTTTCAGAGTTGGTGTTACCCAAATAGAGTACATGAATGAAAAAAAACAAAAAATCAATGTTATGTCTCAATCAGTTATTGATTGGCGGAATCAAGTTTCTTGTTAGAAGAAATATCAACAATGGCAGAATCCAAAGTTTAGTTTTTTTTTTTGTTTCAGTAATTTTAGTTTATTTCTTGTTTTTTCTTCAGCAGTGTTAGTTTTTCATATAATAATGTTATTTTTAGGTAATTTATTTAAACATTGTAGTTCAATAATATGAGATTTATTTATTAAATCAATTTTTGCATTAGTAGTCTTCTTTAATTAGGTATTGAAAAATATGATGATGTATATTGCGGTGACATTTTTTTGATTCTTTTTACCAAATTCATTAATACGTTTAAGCTACAAATAAGCTCAAAATTAAGCGCATATTAAACCTTCTTGATACATATATGTCCGTGTGTCTATGGGTAGTTCATATCAATACATTAATAACACATCCTTAGTATCAAGTTGACCTACATTATCAATCATTGATATAATATAATTTACACAGTTTCAATTTTTTTTATTTTTTTTAAAATGCAGTTAATTTTTTATCAGATTAATAATAAAGAAAAAAATAAAAAAAAAATATTTTTCTTTGATATCAAATACCACAACGGTCGGTTTCCCCACCGTTGTGCGGTTATACTAGTTATGTAGTCTATACAGATTATTCTAAAAAAAGTTTGAATACATGGTCAATAAAATGAAAAAGCACTGCCATTTTTCTTTAACATTTCATTGTCTGAGGTATATATCAGTTGGCAGCGAAGTTTCATGAGTTAGTTTCATTACACATTTACAAGTCAAAGATCATATCCTAGATATTTACATTAACTATGAAGGTGATGCCGTAGGTGTGTCACATTATTTAGCAGTTGGGCATGGCCTTACCCTTACATAGTCTACGATCTCTACAACAACTAAAATTCCAAGCTCCTTATTCAAGCATAATGCAAATACCAAGTAATTCATGTTTCCACTGATACTTCATAACTATTATTGGCAATTAAATAGCTTAACATACGATAAAAGGTAATAGAGAAATAAATTATCTAAGTGATGGTAGTAAAGTTTTAATTAAAGTTGTAATATGAATAAGCATGCAGACGAGATATGAATTAACTGTAGCCGTAAAGAAGTTGACTATCAACTAAGACTATTTTCATGCATGAAAACTGAGTGACTACTGCACATTACACATTTGTCTCCTTTTTCACCGTAGCAGTGTAGTTTCTCTAGTGTTTAAATTAGTTGTGAGGAAAAAAATTAGCAGGCATTGGACTTGAGCCTCGTAAAAATGAATATATCAAAATTAACACCTTCTCACAAGAGAGGACAGGGGCGTTCAAACAGAAATTAGTTTAGAAAAATATTTGACATTTTGCCTGCCCTTCTATGGTAATTCAAGTGTACCCCATATATCATTTCAACCCCACAGACAATCGTCCAACTATGATTATCCTTAGCCATCGTAAACATGCACAGCTGGTTGAATTCTGGAAGTAAATGGTGTTTCAGAAAGACTGGGTGGTTCTTGAAGGCAAGAGATAGAGCCGATATTATTATGTTAAGAAATTTGTTAAAACAATTTTGTATTAGTTACACTGTTACCTATTCTATAATTACTTACACTTCAAATATTCTAGAAATATATTGTTAAATTATAAAAAGGATAATTTTTCAAACAGTGCTCGGGAAGAAAACATATTGTACAAGTAGGCCTCAAAGAAAACTAATTGCAGAACTGGGCATCGTTTTGCATAACACATGCACAACTATGGAATGCACAAGTTTATATTTTTTTATTGTTAGAAATCAGATATGATTTGTAATGAAGATATAATTTGTATTGATATTGATCAGAATTCTCAGATCCAAAAATACAGAAAGTAACAAGTATTTATACAGAAAATAGAAACCGGGCTAGGCCCATTAACTCTGGTAATCCACGTCTTAACACTTTAGTCTTTGTGTGCCCTTGGATCTTGCATGATCTGATGGTTCAGGATGAAGGAGAGCTAATGCTTCGATAAAACATAGTTTGTGTTATTTCGTTTTCTCAGATAGCCGCCCTCAATCTTATCTAGGGTTTTCTCGTTTCCCCCTTTCTTTTCTTCGTCTTGTAAAACTTTCAGCTCCTCTTTCAATCTGATGAAATTTTTGGCTGAGAGAGCCTTAGTTAAGATGTCGGCACGTTGATAGTATGTGGGAACGTGCCTTACGTCCAATTTTCCAGCTTCAGTTCGCTCGCGTACAAAATGCAAATCAATCTCGATGTGTTTTGTACGCGAGTGTTGAATGGGGTTGGCGGAGAGTGAAATAGTGCTCAGATTGTCGCACCACACGATTGGCTTTCTTCGAAGGTTGAACCCTAATTCTGATATTAGGGTTTCTATCCAAGTTATTTCGGCAGTGACGCTTGCGAGTGACCTGTACTCTGCCTCCATGCTAGAGCATGATGTGGTTGCTTGCTTTTTCGTGCACCATGTAATCGGATTTGGTTCAAGAAATACATAATATCCGGAGGTAGATCTGCGGTCCTCCACGTCGCTTGTCCAATCTGCATCACTGTAAGCATTTATATTTATGTCATTGCAAGCCTTTAGAGATAAGCCATGATTTTGGGTCCCTTTTAAGTATCGAAGGATACGTTTAACTGCTTTCTAGTGTTCGTCGAGAGGATTTTGCATGTGTTGACAAACTTTGTTTACACTGTAGCAGATGTCAGGTCTAGTTATAGTGACATATTGTAGAGCACTGACAATGCTTCTGTATTGTTTAGCGTTTTCGATAGCTTCACCTCTGTGTTTTGATAAATGCAAGTTAGTGATAATAGGAGTGGGTAAAGATTTGACTTCATTCATGTTGGCTCTTTTGAGAATTTCACCAATGTATTTCTTTTGCGACATAAATAGTTCTGACTTGGATTTTTTTGTAACTTGTATACCCAGAAAGTAGTTTATATCCCCTAGATCCTTGATGGCGAATGTTTTATCAAGCAGTTGTATTGTGTTTATGATTTCACTGTCATTGTCACCGGTAATAATGATATCATCCATGTAGATAAGTAGGTAAATGATGTTATATACCATTATTCTTCATATATAATGAATTGTCTGATTTGGTGGGAGTGAATCCAAATTTCAAAAGTGTTGCTTTCAGTTTTTCATGTCATGACCTTGATGCTTGTTTTAAGCCATAAATGGCTTTGTGTAGTCTGCATACTTTATTGTCTTCTGTGATGTATCCTTCTGGTTGCTGCATAAAAACTTCTTCATGAAGGTCTCCATTTAAAAAGGCATTGCACACATCTAGTTGTCTAATTTTCCAATTTTTGCATAAGGCTAGAGTTAGCATAAGTCGAATGGTGGTTGGTTTTACAATAGGAGAGAAAGTTTCGTTGAAATCAAATCCAAACTGCTGTGAATAGCCTTTTGCAACCAGTCTGGCTTTGTGCTTGGCTATGCTGCCATCAGCATTTTTTTAATCTTTAAGTCCACTTGCATCCCACAATGTTTTTGTGTTTTGGTTGATTAACCAGGCTCCATGTTTGGTTCTTTATGAGTGCATGATATTCCTCATCCATGGCTTTTTTCCATTCATCATGTTTGATGGCTTGTTCATAACTTTGTGGTTCTGCATTGCTGGTAGAAACTAAGTAAATTTTTGGTTTAAAAATTCCACTTTTTGACCTTGTTGTCATATGATGACCACTAGCTGGAACATTTTGTTGTTGTTCCTGATCACTTTCACTTGACATGTTTTCTGATATTTCATTTTCATTGGGTGTGTTGTTTCCATTGCTATCAGTTTGTTGTGTGTCTTTATATTAGTGAGGTAGCATGTCTGAATATGAGTTTTCTGAACTGCATTCTGACCTTGTATCTGAGGCACATTTTTCTGTTGAGGTTTGATCCTTGTCATTCTTGTTTGTGGTGAAATGTTTAGACAAGACTGGAATGGGTTGAACTGTAATGTTTGATGCATCTGATTTTCTTCTTGTACTAACCCCTTTTTCTGCAAAAGGGAATATGTATTCATTAAACACTACATGTCTTTAAATATAAATTCTCCCTTTGTTGTCTAGACATCTGTAGCCTTTTTGATTGTTAGTATAACCCAAGAAAGTACAAGGACTTGACCTTAAACTTAACTTGTGTCTGTTATAAGGCCTAAGACATGGAAAACAAAGACACCCAAAAGTTTTCAAAAAATCATAATTGGGTCTTATGCCATAAAGCTTCTCATAAGGGCACATGTCCTTTAAGATTTTAGTGGGCATTCTGTTTATAAGGTAAACTGATGTGTAGAATGCATCACTCCAGTATTTCATGGGCATAGGAGCTTGTGAGATTAGTGTTAGACCAGTGTCTACTATATGTTTGTGTTTTCTTTCAACTAACCCATTTTGTTCTGATGTATGAGGACATGTTACTCTATGAAAAATGCTTTTTTCTTGGAAAAAATCTTTAAGAGGTAAAAACTCTTTTCCTCCATCACTCTGAAAAAATTTTACACTATGATTAATTTGTTTTTCCACAAGTGTAATAAACTGTTTTACTATGCTGGAGGTTTCAGATTTTGATTTAAGGAAGAATATCCATGCATACCTAGAATAAGCATCGACTAAAGAAAGATAATACCTGTGGCCAAGAGATGAGTCATGTGGTGTTGGACCCCATAGGTCTGCTGCAATCAGATTTAATGGCTGACTGTGCACTGTTTCAGACCTAGCAAATGGTAATTTGTGTATTTTGCCAATCTGGCAGTGTGTGCAAATTTCAGAAATAGGTATATCATCAAATTTTACTTTATTATCTTTCAGAATCTTTTTTACAATGTCATTACTGGGATGTCCCAGTTTCTTGTGCCAACATTCAAGAATATTTCCCTTACTTAACATGCTAGTATTAACATGATTACACCAGTTTCTCCCTATATGGCCTTTATTCGACTTGATGGAAGTGAATTTGTATAAGCCTTTGTCCAAACTACCCTGTAACAATATGTTTTTGTTTAGTAAATCCCTAACTAAGCAAAAATTAGGGTGAAACTCGAAGTACACATTATTGTCGTTGGCAAATTGAGAAACACTTATCAAGTTTTTCTTGATTTTAGGTACTCTTAATAGGTTGTTTAAAAATAATTCCCTCTTACCTATAATACTGCCAATTCCAACATGTGATATACTTATAGCTTCACCATTACCCACATGTATAGCTTCCATACCTGAGTAGTTTTTGTTGCCAAGATTCAAGTTCTGAAGGTTGTTGGTGACATGATTTGTTGCTCCTAAATCTGGATGCCAGTCTTCGATGTTTAGATCTTCTGATTTGACCAAGTCATCACCACTGTTGCCTTGTGTCTTGAAGCCATCACTATTGGTCTTTTGTTGATTTATTTGAGCCATGTTGACATTGGGCACCTTTTGACTTGACTGTCCTATGTTAAATTCAGAATTGAATCTGAAATAACACTTGTTGGCTACATGACCAAACTTCTCACATATTTGACACTTCACTCTGTTATTATAGTTGTTTCTGCCTCTGCCTCTTCCTCTTTGTGGTTGATTGCTACTTTGTTGTTGACTGTCAGATTTTGAGTTCTGGCTTTGTGTGGGTCTCTGCTGATTCTTGTTTCTTGAATTGAAACCAGATGCATAGTTGACTGTCATTTCTAATTGTATTGCCTTTCTTTGCTCTATTCTACCTTCATGAGCAATAAGGGCAGACTGCACATATTGTAAGTCAGGAAGTGTCTTTTGTGATGCAATAAAGGTAACCACTAATTCATATTCTTCATCTAGACCATTAGTTATAGTGAGGATTTGTTCACTGTCTGATATCTTGTGACCTACAGCACTTAGTTTATCACACAGGTTCTTGATTTTAGCAAGATAGTCCCTCATGCTCATATCATCTTTTCTTGCACTTTGTAACTGTCTCTTGTAATGCATTATCCTTGCTGCTGATTTGAATTGAAAATCTGTTCAATACATGACCATATTTCATGAGAGGAATTACATCCAACAACTTGTGACAGTAGACTAGCACTTATAGAAGATAGTAGCCATGAAGATAATAGACTATCTTGTTTTTGGTAGTTGGCATATTCTGGGTTGCTAACTGCATTTCCCTCTTTGTCTTTCTTCATGACAGGTGGGATGGAGATTGTGCCCTTGATGTAATCTTGAAGGCCATGTCCTTTCAAGGCTGTGTCAATTTGGTACTTCCATAAGATGTAGTTATCTTCGTCGAGAGGGATGGTTATAACATTGCTCTTGAGTTTGACAAGGGATGGTGCAGTTTTCCTTGCTTCATTTCTTGATGTTGCTGACGTTATGTCATCTTCATCATGATCCATTGTAGAAAACTGATAAGAACTGATTATTACCTTGTTTCTTGAACAGGAGAAGGAAGATTCTTTGCGAAGCAAGATGCAGTGGTCAGCATACCAGCAAAAATCTTGGTGCAATCAGAAAGTTAACTAGGGCTTTCTTGATATGGCACAAGTGAATATGGGGAAATACTTGACTGTTGCAGCCAGAAGCGGATATGAAGGCGGAGTTCTGATCGCTTCTTGGCGTGGCACAGTTGGGATGATGGGGTACTGGTGCTGCGCTTGATCAGAGAGGTTAACTCCCCAGTGGTGAAAATATAATCTGAGGGGAACGAAGCAATACTTCGTCTCTGTGGTGATCAGCGAAATGAAAGTGCCTTTAGGCGATTAGCTCTGATACCATGTTAGAAATCAGATATGATTTGTAATGAAGATATAATTTGTATTGATATTGATCAGAATTTTCAGATCCAAAAATACAGAAAGTAACAAGTATTTATACAGAAAATAGAAACCGGGCTAGGCCCATTAACTCTGGTAATCCACGTCTTAACACTTTAGTCTTTGTGTGCCCTTGGATCTTGCATGATCTGATAGTTCAGGATGAAGGAGAGCTAATGCTTCGATAAAACATAGTTTGTGTTATTTCGTTTCCTCGGATATTTATACTTATAGCTTGCGCATTCTATAAGTGCGCAAGCTATAGGATAGTGCTTGCGCACTTATGGAATGCGCAAGTAAAAATTCGGGTACGAAATGGATACAGAGCTTCTTTATTCCTCATTTCTTCATCTCTTTCAAATTTTCACAAACCCTCCCCATTCCCAACTCCAAACCCCTTCCAAATCCAAATCTATCACCTCAAAAACATTGCTCTAGCTCTATTTTTCAATCAACCACTAGATTAAGCGTAAAATGGAAGGAAGCTCGTCTTCTTCTTTGATTAGAGGTAAAAACAATTATTGCAAAATGAATACTACTTGAGAAATAATTGTTGTTAATGGAAGAGTAATCATGTTGATTTTGGTGTTAATGTGCTATAATTGCAGGTTTGTTTGTTGAAAATAAAAAAGGATTTGGATTGTTCATATAGCCAAAACCCTAACTTTGTACATAGTTTTTGTAGTGATAAATGGTTGTTGTTGTTTGTAGAATTGTCTCCCGGACCCGAAGATAGAAGTGTTCTCTATCTTCAAGAACATCATAGGAGCCAAAACGACACATTAATGATGGTAAATGTTCGATATTGGTAAGCCGAGGGAATGCAAATATGAAGCACTAATTTTAATCTGTTTATACATTTTAGTGTGTTGAAACTATGAAGATATGCGATCATCCGAGCAAGCTCAAGGAGATCGATTATAAAGATCCAAAATTGGAGCCAAATCTACGAATCTTCGGATTTTGGAAAGTTATGCAAATCGACTACATTCGGCTTGACCATCACCTTATTACCGCTTTATGCGATGGATGGAGGCCGGAAACAAATACGTTTCATATAAGAGTCGGGGAGATGACAGTGACTATAACGGATGTGCATTTTCTTTTCGGTCTTAATGCAAACGGTCGCTCGGTATGTTTGAAAAATTTAGATATCGATTACATCGAATTGGCTCATGACTTGCTTGGTATTTTTGCGCCTAGAGAGGCAGTTAAGTCTAAAAGTGAATTATCATTGACTTGGTTTAAAAGTGAATTTTCCGAACCACTACCCGAAGGGGCGACCAATTTAGATATACTTCGCCGCACTCGTGCTGTGATATTGTATTTTTTGAGTTGTCGATTATTTCCCGATCATTTGAAAGGGAGATTAAATTTGAAATTTTTACCTTTTTTGGATGACTTGGCCGACTGTCGTTATCATTCTTGGGCTAGGGCTGTTCTCTGCTATTTGTATAGTGAGTTGTCACACGTTGCCTTACAACGTGGAAAAGTTTTAGGGGGTTTTGTAACGTTGTTGCAACTATGGTCATGGTCGCATATTGCTATTGGACGGTCATCTATTAGAATTCCTACCGACTAAGATCTGTATCTTCCATTCGGGGTTAGTTGGAATTATGCTAGGAGTTGGCGTGAGACGCCAAGAAATGTACAGTTTTACCGTAATGAGTTGGATTTGTTAGCGGATGATGCGGTTACATGGGAACCATATTCATTAGTGTATAAGTTTGGAGATCCGGACATTGAGTATTCGTTCGCCGGTTGGATTGCTAAGAGCCGACTAATTCTATTTTTAGACTTTGAGTTGTATGCACCCGATCGGGTTATGAGACAGTTTTCCTTTGATTATCATCACATTCCCGATCATGTCATCCCCGTTGACCCAGAACCCACTAGTTGAATGACATTTTTGGAGGAAAGTATTGCTATTTGGCAATCAAGAATTGATCGTGCCGAACGAGAATGCGAGCCTCCGACACCTTTGAGCGAGTACGAGTATTGGTATTGGCGAATTACTCGTCGTTATATTCTTAAAAAGTCGGCAAGGAAGTTGGTTGCATACACTCCCCGTGCTCCTCTAGAACGTGATGCGGTAAGTATTGTAATTTCAAAATTTTGATAGTTCAATTTTGATCTCATATTGATGAATTGTTATGACTTATGGTTTAGGTAAGCGGAATATACAGCGCTTTGGATGTGGTGGGCGAAATAGAAGAAAGCCATATGGAGCCGGACAAGGTCAAAAGCAAGTGCATTGAACTACGACGAATACATGACACAATTTTGGGTCGGAACAAACTAAGAAGGTCGGCCAAGCCACTGCGCATTGTAGAAGAGCCACCACATTCTACAGAGGAGACACATACTACAGTAGCAGGTGGACAAGCTCAATGGAAGGAGGCACATGCGGAGGGGGAGGCTTCAGAACATCCTGATGGCAAAACTACAATTGGATGGCCTGCTTGGCCCGAGGTAGAGTAGCAATACATCGGTGGAGAAACTCATGCTGAATGGCCCATTTGGCATGAAGGAGAACAATAATTCGGATATGTTGGACAGTCGACATACGAGCATGCGCAAGAGCCGCCGCAGTGGGAAATTCAACAAGAAGAACTCATTTTTGGGTCAAGTCAACAACAAGAAATTCCACTTCCGACACCCGCTCCTACATTCAAAAAAGGCCAAGGATCGGCTCCCAGCGTGTACAAACGGAAGAAGAAGAAGAGGGACACCCCACTTGAGCTTAGACGGATTCGTGGTTGACGGTGTTAGTCTTATTATTATTGTTTCTTTAGTTGGTTAAGGGGTTGTTTACTTATATGTTTCTATGTTATTGTACGACTTATTCAACCTTTTTTGGATGATTTTCAATTGTCATTTGGATGTTATGGCATTTTATATATTTTGTTTTGTGATGGTATTGTTAATGGAATGATGTGTGCATGCTAATAGAATGTTGGTCAAGATGTATTTTGGAATTTGGGGTTCTGTAGTGTGGCAGAGCAACTCTCCGTTTGGAATAGACCCAAAAAATCGTTTGCGCATTTGTGGAATGCGCAAGCTATATTGTCAATATAGCTTGCGCATTCCACATATGCGCAAGTTATATTGTCAATATAGCTTGCGCATTCCACATATGCGCAAGCTATTTTTGGGTTATTTACATCAATCCACAAATGCTACATTTGGTCTTTTGTAGCATTTGTGGAATGCTGCAATTAACTCAGTTATACGCTTTCGCATATTTAGAATGCGCAAGCTATATTTTAAATATAGCTTGCGCATTTTTGAAATGCGTAAGCTATATTGACAACATAGCTTGCGCATTCCATATATGCGCAAGCGTGTTTTTGGCCCTGTCCGAGACATAGAGCTGCTTCAACACCACAAATCACACAATTTCACACAAAAAGTTTGAACAACATTCTATATAACATGCAAACACCATTAGAATGACAACACCATCACATAACAAAGTCAACAACATGCCACAACATCCAAAAAAGGTTCAACAAGTCATACAAAAACATAGACGTTCTACTTCTATTACAATTTAATGCGGACAAGTTTTCTTCTTGTGGCCAATGGAACCACATTTTCTACATCTGTTATGGCCAGATGAAGATGGCGGATCCATGAAACCTTTTATTCGAGTAGACCGAGGACGACTTGAATTTCTGCGCACAGGTGGTGGTTGTATAATTGGACCATCGTAGACATCCCAATGTCGACTATCTGGTACAGGGTGGAATAAGGGAGTATAAGCTGCGGAATACATAGCCTTCGTGTACCACGTGGAGATTAAGTCAAAATACGCTCTATTAGCACCATCTGAACCACGTGAACAAGCCGCTAATACATGAGAGCATGGAAAATGATCTAATGTTGGCATGCTGCACAAACATTTGGCAACATTATCTTCGATATTCACTATATAATCAAACATATGCACATCTTTCACCTACCATTCAACGAAGTTATATCTCTCTATAGACATGAGCCTCGATTCTTCCATTCTTCTCCGCGCTAATGCTTCCTACCTAGGTGCGAGCTACAATGTCCACTCTTCACCTTGAGTTCGTCGTTCCACGAAGTAATGGTTTAGTCGATGAAACGTACGTGCAACCAATGATCTAACTGGTAAATTCCTAGTTCCTTTGAGCACACCGTTAAAGCTTTCGGAAACGTTGGTCGTCATCATATTGAATCTTACTCCGTCATCATGACAAAGAGTCCAGCTTGATTCCTGGTCTTTCAAACTTCTTTCAATCCATGCATCGGAATCTCGATTTACATCCTTCAATTGTTTTTGAAGATCATTATATTATACGACCTCTGATGCCGAGGCACATGCGTGTAACAAATTTTGTAGCTCATCCATGCCAAACCCCGCTTTCTTGAAATTTGCTTTAATATGACGGATACAAAAGCAATGATGATGTTCAATTGGCCAAGCTTCTCTAAGCGCACGTGGAATTCCTTTCATACGATCCGAGATAAAGGTGATACATCTAGTACGTACGGATGGAATATAATTTCATATGCAACGAATAAACCAACTCCACGTTTGCCACAACTCTGTTTGTATAATAGCAAACGCTAAAGGAAATAGCCCTTGATTTGCATCCACCCCAATAGCTACTAGTAATGTACCTAGATACTTCCCGTATAAATGAGTGGCATCAATAGACAATATGGGTCGACATCGGTTGAAGCCATGAATAGAATGGTTATTCAAGAGTTTTGATTCATGACACAAGCTTCAGAGATCATATGACGAGAATACTATATGAAAGCGACAAAAAGAGAATAAGCGTATATTATGCACTACAAAGGAGACAAGACTACAATCCAGAGATTAGTATGAATATTTTATTGTATTGAGTCTTAGAATATTGTTAAAATCATTCCTCAAGTAGTCACACACACAAATTATTATACATTAATTTATACATGAAAAAGTGTGCACTGTGCAATTGACAGCAGGTCGGCCGACCGACCAGGAACTTCGGTCGACTGAACTTGTGTCAGTGCACAGATATGCACTGTTCTGTATATGTTTTTGAAACTCAGCTGACCGGCCAGTTTTCTCGGTCAATCGACCTGAGAATAACGGCTAGTTTTCTGAAAAGTTGCAATTGTTCGTGAAGAGGAATCTCCTTCAATCCAAGAGACACAGGCACAACTTTTGATTGAAACTCTTCATGAAAGATTGTAACTATTCTACAACTATATAAACATGTTCAATTCACTTCTACAACAACCAATTCTTGTTTATAATTCTGAAATCTATTCTCTATTATTCTCTGCAAATAAAATGCATTCATTCTCATTCAATATCACTAGAATCCTTGAATTAATTCATATACTTCGATTCTACGTGATTATCTTCCTTCTAAATCTTCACACACATATATACTCTTGAGGATTTGATTATAGGAAAGCTGTACTATCAAAAGACAATTAGTGTTATTCAGAACACATTCGTCAACAAGTTATTTGTATTAAGTTGAAGTCCTCTTTGGCTGTTGAGGCGGAAAAATTCCTGTTCGGCTGCTCAGGTGTCGTATACCTATTCCTCCGGGTTAAGTGAGGGGTTTAGTTTAAATCCAGAGGGTATTCTGGGACTGGACGTAGAACGGGAAGTTCGAACCAGTATAAAAATTCCTTGTGTGCTTACTTTAATTTTTATTTTACTGCTATTATCAGTTTCCGCATTTATATACCATATTACACGATCCTTAGTACTGCACATACACTTTCATTTGGTATCAGAGTAGGCTATCCTATAACTGTTGCAAAGTTATTTGATATCTATTTCTAGTAATATGGCAACAATACATACTAACGATTTTGACACTAACACTAATACTAGTTTCACAGAGGGTCAATCAACTTCACGACCTCCACTTTTTAATGGTATAAACTATAATTATCTTTTTTTATAATACTCAACCCCGAAGGGAAGAGCCCCTACCTAGTGGATTTGATATCTGGAATGTTATACAAAGTGAGTACACAACTCCTACTGGAGAATACTCAACATGGAGTAACACACAAAAACTAGATGCTACATCAAATGCAAAGCTATGAATATTTTATTTTGTTCATTAGATAGAAATGAATTCAATAGAGTTAGCATGTGCACTTCTGGTTATGAAATTTGGAGAACACTTAAGATAACACATGAAGGAACGAACAAAGTTAAATTAAGCAAAATCTCTATGTTGAAAAATCAATTTCAAAATTTCAAAATGGGCCAAATGAATTCTATAAATGATATGTACTCTAGATTCCAGGATATTTATCATGCTTTACTATCATTAGAACAAAAATTTACTGATTTTGATATTGTCACAAAAATCTTAAATTCTTTAACAGACGAATGAGAAAGAAAAGTCCTAGCAATTGAAGAAGCAAGTGATTTGTCAACATTAAAACCAGAAGAATTGATAGGTAATTTAATGTCCTACGAAGTAAATTTGCAGGCAAAGAGAAATGGAGCACAAGAAAAGAAGAATGTGGCATTTCAAGCAGAAAAAGATGACTCCGACTCAGAGAATGAAGATATGGCAATGATTGCTAAAAATTTCAAGAAGTTTCTGAAATTCAAAAGAAATAAATTCAGGGGAAACAAAAATAATTCCAACAACAATAGCAAACCATCATCTTCAGCAATGGAATGTTATGAATGTCACAAGAAAGGTCACATGAAGAAGGATTGTCCAGAACGTAAAAAGAGCAACTTTAAGAAGGACAGAACCAAACAAAGAGCTTTTTCAGTCACTTGGGACGACACTGACTCATCATCCTCATCAGAGAGCGAAAGTGATAATGAAAATGAACAAGCAAATGTATGCTTCATGGCTTCGTTAGACGATGTAAGTTATCTTACTTTTGAAGATTTAATTGAAATTAATTCTGAATTAGTAGACTTAGCAAAGCAACTTAAAAAGAAAAATAAGGAGTTGCAAAGAAAGTTAGATAGGACTATCTTAGAAGTAGATATGCTGAAAGATGAGAAGAAAATATTAGAAGAAGAACTTGAAATTTCTCAACATTTGAATTCTAACTTATCTTCTCAGATTTCTTCAATATATGAAGAACTAGAAATTCAGAAAAATAAAAATGATGTTTTATTCTTTGAAAATAATAGTTTAAACTCTAAAATTAAGGATTTAGAATTAGAAAAATCTAGTCTTAAAGTAAAATTTGATGATATCTCTAAAAATATATCTAATTTCAATAAAGGAAGAGAGAATCTTTCTAGAATACTTGAAAATTCTCAATCCACTAACAATAAATCTGGACTAGGATTTAAGAAACAGAATAATTTTGTTAAAAGTAGGATCAATAATAATATTAAAAAGGATATTAAGAAAACAATTTATCCAAACACTAATACCATCAAAATATGGATTCCAAAATCAAATAATATTCTGATAAGGAATAAACATATCAAAATGTTTATGGAAACTGTTCATAATAACAAAAACTATGTTTATAAAGGGAATTCTGAACCCGTATGGGTTTGGCTTCCTAAGATTTAACTCTTAGGACCCTAAAACGAATGGGTACCAACTTTTTATAAACTTTTTGCAGGTACCTCATAAGAAGAGAGGAAAATGGATTTTAGATAGCGGTTGCTCAAAACACATGACTGGATACAAAGAAATGTTGTCAAACATTATATACTCAAATGGAGGAGCAGTCACCTTTGGAGATAACTCAAAAGGATATATCATCGGCAAAGGCGATGTCAGTAGCAACGGTGCCTCTAATTTACCTCTCATTACTGATGTTTTATTAGTTAAAAATTTAAAACACAATTTATTAAGTATTAGTCAGCTATGCGATAAAGGTTTTAATATAAATTTTTCAGAAAATAAATGTAATATTTTCGATAAAAATCATAACACTATTTTCGAAGGAATAAGAGATAAAAGCATTTATATCTTAAATATGAATGTTAATAATGATTCAAATTTGTGTTTAGTAGCTAAGGAAAATGATTACTGTCTTTGGCATAAAAGATTTTGTCATGTTAATTTTAATACCATCAACAAATTAGCTAAAAACAAATTAGTTAAAGGATTACCCAATATAAAATTCAAAACTAATATATTTTGTGATGCATGTAAATTAGGAAAATTAACAAAATCTTCTTTTAAATCTAAAAAGGTAATATCTACAGAACAACCACTTAAACTTTTACACATGGATCTTTTTGGTCCAACTCAAGTTCAGTCTATTAATCATAATAGATATGTGTTTGTTATCGTAGATGATTTTTCTAGATACACTTGGATTTTCTTTTTGAAAAATAAAAGTGATACTTTCGATAATTTTAAAGTTTTTGTTAAAATAATTCAAAATATTAAAAGTTTGAAAATTAAAAATATCAGAAGTGATCATGGAGGAGAATTTGAAAATGAAGCTTTCGAACAATTTTGTAACAAGAAGGGTATTAATCATAATTTTTCGTTTCCTAGAACACCACAACAAAATGGAGTTGTAGAAAGGAAAAATAGAACGTTACAAGAATGTGCGATAATTTTATTAAATGAAACCACTTTATCGAAACACTTTTGGGCATAAGCTATAACTACTGCTTGTTATGTGTTGAATCGTGTTTCTATTCGACCGTTAACTAAGAATACTCCATATGAACTTCTAAATGGAAGAAAACCAAATATTTCATATCTTAAAATTTTTGGTTCTAAATGTTTTATTTTGAATACTAAAGATCAGCTAGGCAAATTCGATCCAAAATCTGATGAAGGAATATTCGTTGGATATTCAGAACGAAGCAAGGCTTATCGAATTTATAATAAAAGAACTCAAATTATTGAAGAAAGTTTACATGTTTCATTTGACGAAAATTTTAAAAATATAAATCCAAATATTACTATTGATTCTGATGATGAAACTACTTAGAATGAAAATAGTAATACTAATGAAAATTTCGATAATGATCATGATATTACTGAAAATAAGAATATTACTCCTAATATAATAAAATCTCCACCTAGAATTTTACGAGATCATCCTGTGCAAAATATAATCGGAGAAGTTAATACGAATGTTAAAACCAGACATCAATTAAATCAAGTTGGACATGTAGCTTTTCTCTCTAATATAGAACCTAAGAATATAAAAGAAGCATCAACTGATGACTACTGGATTCTTGCCATGCAAGAAGAACTAAATCAATTCGAATGAAACGAAGTTTAGGAACTCGTTCCTAGACCTAGTGATCAATCAACCATTGGTACTAAATGGGTTTTCAAAAATAAAGCAGATAAACTAGGAAATATAACTAGGAATAAAGCTAGATTAGTTGCACAAGGATATAATCAAGAAGAGGGAATTGATTACGTAGAAACGTTTGCTCCAGTCGCCCGACTTGAAGCAATACGAATCTTATTGGCTTTCGCGTGTTTTCATAATTTTAAACTTTATCAAATGGATGTTGAAAGTTCTTTTTTAAATGGTTATATAAAAGAAAATGTTTTTGTTGAACAACCACCACTTTTCAATCATAAAAAATATCCAGATCATGTTTATAAACTCAAAAAGGCCCTATACGGTTTAAAACAAGCACCACGTGCTTGGTATGATCGTCTTAAAAGCTATTTATTAGAATCTGGTTTTGAAATAGGTAAAGTCGATCAAATACTTTTTATTAAGAAAACTAAGAAAGATATTTTAATAATTCAAATATATGTTGATGATATTATTTTTGGCTCGACAAATGAAAAGTTATGTCAGGAATCTTCGACTATAATGACAAATGAATTTGAAATGTCTCATATGGGAGAATTGTCATATTTTCTTAGATTACAAATTAAACAAGTTGAAAATGGAATTTTTATTAATCAAGAAAAATATTGTTATAATTTAATTAAACGATTTGGTCTGGAAAACACTTCTGCCAAACCAACTCCAATGAGCACAACTACTCATCTCGATGAAGACGAGGAGGGAAAAAGTGTTGATCAGAAACTATATCGTAGTATGATTGGATCTTTACTATATTTAACAGCGAGTCGACCCGATATAATGATGAGTGTTTGTTTATGTGCTCGATTTCAAGCAAATCCCAAAGAATCACATATGCGAGCAGTTAAACGTATTATTCGTTATCTAACTAAAACCAAAGATTTCGGGCTATTTTATCCGAAAGGATGTCCTTTCGAATTAATCTCCTATAGCGATGCTGATTTTGGAGGAAGTCGGACGGATTGAAAAAGTACGAGCGGAACGTGTCATTTCATTGGACGTTCCTTAGTCTCTTGGTTCAGTAAGAAACAAAACTGCGTTTCTTTATCGACATGTGAAGCAGAATATATATCTGCTGCTTTGGCATGTGCACAAGTCGTATACATGCAACAAACACTACAGGATTTTAATTGTCTTCTTGAAAAATCTATAATTTATTGTGATAATACTAGTGCAATAAATCTCTCTAAAAATCCGGTCAATCACTCACGAACCAAACAAATCGATATTCATCATCACTTTCTTCGTGATTGTTTGGAAAAAGGATTGATAAATTTAGAATTTATTAATACTGAATATCAAATTGCTGACATTTTTACTAAACCACTAAATGAAAATATTTTTATAAAACTTAGACGTGACTTAGGAATAATGTCTTTAAAAGATTTATAAATAAAAATATGCAAAAATATTGAAAACCAAAAATTGTTTTATTTATGACCAAAGCAGGACTCAAACTCATGGCCTCTGACTTACTTGTTAGATGTTGTGTTATAGCCACTTGAGCTATGGGTGTTTCTTGTCTCAGTCTTCTTTAGAGTTTGTTTTATTTATTTTGGTTTCAGAAAATCTATTTTTAGTTCTAAACTTATAAATCCTACATTTACAAACGGCTTTATTACTTATGATTATAATTAAAACTAGCTCCTACCCACTCATCTTTTAGCAAACAAATGCTTATATATTCTATTTTTTTTTTAAAACATATTCTAAGAAAAGTTTAAAATCAAAACTTGAAAATGTCTTCAAACAATGATTTCTATAATTTTGAAAACTCTCGTCTATCGTATACATCTCCGGACGATGATTCCGATTATATTCCTGAAAACGGACCCTATCATATTTTTCCCTTACCTAATCGTGTTCTTAAATTCTCTCCTTCCCAGGATAAGGACCCCCGACATGGCTGGAAACCATGGGAGAACATTCATACCGGTTATACACCGGAAAAGAAGAAAGGCAAGAAGGCTATGGTCATATCTCCATCAACTAAACAGAAAATAAATGAGATACACCACTATCAACAACAACAATTGGATCTACAAAAGGAGTTATACTATGAGTAGAAGATTACGTCACGACGTTTGAGCTTTCTAGAACGAATGGCTATGAAAGTTTGTTAATCAAAGAAGGATGACATTACTGAACCCGCTTATAGACCTTCATCCTCTTCAAATCTGGCTCAATCTCCAATAGCTCCAAAATGGTCACCTATAGAAGATGTTCCGTCTCCAAACTCTTGGGAACGTCGATTTTAAAGAATGGTGGCTAAACACTTTTTATATATATATTTGTATGTTGCTTGTTTTCAATAAGTTGTATTAATATAGTGCAACAATAATAAAATTTATATTTATATAATTTTTTTTAAGAAAAACAGCAAAACTGTGCATTTTTGACAGTATCGATCGACCGAAGCCCTGAGTCGGTCAGTCAAAACTCATCCCAAAAGTTTAATATTACTCAGGAAACCCAGTCGGTCAGCCGACCCAGTATATTTGGTCGACCGAACGAGATTTCCTACTGCTTTTCACTTCAAATTATAACCCATCTCTTCAACTTTTTCACCTACCTCTTCACTTTTACTTTCCCAATTTCGGTTTTTACCCTAGCCCCCATTAAAATTTTCTCAAATTTTTATCTTTTCCTCAAAAACAATGGATCCTAAGAAGAGAACAAAGACTACCGGTGGTTCATCTTCATCAACTCCAGTAGATACTCAAATCACCTTATGGCTTGTCAATGATGTAGCATTTCAAAGATGGATACAACTTCAAGATGCCAAGATCTTTGAAGAAGCATTTGAAAGTTACCCTGATTTCGCTTCCTACGGTATTGAAAATGCCGCTATTGAGAGTGGACTTGATACATTCCTTGACCATAGGAAAAATAATTTGAAAATCAATCATATTATGGTCAAGTTATTTCTAGCAAATCTTAACCTTGTCAATCCGCCGAGAAACACTGACAATTGTGTTTGGACATCGGTTTATGGCACTTCAATTTTCCTTTCCATTGATCGAATTAACCACATTTTGAATGCTCGATCGGGTGGAATTTCATTACACGATGTAGATTGTAATATATCAAGTCGTGACCGGATAAGCCATTTATTTTTCGAAGATGATGCTACAGATTTTAGACAAACATCATCACTTCGACCTAAAGCTCAACTTTTTCATCGTTTCATGATGAAATCTATTGTTCCTAGAGGCAGTTCATATCATCTAGTATATCCCGAAAATTTTAAGGCATTGTATGCTATATGTGGGAATGTACGAGTTAATTGGGCACAACTTCTTATGGACGAATTTCTCTCATTTAATCAAGGAAGGATGCTTCATATTTATTATGGAGAATACATAATGAGATTAATCAATAGCTTCGTCACACATGCTCCGGAATCTGAAACCTCCAAAGTCCGTTCTTTTGATTCAAGGACCATAAAACTAATGAAATTGCCTGATGCTCCACCTAGATTTATAAGATTTGACCAATGGCGTGCTACTCCGAGAGAACAGCTACGCCGTAGCTATTTGATACCTCAACCATCTACTCATGCTATGGAACATCTAACTCGCCAATCCTCAATTCAAAGACCAACTTCCGGAATTAGTGCGGAAGCGGCCATTGATATTTTGGCTCAAAATCAACTTGCCTTATATGCCCGGTTACGAAAAATTGACGGTCGGTTCAAGAAAATTAAGGGATTCTTCTTCAATCTATGGGATGCCTTATCATGCACTTCCGAAGCCGGTGCCTCTCACCTTGCTCCTAGAAAAAGGCCGGCGCCAAACTTCTCTTGGTCCACTTTGGAGAATACAAGTTCCGGTACATCGGGAACTCACACTTCTAACGCTCAAAGACGTGGTAAGGAACATGCTCCTCCGGAAGAAAATATTCGTCCAGAATTTTGGGATTCCGATGATGGTGAGGAGTGATCATATTGTTTTACAACTTGCTATTTCATAATTTCAAGTATTCTGTTTTTTTTTATGAACAATATGTCTATTTTTAGATGTTGTGTAGTAAGTAAACATCATTAATATTCCTATTTGGTTTGAGTATGTAATATTTAAACTCGATGTTTTCTTACTTGTGTTACATGTTCCATATTTTTTTCATATTACATCTAATAAGTATTCCTTTTTGTCGATGACAAAGGGGGCTAACAAATTTTTGCAGAAAAATTGCCATATATTCAGGGGGAGAGTTATAATATATACTACTTCGTCACATAAGTATTGTCATCAATCAAAAAGGGGGAGAATGTTTATTCATGAGTTTTGATTCATGACACAAGCTTCAAAGATCATACGACGAGAATACTATATGAAAGCGACAAAAAGAGAATAAGCGTATATTATGCACTACAAAGAAGACAAGACTACAATTCAGAGATTAGTATGAATATTTTATTGTATTGACTCTTAGAATATTGTTAAAATCATTCCTCAAGTAGTCACACACACACACAAATTATTATACATTAATTTATACATGAAAAAGTGTGCACTGTGCAATTGACAGCAGGTCGGCTGACCGACCAGGAACTTCGGTCGACCGAATCTGTGTCAGTGCACAGATATGAATTGTTCTGTGTACGTTTTTGAAACTCAGCTGACCATCCAGTTTTCTCGGTCAAACGACCTGAGAATAACGGCTAGTTTTCTGAAAAGTTGCGATCGTTCGTGAAGAGGAATCTCCTTCAATCCAAGAGATACAGACACAACTTTTGATTGAAACTCTTCATGAAAGATTGTAACTATTCTACAACTATATAAACATGTTCAATTCACTTCTACGACAACCAATTCTTGTTTATAATTCTAAAATCTATTCTCTATTATTCTCTGCAAATAAAAAGCATTCATTCTCATTCAATATCACTAGAATCCTTGAATTAATTCATATACTTCGATTCTACGTGATTATCTTCTATCTAAATCTTCACACACATATATACTCTTGAGGATTTGATTATAGGAAAGCTGTACTATCAAAAGACAATCAGTGTTATTCAAAACACATTCGTCAACAAGTTATTTGTATTAAGTTGAAGTCCTCTTTGGCTGTTGAGGCGGAAAAATTCCTGTTCGGCTGCTCAGGTGTCGTATACCTATTCCTCCGGGTTAAGTGAGGGGTTGAGTTTAAATCCAGAGGGTATTCTGGGACTGGACGTAGAACGGGAAGTTCGAACCAGTATAAAAATTCCTGGTGTACTTACTTTAATTTTTATTTTACTGCTATTATCAGTTTCCGCATTTATATACCATATTACACGATCCTTAGTACTGCACGTACACTTTCATAGAAGGTCCGAAAGACCAAAAAGCACCATTAAAAACACCACGACTATGAATAACATCATATACGGTTCCGGAGTTGGTATGTTGTAGGGCTCTAAGATATTTCGGCAATTCTACGTACGATGATTCCCAATCGCCATAAATCATTGCAACAGCTTTCTACAGTCCGTGCCAGGCTCGAGAATAACTCACTTTAATATGAAACATATTGGACATTGTCTCTTGAACAGTTCTTGCAGTCATGTTTGTTTTAGCATTAATCAACGGAAGTATTTTGCTGCATACAAACTTAGCAGTTGCATGTCGATGGTTTGAGTTGATGGTTGCATTTAAACAAGTGTGATCGCTGCCATATGTAGTTATCTTCCACCAATTTGAATTTTTTCTTACCGAAAGGCTTGCATGAACTCGCCAAGGGCATGTTTCTTCCACATCACAGTGGACCGTGTATTGATTTGCACGCGATTTCAGAACTTGAAACGAAACTAAACATTTAATCACCCATTCACATAACTGTTCAACAAGCTTCTGCTTACTTTCAAAAATTAACCCAACTCGTGGACCTTTCTCCGCACATTCTCTTCCAAAAACTTCCACGTCTAGTTGACAATTTTCCATTATTGATTTCACCATCATTGATGTCGTGCATAAATCATCGGCTAGAGCCTCTTCATATGTGATTTGTTCTTCTTTCACATTTACATCATCAACCTCCTAAATGTCTGCATATATGATTACATCATTGTTAACTTCCATTTGATGGATCCAAGTTCTATCCTCATCATCCGCATAAGCTACTTCCATGTTATCCAATTGCCCACAAATCTCGTGTGGAATATGATCGGCACCATCGTCATCACAGCTAGTAAATGCATCTTCGACACTACGAATACAAAAAACAAAGGTCAGATATTTTTCATTAACGTAAGTCAAAATACAAGTGCCAACGTATAATAGTACTCACTTTTCAAATGCTTGCGACTGATTTGGATTTATAGTGTTCTGCATCATATTTTGTTCCTGACTAGAAGAGACTCCAGCCATTCCGTTGTACCTGTGAAGTAAGTTTGTAAACTCTCCACCTTGATGGCTTGAAAGATATGAAGGATACGCCGACCATTGTGTTTCTTGTAACTGTGTGGTGTGCATATACTCATCCGCAGAGATTACTGGCGCTTGTGTTTCAACCAAATTTTCATGTTCCACTTTCACAACGTAGGTTTCTATCACTCTCATTCCAACCGAAAAGGTGGAGTTTAAATCATCGTCGTCTTCTAAATCAATAGCGGATGCACCATCATCCCGAACCCATTTCACCGCTAATTTTAAATCATATATCATAAGATTTGTTTTTGTCACTTCCAATGCCCTTTGTTTAAGCTCTTCAAAACTATAATGATTTTTTTACTGTCGATCCTTTTCGCTTCCCGCCCACATATCTAGGTTTACCTTCATCATCAACCAACAATTCGCCATCAAAGTAAAATATAGTCGGAACCTTTGACATTATCTACAAAATAAGTTTCAATACCACATTCATAATTTTTATTCACTGACATAACTATAAACATCAATTTAATGAATTATTACCTATTTTTTCTAAGTAAATTTTGCTTCCGCAAGCAATCTTCAGCCAAAATTAGTCAACTCAATCTTTAAAAAAAACCAAACAAGCAAATCAATATAATAACATAACCAATATATTTCATCAATAAAGTCAACACTATAAATGAATTTCAACAGCATAACAAACTATCTAGCTTGCACACGTTACGGGTTACAACAAATAGAAACATTTTCGCAACAACATATTATAAATACAACGGTTCAACATAAAATCCAAATATGATAACTTAACCAAGTCCCAAACATCTACCACATTCTAGGCCTCCCACTGTTTATCCTTAGTTCTTCATTTATAATTTTCAAATGACTTATTTCGACTTGTAGTTCGTGGGCATACTCAAGTCCCCTTTCGCACAGGGGTTGATCAATCCATTTAAAATTATTGCAACAATCATCTTCACGAGGATTCAGTCTATGTTCGTTGTACGAACTACACCCGAAAAATCTTCGCCCAGCATTCTTTTCCTTTCTGCAAACAACTACTACACACATATCTCCACAATAACAATTTGGATATGGTCATTGTCCCCTTGGCACGGATGGACCAACAGAATGTATAGGCGTCAGCAAATTTCCATCAACTGTATGTTGATGACCGGGCATTTTTGTAGAAACAACTTCACGTAAACGAGCGTGTAAGGTTGATGATCTTGAACAGAATTTACGCGGTACTGGTTCGAACTAGGTTTCCAGAACATGATCAACATCAAAGTCAATATGACTTGAACTTGCAACTCCGATTTTCCCTTCAAGCTCATCAAAATGTTTCATCAATGTTTCGTCATCTATCTCCCAATCATTAATGTCTACCGTCAAAATAAACAATAAACAATTACCGTGTAAATTACTACTACTTAAATAGGGTTTCCTAGTTCATTAAACACTAACAACTAATTCAACAACAACACCTTGTCTAGCAATTAACACTACTACCACCAGTAACTCTTCATTTTCAACAACATCAACAATAGCAAAATTACATCTTAATTTTCAAAAACATTAATTATTATATTACCTTTGTTTTGTAACGATGAAGAGATGATTCCATATATAGTTTAGCAACTATTTGGTTAATAAGGTGATTGTAGATTTGGATATGGAAGAAAATGGGTTTGGATTGGGAAATGGGGAGAGTTTGGGGAAGAAAGTAGAAATATGGATAAATGAACTCAGATCTATGCTCTCTATCTATTTGATGCTCAAAAATGAGCTTGCGCACTCCATAATTGCGCAAGCATTAAATATAGCTTGCGCATTTATGGAATGCACAAGCTATAGTTAAAAAAATTAACACTTGCGCACTCCATATTTGTGCAAGTTAAAATCAAAACGAGGCTAGTTTGACAATTAGTTTTTACTGAGCACTAGTTCTATTATTTCTTTTTTTTAGCTGCCTTGATTGAAAAATTGTCCTTATAAAAATTCAACCTTTGTTAAAGATGTAGTTCTATTTGTTTATCATTTCATCTTCTTTCTCCATAAATTACAAAATCAAAATTGTATTTTCACAATAAGAAAAAAATACTTAGCAGAAACTGAGTCCATTTTGACATATATAGTAGGCCATACTACCGTCGAACCAACGACATTTGACATGGACTCCATTTTGACATACATAGTTGGTTGAATCTTTTTTTTGTCCAAGTTGTTGTAGGACTGTTAACAAGTCGGTGGAAGAGGACATTGTTAGAACGGTTGTATGCAGAAGGAGATCAACTAAATCACATAAACGGATGAACAACAAAATATTGGAATGGATAGTTATGTATACAAATCAATTCAGAACACAATTGTACGAAACGAAGTACAGAAAAAAGAGCATAAAAATAAATCAGAGAAACCGACTTGAATATGGAGAGAGGCTTGCATGCGTAATGCTAGACGGAAATTCGCCCCTACACTTCTGTTGTAGTTGTGAAAATAGACGTCTGCGTTGCAGGATACAACTCTCAACCGAAGGAGATGCAGAGATGCCTTGGATCTAGACGAACGTCAATTTGTGCCTCTGTTTGATTTCAAGAACTAGAGAAGGAGAGAAAGAGGGAAACCGTATTCTGTCTGGAGGATGCAGGCACTTACTTATAGGTGCTGAAAGGGGTGTGGCCGTTGGGTTTGGAGGGAAACAGTCATGTCTGTTCATTTTGAAACGAACAGACATGTCCCGCCAAAATTTCAAATTCGAAAAAATAAAACTGCCCATTTCAGAGCAGCAGCCCCAAGCGGCAGACGACGGTCCATTTAATCACGAGACCCCAAGAGCCCCAAGGCCCAAGGCCCTATCTTTGACATTTTAATATTAATATGAGTGCCTTCATGCCTTCATGTCCTCATTCTCTATTTTATTTTACATAGTGTATATAGAGAATTTTGCACAAATATTCCCCGATGTGGGACTTTATTTTCACTATTTCCAACAATACCCCACATTTTCTATTCAAACTCTAACATAACCCACATTTGAATAGAAAATAAGTTCTTAAACAGTTATTTCAATCATTAGAGAGTAAAACTGGATATGTATTTGAAGAGGTGTCTTCTGGACTTGAAACTTTCATAGTGATCACTTATCGGATTTACTTTGCAAATTAGTGATATAAGTTCTTGAACTATTTGCTTTTATAGTAAATCAAGACAATAAGTGTCACACATAACAAGTTTAACACATTTTAGTTCATTCGGTTGTGTTCATTTTGGTCCTGAACAAATCTTGGATTCATGAGAGATCTAGAGAGTACAGCCATATAGCTCTCATAGATGCGATCCCACATCACTCTCATATAGGTAATACTAATTTAAGAATATCCTGCCATATTCATCTTATCGTAAGATATTAGTATTATTAAGAATAACAATTCACTCTAGTATTCTTGCATGAAACACACTTCAATCATCATAGGAATGAGTAATTTGTGTGTTTTTCACTACTCGAGATTTCCCTAACTAGTTTGCCTATTGAACCTAGACCATGGGATCTCCAATTAGCTAGGTTAGGTTTCTGCCAGGTCATATCTCACTATATTGGCTTTAAGCCCATTCCCCTCGATGTAAAAATTACTTGTTCCTTACATAGCCCTTTAGTCAAAGGATCGGCTATTTTCCTTTGACTTCACTTAATCAATTGTTATTACTCCATTTTTGAGCAAGTCTTTAATGGTTTCATGCCTTCTTCTTATATTCCTTGACTTTCCATTATAAATTTTGTTTTTAGCTCTTTTGATTGCAGCCATGCTATCACAATGTATACATACAGCAGTCATAGGCTTAGGCCATAGTGGAATATCTTCCAAAAAGTTTCAAATCCATTGTGCTTCTTCAGCAGCTTTATCTAAGACTACAAATTTAGCTTCCATTGTTGAGCGTGCAATTACAGTTTGTTTTGATGATTTCCAAGATACCGCCGCTCCTCCAAGAGTGAATACATATCCACTTGTGGATTTGCTTTCTGTGTTTCCAGATATCCAATTTGCATCACAGTATCCTTCCAAAACAGTAGGATAATTTGTGTAGTGTAACCCATAGTTCATTGTATGCTTTAAGTATTTTAATATTCTAATCAAAGCATTCCAGTGATCTTTTCCAAGGTTAGAAGAATACCTGCTTAGCCTACTAACTGAGTATGCCAAATCAGGTCTTGTACAATTCATTATGTACATCAAACTTCATAGAATTTGTGTATATTTTAACTGTGATACGCTATCACCCTTATTTTTCATAAGGTGAAAATTGGGATCAAATGGAGTCACTATAGGTTTGCAATCACGATGTCCAAATTTTCTTAACACTTTCTCTATATAATGGGATTGAGTGAGAATGTATCCTTCGGAGTTTCTTATTATACGAACTTCCAGTATTATATATGTTAATCCCATATCTTTCATATCGAAAAAGGAATATAGCATTTTCTTTACGGAGTTTATTATATCTCTATTTGTTCCCATTATAAGCATGTCGTCAACATACAAGCAAACAATGACAAACTCATGTTGAAATTGTTTAATATATATGCATTTATCACATCCATTAATTTTAAATCCATGCGACAACATAGTATAATAAAATTTCTCATGCCATTGTTTTGGTGCTTGTTTAAGTCCATATAACGACTTAACTAATTTACAAACCTTCTTTTCTTAACCTTTTACTATGAAACCTTTGGGTTGATCCATATAAATTTCTTCTTCTAATTCACCATTTTAAAATGCGGTTTTCATGTCCATTTGGTGTATTTCCAAGATATAGATTGCTGCTATTGCAATTAAAATTCTTATTGACATAATTCTTGTAACCGGTGAGTATGTGTCAAAACAATCAAGCCCTTCCTTTTGACGGTATCCTTTGGCTACTAATTGTGCCTTATATTTTCTATGGTACCATCTAGTCTTATTTTCTTCTTAAAAATCCATTTATGACCAATTGGTTTATTCCCTGGGGGTAAGTCAACCAATTTCCATGTATTATTCTGCATAATGGATTCTATTTCACTTTGGATAGCTTCCTTCTAGTAAGGTGCTTCAGATGATTCCAAAGCAGCTTTATATGTTTGAGGTTCTTCCTCAGTAATAAAGGTCAAAAAATCAGGTCCAAAATCCTTAGATTCTGATTCTTTTACTTGCTCTTCTAGTTTCCGTTTCTTCAATTTCTAGAACCCTAGAAGATGATGCTTGTTCCATATTATTCATTATTTTGTTTGTCCCATTGGTTCTTTCCCCTTTGTATGGAAAGATGTGTTCAAAGAACTCAGCATCATCACTTTCTAATATAGAATTTACATGTATGTCAGAAATCTCTGATTTGAAAACCAGAAATCTATAAGCTGCACTGTTGCATGCGTTTCCAATAAATACACAACTATAGTTTTTGGTCCAAGTTTTGTTCGTTTTGGTAATGGAACTCTAACCTTAGCCAAACAACCCCACACTTTTAGTTTCTTATAAGAAGGAATTTTTCCTTTCCATAATTCATAAGGAGTTTTATTTGTACTTTGTGAGGGATTCAGTTTAGAATGGTATTTGTAGCAAATAGAGCATCACCCCATAGATTATGTGGGACTCCTGAACTATTAGGCATGGAATTAATCATGTCTTTAAATGTTCTATTTTCTCATTTTGCAACTCCGTTTTATTGAGTAGTGTAAGGTGCAGTGGTCTGATGAACAATTCCATGAGAGGTACAGAATTCTGAGAATGCGAGTGATTCATATTCTCCTCCTCTGTCAGATCTTATGACCTTAATTTTCTTATCGAGTTGATTTTCTACTTCTGCCTTGTATGTTTTGAACATGTCCAAGGCTTCATTTTTACTATGTATTAAGTATACATAACAGTATTTGCTACAATCATCTATAAATGAAATATAATAATTCTTCCCTCTACGAGTTGGTGTTGCCTTAAAGTCACAAAGATCGGAATGAATTAATCCCAATATTTCGTTTGATCTTTCTACAGACTTCA
The DNA here is from genome assembly GCA_030737815.1 of Allium fistulosum. Classification (NCBI taxonomy): domain Eukaryota; kingdom Viridiplantae; phylum Streptophyta; class Magnoliopsida; order Asparagales; family Amaryllidaceae; genus Allium; species Allium fistulosum. Next base: position 757,095,366 of record CM060902.1, read on the forward strand.
TAGGTTGTTTCACAAACTTGGATTCAGTGCATACTTCACATTTATGTATATTGCTAGGAATAGGATTACATTTTGGTATTAGTCCTGAATTTGTCATTCTTTTGAACGGTAATTTACATGATCTAACCCTTCATGCCATAAATCAATAGACTCAAGTAAGTAAGAAGAAGGCTTGTCTTTATTGCTATTATTAGAGTATACATTGAGTTTGAAAATCTCATCTGTGAGATAGCCTTTTCCTACAAATTCACCACCTTTGGTGAGTACAAATTTATTAGACTCAAATACAAGTTTAAACCCCTTGTTACTTAGAATAGGACCAGATACTAAGTTCTTCCTAATCTCCGGTACATGCAACACATCAACAAGAGTTAGTCTTTTTCTAGAAGTAAAAGTAAGGACCACATTTCCTTTTCCTTGTATGGAGGACGAAGATGCATTGCCCATATACAGATTTTCTCCTTCAATCGGATGATAGGTTGAAAACAGAGTTTTGTCAGAACATATGTGCCTTGTAGCACCGGTATCAACTCACCAATCTTTTGTATCACAGACAATGTTAGTTTCAGAATCCACTGCAGTAAAATCAGTTTTGGTTGCCATATTTGCTTGATTTTCATTGCTATGATTTCCATTGGCATTTTGATCCTTCCTTTTAAAACAAACTTGTGCTTTATGTCCTGGTTTTCCATAAACCCAACATGCACCTTTTATCTTGAATTTCTTTGCTTTAGGTGCAAGCAAAGAACCTTTCTCCTTTTTCTTATGGAAATTAGGTTTTTGCTTGGATGAGTCTCCTTCCACAATGTTAGCTTTGGCTTCATGGAGCGAGGCATCATTTCTCTCATTCATCCTATTCCATTCTTCAACTAGAAGCTTTAGAACCATATTTTCCATTGTCAATTGCTCAGTCAAGTGTTTTAATTCATGTTTGAAACATTTCCAGGATGGAGGCAGTTTTTCAATGATAGCACCTACTTGGAACTTTTCATCAAGACTCATGCCTTCGGAGTGCAGTTCATGAATGAATATGCAATTCCTCAACTTGATTGAGAACAGAACTATCATCAATTATCATGTAATTCATAAACTTGCCAACAATGAATTTTCCCACACTTGCTGCTTGTGTTAGATACTTCTTTTCTAAAGACTCCTACAATTCCTTTGCAGTTGCACATGTGACATAAACATTATAAAGAGTGTCATCTGATCCGTTTAGGATGTAATTTCTGCAAAGGAATTCGCTGTGCGTCCAAGCATCAATCTGTTTTTGAGTCTCTGCAGTGGTAGTGAATTCATCCGGCATTGGTTTCTCCTGAGTAAGCACATGAGCCAAGTTCAAAGTGGTAATGTAAAATAACATTTTTTGTTGCCACCTTTTAAAATCAATGCCTTTGAACTTGTTTGGTTTTTATGCAACCGAGTTTAGCTTGGCAACAGACACAGGTTGATCCATTCTGCAAAACAGCATCCAAATGGAAAAGAAAGAAAAGAATTTCTGTCTTAGATTGTTAAAACGGTGGTATACAGAAGGAGATCAACTAAATCACATAAACGGACGAACACAAAAATATTAGAATGGATAGTTATGTATACAAATCAATTCAGAACGTAATTGTACGAAATGAAGTACAAAAATTAGAGCATAAAAATAAATCAGAGAAACTGACTTGAATATGAAGAGAGGCTTGCGTGTGCAATGTCCTAAGACAGAAATTCGCCTCTACACTTCTGTTGTAGTTGTGAAAATGGACGTCTGCATTGCAGGATACAACTCTCAACCGAAGGCGATGCAGAGATGCCTTGGATCTAGGCGAACGTCAATTTGTGCCTCTGTTTGATTTCAAGAACTAGAGAAGGAGAGAAAGAGGGAAACTGTGTTCTGTCTGGAGGATGCAGGCACTTACTTATAGGCGCCGAAGGGGTGTGGCCATTGGGTTTGGAGGGAAACAGTCATGTCTGTTCATTTTGAAACGAACAGACATGTCCCGCCAAAATTTCAAATTCAAAAAATTAAAACTGCCCATTTCAGAGCAGTAGGCCCAAGCGGCAGACGACGACCCATTTAATCGCGAGACCCCAAGAGCCCCAAGGTCCAAGGCCCTATCTTTGACATTTTAATATTAATATGAGTGCCTTCATGTCCTCATTCTCTATTTTATTTTATATAGTGTATTGGGTGTAGTGTATATATAGAGATTTTTGCACAAATATTCCCCGATGTGGGACTTTATTTTCACTATTTCCAACAAACATGACCAACTTCATTTAGGTGAAGCAAAATTAAATGCTTTCTTTTGAGGTATATATAACAACTATATATAATCACCATGTCTTCAACTTATGGTTGGGAATTCTCTTAGCTCAACTGTCCAACAAAATGGTGAATGCATCTGATTTCTAAATAGCAGAGTATCCATTTCACTCAACTATCCATTTTCTCAAAGTTCATAGTGGATGAAAACAAAATGATACTTCAATGTTATTGAAAAAGAGAGAATAAATAATCATATCTAACATAAGGCACTGGTAAGAACTTAAAGAAAAATACCTGAATAGATTCCCACAAAACTATTTTTAACTCATCATTAAGATGCCTCTAGTCTTCAAGTGTAAATGGAACATGCTGTCGCACTAGTGGCCCCAAATAAGAAGATAGATTTACTGACCCAGCTCCTATTCATTCGGCTAATGCATTAAATTCAACTTCGATTCGGCTTAAAGAATCTGAAGGAAGTCTTCACACTTTAGTCGGACTTCTACTCTTCTTTTTTATAGTTTAATTTTCATCTACTTCTTCAACAATTCTATCGATTTCCACTGCATCGTCTGGATTTACGTTGGTTTGCATGCTAGTGTGCATTGCTGAGTTGTCTTCAAATGGTATTTCATTTTGTTCTTCGTTGTTCTGTAGTTGTTGGGAACAATGAACTTCGACTATGTCATGTACGTTGTCACTCTCTTGAAGACGTTTCGACGTTCTGCTTGAAGGTGCAAAGCAGTTCTAAAAAATAAACGTCGTCGCCTCTAGGATAAAACTGCCTCTCTAATCTTCAAAAAAATATCAACTTGTTTGTACTAACAAAGTCTATTCTGATTTTCACTTGAAATACTGCTCAAGGGTTTAGTTTTGTTGAAGGAAGAAAAAAAGAAAAATGTTTGTTTTTCTTACCATTTCTATTCTGTCTATCTATCATTTAAATAGGCAGAATGGAAATTGTATAAGTTACTAAAGTGATGGAATGTTAATGGATTTTAATTTATTCTCAATTAAAAAAATATTGTAATACCATTAGCTTTTGTAACGGCTCAATACTAATGTCACATAAATATATTACCGTTGTGCAAGTGAAACGACTTGATTATAATAATGATTCATAAATATATTACCGTTATAAACTTGCAATGGCTCAATTATAATAATGGTTCATAAATAAATTACCATTAACCTGTTTTTTTATTTAATTTTTTTTAATAAATTCACTTGATAAACAAAAACATTTCCAACAATCTCCCACTTGAATTTTTTTAAAAATATTTTTCGAGCAGTTTCTGAAAACATAAGATTGTGCATAAACAAAGGTGTCTTTCGACTTGAAACTTTGCATAGTGGATATGATTCAGTTTTTACTAGAGTGACATATAGTCTTGAACTCTATTCCTGACATCAGACCACACACAATCTTTTTAGAGTGCAATCAAATAAGCCCGTGCATTTATGGCCATGCACGTCTATCCCAGTTTAGTGAATGCTCTAGAAATTTTGTCCAAAATTCCATAGGAAACGACCACATTTCCACATTCACATATGTGAGTCTATCAAGAGTATTCCTGAAGGTAGGTACTCCACTCCAAATAGAGTATAGATCTCATTAAGAGTTTCTATTAACTCATCCTCTAATCACTTCAGGAATACATGCTTCTTAATATAAAAATAGCATGCTCAACTAATATCACTTCACAATTTGTTCTTACCCATTGAACCTAGTTCTTGGGATATCCAGTCATTAGGTCGGGTTACCATTGCACGTGACTCAACAATCTAAGGGGAATAGTCCCATTCTTTTAGCAGTGTCATTGACCAATTGATGAAGAAGAATTGACTTTTATTTAGGACGTGAAGTGTGTGCATGCATTCATGAGTCTAAAGGAGAGGTTGAAGAGTGTGCTAATATTGACCATTCCGAGATGGAATGAGGAGCTGATGATATACACAAACGACCGTGGTACCGGTCTAGGAGCGTTATTAATGCAATGGGAAAAGTTAGGGACTATGCAAGTTGACAACTGAAAATTCATGAGAAGAAGTATTCGATTCATGATTTGGAGTTGGCGGCGATAGTGTCTGCTTTGAATATTTGGAGGCATTATTTATTAGGAGAAATTTTTGAGCTATTCACGGACCATAAATCCTTGAAGTACTTTTTCTCCCAGAAAGATCTCAACCTTTGCCAGCAGCGATGGTTGGAATTCTTGGCCTCCTATGACTTTGGCATTTCCTAAACGTTGGTAAAGGAAATGTAGTCGCTAATGCATTGAGTAGATGGTGAACCAGTTTGGGAGCGATGTTGCAAGAGTGGAAGCAGTTGGAGTATATTAACGGCTGTGACTTCAGACCTCATTGCGAGTTAAAGGCAGAGATGTTGGCAAGTTTGACGATCAGACCTACTTTGATCGAGCGGATCGGTACTAGTCAAAGGTGAGATGTTGGAATAGCGGAGATCATGGAAAAAATAGAAGGAGTAAAGTCTAAGGAGATGAAGTAGTATGGACTCAACCAAGATGGTTGGCACCATAAAGATGGGATATTATTTGTACCCGATGTTAATGAATTGTGAGATAAGGTGTTACGAGAGTGCTATCACTCTAGATTGACTATACATCCCGGTGGTAAAAGATGTACCATGATATGAAGCGATCCTATTATTGGGAGGGGATAAAGAAGGATGTTGGGACATTCATCTTGAAGTGTATGAACTGCCAGTTAGTGAAGGCAGAGAAGAAGAGGCTATGTGGATTATTGCAAGCACTTGAAGTTCCTAAGTGGAAATGGGAGCATATATCGGAGGATTGCCGAGGACCAGAGGAGAGTAGGATAGCATTTAGGTCATAGTCAATAGATGGATGAAGAGTGCCCGATCGATACCAGTCAAGTTTAGTAGAACGACATCCAAATTGGCCGAATTATATATGAAGTGGATAGTGCGATTCCATGGCGTGCCATGAGCATTGCGAGTGACCGAGACCCTTTATTCACTAGTGGGTTTTTGAAGAGCTTACAAGAGGCATTAAAGACCATGCTGCATCTCTGTATAGCTTATCATCTACAAACTGATGGGTGGGTTGAGAGTGCAAATCGCGCATTAGAGGATCTCTTGCGAGCTTGCATTCTTGATTTCGAAGGCTCGTGAGATGATCACATACATTTGGTAGAGTTTGCATGTAGCAATATCTATCAGTCTAGTAACGGTATAGTACCGTACAAAGCATTGTATGTCCGACTTTGTAACGCTCCTCATGTTGGTGGGAAGTGAGAGAGAAACCAATAATTGAGCCAGATATGATTTCATAAGCCTCGGTGAAGATTGAGATCATTCGATAATGAATGAAAACTTCTCAGGTTAGGTAGAAGAGTTACGTTGATAAGAACATACAGATTGGGCATACGCTATCGATGATATGGTGTTTGTGAAGATTTCTCCATTGAATGTTATTTAATTCGGTAGTAAAGGGAAGCTGGCATCGAGATTCGTGGGTCCTTTTCCGATAGTAGAGATGATTGGGAACCTAAAATAGAGGGTCGACTTGCCTCGGGAGATGGGGAGCGTGCACAACGTCTTCACGTTTATCATCTATGGAAGTTTGTGCATGACTAAAGCGTAATAATTGCACCAGATCAACTTGATGATATCGAGGTTGAATCAGAGGCTTCAAGTCCTCATAGGCCAATTCATATTGTCGAATGTGATAAGAAACAACTTAGAATGAAGAAGGTGGAGTTAGAAAAGGTTCAATAGGGCGAAAGTGGTGGCGATTGCATATGGAAAACCGAGGAGAGCACGAAAGTTGCATATCCATAGCTCTTTGCATGGCAAGGTATACTGTTTATTCTATTTACTTTCACCTTTGATACTGTATATGATAGTTTAGTGTCTTGCATCCTATGATAGGTTTATCTATACTATTGATTGCATGGCTGTTTGTTTGATACATTTGATGGTTGCGTATAATTGTTAGGAATGCAGGGTAACCATTGGATCAGGCTTGTGGTTTTTTTTTTCGTAGAGCGGCCACAATAGGAAAACAGACTTACCGTTTGGAAGAAATGACCATTTTAAGTTATGTTTGTTACCGAACAGATTAATAGGTAATTAGGAGATTTAGGGGCTAAGCCAAAGGCCAACTCGAAATTTGTGCCAGTAGTGGCTAAAGCAACGACTCCTAAATCATTTCTCTTCTTCTCAAATTAGATTAAAATCTCCATTAGCACTAATTTAATCAAAAACTCATCTTTTCCATACTAGTCTTAGTAAAATCCATCATTATAAGGGTAATTAGCAAAGGAGATTAAAGATCTATCACTTTGGTGCTCGGATATTTTTGGTCCTTGGCTATTCATTTCTAATCTAGGGATTAGATTGATATTTTGGGTATTAGGTAAGTAGTTCTTGACCTCTTACTATCCTATTCGTGTTCATATAGTTAAATTATATGTTTTTATATGATTTTGATCCTAAAATGTTTTCTAACTTTAATTACATCTTTAAAAATGTTTATGGTCAAAATTAAAAAGATTTAAAATGGTTTTAAATAGTTTGGCAACCCCTGTGATTATATTAACTTGCTAGTGTAAAATTTAGACCTAGACTAGGGTTTGTATGATAATAATGTTTTAATGATTTGCATATGTGTATGGATGTATATTGATGATATTTCAGTTTTTTATTTTTGCTTTGATATAGTTTGCTAGTGCTTTACGTAGTTAGGAAAAGAGATCATCGAATTGGGAAAATTGAATGCAAAATTGATCGGAATTGGATGAAACTTAGATGAGAGGCTTTGGAATAAGGGAGGAGCCTAGGGTTTGAGTCACAAGAAGTTTGGGTTGTGGGATTCAGGTCGGTGATGAGGTGGTTACTGAGTGGTGGGTTTGCAAATCTATTCGATAAGAAAGCAAGCTTGGGGACTTAGGCTACAAAACTTTAGGGAAGACTTCGGGTTGAAGGTAGGAAGAGGTCAAGAAACTCGAATTAGGAAAATCGACTATGTGTAGTGATATGTACCGATAACTTTTGATTGGTACTGGGTAGATTTTCAGACATTTGGGTGAAACTTGGAGTTATGTGTGCTTGGGAATGAAGTTCTAGGCATGGAGAGACGAAGAGATCGCGGTGTAAATACTTAGCCAAAATTTGGCTAAGTATAGATGAAGGAAATCATATCGATACCGATCACTTTTGGTCGGTATTGACATGAAATTAAGGGGTCTCGGGTGATGAAAATTTCAGGAGTGGAAGTGTTGGCTCTGTAGGTCATGTTGATGGTGTTTGTTTGTTCGCTTGGGGTTCGATGGCGATGTAGTAGCATGATGAAGGATGATAGCTATGGAACTTCGATGATAGTAACACAATGGTTAATGGAGTTAGGTTCCGATGATGGTGGATCGATGTTAAGAGGAGCCGTGAGATTGATAATCCATATAGGGTAGGTTCTATGAAAGGTGACCCTTTGATAGAATGTTGAATGGTTCTATGGTGGAAAAAAGGAATGTGGAATTATTCCTTGAAAATAAGGGAAACTGTATGGAGTAAGGAAAAGTCTCGGATATATGTGTTAAGGGATCGTTGATACTCAGAGTGTTTTTTTATGTACTCGAAAGCAGAGGCATTATGAGGATCCTCATTAGTGCTTTGAAAGACTACCCTAGATCAGTTGAATGAATATTGATACCCTGTACAAGGGGATTGGTTCTAGCATAAGCTTCGGGCTGGGAGCGAGTACGTTGAAAATCGGGATTTCCATTAATCCCTGTCAGGGGAAAGGTCATACGAGTTATCATATATCCAGGTCACATTAAATGGTAGTGAGGACAGTTTGATGGATGCTATGTTTGCTTTGGTTGTTTTCTCCCGTAATCTATAACACTAGGGATGTCACTTGAGATAACTATTGTGGATAGTGATACTTGGACACCCATCATTGTACATGGTTTGCAATACACCTTTATGATGTTTGTAGAGTAGCATATTATATTCGTTATGTGCTAACTCTTTGGTTGTAGAGCATGTTAAATATGGTTCGTACACCCATTTTCCTTACTATATCGATTTGTATAGTATTTTGGGATTCATTTATCACCACACTAGTCTGTTGTCTGAACCGATGTTTTATGCTTTGCTTCTTATTATCTCGGGTACTCTTAAATGAGTAGACTAGACAGCAGGTCTAGGTGATACGTGGTGGTTTTGTAGAGGACGAGATGGATAGAGCTTTCTCGTATTATATATGGATACTCTATCGCTTATTCCACTGTACAACACTGGAGCCTAAGCTGTGTTTGCTTTTCTATGAGATAGTTTATTTGAGTTTATTGCCGCTTTGTATAAACTATATTACTATGTTGTATAACTCTATGGATCTATACTCTGATATTTGGTTCACATAGTTATTACCATTTCTCCTATTTTGTATCTGTGATGATTATTATGTCTTGTTTGATGCGCTGTGAGATATACGACAGTACCTATGATGTTTTATCTCTTTTCTACCCTTGACAATCATCCTACCTCGGCCGAGCACAGCAACAATGTAATATTTAGTTATATTAGGCGCCGGTGCTATAGGGCAGTAGTCATATTATTTAGAGGCTTGCTTCCTCTTTATTGCATCCTCCAATTCTAAGTCCTCAAAGGGCCATTCACAAATTTTGACCCAATCTTAGACTTCCATGGTGACCTCATTCCAAGGAATGCTTTACTTCCCAAGCTAGAATAATCCTTATTCAACTTACCTAAGTCGACCTTGGGCGCCTACATTTGAGCACCACCACCAAGGAGCAATTTGGGCATTTAGAACCATGTTTTGCACTATCTCAATGAACATGTTCTACAAATCGGGGTTAGCAGCCCCCGATCCTTCCCCTTCTCTACTCCAAAGACGGAGTTCCTAGCAACACTCCTCATATGCTGGCTCATTTTTAATCCGCAATAAGAATGACCAATCTCTTTAAAGGAAAGCATGCCAATGGTACTCATGTACAATAAGTATGCTCCCTCGTATATTAGTTGATGCGTCCTAAGGTGATAACCCCTCCTTATCTCTGGTGGATCCTATCATCAACTTAGGTCAACTACACAATCTAAGCTTTGATACTAAATGTGACGATTGTCATACACCTCTAGTACCTAATATAATATGTATAATGCACTGTAATGGTACTCGGCCCAATATAGGACAATAGTCAAGGGGTAAAGTAAGTAAAACAAACACAGGACCTTTATAACATCTCATAACGTATAAATATAATATAATAATTAAATAGATGTAAAACACGCAAGACAATAAATAACCAAATGAATCATAAATAAGAACATCAGAGTGCAACATGTTCATAGATAATACAAAACAAAAACAATAGAGTTTATACATCCCAACCACAAATACAGTCTAGTAACTTTCTCTCTACTAATATAGTACTGACATATCACCATGGTATTGCATAACAGAATATAAGCGATAGTAAGCTCCAAAATATAGATAAACCAAAGTGTAGCCTCCTACTCGTACTCCGTACTGCTCCATGAGCTGTCCAAACTGGTTATCTATAGTTTACTCACTTGAGTGTAATCGATATAATAATAAACAAAGCATAAAACCTCGAGGAAGATAATAGTATGGTGTCAGTAATACACCATTTAAAATACTATAAAAATCATATACAGTAATAAGGACGTAGGGAATGTAGAACCATACCCGACCTGCCCTACATCCAACAAGTTAGCACATAAACACAGTATATGCTAAACTATCACACATAGGAGTACAATTCAAAATACAATATGGGGTGTATGGGTATGAAACAACAATATGGCATCCATATCAAGCATACAATGAAAATAGCAATCATCACACTACCTTGCATCCCTGAATCAAATGTCAATGGATATACAATAACTCTTATGATCCACACATACGATCAGCGACTACTCAATATCGCGGATGTTCAACTCATGCCCAAATAGATGGCTAGGGATTGGACACACAATGATGTCCAACACCATGGGTACAACAGACTACCATATCCAAAAAATGAGCATTACAACCTTCAAGTTATCCATTGATCCCTCATCGCACATAACAATAGTATAACACCTCTTGTTCTACTCCATAAGTTATCACATAGAACTTGTCTACTCTGTTCATCACTAGATGCAATCATCACTCGCCACATCGAGTCATCGAAGTAATCGCACTTTATTGGTTCCCACTCGAACCCCTAAGTCACCTCAAGTCATCTCAGAGTCGTCCACGTCAACTCCAAGCCAACTTACAGTAATCCCGAAGCACCTTGAAACTAATCTTGAAGCACTCCCACTCCCATCCCGGAGCCCCACTAAAGTTTCGAACTTTATCCGGCTACTCACACCATCAGACCAAACTCATCCATCTTCCAACCCAAAGCACCTTACCAGTCAATAATTCTTGCTCGATTATGACCCCCAAACCAACTTCTGTTCTCGGTTGTCCGACCCTCGAGCACCCTCATCCCTAACTTAAAGCAATCATCGAACAAAACCGTAGCACCTACCAGATAGGATTTACTGTCCGGTCTTTCGCCACTGGACTACCCTAGGATCGAAGCCACTACCGAGCACACCCACAACGGGATTGAAATCCATACCGAGCCAAATTCATTGAACCAAGTTCCTATAGCAATTTCCATCTCCTCAATTTCGTGTTGATTTAATCGCTGCACTCAACGCTTTGGCCCACACAATCCTATATGCATTGATATGACCCAAACACTCAAGAGCCAACCTTTCAAAGTCTGATTCCACGTTTATGGATCCCTCATCCATTGTGTATTTAATTGAAGTCACATCGCTACTCCTTCTACACGAAGACCCTCGACCTTAGAATCGATCAGCACCCCCATTTCGCTCTGATGAGCATTTACAACTATTCAAGCATACAAACAACATCCAAACAAGCATCAACTACATTTAATCATCATCCAATCATACAAAAAACATCAAACCATGGAAAATCATCTACACAACCTAAAATCTGTACAGTCAATCACACTTCAAAACTATATGATTAAATCACTTATATCATTTAAATCTTTTTTTTACTTTAGGTTAAGTTTTAAAATAGCACAATGACATAATTTTGACTTTAAAAATGGATTCAAAATATTTATGTACATATATAATATGTTGTGAGATGATAAATCACTCATCAAACACCCAAAATTATAAGATTTGCATGCAAAAAGAGGCAAATCCGAGAATAGACAACAAAGCCCTGAAATTTCTTCTTCAAAAATCTAGATTTGGGATTCTCTAGCTAATACCCTTGCTAATCTACCCTTGATCTATGGATTTGGGTTGATTTGGAAGAGATTAGAGAAGCTTTTGGCTAAGAAGAAAATTAATGGAGGTTTAGATCTATTTTTGGGATGAAGGAAAATGATACAGGAATGCTACAACACCCATCAAAAGCTCCAAACCCATAATGTGCTATTGGGCTCACCCGAAACCTCACTAATTGCCCACTAATCAGTCCCAAAAATTGTCTAATTTCAAACAACCATATATCCTAAATTATAAGTGCAAAAAGAAATTATGATCACTTTATCAGAAAGGAAACCATCATATATTTCCAATAGAATGGGTCTTGGGCCTTAATTCGGTTCTTATCAAAAGTTACAACCGTCACAAATTCTCAAGGTTAAAATAGTCTGATGAAATTTCTAAGGGTCAAAAATATTACTACTCAATATTACCCAATGTTATAACGTTATACGATCTAATATGAATATAAAAATAATATTTTACGATCATTCGATACGTAAAATACAAGTTGTTACATCAGGTCCTTTATATATCAAAATCACCTCTAACTAAGAAGTAGGCTTCAATGTCTACCCATGTGTCCACTATAAGAGTCAAAAGGTACTATGATCTTATAACTCCATACTTACTAGACATGTCTTTGCATGACAAAGGATCTATGGTATACACGACTCATTAATGGTTTGATACCAGCATCTCTCTCGTAGATACCAAATAAGAAGAAATTCAGATGTATGGGAGGTTATCCTATGCCTCGACATAAGATAAGCAATCGGTATTGGATTTGCATCAACTATCAAATTTAAGTAAAATGGACCTAGTATCCATCTTAAGGGGCGTAGATAAGGTTACCCCTGTCGTTCAAATCAATTTGACCCTAATCCTCCATCAAGTCATCCCTGACCCCCATATGTGCATAGTGTACATACTGCATTTTCTTCCATTACAGTGTACTTATTTAATAGCACGACAAAATATACCAAATCACAAATATTTGCTTGACCTTCCCCTTATAGCAAACATGTACAGCGTAGTGTACAAACAACCAAGTATGACCATCTCCCAATCATTATTATGAAGCTGGTCTAGAATCAGTTATTGCTACAAAATAGCCTAAACATATCATGTCATTTTGGTTCGAAAAGAATGTCAAACCAAATAAATATAAAATAAAGGCACACAATACTTCATCATCCAAATATGCTCTATCTCTATAAGCTCTGATGTACTTCTATAGATATATCAAAGGAACAACAATACGTCTAATAGCCCCATTATCAATAGGAGGTAAAAAGAAGTGTAAAAATGTGAAGACCTGTAAGCAGCATCAAATGGAAAAGGTCGCTGATTAGGAACCCAGTCTTTATATCGGTCATCATGTAAAAACCACCAGGAATAATGGCCAGCACAAAACTAGGAAAATGGAACGTGTGCACGTGGTAGGCAACCACCTCTCGGCTAGTGCCTAAATGAGTGAACATTCGAAAGACTATACAAGCCTAATTGATAAGAACAGAGTAAATGAACTAGCACCTGAAGCCTATCTATTAGGGCGAGAGGGAGAGTGTATCAAGACCCAAACCAATGTGAATCAGAGAAGCTACCTCTTGTATACCTCTGGACCATTCATCTTGCAATTTTGGTTGGATGCGGCGATGTATCAATGTTTTCTTGAATAAGATGATAAAAAAAATTAATGAAGAAATTTATGGGAGGTTGTGTATTTGTAAACGTTCGACCTCAGACGTCTTTTTGACAGGCACCCAACAATCATACATCTACTAAATAGATGTATGATCATTAGGCTGAGCCAACCAATTTAGCTTATAATATCCAACCATTTAATGAATATCAGAGGGTGAATCAGCTTGATGTGTTTATGGTCTTGATTAATCAATGCATGCTAGTTCGTATTATAAATATCTAGCTGACAGAAGTCACATCATTTCTTGTCAAACCGACCGTTAGGAAGATTTGCCTGTTATGGAATGAAAATCAATGTTGCAACACTATTTGAACGCGCTTTTTTGTTCCATGATTTTCTCCTTAATCTCTACCATAATATTGATATCTTTAAAATCACCGTCTTTGTGAAATCATTCAAAATCATTCTGCAAATTCAGGTCTTCCAATTTCAACTACAACCTTTTGACATTAGGGTTTTGCTTTATAAAGTTATGCCTTCCTCTTCCATCTCTGGTTAGTCAAGATTAGGCTTGATACCCTTGTAGTGAACTCTCAATCGTATTTTTTCCCTCTATTAGCAATTTTTTCTCTATGATAACTAAAAACCCTACCTATTCAATTCAACAACTGTCGAAGCAGTAAGTTGGAAGCTTGGTTAAACATCGTAATTTGCTGGACGACTTGTACATTTTACCTAATGACATGTAATTTTCTTAGGCCCGTTTTTTTTTAATTTTTATTTTATTTTCCACATTATGGATTTTGTATTATAATATTAGACTTCAAAACGCTAGAAATAAAATGACGGAGATGGAATTTTTCTTAGAGGGTTGACTAAGTACTAAGTACTTGGTCATTAAATATTTGGATAATATAGATGATATATATGTTGACTTCGATGAAGTTTGATATCTATTTTCAATATTTTTTTTTTTACATACGGGTCTCAATCAGTATCCATTCTGTTTCAATATAAAGTGTGTTTCCCGGCAGTGTTCATTTCAAATTATTGGTTAGTAATAATGAAAATAACATTTTCTACTTTATAATTTATTTTATATTTTCATTTCTTGTGGTGATGTCAATTTAAACTGTTTTTGAAATAGTAGTTTAATCATATGAAATCCATGAAAACATATTTTGTAACATAATATGGTGTACATGGGTATTGAGGATGTTGAACATACCATAACTACAATGTAGACGACAGGGAAAAAATCGGAGCAAAAAGTATGTTTTGTGTGATTGCGTAATAGTTGAACCATTAGTTATAAACTAATTTGCATCTATGATATATATGTAAATGAAGTTGTTCAAAACAATAAGTTTTGCTTCTTCTTTGCTTTTTGTGCCTAATGAAATACCCAGAAATAATCTAATGAAAAAGCCTAGCAAAATTTGTTATTAAACCTATACGTTGCTTTGTTGTACCTAACGACAAATTATATAACATCGGTTAATTATTCTTCATTTTTAAAAATTGACGTGGAGCTAGCATTGAGCAAATCTTTTTGTTCATGTAAAAGATGTCCAAATGAGAACAAAAGTTGGACTAAAAAGATACTCTTGATGATTCTTAAATGCTAGTCACTTACAAAGTTATATAACTACTATTGGATTGTATTGAATTGTATAAAAAAATGAATTGATTTCCTACTAAGAGCTTCTACAAACTATACTTGAGTTTTATTTGGGTTTCAATTTGAAACTTCATTTAGATTAAATCACTTGATTTGATTAAAGAAGAGTTTTATTATGTGTCATGCATGTGATATTATTGAACAATTAATTTTATCTTATACATAATACTATTAATCTACTCGAATTATATTGGTAAAAAATCTTTGAAATCTAATTGAAATTTGGTATAAGAGAATTCTTTTATTAATTGATTCATCTATGATCTAGAATTATATATTTCTTTCAATATTAATAGTGTGCAATACCGTTATCTAATATCACATGTAATTAAATCAAAGTCTAATTTTTGTGCTATCAATCTATCATCTTTCATACACACAAACACACTTGCATAATTGCTAGCACTTAATCCCCAATTGTTCTTTATAATTTTTTCTTTAATAATTTTTTTCTAATAACACAAATAAATTTTTATCTAACATATTATCATGTAAAATCGATAAAACATTGCATTTTCCTTATTCCCTAGTGCCGAATAGAGGAATTGAATTTTCTTTTTTCCTTATCCATTCCTTTTTTTTGGGTTTATATAATTTCCTGGTTGCTCTATATTTCATGGAAAATTGCTGGATAAACCAGGTGAGATTACCTGATTTCTCACCATCTCAAATCCTACATAATCAAATCATATATGGCAATCCCTATGATCCAACATTGATTTAGAAACCTGTATACCCGTACCCAATACAGTCAGTCCATACATTCATGTTTTCCATTACCTAGCGCCCCTTGCATGTACTCATAAAATGAAGCTTCCGTTAGTACCTTTAAGAAGTTATATGCATGTTATTAGTACTTCAAATTCATATGCAATTTGAAAATTTTAATTTTTGGAACTTTGGAGGTCACAGCTTTTGAGAAAGAAGCTTTGTTTGCCGCAACAACTATTTTGTCACTTAATTCGTGAAGAAGAATATTATGGGGATTGTTATTTATTTTATTTTGTTGTACTAGTCTAACTAGATTATGGGAACATAATAGTTTCATGCTTTTGCAAAGTAAGCTGGAAGGGATTGGCATCATCATCTTTTAAAAGATTCTCTAAACTTTTATACAACTCTACATTTTATTGTGCACTATCATTTCAAAACTTGTCACTACTAGAAAAAATTTCCGATGGCAATGCGATGCCTAAAAGGCGGGGTGTCGGATAAACGTCGGAAAGTCATAAATCAGATAAATGGCATCGAAAAGGCATTGAAAAATACCGACGCCTATCTGACGACATCAATTTACCCGACAAAAATATTAAAGGTGTTGGAATGGCATCAGAATATGTCGATGCCATTCGGACGCCAAATTTATTTTTGGTGGGTAAATAGGTGGCGTCGGAGAGGCGTCAGTATTTTTTAACGCCTTTGCGACGCTCTTACCCCTCTCTTCCCCCACTTTTCCATAATGATTTATATGTATTATATAATTTTGGTAAATAACATGACATAAATTTTCAAATTATATATATTTCAATTATTCCAAAATTATATATTTTAACTATAATAATATATATTGTTATAATTCAATTTTTTAATTTTAATATTATTATTTGATCCATACTTTATATTAAAATTTATGAAATTGGATCGTACACATTCCGTAGTACCATACGAGTAATTTAAAGAGATAGTTTGGCTCACATCCCTGCCAAGTTTCAAAATAGAAAAACATCCTCCCCAAACTAAATTTACATTTCCAGTCCTTGTTTTCAAATCCACGTGCGCAAAAAGACCCAAATACCCTTACATTTTTAATATTTCAAACGTGTATAACTTTCTGTAGAAACACCAGATCAACATACCGTTTTCACCAAAAAATCAAAAAATTATTATCTTTAAAATGAGATCCATTGTTAATACCAAAAAACCATATTTGCAGTAAGATTGCAATTATTCCATATATTTGCAGAGAATTCTGCAATTTTTGAACATCATCGATTTTTCTTCAAATGTCAGCAATTATTCCATATAATTGCAAACTTTTATGCAATTATATGGAATAATTGCAGACTTTTATGCAATTATATGGAATAAGTGCAGAATTTTATGCAATTATTCCATATAAGTGCATACTTTTATGCAATTATGTCGAATAATTGCAGAAAACTCTGCAATTATTCCAAGTAATCACAGAATTGTCTACAATCATACCATATAATCGCAGACCTTTCTGCAATTATTGTAGACATTTCTGCAATTATTGCATATAATTGTAGACATTTCTGCAATTATTGTAAACATTTCTACAATTATTGCAAACATTTCTGCAATAATTATAGACATTTCTGCAAATATTGCATATAATTGTAGACATTTCTGCAATTATTGCATATCATTGCTGAATGTCTGCAACTATACCATATAATTGCAGACATTTCTGCAATTATTGCGTATAATTGTAGACTTTTCTGTAATTATTGCATATAATTGCAGAATTGTCTACAATCATATCATATGTTGTTTTTACACATGCACAATGCCACTCATTAGAAAGATAATAAAATTTGTGATTTAATGGTGAAAACGGTTTGTTAATCCGTCGTTTCTACAAAAAGTTATTGCGTTTTAAAGATTGATAATTAAATGAGGTGCAAAATTTAATTATGGACGTGAGAATAACATGCACGTATGAAGAATGCAATGGAACAAAGGGGTATTTTAGGAAAGAAATTTGAAGTATTTGAAAATAAGGATGTAATTTATATCTTATTTTTGGAGAGGTTGTTTTGTGTATTAAGTTTGATTCTAGGGACGTGTCCCTTATTTTCATCAATTTAAATATATGATTTCATGTCGGTTTGACCATCCTACGTGTAAGTTGATTATTGAAAATAATCGACTAAATTACGGAATTGTAGATCATACTGACTCGGAATGCAATGAAAATTTTATACTTAAGCATCCAGAATAACAATGTCTATTTTTTACAGTCAAAATTCACAAATCCATAATGTAGACGGGACTATTGATTTAAACTGGTCATTTTCCATACAAGTTACTTAGAGTTCTATTGAAAACAACACTTATAACTGAAATTCTACATATGCTCCTATTACGAAATCCCACCGTACACATTCATTAATACCGTATGTGAAGATTAAATATACGATTTCATGTATTTATGAGTTGGTTTAACCATCCATTTTATCAAATGTAAATATTCCTAGATGTTAGTTGATTATTGAAAATAATCTATTTAATTACTTATAGGATTGCAGATCAAACTGACATGCAATGGAATAAAATTTTATACTTAAGCACTCGGGGCAACAGTGTCGATTATCAATGATCGGATTTCAAAATTTTGTAATATTGATAAGTTTGCTATTTCAAACTGGTCATTTTCAATACAAGTTAAGTAAGTTCTATAGGAAACGACCAATGTTAACTGAAAATTTTATATTATTTATGACATTTAACGATACAAATGTTTTTTAATTTCAATTCAATGATTTTTTAAAATTTATAAAAATACGTTTATTATCTTAAAATCTTCAAAATATTAAAAAGGCGTCCGAACAACATAGGTAATTTTGGACGCCATACGGATGCCTTTGTCTTCCTATCCAAATAAACACCGGCGAACATCTTTTCTCCTTTTCATTTTACATGGCCAGATACAAAATAAATCCCCAAAAACAAAATCCCTAAAATCAAACCTTGACTCTTACCTTGCTAGCGCAACCGCCTGCCTCCACCTCGCTAACCACAACCACTGTAGTGCTAGCCTCCACCTTGTTAACCACGGCCAACGTAGCTGGAACCGTCTGCCCTCGCCTTACTAGCAATAGGTTTGTTTTTGATCTTTCATTATATAAGATTTGCTAGACAAATTCCGACCTTGATTTCGGTTTCACTTTTCGAATTGACATAAATTCCAATCGATTTTTGCTAGTTTCACCTTTTATTTTACGCCAACCTCAATCTCAGTTTGACTTATCATTTTACACCGACTTCGATTTCGGTGATCATAACCTTTTTTGTTGGTTTCAAATTTAGTTCTTTCGAAATGATGCTTAGTTCAAATGATGTCTACATGCGTTTGATGCTGCAAGACGATGAATGTTTAAAATGAATTGGGTTTTAAATTTTGGTGTTGCTGACGATTTTGAATATGTTGTGAATAAATCGGTGCTTGAAAATGTTTCTACGTGAATGCTTGAATGTTTGCAATTCAATGAAATCATTCTAATGGACTTCTTGCAATTTGATGAATGTTATGGATGAATTATATACATTTGCCACAATTTAATGCGAAATCGAATTAATGATGTGCCTAAATTGTAATATGGTCTAGAATGAGCCATTAGTTTGCATTCTATTTAAAGGCTGCAAATCAAGTATATATTATTGTTCAAGTATATAATTTTACTAATAGTCATGTGCATCAATAAACATAAAAAGATTTTGGTAAACTAATTATGCAGTAGGTAGCAAATGTATGTGTATTGAGAAACTATTGTAAGAAGAGTTATGTAAACATTGTCTAATTTAGCACAAAGCTTTGAACCTTCATACTAGGTATAGTTCAATAGTTGCTGGTTACGTGAATGGAAAGAAATGAATACAAAATCTACAAATCTTAGATTTACTAAAGATATTTAATGTTTTCCTTTAGAAAGATATTTCTTAAGTAATGTCGCTTCCTCCATTTTTGTAATTAAACTCTAAATTTTGATGGATATTTCTTAAGTAATGTAACTTTTTCTATGCCTTTATTCACTACTTTTTTTTCGCCATTGAACAACAAAATCTCAACTTACAAATATGTGATTAAATTTAATCCTCTAATTTTGTTTTCTTTAAATTCATATTTCATAGTCTCAACAAATAAATCTTATCTTTCAAGTTATTTTTTACCCTTGTGGACAAGCAAGAACATGCATGTGCATTCTTTATAATGACAGTATCAAGAAAGAATAAAAATATTTCAAATAGAAGCACATAATGAAGGATTATTTTATACGGAAAAAGATAACAAAAGTATTATTAAATAATGGATTAATGTAACAATTTTAAAATATGGACTCTTCAAACATCGCGGGTTGGTTAGGTAAAATAAATATAAGTCAGCAGCCATGTTTAAATGGAAATAAAGCAAACAAGTAATTGGAATTGGATGAACCAATTAAAAATTAACCAACATTTTAGTGTAAAATTATTTCCTACTGCCAATTTAAAGGGTGATTATTCCCCATTCAAATTAATGTTTGGAATGTTCAATTTTCACTGCTAAATTTATCCTAACTAAAAATCACAACATTATGATAATTGAAGTTGCTATCGATGATGGATGAATTATAGTCTTAGTGTTTTTTTATTTTATCTATCATATATTTACTTTGTAACCATATTGTCAAGAATTTTGTGGCAATCACATCATCCCTTTGGCATCGGGGAAGCTTGCTCTAGAAACTTCCGTTTTGAAATATCATGCATAAAAAATGAAAATAATGGCATATTGCTGCCACACATAATCATCAAATAGACAAGTTGTGTTTAACTTCTCACCGAAGCAAAGAAAACTAAAATCACATATTTGCCTCTGTTCATCCTTTGTACATAGATTCATTTTCTATGTTTGAACATAGATTCGTGTTTTTCTATGTTTGAACATAGATTCATGTTTTGATGTGGGTTCATTCTCTGTTTGTGAAATATTTTACTTTTTAGTTCAATAGTTATTATAATTTTATTTTGTTGACCTTAGATTACATTTGGCCCAATCTGGTAAGTACTGTACGTGATCGTTATAGAGATGTTCGTTTTTTTTATTAAAAACGGACTTCGATATTCATCTGATACAATATTTGTCGGATTTGTCACAGTATTAGACAAGTTATAGACGCAATGATATATTTTACTTTCATAAATCATTTCAACTCAAACGGTTAACAAAATTTTGAGTAGTACTTCCTTTTTGTTCCTCGTGTATTCGCATTAGCATACAATACAGAGAATAAGAGGAAGTGCCGCTGAATTTTGTTGAATCGTTCGAGGTGAAATGATTTACGAAATGTAAAAATAGTGTTTTGCTTGTAATGGGAAGTAAGTTGACCGACCCATAAAAAAGACATTAGACTTTACATATCTTCAGAACATAGTATATATAGTAACATTAATTAATAAAATAAGAATACTATATGGAATTATAGTAAAAGAAAATATTATAACATATTGATTTATAAATAAATTATACTACTGTGTGGTATCAAAAACAAAATATTGTAATAAATGTTTTTTTAATAAAATGTGAATTATAATACCAAAATATATGTATCATTTGTAGTTGAAGATGGATTATTTGAAAGTCTGAAATTGGATGTATAAATTTAATGTCGGGAAGAAAGGAACGATACCACTACATTTTAAAAATGATGCAGAAGCATTTATGACAGTGGCATCGTGTAATAGAACGAAGCAGCACGAAATTAGATATCCTTGTTCTAAATGTCGTTGTGTAAAACTTCAAGAATATGATACCAAAATGTTCCATTTGCATAGTTTTGTTTTATGCCAAACTATCATGTGTGTAGATATCACGGCGAAAAGGAGACAAAAAATGATGTGACATTTGTAGTTGAAGATGAGCCTGTATCCATTGATGTCAATGTCAAAGAACCTAGTCTAGAAAATAGAATGACAGAAATGGTCCATGATGTTGTTGGTCCTTGTATGTGGTCAGGTGAATTAGCTAATACAATGGAAGAACTTGACCCGGAAGCTAAAAAAAATTGATTTGTTAGAAGCATCGAAACGACCTCTATACAAATGGTTGTACAATGACACACTTGTCAGCGACATCTAGGTTAATCACTATAAAATCTGAATACAATGCATCAGAAAATCTAACGAACTCGGTTCTTAGTCTAATGTACAGAAATGCTTCCGCCTGACAATGTATTGGCAGAGAACTGGTATTCATTAAAAGAAGAAGTGTTGTCATTTGGTTTGCCATATAAAAAGATTGACACATGTCCCGGAGGATGCATGATATATTGGAAAGAAGATAGAGAATTGGCAAGTTGTAAATTCTGTAACAAACCAAGATATAAGTCGACAAAGAGCAGTGAGAAATGTGTATCTTTTACCCGAATGCATTATTTTCCGCTTACTCCTAAACTGCCTAGGTTATACACATCTTTTGCTACAACGAAACACAAGCGATGGCAGATATGTCTTCTCATGGTGTTCCTCGTCGTCGTCCTCGAGGTGGTTCCAGTAGACGTCTACGACATCAGACTACCAAACCTTGTGGTTATTCCGACCATTCTGACCATAACGATCATCAACTCATCACGAGTCCCATTAGCACACCTCATAGCACATCCAGTGGACCCTCTAACACACCTTCTAACACACCTGACACACCTATTCATCCACCTACCGATCAGTCAGGCCATGCATCAGCGACAGACTCCAACTCTATCTCTCGAGTCTCCATTTAGAAAAAAGCTAGAGGAGCAGGGCAAGCAATGATATTAATACACACATTGACATGCACATCGACACACACACACACACACACACACACAGAGAGACATGCACATTGACACAAACGTGCACATACATACATCGGTATATACATTTAATATATGTTTTGAAATAATTATATTAATATAATCTATACATCTGCAGATATGACTTCTCTGACAGTGCCACATCTGATGTCATTCGTGAGGGCATGTTGGCACGTGTCAATGATTTTTGGCCATCATTTAAGGCTATCCCGTCTGATGTTAAGAAAGTCATGTTTAGCAAGTTTTGGGTAGGTTGATTTTGATGACACAACAATATACATAACACTTATAATTATGTTTGTCACTTATTTGAAATATGTTTAATTGAATGTACAACATTCTTTTACCTGGGAAAAGAATGTGTCTAAGGAGCATGCACATAACGCATGAAAGACGAGAGCTAGCACAAAGTATCGTGATTGGGCGCACCAGATGCATAAGTCCGGAAAGAAGCATCCATCATTGCCTCAAGAAATATTTGACAAGTTCAAGGCGCATTGGGCCTCGTTGGAGTTTCAGGCTATTTCTAAAGCAGCTGCAGAAAGTAGGGCGAAAAACCCTAAGTTACACACTAGTGGTTCAAGATCTTATGCTGACTATCATCTCGATCTAGTAATCACTTATTTAACGACATTTATTCAAGATCCAATGCTTATGTCAATAATTCGCTGCTGATTGAAAACTGGAGGAATTCAATTAGTAGTGGGATCATCAACTGCTCTTTAAATAAAGGTAGCTGTATATTACATTTTGATATTACAAGCAAATAAAACCTATCTATATCAAATTGGATAAAATCAATTATATATTAACTCATAAAGAAAGTAGGCCACATAGTGTAAGTAGCAACACGGGAATGCCATCAGCGTAAGTAGTAGGTGCAGTGGATATATAATCAGTAGGAGTAGGTTTCATAATCAATTATATATTAGCCCGTGATAAGTGGTATGAGGTATGTGTAGGCAATACAATGTAAGTAGCAGGTGCAACTATTTTTGAATGTGAGCTAACTTTTAGACCAAAAGTTTAATTGTAGAAAGTAAATAAAAATTGCCTATGTTTTTTGATCCTGCATCCGCCAAATATCATTTTATCAACTACATTTTTTACTAGTTCTTTGAGGATAAATGAAGCTTATATCTGCATATGAATAACATGTCATCATTGCAACAAACTTGATTTTTTTTTGGAAAAATGGTTCTTTATTAACAAACAGGAAATCATATATTTTCATAATACGCCTCGTTAAAACCTTGCAACCCCCCTAACCTAAATGAGTACCTTGCAAGAAAAAAGAGTACATATCATGTCCATATATTAACAGTACAACGTGGAGAAAAAAACGAAACAAAACAGCCAACCAAGTGGTCAAATAGATGGAGGAGTAAGCAAAGCAGAAAGGACTCAAAACCATCTATACGAACACACTTGGGGAAAAAGAAAAGGAAATTACAAAAACCAAAACAAAAAAACAAAAAAACAAAACAAAAGAGAGCCACGTGTACATAGCAAAGACAAAGCACTAAATGAAGTCCTCTGCTAACTCAGTTCATTAACTACGAAGCTTCCAGATAAAACAAGCGAACTGAAATTCTCTCATCCAAAATCAGATCTAGGGCTATGGCGACTCACGAAAAAGGCAATTCCGTCTGTAAAATGAATTTTAGTGGGTATCGGAGAGCTGAACCACTACCAGAGCATTACCAGCAAACATGAAACTCACGGAGGTCGATGCATCGAGTTGGAATCAACTACGACTCCGAATTCAGTCAAGATAAGCTCTAATTCCTTGCTTTTTGTAGAACTATTTGATTGCTGTTGAATAAGATGTTTACAATCTTGAATAGTTAGCAAATTCCTGACTTGAGTTGGCATTTCAATATTTTAAAAAATACGAGAATTCCTCTTGCTCCATATATGCCAAATCAAAGAAGTGAATGAAATATTAATGAGATGATTGTGAATTAAACTTGATTTCTGATGTTGACACTGTAATTCCATGATTTGGCCGAGTTCATGTGAATTTCCAAGATTGATTTTGAGCTTCTTCATAAAATCATCTAGTAACTGTCTCGAATAACTACATTTGAAAAATAAGTGGTCTCGATCTTCTTTATGGTTTTGACCCAGCACACAAAATAGGTTAATATCTGGTTTCCATTTGCTAATCCTATCTTTGGTATTCAATTTGTTTAGTCTGGCCATGAGAGTGCAAACAGACATTTTAGGAGCACAAAGTTTATCCCAAACTATACTTGTTCAGTTTATTTCTGCATTTTTTTCTCTAATTTGATCCCATGCCGAATTAAGAGTGAATCGACCATTATTGTTAGGGATCCAGGACCAATGGTCTTGCTACATATGATTCAGAATTTGTATGTTATGAATTGTTTGATGCATTTGAATAGGATTTCCATCAAGTTGGTTCTTCCAATTATGCCCTGTTATTAGACCCGTCAAATGGGTCAGGTCGGGTCATAATGGGTTGGATCAAAATTAACCCGACCCATTTTATAACCCGGCCCATTTGATATATTTGTCAAAAGAGAAATATGACCCAACCCATTTCTTATCAGGGTCGACCCGTTTAACACACTTGAGAAAACCTTCAATATTCTATCAAATAAAAGAGAAAAATATAGTTGCACATACAACAGTACATATTGCAAATAGCTTCATTCATTGATGTTGAACAAATATATCATGAAATATCATAACTGGAAGTGCAAAAGTATAACATTGAGATTGTTTAAACTACCATAGTACTTAATAAAATCATCACATAACATCTGAAAGTGCAAGTAAAACATGTACAACTTGTACATTACAAGTGAGACAGAATTTCAACAAATCATACATCATAGAATCAAATTATCAGTTGCAGATCAAATTTTCAGTCCCCTGCAACTCAAATTTTCAGTTCCTGTCGAAAATTTAACACATAAAGAAACATTAGGAAAATGCTCAGAATAAATGGTAAAACATTCAAATAGCATAATGTTATACAAGAGTTAAAGACAGCTGCAAAATTTGGTTAAAATTTCAGAAAGTATAGCACAGACTGCAACGAAAATGAAGTTACTAATGCATCTCATAATTTAATTGCTTGGAAAACATAACTCAGACTAAAACTTTAATGAAAGAGTATAACACTAGCAATGATTCTGCTATCCAAACAGACTATTAAAAGGATACTATAATATCACAATCACAAAATTATAGTCATTCATGGTATAGGATTGAATGTAAACCACTATAATTTAGAAAGAGAAGTTTAACTTACATTGATGCTAACATCCATGAAATAGGGTGTTCCAATGCAAAATTCAATCGTCCTATTCAAAACTGATTATATCCTACAATGAGAGAAATAAAATAGATCATTGTAGGCTTGGTACAGGTACAATCTATGCATTGTTGTATTACATTTTTAGGCTAATTAAATATTTAAGATGCTTTGATGAAAGAAAATATTGTGATATGACATTCTAGAATAACATTTTATATATGCAACAAGAGGTTAATTAGAAGCAACAAAAGAAGCACCGTGACTAAATTGGAAAATTTATGTGTGATATGCATATACATCTATGTATGTATGTATGTCTGACTATGTGTGTAAACTTAATAATTTATAAATGGAAGTATCCATGAAACAGAGGTGCCTATAACCATATATCATAAGCTTTTCATAGTCTTTTGCAGTCACTTCTACAAAGAATATAGCTGACTCAAAGTGTAACTAGTATCAGGTCATAAGTCTAAATTTTGAACAGCCTTATATTACCAAAAGCAGGCAATCAAGATAAGACTTTTCTGTTATAGAATTTTCCTATCGATCTATTCAATACAGTAACTAAGTCCTTCATATAAAGAAGACATACAGCCTGTCTTTATCATTCAGAATGCATTAACAGAACAGACAAAGGAATAAAGGGTTTACTGCAAAACAGTAGGAAAGAAAACAAACCAGGTTATCGAGCTAATCGACGAATCAAAGCAAGCCAATTGAGCATATCTTTTCAAGTTGTTTGCCATCTACTGCCAAGCTGCCTTTGACTAGTACACACCACTATAGCTTAAGCTTTAAATAAAAAAAAAAATCGTAAAATTGAATTTGAACCCAAAATCAGATAAGTATAATAATGATAGACTATATTAAAGTTTGGACGGAAAAAGTAGCAAAGTACATACCTACCTATATTAACTCATCAAAAAAAAGTCTCGAATGCTAAAGTAAGAAATTTACATTGAACAGAACAGTTATTAGTATATGTTTCAACAACCGGTTTGATGTAATTCAACTACTATGTTTATGAAATGAACGGTACTTAAATTTCCACAACTTGTTCAATGTACTGCCTCACAGATTACGCTAATATTTAAGTCAAGCAAATATAAGGAATTAATCGGTATTACTTTTAAATTTTAAATTTTTGAATATATGTCAACTCTTTGTACATTAAATCCTATACGAATAGCAAATCATCATCTCTAATATTTGTAACAGCAAGCCTAGTAAATTATAGAGATGCTGGTCCACCCACTCAATACATACAACTCATAGTTCAAATATACTTAAAGCGACTTAGAAATGCACACAATAGAATATGCAACATAATAGTCAGGCGACAATTCAACAAGGTACCACCTGGTACATTATTTTAAGCACATTGACACAATGCAGAACACACGCAGCAACCAGAAGTGCAAGTGTAGGTGAAACAAAAGAAAAAGGATGGCATAAATTCATTGAGCATCAACATGCTAAGCAATGCCATAAATATCAAGTTTTATAGAGTAAACAATAAGTTAATTAATATGTAATGATAGTATATTAAATATGTCGTATTGAAACCTGGAAGCATATAAGATTATAATCATATAAAAGAATGAATCACAGTTTATGCGTGCTAGTTAAATTGTAATGAAAGTTTTTCAAAAATAACATGAGTAAACTAACATGATCGAACAGTAAAATGTGACACGCAAGTATTAAATATCATATGTACGACCACCAGTTTTTAAAACCTCTGACTTAATTAACACTGTTGAAGCAAAGGTGGCTCTATACGAGCAAGTTAGAGAAGATGCTAGTGATACAAATACATGGATTGGTTAAATACATAGTGGTAAATAAAGATGAATCTCATACTCAATTCACGTTATACACGCTAATACAATTGCATTCAAAGTTTACATTACAGTAATATTTTATCTATAGTGGTAAACATCTACATATTCAAAATCAGAAGGTATATATGTATGCATACGAGCAAATATTAGTAATAGGTAACCAAAGAAGAAAAAAATCCTTTACTCAAGGATTATTGAAGTCCTAATATTCAACTCTAAACTGGGAATTGTAACATAATCTATATAAAATATAACTTTGAATGCTGACAGTGCCAACATAATCAAAAGCAACCATCATGTTTACTTCAAATTACAATGAAGTGGGCTTAGTTCATATAAAAATTACTCAAGCAACAGTCAAATAGGCTTAGTTCATATAAAAATATAAAAATATGTACTTTTCTTTTTCGTTTTCAGCTTCAATTCCTTCAAGAATTCTCGAATTGAAAGAAAGCATTGCAGATTGATGTAATCTTCCTTCAAGATGATATATAATGGGTTGAATTTCAAAGAAAAATCGACGTCAAAGAAAAAGGTTTTGTGATCATGTAGTAGATCTAGGGTTTTAACCAGGTTAGATAATAGACAGGGTCGAATTAGTTTTTAGGTGGGTAGAATGTGTTTTGACCCGGTATAAAAAATAAAAAAATGGGTCCGACCCAACTGGACAAAGGGTATGTTATATGGGTTGGGTTAAAGGGTCATTTTGCATTTTGACAGACCTACCTGTTATTAGAGAAGAAACTTTTTTGTTGTGTCTATTAGAAGCAGACATAAAACTCCATCCCAATTTGTCCACCGGAGAATGTCCATTTAGCCATGGATCACACCGAACATTGGTATCATTACCATTAACAATTTTTCTTTCAATTAACCCACTGCACCATATTCTAGCACGCAGTAAACATTTCCAAGTAGCATAAGCATTATTATCTATATCAATGGTCCAGAAGTTCTTATTATTGCAATATTTTTTGTACATCCACTTAGACCATAAAGACTCCCCCTGAATAAATTTTCATATTAGTTTGATAGAAATAGCTTTTCTAGTATCTTCAATTTTCCTAATACCAAAACCACCCTCTCTTTTAGTTGTACACACATCTTCCCAGCTCATATTGTGTGATTTGGATTTCTATAAAAAATTAGCACGTATATAAATAATTTTATTTGTGACTGAGGCAGGAATGGGGGAAAATGTACCCAGAATTGAATCATGGGATAGATCACAGTTTTTACTAACTCAATTCTACCACTTAAACTGAGTATTCTGTTGTTCCAATGATTGAATTTCTTGGTAATTTTGTCCAATAAACACCCAAAATCCCTTGCTTTAAGTTTATTGTTTGATAAAGGAATGCCTAAATAAACCACAGGGAGTTGGCCAATACTGATTTTAAGCAAATCTGCAATTTGTTGTTTCTAACTAAAAAACAGAGTGTATTTGTTTTCATTTAAGTTTAGACCAGTTAACTCATTCAACATCTGAAACACCTGATGTATACTCTTTGCATTTTCAATGGTGGCTTTAGTCAAAATTAAAATATCATCTGCGTATAATAAATGGTTGATCATAGGCTCAATGTTGTATATGGGTGTAACATTGCCTTTTATATATTCCACATCCATACTAATAGAGAGGAATTCCATTGCAATGGAAAATAAATATAGAGAGAGGGTCGTCTTGTCTAAGTCCTCTCAAGCTCTCTATATAACCAAAAGGGGAACCATCAACTAATACCGAGAATGAAGGAGTAGAAATATATTCGTAAATAAGATCAGCAAATGTCGAGGGGAAACCCATAGATATCAGCATGTGATGAATAAACTTACGATTAATTTTATCATAAGCTTTTTGTAAATCAATTTTCAGACAAAAAATGTTAAAATTCTTCCTATTGAATTCTCTAACCATTTCATATGCTAGCAAGGATTTTTCATTGATTGTTCTCCCCGGGTTAAAAGCATTTTGATTATATGAGATAAGATCGTTCATATAATCCTATTACAGAGGAGCTTGGCTAATATTTTATATGAAACATTGCAAAGAGATATTGGTCTAAAATCAACCATATACATTGCATCAGGTTTCTTTGGAATGAGGCATATAAAAGTATGGTTGATTTCCTTGATAATTTTACATGACTGTAAAATGTCATTCATAGCATTAAGTATATCAATCTTGATTTGGTCCCAGTGCACCTTGTAGAATTTTGAGTTTATGCCATCAGGCCCTGGAGTGCTGTTATCATTGATCTAAAATATCACAGTTTTTACTTCCTCTAGCTGAAATGGTTTGCATAAATTTGTTTTAGTCCGATCAGATAGGATTTTCTTGCAAATAATGTCTGGAAATTGGTTTACAGCCCGTGATGAATTAAAAAGAGATGAAAAGTAATTAATTATCCTAAATGCATATTAGGCCCGATTAGTTTCCAATAGTGAATGTATTATTTGGATATATGTGTATGCGTTAATTATATTTAAATCTAATATAATTCAAGTTTCATATTGTTACTCATAATGCATATAATAAAACATGACTATCGTACACTATTCAGATATTGCTGAAAAGTTATGATGTACAAAGGTGATTGGATTTTGTCATGCTGATATAGGGATGTTATATAGTATAACCTGAAAAGGACATTAATATATACTGCTATGTGTAAGTAGTAATCAACTTCAACTTACTAGCTTCAAATTTTTTGTTGGATCCAAGCTTGGGGCATGTTGGAATTGATAACCTATAGCAGACATGCTTGGTCTTCCAAGCTTGCAGTAAAAGAGTGAACTGAAAAGCTATTTCTTCGAAGCTTGAGAATTATGAAGTGTTGTCAGTTGTTAACCCCTGAATTTCTACGACTTATGGCCTAACGACTTATGGCCTAACGACTTATGGCCTCACAACTTATGAGCTGTACGACTCATGGACTTACGAGATAAGGAGTCTACGACTCATGGTCCAGATGGTTCAGCGAGTCAAGGTCTGTACGACTCATCAGACTTGGAAATGTACGACTCATAGGGCTTACGACTCATCAGACTTGGAAACGTACGACTCATAAGGTCTTACGACTCATAGGGCTTACGACTCATCAGACTTGGAAACGTACGACTCATAAGGCTTACGACTCATCAGACTTGGAAACGTACGACTCATAAGGTCTTACGACTCATAAGGCTTACGACTCATCAGACTTGGAAACGTACGACTCATAAGGTCTTACGACTCATAAGGCTTACGACTCGTAAAGACGTACGACTCACAAGGACATACGACCCATCAGGTTTTACGACTCATGGTGCGTACGACTCATCAGGCTTACGACTTAAAGGCTATCGAAACTGGAATCCAAGGCCCTGGCCTGTGCTATTTTTATCTGATGAGTCGACTACGACTTAACACTTGTCTTCCAACTAAGCCGCAAGATGGACCATAAGGCACCCACGAGACATCATGAGTCGAATACGAGTCACGACTTACCATGAGTCGGGTACGACTCATGACTTGGTCGAATTGAAAGCTCAGGAATCTGCTCCTATAAATACCCCATCACTTCCAACATTGGGGGGACTTTTGGCAAGTCATTTCTACAGCGCTGTTACTCCTTCGAACTCTTCATTCATTCAGTAATCAAGGATCCTTCAAGCATTCGCGACACTACAACAAGCTTCGAGAGAAATTCCTCACATCCGACATGGATTTATCGAGTTTCACCATCGAAGATTGAGCTAGTAGTCTAGATTGTTTCTTGTGATCGAATTATACTGTTTCCTGAAGAGATTTGTATCAAATTGTAATCAAATCAGCAATAAGAGACTATAAAGTGGACGTAGGCTCAATTACGGGCCGAACCACTATAAATCTGTTGTTCATTTACTGCATTTCGGCCATTTTCCTGCTTAATTTCTGTTCCCGTCACACGGATGGTGCTTTCACGATCTTATTACACACACCGGGTGTTATCGTTTATATTTAACGTTAACATTTTGGTGTTTTCACTGAGAACCCAACTCAGGCTACCATCCATCATTGCTTCACACAAGTTTGTTGAAAAGATTTCCTACAGAACTAGAAGTCTATCATACATAATGGCTCCTGGAAGGAAACGAAAGGTTGTCAGATCTGAAAATGTTCATGATGATACCGCCACCTCTGCTTCACCAAGTCAAGCAGCTCCAAGCGTTGGGGTGTCGCGAGAGGAGCTAGACGCTGCTGTATCCGGACTATACCAGCAGATTGAGACTCAAAACAATCTGATGATGGAAAAACTGAACGCTCTGCTTGGTGCCAACCAAAGACCAGTGGGTAATGAAGAAAACACCGCTGATGCCCTTCGCAACTCCGAAGGGAGGAATATTCCTCGGGGGGATCAGGTGCTGCTGAAGGGGCACCCCTCCGAGCTGAAGGATCTAGACCATCGCCAATTTTCCACGAAAATCTGCCCGGGCAAACATCTGAGAAAATGGCAGAAGTCTACTCCGCAAAATCTTTGAACAATGAGGAATATCTTTCTGGCATGATCAAGCAAATAATGAAAGAGAGCATGCAGAGAGGTGAAGATGAGAGTGAATGGGGATTCGCGCCAAGCAAGACTCCATTTACCGAGAAGATTCTAAAGGCTGAATTTCCTAGAAAATTTGTTCCCCCTACCATTCCTGCTTATCGGGGAACAAGTGATCCAAACCAATTCTTGTATAAGTATGACTGGCACATGACCGGTGCGAGAGCAACTGATGAAATCAAGTGCCGGTATTTCCCAGTATATTTGGAAGGAGTGGCACTTCTCTGGTTCACCAAACTTCCTGTCCGATCAGTAGATCAGTTTTCCGATCTGACTAGAAAGTTTAAAGAGCAATTCAGGCTATACGCTTCAAAGGCAAAAGACATAATGTCATTATCCAGTCTTGAACAGAATCCGGGAGAACCTATTAAATCATTCCTGAACCGTTTCAATATAGCTCTGGCGGAAGTTGATAACGCAGAGCCACGGATGATCTTGACCTATTTGATGCGTGCTATCGACAAATCGAGCGAATTTGGAAAATGGCTGAAGATGAAAGAGCCAAATTCTCTCGAGAAATTCTACAAGAAAGCTGATGAATTCATACGCTTGGAAAATCTTCCAGCATCAATGAAGGTGGTGGCAACAAAGGTGGAAAATAATACTGCCGCTTCGGAAAAGAAAGATTCCGGAGGTCAGAAAAGGGAAAATCACGAGGGGAAGAAACAAAAGGATATAAAGAAACCTCGCTTCTTCAAACCCTCAGATTTCACTCCATTGACCGACACTCTGGAAAATATCTTCTTCGCCACCAAAGATGCTGTGGATTATCCCAAACCGGCTGAGATAAAACCAGGAAAGGGCGCTATGAGAAATGGAAAGTTCTATCGTTTTCACAACCAACCTGGTCATGATACCAATGACTGTCGTCACTTAAAGAGCTTAATTGAAGAATTACTGAGAGAAAACAAGCTGCAACAATATGTCAAGAAAAACAGAAGTGATCCATCTTCGTCTACTCAGAGACAACAACCCTCTAATCAGCCGTCAGACTCAAGTAAAGGTGCTGCGGCACAAGAATCTGAGAGGCCCGTTATCAACGTCATTTCAGGGGGCCCACACCCAGCAGGCAAAAGCTGGGGTGAGATGGAACGATATGCTCACGCTTTGAAATATATCCCGGCAGAAGAAGATGTTTTTGCTGTAGAAAACACAGTACCCCTAAAACAGCAAAAGATTTCAGATAATGATATTTTGTTCAAGGCTAGGGATTCTATTGGTATTGAAGCCCCGACCATAGACCCCTTAGTTATTTCTGCAGGAATTGGGCCAGCAATAGTAAGACGAGTACTCATTGATTGCGGTGCTTCCTGCAATATACTTTTCAAGAAAACATTTGACCAGATGAAGATCCCAATGACCGATGTTCAGGCTTCATCACAAAAGATCGTTGGTTTCACTGGGGAACCACAGCAACCAATCGGAACTGTCGATTTGTTCGTGGAACTTGGTGAAGGGCAGAAAAGGGTAGCTCGAAAACAAACCTTTGTGATTGTCGATGGATTTTCTGCCTACAATGCTTTCCTAGGCAGGCCAGCTCTAGCTGCATTCAAGGCCATTTTGGCCCCGTGGTGCTTAACTATGAAGTTTCCTACAGAAAATGGTGTTGGTGTCATCAAGGGAGATCAAAATGCTGGACGTGAATGTTATCTTATAGAACTTCGAGAAGCCAGAAAGAGAGAGATGGGTAAAGATGCGGCAGCTCCCCTCCGCATCAAAAACCCAACCTTATAGCAAATACAGGGTGGCCCCTGCACTGGAGAGCATAGTGGTGCAAGGCGGGAAATGGACCCCAGAAAATCCAGTGCAGAGGAAAATAGAGTGGTGCCTGTGGAAGTTACGATACCAATACCTGTCGACTCCAAAAACCCAAATAAAGTGCTTAATGTGGGTTCGCAACTGAGTACAACAGTTCAAAATACACTGATATCATTTCTAAAAGCAAATCTGGACGTGTTCGCTTGGTGTCATGCTGATATGTGCGGAATCTCTCCAACAATTGTTGTTCATACTCTGAATGTTGATCCGAAATTCACACCGGTAAAACATAAAAGAAGAACTCAAGGTCCAGAAAGATCAGCAGCTTTAAAGGAAGAAGTAGATCGCCTCTTAGAGAATAATTTCATCAAAGAATCCACTTATCCAAATTGGGTTTCGAATCCAGTACTGGTTAAGAAGGCAAATGGAAAGTGGAGAGTATGCATTGATTTCTCAGATCTGAACAAAGCTTGCCCCAAAGACTGCTTCCCGTTGCCCAGAATCGATCAACTAGTAGATGGGACGGCTGGACATGAGTTGTTATCTTTTATGGATGCCTATTCCGGATACAATCAGATTATGATGAATGAACCAGATCAGGAGGACACAAGCTTTATTACAGATGTGGGACTCTACTGTTACAAAGTCATGCCATTCGGGTTAAAGAATGCAGGGGCAACATACCAAAGACTTGTCAACGCTATGTTCAAGCCACAGATTGGCAAAACAATGGAAGTCTATGTTGATGATATGTTAGTAAAGTCAAAGAAAGCAGTATACCACATGGATCACTTGGCAGAGATGTTCTCAATTCTTCGGAAGTACGGAATGAAGCTCAATCCATTGAAATGTTCATTCGGAGTAGAGTCTGGGAAATTCCTGGGTTTCATTGTGAGCGCTAGGGGCATCGAGGCCAATCCTGCTCAAATCACAGCTCTAAGAGAAGTTAAAGCCCCTAGAACAAAGAAAGAACTGCAAAGTCTCAATGGAAAGGTTGCCGCTCTTAGTCGCTTCATTTCCAAGGCCACAGACAAATGCATTCCCTTCTTTGATGCTCTAAAGAAAGGAAAGAAAAATTTCGAATGGACTCCTGAATGCCAGAATGCTTTCGATCAACTGATTCATCATATGAGAACTCCTCCGGTCCTCTCCAAGCCTAGTGATGGTGAAGACCTCTTCATCTATTTAGCAATTTCATCCTATGCTTTAAGTGCAGCACTTGTAAGAGAAGATATGAAAATACAACGTCCAGTTTACTACATCAGCAAACGGTTCGCTGGAGCTGAAATGAATTATTCAAAGATAGAAAAACTTGCTTATTGTCTGCTAATCGCTTCCAGGAAGTTGAGACCTTATTTTCAATCTCATCCTATCAAGGTCCTGACTGATCAACCTTTGAAGCAAGTCCTGTATCGTCCTGAAACTTCGGGTCGTCTCTTGAAGTGGAACATAGAGCTCAGCCAATATGACATCACTTACCATCCCCGAAGAGCAATTAACGGGCAAGCTTTAGCAGATTTCATTGCAGAATCCACTGACAAAGGTGACAGTAAGGAAGAAACAACTGACTGCATTTCGATACAGTGGAAGTTGTATGTTGATGGCTAGAGAAATGACTATTGTTCTGGGGCAGGAGTTGTGCTCGAAACTCCCGAAGGACGATCACTATGTTATGCATTGAGACTGGAATTTCCTTCGACAAACAATGAAGCAGAATATGAAGCCCTTATTGCCAGATTGAAAATCGGCAAGGAATTGAATATCAAAGTGATACAGATTTTCAGTGATTCTCAGCTTATTGTTTGCCAGGTGAAGAAGGAATTCCAAGCCAAAGGAGGGAATTTGCCTGCATATTTGACAAAAACTTCCGAACTCCTCAATGATTTAGATCACTACTCAATAAGCCACATACCCCGAGAGGAAAATATGAAGGCGGATTCTTTAGCAAAGTACTCAAGTTCCGGAGAAGCTCAATTGCTGGGATTAGTTCCTGTAGAAGTTCTGTCAGCTCCAAGCATTGATGAAATGGATATTGATTGGATTATGACTACGTCTCAAGAGCATGAATCGTGGATGAGTCCAATCAAAGAATACTTACTCAGTGGTTCTCTGCCAGAAGATTCTAAGGAACGTCGAAAATTATTGAGAAAAGCGTCAAGATATGTAATTCAAGATGGCCGATTATATAGGCGAGGATTTTCAATCCCACTACTCCGATGTGTAACTAAAGAAGAAGCCAAAACAATCTTAGCAGAGGTGCACGGAGGAGAATGTGGAGACCATTCAGGTGGTCAAACACTTGCAAAGAAAATTCTCCGATATCGGTATTTCTGGCCGGATATTAATCGAGATGCTGCAGCTTACTCCAGGAAGTGTGACAAATGCCAAAGATTTGCAAAAATCCTAAGAGCACCTTCCACCGAACTCACACAAATGGTCAGCCCATGGCCATTTGCCATTTGGGGAATAGACCTAATTGGACCATTACCGATCGCTAAATCAGGAATTAAATATGCTATTGTCGCCGTTGACTATTTCACCAAATGGGTCGAAGCTGAACCTTTGGCCACCATCACTTCTAAAAAGATGATAAATTTTGTAACGAAGAATATCATTTGCAGATATGGTGTGCCACAGAAGATAATCACCGACAATGGCACTCAATTTGAAAGTGAAGAATTCCAGGATTTTTGCAAACGGTTCAGAATTCGAAAAAGCTTCTCAGCAGTGGCTCATCCGCAGGCAAACGGGCAAGTGGAAGCAGTTAACAAGATCAAGTCAACTATCAAAAAGCAACTTGAAAAAGCAAAAGGTGGTTGGGTTGATAAGCTTCCATTAGCACTATGGGCGTACAGAACTACTCACAAAACTGCGACTGGGCACACTCCATTTTCACTGGCATACGGATCTGAGGCAATGATTCCAGTAGAAGTAGAGGTTCCTTCGCATAGAAGAGTTCATTTCAATGAAACCGAAAATGAAAAACTGCAACTTGAAGCGCTTGATTTTCTCGATGAGAAAAGAGAGGAAGCTAGGCTCAGAGTTTCAGCTCATCAGCAGAGAATAGCCAGACATTTCAACTCCAAAGTTCGCCAACGCAGCTTTGAAATCGGAGACTTGGTTTTGAAAAGGATCATGACAGCAACTGGTGTGTTTGGGCCAAACTGGGAAGGGTCATATGTTATAGGCACTAAACTTCTTGATGGCACTGTCAAACTCATAACTGTTGAAGGAGATCCAATTCCAAGGGCCTGGAACAGCAATCACTTGCGCCCTTATTTTACTTGAATGGAGCTCTGCTCAAAATTGTAAAATGATGATGAATGTATCAGTTGTATTGTGAAACATTGTAAATCAGTGTAAATGAATGAAAGCTATAAAGTGGACGTAGGCCCGATTCTTGGCCGAACCACTATAAATCTTGTGTTCTTTACTATTTCATAATGCCTGTTTTATTTCGATATGTAAATACTTTAAATGTATCGCTAAAATATCGATTCAAAATTGCAGGACATTATAACAAGGCTTGCTCATCACAAAGCTAAGCGACCTCTATAAATCAGCTAATGCACAAAAACCAAACAACAAAAATTCCAAACTCAAATCCTACGCAAGGAAAACTTCACATAAAGAGTTGGCGACTTTACTGGGACAAACCTTTGTTCACTAGTTGAGATTGTCGTTATGAACGGGCATCCAACTAGATAACTCGCGTTTGTCTCGTGAAGTCATTCAACAGTGAAGAACACTCCTTCGGATGAAGCAATTTACTCGCAAAAGGAAAAAAGATGTGCTTGGAAATGATGATAAGAGATCACTAATGGGCAAATGATGAGAGAAAATTGCCAAGCAAACAAAGAAGCAGACAAAGGGAGGTATGCCTCTCAACAGGAAGGCCGAGAGATCCACTAAAGGGACGCCTTCCCAATCGGAAGGAACAAGACCCTCGCTAACTGGTCGTGATGCATCCGACCAGATAGCGAATGTCCGCCCCGTGGATCCACTCGCCCCTGAGACGCAACCTACCTGGCACACCAACAAACCAAAGCTCTCTAACGAGGCACGCCAATAAATGGGAGCGCTTTACTCAATCAAAAAGATCGGTGGGACTACCAAAGGGGCACCTTGTTAGTTAATTGCGATCGTTTGTGCAAGCAAACATCCAATCAAGCAACTTGCGTTCGCCCCGTAGACCTCTGACCATGAGAAAGTAACTTCCAGGCAATCACAAGCACGAGCCCTCTTCGGAGGCACAAGCCCTCTTCGGAGGCACAAGCCATCTTCGGAGGCAAAAGCCCTTTTCGGAGGCACAAGCCCTCTTCGGAGGCACAAGCCCTCTTCGGAGGCACAAGCCATCTTCGGAGGTAAAAGCCCTTTTCGGAGGCACATTTCACCAGGGTAAAAGTGCAAAATGCTTCTCTTCGGAGACCCACTTCACCCGAGTAGAAATACAAAAATTGCTTCTCTTCGAAGACCAAAATCAAGACTTCTTTGGAAGCACAAGACCTCTTCGGAGGCACACCAATACCCCACAAAGCATAATGCTACTCCTCGGAGTCCACATGCTACTCCTCAAAAATACCAAAATAAAGCCCTCCTTAGAGGCACACTTCGGTTCTTAAGGAAGACCTACTTGTTCATCTTAAAAAAAAAAAAAAAACTCTTCCCCAGAAATCGAAGTGCTAAGTAATATCTTCTTCTGAGATTCGCTTTACCGCGTAGGAGAATTCACTTCTTAAAAACATGAAGTAAACATCTCCAAAGGTTGAAGCGTGAAAACTTATCCGAAAATGAGACACGCTCCGTTTAAGTAGAATAATCATTCCCTCAAAGATGGAATAGTTATTCTATGGAAAATAAGAGTACAGGTCTCGTTAAAAGCGAAAGATATTGTAAAGCACTTGTGGTATAGGGGCAATATCATATGATACGGCTACAACAATAAAAAGCAGTATTCAAGCAACATACCACAAGCACATAACAATATCACGCGAAAAAGCTGTGGAATAAATGCATTCTTAAACACAAACAAAAAGTTTGTACAAGTGAAAAGAATCGTTTGTTCTACACTAAAAATAAAAAACAAATGCATTCTCACATATACAAGAGTTTGTACAAGTAAAATAATTGATTTATTTAGTACTACAAAAATTCTTTACATGTGCAGATATCTCGAACAAGCAAAAGCGGGGACCGATACCCGCACAATCCCCGGTCAATACATGCGAAGAGCAAAAATTATAAGTAGAAAATCCAGCTTGATTATTCCTTCTTCTCACCACCCTTGGAGCTCTTTCCCGGCCTAATGATTAGCTTTTGAAGTCGTTGTGAACGGGCAGGGGCAGAAGGAGAAAGCGGTACAGCCGGATCAACTACTGCTTCCTCTTCAGTGGAAGTCTTCTTCTTTTTCCTTACAGCACGCTTCCCCTTCCTCTTTGAAGAAGACTCGCTCCCCGGAGTAGCAAGCAATGTTGAAAGCTTCGTATCATCGTCAAGAGACCGCTCCGGGGTCTTCTCGATGTCTTCAAAATCCTCCGCCTTTTGTTCCTGAGAAGCAGCCGGATCATCCAAGCCTTGAAGAGCTTCAATTTTCTCTGCCTGTGATCCCGGTTGGGAAGCAGAGGGAGGAGTAATTTGGGAAGACGGAGGAACGGCAATCGAAGGAGTGAAAGCTTGTGTAGTGCTTGGTGCCTCCGCTGTAGAAGAAAAGAAGTTAAAATCAGCATCCCCCGAGAATAAAGAAGGCATCGGTTCATCAAAGTTTAAGTAACAAGTAAGAAGGTCATCGAATTCGGCTAAGTCAAATGACTGGTTCATTAGACCCGAGACGACACCAAGAGTACCTGGAGGAGTTGGCTTTGCAAGATCCACCTCAAACTTCTCGGCTTCAATATCATCCAGTGCCTCATCTTCAGTAGGAGTAGTTGCAGTTTCCTGGGCAACTTTAGCTAGTTGTAAAGAATGAGAGCTGGAATCTATAATATTAACGTCGGCTGAAGTGAAAGTTTGAACGGGGGCAGTTAAAGGAGCTTCTTCTTTTGGAGGCTCTTCTCCCATTGTTTCAGCTCGTATTTTGGCAAGTTGCTCCTTCCCCTTAACAAGAGCGGCACGAGCCTCATCATCGAGATAGCGCTCCTCAAGTTCCAACTCATTATAGCCAGCCCCGCCAAGCATATCCATTGCGACTTCCCACACTTCAGCCAATGTAATTTCATAACCGGGACCAAGAAAAGAGAGGCTCCCACGACCCAGAACGTTGTGTAAATAAAAGTCGAATAAGGTAGAGCTGATGTCTGCTTTCGTCGCCTCATGTGATTGCTCAGCCGCTTCCTTTTCGGCAACGGCAGCAACCCGACCAGCGGTAGCCTCATCACGCTCCACCTCAGCTTTAGCGAGTCGAGACTTTAGTAACTCAATCTCTACGTTCTGGGAGGTGACTTTTTCCCGCAAATCAGCGTTTTCTGTGCGGTATTTCTCAGTAATATGCTGTTCAGCGGCAAGCTTCATTTCGACATCTCTCTGTGCAGCATGTGCATCCCGCACTTGTTTTTGAAAGACTTCTTCTTTTTGAGTATGAGATGCAGAAGAAGAAGCAAGATCTTCCTTAAGTTTTTTAACCTCGGACTCAAGTTTTGCATAACCATCAGCAATATTTGTCATCTCGACATTATGCTGTTTGCAAATTTTGTCCCACTCCGCCTTGTCGTTTTCCATAGTCAGCATCGCCTCAAGGTTTGCACGATTAACCCTTTGTAGTTCATCGACAAGCTTCTGCCACTGCGACATCCTCTCGATATTAAGCCTGACTGCGTCAAGACTGCTAAGCATGTCTGGCTTATCAATCGGAACTAGGTCCAAGTCAAAGCGCACCCCTTTTAGGCACCAATTCGGAAAACGGCTCTGAAGTGTTGGGGGGCCGTCCTTGACTTGATATTGCGGTCTGTTAATGATAGTCTGAATGTCAGATTTCTTCAGAGGAGGAGAGTTGACCAGAATATCGGAAGGAATGGGAGCGTCAGTCTTTTCAGAAATTTCAGACGCGTCAATCGGTTTAGATCGTTTGCTCGGTTCATCGGCAATCTGAGTTTTTCCCTTATCATCGTAAGACTTCCGCTTATGAGAGTAGTCACTTCTATGCGAAGGGTCGTATCGCTCGGCATCTTTCCTTCTTTGCCACTGATCGTAATCCCGCTTCTCCTAGGCTTTCCTACGAGCCCTCTCTTCATCTGTCTCTTTTGGGGTATCAAGGTACTTCCTAAAGTCATAGGTGCCGCGGCCTCCACGGTACTTGAATGAGTCATAATATGAACCTGTATGTCCCATTGGAGAACCTGAAAGCAAAAAAGGAGTAAAGTTTAGAGATTTCCAGGAGAAAGAGGATAAATGTTTATAAGTGCTGAAAAATCCTAAGTGTGTGTGGCGTGCAAGCTACATGCGTCAAACTACAGACCACGCTTTAGTGTGGAAACAGAGACGACTGGCGTAGTAGGCGTCTGGGTTTGTTTAAAGGTAGAAGTCGCCTCGACAACGGGAGAAGTTGCTTTTGGATTGTTATTCCCAAAAAGCTCTCGAGAAGTTATCATGATATCGCTCAAGCCATCAAAGGTGTCATCACCCAGGAGTTCAGCAGACTTCTCTTTCTCAACCTCTGTATCAATGGATTTCTCAGGAACTCGAGGATTCTCTTCCTCCTCAGTAATTGGGGTAAGCGCCGACTTGCTGACTAACCCTGCGACATTGATGGATGCGGAACATTTTACCAAAGCAGCCTCCACGACGGGTGCTTCTGATGCAGTTTCTTCTACAGAAGCTGGGGCATTCAAGTCCTCCGCTTGGGAATCTGAGGCAGCTAACGTTTCCGCATCAGAACTCGAGATTTCATGAATTTGAGTCGATCTAGAAGGATGTAAAAGTCCAAACTGGTGGAGAAACTCATCTTTCAACAAAAATTTCACGTCCCGTTCTTCAATCGGAACAGCCATGAGCTTCTCCAGAGTTTGTTTATGACTAGGATCCCTAGAGGGAGACAGGAGCGCTGAAATGAGAAAGCAAAGTTAAACATTTAGTGATTCGGACTGCAAGATACTCAGAAAACAAGGAGAAGAAAGGATAGGCATTCTTACTTCCTTCTCTCCACACGGCATAAAAACCAGGGGGACAGCGAACATAAAAATACTGAGTCAAAAACCCGTGAGCAGTATCAGGGAGGCCGACAACCAGTTTGCGATTCCTGGCACTTCTTATAACAATGATCGAAGGATGATCTTTGATTCTGACGAAAGAGCATAGATAACAGATTTCGTCAACACTGGGGAGACGGTCAAGCGTTCTGCCGAATAGTACGCATAGCCCCATTAGAACAGCATAACCATTGGGGTGTAATTGGAATGGAGCGATTGCCAGTTGGCGGAGAAGGTGTTGAAGAAAGTTGTTGAAAGGAGGAATGACTCCGCACGAGCACATTTGTCGGTTGACTGCCACAAAGCCAGAAGGCGCTACATCAGCAGTGTTGTTCTTCTCAGGAAGGATAGCGTCGTCCTCAGCAATGCCAAATTGAGTGCATAACTGCCGAAAAGTTTTGTATAATAGAGTGGAAGATGCTCTCTCTGGGGGATTGACTAAAGGAGCTGGAATGAGAATGGACTCTCCAGTCTGAACTGTTACATCTCTTTGTTGAGAAGCCATTCTACACAAGCAACTGGATATTCAAATATGAAGGTGCACGTTTCCTAAATAGTGTGAAGTGTTGTGCAAAACTAGTAAATATAACAAATAAATACAAGCTGGAATTAAGTTAGTCGGTAATTGATCGATTATCAAATTTCAGGAATTGTTAATTTAAAAGTTCAGGTACGGCATTAGTGCAAACCAGACATTTTCAGTTGATTAGTTCAATGTTGCTTTAATACTTTGCTTGAACTTATTGATTTAAAGCACTTCATTCACACAATCTATTTATGTTGATTATCTTTTATTGACTAATCTGTCACTTGATGTGGGCAGTCGGTGACAGTATATTTGTCCCAATTTTCTGTGGATATTGTATTAGACAGGTTATTAATTTGCAAACTAGAATGATCTGTGGGGAAAATGCAGCAGTTCAAAGTTCATGCAAAGCTTAAGTCATGAGTCGCCAACGACTTATATTCAAAGTTCATCCACGGCAGTTCAAAACTCATACAAGGTCTAAGTCATGAGTCGCCCACGACTTATATTCTGACTCGTCTACGACTTAAGGGTTACAGGGCAGGTTAGCAGTACTTCAGGTCTTAAGTCGTGAGAAAATAAGAGAGGCTACAGTCCAAAGCGGCATAAAATCCTAAAGTCCTGAGTCGTCTACGACTCAAGAATTATGTCTTAGGGGGCTTGACTCGTAAGTCGTACAAAGCTACTGAACCATGGCCATGCCAGCACCTCCCTTGATTTGAACCCATTGACTTTTCTTCTAACCCATCTTCATCCAAACCCGATAACCTCTCAATCAAACTACTATCCTTATCCCCATTCCACGACACCAGTAAGCCATCCAATGAGTTAAGTTCAGATCATCGAAACCTCGCCAACCTAGTCCATTAACGCCTGAAGCGCGGTAACCCTACATCTCCATCGCCCCATTCATCTAAAGATGAAATCAAGCAAAATCAAGCTCATGAACTACCGGTATGGAAGAATTCACAACAAAGCATTGCACGAGGGGATGGATTAGGTATAGGGGGGAGAGTTCACGAATCATTGACGATTAAAGGTCGAGGATGGGTCAGAAGCACTTACGCAATGAAGAATCGTGAATCGAATTGATTGATTGATAGAAAAGGATGAAATTGCCTTGAGAAAGCTTAAAGGAACAACAATGGCGAGTACGACTCAGAATATAGGTAATGGATAGAGGAAACGACTCAAGCATTTTATACCATTGGGCAGCGGAACACGAAGAGGCATATACGAGTCAAGATGAGTCGAAGCACACGACCTACGACTTAGGCGTGTACTTCGAGGGGCAAATGTTAACCCCTGAATTTCTACGACTTATGGCCTAACGACTTATGGCCTCACAACTTATGAGCTGTACGACTCATGGACTTACGAGATAAGGAGTCTACGACTCATGGTCCAGATGGTTCAGCGAGTCAAGGTCTGTACGACTCATCAGACTTGGAAATGTACGACTCATAGGGCTTACGACTCATCAGACTTGGAAACGTACGACTCATAAGGTCTTACGACTCATAGGGCTTACGACTCATCAGACTTGGAAACGTACGACTCATAAGGTCTTACGACTCATAAGGCTTACGACTCATCAGACTTGGAAACGTACGACTCATAAGGTCTTACGACTCATAAGGCTTACGACTCATCAGACTTGGAAACGTACGACTCATAAGGTCTTACGACTCATAAGGCTTACGACTCGTAAAGACGTACGACTCACAAGGACATACGACCCATCAGGTTTTACGACTCATGGTGCGTACGACTCATCAGGCTTACGACTTAAAGGCTATCGAAACTGGAATCCAAGGCCCTGGCCTGTGCTATTTTTATCTGATGAGTCGACTACGACTTAACACTTGTCTTCCAACTAAGCCGCAAGATGGACCATAAGGCACCCACGAGACATCATGAGTCGAATACGAGTCACGACTTACCATGAGTCGGGTACGACTCATGACTTGGTCGAATTGAAAGCTCAGGAATCTGCTCCTATAAATACCCCATCACTTCCAACATTGGGGGGACTTTTGGCAAGTCATTTCTACAGCGCTGTTACTCCGTCGAACTCTTCATTCATTCAGTAATCAAGGATCCTTCAAGCATTCGCGACACTACAACAAGCTTCGAGAGAAATTCCTCACATCCGACATGGATTTATCGAGTTTCACCATCGAAGATTGAGCTAGTAGTCTAGATTGTTTCTTGTGATCGAATTGTACTGTTTCCTGAAGAGATTTGTATCAAATTGT
Organism: Allium fistulosum; assembly: GCA_030737815.1. Classification (NCBI taxonomy): domain Eukaryota; kingdom Viridiplantae; phylum Streptophyta; class Magnoliopsida; order Asparagales; family Amaryllidaceae; genus Allium; species Allium fistulosum. The sequence continues at coordinate 757,140,268 of CM060902.1, forward strand.
AATCAAATCAGCAATAAGAGACTATAAAGTGGACGTAGGCTCAATTACGGGCCGAACCACTATAAATTTGTTGTTCATTTACTGCATTTCGGCCATTTTCCTGCTTAATTTCTGTTCCCGTCACACGGGTGGTGCTTTCACGATCTTATTACACACACCGGGTGTTATCGTTCATATTTTAACGTTAACATCAGTGTAATTCTTTTAATGCTTTTCCATCATTGAGCAAAGAAGTGTAATTCTTTTAATGTGGAGTGTAACACGGATCGTCTTCAGAAAGTATGACATTAGGATAATGTGGATGGCTTACCTGTGCACTATGAGACATGGTTCCAGCTTTGGACTGATATACTTTTCTCACCTCTTTTAAGTAAGCTTTCAGTAATGAAACGGGAGAAAACTGAGAAGTCAGACCAAATGCATATGCCAATTGACACCCTCAATTTGTCTACCACTATTCACTAGTAGATAAATTACAAATAACATATCTATCTATCCACAAATTGTAAGTAAAACACATGTTGCAAGCCAAAACACATGAACACAAATTCCTTATTTAATGCAATAAAAAAGATATTCCGGGTTGGTTAAGACAATGACATCATTGCAATCCGAATTGATGATTATTATCCTAGTGATGTTTGGATATCATGAGTTTGAATTATTGATTATTATTTAATATATTTTTCTTCATTTCTCAATGGGAAGATCTTAACAGGGAACCAACATTTTGGGAAGTTTATTGCACGACTCACAAGGTAGACTCAAGCAATGATGGATCGACTACCGTTAAATGGATTGACGATGCTGCGAAGCAGTTTGTGGTAAGCTATTCATAAAACTTGATTAAATAGTATATGCGTATAGTTTTGATGCTAATAAGTATGAAAAATAAAAACAGATAAAATATCGACACTACAACAAAACTATCCTTTTGACAATGTCTGTTTTACAACGGGCCATAAACAACCGTTGTAATAGAAACCTTTTACAATGGTTTTCTTAAGCCCGTTGTAATAGGTGCAACTTTTCATCATTCAATACACTTATTACAACATTGTCAGCTTGTCCGTTGTCATATGGTCCTATTACAATGGTTTTCGGTCCGTTGTAATAGATATTAGTTTTCAGCTCAATTACAACGGTTTTGGCCAGTTGTAATATAGTTCTATTATAACGGTTTTCGGCCCGTTTTACTAGATACTAGTTTTCATCTCTATTTGTCCGTTGTAATATATGCCTATTACAACCATTTTCTTTTGCCCTTTATCTTTTTGCTAGTTGTAATATATACATATTATAAACTTTTTAATTTACCATTTGTTTTAAAATGTTGTAAAAACATTATTAATTTATAATTTATAACCAATGATTATTTATAAATAATTTATAATTACTAATAATTATCTATAATCAATAATTATTTTATATTTAATACAACAACAACATTTACTAAACCATTATTCCCAAACAAGTCAGGGTAGTTGGCTAGAGATGGAACCCAAAACTAAATGATAACGTCAATTTAAAAGTAACAATAACAATAAAATAAACCATGATAATAATAATAAAATAAATATAATCAATAATTAATATTAAATAACTACTATTGAATAAACTTATTAACTATAGTTAATATTTATAATAACTACCATTAAATCATAAATAATTAATGATTAATAATTAATAAATAATAATGTATAACAATTACTGTTAAATAATTAATAAATAATATTTAATATTTAATAAATAATAATTGATAATAATAAATTAAAAATTAAAAGTTATAATTAATATTAAATAATTACTACTAATAATTAATATTTAAGTACTAATATTTAAAATTTTGATATTTAATATTTAATATTCAGTAAATATTCAATTATTAATATTTCATTATAATTAAGAAGTAATAGGTAACAACTAAAAAATTAATAATTAACAAATAGAAACGTAGTTTTAATAATTAATAATTACTATAAAATAATTTTTATTATACAATTAGTGATTAGTATATAACTAAGACTAATATTTAGTTATTAACAATTAACAAGTAATTAATATTTAGTAATTAAGAAGCATAATTTATTATTTAGTATTTTTTATTTGATAATTATAGCTAATAATAATATTTAATATTTCAAAAAAAATTTAAATTATAGAATTATTTAAAATAAATTAAAAAATTCATAAAATTTAGAAACAAAATTTTGAAACTTTAAAATCAAAAGTAAACTTATAATAATGTTTTTCATTACTCTTAAATAATTAATACTTAAAAATTAATGATTAATACATAGTAATTAGATTTTAATAGTAATTAGGTAAATTATAATCTATTAATATTAATATACAAATAGTAATCGACAATAATAATTAATAATTCATCAATAGCATGGCGGTAACTAAAATTTCAAGGCTCGCCTTATGTTTCTAAGTTTCGCTGGCCGCTTAAACTTATATTTTCTGTAACCCTAAATCCCAAATCCATTCCCGCTCTCACTCCCATGGCAGATCTTCAACCCCAAAACAACTCCTCACTGTCTCGAACCCACATCGCCAAAATCATAGTAATATCAATCAGAGCAACTCCAACAGATTTAGAATTCTCGAATCCGCACCCAGAAAGCACTCCAACAGAGCACGAGAATCCCCGATGGTGCAGAAAGGTGGGGCTTTGGCTCGGGAAAATGTAATTGGGTGAGGCGCCTGCTAAACAGGCGCTTGGTATCCAGGCGTCTGTTGAACAGGCGCCTCATTTTCAGGCGCCTGTTCAACAGGTGTCTGGCATCCACACGCCTGTGGCATTCAGGCGCCTATTTAACAGGCGCCCACTTAGCCCTAACGGTTGCCTTCCAACGGCCATTTTTTCCCTTCAAATATAACTCTCCCCTCTTCTTCCATTCACAACCAATTTCCTTCCTCCATTACAATTTTTTATTGCCACTAATCTCAACTGAAAATGTACTCCGATTTCGACGTCGATGCTGCAAGGTCCAGTTTTGAAGAATACGACTTACAAGACGTTACGATTTCGATTGGGGGAGAAGTAACTAATGCAAGTTGGAGTGTTGCGGAAGACTACGATCTTTGCTACATTTACTGTGCACTCTCGGTCGATCCTATTCGAGGGACCGATCAAAGTGGTGAGTCTTTTTGGGGCAAAATTACTAATTGCTACAATCAGAAGAACATCGATCGGAAAAGAACGCTATCTTTAGTCAAAGGTCATTATGAAAAAATAAATCGTCAAACGCAAACGTTCGATTCTCAAATGTTCAAGCTAAAGCAAACGAATCCTAGTGGATTTGGAAATGAAACGCATTTAGTAAGCTCTAATATAATTTTATTGTTCTATTTTTTATCATAGTTCTCTAAGTATACTAGTTATTTTTTTAACAGAGAATGGCCGCAAACAAGTTGTTCAAACAAATCTATAAACCTGGTAGTAAACAAGCACCACATTTTTATCAGTTCATGCATGTTTATGACATGTTGGTCGAGCACGTTAAATGGAAATCATCGCTTCAGAAAACCGTTCAAGAAGTTCAATCAAACAGTGGTCGGGGTAAAACGCCTAGAGTTGGAGAAAGCTCTAGTCCTAGGGAATCGCAAGGAAGCTAGGGTTTAGGATCAGAAGAAGGCTCAACCCCAACCGAAGATCATTTTGTTAGGCCACAGGGAGCAAAAGCGGCCAAAAAGAAGCAGACTGCTGCATCGGATCAAGTAGAAATTAAAAAACTCCTGCTTGAATCTGAAGATAGATTTAACCGGGCAATGGACACTCGAGCAATTCAACACCAAGAAAAGTTATCAAGAATGGATCAACTTCTTGTTGGAAACCGGCAAAGAGATGAAGATGCAATAATGTTCATGGATACGTCACACATGTCTACAGAACAACTGCAGTATACGGAGCAAAGAAGGAGAGTAATTATGAGGCGTAGACTTGAAGAGGGTCATTAAATGAATTACCGTTTTTACAACCTTTGTATCTTTTAATTACCGTTATTTGTATTGTGTTCTGAATGCAAGCAATTATTAATATAAGTATTTACATTGAAATTGCATTACATTGAAAAAATATTATAACAACATTAGGTTAATTAAACATAAAAAGATTACAATAACAATAATAAGTAACAACAACATAAACAACAGTAGGAAAAGTAAGAACATAAATATAGTTTCACTGATTTCCAAAAAACCTCCAAAGATGATCTATGAGATCATTTTGCAGTCTTCGATGAAGTTGAACACTACGGTAGGACATTTGGCTTTCTACATGAAACTCGAGTTCTAGTGCGCTTCCAATCATATCGTTGCGCCAAACATGCAGTGGTGTAGGAGCACCCTCGTAAAAGTAATCTTCCTCCATGTCTCTTTCATCCTCTATAATCATATTATGTAAAATAATACAAGTGTATATTATTTTGGTCATTTTAACTGGTGACCAAAGTCTGCATGGATTACTGACTATGGCAAATCTAGACTGAAAAACCCCAAATGCTCTTTCAACTTCCTTCCTCTGGCCTTCTTGCATCGCTGCAAACTTTGATTGTTTATTGTTTTGTGGGTTAGGAATTGTCTTGACAATGATACTCCATTTAGGATATATACCATCACCAAGATAATATCCATGATCGTACGTGTTACCTCCTAAAGTAAAGGTACAAGGAGTTGATCTACCATTTGCTAAATCATTGAACAACGTAGATCGTTCAACTACGTTAAGATCATTGTTCGAACCCGGCATTCCAAAAAATGCATGCCATATCCATAAGTCATACGACGCTACGGCTTCAAGAATAATAGAGGACCTACGAGACTTACCCTGATAAGCTCCAGCATACGCCTTTGGACAATTCTTCCACTCCCAATGCATGCAGTCTATACTGCCTAACATTCCAGGCCAACCTCTACTACCATGCATATTTAATAACTTTACTATATCCGTCTCGTTCGGTCTGCGTAAGTATTGATCACCGTAAATGTCCACGATAGCTTGACAGAAATGCTCCAAACACTCTAATACCATGCATTCCGCCACTTTCAAATTTTCATCAAGCGCGTCCGCCGGTCCTGCATATGCAAGCATTCTGAGTGCAGCTGTCATTTTTTGAATTCCAGTCAATCCCATTGTACGAGATGCATTGGGTTTGAAGATAAAATATTTGACATGATGTTTGATACAGTGTAGGATTCTAAGAAATAGAGGACGCCGCATGCGGAATCTTCTTCTAAAATCAGCATCTGTGTAAGTAGGATTTGGAACAAAGTAGTCTTCCATCAGTCTGTCGTTGTGCCATGAATGTCTATGATTTTTATACCGATGACCAACAACTGATCCACCGTGTTGCCTGCTCGATTGACCAACCTGTAGTGCAGCCATGCTTATTAGTTCCTTTTCGCGACGAAAATGATCTTCCATCATTTCATCAAATTCGTCATCGCTATCATCAAAAAATATATAATCTTCTGCCGCCATTTGTTATATTTGAAATTGTATGAAATAAGAATGAGCAATAATAGTTCTCAGCATCTAACAAGCTTTTTATAGCTTAAATCACATGCTGGCTTTCATAACAAAACAAACAATCACTTGCGGGTAGCATTAATTAAATTCAACCACCATCTATAAAGTAGATTTCATTTATGTCACGGCTGCAGTGTCTCGTCACATCTAAACACTATTGGCTGTTGATGCAGTGTCTCGTCCCATCATACAACTGTAGCCATGTTCTTAACATACATTATTAACTTTTGAGGCATTGTCTTGGCTGCAGTGTCACGTCTGCACTATCTTGTCCCATCTATACACTATTGACTGTTGATGCAGTGTATCATCCCATCATACAACTGTAGCCATGTTCTTAATACAGAAATAAACAAGTCAATGTTACTGAAACACCCAAACATTAATACAGTCAACGACAATACATACACTCCACAATAATACACTCCACAATAATACACTCCACAATAATACAACCAACAAAAATACCCCGACTAGGACTTAGAACTGACACTAAGAAACTCAACGATAATACACTTAAATTATGGATATCCAAATCGTTCTAGCCAATTTTGACGTATGATATAAGCCTCATGTCCAGTGAATGTGCTGTGATATTTGAGAAAGTAACGACCTTCAAATGTGGAACGGGTTTGTTCGAACAAATTTTCAAATATAACCTCATTGATAACCGTACTGTACCGCGTACAGGCGTTGCAGAAGTTCCCATAAGCAGTCCTCAACTCTACCTTCGTACGTCTACTTCTACACTCAACATTGCTATTGTAAAGTTCAGCAATAGTGTCCCAAAACTGAGTTGCCATTATCTCTTCATCGTCGCACATCTGATCAGTTTGTATAAAAAAATTTACTAACAGTTTCAATTCTGTAGCCGAAAATATTATGTTACACATTGATTGAATTTAATGAACTTTTAAATGTTGTGACATTAGAATATAACATTGTTTCTTAAATAAAGAGGTCGTGATCCGCATCAAAAAAATGAAGCATGAGATTAACGTCCACATGTCAAACATCCATAACATTTTTGACAAACAAACAAAACTGTGTTTGTTACTTCAACATTTTGACTTCATATATGCTTAATAATAAACAAGTGTAAGTTATAATCAACACAATGCAATACTCAACATAAAATATAATCGTCACAATTCCATAACATATAGACAATCACATATAACAGTAGCATCATCACCAACATAATATGCAACCAACTAATGTAAGGTGTGAAAAATAATAACACAGTCTAAAACATCTAAATGCAACACATAAGTCTATGTGATCGGAACCGCTATCATTCTCCTCATTGTCTCCACTATCGTCGTCACTGTCATCGTTGACGTCATCAAAGTCGTGAGGCTCAGGTCCGGCATGGAGCTGCTCCTGAATCTGGGTCTGTAATCCCTGTATCTACGCATCATACTGAGTCTGCTGCTGCTGGACCGCAGTCTGGTAACTCTGATACATCATCTGTGTATAATCGAGTGTCATACGCTCAAATGCAACAATCATCCGTCTATCATAATCCATGTACTGAGAAAACTGATATGCGCACAAGAAAAATTATACATACGTGGAGAATATAATGACAAGTAATTTAAAGAAAATTTAAAACTCATAAAAAGCTGATGAGGCTGATACAATCCGGCGGATGGTATACCCGTAATAGCGTCGTCTGTAGGATACTACAAGGGATACTCCACCACCTGACCGTGTACATCATACGCTCTAAACGAATGAGGAGGGGAGTCGAAAGTAGGAGGCTGCGTGTACTGAGATGATGTATAGGCTCAAAGGTGGCAAGCGGTAGTGGAACTCTACCAGAAGAGGTACGCGGACCAATATGATCGGAGTTCAAACTTCGAATATAATTAGGCAACGTGTAAGCACGTGGGGCTACTCAAGTCCAATATGAATCAAAGTCTCCCAGAACTGTAAAAGGCTCACCATCCACCCATCCCGCACCCCTCATCGCAAGAATATAAGCTGGTCCAACCCTAATATCACCATACATATCATCTCATGGTAGCGGATCTGATGAAATGCGAACTATACCATACAACTGTAGCCAACACCGATCCCCTAAATACCATATGAATGGACATGTAGGAACTTGAAAGCAAATCCTGCGTCGTGACATGGAAAACTGAAAAGTGAGTGGATGATCAGGACCGGGCTCTAGGAACTGTAAGTACTGATCCCATGGACGAACGATAATGTTACCACGCCGCCTCATATCCATCTGCTGTCTAGCCTCCATCAGCTCATTGTGCATCCCTTGTGCAACACGGGACAAATGCATAGGAGGACCCCAACAACGCAATCTAGCAAAGTAAATATAAGGTGTGGCATTCGCCTCTACAATAAGTCGGGGGTGCATATTGGCAATATACTCATAGTACCAAAATGGAAGAATGTACCAAAATCCATACATCTGTCTAGACTGCTGAAGCGCATAAGTATCTAATGCTATGTACAAATAACCAATAATAGCGGTACTGTAATCATATATATGTAGTCCATCCACATCTACTAACCCAGCTAGAAAACCAAGCCTAATAGTACCCTTATTACTAAAAAATGTAGACCCAAAAAGGTATAATATGAAGGCACGGATAACCGGAGTGTGCATATCCTCAACGGCCATGTACTCTACTATATAACGCTGCAAACAAGGGAGAGTAATGACTCCTCCTCTAACCTCCTCATCGGCCAAAGTCGGTAAATAAGCTGAATATGACTCGAACTCCTCAAAGGAACTATCAAATGGAACAGGGAGACGGTCCGGTCGACCAACCTCTATGCCGGTGAGCATATAAAAATCTAGAGGAGTCGGTCCTAGTTCAAAATCAGGAAAATGAAATGTGTGAGTGGTAGGCCACCATCTCTCGGTAAGGGCCTCTACCAGGCAACGATCTACATGTGCAAATCTAGGTAAATCTAGAAATTCACCAAAAGGTGATGCATGTAGCCTATCCAAAATCGGCTGCGGTAACTGATCAAAATACTCAAACATACACCTATACCAACTACCTCGCATCGCTACGTGACGAACCTAAAAATATGATTCTTTAGTGTTAAAATAAACAAACAATTATCATACATATACAGTTACACGGTTGTTCATCAAGCAATAAAGAAATAAATGTATACCTGTGGCGTCGCTATAGCTGCAGTAAGTCGATGCGAAACAGTAGGGGGCAAGTCGTGTAAGGATCGAAGATCGTCTAGAGTCACGGTAGCATTAGGAGGGACATGAGCATGTCCAATATTGGCATCGGTCGCATATCGAACAGTGCGTCTACCGGTTTTGACCGGACGGGGCGACATTTGGACGCAAAGTAGAATAAAAAAAATTAACCGAGAAGAGAATAGAAGAGGTAGAAATGAGGAGGGAAGGGGAAAAGCGCCTAATATAGGCGCGATCACCAGGCGCTTGTTGAACAAACGCCTGGGTATCAGGCGCCTGTTCAACAGGCGCCCGATGTTTAAAAAACACGGGCGCCTGTTGAACAGGCGCCTGATGCCCAGGCGCCTGTTCAACGGGCGCCTAGCCTCATTTCTGCTCTAACATTTCGGAGTGCGGAAAATCCAATTTTCGCACTCCAAACTGTTGGGTTGGAGTTGCTCTCACGATCGACCCTGCATCTGTGGGTCCTGCCTCCACGTTCCTCTTGATGCCAGGATGGTCTCGAGGCCTTACCACTTCTTATGGAATTTCCAGCTTCTCCAAGACGTTCGGTTGTTGAAGCACAACTGCAACGTCGTAGTTGAAGGCGATCAAGATCTTTGGTAGAAGGAGGCTAATAGTCTGTTTCTGGGGTCGCTGTTTTGATCCCAGTATATTTGATTTCAATTTGATTTACTACCTTTATTCATTGTACTCTAATTCAATTTGATTTTCAATTTTATTTACAAACAATTGAGTCCAGTATATCCTCACATTATTTATTGATTTCAGTTTTTGATTTTTTTTCTTCAATACTTTTCATTCTCTATGGTTAGTTAGTTACGATCTTCTCTCCTACTAGCGATTTATTAAAGTGGAGTTTTGCTTTGTCAGTGAAAAGTGTTTATGCCTTTTTTGTTTGTGTACTTTTGCCTTTAAATCTAGTTTGTTGCTAGTGTTCTTATGAGCAGCGGTTGGCCGAAATCCTCGAATACGCATTTTAATATGATGAACCTTCATGTTTAACAATTAATGATACTCTTGCGTATTTCTTAATGTAGTCAAATTCTTTGTTGTCGTTTAATTATGGATCCCACGATTTCTTAGAAGTGAGATTTTTTGCATTGTCATTAATAGTGATTTTGTAGTTGTTAGCTTTGTGGATATTTCTTGTTGTTTAGTAAGTTGGTTGTTTACATTGTCTAGTTTTGCATTTTTACTCATCTAAAATATTAAAGCAACCAAGGACTATGGTATTAGTGCTATAAGTAGCTACATATCAATTTTTAGAACTTATTTTCTCAGGTTTTATAGTTAATTATTCTCTGCGATGTAATTGTGAACAAGAACTAATGGTTTCTTTCAAGCACTTGGGGTGTCATGCTATAGTTTATTTTCTTTAAACCACTTTATTTCTAATCTCGTTTGAGTGCGGTTCTAATTAGGTATGTAGCTTGGTGAGCCTGAGATCGATATATGTGATGTTATTAATATTGTTATTTTGATAGAAAATTAAATTATGGAATGTTTGGTGGGCTTGAGAACAATATATGTGATACTGATATTGTTGTTTTAAAAGAAATTGTGTGAGGACCGTTAGATTAACTTGCTTAATTCTTGTGTATAGGACAAGAGGATTATAGTAGATTGAGGCCACTAAGTTATAGAGGCGCCGATATTTTTGTTCTTGCTTTCTCATTGACTAGCCGAGCAAGCTATAAAAATTTTCTTAAAAAGGTTGACACGGCCAAGGAAGAGAATTCGACGATGTAAATCGAATCCGTCCAGGATCTCACACGATTAGCGGAAATAATCAGTGAATCGATGATAAATCGGTGAATTTAAGAATACCCAAATGCCCAAATCCGTTGATCTCTCGAGATACCGGATTCTAGCTATCTTCAACACGTTGATCGTGCACGATACCGCGTTAGAAGATCTACGATTCTTCGACGTTGATCTCGCGCACTAGATTCCGTGAATCGGCTTCAAGTTCGTTGATTCGAGCGCACTCGAATATCCGAAGATTGAGAAAGGAGATAACACTCAACTTCCAATTTTAATGGTGGCACAAAGCACAAACCAAATTTTATTCAAAAATCAACCACCTTGAATGATACAACTCACCCGTTATTTATAGGATTTTACAACACCCAGCATTCATGACTTAACAGTAGCGACCTAACAGACGCGACACGATACAGGTTCTTCACGACCTAACACATTCACGTTACAACAGCACTTCGACCTACGACTTAATCAACAATGACTCATGACATAAGAACAAAGCGACATATCAAAATACTTAAGAAAGTTACAATGACTCATCAAAGCGACTCAACAAATTTACAACACCATAGCTTGAGCGACCTAAAAATCAGCGACTTAAGAAATGGCTTCTGGAACGACTTAAGCTTCAGCGACATAAGTGAAGCGACTCAAAGAATGCGGCATGGCAGCGACCTAACTGGATTTTTTTCGCGACTTACTGGAATTGGCTTAGGTCGTTCGCGACCTACTGTAGGTCGTTCGTGACATAAGGAAGAACTTCGACTTGAGGAGTAGGTCGTTCGCGACATACGACTTTGCGACCTTCTGCTTCGCGATTCAATTCTTCAGCGACCTTGGAGTTAGGTCGTTTGCGACCTAAGGTGTGTTGCTCGCGACTTAAGGCGGAGCGATTTAGGGTTTCGCGAACTCCTCTGGTATGCGCTGCATCATCCTCCTCTGATTGAAAAGAATTCGTCCTCGAATTCGCACTCTCCTCTTCTTCGACAAACTTCTCCCCATAATACGGAATTAAGTGTTTGACATTGAAAACATCAGAAGTATGAATATTTTCCGGCAACCTTAACTGATACGCATTATCATTGATCTTCTTTATGATTTCTAAAGGACCAATCTTCCTAGCAGCTAGTTTGTTGTAAGTACCAACAGGAAATCGATCCTTGGTCAATACTGCATATACAAAATCTCCTTCTTTGAAGTCAACATGTCGTCGTTTAATATCTGCGGATTGCTTATACTTCTCATTCGCCTTAAGCAATCGTTCCTGCACAACCTTGTGACACTCTTGCAATTCATTCACAAAATCACTAGCCCGTTTGATCACTCCTTTCTGCTGTGGAACTACAAATAAATCCAACGGTCCTTTAGGAATTGTTGAGTACACAACCTGGAATGGACTGAACCCCGTGCTACAATTAACTGCATGGTTGTGTGCAAATTCAGCTTGACATATCTTCGAATCCCAACTCTTCAAATTGTCATCCACGAGGCATCGCAATAGATTACCCAGGGATCTGTTCACAACTTCAGTCTGTCCATCTGTCTGTGGATGATAAGCGCTACTGAATTTCAGCTTCGTCCCAACCATTCTCCATAGGCTCATCCAAAAATGACTTAGAAAGCGAGTATCTCTATCCGAAACAATAGATTCAGGCAACCTATGAAGACGATATATTTCTCTGAAATATGACTGTGCTACATTAACTGCATCTGCTGTCTTCTTACATGCAATAAAATGTACCATTTTCGAAAACCGGTCAACCACCATGAAGATAGAATCATTGCCACGTTGCGTCCTCAGCAAACCCAATACAAAGTCCATACTAACATCCACCCATGGTTTAGTCAATATAGGTAATGGCATATATTACCCTCCATTTGTTGCTGTCCCCTTTGACACTTGACAAATATGACACCTCTGAACAAACTTTTCAACTTCTTTTCTCATTGACGGCCAAAAATAAGACCTTGAGATCAACTGCAAAGTACGATCACGACCAACATGTCCTTCTTCATGCAACTCTTTTACAATTTTCATTCTCAAGCTGCAATCTGGTACGCACAATCGATTCCCCTTGAATAAGAATCCATCTACCAACACAAACTCATCAGTACTCCCATCCTTGACTTTCTCAACAATCTTCGCAAAGTAAGGATCTTCCTCAAACAACTCTGGCAATAGTTCAAATCCTGTCACTTCAACCTTCATCGTCGTCAACAAATGATTCCTCCTACTTAAGGCATCAGCTACACGATTCGTCACCCCTAATTTGTGCTTTACAACAAAAGTAAACTGATGTAGATACGCGACCCATGAAGCTTGTTTAGCTGAAATTTTGTCCTGCCCTTGCAAATGTTTCAAAGCTTCATGATCCGTATAAAGAACAAACTCCTTCTGAAACAGATAATGCCTCCAGTGCTTCACAGCTTGAACAATTGCGTAAAACTCCACGTCATAAGTGCTATATCTCAACTTGGCTCTAAACAACTTCTCAATGAAATAAACAACTGGTCGTCCATTCTGACTCAATACTCCACCAATCCCAACCTTCGAAGCATCAGTGTGTAATTCGAACAATATCTGAAAATCCGGCAGTACTAGAATGAGTGTTGTCGTCAAAAGTGTCTTGATCTTCTCAAAAGCTAACTCTGCTTCCTCTGTCCACACGAACTTCTTTCCTTTCATGCAATCGGTTACAGGTGCCATCACACTGCTAAAATGTGGAATGAATCTTCAATAAAAAGATACCAACCCATGAAAACTCCTCACTTCAGTAATTGTCTTGGGTTGTGGCCAACTCCTGACAGCTTCCACTTTGCTTTCATCCACTTGAATACCCTCCTTCGACAGAACATATCCCAGAAACAAAACACTGTGCGTCATGAACACGCACTTCTTCGTTGCTGCATAGAATTGCTCCTGTCGTAGAATCAACAGCACTTCTCGCAAATGCTGGATATGCTCTTCCATACTCCCACTATAGATCAAAATATCGTCAAAGTAAACTACTACGAACTTCCCAATAAATGGTCTGAAAATCTGGTTCATCACTCTCATAAAAGTACTAGGAGCATTTGACAAGCCAAACGACATAACCAGCCATTCGTATAGACCTTCCCTAGTTTTAAAAGCAGTCTTCCACTCATCACCCGGTCTAATACGAATCTGATGGTATCCACTCTTCAAGTCAATCTTTGAGAACACAACAGCCCCACTCAACTGATCAATCAAATCATCGAACCTCGGCATAGGAAACCTGTATCTCACAGTGATCTTGTTTAGAGCCCGACTGTCCGTACACATCCGCCAAGTCCCATCCTTATTCGGTACCAATAAGGCTGGCATTGCACAAGGACTCAAGCTCTCCTGAACACGCCCTTGTTCTAACAACTCCTCCACCTGCCTTCTCAGTTCCTCATGCTCCTTAGGACTCATCCTGTAATGTGGCCTGTGAGGTAAGGCCGCCCCTGGCACAAGATCAATCTGATGCTGAATATCTCTCAACGGTGGTAACTCCTTTGGAAACTCTTCAGGAAACACATCTCTGAATTCTTCCAACACTGGCTTTACTTCCTCTGGAACTTCAACAGATTCAGTAGCTTCATGTCCAATCAACAAGAACACCTATGGACTCTCCTCTACTTCTTCAACAAACTCCTTCAAAGTCAACAAAGTCTTCAGCTCTTCAATCTCTTTTGACTTGCTCTCTCCTTGCTGTCTCTTCTTCAGAACTAAAATGATCTTAGTACCCTCAAACATAAAGCTGTAGCTATTGGTTCGACCATCATGATGCACAGCTCGGTCATACTGCCATGGTCTTCCCAAAAGCAAGTGACAAACATCCATCTCCACCACATCACACCAGATCTCATCTTTATACTTCTTCCCAATAGAAAATGGAACATGAACTCGCCTATCCACCTTCATCTCTTCTCCTTTCCTTAACCACGCTAACTTGTAAGGATTTGGATGCTTCTCCATCTTCAACTTCAACTTCAACTTTCTCACAGCTTCGGTAGAAATGATATTGTCACAACTTCCCGCGTCAATCACAAATTTACACACCTTCCTCAGTATAGTGCATGTCGACTGAAAGATATTACTCCTCAACCAACTAGCCTCCACTTCCTGCTTCGGTGTCAAACATGATCTCCTCAACATTAGATTACATCCTTCATCTTCCGACGCGATATCATGTTCATCCTCCTCAACTGGACTAGAATAACCTTCATCAACATCCTCACCTTCCACTTCAGCAATCATAGTCGCCTCTTCGGTTTCGGGCATTCATTACTCTTGTGACCCACTTCCTGGCAATTATAACACTTGAAACTATTGTTGACCTTCGCCTTCGCAACTTCGTTCTCAACTGGTTTACTGACAGCTTTAGAAACATTGGAACTCCCACTAGCACCCTTGCTATGAGTATTGGAACTTGGAAACACACCACCTCCTCGTCTTCCCTGCTTCTCCCAAGCCAACGCCTTCTGGTGCGCTTCAGCCACAGTTCTAGGGTCAAACATATTTACCATATCCTGGATCTGGATCCTCAACCCCCCAACAAATCTAGCAGTCAATTGTTCCTCCGTCTCCATAATGTCATTTCGAGCAATCAGTTGATAAAACTCATCAGCATAATCATTAACAGTCTTCGTCTCTTGCCTCAGATTCTACAACCTCTGATACATGAGTGATTGATAATTGTAAGGTAAGAATGTAGCCTTCATCATCTTCTTCATTTTCTCCCAAGCAACAATCTTCGACTTCCCCATCCGTTCTCGTGTAAGTTTGGTTTGCTGCCACCACGCCATAGCTCTCCCTCTCAACCTAGTAGCAACCAACTTCACTCGACGATCTTTCGAAACCTCCTTGAAATCAAAAATCTCTTCAACATTAGATAACCAATCTAGAAACTCTTCCGCTAGCATTCCCCCTTTGAATTCTGGAATCTCTGTTTTCATCCCCGACTCCCAACGACGATCTTCATCGGAATCTCTATTTTGATTTCGCCTTTGGTCACGGTTTCGACAAGATCTATTACCATCATCACTGGATTCCTCCAAATCTGACGTATGTCGATGTCGATTCTGACCATCAACATTTCTGCTACCACGCACGTCTCTTTCTCCCGACACCGACGGTTCTCTTCTTTCCCGATCCGATGTTGGTGACATTCTTCTCCTCTCGGAATTTGACGGCGAAATTCTATGTCCACTTTGATTTGAACCAGGCGATGCTCTTTGTCGAGTTTGATTCATATCCATCATTAGCCTTTCCAATCTACTAATTCCCTCATCAAACTTCTCATTGAATTTATCACTAATTCGTTGCTCCATTTGTTCAGCATCTTCTCTTTGATATACATCTGCAACATTCTGATGACGATTAACTCTTCTTGGCGGCATTGTCAAATCTTCAACAAATCCAAACACAAACTTCAAATCTCGAATCTTCACCCACAACGAACTTAGAAAGCTCGTCTCCTAGCTCTGATACCAAATGACGCAGCCAAGGAAGCGAATTCGACGATGTAAATCGAATCTGTCCAGGATCTCACACGATTAGCGGAAATAATCGGTGAATCGATGATAAATCGGTGAATTTAAGAATACCCAAATGCCCAAATCCGTTGATCTCTCGAGATACCAGATTCTAGCTATCTTCAACACGTTGATCGCGCACGATACCGCGTTAGAAGATCTACGATTCTTCGACGTTGATCTCGCACACGAGATTCCGTGAATCGGGTTCAAGTTCGTTGATTCGAGCGCACTCGAATATCCGAAGATGGAGAAAGGAGATAACACTCAACTTCTAATTTTAATGGTGGCACAAAGCACAAACCAAATTTTATTCAAAAATCAACCACCTCGAATGATACAACTCACCCGCTATTTATAGGATTTTACAACACCCAGCATTCATGACCTAACAGTAGCGACCTAACAGACGCGACATGATACAGGTTCTTCATGACCTAACACATTCACGTTACAACAGCACTTCGACCTACGACTTAATCAACAACGACTCATGACATAAGAACAAAGCGACATATCAAAATACTTAAGAAAGTTACAACGACTCATCAAAGCGACTCAACAAATTTACAACACCATAGCTTGAGCGACCTAAAAATCAGTGACTTAAGAAATGGCTTCTGGAACGACTTAAGCTTCAGCGACATAAGTGAAGCGACTCAAAGAATGCGGCATGACAGCGACCTAACTGGATTTTGTTCGCGACTTACTGGAATTGGCTTAGGTCGTTCGCGACCTACTGTAGGTCGTTCGCGACATAAGGAAGAACTTCGACTTGAGGAGTAGGTCGTTCGCGACTTACGGCTTCGCGACCTTCTGCTTCGCGATTCAATTCTTCAGCGACCTTGGAGTTAGGTCGTACGCGACCTAAGGTGTGTTGCTCTCGCAACTTAAGGCGGAGCGATTTAGGGTTTCGCGAACTCCTCTGGTATGCGATGCATCAAAGGTACTGCTTTCTTATTTGATATCACCTTGTTTGTGTTGTATCTATTCCTTTCTAATATATGAGATGTTTTTATTGCTTTAACTTCTACACTTCCAATTTAATACAAATTATCATTAACTTCAAAGTAACAAATATCACGTACTCAATGCAACATATAGATGTTGATTTAGTTGCTTATTTAGTGATCTGTCAAGCTCAATATACCAGATGATCACATATTTCTTACCATTACGAGATTGTAGCACACCATTGTTATACTTTTTGATTTCTTCAGTCTTCAATATGTTTTTTCTACTGTTTGTATGCTTATGCTTGGTCTCCTATGTGCCTATTATGTCAGTTAGTACTTGACGCTTTAAATATTAAGACAGCAGGGGCTCTGCTAATAAGTTTCATTACAATTGGGCCACCAGAATCTTGTGTAATCATATAAAACTGTGGACTCTAAGTTGATGCTAAATTTTAGTTTAAAATTATAATTGTATATAGCTTTCTTGCTCATAATTTAGGAAATTTGGATTATACATGTTGTCGAAGTTCGATTTAAGATGAACTACTACTAATAAGTTTATTGTTAAAGTTGGTCTACCAAAATCTTGTATAATCCTATAAAACCAAGAACATTAATATTGTATTTTAGTTTGAAAATATATAATATAGGCCAACATTTTTTGCTATTTGCATAATTGCATTGCATTTGGAAACTCCACATGGTATCATTCTTTATTGGCAGCTAAAAAGAAAGAATCCCTAACTTATCTTATTTGATTAAACTTGTGATTTAATTAAGATAAAGTGCGTCGAATTGCTGTTAACTTTATCAATATGTTCAAAATTGAGTTTAACAGTGCTCATATTTGAAGTCTATCATGATTTACTTATCTACTTTAGCTGGTTTGTTCAATCTTCTAAGCACATCTGTTAGCATTATTCTTTCTGACATGTTTTATGCTCTTTAACTTGTAGGCGATAAAAAATATTAGATAGACCAATATTTTGTGTATTACATTAACAATAGTTGCCCCTAAACAAAGGTTGATTTCAGATACTGTTCACAAAGGTAAAGATTCTTTTACTGGCACAGTGAGAAGGGGTGAATGATTTGCTCTATGATTTTTTTGCATTGAATTGAAATGGTTTGGGATTTTATTTCTCTCCTACCAGAGCTTCTGTTTACTGGACTGTTTATGTTAATTTTGGTTATATTATCCCCTTCACTGCCTTTTCAAACTTGCAACAAATAACATTATTCATGGGTGTGTTGCTTGTAGGGGTACATCAGGTTGGTGTAAGCGTGTTCATGAGTTTGTTCATGAGTGTGCGTGCAAGTGAGGATAAGTGTGTTTGCATGGGTTGAGTGGTACCCGCTAAGTGAGTGTTGTGTGCAGTGTGCATGTGCGTATTGAGTGTGTGCAGTGTCTATGTGCAATGATTGAGCGTGAGCGTGTGCAGTGTCTATGTGCAATGATTGAGCGTGAGCATGTGCAGTGTCTATGTGCAATGATTGAGCGCGAGTACATTTTTGCGGAGATGTATGTGTAGTGTAAATTTAAATATGTGTGTATGTGTTCAAACACTCATCGTTTGCTCAAGCTTATTACACCATATAATTTTACATGCATGCTCTGTTCTATATCTTCAACATATGCATGTAGCCATCACAATACAACAGCTCAGCATCCCCACCACCCTCCCTTTAAAGGTTTATTTGCTTTATTTTGTATTAAATAATGTGTGTGCTGTGTATAGGATGTGTGAGTTAAAATGGCTGTGTCTTGCTTGCTACTGAAGAGTGTGTGCATTTATGTGTTATTATGGGAGGGTGCAGCTTTGTGAATAGAGTTGTGTGCGTGTGTGTTGTATATGTGGAGTGTATGTGTTTTCGTGTATGTATACATTATATTTGTAGTTTACGTTATGTTTGTATGTGTTGCAGTACATAGCGGAAGCAAAGAAATTCTTGAAGAAAAAAGGAGTTGATGCGGGTTCTGATTAACTAAAGTATTGATGTAGCACATACCTCAATTCGCCTCCACCCTAGATTGCCGCTCCTCCTAGCTCGCGATGACGAAGACGATCCAGAAACCTTAGGTCGCACGCGCAAAGCTTCAGAAGGTCGCGATGGGTTCCAACCTAGGTCGCGAGATGCTTCAACGAGCTACGACCTAAATTCAATGAGCTACGACCTAAATCCAGCGAGCTACGAAGTTAGGTCGTGAATTTCGCCTAGGTCGCAAATCCTTAAGTCGCACGAAGTTAGGTCGTGAATTTCGGTTAGGTCGCGAAGGGTTATGCCGCTTCTTCCAGTAGGTCGCGAGCAAGTTCCCAGTCGTTTGCATTATGCCGCTGATATTTGAGGCCGCTATCTTCTTAAGTCGTTCGTTCTTGAGCCGCTGAAGCTTATGTCGCTGAAGACGTGGTAATTGCTTAGGTCGCATGGTTTGCTAAGTCGCTTGTATTTTTATTTTCTTAAGTCGTTTGTAATGTACTGTGTTGTTATGTCGCATATATGTTGTAACTTGAATCTGTTAGGTCGTGAAGGACTTGTATCATGTTGTGTGTTGTGTTGTAACCCTATAAATAGGGATGTGGGGTCATTTGTAAAAGGAGTCAATTTGAATAAAATTTCTTTTGTGTGCTCTTGTGCCACCATTAAAATTGGTAGTTGAGTGTTATCTCCTATCTCCACCTTCGGATATTCGAGTGCACTCGAATCAACGATTGTTGAAGCCGATTCACGGAATCTAGAGCGTTAGATCAACGTTCGAAGAATCGTAGATCTTCTCTCACGGCATCATGCGCGATCAATGTGTCGAAGATAGCTAAAGTCCGGTATCTCGCGAGATCAACGGATTTGGGCATTTGGGTATTTTCAATCCATCGATTCTGCATCAATTCACCGATTAATTCCGCTAATCGTATTGGATCCTGGACGGATTTGATTGACATCGTCGAATTCGCTTATCACGCTGCGTCATTTGGTATCAGAGCTAGACTTAGCCAATCATAGCTAAGCCGAGCCTATTGGAACAAGTGAAGTGTTAAAGTGTAGATCCGAGCTAGTTGAAGGCCGTGCATCACTTTTGTAAGTCCAAGCCGAGTTGTAAAAGATTGTTTGATTTGACAATGGCGCCGAGAAGAGTTAATCGTCATCAGAATATTGCCGATGTGTATAGAAGAGAAGAAGCCGAGCAAATGGAACAACGTATCAATGAGAAATTTGATGAAGGCATTGGGAAGTTAGAGAAACTGATGATTGACATGAATCAAGGTCAAAGGAGAAGGTCGCCAGTCTCGAACCATGGAGGAAACAGAGTTTCGCCGTCGGTTACGGAAGCGAGGAGGGTGTCGCCGCAACCTTAACGAGAAAGAAGAGAATCTTCAGTTTCATTGAGAAGAGAACATCATGAGTATAGAGATGAAGAGAGAAGAACTCCACGTGAGTTTGAACATGAGCCATATCGTGATGTTGAAAGACAAAGTAGAAGGGATATGCGTGATCATAGAGATGTGGATGGTCGAGATCATTATAGAAGTACATCTGTTTTTGATGAAGATGGTGATAGATGTAGTGTTTATTATCGAGATCGAGACCAAGTACGAAATGCATATCGGGAGGTTGAAGATGATCGTCGATGGAAATCGGGGATGAAAACTGAAATTCCAGAATTCAAGGGTGGTATGCAAGCTGAGGAATTTTTGGATTGGTTATCTAATGTTGAAAAAATTTTTGATTTTAAGGAAGTTCCCGAGCATCAGAAAGTTAAGTTGGTTGCTACTCGTTTGAGAGGAAGAACTATGGCATGGTGGCAACAAACTAAACTCACACGGGAGAAGATGAAGAAGTTGATGAAAGCTACTTTTTTACCTTATAATTATCAATCTCTTATGTATCAACATTTACAGAACTTAAGACAGGGAACAAAGTCAGTGAATGATTATGCGGATGAATTTTATCAATTGATTACGAGGAATGACATCATTGAGACGGAGGAACAGTTGACCGCTAGATTTGTTGGAGGGTTGAGAATGCAGATTCAAGATATGGTGAATATGTTTGATCCCAGATCTATTGCTGAAGCACATCAAAAAGCTCTAGCTTGGGAGAAGCAAGGTAGGAGAGGTGGTGGTGTGTTTACAAATTCCAACAATCAAATGAAAGGGGCTAGTAGCAATGCGAATGTTTCCAAAGCTGTTGCAAAATCAGTTGTTAATGAAGTTGCTAAGACCAAGGTCAATAGTGGTATCAAATGCTTCAATTGTCAGAAGTTTGGTCACAAAAGCAATGAATGTCCGAAGCCAAAGAAGCGAGTTATGGTAGCTGAGGTTGAGGATGAGGATGTAGAAGCTGAATGTTCTAATTCACCACATGTTGAGGAGGAAGAAGAGTTGTCAGGAGATGAGGGTTGTAATTTAATGATGAGGAGGTCTTGTTTAACACCAAAACAAGTGGATGATTCTAGCTGGTTGAGGAGCAACATTTTTCAATCAACATGCACTACTCTGGGGAAGGTTTGCAAGTTTGTTATTGATGCGAGCAGCTGTGATAACATCATTTCTACCGAGGCTGTGAAGAAGTTGGCATTAAAGACTGAGAAGCATCCAAAATCTTACAAGTTAGCTTGGTTGAGGAAAGGTGGGGAGGTGAAGGTTGGACGAAGAGCTTGTGTTAATTTTTCGATTGGGAAGAAATACAAAGATGAAATTTGGTGTGATGTTGTGGATATGGATGTATGTCATCTGTTGTTGGGGAGACCGTGGCAGTATGATAGAGCTGTGCAACATGATGGTCTTACCAATAGCTACAGTTTCATGTTTGAAGGCACAAAAATCACTTTAGTTCCCAAAAAGCGACAACAAGAAGAAAGCAAGTTGGAGGAGATTAAAGAACTTAAAACGTTGCTATCTTTGAAGGAGTTTGTTAACGAAATAGAAGATTAGCCTGAAGTGTTTTTGTTGATCGGACGTGAAAGTAGTGAAGCAGTTGAAATTCTTGAAGAAGTGAAGCCAGTGTTGAATGAATTTGAAGATGTCCTACCTACAAAATTACCCAAGAAATTACCACCACTAAGGGACATACAACATCAAATTGATCTAGTGACGGGTGTTGTGTTACCACATAGACCACATTACAGAATGAGTCCAAAGGAGCACGAGGAGTTGAGAAGGCAAGTGGAAGAGTTGCTTGAACAAGGGCATGTACAGGAAAGTTTAAGTCCTTGTGCAGTTCCAGCCTTGTTAGTGCCGAAGAAGGATGGAACGTGGAGGATGTGTACCGATAGTCGGGCACTGAACAAGATTACTGTGAGGTATAGATTTCCAATGCCCAGATTGGATGACTTGTTGGATCAGTTGAATGGAGCTACCATATTTTCAAAGATTGATCTGAAGAGTGGTTATCATCAAATTCGAATTCGACCAGGGGATGAATGGAAGACAGCATTCAAGACACGTGAAGGATTATATGAATGGCTGGTCATGCCGTTTGGTCTTTCGAATGCACCTAGTACGTTTATGCGGGTGATGAATCAGATCTTTAGACCATTTATTGGGAAGTTCGTGGTGGTGTATTTTGATGATATACTGATATACAGTGGAAGCACAGAAGAACACTTGCATCATTTGAGAGAAGTGTTGCTGATACTGCGACAGGAACAATTTTATGCTGCAACGAAGAAATGCGTGTTCATGACGCATAGTGTTTTATTTTTGGGGTATGTTGTTTCTGAAGAGGGTATACAGATGGATCAAAATAAAGTTGAAGCAATCAGAAATTGGCCACAACCCAGGACGATAACAGAAGTTTGACGTTTTCATGGTTTAGCATCATTCTACCGAAGATTTATTCCACACTTCAGTAGCGTGATGGCACCAGTTACTGATTGTATGAAGGGGAAGCAATTATCATGGTCAGAGGAAGTAGGATTTTCTTTTGAGCGGATCAAGGAACTTTTGACGACAGCACCAATTCTAGTATTACCAGATTTTCAGTTGTTGTTTGAGTTACATACTGATGCATCTAAAGTTGGGATTGGAGGGGTGTTGAGTCAGAATGGTCGATCAATTGCTTATTTCAGTGAGAAGCTTTCGGGAGCTAAGATGAGATATAATACTTATGATGTGGAATTCTATGCTATTGTACAAGCTGTGAAGCATTGGAGTCATTATTTGTTCCATAAGGAGTTTGTCTTGTATACAGACTATGAGGCGTTGAAGCATTTGCAAGGGCAGGATAAAGTCGCAGCTAGACATGCTTCATGGATCGCATACTTGCAACAGTTTACATTTGTGGTGAAGCATAATTCGGGAATTACAAACCGTGTGGCAGATGCATTGAGTCGAAGGAATCATTTGTTGACTACAATGAAGGTTGAGGTGACAGGGTTTGATGTATTGCCAGAATTGTTTGTTGATGATCCTTACTTTGCTAAGGTTATGGACGAAGTCAATAAAGGGAAGACGGATGAGTATATGTTGGTAGATGGTTTTCTATTCAAGGGAAATAGGTTGTGCATACCTGAGAGAAGTTTACGGATGAAGATTGTAAAAGAATTGCATGAAGAGGGTCATGTGGGAAGAGATCGTACTTTGCAATTGATTTCTCAATCATACTTTTGGCCTTCTATGAGAAAAGAAGTTGAAAGATTTGTGGAGAGATGTCATATTTGTC
Source organism: Allium fistulosum (assembly GCA_030737815.1). NCBI lineage: Eukaryota > Viridiplantae > Streptophyta > Magnoliopsida > Asparagales > Amaryllidaceae > Allium > Allium fistulosum. The sequence goes on from CM060902.1 coordinate 757,163,918, forward strand.
AAGTTTCCAAAGGGACAACGACGAATGCGGGATTGTATATGCCATTACCTGTGCCTACTCGACCATGGGTTGATATCAGCATGGACTTTGTTTTGGGTTTGCCAAGAACTCAGCGAGGAAATGATTCTATATTTGTTGTGGTGGATAGATTTTCGAAAATGGCACATTTCATAGCTTATAAGAAGACAGCTGATGCCGTCCGTGTTGCTCAATTGTTCTTTAAAGAGGTATATCGATTACATGGGCTACCTGAATCTATTGTTTTTGATCGAGATACTAGATTTCTAAGCCATTTTTGGTTGAGTTTGTGGAAGATGGTTGGAACGAAGCTGAATTTTAGTAGCGCTTATCATCCGCAAACAGATGGGCAAACAGAAGTGGTAAATAGATCATTGGGAAACTTATTGAGATGTCTTGCGAAAGATAATTTGAAGAGCTGGGATATGAAGTTATGTCAGGCAGAATTTGCACATAATCATGCTGTCAATCGAAGTACTGGATTCAGTCCGTTTCAAGTTGTATACTCAACAAGTCCGAAGGGACCATTGGATTTGACGACAGTGCCATATCAGAAGGGAGTTGTTAAGCGAGCTTGTGATTTTGTGACTGAGTTGCAGGAGTGCCACAGAACTGTTCATGAACGATTGCTTGCATCAAACGAGAAGTATAAACAACGGGCGGATAAGAAGCGAAGGAGTGTGAACTTCAGCGAAGGAGATTTAGTATATGCTGTACTAACGAAGGATCGTTTTCCAGTGGGAGCATACAATAAACTTAAAGCTCGAAAGATTGGTCCTGTAAAGATTGTGAAACGGATCAATGAAAATGCTTATAGGTTGAAGCTGCCGGAGGATGTGTATACTTCCGACGTGTTTAATGTTAAACATCTTATACCTTATTATGGAGATGAACAACCCAATGGGGAAGAACTTTTAAATTCGAGGACGAATTTTCACAACCGGGGGAGGATGATGCAACACATACCTCAATTCGCCTCCACCCTAGATTGCCGCTCCTCCTAGCTCGCGATGATGAAGACGATCCAGAAACCTTAGGTCGCACGCGCGAAGCTTCAGAAGGTCGCGATGGGTTCCAGCCTAGGTCGCGAGATGCTTCAACGAGCTACGACCTAAATTTAACGAGCTACGACCTAAATCCAGCGAGCTACGAAGTTAGGTCGTGAATTTCGCCTAGGTCGCAAATCCTTAAGTCGCACGAAGTTAGGTCGCGAATTTCAGTTAGGTCGCGAAGGGTTATGCCGCTTCTTCCAGTAGGTCGCAAGCAAGCTCCCAGTCGTTTGCATTATGCCGCTGATATCTGAGGCCGCTATCTTCTTAAGTCGTTCGTTCTTGAGCCGCTGAAGCTTATGTCGCTGAAGACGTGGTAATTGCTTAGGTCGCATGGTTTGCTAAGTCGCTTGTATTTTTATTTTCTTAAGTCGTTTGTAATGTACTGTGTTGTTATGCCGCATATATGTTGTAACTTGAATCTGTTAGGTCGTGAAGGACTTGTATCATGTTGGGTGTTGTGTTGTAACCCTATAAATAGGGATGTGGGGTCATTTGTAAAAGGAGTCAATTTGAATAAAATTTCTTTTGTGTGCTCTTGTACCACCATTAAAATTGGTAGTTGAGTGTTATCTCCTATCTCCACCTTCGGATATTTGAGTGCGCTCGAATCAACGATTGTTGAAGCCGATTCACGGAATCTAGTGCGCTAGATCAACGTTTGAAGAATCGTAGATCTTCTATCACGGCATCATGCGCGATCAATGTGTCGAAGATAGCTAAAGTCCGGTATCTCGCGAGATCAACGGATTTGGACATTTGGGTATTTTCAATCCATCGATTTTGCATCAATTCACCGATTAATTCCGCTAATCGTATTGGATCCTGGACGGATTCGATTGACATCGTCGAATTCGCTTATCACGCTGTGTCATTTGGTATCAGAGCTAGACTTAGCCAATCATAGCTAAGCCGAGCCTGTTGGAACAAGTGAAGTGTTGAAGTGTAGATCCGAGCTAGTTGAAGGCCGTGCATCACTTTTGTAAGTCCAAGCCGAGTTGTAAAAGATTGTTTGATTTGACAATGGCGCCGAGAAGAGTTAATCGTCATTAGAATATTGCCGATGTGTATAGAAGAGAAGAAGCCGAGCAAATGGAACAACGTATCAATGAGAAATTTGATGAAGGCATTGGGAAGTTAGAGAAACTGATGATTGACATGAATCAAGGTCAAAGGAGAAGGTCGCCAGTCTCGAACCATGGAGGAAACAGAGTTTCGTCATCGGTTACGGAAGCGAGGAGGGTGTCACCGCAACCATACCGAGAAAGAAGAGAATCTTCAGTTTCATTGAGAAGAGAACATCATGAGTATAGAGATGAAGAGAGAAGAACTCCACGTGAGTTTGAACATGAGCCATATCGTGATGTTGAAAAACAAAGTAGAAGGGATATGCGTGATCATAGAGATGTGGATGGTCGAGATCGTTATAGAAGTACATCTGTTTTTGATGAAGATGGTGATAGATGTAGTGTTCATTATCGAGATCGAGACCAAGTACGAAATGCATATCGGGAGGTTGAAGATGATCGTCGATTGGAATCGGGGATGAAAACTGAACCAGAATTCAAGGGTGGTATGCAAGCTGAGGAATTTTTGGATTGGTTATCTAATGTTGAAGAAATTTTTGACTTTAAGGAAGTTCCCGAGCATCGGAAAGTTAAGTTGGTTGCTACTCGTTTGAGAGGAAGAGCTATGGCATGGTGGCAACAAACTAAACTCACACGGGAGAGGATGGGAAAGTCAAAGATTGAGTCATGGGAGAAGATGAAGAAGTTGATGAAAGCTACTTTCTTACCTTACAATTATCAATCTCTTATGTATCAACGTTTACAGAACTTGAGACAGGGAACAAAGTCAGTGAATGATTATGCGGATGAATTTTATCAATTGATTGCGAGGAATGACATCATGGAGACGGAGGAACAGTTGACCGCTAGATTTGTTGGAGGGTTGAGAATGCAGATTCAAGATATGGTGAATATGTTTGATCCCAGATCTGTTGCTGAAGCACATCAAAAAGCTCTAGCTTGGGAGAAGCAAGGTAGGAGAGGTGGTGGTGTGTTTACAAATTCCAACAATCAAATGAAAGGGGCTAGTAGCAATGCGAATGTTTCCAAGGCTGTTGCAAAACCAGTTGTTAATGAAGTTGCTAAGACCAAGGTCAATAGTGGTATCAAATGCTTCAATTGTCAGGAGTTTGGTCACAAAAGCAATGAATGTCCGAAGCCAAAGAAGTGAGTGATGGTAGCTGAGGTTGAGGATGAGGATGTAGAAGCTGAATGTTCTAATTCACCACATGTTGAGGAGGAAGAAGAGTTGTCAGGAGATGAGGGTTGTAATTTAATGATGAGGAGGTCTTGTTTAACACCAAAACAAGAGGATGATTCTAGCTGGTTAAGGAGCAACATTTTTCAGTCAACATGCACTATTCTGGGGAAGGTTTGCAAGTTTGGTATTGATGCGAGCAGCTGTGATAACATCATTTCTACCAAGGCTGTGAAGAAGTTGGCATTAAAGACTGAGAAGCATCCAAAATCTTACAAGTTAGCTTGGTTGAGGAAAGGTGGGGAGGTGAAGGTTGGACGAAGAGCTTGTGTTAATTTTTCGATTGGGAAGAAATACAAAGATGAAATTTGGTGTGATGTTGTGGATATGGATGTATGTCATCTGTTGTTGGGGAGACCGTGGCAGTATGATAGAGCTGTGCAACATGATGGTCATACCAATAGCTACAGTTTCATGTTTGAAGGCACAAAAATCACTTTAGTTCCCAAAAAGCGACAACAAGAAGAAAGCAAGTTGGAGGAGATTGAAGAACTTTAAACGTTGCTATCTTTGAAGGAGTTTGTTAATGAAATAGAAGATGAGTCTGAAGTGTTTTTGTTGATCGGACGTGAAAGTAGTGAAGCAGTTGAAATTATTGAAGAAGTGAAGCCAGTGTTGAATGAATTTGAAGATGTCTTTCCTACAGAATTACCCAAGGAATTACCACCACTAAGGGACATACAACATCAAATTGATCTAGTGACGGGTGTTGTGTTACCACATAGACCACATTACAGAATGAGTCCAAAGGAGCACGAGGAGTTGAGAAGGCAAGTGGAAGAGTTGCTTGAACAAGGGCGTGTATAGGAAAGTTTAAGTCCTTGTGCAGTTCCAGCCTTGTTAGTGCCGAAGAAGGATGGAACGTGGAGGATGTGTACCGATAGTCGGGCACTAAACAAGATTACTGTGAGGTATAGATTTCCAATGCCCAGATTGGATGACTTGTTGGATCAGTTGAATGGAGCTACCATATTTTCAAAGATTGATCTGAAGAGTGGTTATCATCAAATTCGAATTCGACCAGGGGATGAATGGAAGACAGCATTCAAGACACGTGAAGGATTATATGAATGGCTGGTCATGCCATTTGGTCTTTCGAATGCACCTAGTACGTTTATGCGGGTGATGAATCAGATTTTTAGACCATTTATTGGGAAGTTCGTGGTGGTGTATTTTGATGATATACTGATATACAGTGGAAGCACAGAAGAACACTTGCATCATCTGAGAGAAGTGTTGCTGATACTGCGATAGGAACAATTTTATGCTGCAACGAAGAAATGCGTGATCATGACGCATAGTGTTTTATTTTTGGGGTATGTTGTTTCTGAAGAGGGTATACAGGTGGATCAGAATAAAGTTGAAGCAATCAGAAATTGGCCACAACCCAGGACGATAACAGAAGTTAGAAGTTTTCATGGTTTAGCATCATTCTACCGAAGATTTATTCCACACTTCAGTAGCGTGATGGCACCAGTTACTGATTGTATGAAGGGGAAGCAATTTTCATGGTCAGAGGAAGTAGGATTTGCTTTTGAGCGGATCAAGGAACTTTTGACAACAACACCAATTCTAGTATTACTAGATTTTCAGTTGTTGTTTGAGTTACATACTGATGCATCTAAAGTTGGGATTGGAGGGGTGTTGAGTCAGAATGGTCGACCAATTGCTTATTTCAGTGAGAAGCTTTCGGGAGCTAAGATGAGATATAATACTTATGATGTGGAATTCTATGCTATTGTACAAGCTGTGAAGCATTGGAGACATTACTTGTTCCATAAGGAGTTTGTCTTGTATACAGACCATGAGGCGTTGAAGCATTTGCAAGGGCAGGATAAAGTCGCAGCTAGACATGCTTCATGGATCGCATACTTGCAACAGTTTACATTTGTGGTGAAACATAAGTCGGGAATTACAAACCGTGTGGCAGATACATTGAGTCGAAGGAATCATTTGTTGACTACAATGAAGGTTGAGGTGACAGGGTTTGATGTATTGCCAGAATTGTTTGTTGATGATCCTTACTTTGCTAAGGTTATGGATGAAGTCAATAAAGGGAAGACGGATGAGTATATGTTGGTAGATGGTTTTCTATTCAAGGGAAATAGGTTGTGCATACCTGAGAGCAGTTTACGGATGAAGATTGTAAAAGAATTGCATGAAGAGGGTCATGTGGGAAGAGATCGTACTTTGCAATTGATTTCTCAATCATACTTTTGGCCTTCTATGAGAAAAGAAGTTGAAAGATTTGTGGAGAAATGTCATATTTGTCGAGTTTCCAAAGGGACAGCGACGAATGCGGGATTGTATATGCCATTACCTGTGCCTACTCGACCATGGGTTGATATCAGCATGGACTTTGTTTTGGGTTTGCCAAGAACTCAGCGAGGAAATGATTCTATATTTGTTGTGGTGGATAGGTTTTCGAAAATGGCACATTTCATAGCTTATAAGAAGACAGCTGATGCCGTCCGTGTTGCTCAATTGTTCTTTAAAGAGGTATATCGATTACATGGGCTACCTGAATCTATTGTTTTTGATCGAGATACTAGATTTCTAAGCCATTTTTGGTTGAGTTTGTGGAAGATGGTTGGAACGAAGCTGAATTTTAGTAGCGCTTATCATCCGCAAACAGATGGGCAAACGGAAGTGGTAAATAGATCATTGGGAAACTTATTGAGATGTCTTGCAAAAGATAATTTGAAGAGCTAGGATATGAAGTTATGTCAGGCAGAATTTGCACATAATCACGCTGTTAATCGAAGTACTGGATTCAGTCCGTTTCAAGTTGTATACTCAGCAAGTCCGAAGGGACCATTGGATTTGACGACAGTGCCATATCAGAAGGGAGTTGTTAAGCGAGCTTATGATTTTGTGACTGAGTTGCAGGAGTGCCACAGAACTGTTCATGAACGATTGTTTGCATCAAACGAGAAGTATAAACAACGGGCGGATAAGAAGCGAAGGAGTGTGAACTTCAGAGAAGGAGATTTAGTATATGTTGTACTAACGAAGGATCGTTTTCCACTGGGAGCATACAATAAACTTAAAGTTCGAAAGATTGGTCCTGTAAAGATTGTGAAACGGATCAATGAAAATGCTTATAGGTTGAAGCTGCCGGAGGATGTATATACTTCCGACGTTTTTAATGTTAAACATCTTATACCTTATTATGGAGATGAACAACCCAATGGGGAAGAACTTTTAAATTCGAGGACGAATTTTTCTCAACCGGGGGAGGATGATGCAGCACATTCCTCAATTCGCCTCCACCCTAGATTGCCGCTCCTCCTAGCTCGTGATGATGAAGACGATCCAGAAACCTTAGGTCGCGCGCGCGAAGCTTCAGAAGGTCGCGATGGGTTCCAGCCTAGGTCGCGAGATGCTTCAACGAGCTACGACCTAAATTCAACGAGCTACGACCTAAATCCAGCGAGCTACGAAGTTAGGTCGCGAATTTCGCCTAGGTCGCAAATCCTTAAGTCGCACGAAGTTAGGTCGCGAATTTCGGTTAGGTCGCAAATTTCGCTAGGTCGCGAAGGGTTATGTCGCTTCTTCCAGTAGGTCACGAGCAAGTTCCCAGTCGTTTGCATTATGCCGCTGATATCTGAGGCCGCTATCTTCTTAAGTCGTTCGTTCTTGAGCCGCTGAAGCTTATGTCGCTGAAGACGTGGTAATTGCTTAGGTCGCATGGTTTGCTAAGTCGCTTGTATTTTTATTTTCTTAAGTCGTTTGTAATGTACTGTGTTGTTATGTCGCATATATGTTGTAACTTGAATCTGTTAGGTCGTGAAGGACCTGTATCATGTTGTGTGTTGTGTTGTAACCCTATAAATAGGGATGTGGGTTCATTTGTAAAAGGAGTCAATTTGAATAAAATTTCTTTTGTGTGCTCTTGTGCCACCATTAAAATTGATAGTTGAGTGTTATCTTCTATCTTCACCTTCGGATATTCGAGTGCGCTCGAATCAACGATTGTTGAAGCCGATTCGCGGAATCTAGTGCGCTAGATCAACGTTCGAAGAATCGTAGATCTTCTCTCACGGCATCGTGCGCGATCAACGTGTCGAAGATAGTTAAAGTCCGGTATCTCGCGAGATCAACGGATTTGGGCATTTGGGTATTTTCAATCCATCGATTCTGCATCAATTCACCGATTAATTTCGCTAATCGGATTGGAACCTGGACGGATTCGATTGACATCGTCGAATTCGCTTATCACGCTGCGTCAAGTATTATGGTTCAAGGTCTGCTTCAATGTCGTTGGATCTAAATTTTAAATCCTGTGTTATTTTCAGTATGCACTACATGTTATGTTAGTTTAGGCTTGAATACGATGTTTTGTAACTACGTAAAATTTTATGAATGGTGTGAATACATGAATCATTTTGGTATTTTGAAATATGAATTTTTTGTTTGTTATTTTTAGTAAATATGAATGAATGTGGTTGTTATCAGTATAATGTTTTGGTTTTGATTGTAAATTAGTCTTAAATTTATAAGTGCACTGTTGTAATTATATATTTTTTTCTCAATTGAATTTTTTTAACAACGGACTAAAATAATTGCAAAAGACTATTGCAACGAGCTAAAACAATTGCAAAAGATTCTATTGCAACGGCCAAAAATAGTTGCAAAACACTATAGCAATTGGCAAAAGCAGTTGTAAAATCATTTGAGTCTATTACAACATCGCATAAGACGACAGACACCGGTCCGTTGCGAAACCCCTATTACAACGGCTATTGTCCGTTGTAAAAATGTTATTTTGTTGTAGTGCAAACTTAGATTGTAGTGCAAACTGACATCACATATGAGGTTGAGGAAGAAGTCTTTCGCGCTCTCACCACTTCTATGGCCAAAAGGTTGGACCGTAGACTCAATTATGGCAACATGCCTACGATTATTTTTAAAAACTCAGTTAAATAATTACATTACTATTGTGAAATAAATGTTATTGTTCGACACTTTAAATAATGAAACAAATGCAAAAGTATAGAAGTAGAGACAACAACAATGTTTCAGACCAATCAGCACAGTACATTCGCCCACGTGGAGCAGAAGTTGGTAACGACGGAGGCCAAAGTGAAAATGCTTCAGTCAAATTATGAGAGGTTTAGTCGATTGGTTAAGGAGCACATGGGTGGACAAGCAAGCGAGCACCGCCAAGGCCAGGACCACACAGAAGACGAATGAAGTTTTATATATGTTTGATATGCAGTTATGGTTTTTTACTTCAGACATTATGATGTATATATATATCTATCTACGTGGACATGATTTTCATTTCGACTTACGTGTATGCGACATTAGTTTAAGTTGTATCGTATAATGCTATGAATGTTACGTGTTATCTAAATATTTCATCGATTATGTCATTGTTTTCGTTGTTTTATAATGTTTTCGGTGATGTTATTTTGTATAATTGAGATATATATGTTTAATTGCATGTTTGACATTATCAAAATGAATGTATTTGAGGTTGATAAATGCTGTAAAATTGCTTCAGAAAAGGCGTGGAAAAATCCAAAAACTATATTTTTAAATGGCGTCGGAATAATAACATCGAATAGGCGTAAGAAAAGAAGGCGTCGGACCGACGTCGGAAAATGCATGAGGTCGAAAAGGTGTCGGAAAATCAATGGCGTCGTGCATATGAGAAATATGAAATATGACAAAATCAAGGGGGTGAAGAAAGGCATGTTTGTGTTAATGATGACATTTAATCTAGTAGACTGTCTTCGAATGAGATATGACAAAAAAATTACTTTCCAAACCCAATATAACATTGATGATTGTTGAATAGTAACAGTACTTAAATTTTGTATGAACAATATGCAGGTTAAAATAGGAGAGCTTGAAGAAGCAGCAATAGTAGAAAGGAAACATGCAGCACACACAATGACAGGAACACCAGAATACATGAAAATTGAACTGCACGAAAAGAACTACATAGCCAGATCGAAATGGTCACTCTTGAAATACCTAACAGTGAATGTGAAAAAACCATTCAATTTTACAGAAAAGCTACAGTTGGTTCAATGCATGTTGCTATGGATACGGCTGAGGACCCTGAAATCAACATATTTATAGAACGATGCATTGCAGCGTAGAGCACCTTCTGCCTCGGATGTTTTGTATGATTCATTCATTGATGATTTAGATGAAGGGCCTGTGATGCAACCTTTTGACTATAATCATGCTCCCTCTGCCGAAGATTATATTTCTACTCTGTGATCAAGTGTTGGTTGATTCTCTAATATTTGTTAAGTGTGTATATTTGAAATGGAAAGAAATGCTAAAAGTTCCAGACATGTAAAAGCTTTGGAATATTCAAGTATGGATTCCGTATAGAGCTCAGTATTTACGGCCATCATGAACAAAAATATAAAACATTAATGCATGCATTCTGTATATTTCTGCTTATGCATGTGAATTCACATATAACTTTCTATTTCTTTGCCATATAAAAACCTGATAAAAGATGCCTTCGTCAAAATCTATAGCAACGTATGGACATTTGAAAAAAAAATTAGTTAGACATGTTCTAATGATGTGATTAACTGAAATTAAGAGGAAAGGTTATGTATTTTTTTAAAAATACATACCATTTTCACCGTTGTACTAATTGTATTTTAATCTCTATTTCAAACCTATTATATATAATGGCAGTGCAAAAAATTACTCAATCTTTGCTATCATTATCATTTAATAATTTTAAAACATTCCATAACCAATCTTTTTAATGCGTTTCAGTGCAAATTTGAACCATGCCATCATATGAAGACGTGCACACGTTCTTACCTTAGAACTGTTTACTTGTTTAGCAGGGTATCTCCATGTTGTTTGTGGATGCAACCAATGCATTGACCGACTTATGACTTTGAAGTCGTTTCACGAGAGTTGAACCAGCCACACAGAACAACGGAGTTTGCTATATTCATTAATTCTCACTACCAAAATTTTGAGATGCACAATCGTAAGATTGATTATCGAATGAAACTCAAGTGTATACTTAACTGAAACAAATAATCTGAAGGGAGCAATATGCATGCAACGTACAGATTAAAAACTAAAATAAAACGGCTACCTTTAAACTAAAATAATATGAAGAGAGCAATATCCAGCAGTTCTTTCATATTTTAACACTTTTTTAGTACACTGCAGTGGGAAGCTTGTTCAATCATTAAAATTATGAGAGATTTAGTTGATTGGTTAAGAAAATGGCCGGTCTTATGAGTTTTGGTACCTAAAGCCAAAAGTGAAAACAAGACCCCTATACAGAAACTGATATTATGATCATTTAACTAAATCATTAAAATTTATATTGTTCATAAATAATGAGCACAGAAAAAAAAGAAAATAACTTTATCCGTGATAATAATTCAAGTTGTACACCAAAATTAATATCAACTATCGATGAACATTTTTCTAGCCTTCTGGCTTGCAAAATTATTTATAATATTATTATATTCAAGTTCATTGATCATATCTTGTTCAATCGACAAAAGTGCCAAACCGTTTAATCTTTCTTGTGATATAGTGGAGCGAAGATAAGACTTTATCAACTTTAGCTTTGAAAAACTTCTTTCTGCTGAGGCAACTGTAACTGGTATGGTCAAAATTATTCTATATGCTATCCAAGCATTAGGAAAATTTAACTCTCTCGAACAAGAATTTATGAAATTCAGCAGCTCAATTGCTTTTGTTTTTTCCTTTGCCAAGATAACTTTCAATACTTTTAACTCTGAAAATAACTCTCTTCCATCAATATCAGAGTGGAAATCATGTGTCAAATATTCCTCAAGTTTTAAACAATGACTTTTCAGTTTCTCATCATTTATAGAAGTGAATTTTTTTAAATCAAATAAGAAGCCAAACTTATTATCATATTCTTTGAATTTCTCAAATCGAGTCACTAACGAAACACGTGCTTTATCCACAATCTGCAGAAAGTAATTGATTCGAAATGATTCTTCTGATGTTTGCATCGGTTCTTCAACATTCGCATCTTCATCAAACTGTTTCTTTCTACGAATAATTCTTTTTTGAGGAAAAATGGGTTCAATATCCAACATATGAGCTATCTCTTTAGCATCAGCCATCGTAGAATTAAATCCTATGTTTCTGAAATCTTCAAAAAAATCAATAAGCTCTTGCAATCTAGCGATAACAACATCAATTTGCATATCTTCAGTTTGAAGAGTCTTGCTAACAGTGTTTACATTTTTCAACATTTCATACCAAATGCACAATCCGAATAAGAATTCAAAATTTTCAATCTCATTTGTTACAAGACTTCTAGCTTCACTCTTCGCCATAGAATCCTTGGTGCTATTTGACAAGGAAATTAGAGCGTCTCTTATCTCCACGCATTGATATCTTATAGATTTTACTGCTTCAATGTGACTTCCCAACGTGTGTCTGATAATGGTTTAACAGTACAACCTGATACATGATTTTTAAAAACTTGCCATCTCTTAAATTTTGTATGAACAATATCTCTTAAATTTTGTATGAACAATATGCAGGTTAAAATAGGAGAGCTTGAAGAAGCAGCAGTAGTAGAAAGGAAACACGCGGCACACACAATGACAGGAACACCAAAATATATGAAAATTGAACTGCACGAAGAGAACTACATAGCCAGATCGAAATGGTCACTCTTGAAATACCAAACAGTGAATGTGAAAAAACCATTCAATTTTACAGAAAAGTTACAGTTGGTTCAATGCATGTTGTAATGGACACGGTTGAGGACCCCGAAATCAACGCATTTATAGAACGATGCATTGCTTAGCGTAGAGCACCTTCTGCCTTAGATCTTTTGTATGATTCATTCATTGATGGCTTAGAGGAAGGGCCTCTGATGCAACCTTTTGACTATAATCATGCTTCCTCTGCCGAAGATTATATTTCTACTCTGTGATCAAGTGTGGGTCGATTCTCTAATATTTGTTAAGTGTGTATATTTGAAATGGAAAGAAATGCTAAAAGTTCCAGACATGTAAAAGCTTTGGAATATTCAAGTATGGATTCCGTATAGAGCTCAGTATTTACGGCCATCATGAACAAAAATATAAAACATTAATGCATGCATTCTGTATATTTCTGCTTATGCATGTGAATTCACATATAACTTTCTATTTCTTTGCCATATAAAAACCTGATAAAAGATGCCTTCGTCAAAATCTATAGCAACGTATGGACATTTGAAAAAAAAAATTAGTTAGACATGTTCTAATGACGTAATTAACTGAAATTAAGAAGAAAAGTTATGTATTTTTTAAAAAATACATACCAAATGATCAGGTTTTCACCGTTATGCGGTTGTACTAATTGTATTTTAATCTTTATTTCAAACCTATTATATATAATGGAAGTGCAAAAAATTACTCAATCTTTGCTATCATTATCATTTTAAAACATTGCATAACCAATCTTTTTAATGCGTTTTAGTGCAAATTTGAACCATGCCATCATATGAAGACGTGCACACGTTCTTACCTTAGAACTGTTTACTTGTTTAGCAGGGTATCTCCAAGTTGTTTGTGGATGCAACCAATGCATTGACCGACTTATGACTTTGAAGTCGTTTCTCGAGAATTGAACTAGCAACACAGATCACAACAGAGTTTGCTATATTCATTAATTCTCACTAACAAAATTTTGAGATGCACAATCGTAAGATTGATTATCGAATGAAACTCAAGTGTATACTTAACCGAAACAAATAATCTGAAGAGAGCAATATGCATGCAACGTACAGAATAAAAACTAAAAATAAAACGGCTACCTTTAAACTAAAATAATCTGAAGAGAGCAATATCCAGAAGTTCTTTCATATTTTAACACTTTTTTAGTACACTGCAGTGGGAAGCTTGTTATTAATATTTTGGGATTGCGACCACTCAATCATAGCATCAGCAACAGTGACACAAGCTTCGAGACCAAAAAAATATCCATTTTCTTGGGACCTTATATATAGATACGAGATTATATACAGATATCATCTCATTTTCATCACTGAACCTTCATCACCCACGTATCAAATTCATGGCGCTTTCAACCTCAAGCACACTCAAAACTTTTCTCCTCCTCCTCTTCTTCTTCAGCATCTCCTACGCGTTAAAAGACCAAGTTACCCTCAACCACTCCATTACTGGCTCCGAAAAGCTCGCATCCAAAGGTGGCAAATTTGAACTAGGATTTTTCCAACCAGGCAAATCTCGATATTACTATCTTGGAATACGGTACAGTCCTAACCTCGTATCTCAACAAACTTCAGTTTGGGTTGCCAACAGAGAAACTCCCTTAACTGATATTTCCAAAACAAATATTGCAATATCCGAAAATGGCAATTTAGTGCTTTCCAACCAAACAAACCCTCTTATTTGGTCCACTAACATCACTCATAATACTCGTAAAGTAGTAGCTGTTCTTCTTGATAATGGTAACTTAGTTTTAAGAGATGCGTCAAATCCAAACGTTACTTTATGGCAGAGCTTCGACCATCCAACTCACACTTGGTTACCAGGCGCCAAGTTTGGACTAAACAAAGTAACCAAAGAGTTGCAAAGATTAATTTCCTGGAAAAATGAAGATGATCCTGCTCCTGGAATTTTCAGTTACCAAGCTGATCCGAACGGTACAAGTCAGTACTTCATACTCTGGAACAACTCCATCAAATGCTGGACCAGCGGCCTCTGGAATGGTCGTATTTTCAGTATGGTCCCTGAAATGAGTGATCCTTCCATTTCCGAATTCACTTATGTTTCCAATGACAGAGAAAACTACTTCATGTACACGATGGATAGCAACTACCCACTCATGACTAGGTTCGTAATGGACTTATCTGGCCAGACCAAGCAGTTTACTTGGGTGACCAACAGTAGTTGGCTCCCGCAGTGGATCCAACCTAGAAAACAATGTGATGTTTATGCTTTATGCGGTCCGTTCGGTGTCTGCAACGAGGTCGGTTTGCCATTTTGTAATTGTATCAGGGGGTTTAGCCAAAATTCTCCATCAGATTGGGCTTTGAGCGACTGGACAGGAGGCTGTGTTAGAAATACAAAACTGCAGTGTGAAAGCAGTGAAAAGGGTGAAAAAGATCGGTTCTTTATGATGCCCAACACTAGAATGCCTGCTGATCCTCGAAGTGTACAAGCTGAAAGTGCTTCTGATTCTGATTGTGAGTCTAATTGTTTGAACAACTGTTTGTGTACTGCCTACACTTATAATTCCAGCGGTTGCTTTGTTTGGCATGGCCCTTTGCTTAATCTACAAGATAGGTACAATGGTCCTAACGGAGACATTCTCTTTGTTCGTCTTGCCGCCTCTGAACTTCCTATTATACATAATAGCAAAATAGTTATAATCATTTCTGTAGTAGGCGGTGTTTTCAGTTTCTTAGTATTACTCGTTGCATGGTTGGTATATTGTTGGGGAAAAAGAATTTTACATGGGGCAAACGTTGTGGAAGGTGGTTTGATTGCATTTAGATACAATGAACTGCGACGGGCGACTAGGAATTTCTCAGAAAGACTAGGAGGAGGAGGTTTCGGATCAGTTTTCAAAGGAGTATTATCCGACTCATCATCTAGTGAGATGATAGCTGTGAAGCAACTAGAAGGAGTTAGACAAGGAGAAAAACAATTCAGAACGGAGGTGAGTACAATAGGAACAATACAACATGTGAATTTAGTTCGACTTCGTGGATTTTGCTCTCAGGGTCTGCACAAATTGTTAGTGTATGAGTACATGCCCAATGGTTCTTTAGATAGCAAACTGTTTAGTGATGATATCTGTTTGGATTGGAAAACAAGATACCAGATAGCGCTAGGAATGGCACGAGGATTGACTTATCTACATGAGAAATGTAGGGATATCATTGTGCATTGTGATATAAAGCCTGAGAATGTACTTCTGGATGCTTCATTTGTGCCGAAAGTAGGGGATTTTGGAATGGCAAAATTAATAGGAAGGGATTTTAGTAGGGTATTGACTACGATGAGAGGGACAATAGGTTACCTTGCTCCGGAATGGATATCGGGAGTGGCAATAACAACAAAGGCTGATGTATACAGCTATGGAATGATGCTTTTTGAGATACTTTCAGGTAAGAGAAATTTAAAAAAACCGCAAGGTCGGAAAATAAGCTATTTTCCTTTAGTGGCGGTGAGTAAAATGAAGGAAGGGGATGTGATGACTTTGGTAGATGAGAAACTAGAACGACGAGAGATTTTAGAAGAAGAAGTAATTAGGATTTGTAAAGTTGCATGTTGGTGCATACAAAAAGAAGAAGACTGTAGACCCTCGATGAGTCAAGTATTTCAAATGTTGGAGGGTGTTATGGAAGTTAGCATGCCATCCATTCCAAGAATGTTGCAGATACTTGCAGAAAATCCGAAAAATATTGATTTTTTTTTTCCAGGCTTTTCTGGAATAATGCAGGTAGTAACTACGTGACAACAAGGATCAAAGGCTTTTCTTCTAGTTCCATGTTTTGATATCTAAGATGGATTTATCTAAGTATGTGTGACTAGAGTACTCAAAATATGTATTTGATTATTGTTTCTATCTTATCATTCACATACGAAATTGCTTGTATATATCGCGTATGTTAATTAGCACAAAGTTTGATATACATTATTCTCCTTTTTGTGAGATCCTTAGTGAGAGTATGTTCAGTGGTGGTACATTTTAAGTTGGAGTATAACGAAATAAAAGAGTTCAAAAGTTACTCCAACTCCCCGTAATAAGTTGACGATTTCTTTTCATTTGGTTTTTTTTCTGATTTTTTTTATTTATTAAAAAAAACGAACGTAAAATAAGTTTTTGAAACCCTAAAAGATTTAAAAATTGTTTTAGAGCCTGGTTTAGCAAAAAAGAATTATAAAGTTTTTGGTGTTTAAAACGTAGTTTAATTACATAATGGGTTCCAAAAAACAATTTATCCTAAAACGATTTCCCAAAATCGATTTATATTATTGTGATTTGTGATACAAAATCATATTAAGAGGAACCAACTATTAAACAGAGAAATATTTGGCTTTTTTGGAAGAGGTATTTATGGAGATAATATTTCCCTTTAGTATCTCTAATTTTTTTTTAAAATAAACAAATAAATATATGGTCAAATATTTTTCTTTTGATTGATAATAAGAGATGTATTAGCAAACATATTTCTAAAATAATTTTTTTTGTAGTAGCTATAAAGATGTATGATAGAGAGTTGTACAATGTATGAGAGTCACTGTCTAAGGGTTTGGGTATTGAGAATAATTCTCAATTTAGGATTTCTTTATAATCTTTTTTTGAATTGAAAATTTTAGATCTGGAGCAATTTGATTTTGTTCTATATTTTCTTACTTCTTATCTCTTCTCAAATCTAATTACGTAGGGATCCTTCGAATACCCCTAACAGTTGTTATCGGAGCTGACTGCATTAATTTTTCTAAAGAGAATTTTTTTTGTTTGATTAGAAAATATTTATATGGATCCTAGTTGAAAATTTTAATGGGAGGAATTAGGTAATTTGGAAACACTACAAGAATTACTGCTTATAGCAACGGAGGGGAGCAACGGCCTCCAACGGCCATTGATCAACGGCAAGCTGTTTCCCAGAATTTTTTAATAACAAAAAACACATGCCGTTGGAAGCCGTTGGAATATTGCCGTTGGTGGCCGTTGCTCGCCGTTGGAAATCCACGACTAACCTGTAGTCAAACCTTCTTCTTCCTCATTCCGATTATACACGAAAATATTCTCAAATTTCCCAATTTCGCCCCCCCCCCTACAAAATTTCCAACCCCATTTTATCCCCTTCTACACGTTCTAGCATCCCCATCTTCATTTGCAAGCTCCACAACCTTCAAAATCAGGTATTATTTGCTAAAACCCTAATTTTGGTAAATTTTTAATTTTAGGTTAAATTGATAATTTTTGTGTATGTATTGTGCTATTGTTTGTGTAGTGTAGTGTATTGGACCTTAATTATTGTTATTAAACTAATTATTGCATGTTTAACTATGATTTGTTAAATTAGGATTATTATTAAATTAGTGTCAAACTTAATAATTGTTACTAACCTAAGCATGAACCTCACTTGTTATTATATTAGTGATTGAATTGCGTAAAATCGTACGTAGAAAGTGATGATATTGACCTATAAATTGTTCATTTTTGACATGTTATGATACGATATATACGTGATACATTTTGTGCATGACTGGATGTGATTTGTGATGCGATTATATGTATAACATTGTTTGTTTATTTTATATGTTGCGCACACACACTGGATTTTTTTTGTTTTAGGAAAAAAGCATTATATATGCGTTGATTCAACATATTGTTTATTGATATATAAAAGTTTAAATTTTATGAAAATAAAATTTAAACTTTTGTATCACTAATTTTAAAATTTAAACCCTTAGAGTGTTTTTGGCCCCGTCTGATAAGTATTGTATATGATCATTGTGTGGATATTCGTTTTTTTAACAGAACGGACATCTATATTCATCGTATACAGTATTTGTTGGATTTATCCCTGTATTGAACAAGTTACAAAAAACAATAACGTAATTAAATCTCGTAAATCATTTCAGTTTAAACGGTTCGCAAAATTTCGGCAGCGCTTCTCTTTATGTTCCCTTTGTACACGCAATTGTGTACTGTTCAGGGAACTAAAGCGAAGTGCTGTCCAAATTTTGTTGAATCGTTTAAATTGAAATAATTTATGCGATTTAATTACGTTATTGTATTTGTAATGGGAGGTAGGATGACCCATCAACAAAGTGTAAATGATCAATTAATATCAAATTCGCTAATAAAATTGTTTAAATAGAATATAATGTTCATTTCAAAATAAGCTTTAAGTATTATTTTAACAGATATAACACAAACAAGAAGAATGTTTATAAAATTCTTTTAATAAAAAATGTCAATGCAAATTTATATCGTACTTTTTAATTATATACGTAGGTAAATGGACAATTATTTTACTGATCGGAGCTGGATGTACAAAAAACGAAGGGTCGATACTGAAGGCTCAACAAGTGAACATTTTAATAATGGTGTTAGCGTATTTATGGATTTTGCTTTACGTAATAACGGAAACTACAAAGAAATCCGTTGTCCATGTAGTAAATGCAAACTGTTAAAGCATTTGATACCACAAATGGTTAGAGTTCATTTGCGTCAGTACGGTTTTGTGTCGAACTATTTGATTTGGGATCGTCATGGGGAACAGTTAGCATCTAATCCCGTACAAGATGAGGAGGTGGTGAGTAATGAAATTGGTACGACAAATCTTGTAGAACATATGGTTGAAGATGCTGCACGTTCAATGTTTCATGTTCCTCAATTAACTGATGACGATGGTAATGCTGAAGAAGAACCAAATATTGGGGAAAAAAATATATGATTTGTTAGATGCCGCGAAAAAACCCCTTTGGGAAGGCTGCACAAGCGGAACCCAATTATCAGTAACTGCTGAATACATTGCGATGAAATCCAAATACAACCTCACAGAATCTGGATTTACGGCTATTGTACAAGCCGCGAAACGACATATGCCTCCTAATAATCTAATGTGCGAAAATCATTACGAAGTAAAAAAACTGATGTCGGCTTTCGGTTTACCGTATCAAAAAATAGATACATGTCTAAAGGGTTGCATGTTGTTTTGGAAAGAAGATATCAACCTTAGAAATTGTAAAATATGTAATCAGGAAAGATACAAACCAAGAAAGAAAAAGGGAAAGGAAGTCCCGTATAAGCGTATGCATTATTTACCAATTACTCCTAGACTTCAAAGGTTATATGCATCTTCTGTAACTGCGCAACATATGAGATGGCACGGTGTGAGAACACAGGAAGAAGGTACGTTAACACATCCAGCTGATGGGGAAGCATGGAAGCATTTTGACCAGAAATATCATGATTTTGCGTCCGAAATTCGTAATGTTAGACTTGGTTTATGTACGGATGGATTTTCCCCATTCTCTCAATTTGGTTCGAAATATTCATCATGGCCTATAATTGTCACACCTTATAATTTACCTTCTTGGATGTGTATGAAAACTCCATATATGTTTCTTACAGTTGTCGTCCCTGGTCCCGATGATCCGACACAAGGAATCGATGTTTATTTACAACCATTGATTGATGAATTAAAAAAATTATGGTACGAGGGAGTAGAGACATGATATTTTCCAAAAAAAGAACTTTCGCATGTATGCTTCTTTATTGTGGACAATCAGCGATTTTCCTGCATATGCAATGTTTTCAGGTTGAAGTACGGTCGGTCGTCTAGCTTGTCCTTATTGCATGGAAGAAACACGAGCAATTTATTTACCTCATGGAAAGAAAGTTTCGTGGTTTGACTGTCATCGATGTTTTCTTCATATTAATCATCCTTTTCGAAGAGATAAAAAAATTTTAACAGCTAATAGACATGAAACTTTGAGACCACCTACGGTTTGGTCAAGCGAAGAAATTTATGAACTTGTAAAGGATTATCCAAAGATACATGAAACCGGAGAACAAATTGAAATTCAAGGTAAATCATCGATTCATAACTGGTGCAAACAGAGCATATTTTGGGAATTGCCTTATTGGAAAAATCTCTTGATTCGTCATAATATTGACGTGATGCATAATGAGAAAAACGTGTTTGATAATCTGTTTAATACAATTTTGAATGTTAAAGGGAAGACGAAAGATGATTTGAAATCAAGACGTGATATCGAAGTAATATGTAATCGTCTTGAGCTTCATATAAAATCAAGACGTGAAAATATTTCCTCCAAGTTTTTTCAACGTTATGGAGCATTTACCTATTCATCTTCCATTTGAAGCACGTCTTCGAGGGTCTGTGCAATATGGATGGATGTATCCATTTGAAAGGTATATTAATATTTAGTTTATTACATATTGGTTTAATTAAATGTATAAAAAATTAACTTAAAATAATTTTTGCTAGGTATTTAAATCATCTAAAGAAAAAAGTGAGACAGAAAGCTTGAGTTGAAGGTTCGATTTGCAAATCGTACATCGAAGAAGAAGCTTCGTTTTTTCTCTCTCACTATTTCAGCGACCATGTGAACATATCATTTGAAAGTGCTACGCGTAATGATGAAGGCATTGATGAAGATGATTGTCAAGCGACTTTATCTATTTTTAAAAAAACTGGTCGGCCTGCTGGTAAATATGTGGAAGTATGGTTGGATGATAGAGATTATCAAGTAGCACACACGTACATTCTTCTCAACTGTGCCGAAGTTGCATCATTTATTAGGTAATATATATACACATACGTCTACACATGCATATCATCTACACATATGTATACACAAATATGCACACATGTATTTTAATCATAATGCAACATTTGTTCTATAATTGCAGTATTTACGAATCACAACATCCAAATGACGATATCGGTAAAGAATTTGCTGCTTGGTTTTCTAACTACGTTTTTGATACAACAAATTGTGTTCTAGATGAAGGATTGAAACATTTAGCTATGGGACCAAAAAGGATAGTCAAGACATATCCAATATTCTTTGTCAACGGATATAAATTTAATACCAAAGAATACGGAGCCGAAAAATCAACTAACAATACTGGTGTATTTGTCAAAGGTAGTGATGATCCAAATGATCACATAAATGACTTTTATGGCGTGCTGACCCAGATTTTGCAGTTGACATATTTCACCCGACCCGAAAAAGAAGTTTTTTTATTTAAATGCAACTGGTTCAGCAACGTTCCAGGTTCTGGAATAAACGTGGATCCAAAATATAATCTTATAGAAATAAAACATACTTCGAGGTATTATAAGTACGATCCTTTTGTACTTGCCAAACAAGCTCTTCAAGTTTATTATGCTCCTTACCTATCTTTAAGAAGAGATAAAATAGATTGGTCGGCTGTTTTTAAAACCAAACCAAGGTTTACATTTGATGGACGTAATATTCCTGAACAACAAGCTTACCAAGCAAATATCGAGGAAAATAGAGGAATAATAGTAACCGACGATCAAATAGATTTTGGACCTCTAAACGATGAATCAAATGCATTAATTGAAGCATTTGAGAGTATAGAGGAACAAAATATAGAGTGCGAAGAAGAGTCTGAATCCGAAAGTGATGAGGATTGATCACTAATCAATATTTTGAGAAGGTAATTTTTTTTCATTTTTCTGTTTCCAAAGTAATTTTATATGATATGTATCACATGGTCTCTTTTATGTTACGCCATAATCTATGTTACGCCATGTTCATTATTCTGACACCATTTGCATACTAAATTAATCAATGTTACTCTTACTTTTCTTTATACTATGACTTCATATAGGTATGTCGGGACGTAGACGTTCACACTCCGGATCTTCCAGCTCACAGAGAGGTGATGATGCTGGTCCTTCACAGCCGGGTGTTCGGCCGACGGTATGGCTGAAACCCAAAGCCAATGGCAGGTAAGTATAAAGTTTCAAAATTAAATTTTATTCCATAAAATCTTTTATCAAATATATATAGTAGTAACGGAATATTAAATGCTTTTTTCCTGTTTTACACAGCAGTGGGTTTACTTTGGAGCCTTCCAACATGACAGGGACGCGGAAGATGATCTTAAGGCTATTTAACACTAGAGGGGGGGTGAATAGTGTTTTAAGAATTTCTTTAAAACTTCTTTGATTTAAATTGATTTAACTAACTTAATGCAAATACACAATCACAGATCAAATCACAGAATCACAAACAGATGCAAATATAAATAAAAAGCAAGTAAAGGAAAGAACACGCCAGGAATTTTATACTGGTTCGGTGTTACCCTACATCCAGTCCCGCACAACTCGTACGGCTTTCTATTCAATAATAATCTAGATTACAATCCCTCGATTCCAAGGCAACGAGGTACACCCTCCAGATTCTCAGGTCTCTGGGTAGAACCACTTGATTCACAGGACACAAGTTCACCCGATCGATTTCCAAGGACACGATCACACCTTTATAACCCTAAACAAGTTTCTTTGAGTACAAATGTATCTATAACTCTGATAAGCACTGAGATTCTTTGAAGAGAGTGGCAGAGAATCATACTAGAGATATTCTGGTTTGATTCACTTAAGATTTTGGCAGAATATGGATAGGATGATTAGAAAATAAGATAAGAGAATAAAGAGGAGAGAAAATAAAGAAAGTAGTTACTGGAAAACGTCCATAACAGTCTCTATTTATAGAGAATGAATGGATGTGTCCATTCAAAGAGATTTAAACGAATAGACACTTCTTTTGAAAAACAACCTTTGCTATAACGGGAAGCATGTCGACATGACGAGTAACTATGATGTCGACATGGTTTAGTAAAAATGATGATTTGCTTTTCTTTGAAAATGATGATTTAAAACATATGCAACTTTATTCAAATGGACTCTATGTATTTGTAGAAGGTATTTTAGAAGTAGAAATACTTATGAATATATATATGTATATATACTAAAATATATTTAAAATCAAGGTAAATAAACTAAAGTAAATATAATATTAAAATAGATTTTGAGGCTAAAATATCAAGGACAATTTTGAAATCAAAATATAACAAAATGATAAATATGATTTTGAGGCTAAAACATTTTTGGAAATACGAACGAAGGTTTTTCTTTTGAAAAGGAATATTTGAAAATCATTTTATGAAACAAGAGATAATTTTGAAAATCATTTTGAATCAAAATTAGTGGATAACAAAATAGGGCTACTATCCGTTCCACTAGATATTTCGTGAGTTCCATCTCACTAGGGTTCCATCCCTTTAACAAGAACGAAGTGGATTCCATTCCACGAGTAAATTGGATAAAAAAGAATGATAGTGCTTTCAAGGAGTTTTAACAAATATCTAACCTAACTATATTATTTGTCTTGAACTGTTGAATATCTTGAATCTCATGAGTCTTCAATCTTGAACTCTTGATCTTTGTCTTCTTTACTGTACAGTCTTCTTTTGTTGATACCTGCATATAGATTTCCTGCACATATATATTTTATAACACTTCTATAGTTGTTGTCATCAAAACCATTATCCTATAGACTAACATTCTCCCCCTTTTTGATGATGACAACCTTTGTTTATAAAATATTTATATTCTCCTTATAACTCCCCCTAAATCTAATAACTCCCCCTTAATCTATGCCTAACTAACCTATTTTATACTTCTCCCCCTTTGTCATCAACAAAAAAAATGACATTAACTCCCCCTAAATCTATGATATTAATGATAGTGTTATCATTAATAATACTGAAACTAGATATAACAATGCTAAATATTGTATACTCAGAGTGATATATATGAGTAATATAAGAATGAGAATAATACGTGTAACCACAGATTACTTTATTCATATTACTATATACATAACTATTAAATGAAAAGAAAATGCATATAATAAGTAGACAAATCAATCAAACATAAGCATACCTATTTATGTCTTATTACATAATCAATATAGTAAGTTATCATAAATCAACCATGTTTAAAACCAAATCAAGTATTTCAAATCAAATCAATTTTTAAACCAAATCAAACAAGTTAAATGTTACGTGGAACTTCAACCCATCCCTCTTTTCCAAAGATGGGATCCGCTTTGATTACTTCCCAATCTTCATCGTCCTGGAGCAATGTCTTCGGTGGATTTACTTGGAGATCCTCTTTGTTGAGAGCGGAGATCATCCATCGTAGTGCATCGAAATGCCTTTCTTGTTCCTTTATCATCTGCATTTGACTCAGTTCTAAGTGCCTCTGATTTCGTAGAATAAAAGTAAGAATGTCTTTGAAGGATTTGAGAGTCTCTTCAAGATTATCACTTAGATTTGAAGAGGATGATGCCATTTTGACGATAAGTAAGAAGGAAATAAGTAGATAAGAGTAGAGAGAAGTTATGAGAAGTTTTCTGGAAGAAAATAGGACTTAAATAGACAGGAAAGTCGTTTGAAATGAATAGACATAAGGAGTTATTTTGAATTTCAAATTGAAATGTCCATTCAGAATATTACCAGTATATGTCGACATGACCTCTATACAGTATGTCGACATACATAGCAGATTTTGCACATCTTATTTTTGAATTTTCAGTGTATATACATATGATTTATATATATATTACTTGATATAAATAAGAATAACAGTAAGAGAATAAGCTTCATTTCATACTAGAACAGAGAAGTACATGAATCTCATAGAGAAAACATAAAGATACAACTTTCAATATACCAAATTTCATTGATATACAAAAAGTAAACTCTAGAAACTAGTAGATGAGGATGAAGATGATGAGATATTAAGCTTCTTGTTGACTTTGGAGAAGAACTTGTTCATAGTATTGGACATTTTGTCCAATTTTTTGTTTACGGAGTGTTTGAGAGCTTTTTGATTTTTTACAATTACTCGTTGATTGTGAAGGAGAATCTTGTTTGATGGTCGTGTGGGAAAATCAATACTCTCTAAGGAAGTTTCTTCACTTTCTTCCTCTTCTTCTTCCTCACCTTCTTCTTCTTCACCTTCTTCTTCCTCCTCTTCCTCTTCTTCTTCTTCCTCCTCATCTTCTTGCATTTCCTCATACCCCAATCGTGCTTCTTTTTCCGTTAGTGTTTCGTATGGTTGAAACACGTGCGGAATTTTCATAAGTGAAATATTGGAATGATTAAAAACCTTTCTTGGAAAGAATTCTTCACCTCTCATATCCACTCCAAAGTAATTAAAAATTCTAGTGAGGTATATTCCATGATATAATGCATTCTCTCCCGAATCCAAGTTTTTGTGACGAAATTCATCCAAGATAACTTGTGCCCAATTAATATCATAATTTCCAAAAATTGCAAAAAGAGCCTTACACACTTTTTGAGTCGGGTTATTGTAATTTCCCAATCTCGGAGTAATAGTGCGTTGAAGGAGAAGATTAACAATACGAGCTTTTGGTCGAAAAAATTTGTTTTTGAAATCCATTTCTTCCTCAAAAATATTGTGAAAAGTTTCACGATCGATTTCCTCGATTTCAAAAGAAGAAAGATTGGAACCGGTACTTTTACACTCAAGTATGGTTCCTAAAACATCGTTATCCAAAATAATTTGTGTCCCCTTGACACTACTCCACACTTCATCATCCCTTCCATTATAAAAACCACGATTTAAATTTGCATAAAACATTTTGACAAGGTTTGGATAGCAAACAAAATCATTTTGGTTATTGTCAACCAAGCTTAGAATACCATTGTTTTGAAAGAGAGCATCAATTTCATAAGAAGCGAAGTCGTTAAAAATAGCAAAACTACCCGAATGAACTTTTCCATAAGTTGCATAATTAATGTATGCAAGTATGGCATCTCTATTATTGTAGAGATGATCTTTGGTGGCTTTTGACAGCCTCATTCCGGCTACGTTGCTAGTGGATGCCATTTTTGAAGAGATAAGAGTGTTTGAAGATAAAAGTTGTTTTGAATTTGAATTGAAGATGGAGATAAGTGTTGATAGAAGATAGATATAAAGAGGTTGAATAGGTGGATTCTCTGGTCAAAGAGTCATAACTATTCAGAACATAGGAGTTAGTGAAAAGGTGGAGGGAAATTTGAATTTTGAATTCAAATTTAGAAATCTGATTTGCTATAGGTATGTCGACATTACCAATAAGTGCCATGTCGACATGCACATCAGATTTTGCAAAAATGATTTCAAGCATGTACAAGATTTATATATATATATATACTTATATATATTATGACTATTGTCTGAATATATTTTGAAAATATATTATACAGAAAATATATAAAAATAATATTTTATAAATTTTTAAAAGATATTTGAAAATTTTTAAGTTAATAAAATCAATTATATACTTAATTAATAAAC
This sequence comes from Allium fistulosum, assembly GCA_030737815.1. Classification (NCBI taxonomy): domain Eukaryota; kingdom Viridiplantae; phylum Streptophyta; class Magnoliopsida; order Asparagales; family Amaryllidaceae; genus Allium; species Allium fistulosum. The sequence continues at coordinate 757,190,216 of CM060902.1, forward strand.
TATTCTAAGCAACCAATTTTCAACCAATTAAAATAGTAAACGTGTACCTTGTTTGAGTTCCATATCATCCTGATTATCTGAATTCTGAGTTGTCATAAAACACATATTTGCCAATTCTGTTTTCTGTTCATCATCACTTAAGGACGTATCTGAATCATCCAGTGTTGCTGCAAATGCTTTCTTTCTTTTCTTTGAATATTCTTTGTTTGATTGAGGAGTTTGCTTTTCTTGTTGTGGACAGTCTCTTTGATAATGACCAAACTCATTGCAATTGAAGCATTTGATGTTGTTGAGTGATTCAGTGTTATTTCCAAAACTTTTTCTCTTGTGATTATTCATTTTTCTATACTTCAAGAATTTTCGAAAGTTTCTTGTCATGAAGGCTATTTCTTCATCATCATCACTAGAGTCTGATTCACCAGTTAGTGCATTAAAGGCAATGGACTTTTTTTTGATGACTTATTCTCCCTTCTTTCCTGAATTTGAACTTCATATGACATCAGATTTCCAATTAATTCATCAATCTTTAAGGTATTGATGTTATTTGCTTCTTCAATCGCCAGTGTCTTCAGATCCCATTCTGGAGTGAGTGAATTCAGAATTTTCCTGACTTGATCTTCTTCGGAGATTGCTTTTCCCAGAGATACTAGTGAATGAACAATATCCTGAAAACGATTATACATATCTGGAATAGATTCACTAGGCAACATCTTAAATAATTGAAATTGATTAGTAAGAATAGAAATTTTGGTCTGTTTAACTTTGCTTGTTCCTTCATGAGTAACTTGCAGAGTTTTCCAGATTTCATATGCAGTTTTACAAACAGATACCCTATTAAATTCATTTCTATCTAGTGAACAAAATAAAATATTCATGGCTTTTGAATTGTTTTGAGCCACTTCTCTTTGAACGGTCGTCCATTGAGCAAAATCAGTTGTGGGCTCAGTGTATTCAGTTTGTGTCATATTCCATGTTTCTAAACTAATGGATTGTAAATATATCTTCATTCTACATGCCCAATATGCATAGTTACTGCCATTGAAAAGTGGTGGTCTGGCAGTGGACTGACCCTCTACAAATGAACTAGAAATACCAGTGTTGGTAGCCATTGTTACTTTTCAAAAATCAGGTTATGAATACTTTGAAAAACTTGCTCTAATACCAAATGACAGGGACGCGGAAGATGATCTTAAGGCTATTTAACACTAGAGGGGGGGTGAATAGTGTTTTAAGAATTTCTTTAAAACTTCTTTGATTTAAATTGATTTAACTAACTTAATGCAAATACACAATCATAGATCAAATCACAGAATCACAAACAGATGCAAATATAAATAAAAAGCAAGTAAAGGAAAGAACACACTAGGAATTTTATACTGGTTCGGTGTTACCCTACATCCAGTCCCGCACAACTCGTACGGCTTTCTATTCAATAATAATCTAGATTACAATCCCTCGATTCCAAGGCAACGAGGTACACCCTCCAGATTCTCAGGTCTCTGGGTAGAACCACTTGATTCACAGGACACAAGTTCACCCGATCGATTTCCAAGGACACAATCACACCTTTATAACCCTAAACAAGTTTCTTTGAGTACAAATGTATCTATAACTCTGATAAGCACTGAGATTCTTTGAAGAGAGTGGCAGAGAATCAAACTAGAGATATTCTGGTTTGATTCACTTAAGATTTTGGCAGAATATGGATAGGATGATTAGAAAATAAGATAAGAGAATAAAAAGGAGAGAAAATAAAGAAAGTAGTTACTGGAAAACGTCCATAACAGTCTCTATTTATAGAGAATGAATGGATGTGTCCATTCAAAGAGATTTAAACGAATAGACACTTCTTTTGAAAAACAACCTTTGCTATAACGGGAAGCATGTCGACATGACGAGTAACTATGATGTCGACATGGTCTAGTAAAAATGATGATTTGCTTTTCTTTGAAAATGATGATTTAAAACATATGCAACTTTATTCAAATGGACTCTATGTATTTGTAGAAGGTATTTTAGAAGTAGAAATACTTATGAATATATATATGTATATATACTAAAATATATTTAAAATCAAGGTAAATAAACTAAAGTAAATATAATATTAAAATAGATTTTGAGGCTAAAATATCAAGGACAATTTTGAAATCAAAATATAACAAAATGATAAATATGATTTTGAGGCTAAAACATTTTTGGAAATACGAACGAAGGTTTTTCTTTTGAAAAGGAATATTTGAAAATCATTTTATGAAACAAGAGATAATTTTGAAAATCATTTTGAATCAAAATTAGTGGATAACAAAATAGGGCTACTATCCGTTCCACTAGATATTTCGTGAGTTCCATCTCACTAGGGTTCCATCCCTTTAACAAGAACGAAGTGGATTCCATTCCACGAGTAAATTGGATAAAAAAGAATGATAGTGCTTTCAAGGAGTTTTAACAAATATCTAACCTAACTATATTATTTGTCTTGAACTGTTGAATATCTTGAATCTCATGAGTCTTCAATCTTGAACTCTTGATCTTTGTCTTCTTTACTGTACAGTCTTCTTTTGTTGATACCTGCATATAGATTTCCTGCACATATATATTTTATAACACTTCTATAGTTGTTGTCATCAAAACCATTATCCTATAGACTAACACAACATAGTGCTCACGATCTCGCGACGAGCGTATATGGCTCGTATGACCTCGTGTTGGCCGAGGTGGACTGCGATACCAGAGGGGGTGCGGGAGGCTATCTGGCAGGACTTTTTGGTATGTGTGGTATATCAATTATTGCATTATGTAGTCATGTACATTATGTCAATTCATGTTTGCACTATTTGTAGCAACTGTATAACTCATATTTTTTCAAACGTGCAGGGGGAAGTGGACTTGGCCGATGCTGATGTTTCTGTTGTCCGGCGCCATTAGAGCAGCAAAATTGCTAAAAACTATCGCGAATCAATAAACAGCATCAAAACATCAGGAAAGAGGCCTCATTGGATGAGTGAAGCTGTCTTTGATGAGTTCGCCACCTGGTGGAGCAACGAGGATTTTGTGGTAAATCTATCATATATTTAATTTAAATTATTTGAGGCAAATAATATATAAATAATTAAAATTGTCAAAACAATTTTTGTTTTCAATTTAAATTTGCAGAGGCAGTCTGAGAGGAATTCTGCAAACAGGAGCAGGAACCCCGTTACACATCGCGGTGGTTCCAAGTCTTTCCAGCATCACCGGGAAGATTTGGTATAATTATTAAATAAGATAAATAGTTAATTATTTTAAGTTTTAATTTGTTAAAATATAAATAATGTATATTTATATGTGCATATTTCAGGAGAGACAACGGGGGGGCTGTTAGTTATTGGGATGTGTTTACCCATACACATGCCTTGACTCAGGTTGATGATTCCGGCGCAGTTTCTTACTCTTGGGACCACGATGACAAAGCGCGTGCTGCCTATGTAAGTATAACATAAGTAACTAAAACTTACAAGTTAATTGAAATAACGTTAACTAAATTCAATTATATTTTACATGACAGCAAAAGTTCCAGGAAGCGCGGACAGCCTTACTTAAGGATACGGGACGAGCTCACTTGACCCCCGATGAGGAGGACGCCATTTTTGAGTCTATCATGGATCCAGTGACCCGCAGCAGACGCTACGGATATGGAAGCCAATCGGTAATTTTAAGTTAAATTTTAAGTTAGTAAATATCCTTATACTAGTGTATTCCATTCATATTTTGAACTATCCTTATACCCGCGGTAGACGCTTCCATATCCGTAGTTTGTTTTATGAATTTGTTAGTGAATATATATAGGTTAGTTAATTTGCAATTATTTTAATACTAATTTTTTAGTGTAGTTGATAATTTAAATTTGTTTACAGGCTCAGACAGCGCAAAGAGAATATCAAAAGGCTGAAGATAAGGAAGAGATTGCGCAGCTACGAGCCGAGCTTGCCGAGATGCGGGAACGCAATTTGCAGCATGAAGCAAGGACGGATGAGATTAACCGCCGTATGGCGGAGTTCATCGCACAGTATGGACAGCCTCCTTCATCTGGTGGTTCTGGTGCGGAGTGATTTAGGTATGTTCTGTTATTGGCATGTATATTTTGGAGTTGGTGAGAATTTGATACATTCTGATGGTTTCTGTGTATATTTAGATTTGATACATTCTGATGGTTTGGTTGTTGATGTTGGTGTGGATTTTTTTATGTTGGTTATGTTTGGATATTGGTTTATGTTGAAAATATGCATGATTTGGTTATATCTATATGTTTGGATATGTTTTGGTATAGTTGTTATATATATATGCTCGAAATGGAGCTGTTTTGATATAATTGTGGTTGTGTGTGGTTGGAAACAAGCACGTCAGGCTTTATGTAAAAAATTATACCCAGATTTCCAACGGCTTCCAACGGCGACCAACAGCTATCTGGTCAGTTACTTCCAACGGCTTCCAACGGCGACCAACGGCAATTTCCAACGATTTCCAACAGCTTTCCAACGGCTGTTTGGTCAACAGGATTTGCCACGTTGGCAAACTTGCTGTTGGAAGCCGTTAGTATAACCCCGTTGGTGCCGTTGAAGTGTATACCAACGGCATTTCCAACGGCCTCCAACGGTTTTCCAATGGCCTCCAACGGCTTCGCGCCGTTGGAATCAGCCGTTTCTCTTGTAGTGAAAGGGGGATGGAAGATTACTTGTATCATATTGATCTTCATCCACCATTTAAGATTAAAGGAAAAGAGCAGAAACTATAACGGAAGAGAAACGGAAGATGATGGATAGAAAGGCTCTAGGGGATGTTAGATGTTAACCATAGTATTTCATATTGTTGCCATTGAAACATTAGCTTTTAATATATGGAAGGAACTAGAGGGGGTTTATGCAAAGAATTCAGTAACAAATAAAGCTTTTCTCATGAGGAGGTTGGTAAACCTAAAGTTTAATGAAGATGCTTCAATTTGGGAACATCTTAATAATTTTCAAGCTATTATAAATCAATTGGCAGTCATAGAATATAAGGTTGATGATGAAACATTAACCCACTACAACAAAAATATCCTTTCGCAACTGCCAAAAATAGTTGTAATGGATCTATTACAACTGGCAACCGTCTGTCGTTATATCCGCAGTTGTAATAAAGCCGGACTTTTCTACAACTTTTGGCAGTTGTTAAAGATTATTTTACAACTGCTTTTGACAGTTGTAAAAGGCTAATTTACAACTGCTTTTGGTAGTTGTAGAAGACTTTTTTATAGCTGTTTTGACTGTTGTGTTAAAGTCTACTGCAACTGTTTTTGGCCATTGTTAAATAGGATGCAAAAAATTTTAAAAAAAAATTATACACATTTTGCAATCGAAGCAAACCACAGATAAGCATAAACGAAACACTAAAAATAACAATACACTATGAGAAAATCAAACAGTACACTATAAGCAAATTCAATCTCAAACCATTACACCCTACAGATTACATCTTCCATCTACAGAAACAAACTAAGTACTAAAATTCAGTCTCAAAACAACATTCCCTATTACAAACTTCAACCTAAAGAAACAAATCACCGATGTTAAGCTTCTCTAAGTCAAGATTACGGGCAACTTCTCAGGTTCACTTGGTTTATTTCATCTCAGATTAGTTAGCAGCAGGAAGTGCATCATCATCTATCCACCCTAATTATGATGGTTATTCTGTTAGTTCCTTAGACCAAGTCGGGAAGCATTTGAAAATTTTGGTTCGGTGCACCTTCATGATTCAGTCAATACAATGTTATTCAGCATATGTTGAAGAATAACAAATTACGTACAAATGGCGAAAAAGCGGACTGAGAAGATAAAAAACAAAAAGCACCAACAGAAAGGAAAAAAATTGCACAGTGTGGCAAAGATAATCCCAGTACAACAGTAAGTTGAAAAGATAATTCAAATAGTTTTTTGAGCGAAGAGAAAATAGAACTAATGACAATATGAGTAGCGAGCAATGGTACAATGGTAAACATAAATATATATGAGTACATGACTGTCAGTTTAAAAAAATGGAGAAAGAGAGTTAGAACGGTTTCTAAACTGTAATCTCCACTACTTCCACTACATGAAATTCGAAGATAATTTTCCAAACCAAACATCCCATACCAGAAACAACCACCTCAAAATTTCATAGCTTTCTGAATAAGTTCAACAGAATTGCCTCACATCAGCTTTAGATACAAGTCATCAGCATCTCTTTTCTCAAGCAAGACCAATCTACACAAGGGAAGACATCGTCATCGACTTGATAATGCAATGATGTGTGACTGCCAAATAACTTTAACATGTGCACCTGAGAAGTATGGTATAAAAATTAATCTATTTTTTTGTTGGGAGAAGACAATCTAGTCTGATACAAAATTTGTGCAAGGAAAATGATAATAATAATAATAATCATAATAATAATAGTGACAGTAGCCGACCAATCAAACTGGCAAAAGCATGCACACCATTCTTCTTCAATACTGTAACAAGATATTGGTCAGGCATAGCTAGCAATCAATAGAAGCTCAACATTGTACAAGCTACATCGGTCATGAATGCGTGTTAGTCCTAAAAGTTGTTGTAACACAGCAGCACTATGCTGCTACGGAGCAGCGGTATTGAGGACATTTATGAAAATAATAATATTATTATTACTACAGTTTAATGTAAAACTTTTGTCCAGAAAGTTACTAAATCTAATGCCTCTTCATATGCAAACTAATACTTGGATGAATTTGTATATTGAAAGGCCTGAATGCTTTCAAATACTACACTCTCTATATCTGCAGACTTCGGTAAAGTTTACCAACCAAGGAAAGGAAAAAAAAAGCTTGTACCATTTTATCTCGTCGGCATTATTTCAAACACGAATCAAGACGTAAGCACTTGAATAGAATAAACAAGTCTAGATAAGAGAATTTCAAGCTTCAAGGTGCAGCAGTCAGGACCTCGACATCAACTAAGGCAGCGATTTAGATAGCGAGCTCCACTTTCCAAATTGACGGCCTGAGATCCAGGCGAAAACGAGAAACTTCCAGATCCCATTACACACAATGCAATTTAGGCAAGAACTACAGATCAAACCACTCCAGGCGGTGCGATGTTAACCTCAGTTTCTCCTTACAGCGTCAGCTTCAGATCTTGTCACCACAATAATTTTGATATTGAAAGTTTTGTTTTTTAGCCTTGCAAACTTAGATGGTAAGTTTCAAGTGAAGGTAGAATATGTTTTGATTGGGAATAAAATAGGAGGCAATCTATTGTTTTAATTTTTGGATCTAAACATTATAAAGAAAAGAATAAAAGGGAAAGATGAGAATAACGTTTGAGGAGATGAGAAAGTTTATTTTCAATGAAGATGAAAATTTGGCGGAGTCTTTATTTTCAGTCAAACTTAACAATTCACGTGAATAAAGAAGAAAAGGGAGCTGAAATGAGGAGGGAATTTGGTGTTATATGTTTTGGCGAGAAAATGAAAATTAAGTTGGGACAAATTTTTTAGCGGTAAAATTTAGGAAACGTTAGGGATCCACGTTTAAATTATTATGATGGTTGGATGGAAGTTTGATGGTTGAGATTAGCTTTTACATGTTGCCTCGGATTGTTGCCTACGTAATATGTGTGATTTTATAAGGAACATTGCTATGACATGCAAACGAAATCTCCCTTTCAAAAATGAAAAACTCTAAATTATGTAATATTATGTTCAAAAAAAATAAATTATAAATATTTTATTTATCTAACCAGAATAATAATGGCATTGGAATTTTCTAAAATTTTGAATATTTTATAATAAGTTAAATTTATTTAAAATTTAAATTTTTTTATGAAAATTTAAATTTTTTTATTTGATGAATATTTTAAAATTTATTTCAATATTTTTTTATTTTTGAACTTTGTGAAAGTTTCAAAATTTTATTTTTAAAATTTATGAATATTAAATACCAAATAATAAATATTACTTCTAAATTATTAAAGATCACTTATTAGTTATTATTTTTACCTATTTTCTATTATTCATTTATTATTAAATATAAATTATAAATTAATATTATTTCATTTTAATTATTATTATTTTATTTAATCATTATTATTATTATTTAGTATTGATTTTTAACTTATAATTATTATATTTAATTAATTATTATTTATTATTAGAAATTTATTATTAATTATTAGTTAATATTATTTAACGGTAACTAATTTATAAATTTTTAATTATTAATTAAATATTTATTGTTTATTTATTTATTATTGATTACTATATTTTTAATATCAATTATTAAATATTAATTATTAATATTAATTATTATTTCTTAATTATTAATATTAATTATTAATTATAAAAAATTTACTCTTATTTATTAATTATTAATTATTTAATAATTATTATTTATTATATTAATTATTAATTATATTGAATAGTAATTACTAAAATTAATTATTTCATATTTCAAATTAATTATTATTATTTAATAGTAATTATTATTTATTATTAATTTTCTTATAATTATTAATTATTAGGTACTATTATTTAATTATAATTATTAACTAATTATTACAACAGCAAACAAAAAAGTTGTAATAGACCATATTACAATTGCAAAAATGAAGAGTTGTTAAAAAGATGCATCTATTACAATAGCAAAAAAAGGTTGTAATAGACATCTATTACAACTGGCAAAAAAGGTTGTAATAAGCATCTATTACAACTGACAAAAAAGATAAGTTGTTAAAACTAGGTATCTATTACAACTGGTAAAAAAAATGTTGTAATAGGCATCTATTACAACTGGCAAAAGAAAGAGTTGTTAAAAATAGACATTTATTACAACTGGCAAAAAACAATGGTTGTAATAGGCATCTGTTACAACTAACAAAATAAAAGAGTGGTTATAAGTAAGTTTATTACAACTTTCAGATAAAAAGAGTTGTAAAAATCCTTTATTACAACTGACTATTTGTGACAGTTGTAAAAATACAGTTGTAATAGGATCTTTTTGTTGTAGTGACCCTAATGTTGATGAGTTCATTGCCACGGAGTTGGGAAACGTTGGTGATTGCATTGAAAAACTCAAATTCTAATTGAATTGTTTTTACGGATTCGCTGGTTAGCAGCCTTCTTAATGAGAAGATGAAGAACAAACTTGAATGAAAAGGTTAAAGAAGAAAAGGTACATAGCTACCCTAGTGAAGAGGTAAACCTTGCAAGGAGAGAAAAGCAACAAAATATGGCAAAAGATGTCATATGTTATTACCGTGAAAAACCAAGTCATTTGCTAAAAAGGGATAAAAAGAGAATGAAAGCATTGGAAGAAAACTCGAGCAAGAGGAAAGTAGCACTGAAGAGTTAAACTTTGGTGCTGAAATTAACAATAATGTGATCTGTGTTGATAGAGGGTAAGACAATAAGTGGATGCTTGATTCGGGTGCATGTTCCCATATACGCGTTCAAAATGAAGCACTCACTGACTATAAAAAGCACAGAGACAAGGTAGAGTCTACTGATGGTGAACAATTAGAGGTGAAGGCATATGTTCAGTTAGACTGAAAATGTTTGACGGAAGAATAGTAAAACTCACCGAAGTTTGGCATACCCCTAAAATTAAGAAGAATCATATTTTAGTTGGGAAATTGTAAAAGAAAGTATGCAATTTTTGAACTCGGTTAGAGTTACAAGGGTGTGGAAGGAAAGTAGAGAGGTGTTGCGCACAAAATGTGGAAAGAACAATTTGTCGAAATTGCTTGGAAAAACACTGGAGGATGTTGAGAGTTCTCAAATTGGAGGTGAAGAGGCAAATTCAGCTGAATATGATGGAGAAAGTAAAGAAAATCCACAAAATCTGCATGGAGGTCTTTGTGGTACTACAAGAATTTTTGAACGGTTTATGGAAGCATATTCAATTATACATGCATAATTGGTGGTTTGGATGAGGATGATGCTAATTTTGACATTGGTTGGATGATATATTATTGAATTGATTTGATTTTGCATAGTTTTGTGATTTGACAAAATCACATTATGAGGAAACAATTATTAAACAAAAAAAATATTTGTTCCATATTTTTGGAAGAGATAATCATGGATATAATATCTCTTTGATATCTTTATTTTTAAGGAAATAATCAAATAGATATGTGGCTAGATATATTATATATGTGATTGTTTATAATATATATATTTGCAAATATATCTCTAGACTTCTTTTGGTTGGTAGGAGCTATAAATATGTATGCTAGTGTGAAGGTTACTGTTTTAGGGTTTTGATATTTAGATCGGTTTTCAATTTACAGTTTCTTTGTAATCTTTTGGTGAACCGAATAAATTTAGATTTAGGGGAATTTTCTTGTATTCTATATTTTCTTCACTTCTTATCTCTTATTAAACAAAATTGTGTAGGGATCCTTGTGACAACCCTAACATATATCTTCATACTAAAAAAAGTTGGAGCGTTTTAGACTTTGTTCGGCTCACCACGCTACAACTCCAACTATTGGAGCATGGTGATATTCAAAATATGGGAAATGCTCTCACTTCCGTACTACCTCCAACCGTTGGGGATGCTTCAAATTTTGAAGCCCATTAGATTCCAACACATAGGAACCTTTACAAAAGCAAAAACCTACGGTTATCAAATTTCCAACAAGGCTTTCATGATACCCTAAAATTCAAGTTTTCCACCACTCGAGTTAACTCTTTTTTTTAGTAGTTTATTTTTTCCTCTCTTTCAAAATTAACATAAATATTCTTAATCTATTGATAATTGAACTACCTATATCAATCGATATTTAGTTATTCCTCCCAATCCATTTAATGCATCATTTGTGTGACTACACTATAAGAAATAAGCTTCTTTCCATCATCGTATTCCCAACGCAATCCTTACATAGCTTAAGAACGACATCGCTAAATGGTATAGGCGTAGGCATGGAATAAGGTAGGCATATGTAATTACTTAATCCTTTCTTTTGAGATGTTATTTTTACTCTACAACTCGTTGGATGAAAAAATTTCGTTGAGGCATAAGGAAAGTGTAGGGATTCCTTACGTCTTACCTATGCCTTTTGCTGTTTATTTATATTTTATCCAGTTTATTTTTTTATTACTTTTTACTCAATTTTGATAATTCGTGGCATTATTGTTAAATATTACTTTTAGTTTTTGATACTTGGTATTGTAGTAAATTTCTAAATGATAATTGCTATATTAATTTTATGACATATATAAATTAACTTCTTATTGATGGGTAACGACAAATTCAAACGAACATTGATGTTCCTGTTTTGATTTTTCTAAATATTATCTTATAAAAATCTATTGTTATCGTAAAAGCTTAAATATAGAATATTATGTCATTAAATTCAATCAGATCCTCGATCTTATAAGTTAACAATTTTTTGGATATTAACTCACGCTACCTAATAATTAGATTTGATAAGAGGGAGCAAAATTTTGAGCCGAAATTGTTGGAACTGGACCAGCCCGCAGCGGAAGTTATGGGTGAATTTCAAAAATTTGACCCTATTGGATCTTTATTGGGCCTATGAAGTCTAACTGAATTAGAACATTTCTAAATTTCATTTAAATAAAATCATTTATTTTATTTAAATTCAAATATATTAAGATATGAAATTAATTTTATTTGATTGAGTTTATACATAAATGTATCATATACATATATGTGTGAGTGCATGTGTAACATAATAATCCGTGAAAGGTATAATATGCCCATATGTAGATGTTGGGATTTACATCGCAATATACATATTAGCTCATTTTGTATGTCATGTATGTTGTCCAAATATGTGCATGTATATGTGTTACAATACACACACACATGCATGTATAAATATATTATATATAATACATGAACATAAAACATATATATATATAAATATATATATAGAAAAAGAGAGAACAATTATTAAAAATTATTTATAATTCAAAGTTAACTTAGTTTTGCAAACATAATTATTTTAGTATTTTAATTTGTATATATTATAAATAAAAAAATGTTTTCATCTATAAATAATTAACATAAAATAATCTATTGATGAAAATTCAAAATTTACAATTTTCGAAAAGCTAAGATAATAAAATAGAGCTTAGAAAAAATCTGAAGATTTTTCAAAATTGAAATATTATTTTTAAAAATAAATACATTGATTTCGGCAATAATTATTTAATATAAAATAATATATTATTAAAAATTCAAAATTCAAAATTTCAAAAATTCTAGGATCATGAATGAAAGGTAACGAAAATTTTTGAAGAAATTTTCAATTAAATTATTATTTTTAATAAATCATAAACAATTTTTCCAAAATAATAAACTTTATTGAAAAATTCCTAAATTTTTTCTATACGTTTTTGAAATGATATAACATTTTAAAAAATATAAAATTGAATTTTTAATGTAATAATTATTTTATATATAATAAACAATTCAAAAATTCAATAAATGTTAATTAAAAATATAAATATATGTATGGTAATTAATTTTCGAATTTTTAAACTCATATTATATATAAATAAGTGTACTAAAGTTTTTAAATCACATATATATCTTATATATGCATATGCTATTATGAGAGAGAAATATACACTAATATATATATATATATATGAATTTATTAATAAATATATATAAAACAATTATTAATGATAAAAATTGATTTTGTATAGTAAACAACATTTGTCCATACATAAACCAAATAGTGTAATAAACAAATTATGCACATAACCAAATTGATTTGCGACAACTACATCTACTTACAAAATCTTACCTAACTAAACATATAGTAGCAATATATTTAAACAGATATGAAATTGCTTATTATAGGATCATAGAATATAATTTAATTACTGTAATATGAATTAAAATTACCAATTTAATGATGCCTTTGAATCCACGTTGAAGCAATGACTTCCCTTCCTTTTACTGTTCTTGATTCGTCAAATTGCAAGTCCAGAATCACCGACATCTAACTATCGAATAGTATTATTTTAATTTGAAATATATTTGAGAATTTTGGAGTAGATTGAGAGCTATGTTTTAACCAGCAATGTAGAAGGTAATGGCGGCCAAAAAGGTTAGTCATTATTTTAGAGATACATACATACACACATACACACACACATATATATAGGGTTGTATTAGAGAGAAATGAGGAAAACCTTTTTACCCATTCTCACTTGATCTCAACCCATTATCTCCAAGCCAATTCCTTATGTTTTAGCCACCCCTAGACCTTCCCAAAACTGAAATTTTGCAGCCCTAATGATGGACCTTAAACCCATCTAAGCCCAAGCCAAAATACTATGCAATTAAATCTAATTTAATCGCTTGTCGATATTGTATATCGATCGATATATTTATAACTGTTATAAATATATATAACATTATTTATTTCTCAAATCATATTCAAATTTTATAATTAATATTTCATAAATATTAATTAATTTATAACAATTATAAACTAATTAAATCGTTCGGTCTTAAGGGAATTCATCATTTCGGCTGTGTAACTCTTGGGTGTAAATTTGGTCAGCGATTAACATCGAACTATTCTAATGTTAACGTTCACACATCACTTAGCAGGTGGTGTGACATTATGGCCAAATTTATCGCTTACTCATTTTCGATAAATTCCAATTTTAGTTTAATAAGCGTTACCCGGTTGTGACATTTGTTTACACCAATTCTCTTCGTCAAAACTATATCACTTTGGACTTGTGGAATTTGGTAATGATCAAAATTCCAACCTCATCCACATTCAACTTTATAGTCCAAATACAAAGTACTTGGAATAACTATTAGTACGTAACCCCTAGGTGCCCACAGCAGTCATGAGTAATACACTGTCCAACATTTGAAGAGCGTTACGTACTCCAGTCTCAATGGATACATCGATATCCAGTCTCAATGCATCTTGACTAGGAACATTTAAAATGGTATATTTGTTTCGTTGTGATAAATTACTCACGGTTACAACACATTGTAACTACTATCACAAAATATACCATTTATGGATTTTTCTATTAAATATACTTTTAATTAAGTTAATTAATTAATATAATCACGTTATATCAAGTATATAATAGGAAGAAAATACCTTTTATTTCGAACAAGATTGGTCAACGAGTCAGATATATGTAACAAATTACATAATTGCCCTCAGGGCATACCCCTAACTCTATCAGAAATGACATGAAATTGTATATTTATACTTCTCCTACAATACCAATGAATGTGTACGGTTGTATTTCAAAAACTTGAAATGTAAATGTGACTATCATTCTGAACTGATTGCTTTAGATAGAGCTCTAAGTAATTTTAACGGGAATGACCAATTTGAACTGAAGTGTTGTTTTCGTTGAATTTTCTAAATCCAACCTACAGAATCAGTTATGTTGCCATCATATCATTATTTTCTGAAAGTAATTTCTTATTTATATGTATTATTAATGTGTTTTGTTTGAAATGTCCGCATTAGATATTTTGTAGTATAGATATGTGTTGCTAAAAATTAAACTCGCTAGTGTTTACCTTGGGCCTGAAGATTGTGCTTCTCTCTTTGTATTAAATATAGTGATTAGATACACGGTAAATTAATCTAATATCTAAAACCTTAGCTTCCAAATTAGATTATTATGCTTAGCAAACCATGTTTACAAATTGCAGTCGTGTTTTGAGCTTCTCTCTTTTGTTTGTTTCTTTATTTTTGAATAATAACAAGATTTTTTATTTGTTTAAATATAATCTCATAATTGACATTGAAATATACAAATCTAATTATCATGACTTGAGCTTTACATTTCAATTGTGTTTGAAATTAGTTTCAACAGAATAAATGTCTATAAATCCAAAATCACGTCTAGAAAAACTTGAATATCTCTGTCTTTTTATTCATTTATTTCTGAACAAAAACAAGGTCGATGACAGAAAAATCACTCCACATTTTGTTAAACCCTCTACAATATTAATGGAATAGTCGAAGGCGTTAAATTTGGACATTCCATGACATCTCCTATCATAAAATCAATTCTCACTAGCTAGAACCATGAGTACATCCATAGGTGAGTAATTGAGTCATCCACGCATATTAAAACACAACATATATATTAAGCATAATAATATAAAGAATAAATTAGAAATAAAACAAAGCAAATGAAAACATTAAAAAAGCACCGCAAAACCAACAGATTGAGACTTATATCATCTTAGTTGGAATCTCTTAAGTCATAAGTCATAACTTGTAAAATTTTACATGTTCAGTGCTAATGGATTCTATATTAATTGAAGAATCAAATATTTTGCATTTGTTATTGAGAAAAAAAATTCTAAATCCTTTACCAAATCAATGCCCATATGACAATATAACATGAAATTTATTGTTAGAAAATAGCATGTCCTCAACGACTTCACGATTGATTTGTAAATCCTCAGTTGAAATATCTTGTACAATTTAAGGATCTATATCTATATATGGCTCTATTCAACTTAATCAATCCTAATGGACTTGTTACTTGTCGTCATCATCGCCAAATTTCAGGTATTTTTTTAATTATTTTGTATGCAAATCTTTATATACATATATATTTTTGGGTATATCAGCAAGTCAATTACCAATTTTTAGGACAAAAGTACCTTTAATTGTATTAGTATAATTCAATTCATTTGTAACTGAGAATTAATAGATCAAATTCATTCCATTTTCCTAACCTGTGGTCATTTATAATAGCCTGGGTCCTATCTTTAGATGTTGTACAAAGCTTAACGATACCATTTCATATTTTTTTTTATTTTGACATTTGCTAATTCTAAGATAGTATTGTACTTAAATTTCACCATGGATATTCACTGATTTTTGTTTCATGTTTTTATCTCATATTTTCTAATTTTAAGAAAATAGCAAGAGTTTAAATCCATAAAGGTATTCAACGATTTTATTTCTTGTTTGTTTTTATCCTATATTCCCTATTTTAAAGAAAGCATTAACTGTATACATTGTACTATTAGAAAGTGGCAAAGACTGATACTTAAACTATAAATATGTGTTTTTTTTCCATATTTTAGCATTTAACCAACAGTAAGAAACTTTAAAGTGGTGTGTATTTCTACTTAACATAAACAAATTGAGGTGAAAAGTCCATTTTTTGTTGTCGTCTTATTTGGCTTACAAAACCACTAAAAATATATCTATACTATACTATTAATACTGAATATGGCTTTTTAGCTCTAAAGTCCCTTCAAATTCTTAGCAAAAGTTAGTGTAGTCTTGCCACCTGTATTTTGAAAACCAAAAGTCACATTCATCCGTGAAACAAGAAATGATTCTCTTTGCTCTCATATCCGTTTCCTCCCAAATTACCCTAATTTATTACAATCTATCGTCCAACCTACCTCTAATTGGTATAATTTAATGTTCATCGCTCTGGCACCGACGAGCTGTCTACCTTCGATGAATATCAGTTGACTGCTAAATCCACCGCCACCCTTTGCCTTGCTGAAATTCTTTGATCTTATGTGGCATATGTACCCTGTTTCCTATTTTATTTTCTTTCTCTTGGCTCTCTGTTCA
This sequence comes from Allium fistulosum, assembly GCA_030737815.1. Classification (NCBI taxonomy): domain Eukaryota; kingdom Viridiplantae; phylum Streptophyta; class Magnoliopsida; order Asparagales; family Amaryllidaceae; genus Allium; species Allium fistulosum. The sequence continues at coordinate 757,206,826 of CM060902.1, forward strand.
CCACCTGTCAATTCTTTCATGTTACAATTGTGTTTTTAATGCATTGTTGTATAGTGGAGTAATGTATTATGAGAAAGATGTCATGTACACATATTAGCATATAAATTATATCACAGGAATATGAACATTAAAGGGGTTAAAAATTGAGTTATGTTGATGAACATTTTTAAAGATACATAAAACCAGTAGAATGCGATTTCACTTCGCTGTGTTGATTTCAACTGTTTAAAACATAATTTTTTCATTCTTTGCCCATTCAACGATAAAAGCCAACCTTTCTTCCTTATTGGTCTATCTTATAATTCATATTGTCCATGACATCATTTTGAATTTTTTTTGGTAATTTCAGATATGTAAACGTATATCAATTATAGTACATCCACAGGTGTATATGTTATCCGACCTGAATGTGAAGCATAAACATTTTTACTATTTTATTTAAAATACCCCACCATTTTATGTTGTGGTTGCTACTTCTGTTAGGTGTTTAGGTATAGAGGCATTAGAGTATTCAAAGGTCCAATCAGATAGATATAAGGTAACCATATTTATCTTATTTCACATTTTGAAGTGATTAAAAACTATAATGATTTGTTGATAAAGCGATATGCATATAAGCATATAGTTGATAAAGGAAAACATGGCTAAGGCCTACGATCGCATGTCCTAGTTTTTCATCATCAAGATCCTTCGGACTTTCGGGTTTCCGGAGTCATTGATTGACATGGTGTGGAGGCTTATCTCCAACGCTTGGTTCTCTGTCCTCATTAACGGCTCTGCCCATGGGTACTTCAAAGCCGGGAGGGGTTTGCGTCAAGGTGATCCACTCTCGCCTTCTTTGTTTCTGATTGCGGCCGAGGCTTTTATTCGCGGTCTTCAATCCTTAACCATTTACGGTCAAATCCAACGTTTCGGTATCCCGAGGGGTTGCCCCCTAATTTCTTCTCTCTCCTTCGCTGATGACATTGTCATTTTCTCAAATGGCAGTCATTCCTCAGTGAGGCGGCTCCTTCGCTTTATCCATCAATACGAGAGATCTTCCGGTCAACTCGTTAACCCCTCCAAATGTTGCTTCGTTCATTCGAAGGATTTGTCTCCTTCTAGCGCTGCTTGGATCGAGACTACCTCTGGTTTCAAGGAATCTTCCCTTCCGCTTCCTTACCTTGGTATTGTCCTTTATCGGGGCAGGAAGCTAAATTCTATTTTCGATCCCTTGACGGACAAAGTGAGGGGAAAGATTTTACGCTGGAACGCGTCTCTTCTTTCTCAGGCCGGCAGGCTTGTTCTTATCAAATCGGTTTTGGATTCGATGGGAACTCATATATTCGCGGCTATGACCCCTACTGTCTCTTTCTTCCGGACTTACCGGTCCTTGGCATCTTCTTTCTTCTGGGGAAACAAGGTTAACGGCCGCCGCCATCACTGGGTGTCGTGGGACGTGGTTTGTCGCCCCAAAACAGAAGGTGGTTTAGGGCTGCGAAACCCATCTGACCTTTGCAAGGCCTTTGCGTGTAAGTTGTGGCACCGGTTTGGGGTTAACAACTCCCTATGGGCTTCCTTCCTCCGAGCTAAATATCATAGACTGGCGGGCGCTAATTTCTCTGGCTCTCCGTCTTATGCTAGTGAGACCTGGAAGCATATGCAGTCGGTTACGGCTCTTTCTGACTCTCACGGCGGCTTGACGGGCTGGGATGGGGACTCTTTCTCCATTCTGAAAGCCTGGTCTTCTATCAGAATTCCGTCCCCTATCCGTTTTGAATTCTCATTCATTTGGGATGCTCATATTCCTCCCAAGGTTTCTATGCTGATGTGGCGACTCCTTCACGATGGTTTGCCACTCGACGAAAATATCCAACAGATCGGTATCCCTTTGGTCTCTCGTTGTCATTGCTGCGGCAACGGGGAAAGGGAATCTTCGAACCATTTGTTTTTCGGCGGTTTCACTGCCAATGCTTGCTGGAATTACTTCGGTAATTTGGTTGGTGTTCGGAGTAATGCTCGATTCCCTTCTGATACTCTCTTTTCCTGGTGGGCTGGGAATTCGGGAAAATCTCTACGTGCTATCGTGTTCAGATTAATCCCGTGTCTTATCTGCTGGCACGTCTGGTGCGCACGGAATAAGGCCATTTTCGACACCATTCCTATGGATCCGCTGTCCATTATACATCGTGTGAGGAATGATGTGTTCCTGGCCTTTTGGGGAAGACCGTTCAAGGGCACCATGAGCCAGCGGTCCCGGCGGTTAGTGGGACTCCTATCGATCTCCTGCGCTCAATCGGCCGCCAGACTAGGAGTTGGTTGAGCTTTCTTTGTAAGGTGGTGCCTTTCACACTCCACCTTATCCCCCTTTCCCCCCTTTTTTGGTTTAATGTGTTTGCTAGTTTTCTGCACAGGTAGTTGCGGTCTTTTCTTGGCTTGGTTTTCTCTTGTGCTTGATCGGTGGGACCGGTTCCTCCTAGGGATGTTAGCCCGGGTTGTTCTTTTCTGCTGTTGGACCGCTGTGGTTCCACTCCTTGTGCTCTGTTGCTGGTCTTAGTTGGTATACCTTTGTCTTGTTTCCACATTTCTGTGCTCTGCCCGTGGTTCCGTCGCCATCTGCGTCGCCGTCTCCTTGTGGTCCGTTCTGAGTGCTCTTTCCGGAAGGTCTCAGGCTCCTTTCTACAGAAGATTGTTCTCTCTGGTTTCCCTGATTTGGTTGCTCTTATTTTTGTTTTTCTGTGGTTTCTGACCGGAGGTCTGGTCTTTACTGTTGGTAAAGACGGGTGGGTGGTTGCTGGTGGTTTCTTCTTCTATTTTATATCTCTATGTACAGGGGGGTAGAGCTGTCTTTTTGTCGTTGTCTTTCTGGTTTTTGCTTTTTTGTTTCAATTTTCGGTCATTGGGTGGCATTTGTGTCTTATATGCTAGCCCTTTGTTTCTGTGAGCCACCGGAGAATGGCATTTATTCTTTTTTTTTTTATAGATTCTTGGTTTATGTTAAAAAAAAAAAAGATAAAGGAAGACAATGGGTAGGACATAAGACCCCAACACTTGCCTACTGCATTTATGGTTTGGTATCTATGGACATAATTTTTTCTAATAAGATTTATGATAAATATAAAGTCATTTCTAGCTATTTCGGAATGCACTGTATAACAGCGATGTAAAAATGCATTTAGGGAGTTATTTGTCAAATGAGTCACATTTAAGGAACTACTGAATGAAATAATGACGGAATCAGGTAGAGCATCATGTGAAATATTAATAGATTACTATGCAATATGCGACATTGTTTTATGCTGGAATTTGTAGTGTTGTTTGTTAATAAGCATAAGTACCTAATTCGGTTCTATGATCACCGATACTGCATGCAACAATAATCAAATATAAGCTTCTAATAGAAATGGAATCATAAAGTTGTTTGTGTAACCAATACAATCATTTCAAAGTGACATTTGGTTTACCTCTTTTTCCATTTTCATTTACTAGAGTTAAGTAATAATATCTCATCTCAGTCTAACTTGCAAATTAAAACTTTTTTGGAGATTTATTAGTGGAGATTCTTTATGGACCAAATGGATGACTTGTAAATATCTCAAAAATGGTAACTTTTGGACAATTTTACCAAAAAATAATCAATCAAATACTTGGAATCAAATTTTAAAATGCAGAGACTTGGGTAAATCTCTTATTCAAAGAAAATTCAAATCTGGTTGTGAAACTAGTCTTTGGTTTGATCCGTGGTTTCAAAATGACTCTTTTATTAATAGAGTGGGTTGGGATAATCTTGTTATTTGTGGTGAAGCTAAAGCTAATGTTAATGTCATAATCAAAAACAATCAATGGCAGCCTCACCTGCACCCAATTACTAATCCTCATAAAAACTTTATTGCTAATATCCCTTTAGACCCTAATGCAGATAGTGATCATTGGGATTGGTTAGCTAGCATCAATGGTAAGTTCTCCTTTAAGAAAACTTGGGAGCATATTAGAAACAAGCAGCCTACTGTTGAGTGGTATAAGTGCATTTGGAACAAAGTGAACAATCCTAAGATGGCTATCTGTACTTATTTTGCTATTAAAAACAGATTGCCAACTCTGGATTTAATCAATAAATGGGGGAGGAATAATCTTTCACTTTGTTCCTTATGCAACTTAGAAAATGAAACTGTTTCTCACTTATTTTTTGAATGCAATTTCAGTTATTACATATGGAGCCAGATAAAAACTAAGATGAACATAAACAATGTTAGCAGCATGGATTTAAAGCAGATTATCATGGACATCTCCAAACATTTCAAAGGAAAATCTCTCGAAAAAGATCTTGCTCATGTTCTGATAACCACAGCTGTATATCATATTTGGAAAGAGAGAAATAATCGTACTCATAACAAGCTTAAGATGTCCAAAGAACAAAGATGGCTGATTATTGATAATGATAGCAGAATCATTCTTCAGAAATCAAAGAAAAAAGTTAAAGACCAAACCAATTTTGACTTCCTAGCGGATCTGTGGAGCAAAGATGCTGGTTGCAAGCATACAGAACGTTATCTCCTCAATCCGAAGGCTCATCAAAACGACTTAAGCTCTCATCAGCAATCTACCCAGAGCGACAATGAGCTCCAAATCATCAGGCATCGTAGAGCTGGAGAGTATAGCTACAAATCTACAGATCTGGGTCGCAATGACACCAGATCTGTAAATCTTAGCTTAAGAAATCAAATCGCTGGTTTGAATAACTACGCCAAATCTAGCAAAGCTGATAGTAGCATGAGAAGCAAGCTCAATCATGGGCTTTCTTATTGGGAGAGGGGTGAGAGTAGTGGAAAGGAGAAGATTGAGAAGATATAAGCTCTCGCGTACGAGTTTTACTCGTCGCCATTATTAGTTTTAGGGCTTGAGGCTGTGTATTGTGATATGTCGGCTAGGGTTTGTTTTCTTTTGTGATTTCATTAGTGATGCGGGTTGGTTTTATCCTTACCCGATTTGTACTGGGCTCAGCCCATTAACCTTATTTCAAAAAAAAATCTCATTTTGAATTTAAGCTATTTTATCTAGCCAATGGATGGTTTTTCTCATTTTGCTTGCGGCACTAAGTAAAATAAGTAATGTAGTGTCATCTTGCACATTTTCGTTTTCATATTTTCAGTACAATATCTTTAATGCTTAATTGACTGATTTAATTATTACAATTTGACTAGGCATGTATCGATTTTTGTACAACCATACTCAACTTAATGGATATTTCTTGAATAAGAGAGTAATAATTAAATTAATCTGTCTAATTAAATCAAATTTAAATAGTCAAAAGGAAAGTAATATGACTTTACTAGACTAAGCCAATACAAACCTAATTAAAATGTAATACTGAAATTGGTCCGATAACCTTCATTCTCCTAAATTTTAATTTTATTTACTCACAAAAAATAAAGAATATTAAAAGATATTGGTTTTGCAATATGGTTTAAATTAGAATTTGATATGAGGAACTTTAAGATCATAATTCTTTCCCTTTTTATATTAAAGGACCCTACCTATACAACAAACCATAGTTTCATTTATTGTTGTTGATCATTGCCTACCGTTTTTTCTGCATTTGTTGTACTTCATCATTTTTACCCATTTGGATTGGTCATAAGGTTTAAATCTACTTGCTATTTTTATGCTTTCTTGCAGACTTGGTTTACTCTGTTTGTTACATGTTTTGTTTTTCATTCGATCTTTGTGCTTTTTAATAAATGTATCATCTTATTTACCAGTATATAAGCTTCAATTCATTTAGCTGAATTAGACATGTGGTATATGCATTATTGGTTCTTTAACTTGTTACGTGTATAAAAGTTAACAGTGTTTCTAATCTTTATACTTTTGTTGCCTGCAACTTGCTTATAAGATTATGGTTTTGAATGTTTATTTTAATGTTGGTAATAGTTTTTAATAATCATTATATTAACTTAATGTAAGCCAAATTGCGAATAAATAAAAGTGGTTTGGAACTGAAAATAATTGAACTTCAAAGCATTCAAGGTTGAAATTTCATACCCTTAAGGCTTTACAAATTTTGAACTTCGAAAATTTAGACAAAAAAAACCGAACTTTAAAGATATCAAATGCAAAAATATTCAGACTATAAAAATATCAACTTTTAACAATATTTAATATTTTAAAATTGAGAATTTGAACTTTTTGTCTTTTATAAACTTTATAATTCAAATAATACAAATATAGTATTCGATATTATCAACCACGAAAATTTTTAAAACTGTAATTTTTATTATTTTCAACATAATATTTTCAAATTGTGTAAATTTCTTCATAATATTTTGGTTTTCGAGATTGCTCTGCAACTTTTTATCTTTGAGCAGTTAAATTTTTTCTAGAGTTCCAATTCCGCAGTTAAAATTTAGGTTTATATATTTTCTTGGAATTTGATTCTAGATGTATATATGCTTATACTCTCACAAAACCCTCACTTGTTTTTAGTTCTTTTAGCTGCTCTTACTACAGGTATTATTACATCATGTCGACCTGGTGTTCGGAGTTGAAGAAAATTCTGCGGAAAAAGGGTACTATAGCGATGAATATGGCCTCTATATATGTGTGTCCAGTTAATTCAAATAGATGTCAACTTCACTTGGCGTTTCTTCATTTTTCTTCCTTTCTACTTATTTATTTACCATTGAAATGTTGGATTTTCTATAGAAGGGTAAAGTATCCCAACTGGATGAACCACAATCATCTTTAAAGGAAAATCATATATAACGTACAAAATTCATATTAAGTGCAAGTGTGTAGATATAAGAGGTATTGTTTAGGTTTTATATGTAGTATAGATGACTTTTTAGTTGGTTAGGCTAAAACATATGGTATTTCTATGCTTTATTTACAATATTCGGTACTTGTATGATTCATACATTTGAATTTTTGTCAACTGCAATTTTCCAGTGCCTTAATAGCCCTAAATTCTAGAATCTTACATTTCTTAGTAATTTTAAAATTTTAAGCATATTTATTAAAAGAGTTGCAAACTTTAAATTTTGTCTTTGTAAACTTCCTATCTCAAAGAGTACAAATATTATATTTAATGTTCTAAAATTTAAAAGTTGTAATGACCCGACTTTTCAAACCTCGAATGTCGACACTAAATATATCTATGGTATTCGTGTGTCAAACATCCAAGTGTCAGAAAGGCAGATAGTTAGAGTAACATAAAAGAAAAGGAATATAACAACAAAGAAAGAACATAATATTAGAATCTTATAGTGGTACGGTAATATATAATATCAAAGGAACAATACAAAGGGTTACTCCGAATATAGAAATTTCATATTTACAAAACCTAAGTACTATCGTCATTCTGGATAGTTATAATTGTCTGTCCTCACAGTCCTGGTACATATATACATAGTATAGTGCAATAGAAATAGAAATAGATAGATAACGGAAGCCTCCAACTCATCTCCTGAATTTTGAAGTGTCTAAAGTAAAATCTGCTTTACCCAGCCTACTCGAAAGAGTACAAGAGAAATTTAGAGAAAACAAAAACTACGTGTTAGACATAAGTCTGGTATAAGAAAACCCAAGATACATGAATACATGTAATAGTAACAAATGAGACCGTACGGTTCACCGGAACGGTTTTCCTCTCAAAAGAAACCAACCATTCATTAAGTTAATATAATGATATAATAGATAATGTCTAGGGTGTAGAATATAAATCAAAAAGCAGCTATTGTGTGTACATCACAACAATAATAAGTGTACAATCAATACCGCTAAGGCACATTCGTATATGTGTAAGGATTTCCATGGATATGCCCTCAGTACATTGAGGCAGATCTCTTGCACAAGGATCAGAAATATCCATCCGAGCGTCGTATATCTCTAGATAAAATATACCATAAGGTAAGCCATAGCTGGTCAATGCCCGGAGACGTTTACACCAAATATTATCAACTCCCGCTAGCAATATCAATAGCATCTCAAGATATGGAGTTGATATACCTTATTAGGCTCGCTAAACCCTTCATGGATATGTACCATACTATGGTTTTAGTCATTTTCGATGTTGAGGCTACGCACGACATCTCTCACACGAGTCTTCATCACTCGAACAGAACACAAATCACTCCATGGATTCCCGCATAAGCCCATTTGACAAATGCTAACGTTGACCTCTCCCTTGGACTTAACCTTAGGATAGATAGTTCAACTCTATAGCATAAGTCTGAAATATTAACGCTGACCTCTCCCATGGTCTAAAATTTAGAATAGATAGTTCAACTCTATAACATTCCACTTCAAACTGCTACCAAAACATAGACTCGTATACTAGTTTTGAAGTGGTATTTGGTAAGTAAAACACTTACCAATCCTAAACTCTTCAAAACTAATTCAATGAATTTCTAGTTAACTCAATTTTGATTCTTTTAGAAGTAAGCGAACTATATAAATAGGAGTCCTCCCTAGGGGTTGTTGTATATATAAGGTTTTAAAGCTAGAGACATTTCATACCAAGGCTCCTCCTCGGGAGATCTCAAATCGTATGAAGCCATGAACCTTTTAGATACTTCTTAAGTTATGTTTGGTCAAGTTCGATAGTCGATTAATCGACTATCTAGTACAAGATAGACAATCGTAAATGGAAACCAAGTCTTGTACACTTATCACGTTTCCGATCTTTTCAACTCACACTATCCTCCAGTCAAGAGTGATGCCGGTAGGTTAGAGCGCTATTGCTTCTATATCCTACTCGAACATCATCCTTAACTCTCATAGATATACAAGCCTACTTCAACGGCTTTTAGAACAAAGTATAAGAGTAAATACTTTCCATAAACAAGCAAACAATAAAGCATGATTAAGTCACACAAAGTACTATTAATTCATACAAGTATAATTAAGCTACTTAAGCAACTCCTAATCCCTTCTATTTAATTAATCCTTTTATTAATTAAAAACTCCTTTGAAAATACTTGTATATATATTTAACATACCTTTACAAAAGGTATATACATGTATAATACTATTCACTATTCATTTCTACTCTTTTCAATACTTAGAAATGTATTCGTATTTTTATCCCAATTGGTATAAGAATACTCACAAATCTTAAATAAGGTTTAACATTTGCACAAGTATATTTTGATGGGTTAAAATAATGTTATCAAAACATCATTACTATAAACCCAACACCATTCATTTATAATTATCTTTAAAACATTCTTTTTTAAAGATCTAATTATTCTACTAAGTATAATCAAAAAGGGCTAAAGACCAATGTTATTAACACATTATTACAACAAACCCAAAACCAATTTTATACTTGTTATCATCTTTAAAAACATCTATTTAAATATCTAAGTTAATATTTGGTCAAGTTCGATATTTGACTAGTCAACATCTAGTTCTAAAGACGATTGCTTATGAAAATCAAGGTTTGTATACTTAACATATTTTTGAACTTCTCAACTTATATTATCCCTTGGTCAGGAGTGAAGCTAGGTAAGTTAGAACACTGGTTGCTGCTCAAAGCCATGCCTAGACAATACATTCTTAACTCTCACAAATAGACAAGTCTACTTAGTTGGCTTTTAGTGCTAAATACATGACTAAATATTTTCCATCAACGAATAAGTAAACACAAGACTAACACGTTTCCGACATTCCTGACTTAACTATTCCTTAGTCAAGAGTGAATCCGGTAGGTTAGAGCACTATTACTTCTATCCTTACTCGAACATCGATCTTAACTCTTACAAATAGATAACTCTACTTTGTCGACTTTTAGTGTTAAGCATAGTTAATTACCTTTCAAACAAGTAATTAAACAAATAACGATTTAGTCACTAAGAAATTCCTAAACCCTTTTTAAATCATTTGTTTATACATTAAAAATCCTTTCTAGAAATGATATATATATATATATAACTATTTATAAACTAAGATATTTATTAAAACAATTTAAAAGATAATATAATACATAAGATATTTATACTGTAATAAATAATTGACAAATTTTATAAAAACTATATATACTTAAATACGCTTTTAAAATACTTATAATAGATTTTAAAACATTCATTCAAAATATTATTTTAAAATAACAAGTTTATAAAATATTCAAAATCTTGAAAAAACCATGTTTTCCTTATATTTAAAAGTAAACCCTCTTCTTTAAAAATTCATAACTAATTCATAAAAATCTCAAACCACTTTTAAAATACTCTAATATTAGTTAGTAAACACTTCTAAAAAGAATGAAATAAAATACATAACTTTAAAGTCCTTTTCAAATATTTGAAATCCAAAATCAAAGGCTAAACGAGACACTTCTGCACAAATGGAAGTTGGTCACTTTTCAATATGTTACTTAACTTTTCAGCATCCAAACTTTTTATGGAAGTAAGCATACATAATGTACATCACAAATATGGTGAGAAACCCCTAAATATCTCTCTACGAAGTTCCTAAGAATTACCAAACATAAGGCAACTCCTAAGTGCATCTATAACGATTTTCGCTATAAAAGCACTTTCAAAGCCAAGTCCAATTCAAACCAAAGTTTATCTACAACTTATGTGCTTTGTTTCAAGGCCATGCTACAGGTCATATAAGTCCATTCAAGTCTATACATATGGATTACATATGCCATTTTCTTTTAAAGTAAGAATCAAATCAATATTACAACATATATCAATATCCATTCAAGCATTAAATAAATAATCAAACATAAGCACATTTCAAAAATATTTTCATTCAAGGTGGTGAGTTAGCTCACCCTTAACCAAACAAACGAGCAAGATCTAGCTTCCCACTTCCAACCTCAACCTTGCTAACAACTAACTTCCTACCACTCCTTAGCTTTGCACTTGCCTAAGCCCAAATACCCATAATATTGCTTACGGCCTCTTCAAGTGGGGAGAGTTGTGCTTTGACTCTTCAACATCTAAGTTGCCAGAAGGTGTTGTGATGTTTTCCTAAGATCATCGGCCAAGTTTAAGTTGATTTAGAGTTGTTTTGAAATTATTTTGTTTAGGAAATTTATAAAGAGAAGGATATGAAGTGTGTAGATTTTTGCACTAAAAAATTGAAACGGATTCAAGGGGTATGCACCCACTTATATAGTCATGAAGTTCTGCTCCCTACCCTTGCTCTCACCCCCTTGGCTCGTCATGGAAGGCTCCCCCCTAAACATGCTCCATCACTTTTCCTTTCCGCCTTCTCCTTTAGCAAATTACCGTAATACCCCTTAAATACAAATATCTCTTTATCGTTTAGAAGCATCTAGAAGATTCCACTTACGTTATGAAGCCAAGTGTGCTAATTAGTTCCTAATATCTTCATATGTTCATTAGCTAAGTACAAAAGAGTTTGAACAACTTATATTGATTAAAAAGTCGTTTATCGATAAACCGATTTTCAGTCACATTATCGATATTTCATTGAAGTATATATTTTTTTTAAAAAAAATTTAAAAACATGTTACGATATCCAAAAACGAAGTGTTTGAAAGTATAGGATGCTACAAAAGTTATGCAATTAAAGTTTTTACTATTTTTATAAGAATACTTTCAACAAAATTTCATTTTTGTTTTGGAAAACGATGAAACTAAGGTTTCCAAGATTAATTTGTAAATTTTAAACTTTAAAGAATGAGAATGTGTAGCCACACAATTGCAACAATGGGTTATATGACTATAGTAATGACGGATCACTACTTGATATTTTGGATGGTGAAACCTTAGATATTATGTTAAGTAACAAATAGTATGCTTAGTTCTTGAACAACTAGAAATAATTGGTATAAACACTATTGCAATTTTGTGATGCTGATATTTGATGTAAGCACCTAAAATTCTTTTAGCATCTTTTAGTTTACAGTTGATGTAAGGTAATTTTTTGTTTTAAATTTGGAATTAAACTTTGCTAAAGAAAAGGCTTTTAGTGCAACTAAATTTCCCTTTTTCTTCCAAATATTTCATTCGAGAAAGACAAGAAAATTTCAGGGTAACAAACATTATCTAGAATTTCTCTTAGATTTGAACCCATAGACTGCGGGAATGATTTGGAAGATCCAAAACGAAAAACAGCGGATCCTAAAATACTAAAATTTAGAATTTAAACAATGATTTTAGAAGTTTTGAACATTTAAAATTTTAAACTTCATTGTTCTCAACATTAATATTTTGGAGTTTTGTACTCTTGGCTTTAGAAATTTTGAAGTTTAAAATTTTAGTTTTAGGTTGAACTACAAAAGTTTAATTTTTGATTCTTATAACAATATTTAATTTCTAAAATTTGTAAATTCATAATTTTTTTTTCACTATAAATTCAAAGAATATGAATATTATGTTTAATATTAGGAAACATAAGGGTCTTAAAATTAAAATTTTGATAGATTTTATAATAATGATACTTTAAAATTATGAAAGTGCCCTAAAAGTTTTGATTTTTAACACTAATTTGTAGATTTTTATTTTTGAACAATTGAAATTTTATGATTGCAAATCACTAAATATTTTTTGTAAAATTCTGGTTCTATATCTATATATACTTATAGATTCAAATGAACCTCATTTGTATTAAAAAAAATTATTACCTTTAATACAAGTGTTAGAGTTGACCAAATGGGTTTTGAATTTCAAAGGTAAAGAGTTTTGGTGAAATTCAAGTAATATAATTCAAGATTTTATAGGACAAAACCATTGTAATGATGGAGCTCATATAGTAGTTGTGTACAAAGCGAGATCATCCTAATCAAATAGGATTGTTTTACATTAAACGAACACCTTATTACTGAACCTGTCCCACAAACTTTAAATAATACTTTATTAGATTCAATACTTAGCCTACATAGTGACAAAAAAAGCCTTATTGATGTCTTAGACATAATAAAACCAAGAGTTTTGTAGGATTTAAAGTACATGTACATGATAACTGCAATTACAAAAGGGTTAATTTGTTTGATGCTAACGGTAACTATAGTAAATACATGATATTTTTTTTTTGAGGTGTCTTGATATATCGTTTCATTTATGTTTATTTTCCTTTGTGTGGTTTGAGACGTTTTAGTTGATTAATTTAGAAAGAAAAAAGGTAGGCTTTCAAAGTGGTAAATCGCAGGTTCATTTGCCTTTAAAGGTATTCTAATGATATTGTTAAATGTAAAGTACAATACTATTTTGCCAACTTCATAGTTAGGTTTTTGTATAAATGTTGGAGTCTGAATAAAGTATACATGCACAATTGTCTGTATAAGTGTGTGTGTGTATCTATATATATGTGTGTGTGTGTGTAAGTATAAGATACATCAACAAATTAAAAGTTTGTAGGTTGAATTCCAATATATGACTTTATTCTAGAAAACAAAAACAAAAAGATGTACTGCATGTTTCTTTGTTTACATGTTTTGTATTTTTAGTTATAGATGTTAGTTTGGTAATCTTCTACTCTATTACAAATGAAATTGAATATTTGGCTATTAAAATTCATTTCTCTCATTCATTCTCAACTACTATACTCAATTCTCCTTGATTCAAAGGTAAATTCCTTTTTTATTTACCAACAAAGGCAAATCTGATGTTTGTCCATTTACGAAAAAACATTATGTCCTCCTATCTTCTTCATAATTATCATATATACTCCAGTCATCTAATCTGTTCTATAAACCCTAGCTCCCACTCGGTCGTTGTTCAGTCCATCTACCATGACATTGATCGAGGTAAATTATTTTCTCAAAATTTTCCCCAACATTGGACTTTTTCTCTCCTATTTCGTTGTTTGATGATGCTTCTTTTTACAACTATTGAGTTTTTCTTCCACTACCTATTTGTGGAACATCCAGCGTTTCACCTACTTTTTGTTTGGTTTATTCGGAACTTTCACTGATGGTCCTAAAAGTAAGTTTATGCCAAAATATAATTCCCCAATTTCATTGTTTAATGATATCTTTTTTTATATTGCTGTTCGGTTTTTCTCTTATTATCAATTTGTGAACTGTTCAGGTTTTCACCTACTTTTTGTTTGCTTCGATTAGAACTTTCAATGCGGTCAATATTTTATTGTGTTATTTTGATTTCTCAAATTCTATAGGCTTTGGCGGTAAACATATATAACTCATAACCATTGGTTATTAATATGTGTGCTTTCTTACAATAGTTTGCCACATAGGTTTATGCAATAGTTTATATTAAACCATGTCTTTCATATGAATTAAAATATGAAACAAGCTCTGCACGGTTTTTCTTCTATGTCTCGTTAGATCATAAGTGTCACTATAAGTTGGTAAACACTTTTATTTCAACTGATTTGTGTAACAATCCGCATATTTTATGATTATATATTTAAATGTTTTATTTAAATAACATCGTTTTTTGAATTTAAAGTCCGAAATGTGACTTTTTGTAAATAGTTGAATCTGGACTCGAGACCACTTCCATTGAGTTCAAAATGACGTCTACAACTTTTTTGAGTACAAACATTTGATATGTTTGGAGCTGATTAGGATTTTGGTATTTTTGTTTGGGCTTTGGGTTGTGTTCTAGCCCACTAACCCAATAAGAGAACCCAAACCTTCAATCAAACACCACCCACTCCACTCCTCTTCATTCATTCATTTCATTATTCCTAACACTCAAGCCCTAAAGGAAAAATGGGGGAAAAGATAAGAAATTAAAATTCCTAAACCCTAGATTATTAGGAAATTCAAATCCAAGTTCCAAAATCAAGGAGAAGCTTAGGTAAACATGCTCTTCATCTTCTCCATCTCAATTCCTCTTCAATTCTTGATTTTTCCTATAACCTAACTTAGGAGAAACTTTGCATTTGATCAAAGATTGAAGATTCTTAAAGTAAAGTTGAAGAGAGATTGATCTTGCTTTGTTTTAAAGCTTCTCATTTCTCTATTTGAGTTTAAAGGTGAGTTTTTGAACTCACATCTATGTCTATACCTTTGATAGTTGTTAGGTATGAATTCCTAACATCTATTTCATGTTCATTTACTTTTGATTTGAATTGGTTTGGTGAATTTTCCAATTTTTGGTATTTTGAAGTCAAAATCTATGAAAATTTTACTATGGATATTTGGACATACTGTTTGGAGTATATTGAAGAGCCTATAGGGCTGGGTTGTCGCTTGACATAAATCCCTAACCACCATCGCTCAACCGATCGCTTTTGAACCGATTCGGCCATTAATGGCCTAGGCTGATTTTTTCCCTGAGCTTCAGTTCAGACGTCTAGGAAAACACTCAGACGTCTGGGCCATCGGAATAAAAATTCCAGATGTACAGCTCAGACGTCTGAGGTTATTCCCAGACGTTTGGGCGATCTGGAAGAAATTTCCATATCCTCAGCTCAAACGTCTAGGAAAACCACCAGACGTCTGGTGTTGTTTAATTCAGCCAATTTGCCTAATTTTTAGTGGATTTCCATTTTATCAATTTTTGTTGATCCGGTTGGTTATTGTCATTTATTATCGACTTTGATGACTTCTTCTCTGGATTTTTGGGAGGATTTGATATCGACTTCTATGGTTTTGATTCACGTCGTCGAATGTGAATTTTTGGTGATAGATTGTTTTTACAATTATTTCTGTGCTTTGTCATTTTAAAATACAAAGGTTTCTATACTAGTAGTAAATGCTCAAACTCTTTCACAAAAAATGATTTCAACACTACTTTTAAATACAAAGCTCGTTTTAAAATCGTTTTCTAATCTATTAGTATATACAAAACTTTACCTCATTCATACGAGAAATCCAATTAAACGACTTAGCAAAACAAGTGGTATGAAACGCTTGTGTTTACTTCGTCGGTTAATTCTTAGACTTGTTCGATTGAAATCCTGTGACAATTTTCGAGCGGAAATCTACAATTTGTTCGTAAATATTTAAGTTAAGCCAGTGGTTATGGGACATGAAGCTAAACTCATTTATTTACTAACTTGGTGTAATTTACACTTTTATTGATCTATGACGATCATTTTTGAGGTTTAAACTAGCGATATGCGATGTCTCTTTGTCCGCATGGGGGACTGAACCCCGTTCTGTTGAGCTTCGTCTCATTTTTATAGGCTAGTGACCTATGGGTTTTATGGAGTTCGGGTTCATCGGGCGTACCGTTGTACTACATCGTTGTTCCGGCTTACTTGAGTTCTAGGTTCCTCGGGCGTACCGTTGTACTACGTCGTTGCACCGGCTCTATGGGTTAGCGACTCATGGGATAGCGTCGCATTTGTGATACACGTGTTGGTGAGTTTTCATGCTTCCGTTTATGATAGGCCTCCCCCCTTTGTGTTTTCTGGATTTATAATTATTGATTTCTAGAATTTGTGTTTCACAAATTTTTGTGATTTGCATTGATTAGCTTTATCAATATTTGAGGTTTGGTGAATAAAAATAAAGAATATGACATTCTTTTTGGTGTATGAGAAAATTTGAGATATTGTCCGATTTTTGTGGGTATCAAATATATTTGTTATATCTCTTGTCCTATCTCATCTTATCTGATATTCATAGCTAGACTGATCGGTTTATTATTTTTCTTCTTAAATAATACTCGAGTCAGACCGAGGTGTTTCAGGTGCTTCCACTTGACTTCTTAGCAGGGACTAGCTTCTGACTTTTGGCTAACTATTTTAGCTTAGTAGTTTTTGTTTTTATACATTCGAGATAGAGACTCCTTGATGTATACATATTCTTTTGTCTAGCACTTGTACCTATTCTTTTGTGATGTAGTGGATTTTGTATGACCACTACCTTGATGTACACTTCTATGTGTTATATTCGTATCTGTTTCCGCCTTTGTGATATGAATATCTATGACTGATTTATGTTATGCTTATTTTATATTTTTTTCCGAAGGCCACGTAGCCACTGTGTAGTAGCATTGAGTTTGTATTTGATATGTCAGATTTCCTCCATAAATGAAATGCATGACATACTATCTGCATATCGGTACTTGCACAAAGCAATTACATAGATGGTCGCTCCTCAACAGCCTTATTCTTCGTACTAATTGACGGCATTACCCGGTAGTGTCCTTGGTTAGTGTGAGTATAGAGGTGGGGCGAAAGCTTGGTATCCGAGCCAAACTTCGGAATAATATAGAATATTATAGCAAGGATCATTGTTCTAAGTCTCTCTTAGGAATCGTGCCTTAGGATTTAATTTGAGTCATAGGACCCGTTCTATCCTATTTTCTTTTATGTGCCTTGTTTTGTCAATCAAGTTTGTTTGATATTCATTCTAAGAATAACCTTTTTCCTTTTCTTTCTTTCTTTCTTAAAGAAGAGAAATGGTTAGACCTGGCCGTTCCAGTGCCGGTCAATCGAGTGCTACTCCTCAAGATGCCGTATTTATGTCTGCCCAACAGCTTTTGGATCTTGTAAAGAATGCCCAAGCTGCCGACCCATTCCTGAACCTACTCATCCTAAATCTGGGTTTGCATGCTTGTGTAGTGATTATACCAATTTGGGTGGAAGGCCATTCAAGGGTTCCGAAAGTGTCATAGAAGTCCAAGCTTGGATTAGAACATGCGATCGCATCTTTTCTCGCATGAATCTAATGGATTTACATCGAGTCCAAGTGGCTTCTAGCATGCTCTAGGAGAGAGCATTAGAAGTGTATGAGCTTTTGATTTCGGAAATTATTAAAGCAGATCTTACTTGGGAGCAATTCCGAGAAAGGTTCGAGTTAAAGTTTGTGCCCGAAGCATAAAAAGTAACTTTAGCCTGACACTTTATTGACCTTGTTCAAGGTGAATCTGTTGATACACGAAGATTTTGATCAATGACAATGTACTTCAACAAAAAGGAAGAGATATATGCAAAATCAGAGGAAGATCGATGAAGACCAAAGTGTAAACATGAGTATGATTTTTATAGGTCTAAAGTCTAGATTATTTGTTAAAATCTATCCTCAAGATATTTGCACTAAAACTACATTGTTATGCACACATTCACCGTGCAGATTTTTATAGTTCAATCGACTGAACAGGCATGGCCAGTCGACTGAAACTGGCACAGAATTATAAATATGCACAGTTCAGTCGACTGAATTTCCTGTACAGTCGACTGAAAGCATTCCTGAAAATTTTCCTGTATATTTTCAGTCGACTGAATTTCCTGTACAGTCGACTGAAAGCATTCCTAAAAATTTTCCTGTATATTTTCAGTCGACTGAATTTCATGCTCAGTCGACTGAATTTGTAACTGCGAATTTTTCATGAAAGGACACCTTCTTCCTCCCAAGAGTTGCAACCATTCTCCAATGGAAATGGAAGCATCTCTTGCCTGCACCTCTAGCAAACAAATGCACCTCTTCTACAAGTATAAATACATGTTTTTAACATTTGCAAATTACCAATTCTACTTGCTTTAATCTTTCTATTTACTTGAACATACTTTCAGATTCTTTTAAGTTTTCAAAAGCAATCACCAACCAATTGCTTGAATTCCTGTTTTAATTATAACACCTCTTGATTCATAGCAATTTACATTTCCTAAATCTTCACAAACACTTTGTATACTCTCGAGGATAAGATTATAGGAAAGTTGTACTAAATTTGACTCATTAGTGTTATCAAGAACACAACAAGTCAGAAATACTTTTTGTATCAGGTTGAAGTCCTCTTCAGTAGTTGAGGCAAGAAATCCCGTTCGGTTGTTCGGTTAAGTTGTAAACCTATTCCTCCGGGTTAAGTGAGGGCTGTTGGTTAGTTGAAATCCTAAGAGGAGCTTAGGGACTGGACGTAGGACAAGAGGTCCGAACCAGTATAAAGTCTTGGTGTCTACTTTACTTACTGCTTACTACTATCTATCTAAACCATTTCACTATTCCATATTAAACGATCCTACTGCATAGACTCTTTCAATTGGTATCAGAGCAAGGCCATCCTATAACCATAACACCGTTATTTGACATATTGATAATATGGAAAACAACACAAGCACAACATCTACCTATAATTCTACATTTGCGGAAGGACAATCTACTCAAAGACTCCCTCTATTCAATGGACTAAACTATAATTATTGGGCTACAAGGATGAGGATTTATATGCAAGCAACAAGTTTTGAAGCCTGGAATGCAACTCAAGAAGAACTCATTGTACCCACAACAGATTATTCTACATGGACGCAAGCTCAGAAAAATGATGTTAGTGCAAATGCCAAAGCTATGAATATGCTATTTTGCGCTTTGGATAGAAATGAGTTCAATCGTGTTAGCATTTGTACTACTGCACATCAGATATGGAGTACACTTAAAACCATACATGAAGGCACAAACAAGGTCAAGCAAACAAAGATCTCCATGCTAAAGAACCAGTTCCAAAATTTTAGAATGCGACAAAATGAATCCATCAATGACATGTACTCGAGGTTTCAAGACATTCATCATGCCTTAATAGGACTAGGAGAAAAATACACGGATTTTGATATTGTATCTAAAGTTCTAAATTCACTCACTGATGAATGGGAGAGAAAAGTCTTAGCAATCGAAGAAGCAAATGATCTATCTACAATGAAACCAGAAGAATTAATTGGAAATCTTATGTCATATGAAGTAAATATGCAAGCTAAGAAGGATCAAGCACAAGAAAGAAAAAATGTAGCATTTCATGCGGAAAAAGAACAATCAGAGTCTGAAGATGAGGATTTAACATTTATAGCCAAAAATTTCAAGAAATTTTTAAGATATAGAAAAGAAAATAAAAACGGTTTCAAAAAGGATTTCTTGAACAAACCTACATCCTCGAATATAGAATGCTTCAACTGTCACAAGAAAGGTCATATGCAAAAAGATTGTCTAGAGCAAAAGAAGGAAAATCAGAACAAAAACAAGAAAGAAAAATTCAAAAAGAAGGCATTCTCTGTAACATGGGACGATTCAGATTCATCTTCATCTGATAGTGAAAATGATAGCGACAATGAACAAGCAAATGTATGCTTTATGGCTTAGGAATCCGAGGTTAGTAATTTAACTTTCGACGATTTAATTGATGTAAACACTGAACTTTTGAGTACAATAAAAAATCTTAAAAAGAAACTTAAGGAGACACGTGAAAATCAGAACAAGGCTGAGTTTGAAAGGGATATGTTAAAAGATGAAAAGAAAATTTTAGAAGAAGAACTTGAAAAAGTTCAAGAGTCTCATTCAAATTCGGAAACTCAACTATCACTTTTAAGTCAAGAAATTGAAACTCAAAAGACAAAAAATGATATAATTGTTTCTGAAAATCATGAATTAAAAACTCAGATTAAACAAGTTAAGTTAGATAATAATAGTCTTCAAGTTAGATTAGATAACATCACTAAAAATGTTTCTAACTTTAACAAAGGAAGAGAAAATTTATCTAAGATTTTAGAAAATTCTCAATCTTCCTCAAATAAACATGGATTAGGATATAAAAAGGAGCCAAAAATTCCTAAAAAGATAAAAACAAATTTTAAGAGGAATATTGACTCTAAACAACAAATGTTATTAAGAGAACCTATTAGAACAAAAGAAGAAACTAAGTTTGTTAAGATTTGGGTTCCAAAGACTAATAATATTTTAATTAGAAATAAATATATTAAAACATTTATGAATAGTGTTCCTAATAATAAAAATTATATTTATAAAAAGGATACTGAACCAAATTGGGTTTGGTTTCCTAAGTTCTAACTTTTTAGGACCCTATTAAAAGGTGGGTACCAATAATTTTATATTTATTTTCAAGTCCCACACAAAAAGAAGAAATGGATATTAGACAGTGGTTGCTCAAAACACATGACCGGTGACAAAGATATGCTTACAAACATCACATACTTTGATGGTGGCTCGGTTACCTTCGGAGACAACTCAAAAGGCTATATCATTGGGAAAGGAGATGTGAGCAATTACGGTATATCAAATTTACCTTTTATTACAAATGTTTCATTAGTTAAAAATCTAAAACATAATCTACTAAGCATAAGTCAACTTTGTGACAAAGGTTTTAGAATAACGTTTTCGGAAAATAAATGTAGTATTTATGATCAAAACCAAAATCTTGTTTTTGAGGGAAATAGAGATAGGAATATTTATGTTTTAAATATGAAAATAAATCATAATACGAATATGTGTTTACTAGCCAAAGATAATGATCCTTGGTTATGGCACAAAAGATTTTGTCATATTAATTTCAAAACTATTAGAAAACTTTCTAAAAATGAATTAGTAAGAGGATTACCTAAGATAAACTTTAAGATAAAAAATCTTTGTGATTATTGTCAAATAGGAAAATTAACAAAATCATCTTTCAAATCTAAGAAAAATATTTCAACTTTACAACCATTAGAATTACTTCATATGGATCTTTTCGGACCAACACAAGTTCAATCCATTAATCATAATCGATATGTATTTGTAATAGTTGATGATTTTTCAAGATACACATGGACCATTTTTATGAAAAATAAAAGTGATACATTTGATAACTTTAAAACTTTTGTCAAAAGAATTCAAAACACTAAAAATTTGAAAATTAAGAATATTCGAAGTGATCATGGTGGCGAATTCGAAAATGAAGCTTTTGAATCTTTCTGTAAAAAGAAAGGAATAAATCATAACTTCTCATTTCCTAGAACTCCTCAACAAAATGGAGTAGTGGAAAGAAAGAATAGAACATTACAAGAATGTGCAAGAACATTATTAAATGGAAGTTATTTACCAAAACATTTTTGGGCGGAAGCCGTAGCTACTGCATGTTATGTATTAAATCGTATTTCTATTAGACCATTAACCAAGAATACTTCATATGAACTTTTTAACAATAGAAAGCCAAATATCTCTTATTTTAAAATATTTGGATCAAAATGTTTTATTCTAAATACAAAAGACCAACTAGGAAAATTCAATCCAAAAGCTGATGAAGGAACTTTTGTAGGATACTCAGAACGAAGTAAGGCATATCGAGTTTTTAATAAACGAACAAATACAATTGAAGAAACTTTACATGTATCTTTTGATGAAAACTTTAATAAAAAATTGAGCACAAAATATTATGATGAATTTATAATAAATACAGATAATACAAATATTGAAAATATAAACAATACCGAACTTAGATCTCCACCTAAAATCTTACGAGATCACCCTGTACAAAACATAATCAGTGAAATAAATTCTCAAGTTAAAACTAGAAGTCAACTAAACCAAATGGGACATGTTGCTTTTATTTCTACAATAGAACCTAAAAATCCTAAAGAAGCATCAACAGATGACTACTG
The DNA here is from genome assembly GCA_030737815.1 of Allium fistulosum. Taxonomy (NCBI): domain Eukaryota; kingdom Viridiplantae; phylum Streptophyta; class Magnoliopsida; order Asparagales; family Amaryllidaceae; genus Allium; species Allium fistulosum. The sequence goes on from CM060902.1 coordinate 757,229,059, forward strand.
GATTGTTGCTATGCAAGAAGAATTAAATCAATTCGAACGTAACGATGTTTGGGATTTAGTTCCTTGTCCTAATAATCAATCTGTTATAGGAACAAAATGGGTTTACAAAAATAAAGTAGACGAACAAGGAAATATAACTAGGAATAAAGCTAGACTAGTAGCACAAGGATATACTCAAGAAGAAGGTATTGACTTTGAAGAAACATTTGCACCCGTTGCACGACTTGAAGCAATACGTATTTTATTAGCCTTCGCGTGTTTTCATAATTTTAAACTTTATCAAATGGATGTTAAAAGTGCTTTTCTAAATGGTTTTATAAAAGAAAATGTGTACGTAGAACAACCTCCTTTATTCATACACGAAAAATATCCAGATCATGTATATAAGTTAAAGAAAGCCCTATATGGTCTTAAACAAGCACCTCGTGCTTGGTATGAAAGACTTAAAAGATATCTACTAGATTCGGGATTTCAAATCGGAAAAGTAGATCAAACTCTATTCATTAAAAACACTACTAATGACATTATAATAATTCAAATATATGTAGATGACATCATATTTGGTTCAACTAATGAAAACTTATGTAAAGAATTTTCAAATACAATGACTAAAGTGTTCGAAATGTCACACATGGGAGAATTATCTTATTTTCTTGGGTTACAAATTAAACAATTAACAAATGGAATTTCCCTAAATCAAGAAAAATATTGTGCTAATCTAATTAAACGTTTTGGAATGGAAAACACTTCTGGAAAGCCTACTCCTATGAGTATTACAACTCATCTCGATCGAGATGAAAATGGTAAAAGTATCGATCAAAAATTGTTTAGAAGTATGATAGGTTCCTTACTCTACTTAACCGCTAGTAGACCAGACATAATGATGAGTGTATGTTTATGTGCACGATTTCAATCTAATCCTAAAGAATCACATTTAAGAGCGGTAAAACGAATTATACGATATCTTAACAATACTAAAGATTTTGGTCTTTTCTATCCAAAAGAATGTCCATTTGAGTTAGTATCATTCAGTGATGCTGATTTTGGTGGATCTCGAACAGATAGAAAAAGTACAAGTGGTACGTGCCATTTCATTGGAAAATCACTTGTATCTTGGTTTAGTAAGAAACAAAATTGTGTCTCGCTTTCAACCTGTGAAGCAGAATATATATCAGCCGCTTTAGCTTGTACTCAAGTTATCTACATGCAACAAACACTTAAGGATTTTAATATAGATTTATCAAACTCTACAATATATTGTGATAATACAAGTACAATAAATTTATCTAAAAATCCAGTTAATCACTCTCTCCTCAGTCGAAAACACTCCTGCATCACCAAAACTTCCAACGCCAACACCAACGCATGAACCAGTGTATAAGTGGGAAAACTATCGCACTGGATACACACCAGAATCAAAGAAGGCAAAACATGGTCTTTTTACCTCCCTTGATACAAAAAGAAAGATTAACGAGATTCATCATTTTCAACAACAACAAATTAATCTCCAAAGAGAATTATATTTTGAACAGAAAGTAACGGCACGACGACTAAGTTTTCTGGAGAAAATTGGTTTACATTTTTGCAGTTCAAAGAAAAATGAGGTGAGCGAACCCTTACCTCGACCAAGTAATGTGTTCGATCCATCTTCATCTTACCGTACACCAGCTGATCCCTTGAATCCTTGGACTTCCCCAAAAACTCCTCAATATACTCCAAATTCATGGGAAATAAATTATGGGAAGAACGAAGAAAAAACTCCAAGTCCATCACCGAAGAAATAGTCAATTTTAATATGTTTTTAATAATGTTACATCTATATAATTGTAATTTGTTTTTTTTATATATATAAATTATTTACTTTTATATCAGGAGAAATAACAAAAATTCATTGTCAATCGACTGAAACCCACTATTTAGTCGACTGAACTACAATAAGAAAACATAATATACATAGCTCAGTCGACTGGAATCATCTGTACAATCGACTGAATATTCAACAGAAAATTTCAGCTAGAAATTCAGTCGACTAAAAATACTGTTCAGTCGACTGAATCTAACACAGAAATATTTCGTACTGTATTTCAGTCGACTGAACAGACTATTCAGTCGACTGAACACCAATTCCCAGACAGCTTTTTCCTTTTTAACCACCAGTTTTTTACCTATCCACTCACTTTTTTACCTTCAACTACATCTTCTTTCCCAATTAGTTTCAAAACCCTAGCTCTCAAATTGCTCCAATTTCACTCAAATTATGTACAAATGGCTCCAAAGAGATATAGAGCTTCTTCTTCTTCATCCTCTGAGCCAATTGACGCTCAAATAGCACAATGGCTTTACGATGGAGTAGCCGTCACTAGATGGAATAAGATGAAGAATTCCCGTATCTTCGAGCATTCTTTTGTTGATTTTCAAAGTCTTCAAACATACAATATCCAAGCATTAACAGATCAAGTAGGTCTAACTTCTCTCTTGGATTTGAAAAGAAACGACCATGCAATAAATCATGTCATGGTAAAATTATTTTATGCTAACCTTAATCTTGGACACCAAACTCCAAGAAATCCAAATGATAGTGTTTGGAGTATGGTATGTGGAAAGAAAGTTTGGTTCTCCCTCGACCGCATTTCACACATTTTAGGTTCTCCAAACTTTGGTAGCAAGCTTGAAGAAATAGACTTTAATCCTCGTATTCGCGACAACATCAATCATCAATTTTTGGATGATAACATCAACATCGGGGATATTAAATCCACTTCCTTGCGTCCTAGAGCTAGAGTTCTCCACAAAGCTCTTATGAGAACAATCACCCCAAGAACGGGTTCATATGAACTTGTATACCCTAACAACTATCGCGCACTCTACGCACTTTGGGGTAATTATCAAGTTAATTGGGTTCAATTGATTCTTGATGAATTCCTAACATTTAATAATAGCAAAATGAGGACAATCTATTTTGGTGAGTATATCATGCGATTACTTCTCAATGTTGATACGCCATTAGCTAAGTCCGAGAATACAATGGTGCACCAAATAAACAATCGGACCATAAGCCTAATGCAACTTCCGGCAAGACCACCTCGAATCATATCTCTTGCCGAATGGGAAGCTAGGAATCAAGGACCTCAACAACCTCCACAAGTTCCACATGAAGAACCTTCAGATCAAGAAGAAGAAATTCGTATCATTGAGCCCGATTATAATACCAATCAATCTTTAGGTATTTTATCAAGGAATCAACAAATTCTTGATAATCGCCTCAAGAAGGTGGATCACAAGCTTGACAAAATTAAAGGATTTTCAACAAGCTATGGGATGCAATCTCGTGTTCAAGCACTACTACTGCTTCGACATCACGTGGAAAACGTCCGGCACCTACTTTTACATGGATGACATCCGAAGAACATACAAGTAGCAGCACAAGCGGAACTAGTAGTGGTCAAGGAGGAAGAGCCTATAGACCACCAACAGGAGGACCAGTCATTCGAGAACCTAGAGAGAGAGAAGGTTCTTACGATTGGGATAAAGATGAGTAATTTTTAATGGTTTGTTGTTCTATGATGTTAAAACCTTGTATCTGTCCTAGTTATGCAACTTTGTTTTATTATTTGACTATGCTATTCTCTGATAATCTTATAATTCTATTTGCTCAGTCATTGCGTGTATATATCTATGATTATTACTTCCTTTTTGTCGATGACAAAGGAGGAGAAATCTATGTAGCTAACTTTGTTTTGTAGGAAAGATAAGTGCATACATTCAGGGGGAGAAGATTAGTAAATACATCTCTATAACATATTAGTGTTGTCATCAATCAAAAAGGGGGAGAATGTTGATACACGAAGATTTTGATCAATGACAATGTACTTCAACAAAAAGGAAGAGATATATGCAAAATCAGAGCAAGATCCATGAAGACCAAAGTGTAAACATGAGTATGATTTTTATAGGTCTAAAGTCTAGATTATTTGTTAAAATCTATCCTCAAGAGATTTGCACTAACATTAAAAAACATTCATAAAACTACATTGTTATGCACACATTCACTGTGCAAATTTTTATAGTTCAGTCGACTGAACAAGCTGGCCAGTCGACTGAAACTGGCACAGAATTATAAATATGCACAGTTTCAGTCGACTGAATTTCTTGTACAGTCGACTGAAAGCATTCCTGAAAATTTTCCTGTATATTTTCAGTCGACTGAATTTGTAACTGCGAATTTTTCATGAAAGGACACCTTCTTCCTCCCAAGAGTTGCAACCATTCTCCAATGGAAATGGAAGCATCTCTTGCATGCACCTCTAGCAAACAAATGCACCTCTTCTACAAGTATAAATACATGTTTTTAACATTTGCAAATTACCAATTCTACTTGCTTTAATCTTTCTATTTACTTGAACATACTTTCATATTCTTTTAAGTTTTCAAAAGCAATCACCAACCAATTGCTTGAATTCCTGTTTTAATTATAACACCTCTTGATTCATAGCAATTTACATTTCCTAAATCTTCACAAACACTTTGTATACTCTCGAGGATAAGATTATAGGAAAGTTGTACTAAATTTGATTCATTAGTGTTATCAAGAACACAACAAGTCAGAAATACTTTTTGTATCTGGTTGAAGTCCTCTTCAGTAGTTGAGGCAAGAAATCCCGTTCGGTTGTTCGGGTAAGTTGTAAACCTATTCCTCCGGGTTAAGTGAGGACTGTTGGTTAGTTGAAATCCTAAGAGGAGCTTAGGGACTGGACGTAGGACAAGAGGTCCGAACCAGTATAAAGTCTTGGTGTCTACTTTACTTACTGCTTACTACTATCTATCTAAACCATTTCATTATTCCATATTATACGATCCTACTGCATAGACTCTTTCAGAATCTTCTATGACCGATTATGTCGCATCTTTTGAATCCTTCTCTAAATATGGGGTTGAGTATATTAATACTCCATTGAATAAAAATCAGAGGTTTATCTATGGTTTAAATAAGAACCTCAAAAAGGCTTTACATCTAAAACTATAAGTTTCTTTCGATCAGCTTGTAGACATCGCTCTTCGACTTGAAGAGGCCGATAAAGAAAGTGATGTTGAAGTTGTGGGTGCCAAACAGAACTTCAACATCAACAAGAAGAGGCATATCAAGTTCAAACCTAATCCCAACAAGAAAGGGAAGCAAGTAACTTCGGTAGCAAAGACTCCTACCTCTAATAGTGGAGAATGCTACCATTGTGGTTCTAAGGACTATTATGCAAATAGGTGTCCGAAACCCCTTTATTGTCGCTATTGCAAAAGTTCGGGTCATCTTATATCTTCATGTCCCAAACTTCAAAACAAGAAAGAGGGAAAGCTGAATGTTGTGCAAGCCCCTAGTAACACTTCTCTTGGTCAAGGTATTTCTCATTCTGTCCTTGATGGCATTATTATATTTCGTGATCATCCTATTTGAGTTCTTTTTGATATGGGTACATCTCACTCTTTTATATCAAAGGAACTTGTTGATACTTTGTCTTTAAATGTTATGGGATTGATGACTTCACTGAGAATTACGAATCCGGTTGGTGGATCCGCAACACTCAGTTTATTTTGTAAGGATGTCAAAATTATTTTATATGATTATGCTTCCCGTGCCGATTTGCATGTTATGTGTTACTAAGGTTTCGGAATGATTTTGGGAATGGGTTGGCTTAATTATTATGAAGCCCACATCCTATGTCCCTAGAGGACTATTCATCTTCGACATCCCCAATCTATTAAGTAGATTTCTATTGTTTTTAAAGATTCAGATTCTAATTCGGTAGCATCCTTATATTCTCTAAATCCGCATGATGACGATAATGATGATGAGGAAGATGTCATTTTCGTCATTCATGTTGTTTGTGAATTTCCCGACATCTTTGAGATCGTTTTAGGATCACCACCTAAGCGAGCCATTGAGTTCAGAATTAATCTAATCCCTAGATCTCTACCTATCACTCGTCCTCCTTATCATATGTCCAGTAAGGAAAATGAGGAGATGCGTAAACAATTATCCGAATTGAAAGCAAAACAGTTTATTCATTCTAGTTCCTCTCCTTGGGGAGCTTCAACTATCTTTGTGAAGAAATCCAATGGTACACTTAGGCTTTTCATTGACTACCGCAAGCTTAATGATCTCACCATCAAGAATAAATATCCTTTGCCTCGGATTGATGATCTATTTGATCAACTTAGCGGTGCTAGAGTCTTTTCACAGTTAGACTTAGCAACCGGTTTTCATCAGCTTTGTATTGTAGAGGATAACATTCCTTTGACATCGTTCCATACTCGCTATGGATCTTATGAATGGCTTGTTATGCCATTTGGTTTAACGAATGCTCTAGCTTATTTCGTTGACCTTATGAATCGAGTTTTCAAAGACTTCCTCGATCGATTTGCTCTCATCTTTATCGATGATATTCTTGTTTATTCTAAAATCGAGGAAGAGCATGAAAAACATCTTTGAATTGTGTTGGAAACTCTTAGGAGCAATCAATTGAAAGAAAATTTTTCTAAGTGCCACTTTTGGCAATCTCGTGTGAAATTTTTAGGACATATTATTTCTGAATCCGGAATTTCCATGGATCCTTCAAAGATTGAGGTGATTCAAAAATGGAAGAGACTGGAGAGTGTGACGGAAATTTGTAGCTTTCTTGGATTGGCGGGCTATTACCGTCGGTTCATAAAAGACTTTTCTAAAATTTCCGTACCCCTTACTAGTTTGACAAAGAAGGGAGTTAAGTACATTTGGTCAGAAAAATGTGAAGCTGCTTTTCAGAAATTAAAAGAACTCCTTTCTGATGCTCCTATCCTTGTGATTCCCGAAGGGAACCAAGACTTGATTGTTTATACCGATGCTAGTCGTGTTGGTTTGGGAGCCGTTCTTATGCAAAGGGAACGTGTTATTGCTTATGCTTCTAGGCAATTAAAGCCTGTCGAGACTAGATATGCCACTCATGATTTAGAGCTTGCGACCATTGTTTTTGCCCTTAGAATTTGGTGTCATTATCTTTTGGAAGAGAAATTTGTTCTCTACACCGATCATAAATTTTTAAAGTATTTATTTTCTCAAAAGGAACTTAATTTGCGTCAATAACGTTGGCTCGAATTCCTTGCATCTTATGATCTTGATATTCTTTATACTCCTGGAAAGGGAAATCGTGTTGCCGCTGCCCTTAGTCGTAAGCAACAAGTGGTTGTTTCCATGATGATATCCGAATGGAATGATCTCGAGACTTTGTCCACTTGTGAGATTCGAGATTGTGAATCCGATTCAAGATCATCTCTTGTTTTATGTAGCCTTAAGGCTCATCCATCTCTTTTAGACTGCATCCTTGAAGCTCAAAAGCAAGATCCCGAATTGGCTCTTCTTATCCAAAGTTGTAAGGATAAAAATAAGGTTGATGGTTTGAAAGACTTTGAAATCGATGCTCGTGGAGGCATTCGAATATTTGGTAGACTTATCGTGCCGAATATTAGTGATCTTCGTAAAGACATTTTAGAAGATTCTCATCGTTCTAAATTTACCATTCATCCCGGTAGTAGTAAAATGTATGCGGACATGAAATGACTTTATTATTGGAATGGAATGAAATTTGATATTGCTAACTTCATCAAGCGTTGCATGACTTGCCAACTCGTTAAGGCCGAGCATCAAAGGCCCGGTGGGTTATTGTAACCTTTAGACATTCCCGTTTGGAAGTGGGATCAAATTTCCATGGACTTTATTGATGGTCTTTCCCGTTCTCGTTCGGGTCATGACAGTTTATGGGTGATTGTAGATAGACTTACAAAATCTGCCTATTTTATTCCCGTTTGGTCCAATCGGACTGTACCTATTTTGGCCAAACTCTATGTTAAAGAAATTGTCAAATTGCATGAACTTCCTACTTATATTGTTAGCGATCGTGATCCATTATTTACTAGTGGATTTTGGAAGGGTCTTCAAAAGGCTTTAGGAACAAAGCTTAATTTTAGCACCGCTTATCATCCTCAGTCCGATGGACAAACAGAGCATGTGAATCTAACTCTTGAAGATCTTCTTCGTGCATGTGTTCTTGATTTTGGTGGAAGTTGGGAAGATCATATTTCTCTTGTTGAGTTTTCTTATAATAATAGCTTCCAATCTAGTATTAGTATGACACTTTTCGAGGCACTCTACGGAAGGCTATGCCGATCTCCTTCATGTTGGCTTAAAGCCGGTGAGAAGCTGGTTTTAGGCCCAGATTTTATTCGTGATGCTACAAAAAAGATTGACCTTATTTGCCATAGGATGAAAGAAGCTCAAAGTAGACAAAAATCCCATGCCAATAATTGAAGAAGGAATTTGGAATTTTCTGTGGGAGATTTGGTATTTATTCGTGTTTCACCTATGAAGGGTGTTGTGCATTTCAGTCGATCAGGAAAGTTAACACCTCGATATATTGGTCCATTTCCCATCACCGAACGCATTGGTTCCGTGGCTTATCGCCTTTCATTACCGGCTCAATTTTCTACTATTCATGACGTATTCCACGTTTCTCAACTACGGAAATATCTTAGAGATTCTGATTCTATTCTTGAGCTCGGTGTTATTGAAGAAATTGAAGTTTCACCTAATTTGACTTATGAGCAACATCATATTCGTATCATTGCTACGGAGGTTAAACGCTTTCGTAATAAAGATGTTCCGCTTGTGAAAGTTCAATGGTCCACAAATCCTAAAGATTGTTCTTGGGAATCCAGAGAATTCATCAAGCGAACACAACCGGACTTACTCTCTCGTGCTCTTTAAGGTGAACTTCTCACTTCAAATTTTTCTTGTGTTGTTATGCCTTAGAGTGGTTGTTACTCTTTATTTTTTTCTTAAGTATAGCGAGGACGCAATTTCTTTAAGAAGGGGAGTTTGTAACAACCCGCATATTTTATGATTATATATTTAAATGTTTTATTTTAATATAGCATCGTTTGTTGAATTTAAAGTCCGAAATATGACTTTTTGTAAACAGTCGAATCCGGACTCGAGACCACTTCCAAGTTCAAAACGATGTTTACAACTTTTTTTAGTATAAACATCGATATGTTTGGAGTTGATTATGATTTTGGTATTTTGTTTGGGCTTTGGGTTGTGTTCTTAGCCCACTAACCCAATAAGAGAACCCAAACCTTCTACCAAACACCTCCCACTCCACTCCTCTTCATTCATTCATTTCATTATTCCTAACACTCAAGCTCTAAAGGAAAAATGGGGGAAAAGATAGGAAATTAAAATTCCTAAACCCTAGATTATTAGGAAATTCAAATTCAAGTTCCAAAATCAAGGAGAAGCTTAGGTAAGCATGCTCTTCATCTTCACCATCTCAATTCCTCTTCAATTCTTGATTTTTCCTATAACCTAACTTAGGAGAAACTTTGCATTCGATCATAGATTGAAGATTCTTTAAGTAAAGTTGAAGAGAGATTGATCTTGCTTTGTTTTAGAGCTTCTCAATTTTCTATTTGAGTTTAAAGGTGAGTTTTTGAACTCACATCTATGTCTATACCTTTGACAGTTGTTAGGTATGAATTCCTAATATCTATTTCATGTTCATTTGCTTTTGATTTGAATTGGTTTGGTAAATTTTTCAATTTTTGGTATTTTGAAGTCAAAATCTATGAAAATTCTACTATGGATGTTTGGACATGTTGTTTGGAGTGTATTGAAGAGCCTATAGGGCTGGGCTGTCGCTTGACATAAATCCCTAGCCACCATCGCTCATCCGATCGCTTCCAAACCGATTTGGTCATTAATGGCCTAGGATGATTTTTGCCCCGAGCTTTAGCTCAGACGTCTAGGCCATCGGAATAAAAATTCCAGATGTACAGCTCAGACGTCTGAGATTATTCCCAGACATCTGGGCGATCTGGAATAAAATTTCCAAATCCTCAGCTCAGACATCTGGGAAAACCACTAGACGTCAGGTGCTGTTTAATTCAGCCAATTTGCCTAATTTTTAGTGGATTTTCGTTTATCAATTTTTGTTGATCCGGTTGGTTGTTGTCATTTATTATTGACTTTGATGACTTCTTCTCTGTTTTTGGGAATATCCATTTGATGGATTTGATATCGATTTCTATGATTTTGATTCACGTCGTCGAATGTGAATTTTTGATGATAGATTGTTTTTACAATCATTTCTGTGGTTTATCACTTTAAAATACAAAGGTTTCTATACTAGTAGTAAATACTCAAACTCTTTCACAAAAAACGATTTCAACACTACTTTTAAATACAAAGCTCGTTTTAAAACCATTTTCTAATCTATTAGTATATACAAAACTTTACCTCATTCACACGAGAAATCCAATTAAACGACTTAGCAAAACAAGTGGTATGAAACGCTTGTGTTTACTTCATCGGTTAATTCTTAGACTTGTTCGATTGAAATCTTGTGACAATTTTCGAGTGGAAATCTACAATTTGTTCGTAAATATTTAAGTTAAGCCAGTGGTTATGGGACATGAAGCTAAACTCATTTATTTACTAACTTGGTGTAATTTACACTTTTATTGATCTATGACGATCATTTTTGAGGTTTAAACTAGCGATATGCGATGTCTCTTTGTCCGCGTGGGGGACTGAACCCCGTTCTGTTGAGCTTCGTCTCATTTTTATAGGCTAGCGACCTATGGGTTTTATGGAGTTCGGTTCATCGGGCGTACCGTTGTAGTACGTCGTTGTTCCGACTTACTTGAGTTTCAGGTTCCTCGGGCGTACCGTTGTACTACATCGTTGCACCGGCTCTATGGGTTAGCGACCCATGGGATAGCATCGCGTTTGTGATACACGTGTTGGTGTGTTTTCATACTTCCGTTTATGATAGGCCTTCCCCCTTTATGTTTTTTGGATTTCTAATTATTGATTTCTAGAATTTTTGTTTCACCAATTTTTGTGATTTGCATTGATAAGCTTTATCAATATTTGAGGTTTGGTGAATAAAAATAAAGAATATGACATTCTTTTTGTACTACGACAAAAATACCTTATTACAACGCCGTTTTTACAACGGACATAGACTGCCCGTTGTAATAGAATGCTATTACAACGGTCCTTTCAGGCCCGTTGTAATAGATTTTCTATACAACGCCCTTTTCACAACGAGCAATGTCTGCCCGTTGTAATAGAATTCTATTACAACGGTCCTTACAGGCCCGTCGTAATAGATGCCAATTTTACAACGTTCACAAAATGTCCGTTGTAATAGATGTCAATTTTACAACGGTCACAAAATACCCGTTGTAAGAGGTGCCAATTTTACAACGGTCATAACGCCCGCTATAATAGGTGTCATTTTTACAACGGTCGTAAAATGCCCGTTGTGATCGATGCTAATTTTACAACGGTCGTAAAATACCCGTTGTAATCGATGCCAATTTTACAACGATCATAAAATGCCCGTTGTAATGAATGTCCATTGCCAATTTTCGATCATCAATAATTAATAATTACAATGCTTTCTTAAAATTAATATTTATTATTTATTAATAATTAATCATTAATAAAATTATATTAATCATAGGTTACTAATTACTAATTATAATATTATATTACTAATTACTAATTACTAATCATTGATAATATTATATTATTTATTAATATTTAATAATTAATCGTTAATAATATTATATTAATAATTTATAACTTATTATAATTAATGATTATTAATAAATAATCACTAATTGAAAATAATTAACCTTTTTAGTTTACCCGCTTTAATAGAGGCTAATTTTCAACAACCCTTAACCGATTATTGTTTTCTTCGATTATCTAATATCTTAGACGTCGTAGGAGGATAATAATCATTCAATAATTAATTAGAAATATTAATTAATTATTATTATTACTGACTAATATTAATAATTATTATTCAATAACTTTTAAGTGATCAAACTTTTAAGTGATCAATTTGCTCGCGAACATTGTATTATCCGAAAATACATTAAAAGTAGCAGTTAGTAAATTTTTGAGCGGGCAGATTAAAATATTTCACTGCCCGCTTTTTTCTTTTAATCCAAAATTTTCCTCTCCACTTTCTTCCTATGCCCCAAATCCCAAATCAGTTTCTTCCATTCCAAACTTGTTCTGTCTCAAAAAAAATATATTCTACCATATAAAATAAATCTCTTCACGGATCCACAGTAAAAAAAATCGCTAATGTTTAAAAACTTTGATGCCGCCATCGACGCAAATGGATCTGGAGTTTGTCCCTAGAATTCTGTTTTATGGCCACAGATCTGAGTTTGTCATAGAAATCAACCGACGCCGCTTGAAGAAATCTGGAGCTTTTGATGTCGTTCGCCCTTCGCCTAGAAGTGTTGCTACTTCTGAAGTCGGCGTGGTAGGGTGGTTGTCGGTTTGGTGTTTGGAGTGGCTGAATTTGATTAGCGTGCTGTTTGAGTTGTGCAAGGAGGAGACATGGTGAGGCAGTTGTCTGAGATCGTGGTTGTAGCGGAGGCCTGAGGCGGATGTGGGGTGAGGTCGGGTTTGGATTTTTTTGTTGTGGATCTAAAAGTGATGGGGATAGTCATCTGAAATTTTTTGTTACCTGATTTCTTGGCATTAGGCGGTGGTGGTCATTTTGCTCTTTACTTAAATAACGACTTGTAAGATTTCTCTATTTTGTTTTTTGTTTTTTTATTTTGTTTACTCGTGCTATGAAAGATTCATAACTTCAGTTGTTAAGAATTTAGTATACAAAATGTCACTCCAGCTGCTCGATTAAATTTCGCGGTCAACAGTTAAGTAATAGTATTGTCCATGGCTCTCTTTCTTTCTCATTCTTTTGACCAAATTCTAAAAATGCCCTCTGTCTCATTCTCAAGGCCTGCAAATTCTATCCATCGCTACCCACCCATTGCAGCTTCGTTCCCATTACGTAAGTTGTTGCTACACTAGATTTACTTACGGATGCGGAATTTTTTGTGAATTTCCCGTTTCTTCATGTTTATAATAGTGTGGTTGCGTAGGGCATAAATCAATTAGTTTGAAGGTAGAAGCTAGACATAATGCTAGAAAAGAAACCCTAAAGATCCGAAACCGTAGATTTCGAAAAAAAGGAATGTTTTTTTTCTTGGTTTGTATTAGTGTGCGTCGTTAAGTATATTGTTAATGTACAGTAGGATTGCTACATGATGTGATTAGTGCAATTTTTACCTCAGCCCCAAAATTGCCCAGCATAAGCATTGGAATAAATGAAGATCCAGAGTTTGAATTAGGCTATTGGTATATTTTCTGCAGTTTGTAATGTTTGTTAGGAACATTAATATATCATTTTTGAAAGAAAGTGAAGTTTGATTACATAGGTTTTAAGAAATACTAGCAGCAGCACCAAATATTTACTTTGAAAGAGAAGAAGACGGTGAATCATATTGTATTATTGTCTAGATGAATATCGATAATGCATAAATATTTTTCCGTTGTGATTGAAACATGCAAGTATTTATTTATTTTGCTTAACCAAATTACAAGAAAACAAACGGGGTGATTACTTGCTCTAATTCTACCCTTTTCCGGCAGATAACTTTGATTTTCAGTATGAATCATGCATAAATACACTTAGTTCTTTTCATATCAAAATTTGGGAAATCCGAATAAAGATAACACGGACTATTTATTTTTTATAGCGAAAAACAGTTTACTGGCTAAACTATAGAAACCATTCTCATTACCTGCCACATTGCTTAATGAGAAGGAAAATATCAATTTTCTGCCTGATTCCCTTGAGAAACTTTTATGAGTTTATACTTAATGAGGTTCATTGATTTATAATTTCTAATGTCGGGTTCTCAATTTTTTGAGACAGTTCAATGGGTCGCCCGCAAAGCCAGGGTTTTTTGTGTTCTGTTCAACCCCGCAATTGTATGCTATGTTGGTTGATGATCTAAATAAGAAGACATTAATTTACGCATCTACTTTACACAAAGCTATTCATGGGGAGACGGGCTGTACCACTGTAGTAAGTTCTTACTAACCATTGTTATTGTGCAAATTTGTTGTTGCATTTGGGCTTGTTTTTCAAGTAAACTTATATTTATATTACACAATTATAGACTAAAGAATATCCTCTTAGGATTTGACTGTATGTTGATACTTGTATATAAGCTGTACATATATAATTTAAGATGCTCAGTGGGTATGTAATATTTGGTTGCATAATTGGCGAGAACGAGAATCCCTTTGTAACGCACTTACTAACACCAATATATAAGGACCGATATCTTTCTAATGATCATATAACTCCCTGTTTATGTACCTTTTTTAAAGGAGAGAGAGAGAGTGTGTGTGTATCACTGGGTCATGATCCTTGCATCGCGATATGCAAATTTATGGATGTTGCAGTGCTTCAGATTAGTAACATAAGTTACTTGCATTGTGAACGGGACTTTAAATCAAATATTATTTTTTGATTTGCACATATGAATGTGCCTTTACACATTTAATTCTGATATCAACTTTTGTTCTGTTACAGCCTCTTTTTTCAATTTTAATGACTGAAAAAACCTTGCTTCTAACATGATAAAATATAACTTTAATTTCTTGCAAAAAATTGATCTTCGGTCAGAATACAAAAGTGCATGATACAGAAGATTTATTGAACTTTTCACATCAATGAAAGCATTAAATATCATTAGCAATTTTTAAAGCAAAACGATTGTGAGAAGAAATAATTAACACATAACTTGCTGAGAATGAAAAAAGAAACCTGAAAGTATGCATTTCATTGTAATTTGTAACTGTGTTGGATACAATAAAATAATTACTGACATAATTCCCATAGATAGATAGGTAGGAAATTAACTAAGCTGAGCAAATTAGTATAGAGTTGAGAAATTAGAATTTGATTGGCTCGCTGATTTCATCAAACCAATTCTTAACCAATGCGTATCCAGGTTGTTGATACTTTGCCCAAAGAGTTTCCTTTATTGCAGGTTGTTATATTAAGAAGGAAGGATTTAGGGTTGGCATTTGGTTTTTTTACAATGCTTGATAAAGTTAAAGGTGGTGAGAACATTTGAACTCTTATCAAATTACAGGTTATTTATGTAATGTATGTAGAGTGTATTTAGTAGTATATTCAAGTTCGAATTAGTAATTAATGTTTAAACCTTTACTGAATATTATGACTCAAGGTCTTAATATTTGATTTCATTATCACATATTCATGTTTGAATTTGCATCTGATAGCTATTGTGTGTTTACATCAATCAATGTATAAATGGACGTTATTGCGTGTTTACATCAATCAAACAAAACTCAAATACTGATTTCTCCTTGTTTAGGGATAAACTAATTAATTTAAGTACTTTGTTGCTCCTTTATTTCCATTTCCAGCACTTTAGTTGGAAAAAACACAGGAACTCTTACGGTTACACGTATGCATTTACTTTTTATGCTGTTACCCCTATACATCCGGCCTACTGCTTATGCAAATTTAATGTTGTAGAAGATTAAATCCTCTTCTTTACCATATTTATTTGGACAAACTTTCAAATTAGACCCGAGAAAATAATATATTTCAATTTTAGGCCTCGTCCAAAATTTGTTATAAAAATAGGCCTAGTTTTGCGCAAATATGCACCGCGCAAGTGTATTTTTTTAAAACAAATTTGTACATGCGCAAATTTGGAATGCGCAAGTGTTATTTTAAAAAAAACATGTTTGAGCATTTTTGGAATGAGCAAGTGTTATTTTTGAATTTTTTTTTTTCTGCTTGAACAATTTTGAAATGCGCAAGTGTTAGTTTTGAAAAAAAAATTGTGCTTGCGCATTTTTGGAATGCGTAAGTATAAAATGTTGTATGAAGCAAAACTAGTCATATTTTTGTAATAATTTTTAGACGAGGCCTAAAATTGATATATGTTATTTTCTCGAGCCTAATTTGAAAATTTGTCATATTTATTCCAATTTCTATTTTCTTTCCCCACATTGTTTAATCTTTGGGTTGTTCTGCTTGTTCATTTAGATTTAAGGAAACAAAGCCATGTTTTCCAAAATTGTATTATCATGTAGTATTCTTATTTGTTTAATTATCTGCATTAAAATTTTAAGTTAAATTTGAATCACTGATATTAGGTTTGAATCCAATCAAATTAAGTATTTATGTTCTTTTGTGTCTACTGCATGTCACTTCCAAAATTTAAATTAGAGCAGGTATACCACCGTATATCTTATTTTGTATGAATTTAATTGCTTAATTTGTATTGTTCACTTTTATAATGAAACTATCGATGTTAATTTAGAAAGGTAAACACAAAGACTAACATCTTTTTGGTAGACTTTACTAATTTTTAGTTTTAAAAATAACTCACCATTTCTATTATGTGATATTTCTTTAACTGTTCTTCATATTCAATGATGAATCATAGCTTGATTTAAGGCAAAATTAAATTTCTTGTCAGTTGTTAACCAAGGATTCAAAGATGTGGTTACTTGATACGTCATTGCTTGTAGTTTGCTTGGTTTTCTTTTGTTCGCACCTACTTTTATACTGGTGGTTATCCTTCCAAGAAATCCTAATAGTGATTTACTCTAAAGTAAGTTTAGGACAATTTGCTTTAAGTATACAAGTAAGGAGTAACACTATTGAGCTTCAGAGATAAACATCTCATATATTATTTGCACTATGTATATTTTTCATAATTAATTTTTGGACTTTGAATTATGCTTCTGATATAATGAATTTTTGCATTGATAATCGATTTACATAAAACAATACAGGATTGGATTTGGTTGGTTTCTACACACCAAATCTGATTTATCTGTTCATAGGTTACCGATGAGCTTGTTAAGATCTAGGTATATAGAAAACAAACAAATGGATTGAATAATCTAAATTATTGATTGAAGCAAAACAAACAGTCGGCTATATATAAAGCCTTACAGTACAAAATATGAAAGATTCAAAACATAGCAAACTGATCCTAAAGACTAGGTCTTATTCCAATTAAACTGCATATTAACATCGACTGGGTCTCTTTAACATTCCCTCCCTTGAACCTAATGCTTTGTCAAGCATTTAGTTCACATCAGCAGCAGCATGCATTCCCAGTTCTTCTCTGAGTTTCTTGAAAGTTTCAAACTTAAGTGGCTTTGTAATCAAATCTGCAAGCTGGTCTTGTGAACCACAAAATAACATCTGAATAACACACTCCTTAGTAAGGTCGCGAAGGAAGTGATAACGGACCATAATATGTTTGGTGCGGCCATGAAACACTGGGTTCTTCGACATCTTAATGGCTGATGTGTTATCACACATTATCGTTGTACCACCCGATTGATCATGACTGATTTCTTTAAGCACTTTACTCATCCAAACTGCCTGATAGGCGCATGCTACAGCTGCAACAAACTCTGCTTCTGTAGATGACAATGCTACAATCGGCTGCTTTCTTGATGATCAAGCAACTGCACCTCCACTCATCATAAACACATACCCCGAAGTACTCTTACTGTCATCGACGTCTCCTGCATAATCACTGTCAGTGAAACCAACCAAATCACTTGCACCATCCCTTTTGTAGAACACGCCATAGTCCACCGTCCCTTGCAAATACCTTAAAATTCTTTTGGCGGCTGCAAAGTGTAACTGTGTAGGACTTCCCATGTATCGACTAATGATGCATACCACAAACATAAGATCAGGTCGAGTAGCAGTGAGATACATCAAGCTTCCTACTATCTGTTTAAATACTGTAGCATCCACCTTGGATCCATCTTTATCGCTGCAGATTTTCTGCCCTGGAACAATAGGATTTCTCACTGAATTGCTTTCTTCCATCCTAAATCGCCTCAAAACTTCAGTTGCATATTTTCTTTGACATATAAAAATGCCATTGGATTTCTGCAAGACTTCTATTCCAAGAAAGAACTTCAATTCCCCCAAGTCAGTCATCTCAAACTCCCTCTTCATAGAATTTTTGAACTCACTCAACAACTCTTCATTATTGCTTGTAAACATTA
Organism: Allium fistulosum; assembly: GCA_030737815.1. Taxonomy (NCBI): domain Eukaryota; kingdom Viridiplantae; phylum Streptophyta; class Magnoliopsida; order Asparagales; family Amaryllidaceae; genus Allium; species Allium fistulosum. The sequence continues at coordinate 757,247,051 of CM060902.1, forward strand.
AATCATCAACATAAACACTCACAATAAGAATATCAACTCCCTTCTTTTTAACAAAGAGTGTTTGTTCACTGGGGCTGCATATGAAACCTTCTTTGAGAAAATAAGACTCTATTCGATTGAACCAAGCCCTAGGCGCTTGTTTTAGCCCGTATAGAGCTTTTCGAATCTTATACACCTTTTGTTCACTTCCTCTCTTCTCATATCCCTTAGGCTGCTCTACATACACATCCTCTTTCAACTCTCCATGCAAGAATGCTGATTTGACATCCAACTGATGAAGCTTCAAACCCCTTTGAGCTGCTAGAGCTATGATCATCCTTACTGTGTCCAATTTAGCCATAGGTGCATATACTTCTGAGTAGTCAATTCCTTGTTGCTGCGAGTAACCTTTGACCACAAGTCTTGCTTTGTATTTACTAACCTCCCCTAGCTCATTAAACTTGGTTTTATAAACCCACTTTATACCAATCTTTTTAGCTCCTGTAGGTAAATCCACCAAGTTCCAAGTCTGGTTTTTCTCTATTGACCCAATCTCTTCATTCATGGCCCGTCTCCATTTAGCACTCTGTATTGCCTCTTCAAAAGTTGATGGATCTGTTGTGACCATTAGTGCCATATTTGCTTCCTCCTCTCCTGATAAGCCTTCGCCTGATACATAATCATCAGTCCATGTGGGAGCTCTACGAATCCTGCCCTCCCTTACTTCCAAATTTTCTTCTCTGGCAGGTGCAACAGCAACATCAACTACATTGTCATCTCCCATAGCTTCTTCTTCCTGTATGTTTATATCACCCGCAACTCCTTCTTCTACTTCAACTGTAGCTTGTTCATTTTTATTCTCCCACTCAAGCTCTTCTATTAGTTCCTTTCCATTACTAGAATCCCAATCACACATACGATCCTCTTCAAACACCACGTCATGACTAATGATCACTTTATCACTAACTGTATCATACATCTTGTACCCTTTAGACCTCTCACTGTAACCAAGCAATACACAGATCACGCGCTTGTTGTCAAGCTTAACCCTCTTAGCGTCTGGAATATGTACGTAACCCACACATCCAAATACCCTGAAGTGATCAACAGATGGTTTTTCCCCACTCCAAGCTTCCTCCGGAGTCATGTTCTTAACCGTTAGTGTAGGCGAGCGATTTAGAATATGAATGCACCAAAGAGCTGCTTCCGGCCAGAATGACTTAGGTACCTTCTTCTCCACAAGCATTGCTCTCACCATGTTCATGATAGTTCGATTCTTACGTTCAGCCACTCCATTCTGTTGCGGGGTGTAAGCTGTGGTCAGTTGCCTTTTTATTCCATGTTCTCTACAGAAAACATCAAATTCTGCAGAGTTAAACTCTCCTCCTCTATCCGTTCTCAAGCATTTGATAGGCAAACCAATCTCCTTTTCCACAAACATTTTGAAACGTTTAAAATGAAAGAATGCTTTTGACTTCTCTATCAGAAAGTAAATCCATGTCTTTCTAGAGAAATCATCTATGAAACATAGTAGATATCTCTTCTTGCCGCTTGAAATTGGTTTGATAGGGCCACAAAGATCAGCATGAACCAACTGCAGTCTTTCTGTTGCTCTCCAACGAGTCACTTTTGGAATAGGAGTCCTATATTGTTTGCCTTTCATGCATGCGTCACAAAGAATATTCCATGGAGTGATCTGTGGCAAACCTAACACCATATTTTTTGAATGCAAAATGCACAAACCTTTGTAACTTAGGTGTCCATATCGATGATGCCATAACTTGGACTGATCCATGGTGCAAGCTTGAAGATGCTTTCCTTCTACAGTCGAGACAGTGCTAGCTTGAAGGCATTTTCCTTCTGCAGCTGAGACAGATGGTTCGGACAACAAGATAAACATCTTATTAGCACTCATCACTGACTCTACTATCTTACCCTTCTGTGGATGAAATAAACTGCAGACTCCATCCTGAAATAACACAGCTACCCTCTTTTCTTGAAGCTGCCCTACGCTTAACAAGTTGTTCTTCAACTCAGGTACACAATACACATCACTAATGAAGTAATTAACCCCATTTAACACCAATTTTACTAATCCCTTCCCGATGACCATCATCCTTGTATTATTTCCAAGTTTGACAGAATGAGTGAAACTAGTATCCAAATTTATAAACATACCAGGATCTCCGCACATGTGATTTGAGCAACCCGAGTCAACAAACCAGGCATCCTTTCTCTTTGTTTCATGCAACTCCACGTACGCCATCAATAAAAGCTCGTCTTCCTCCTCTAATTTTGCATAGTTAGCCTCCTTATTCCATGTAGGACACTCGTATTGAAAGTGCCCCAGGTTGTGACACTTATAACATTCTACGATTCCTTTGTTGAAGTTGGCTCTACCGCGCCCACGTCCCCTGCCTCTGGGAACCAATGCTCTTCCTCTGCCTCTAGCTCCAGTCCTATCTTTTACCTTCAAAACTTGATCTTCACCTTCGCTACTCATCCTTCTAAATTTTTGCTCATGAACCACCAACGTACTTTGCAGTTCATCAACCGTCATGGTATCAGTATTCTTTGCCTCTTCTATGGACACTACCACATAGGTGAACCTCTCGGTTAGAGTTTGTAAGATCTTCTCTACGATCTTTGAATCTGCCATAACTTCTCCATTGCTCCTCATCTGGTTGGAAACAGTCATAACTCTTGCAAAGTACTCTGTGACTGTCTCGTTATTCTTCATAGCCAGAATTTCAAATTCTCTTCTCAAAGAGTTAAGAAGAGACTTCTTTACCTTGGCATTTCCACCGAATTTCAGCTTCATGGAATCCCAAATAGACTTGGCAGTGCGACGATCCAATATTTGTTGGAAAACAGATCGATCTATAGCTTGGAAAAGATAGTGCTTCACCTGATGATCCTTGGTTATTGCATCCTCAAGCTGCGCTAGTTGTACATCTGTCAACGTAGTTCTATCTCTCGGTTCCTCAAAACCTTTATCCACAAGGCTCCACAGGCCCTTTGCCCTCAGCAAATTCTCCATCAACTCACTCCAATGATCATAGTGCCCGTCGAAGTGAGGGATTTTGGTTAGGGTTTTATCTTCACTCATTCTCACAAGTTTAATCACTCGAAGGCTGCTGCTTCTCCAAGCCCAGTGCGGGCTCTGATACCAAATGTTAAGATCTAGGTATATAGAAAACAAACAAATGGATTGAATAATCTAAATTATTGATTGAAGCAAAACAAATAGTCGGCTATATATAAAGCCTTACAGTACAAAATATGAAAGATTCAAAACATAGCAAACTGATCCTAAAGACTAGGTCTTATTCCAATTAAACTGCATATTAACATCGACTGGGTCTCTTTAACAGAGCTTGCTTAATATGTTAGAGTGTGGTGAAATTCTAAAGAAAATATGCCATTGTTAACATTTTATAGGGTGGATCTTTGAAATGCAGGTGAGAGCACCGTTGCGTCTAAAGCAGTAACTTATATCAACAAACTTCAGTTTCAACCAAATATTGAGTCCATAAATGATGATTCCACCGTAGTTATAGATTGTTTCACCTTATCATTCCCAATTTTATGGAGGTATGCATTATTTTGAAAGCATCAAACTATTCTTCATATCCTGTTCCAATGTATTATTGTTCCTTCAGATTGGACATTGTGAGTTTTATTCAGTCTTTGGTGTTTGTATGGCTCAATATTTTCAGTTATCCATATGAGTATAGAAGGGTCTTCTTACACTATACAAAACATATGGATATTAAGTGCATTGAGATGCAATTAATTGTACAATAACATGAATTTATTGTCATTATATCATATAACTCTAAAAATATGTAAAGTAAATTGGCGCTGGGCATTACCATTTTACACACAAAGAGTAATTATTATTTTCATGAATTATATTTATATAATAATATTATATACATCTTAAGTAGCAGTTAGCAGTGATTTTCCCATTCATTAAATATTAACATGATTATCTTCTTTTTTTGCAATTGAATCATGAGGATTGAAATCATTGCATCTTCCAGAATTAACTAACGAAGCTAACATGTTTTCTTCTCTTTTAAATGTAATTATCACCTCAATCAATCCATTCCTTTAATTCTATCATCTAGCAGAATTAATTAATGGCAACTTACATTTATGCTTTTTCTATATCCAAGCATTCACCGTTTGTACATCATAAGTCTTCTGCCTCCCTTTGAGTGCAAATTAGTTAAAATTATTTGTATGCAATTGTGGTTGGGTAGATTTATGGTTTTGACTGGAAGCGTGGTGGTGGTGGATCATGGAAGAAGGGAAGGTAGAGAGAAAATCCACACACCATGATCTGTCATGGTTCCTTGAATTCATGTTTAGTTGGCATCATTTTAAGAATTTATGCAAAATAATTCATAGATGTTTTGTCCTTCCCTTTTTCGTTCCAATTTCCTCATTTCCTTCACATAAATGAAATCAGCCACCACTCTTTCATGTTGGAATCAAAAATATTTTCCTTTATCCAAATCAAAATCACTCATAGTGGTTGTTTAGTTGACATCAAATTTATAAAATTTATTTTGCCACCATATATTGTAGTCACTTTTACAATTTTTATCTAAGTTGGTTGAAAATAATTCAACCGTGAGAAGCGTAGAACTCACGTTCATGCGTTATCAGTTGATGTTTGTAAATCCACAGGAACAACACTATTTCAATCCTTCATTATTACCGCTTTGAATTTTTGGTGGTTTATGATCCATTTGTTAAATTCATTTTTGTGAAGTTTTTGTTTTCCTTTCCCTTCATTCATGTATCCAAGCACTGTGAATGATTAACCCAATGCATTGGTATTGATTGTCATGTTACAAACTTGAATTTATGCTTCTAGTCAGAGAAATGAGAGACATAAGGAAAACGAAGTGGGAAACACATTAAAGTAAACCCAAATTAGTTCCTATATAAGCATGAAATATTCAAAAAAATCTAGCATTCTTTTTTTAAAAACAAAATGACATACAATATTAGTCTTTTAGTTATATATAAATTTATGTTAACTACCTTATGTATGAATACATTCTTTAGAAAGAGACAATTACATTTAGTTACTTTCAGTAGTGGCCAACACTTTAGCCAAATTGACTTAGTCCTTACTAGAAGATATGACAAACGAGCTTGTGTAGATTGCAAAGTCATACTTGGAGAATGTGTCGTCTCACAACATTAGCTTTTGATATTCGAGTTTTACCTTTAGATACGTGTTCGATAGGATAAAGGAGCCAAGATTAGTATAACGAAATGGTGGAAGCTCAAAGGAGACATCTTATGGGTGTTTAAGGATAGAGTGATGGGAGAAGGGGCATGGAATATGGAAGGAGAAGCAAATGACATGTGGGATGAGATGGCAATATGCATTCAGAAAGTGGCTACAATATGCATTCAGAAAGTGGCTACTGAGGTGTTTGGGATAACAAAAGAAAATAAACGTGAACCTAAAGATTCATGGTGGTGGAACAGTGATGTGCAAAAGGCTATTAAAGAGAAGAAGGAATGCTACAAATGCTTGCATCATCACATGAACAATGACAACACACAAAAGTACAAAGCGACAAAGAAGAACGCAAAGAGAGCGGTGAGTGAAGCAAGGGGTCGGACGTATGAAGATCTATATCAAAAGCTAAGTACAAAGGAGGGTGGAAAAACATTTATAGGATAACTAAGCTCCCTGAGAGGTATATGAGAGACTTCAACCAAGTTAAATGCATTAAGGATGAGAATAATAGACCTTTGGTGAAGGACGATGAGATAAAAAATAGATGGATATAATACTTTGACAAGTTATTTAATGAAGAAGGTGATAGCACTACGATCGGGTTGAACGACTCTTTTAATGACACCGTCAGACATTTTGTTTGGAGAATTCAAGAGTTCGAGGTAAATGAGGCGCTAAAATGGACGAAAGTAGACGACGCGTTGGGGCCTGATGACATCCCCATTGAGGTGTGCAAATGCCTTGGAGATGTAGGGATAGCCTGGTTAACTAAGTTGTTCAATAATATTTTCAAATCAAACAAGATGTCAGATGAGTGGAGGAGAAGCATATTAGTTCCAATCTTAGGAATAAATGAGATATTCAAAGTGGCACAAACTACAGAGGAATTAAGCTTTGAGTCATACAATAAGATTTGAGAGAGAGTCATTGAACATCGATTAAGAAAGATGACAAGCGTTTCAAAAAACAATTTAGTTTCATGCTTGGGAAGTCGACCACAGAGGCGATTTTCTTAATAAGACAACTTATGGAGAGATTTAGGAACCAAAAGAAGGATCTACATATGGTATTTATCGATTTAGAGAAAGCTTTGACAAAGTACCAAGAAAGGTTATGTGGTGGGCTCTGGAAAAGAAGAGAGTCCCAACAAAGTACATCACCCTTATCAAGGATATGTACAATGATGTTGAGACTGGTATCAGAGCATGCGATGGTAAAACCAGTGATTCTTCCATTAACATAGGATTACATCAAGGGTTAGCTTTGAGCCCTTACATTTTTGGCCTAGTGATGGATGAGGTTATGAAGGGTATACAAGGTGAGATTCTATGGTGTATGCTCTTTGCTGATAATGTTGTGTTGATTGACGAAAGTAGGATAAAGGTTGATAAACAACTGAAGTTGTGGAGGCAGACTTTAGAATCAAAGGGTTTTAGGCTTAGCATAACTAAAACCGAGTATATGAAGTGCGAGTTTAGAGGTGTCAGGTCAGAGGATGGAGATGTCACTCTGGCCGGAAAAGTAGTGCCCAAGAAGGAATCCTTTTGATATTTAGGGTCAATGTTGCAGTATGATGGTGAGATTGATGAAGATGTTAGCTTTAAAATTCAAGCGGGATGGGTGAAATGATGACTAGGGTCTGGCATTCTCTGTGATTGGAAAGTTCCACAAAAGCTTAAAGGAAAGTTCTATAGAGCGGCAATCAGACATGCGATGTTGTATGGTGCAGAATGTTGGCTTACTAAAAGGCAACACGTCCAAAAGATAAGTGTAGCAGAGACGCATATGCTTCGATGGAGCTGTGGTCATTCAAGACGAGACCGAATTAGAAATGATGATATACGTGACAAACTTAGAGTAGCACCAATTGAAGAGATGCTAGTCCAACACAGCCTAAGATGGTTTGAACATCTTCAACGGAGGCCTCCTGAGGCACCTGTGCGCGTTGGAATTATAGGCCGCATCGAATGCTTAAAGAGAGGTAGAGGTCGACTAAGGTTGACATGGGAGAAAGTAGTAAAAAGAGACTTGTGAGATTGGAATATATTCGAAGAGCAAGTGTCGGACATGAGCGCGTGGAAGTTAGCGATCCACGTTACAGAATCATGAGCTAGGAGTTTTTTACTTACGGTTGGTTGAGGAGTAGTGTTATAGGTTTTAGATTATAGGACTAGTGAATAGGAGCCTAAGACGTAGTGTTTGGTCTTCGGTCCCTATTGCTATTAGTACCATTATTACTATTAGTACGAGTATATACGCACGCCCTTTGTGGGCTTGTCTAGTTACTTTGGTATTTGGACTTAACTATACACGAACATTTTTTTAGCATTTTTGTTTTCTTTCATTACAACCTATTTGATGATTGCTATATATACTTCTGTAGGTCAAGATGTTAATTACATTTTCTTTTTGCCTTCATATTTCATTGTTGCAATTGATCCTTCAGTCACTTTCTTAGTTATATTGATTTCAAAGTGAACTGATATTCTAGCTTATTCCCTATCATTCACCTTTTCTGTCAAGAATACGGAGAACTATACTTTAACAGTTAACATATCTGTGGAGCACCTGTGCTATAAGTATATTTTTCTCCCTAATCTCTTTTAAGCTAAATACAGGCTATCCTCCATTAATATTTATATTGAAACAAAGAAATACCTCAGAAAAGTGTTTAGAGATAGATAAAACGTTTGTGTACATAATTACAGGTGAAGGTGGAAACAGGAGATGCAAGAGATGTGCTAGAAATGTTTACTTTTTATCTAATTAAAAATTTACGGACGGATGTATGCTATAAGTGCAAAAGCTTTGATTGTTGTAACATTTTCATATCAAGCAAATTGACAGTGAAATTATGTTGATGAGTAGATGGAAAGGAAATGGTCATGGAGAATGCAAAAATAAATTTTTTTGATGAATGCATGGCATTTTTGGAATTTTAAAAAGACACCGTGGAAGAGATTAAGATATGCTTCAGCCTTACTTTAGATCCTGGTTATTATATTAAAAGTATAAGCGTTGGACTGAGAATAGATTTGAAGTTGATATTTATTGATCATTACTGTAACCAACATAAACTTTTGCTACTAAATTAAACAATATCAGGTAGGTAGATAGATTTACGATTATTACTTATTCCTCAATTTTCCTAAGTGTAGAAAGCAACGATTTTTTTCAATACATGCATCCAATATAATGATGTACAGTAATTGTAGTAGTTAAAAACCGTAGCAATATTAAACCATAATCTCTTTTAATGTCATGGGCTCCAGTAGCATCTCCAGGCCCGCTATGTGCTCCAATCTAAGAACCTACAGCCCTTTTTATCTTCTCCACCATTCCCTTCCCTCCACTTCCTTCTTTCGATCTCGTTCCCGCCACCTCCTGCTTCTTCGTATGCACCGTATCCGAAAGTACCTCGGACAGCGCTCTATCTTCTTCTCCTGGACTCACCTTGCCCCATCTCCCCTTCCATGTTGCCTTTCGATCTGACTCCTGATACTATATCGCACATAGTATGTGCTATTTTCTTGCTATACTCGGTAGATCCGACTACAGCGGAGATGGCTGCGTCTTTGACTGCGGTTGCAGTCGAAGATGGTTTTTCTGTGTAGTTCGAGGTCGACTTCTGCTCTTGTCCAGATTCCTGAATTGGTTGATCCTCATGTGTCTTTTCTAAAGTATATTGGGTTACTCGGTTGATTTAAGTTTATCGGATATAGAATCGGTGATTCTCCAACATCATCTCAACCACCTGTACTCACATTTTCACTTGTTTAACACCAGAACTAACAAAGAGTAATTTTCCCTAAAGGGTATTTTTGATAATCCAAAAAGACACGGTTGATATTAGTTAATGGAATTCTCATCATTAGTAGTAAAGATTACTATTATTATTCTCATGGTTTTTTTTAATTTCTTTACCTATTTTTATTTTTGTTTTATTTATTATTATTATTATTTATTTAATTATTTTACTTTATTTTATTTTTATCTTTATTTCTATTATTATTATTATTAAATCTATTATTGTTATTATTACTTTTAAATTGACTTTGTCATTTAGTTTTGGGTTCAATCTCTAGCCAACCCCAACTTGTTTGGGAATAAATGCTTGGTTGTTGTTGTTGTTGTACCTTATGTATGAATCCTGTTACTTTTTAAAAAAGAACGAGAAAAGTTCATGAACCCATGGTACCAAGATCCAGTAAACAATATAAGCAAAAGAATGGGAAATTAAACGTTTATGAATCATTCATGTCATGAAACATTTTAGATTCATTGATATATATTTTGCTTATAAAAAATCTTTATTTATCGGTAATTTAGTTTTCTAATGTTGGATTTCCCAGTTATGCTCCCTATTCACTTTTTTACCACATGAACTATATTCATAATTTAATGAAAATTTCACTTAATCATGAGTGAAACTAAAAGTAATTTCAAATAATCATTAAGTGAATAAATAAGCTTCTCATTTTCATTAACTAATTGCCTTTAATCCTGTAAACACTTCAGTTTTTATTTGTTAGTGAAATTACATCATTTTAATGAAACTATATATGAATTACTAAAAACATTTTTTGTATTAGGTAACACTTCATTTTTAGCTGAATGTACAATACAATGTATAAGAAAATTTTGTAATGTATTAACAAACGTCCTGTAAGGTTTTAACAAGGATATTGCTCACAATTTGAATTCTAATATTGTCCTGTAAATCAACTCGGTACCGAGAGAACTGTACTTATCGGCAATGTTGGTGTGACTGCTAAGATGCTGGGAATTGATAATGTTAGAGCTAGAAATGTAAATCAGAATGTGAATGCACAACAATCGGAGGAATATGTGCTAAAGCTTCCCCATAAGAACGAAGGACATAATGAAAACAGAGGTGCGGATCCAAATGCAAATGTGCAGCCAGAAGAGTATGTGCCATAATATGTGCCAGAATTCCCCTACAGGAGCAGGGGCAGAATATCGCTTTTGGTCGAAGGCCTTCATTGGACGGGGAAAACCGAATTGTTGAGTAAATAAGGAGAATAGTTAGAGGTAGATCCCTAGACCAAAGTTTGGAGGATGTGAACAGGAATCCATTCATATCTAATATTTGGAATGCAAGGAATCCCTTGATTTCAAGCTTTCGACACTAGAAATATATGATGGAAAGTCAGATCCGATGGTTCATCTGATGAGACACATCCGACATATAGAGGTGTTGGATGCTTTTGAGGAAATAATGGGGCATTTTTTCCCATTATTCTTAATGGATTTGGCGGCGATGTGGTTTAGACAGTTGGAGAATGGGTCCATAAGCACATGAGCCTATTTGGTGAATAAGTTCTTAAGACAGTTCATAGTTCATGTCTCGCGACCAAAGAATGTGATGACGCTATCAAGTGTGAAGCAAAGGCCTGGAGAGACCTCAAGGATCAATCTAACAAGATACAATGCGGGAGCTGCAGCCGTCGATAAGCTAGATCCGTCTAAATCTTAATGGCGGCAGTATCTAGAGTCGCAAGCAAGACCGACTTCAAGACTGCTTTAGGAAGGGATCCACCGATGGATCTCATGGAATTCTACCACAAAGCTAAGAGATAATTGCATCAGGAAGACAACGAAGCTGAGGATGCTGAAGTTAATGTTGTGGATGACAGGGGACTATCTAGAGCAGGAAACCAAAAAGACAAAGGAGAAAAGAAGAGAGAATGATGACTTCGGGGAACCGAAACGACAAAGGAGGGTGTCGAAATTCTCCTTCTACACTAATTTAACAGAGACCTCGGAGAGGATATATCTAGACACTGGGGGACATACCCCCTATCAAAAGTCAGTTAGGAGAGAGCCTATTGATCAAGAGAAAAGATCAAGAAAGTTTTACATCTTTCATAAGCTGGATGGACATGAAATGAAGGAGTACCAATACCTTCATGATCTAATAGAAGAACTGGTTCGGTGTAACTAGCTGCAATAATATGTGAGGAATCGAACTGCAAATTTTCGGCCGAAGCAACCACTATCTGCATCAAATGCATCATGGAACAACTAGGGATCTGGTTCGAGACTCGAAATCTCATGATCTGGATGAACGGGAGTCGAACCTGATTCCCACGCTCTGTATTTTCGTTTCTTTTCTTGCACTTTACTTTTCGTATTAAGCAATAAAGGCAATAATAACCCTAGGCCGCTTACATATGTATGGGATACCGAATGGTCCCTAGGCACGCTCTGAGTCGGACGCCTAAGATGACTACTTAGGAAAATAATAGCCTTGGACTGCTTACATATATACGAGACCTATATTGGTCTCTAAGCACGCTCTGAGTTGGATGTCCAGGATGAGCACTTAGGATTTCTGCTTGATTTTTCTAATTTGAATATTTAATTTTTGAAAAATCCACATTAAATGTGATTACCAATATTAATCGCTTTGTTGTGTGCTTTACATATGTGTAGTTATATGTAATGTGTGTTTATGGATCTTGGAAATATAGTTTATATGTTAAGTGATGATGGAAAGTTGTGATTTTTACTTATGTACTAAGGTCTGTAACGACCCGGGATTTCGTATTGATTTATAATCGTCATTAAACGATTAATTGATTGTTAATTGCTGTTGAGTATTTTAAATCAGCTGAAATTCTTTTGAAAATTGGTTAAGTGTAGTTGAGCTTTGCAAATTTGAATCTCGGCCCATCCATTTTGGTGCCTTATTGTTTGAAGTATAACCGGTCCCTCTTTTCATTTGCATTCATTCGAAAACCCTATAACCCGGTTCCTCTATTATCCACTTTTCATCACAACCCTAAAAAAATAAACAAACGAGAAAAAAAAATGGCGGCTCGTCTCCTTCGCTCCTCTTTCTTCGACAATTAGGGTTTTGATCAAATTGAGGCTGCCGACAAGGTTGTTCGATCAATTTGCTTTGTCGATCAATTAGGGTTGCTCACGGCCGCTTCTAGTTTGGTCGAGCTCGTAAACAAAGTGAGTGAATTTCTTTCACTCACCTCTAATCTTACACTATGCTCGGTAGTTCGCTTTTGTTTGTTGTTGATGATTTCACTGTCTTTTTCTACTTTGTATAAATTGACATTTGATTGTACGGTGTGATTTTCGTAATCACCACGGTTTCGCTTTATGACCTGTTCGACTTTGGTGAAATTGGATTTTTGAAATTTCTGAGTTCTTGTAATCCACGGATTGATGACTTCATTTGACTTTAGTCATCTGACTTTGTGTATGCTATTCTCTGATTTGTTAATTTGATCTGGTCTTGATTCGACCTGTAGTTGTCTTCGACTGCAAGCTTAATTTCATGAAAATATTTTGATGAAAATTATTTGGCTTTGCATTTTCCTGAAGTAATTGACTTCAGTCAGTAATTCATGGCTTCAGCTTGTTTTGATATTACTAGACTTTGATTGACTTCAAGTTTGGCAACTATGTTGTTTCTGGCTTCAATGAACTCTTTATACTTGATGTTTCACACGTGTATATATACACATTGAGATTTTATGGTTTTCGACCTTTGCCTTTCTATTGTGGTCGGGACTTGCTCGAGTCTCGTTCTTGTAGCCTTGCTTGTGCATTTTGATGTGGTTGACCCACCGAGTCATTTTCAATGTTCCATTGTTGCTGTATATTTGTTGTTTATATGGTGTAGTCTAGTTTTCCATTGATAGCCTGCGTTGCAATAGAGATTCATTTGGTGACAGCTTGGCTATATATGCAGTTTTAAGTGCTGCACTGCTTCATGTAGTCCAGTATTTTGTTTTGAAGAAGCAATATATCCTATTTTTTGCTTCGGCACTGGCTGTCGTAGTTGCATTTTGCATTCATGTGTTTGCACTGTCCAGCACTTTGCATTCCTGAGTTTACAATGTCCAGTTCCATTTTATTTTTCACTGGTCTGCAATTGCTAGTGAAGTTGAACTTGGTCCAGTTTTATTTAGTTGTTCACTGTTCACTGCATACATGTTCTGTTGCTCCATGTTGCATCCCCATTTAATTTACCTGCATTGTTTCATGTGTGTTCTGTATCACTTGATGTTGTTGCTTCACCTAATTTATTTGAAGTTGTAGCCTTGTTGGATTATCTTGTATTCTTTACTCTGGCTGTTCAATTTGAGATTATTGACTTTATCCACTTAGAGTTAGTTTGCACTGAGTCTTGATATCACCTGAACCTTAGTGTTGGTCTAGAGTTTGATTTGTTGTACTTGTGTATGGCCTTAACTTGAGAACTGATGCTTGCACTTGCACATTTGGGTTTCACATGTACACTTGTGTGCCTGTCATTCTGCTTTATGCTTTATACACTTGTCTTTGTAATAGTTGTTGCACAGATATTGTTGTTGCACTATGCAGTAGCCTTGTTTGTGCAATTATGTTTTGTGATGACACTGACAAGGCAAGTTTGAGTCGGATAACTCAAACTTGATCTCGAGTTGGTGCCAGTTGCTTTTGATACGCTGATCTTTCGTGTATTTCCCTGAAGTGGCGAGGCAGTACACGCGTGCGTGTACTACAGCCACACAGAACTGATGTTTTAAGTGATATTTCAATTGCTTGAATTGTTTTGTGTATTCAATTCAATATTTTGATATTGTGTTTTGCTTTGGTGGTTTTGATCATTTTGTTGTTGTCTAATTATCTATTTGATAATTAGATTATGAGTTTTCTAATTATTTATTAATAATTAGATTTTGTTGTTAATTGCCATTAGGCAATTCTGTTGTTTTTCTAAATTATCTTCATTAATATTCTTTTCACTTATCTTTGTTGATGATTTGGACCTGTTGATTGTTGTTTAACACTGTTTAGTGTTATATCTGTCGTTATCCGATTCTCTTATCGAGGAGTCGGATATACGAGATTTCTGTTGCTGTCGTCTATTTGATATTGATTATTATTGCTTCTGTGCATTAATAACTGAGTTTGAATTAGATTGACCCATGTATTATTTTCTTTTGAATTTAATACTCGGGTCAGACCCGAGTTATTTCAGGTTGTAGATTTCCTGCTTTGAGTTGCTGTTTGAGCTATGAAGACTTTTCGTATCTTTGAAGTGGTCTTCGTCTTTTTGTAGTAGTCAGTGTGTATGTTTTAAGTTGATATGTATGTATATTAGTCGATAATGTACTTGTATATATAACTTCTTGAGTCGACAGTTGTAGTTGTACCATATGTATTGTGTCAACTGTATTGTAACTGAAATCAGTTATATATATATGAGACTTTTATTATCTGTGTTCCGCATTCTTTTGTTCTGTGTTATTATTATATATATTGTCCTAAACTATTATAAACCATCATAGTTCGTTTTATACTGGAATTGGGTATGTCGATGGGAGTAAATAAATAAGAGATGAAAAATGAAAAATATATATACCACTCCTATCGAGGTAACCAATACTAGTGTAAGGCCAACTACGGATGGCCGCTCCTATCCAGCCTTATTCTTCGTGATAACAGACAGTATTTCTTTTAATACTCTTTGTTATTGTGAGCATAGAGGTGGGGCGTCATAGTTAAAGTGTGTTGGGAATGTATGAACTTCTGTTAGTTAATGTATGCTAAAGTGAAGTTAGCTTTTAAAGTTGTTTGTTGTGACATCGACTCCCTTCAGAGAGATGGGACCAAAGTGCAAGGTGCAATTTTCGTCGTCGGAGAGCGAGTGGATGGACTTGTACGATATTGTTCGCTTTAGTTCCCATCCGAAGAGACAGGACCGAAGTGCAGGGTGTAGGTTCCCGTGCTATAAAGCGAGTGGATGGGCCTGTATGAAAAGTAAATCCCCTGACCGAAGAATGAGCGAATGGGCTTACTTGGACGTTGAGTTCCTTTATTGAAGAGCAAGTCAACTTAGCAAGGATCCGAAGAGATCGAAACCCTAGACTGGGCGATAATCGATCCAAAGAGATCGCACACTAACTTGAATATAAAATGATTTAGAGAGATTGAACCTTAGAATGGATACCGATTTGATAAAAGGATTTGAAAATCTTGAAATTTGAATAACATAGATAAATCCCAGATGAACACGGGACGATTTTGATATATGATTTAATGACTTCGAATGAAATCGGAATGATTATGATGTATAAACAACACTCAAGCAAGGGTTGGAGTCCTTAGTTGTAACAGGTTCGGAACGACCTCTAATTTGCTAGAGAACCCGAAGGAACTGGACGATTCACCACGATTGAAACAGCGAGAGAGCTCAACTACCGAAGACTGATTACTGGAACTTGTTCTTGAGCAAAGAACACCTTACAATTCGAAAGGCGTACTTTGGGGGCAAGTGTGAATCCACTTTTTAGCCAAGTAGATTTCAACCGAACTTAAAAGATCGAAACAAGGACGAAACGACTTGAAAATTGTTAAGGACACTTAGATAAAGCAAGGAAATTTGTCGGAAAAATTTCACCCCAAAATACACTAACTACACAAGTCGGCACCGACTTGTTTATTTGGTGACACCTTGTTTTTTCTCCATAATCCCCAACACCAACTCCATACGAGTTATTGTCTACCTTGCCTACTTGTGTCCAAGTGATTTCTAGGAGTTTTGAACAGCCTATTTCAAAGAGGTGAAGGGTTAAAAAGTTAAAACGACAAAATAAACAAAGCAATGATAGAACAATCATCAAGGTCAACCAACAATCGATAGAAACAACATAGGACACATTAAAACAAAGTAAGAAGAAGGACTAAAAAACTCGAAGTAATTCGAGCTAAGGAAACATGTCGACACTGACATGTTCAGGTCGGTACCGACATGTTTGGTTAACCCGGGGGCTTTGCACTTTTGCACGTGACTTTGGGCCGACATATACACTCTACTCCAACTGGAATTCTAACCCAACACAATTGTTTCCCCTATAAGTACAAGCCTAGCTACAAGCAAAACGGGATCTGATCTGATCTCTTTGCCATATTTCTTCTTCCTCTTCTTCACTTCTATCTCCTACTTTAACAACACTTGAGAAACTCCATTGTAAATCTAGGATCCACTAAATTGTGGCCAGATTTGATATAACAAGCTATAATTAAGAGAGAGAACAACTAATAAAAGAGATTAAAGTGGACGTAGGCCGGGGAATATGCTGAACCACTAAAAAATTATTGCGTGTTCTTGTCTTTCTTCTTGCTTTTACTTTGATTCTGATTAAACTGGTGCTTTCATATGATATTTGGATGTTTATTTATTATTTGGGTTAGCATGATCCAAGTCCAAATTGCTGTATTATGCCTTTAGGATAACTTAATAATTATACTACTCCAAATCTTTTTTCTTCAAAAAATTATTTATGAAATCATTTCTTAAAAACAACACTTAAATTTTAAACTTGTATAATACCCTACTAATCTTGAGAGTATGCACAACTATCTAATTTAATCTTTTATCTTTCCTTTTAAATCTAGATGTAGGCCCAAAATAAATATAGGTCTTAAAACCGAGTCGACCTCTTTATCCATCCGGCTGCAAAGTAGCTAAGAAGAGTAGCATGTTGGTATCCAAACTCAGTCCTATAGTCTACTTTTCCTTGGACACTGTAATGGCCCATTTTTCCATTCCCTTTGAATCGACAATAAACCACACATGTCCAACTCAAATTGCACGAAAAGACGGATCATTAAGGGTAATAAAGAAAAATAGACAGAACAGAATCTCACACGAATGGAATAACATATAATATTGAACAATATTTTTACAACGGAAAACTTTTTAACACATATATCAGAGTTTAACCTAAATTCAGCCTGGACAGTTATAAACATCTGTCCTCACTAAGCAAAGCGAATAATAGAATATATCCATACGTAAATGAATATCTCCAGCTCTCCTCTAGAAACTTCAACCGTCTTTGACCCTGAAACTACTCGGATCTGACCCGAGTATTGAAAATACCCGGATCAGGCTTGATAAACCAGCGTGAGAAAAACTCAATAATAAATGACAGTGTCATATATCAGCCTTTAAATAAAATCCTTTGAAAATAAAGAGTATCTCATAAGACCACGTCCACACATAAACACGGACAGGTTTTTACCTTATGATAACTAAAAAACTTTTGTATATCAAAACATTTGATATTATTTCTAATGACATCTCTTCGTAAACATTTGCAAATAAACTTATTAAACTTAGCTGAAATTGTTACCATTATTAAATTCCAGCATACTAGACTCTACAAACAAAACCGTAGGTTCTTATTGGAAAATGGATTTCCATACAAATGACCAGGTGAAGGGACTACCTTCTGATGGGTACACCTCTAGATGGATGTCCCGTGGAACCATCACAAAGCTCCTCTACCAACACAAGACCCGCCTACCTCTTTAACTAGGTAGTACCGAATATGTCATCCCCCGGTCATTACCGACCTTTAACCGAGCGCTTGTTTTCCATACACCACATTAATTTACATCCTAAACGTCATAGCAGGAAGAAATACATCTAGAAGGGGATGATCATACCCTAATGGGAATGACCCACATAGGCTTGCCGCATCTAACCCTGTTTCGGTCATTTCCGGTTGATGAGGCTTGAGGCAACGATTACCTTTTAACATAGCACATCTTCTTTCACGTTTGAATGCCACATTATCATTCCACATTCACATGACTGATTTCTACAAACGTATAACCTCTAAGCTCGTATGTCTCAGAGAAGGGTGTTAAGCTAAGAGAAGGTGTCTTCTCCGCCACCAAACAGATATACATTTATAGAGATCACTCGTTATGATTTAGAATGCAAGGTCAGACACTCATCCATACAAGTTCGTTCTAGGACCGAACGAAACTGAAGGTACTTTCCTCGGCCATTACTAGGCGAGAAGTCCTTATGGTTTTGAGGTTTTTTATAACAAAGAGATCACTGCTATAATATAGTGAATCGGGAGTTTATCCCCAATTAATCAACAAGCGGCCCCTCGTTATTATTCGTCTCAATATCTCCATCTTCAAATATCTTCATTCTTCGAACACGTAAACTGGTTCGAAGTGGTTTTTGGATAGGAATCACCTAAATCCGACCTCGGTTCCTTCGAAATCCAATTATCGATAAAAATGAATATGAGTATACATGATTTATTTAGTCTCTTTTCACTTTAATTTCAATTCGGATAATTTCGAAATCTCTTTCTTTTGTCTTAGAATAATTCTAAGTAATTCAACTTTATTTCAATTCGGATAAATGTACTAGTAGTTTCCGCATACTCGGTTATCAACTTTATTTTGGAATTAATTATAAAAATTCCAAATTATCTTTTAAACACTTAGTATTCCTTTTAAAAACATTCACAATTGATTCCAGGAAAAATCATTAGATTTAAAACTCATATTCAAAAAGTTATAGAATTCGTAGCATAAAAGTGCTGCGGAAAGTGCTATATAAGCTTATTTGATTTAATCAACTTTTTAATATTTGAAAATTCATTTTTTCCAATCCAAATCTTTTCTAAATTATTTAAATGGATTTATCAAATTAATTCCGTATTTTTCCATAATTAAAAACGTTCATTTAAACGGATTTCCCGTTATGGTCACTTAACTACACTGGCACGATTTTTCTATAAAATTGATTTGGACACAATTCAAAATCTACTCAACGAAATTTCGATTTTCTTTCTTCGTTTAGAAGATATGGATATAATAGTCCGAAATTTTCTTATCTCGAAGAATTCCGAGCTATATTCCACTCTATACACCCATTTGAACTTTTGGCATGAAATCGCAAACTACCGTTGCGCGACGCACCTAGTTTTAACTTATTTTTCAACATTTGAAATAATTTATTCAAATTGGATTTATTTACTTTAAAATCGTTACAAATCATTTTAAATCAATATTTCCACATTTTAAAGTATTTAAAATATATTTTCACTATTTCCATATTATAATATTATTATATTCCTATTATTTTAATATTAAATTTTTAATTCCAATTTCAATTCAAACTTCAAATTAAACTCAATTTAAACTTAGATTTCAAATCTAATTTCAATTAAACTTAAATTTCAAACTTAATTTCACTTTCACTTTTCAAAATCAATTTCAATTTCAATTTCACTATTCATCTCAATTTCAATTTCAATTTCACTATTCTTTTCAATTCCGTTTCACTTCAAATTTCAAATTCTCTTTTATTTCTACTTTAATTTCAATTCCAATTGAAAAGAGACTTGTTTATCCGAAGTATCTCATATCACCAAAAATTGGGTCTTACTTAAAAATAAGATCACTTAATCAATAATGATAGAAATTTTGATGTCCATATTAACATCACAACCATACAAACAATCATATGACATTAACATATTCAATACGGGTATAGTACGATAAAGGTCATAACATTACTATGGATTATCTAACATTAAAACAATTATTCAAACATCCATATCATAAAATAGTGATTAACTATCATAGCAAACCAACTTAATAATCAGTATAAATTATATAGTGGTGAGAATTTTTCACCTTCATATCCACTCCGTTAATCTTTTACGTGAAATACGCGTCTCTCGAGCTAACGTGTTATTTCCAAACGTCTCGAATTCGCCGCTTTCTTTCCTTCTCCTTTTCTTTTCTTTTTCTTTCTTTCTCTTTTTTTTGGTGTGGCCGTGGGCTTGAATGGAGGGGTAGGAGTGTACGGCCTAGGGTAGCTTGGGTAGATGGCTTTGGGTAGGCGGGTAGTTGGAGTAGGCGTGTGTTTTGAGGTGGATAGGTGGTTTGGAGGGCTCGGCCTTGGCTATAGGTGGTGGGTGGAGCTCGGGTGTGGGATGGTGGAGCTTTGCCATGGATTTTGGGAGGTGGGTAGGTGGTTTGCCGAGGGGTTGAGGGATGGTGATGGTGTAGTGGTGCTTGGTTGAGGTGGTGGAAGGAAATGCAGGAAGAAGGAGGAAATAATGGAAGAGGAAGAGAATGGAGTTTAGAATTTTGTAGAATGAAAATGTAGTGAAGAAAGAAGGGGTTTAGGCTTGTATTTATAAGTGGAGTTTGAGTGGCTAATATCCTAAATACTCTTGCCTTACTTTTTGACTTTTGCTTAACATGATAAGAAGTGTATTTATGGTGAAAGATGTCATGATTTGATTCATGTAATGATGCTTGCCCCTTTTCTTAATTTACAAAATGTTTAAATATTAATTTGCTTAGTTTCCATGCATGAAGAGACTTGCATTAATGGTAAGAAGATAGGTTTTAGTCCTTATGTAATGATTTGATTACTTTTCCATAACTTAAAAACACTTAAACTACATTTTGCTCCTTTTCCATGCATACACATAACATCCCATTAATGAGACATTATATATATATGTAATGATGTTGTTTATAAAGATTTAAAATAATATTTAATTAGTCAAATCATGTCTTTTCACCTTTTCAAATATTTATTCAAACTTTACTAATATAAACATTTTGTCTTTTAGTGCTAAATGTAATGTGATTTAAAGTTTGTAAAGTTGTTATTATATAGGTTATAAAGTGAACACATTTATTCAACGTTGCGACAACATGTTCGGTTAAAAACGGTGTTTTTGTTGACAAATTTTACAATCAAAATTTGACGTTTTTGTTAAGCTATATATTGATGTAAACCAAACTTAAAAATGAGTTTATTTACTTCTTTAAATAAATTAAAAATTCGTCTATTCATATTATAAAGGGGTTTTTAGGCTCTAGGAAAAAGTTGAAGAAAAATTTAGTTTTAAGGACAAGAAGTTTGCTTTTTAGGCTGAAGTACACTTTCTAGTGTAAATCACAAAATGATAGTTGTAACTATCATTTTCTGTTTACACTAGAAAGTGTCCTTCAGACTAAAAAGCAAACTTGTTGTCCTTGAAACTAAATTTTTTTGCAACTTTTTCCCTGTGCCTATTTCCTTGTATTATAAAACCATATTTAAATAATATCAAAATCTCTAGTTTTACAGTGTATGTAAAACTGACAAAATGCGACAAAATTTGGTTATTTTTGTAAAATGATTATTAATATACTTTTAAATCTTTTAATATACTTTTATTATCTTTATTAGATGTTTTTAATAAGATTTAACATTTTAAATAAATATTTAAACATATTTATTTAAGCATTTATTTATTTCTAACAAAACTTAACTTTTGTTGATTCATTCTAAAATTCAAATTTATACTTTTTAAATTATTAACTATAAGAATAAATAATTTCTCCATTATTATTTATTATATACAACATATTTGTTTAAGTTTTAAATTCTTTTAAATTTAAAATAAGCAAAATCTCTCATCTTCGAAGTAGCGAAATTACGGATCGTTACATTCTCCCCTATTTAAAAGCATTTCGTCCTCGAAATGAAAGTTAGATAAAGGAATCTATCTCATAGTCGTATCCTCAAACATTTTGGCTTATTTATACCGATGATAGAAAAAATGAATATATAAAAAGAAGGTTAATACCATAACAACGTTAAAACAAATGATACCAAACATACAGAGATTCCCCACATTAACCTGAGTACTTATCATGTACTTAAGGTTATATATACATACATCAAATCAGACTTCTATCCTATCCATCCTAATGCGTACTGCACACTTAAAATAATATATACAATGACCAAATAAGACCATACATCCAAAACAGACAAACTGATACTATATCAATAAAAATGAATACATCCACATAACTCATCCCCTGATCTGAGCATGTACTATACCTGAGGTATATATATATACACACACACACACACATACCCAAAAACATCAGTCCAACCCCTATATCCTAGTGTCTACTATTTAAGATAACTATCCAACTACTATATAGACAGACCCAAAACATCATACTATATTTGATTCGATCTATTATTCGAATCCACAACTTTACCTCTGAACTAGTATCGATTCCCCAATTCTCTAGTGTGGACTTTGATTAGACTTCTTGATCACAAACCCTTGCTTTCCTTGCATAGCTCTCAACTATGATAGAAAACTTGAGTACGTAATCACAAACCCTCATCAATGTTTGCCATCAAGAATCGAGGGATAAATCCTTTTTCGGATTGGTGTAAACACCTCAAAGTTCTGTACTCAAATCTTAGATCAAAAATTTATGTGCCGAAATGATCTATGTATAACTTATGTATTTATTCACATTCATTTTTACCTAATGTATTTTTTTCAAAATTCCTATTAATCCAAGTTTATTTCACAACCATTTACTTTCTTCTACTAAATCCATTATTACTTAAGCATACAAATATGACTTAAACTTGTATAATATACCTTTACTTCCTAAGAGTATATATACCCAAACTTCAAACCGTTATTACTTTAATCAGGGTGTTTAACAAATGTGGAATTCTACTATTATCTCAAATTAATAAGTTATAAAACTTAAGCCTTAGTTTTATTTATCTAAGGTCTTAATTCAGCTAATATTATTTATCTCATCCATATTCTAAATAAAATTTCTTAATCTTAAATCCATCAAATACCTTACAGTCAAATTGTGAAACTTAATTCAAATGATATTTGTTATTAACCTTTTTCATCCAACAATCAACCTACCGACCATATTATTCGCTTATAATCTTACTTCATTTTGAATTACAAATGTTACCTTAAATGTATCACTAATTCAAAGTTTTATATTAGGATGATATTACTTATATATCATATTCCTAAATTTTACTTTGATTTTAACCTAATCAAAGTGTCTAAATTTCAAATTATCTTATCTTCTTTATAAGTTATAGAACTTACCCTTTCATATTATATTTAACCAAAGTCTCAATTTTAGCTTATCTTTTTCTATCTTATTGATAAGAATTTTTCTAAGTGTGCATTTTCTTTTACTTTCTCTAATTACAAATATTATAATCAAATATATTATAATCAAATCGTGAATTTTACTTCACAAGATATTTGTACTTAGCTTTTAAATCCATCAAATACGATAATCACTTAATAATTATTATTTCTTAATACTAAATATCCAGGGGTATATGATTAAAGCTCTAAATTCTAGCTTTCAACTAATTGATTCTATATGGAATATCCTATAGTCAAATCTTGCAATTCTAATCACAAGATATTCATATTTTTGTTTTACTAAGCTAAATTACAACCAATCCTTAATTTCTAACATAAAAATAATAATATCCCTTTTAATATTTAAAATATAAACCCAAGGTAAAATTATTTCATTTACCAACTTCTTTAAAACAAAACCATTTTTTATAAAATTAACAAATACACGCTTATATATATAATACTCTCATAACTCATTCTAGGGTTTTACTAACCCCATCTCTAATGAGTTACTCATCCTAGCATATTACTAATCCTATCTCTGATGAGTCTTACCCCTATCAGGCTTCGGTGTTCGCTCAACCAAAAGTTTTGATACCAGATGTAATGAATCGTTTTCGCATTCCCTTTGAATCGACAATAAACCACACATGTCCAACTCAAATTGCACGAAAAGACAGATCATTAAGGGTAATAAAGAAAAATAGACAGAACAAAATCTCACACAAATGGAATAACATATAATATTAAACAATATTTTTATAGCGGAAAACTTTTAAATACATATATCATAGTCTAACCTAAATTCAGCCTGGACGGTTATAAACATCTATCCTCACTAAGCAAAGTGGATAATAGAATATGTCCATACGTAAATGAATATCTCCAGCTCTCCTCTGGAAACTTTAACTGTCTTCGACTAAACCCGAAACTACTCGGATCTGACCCGAGTATTGAAAATACCTGGATTAGGCTTGATAAACCAGCGTGAGAAAAACTCAATAATAAATGACAGTGCCATATATCAGCCTTTAAATAAAATTCTTTGAAAATAAAGAGTATCTCATAAGACCACATCCACACATAAACACGGATGAGTTTTTACCTTATGATAACTAAAACACTTTTATATATCAAAACATTTGATATTATTTCTAATGACATATCTTTGAAAACATTTGCAAATAAACTTATTAATCTTAGCCGAAATTATTACCATTATTAAATTCCAGCATATTAGGCTCTAAAACAAAACCGTAGGTTCTTATTGGAAAATGAATTTTCATACAAATGACTAGGTGAAGGGACTACCTTCCAATGGGTACACCTCTAGATGGATGTCCCGAGGAACCATCACAAAGCTCCTCTACCAACATAAGACCGGCCTACCTCTTTAATTAGGTAGTACCGAAAATGTTATCCCTAACCGAGCACTCGTTTTCCATACACCACATTAATTTACATCCTGAACGTTTTAGTAGGAAGAAATATATCTAGAAGGGGATGATCATACCCTAATGGGAATGACCCACATAGCCTTGCTGCATCTAACAATGTTTCAGTCATTTTCGGTTGAAGAGGCTAGAGGCAACGATTACCTTTTAACATAGCACATCTTCTTTCACTTATGAATGCCACATTGCCATTCCACATTCACATGACTGATTTCTACAAACGTATAACCTTTGAGCTCGTATGTCTCAGAGAAGGGTGTTAAGCTAAGAGAAGGTGTCTTCTCTGCCACCAAACAGATATACATTTATAAAGATCACTCATTTTGATTTAGAATGCAAGTCAGACACTCATCCATACAAGTTCGTTCTGGGACCGAACGAAATCGAAGGTGCTTTCCTCAGCCATTACTAGGCGAGAAGTCCTTGTGGTTTTGAGGTTTTCAATAACAAAGAGACCACTGCTATAATATAGTGAATCGGGAGTTTATCCCCAATTAATCAACAAGCAACCCCTCGTTATTATTTGTCTCAATATCTTCATCTTTAAATATCTTCATTCTTCAAACATGTAAACTGATTCGAAATGGTTTTCAGATAGGAATCACCCAAATCTGACCCCGGTTCCTTTGAAATCCAATTATCGATAAAAGTGAATATGAGTATACATGATTTATTTAGTCTCTTTTCACTTTAATTTCAATTCGAATAATTTTGAAATCTCTTTCTTTTGTCTTATAATAATTCTAAGTAATTCATTCTTTTGCTTTGGATAATATTTCAATTTCCTCATTTAACTCTCGATCTAAATTCCTTAACTTTTAGGTGGGTCAAAAACAATGTTATTTAAGACATCGTTTACGATAAACCCTAAATCAATCTTAGCAAACATTTTTGTGTAAATAAGATCATAGAAATCATTTATTTTGAAGATTGCTTAAATTTTGGATAATACCAATCTCCTTTTATTTTGGAAACTTAATACAATCTTTTTTAGAGCATCCGGGCTTTCCTTTCGATTTGTTCCACCCCTCACCTAAGAAGAGAAAACAGAGGCCATGTAAGTTTAGGGCACTGGTTGCTCCATCCCTAACCTTAGTTAAACACCTTGTTTATCTTCTCAGATCTCACAGGCGGGACAAATGTACTAGTCGTTTCTGCATACTCAGTTATCAACTTTATTTTGGAATTGATTATAAAAATTCCAAATTATCTTTTAAACACTTAGTTTTCTTTTTAAAAACATTCACAATTGATTCCAAGAAAAATCGTTACATTTAAAACTCATATTTAAAAAGTTATAGAATTTGTAGCATAAAAGTGCTGCGGAAAGTGCTATATAAGCTTATTTGATTTAATCAACTTTTTAATATTTGAACATTCATATTTTCCAATCCAAATCTCTTCTAAATTATTTAAATGGATTTATCAAATTTATTCCGTATTTTTCCATAATTAAAACCGTTCATTTAAACGGATTTTCCGTTATGGTCACTTAACTGCACTGGCGCAATTTTTCTAGAAAATTGATTTGGACACAATTCAAAATCTACTCAACGAAATTTTGATTTTCTTTCTTCGTTTAGAAGATATGGATATAATAGTCCAGAATTTTCTTATCTCGAAGAATTCCGAGCTATATTCCACTCTATACACTCGTTTGAACTTTTCGATGAGAAATCGCGAACTACCTTTACGCGACACACCTAGTTTTAACTTATTTTTCAACATTTGAAATAATTTATTCAAATTGGATTTATTTACTTATAAAATCATTACAAATCATTTTAAAACAATATTTCCACATTTTAAAGTATTTAAAATATATTTTCACTATTTCCATATTATAATATTATTATATTCCTATTATTTTAATATTAAATTTTAAATTCCAATTTCAATTCTAACTTCAAATTAAACTCAATTAAAACTTAGATTTCAAATCTAATTTCAATTTAAACTTAAATTTCAACCTTAATTTCACTTTAAATTTTCAAAATCGATTTCAATTTCAATTTCACTATTCATCCCAATTTCAATCTCAATTTCACTATCATTTTCAATTCCGTTTCACTTCAAATTTCAAATTCTTTTTTATTTCTACTTTAATTTCAATTCCAATTGGAAAAATACTTATTTATCCAAAGTATCTCATATCACCAAAATTTGGGTCTTACTTAACAAAAAGATCACTTAATCAATAATGATAGAAATTTTGATGTCCATATTAACATCACAACCAGACAAACAATCATATGACATTAACATATTCAATACATGTATAGTACGATAAAGGTCATAACATTACTATGGATTATCCAACATTCAAACAATTATTCAAATATCCATATCATAAAATAGTGATTATGTATCATAGCAAACCAACTTAATAATCAATATAAATTATATAGCGGTGAGAATTTCTCACCTTCATATCCACTCCGTTAATCTTTTACGTGAAATATGCGTCTCTCGAGCTAACGTGCTATTTCCAAACGTCTCGAATTCGCCGCTTTCTTTCCTTCTCCTTTTCTTTTCTTTTTCTTTCTTTCTCTTTCTTTTTTCTATTTTGGTGTGGCCGTGGGCTTGAATGGAGGGGTAGGAGTGTACGACCTAGGGTAGCTTAGGTAGATGGCTTTGGGTAGGTGGGTAGGTGGATTAGGCGTGTGTTTTGAGGTGAGTAGGTGGTTTGGAGGGCTCGGCCTTGGCTGTAGGTGGTGGGTGGAGATCGAGTGTGGGATGGTGGAGCTTGGCCATGGGTTTTGGGAGGTGGGTAGGTGGTTGGCCAAGGGGTTGAGGGATGGTGATGGTGTAGTGGTGCTTGGTTGAGGTGGTGGAAGGAAATGGAGGAAGAAGGAGGAAGTAATGGAAGAGGAAGAGAATGGAGTTTAGAATTTTGTAGAATGAAAATGTAGTGAAGAAAGAAGGGGTTTAGGCTTATATTTATAAGTGGTTTGAGTGGCTAATGTCCTAAATACCCTTGCCTTACTTTTTGACGTTTGCTTAACATGATAAGAAGTGTATTTATGGTGAAAAATGTCATGATTTGATTCATGTAATGATGCTTGCCTCTTTTTCTTAATTTACAAAATGTTTAAATATTAATTTGCTTAGTTTCCATGCGTGAACTTGCATTAATGGTGAGAAGATATGTTTTAGTCCTTATGTAATGATTTGGTTATTTTCCATAACTTAAAAATACTTAAACTACATTTTGCTCCTTTTCCATGCATACACATAACATCCCATTAATGAGACATGATATATATATGTAATGATGTTGTTTATAAAGATTTAAAATAAAATTTAATTAGTCAAATTATGTATTTTCACTTTTTTATATATTTATTCAAACTTTCCTAATATAAACATTTTGCCTTTTAGTGTTAAATGTAATGTGACTTAAATTTTGTAAAGTTGTTATTATATGGGTTATAAAGTGAACACATTTATTCAACGTTGCGACAACTTGTTACGGTTGAAAACGGTGTTTTTGTTGACAAATTTTACAGTCAAAATTTGACGTTTTTGTTAAGCTATATATTGATGTAAACCAAACTTAAAAATGAGCTTTTTACTTCTTTAAATAAATTAAAACACGTCTATTCATATTATAAAACCATATTTAAATAATATCAAAATCTCTAGTTTTACAGTGTATGTAAAACTGACAAAATGCGACAAAATTTGGTTATTTTTGTAAAACGATTATTAATATACTTTTAAATCTTTTAATATACTTTTATTATCTTTATTAGATGTTTTTAATAAGATTTAACTTTTCTAATAAATATTTAAACGTATTTATTTAAGCATTTATTTATTTCTAACAAACTTAACTTTTGTTGATTCGTTCTAAAATTCAAATTTATACTTTTTAAATTATTAACTATAATAATAAATAATTTTTCCATTATTATTTATTATATATAACATATTTATTTAAATTTTAAATTCTTTTAAATTTAAAATAAGCAAAATCTCTCATCTTTGAATTAGCGAAATTACGGGTCGTTATAGACACATATAAGGAAAAGATGTTTATTAGTTGGCCCAATAACATTAAATAGTATTTCACAACTTAGATGTTAAAACAAAAGACTCGGTTTAATAAAACAAAGTCTATTAAAACCTTCTTATTAAATTTAACACATTTTAAAATTTTCATTTGTCAACACACTCCTTTATTAAAATACCTTTTTATTTATTAATATATTGAATAGACGAGGTAAGACAACCATATGTATTTGTTGAGAAAACTTAAGGTACATATATTATATTTAGGCCATCGTAATATGGTAGGTACAAGTGAATATTTTCGTTTTGATTTGTTGAGCATACTCAAGGTTGAAGTGAAATTATGACAAGGTACAAAGAGTTATAAGTTGTATACGATACAAACGATAAGTAGTTATCCATCGTCGGTGGAGCTATGACTTGTTAAGCAAACTCAAGGTCAAATTCCAAAACGGACGAGTCCTAACACCCACTAGTGAAGTTGAAAGACTTCTATTTTTTGACTTAGGGTTTGGTGAAACATAAAAGACTAGTAGGGGCCTTATTAGAAAAATGAAATCATAACATTTACCTTTCTAATATTGTAAGAACATATGCTATATAATGTTATAATAATCTACATTAATAAATTTGTGCATTCAAAATGATTGATAAAACGTTTATCAATTAATATATACAAATGAACTGAATTGAAAATTGACAAATAGAAATATAACATATAGTTACTAATGATTGCTTATTGTGTGTTAACGTTTTGACAACCATGCAAGTGCCTAATTCGACAACTACTTAATAATTTCATAATTTGGTGGCTTACATATTTATTTGGTCAAGACCGTGTATTGCATTCTATGAGTTCCGAACTCAAAAGCAATACGAGACTATAGATAGTTGATCCATATATGTTCATATATAAGTGTTATATGGTGAATTGCCACTGTTCGTAATGTACGATACTTTGATGAAATTAACTCATTCAAAGAAAACAAATAAATCGTACTGTGAGATCGAGTATTCAATTTGATTGTTTACAACAAATTTCTTATTGTATTAAATGTAACAATAGACCAAAATTACAAGATAGATCTAAGAACTCGATCATTGAAATGTCAATTTAGCTAGTTTACGCAAAGTGCATCATATATGATGTCCTTAAATTTTAATGATGATCGAGTGTGCTTTTGCAAAGAGTTCGTTATGATGTTGTAGCGAGGGTATTCTTTTGAATGGTTCAACCATTTAGAAAAGAAAACGAATGTACAAGAGTAGATGTGATTTAAGGTATGGTTGGGATGAAGAGAGTGAATGGTTACTTCTGCTTCATAAAGAATCATCGGAGACGAAAACTGTAATAATAATGAGTGATACTTAACATTGGAATGACAAATAAGATTTCTATTCTGAAATGTACTTTCATGTAGGAAATTGTTTTCTATGAGATTTATTTCTCTGGGTTCAAGATATTTAATCAAAAACTCTCCTCTATAAACTAGTTGTGGTATATGAAATAAATTTCTGTATTAAGTGAATGATGGACCTCCAAATTTAATACGCTATTATAATAATGGCGGAAGTAGTAGGAGCATGCCATGTAATACTAATTGATTGCATCAAATTATGAAAATTATTTTCATAAAACATACCAAACGTTATTTATGAAATAATGACCATTTTTCGATGCCGACTGAAAAATAAACATAGTTACATTTCAATGTGAATATTATGAATATTCTTATGAAATAAAACTATAATGTGGTTTTTTTTCATAAAAAATGTGATGCATAGGAAAATATTGAAGTACCAAAATTATTTAAAATTATTTTGGAATTATAGACTAAGCCGTAGTTTTGGATACTACAAAAAAACACTTAACAACATCTTAAAAACGTTGTAATAGCATTTTTACAACGTTTTTGCAAATGTCATTATAGGAAAAATTGTAACAAGGTCGATGCCTACCACGACTTTTTTAGATGTTGTAGAAAAACCTTGTAAAAGATATTTTACAACGTTTTTCTAGTGTTGTACAAATTTTTTTACAACGATTTATTAGTGTCATAAAAAGATTTCTACTACAACCTTTCCATATTTGTTGTAAAAGACTCTTCTAGAACTTTATCAGATGTTGTCATAACTTTTTTACAACGTTTATATAAAGCAATTTTCTAGTAAATTTAGGATTACCATTTTTTACAACTCTTTTTCATAGTTGTTAAAAATCTTTTACACCTCATTAAAAGTGTTGTGAAATAAACTTTTTACAACAATTTATAAACATTGCAAAATAACCATTTTACAACAATTATAAAACGTTGTAAAAATTGTATTGCAGCTTTTCAACCTTTTGAGAATGTTGCATGCATGTTTCGGCTGTTTTATGTAACGATCGCGAATTTTATTAAGTTAGATTGATAATTAAATTAAATTTTTGAATAAAAATTGTGAAACTGATTGGTAATTAATATAAAATAGTTGTTAAATTAAGGATTAATTGAAATTAATCTGTATATTTGAACTTATGTTTATAAAATTTATTGAAAGATAATAATATATTCAAGTATAAAGTAAAACATATTAAACAAATTCTAACATCAAATTAAATATAGAACTTCACTCATATTTCAAAGTATTGGCTTGTATAAGAGGATATACATTTAAATATGAAGAAACAAGTATAAAGATATGTATGTAAACTTGAAAAGTTTTAAAACAAATAAAATATGTGCTGATTTAAATGAATAAAACTCCAAATTCTTTTGAATTTAAATCACTTGGATTTAACACCTTATATAAGTATATATATATATATGATTTGAATTTAAATCGTAAATAAATGGTTTAAAAATAAAATACATAAATAAATTATAACAACATATCAAAAATAGAAAATTATTTATATTATAAAATAATAAGGCTAAAGAAAAATAATTAATATAAGTATGTAAGCTTATAAACAAGAGCATGTATATGAAAGTGCTTGCAAAAGAAACAAAACAAGAAACAAAATATATATTAGTATTAGCTTGTATAAGTATGAACAAAAGAAAGAAAAATAAAATAAGAATATCTTCAAGCTTGCCAAAGGAGATCTGTTCAAATTTTTACAAAGCTAATAAATGTAGCACCCAAAATGTTCTTACCAGCCACCAAAACATTATCATATCAACCGAAGTCAACAAGTATGCAAGGTAAGAATAAACAAAGTAAAAGAAAAATATCAACATACATAACAAAAAAAAATGAAACAAGTAAACATAAAGTACTTAGCAATTAATGTTAGGATCTTGAGTACCCAACACATTATCATCTCAGCCTCCACAAATCTGCCTGGCCAGATAAAGAAAAGTAAAGAAAGAAAAAATCTCTGATCCTATGGTACAAAACAATATAATCACTTGTACAAAAAAAATTTATCAACCTGGAAACTTGCTTTCTCACATATCAAGTTCATTTCAGTTCGTTTCCTTCAAAGCTGAGTGAATCTAAGTAAACACCATTTCATACTTAAAACCTCAACTTTAAACAACAACCCAAATCAAATCAAACAGAGGATTAAAGAAGAAGTTTTTAGCTTGCAATTTTCACAACCTGTTTCAAAGTCTGGTTCAACAAAAGGCTCTGTTCATCTTCTCAAAACAACAGTGAGCAAACTCCCGTTATCCTAAACCTATATATTTTGATCTCTGAAGTATGATATGAGGTGTTCTTAAATGATTGAGTGAATTTGGTTTGCATGTTTATAGATGTGCAAATATAAATTTATGCATGCCTGAATTCATATATATCTCTGTTCTTGTAGTTACAGGCTAAATCCACATTGATAAATTCAAATTCTCTTCACACATTCAAATTTGGGCTAAGATATTTGAAGATAAAATGTGTGTATGAATGAAATATTAATTTAAAAATAATTTCAAATAAGAATATTTAGTAAATATTCAGAAAAATAAGAAAGTGCAGTAGTATCTTTTCCAATCTGAAAATTTGATGTCTTTAATTTCAAGGTTTGTTTATAGGAACAGATTCGTATCTGTAAATAATAATTTTTGAGAGTGATTTCATAATTTTTAAGTGTATATATATCGAGAATTTCTGAGTTGTTCAAATAAGGTTTTTCGTCGACTGCCGTCGATCGGCGAAGCTATGGAGGTCGTGATTTGTGCTGGAAGAAGCTGGAGCATTGGGGATCGTGGGAAAAATCATTGATGGATTTTTAGAGCGCCGTGGTTGGCAAACGGCGGTGATATAGGGTTTTAACCCAGTTTTGTTTGATGTGGAAGAAGTGACGATTTTGACGTCGCCGTTGCATCGAGAGTGACCGGTTTTGGAGGGGGTGTTCGTGAGTCATAGACGAAGGCGTGGACGGAGGCGCGGTGGTGCCAGTGGTCGGAATGACCGTGTCGAGGAGGTTTTTGGTGGGCTTGAGTGTTC
The DNA here is from genome assembly GCA_030737815.1 of Allium fistulosum. Lineage (NCBI taxonomy): Eukaryota > Viridiplantae > Streptophyta > Magnoliopsida > Asparagales > Amaryllidaceae > Allium > Allium fistulosum. The sequence goes on from CM060902.1 coordinate 757,279,993, forward strand.
CAATTTCGACTGGAAGTGTTCGATTTTGACGGTGGCTGCGTAGCATGGAATCAAGGAGTCGAAGCGATTGTCACGTTAGTTTGTGACTTTCCGAAGGTAATGTCGTTCGCCAGAGTGATGGCGAACTCATGTGCACGTGCACGGCGAGGTTGGACGTGTCATTGTTGGGGATGGAAGTTGGCTCGAAGGGAAACTCAGGGGAAATCATTTTTTGCTCGGGTTCATCTTTGTGTTTTACGTGAGAGTTTAATCTTGTTTCTAGGTTTAAAATTTAAACTAACTAAATTTTGAAAAAGAAGAAGGAAGGGTGATTTCTTGGGGCAGGACTCGAGAGTTATTCGGGTTAGACCCGAAGTAAGATTTAAGCAAGTTTTAAATTTAAATTGAATCTAGTTTTAAACTATTATATATAAAATGAATTTTTCCTTAACATTTGATTTATGAAGTTATAAATTAATTTAACTTAAATATGCAAGTTAAATGATTATTTATTTTTGGAAGCTTGATTTTTAAATATAATTAAGTAATTAAAGGTTAATTAATTTAAGGATAATTAATTAATGTAATTAAGGTGATTAATGTGATTAATTAATTAAGGTAATTAATTTGAGAATAATTAATTATTAAAGGTTAATTAATAAATGAAAGCGATTAAGGGATGATTATTAATTAAGGATTAATAAATTAATTATTATAATTAAGGATAATTAATTAATTTATTAATTGAGGCTAATTAATTTATTATTAAAGGTTAATTAATTAAAATGAAATTGGAATTAGTTAATGTTAATTAACCAGGATTAGTGACTAATCTGATTTAATTTAATCAGATAAATAAATTGATCCTATCTATGAACGTTTGGACCTGACTGAATGATTAAATTGTTGATATTCCCTGATCTATGATACCGTGTGATATATTCTGATTTGTGTGTGATTTGTACTGTAGTTTATTTATCTGGGATGAATGTAATACCTTATCTGTAATTTATATATCTGTGATCTGTTAATAAAAGATAAGCGTTATAGTTTATACCGCTTATCAACTATATTTCTGTATTCTGATCTGTGATGATTGTATGATGTTGCACTACTGTGTAAAACCCCTAGACTACACCATACACACACAAATATGGATTTCACGAGGAAATCGGTTAAGTCACAGATGATTTAAATTTAATGTTTTTGAAATTGAAAATTTAATTTCAATTGATTTTGAAATTGGAAATTGGGATTTAATATGAAAAGCTTTTGAAAGGAGTTTTAAAGATATTCTGAATATCTTGAAATTTAAATAATTTAATTTGAATTTAAATTCAAAATAAGGAATTGAATTCTATGTTAAAAATTATGGTTTAAAAATGTTATACAAGTTATAAATGTGTTTATATGATTTAAACCATTTTAAAAGTATGGTTTTGAGAATTTGAATTTAACCCTAGGGGTTTAACTTGTATGAATGAGATCAGATTTTCCGAAATGAAGACTATTTGTTTTCAAATAATAGAAGCTTTCATATAAGGAATGAATTTCCAATTTGAATTAAAGGAATTTCAAGTTTGAATTGAAAATAGTTTTCCAAGTTACGAATAAATCTTTGGAAACATGTTTTGAAAGCTATCGGTTAAATCTTTGTTTTAAAGATTTAACGAGTTAATCCAAATCGAAATGGAATTGTTTTGAAAGCTATCAGTTGAGTCCTTGTTTAAAGATTGGACGAGTTAATCCAAATTGAAATGGAAATTGATTTGAAAATCTATGTATAAATCTTTGTGAAACTGAGTGAACATTGTGAGATAAATCTTTTTGTGTAAAAGATTGAAATGGTAATGTATTTAAACCATTTGAAAGGAAAGTTTGGGTAATAAGTTGTGACTTAATCGAAATCCCATATCCATATGTTTTTAAATATTACGCTCATTATTTGGTTTAGCCGGGAGAGGACCTTTGTGTCATACAACCCATTCCGAATAAGTGATACGTCGTATATGGATAGCAATTGAAGACCGATGGTGAAGACCGGGTATTTGCGAGAACGATAGGATGACCTATCGATTGTCTCTGCACTGAGTCGCGCCAGTATAGAGATTCCCTAAGTGATGGGAAGTCCGATCGGGATTGTGAATACCCGGATGGCAAGGGATTCTTCGGAAGTGCCTTCGGTTCTGTTCGAACCTGGAACAGACTTGTATGGTTGTATGTCTGACATTACACTTTGAGATATAAAGCTGATTTCTTTCAAATACATTTCTGTTGGTGGCGGAGAATTTATTCTCTTAGCTTAACACCCTTCTCTGAGACGTATGAGCTCAGAGGTTATGTAGTTGAAGGTTATCAGTGATATACTCCCAATTTGGTAGTGTGGCATGCTGAGTGTTGCTGTGTGTTGATGATCGTTGGTCATTTGTGATCAAAGCATGGCTTTGTGAAAAAAGCGTAGCTTTGTGGACGAGACTTCGTCGAGCCTCACAACCCGGTAATGGTCGAAACAGGAATGTTGTGGCAAGGTTTTAGGGGTCGCGCCCCTAGGGTATGTCATTTCCTTCTGGATAAAAAGTGATATCATGGTATGGAGCCCAAATATTTTACCTATGTTGATGCTGCAAATTTATTATACTTTGTAGTTGTTGCTTTGTGGTTGAGGATCCTCGGGTAAAGGTCGGTAACGACCGGGGGATGGCATACTTGTGTGTTAGTTACCTAGTTACAGCTGTACAGTGTGAGGTAGCGTTAGTGTGTTAGTTACCTAGTTACAGCTGTACAGTTGGAGGTAGCATCGGCCTTGTGTTTGCAGAGATCCGGTTAGGTTCTCGGGGCGTCTTTCCAGATGCGTTTCCATTTCGGTGTAAGGAAGTTCCTTTGCCTGACCATTTGTTGGAAATCCAAAGAAACAATACGAACCCAGTACGGTTTTAGTTGTAGAACCTGCCATTTACTTATGGTGGTCACCACTGTTTAGATGGTAGCTATAGTAAGCATACAATAATGGTTGTATGCTGGCTAAGATTTATATTATATTTTCGAAATGGCTTTCTACACTATGCACTAATAATAATAATCCAATGATTTTGCGTAGTAAGCATGTTTGACTATCATAAGAAGAAATATCCTCCAATTCTGCGTTTGCATTGTGTGTGTGGTGGGAGGTCTTATGGTAGTTTCATTTTCCAAAAGCATTGCGGATTTCAATGTTTAAAATTCTTTTGTTGTTTGTTTAAAGATAAACTGTTTTTGTTGCTCACACCAGTCCCATGACTGACCTGGAGTTTATTGTTCCCTTCCTAAACTCTGGGTGCCCACAATTTTTCACACGGGCAGTCTAGAGTTGGGTTTTTCAGATAGTCAGGTTTAGTAGATTATCTGGAGCTAGTTCACTTCATCGGAGTTGATGACTGCACCTGCTTATCTTGGTGCATTAGTTGGTGTTTCGAGCTTGATATTGGAGTTGTTGGATTCATTCTCTTTTGAAGATCATTTGGAGTTATCACTTCTATTTCCGCTGTATCATTATTTGTCTCTGATATTATTGTATCATATCGATATCATTGATGTATATCATTCTGGATATTGTATTTATTCGAGTTGTATATGATATCATCTATTTCTTTCTTCCGCTATGTTGTTATACTTAATGGTGTTATAAGCTCAGGTGAGCCAGATTTGGCGTTTGAATCTGCGACATTTCGAGTACTAGTGAAGTACGGGTGCCGATTTTCGAAGGCCGAGTTCAGGATCATCACATTTTCCCTCAATTTTATTATATAATTACAATTTCAAAAATCCAAATAAATATAATTTCTCGATTCAAACATATAACACTTTTCCAAATTGCTTGTCATTCAAAATAAGTTAAACATTGTTCCAGCACAAACAAAATACATGTTCCAAAACAAGCAAAATACAACATGTTCCAACATAACCAATCTTAACATCACAAAAGATAACACATGTCCAACCATAACTATACAAACAAAAAGATAAAACATACCAATTGTACAACATTCTAATCGAGAGCAATGAAATACTATGCCAATCAACGGTTGTTCCTATAGCTTGATGAATATTGCACCTTTTGAAGTCTCTCTCCACACAGGAGCTTGAGGTTCCACTGGCACATCCAACCAAACTTTACATGCATCCACCCCAAGTGGAACATGGTGCACCAAAGTATTGGCTCTTCAGCAACAATTTTTTTTATGTCAATTGAGTAGCTTGCATTTCTTTCCAAGTATACCACCATCCAGGAAACTAGTACTACCATGTGTGACTGACGATGTGACTGTAACTCCGACTGCAGGTAAAATATACACATAACAATAGGAACGATTATTATAACTGTGACATAATGCACAATAAAATAATTAGTGAGAAACTTCAGTGTATAATTTAGAGATCAATCTCAGCAAAACATCTCATTATAATCACAAATATCAATCTATAATTATTACTTCAACTGAGTTATTCTCGATCAGAATCTTTTTTTCCATTTTAACCTCCTATCTTATATCAATATATGGTTTATGTAAACAATGGAATTGAAAATGATTCGATGACTCGGTGAAAGAAACAACAGAAAGAAAAGAACAGAAAAGAAGAGAAGAAAAACATATGCAATAAGTTACCACAAGTTTCAATTGCGACAAACAGCTATATCTGACATTTAAACAAACAAAAGTTGGGCATGTTACATATCCAACCTTAATGGACTCCAGGAGTTTTAATATGCATCCAGATTATGAAGTGAAAAATTCAAATGATCAAGTGAAGAGAAGTAATGATTTAGGAACAAAAAGGCTGATTTTTGCAATAGCTTCCAAGTGATAGGTGCATGTTTAAGGAAAGTTGAATGTGTTTAGAGTAGATATGCATCTCTATGCTCACTTCAGATTAAGTTGTGTGTTTTGCAAAGGGTTAAACTTAAATATTGCAACTGCAATTATAGAAGGAACAAAAATATACTGGTTAAACGCACTTTTTGCCATCCATCAATATAGTCCACTTTTGGATAAGTTTTAAAAAAATCCAAACAAAAGTTTTATATCATAATTACACAGTTCTGTTACTTGTTTACTTAGCTATTATATTTGTGCTATTATTTTCCTTGTACAAACTGGTTAAATGAGTTGGTTCTGATGATATATAAATTTCATAAGGTACATATTTTTACACCACATATATTAAATACATGCTACTGATATTTGTTATTTTATTTATTTATTTTTGAGTCTGACATGTTCAAGAGCAATAGAAACAAAAGAGTTTCTCAGGGCATATTTCATTACAACTAAACCGGAGATTTCACCTTGAATTCGGAGGGCTAAAACAGCTACTGAATGATGAGAGGATTATCTTTTGCAAAGAGAATTTGTTGTCCGTACAGGCATACAGGAAGATTACTACATACCTGAGAAGAAGCCTCGATGCACATGTTTTTTGTACCTATTTTTCAATTTTTATTTTCATATTATGTTTTCAGTTCTGTTAGTATACAGGTTTCTCTGTAGTCATTCATAAAAGGTATTTAGTGCTATTGTTGCAAAACTATTTTCATGATGAGAAATAAAGATTATAAAAACAAGAATTTCTGTACTGTTGCTATGGATGACAATGCATCTATCGCTTGGATGACAATTCAAAGCTAATGTCGAAAGTTAAAAGTTGGAATGTGATAGGATGATCACTACAGCTACTAGAACCATTAGGCATGTTCATTGGGTTTCTTGAAAATAATCCTAATGCTAATTACGAATGGCTCAAGAAGGAAAAAAAAGACTAAAGTTCTTGCAAAGGGATACCCTGGCTTGGATCATCACACACTTAATGCAGCGAGAGACTTGAATGGTGAAGGACAGTAAATTAAAGTGAATGGTGAATACAGTTAGAGGCTTAATGCAACCAGTACATCAGGCATGTAAAAAGCATAAATGAGAGTAAATTACTTGATGTGTAATACCACGAGGAGGTACTGGGGCATTCACGAGATTTCCCTCTCCCGCGATAAACTGTAAGAAGCATAAGTGTCAAATATGCATTAGTTATTAATTAAAATAGCTAATTAACTTATAACTTAGTGTCATGATCAAATCTGTCAACTCTTAAACTCTACTCCACAACCCAACGACTTCGTTTTCCAGTGCAGAAACTTTCTTCAAGTGGGCCATATGAACACCCAATTGAGTTGGTGTAACTCCAAAACCGAGTCCTCTTATTCTTCCAAAACATTCTTAGTCAAACGTCTTTGCCACACCATCTTCACTTAATGAAGCAATTCCTTGATGATTTTGACTACTGTGCTCTTTCATTTTAGTCTACAAATTTTAAAAATATCTAATAAGAATTAAATATTGCATTCTCACTATGCATTAGGCAATAATTATATTCTTACGATGCATTCGGCAACCAACGAGTTCGGCGGTTCCCTTTTTTTGTGCTCTGCACCATAGATCATCTCTATCAATATCTGATGCAAGTTCCTCCTTCTGCCAAAAAAGCTATATATTACTATGCATTCATTTAAAACAATTCAGAACATAAAGCTAAATAATTTAAGTTGATGTGTAACTGAATATATAAGTTGATATCTTAATAGCTAGAATAATATCTCTGACAATTTGTTGTATATGTACTCATATATTGTCATTGTTGTGATGACCCCCTGGGCCTTGTAGAGACACATTTAAACAAAAACAAAATCTATTAGGAAACTATACTAGGATGAAACCTAATATACAAAAGTGCAACCTTCTATTTTCCAATTTCACACTAGTATTTTATTCATTGATAATTTATCAGTTTGTAAGGTTATATTAACCCTCACTGGTTGAGCACAAACAAAGTTGCATTGGTGTAGAAAATTATCATTAAGTTATCGAATATTAACCTTTCTTTTTTTAACACCAAAAGAACTGCAGTGTTTACGTATTGTTGCGAAATCAAAAGAACTGCAACCTTAAATTTTAATGACACAACCTTAATATTCAATAAATTTCTAAACCATACGCAGAACCATACACGTATCTGCGTTGAAGTTCCTGAGCCTTGCTATTCACCAATTGTAAGAAAATTTTATCTTTGAACATCAAAAAATTTGAGTGAAAATCTAGTAAAGTAACAATACATGCAACAAACTGATTATACATGCTCAATATACCACTAGCAAAAACACTCAAATATTCAATGCACTCATTAATTTAGTCAGTACTTAATATTAATAAATAGAGGAGCAAAAATATATTACAATACATGTTAACATCAACAGACTAAAAAGTAGAATTATTTTAGGTGCATAAACACTCAAAACAGAACCTATAAACTTGCTAAAGCAGCAGCTAAGAAAGTGGATATATAGAATCCACTACCAAATCATGCGCACACTTGTTGATTGAAGAACAATAATCTTGGACACAACTTCTAGATTTATTCAATTAAAATATGATCCTAAATTTATACTAGAACACTTTCGTTTGAGTTTCGATAGAATGGAACAGATATAGCCCATGTCATCAAATAGTTGTATGCTTATGACAAAATATTAGTACAGGTGATAGCAAAAGTCAAAAGTAGTTCGATTATCATGAACATCGAACTGAAACCAAAATGATAAAATTAAGCAACAATTATAATTATCACACGTGAAATCAAGTAACAGTCATTAATTACCATGAAATCATCAAAAGCTCATTTGCTTTCAATTATAAAGCCCTACTTGTAGAAGCAAGCAAATGGAAAGTGTTATACTTGTAACCATATCAGATGCAGTAATCTAGAAGCCAAAGTGAGTTGAATGCGATGATTTATTCAGGTTGGCGAATAAAAAAAAGGAAACTAGGCTTTTTCAGGTGAAGCAGATGAGAGAGTCTACAAGGGCATTTATACAAGCATATTCAGAGCATTGAATAGAACCAACGGTACAGCATTTCACGGGGGCAACGAATATCAAACACTCCAATCTCGCCATTGATGTTTAGATGCTCAACAGTAGTATCACTACACGTAATGCCTGAAACAGACATATCTTCAGACTAGGTCGCGACTACTAGGTTTCGCCGAAGTGGACGATGGTGCCATCTTCAGACTCGGCTCGCAAGGGTAGAGACGTTGGTGGGTTTGAGCAGATCTACGATGGTCAGATGATGTGGCAAGGTGAAGAGCTGATGGTGTTTGAGTTGATGTTGGAACCTGGAGATAAGTTGTGAAGAGATGAATTGTAACCGGGTGCGAAGGAGGAAAAAAAATGTTTGTTGGAGCCAAAATTTGTATGGAGCCAAAATTATTTTGGAGTTAAACTGCATTTAATATCGTGTAATTTTGTTTGGAGCAAATTTTTTTGTTCAGAGTCAAAATAAAATACTAAAAATGTCAAAGAAAAAAAATTACATATAAAAGAAAATATCTGTATGCTTATAGAAATAATATATTCTTTATCATACGTACAATACTTAAATATTTTTAAATTTTTTTTTAAATTTTTTTTTAAATAACAAATATAATTATCAAGTTTTAAATACAAAAGAATAAATATTATTTCTTGATTCTTAAATATTACTCATTAACTATTAATTATTAATTATTCAATGGTAATTGTTAATTATTAAATATTACTTCTTACTTATTAATTATCAATTGTTACTTCTTACTTATTAATTATCAACTGTTACTTATTACTTCTTAATTATAATTGAATATAAATTATAAAGTACTAATTATCAATAATAATTATCAATAATAATTATTAATTATAATTGAATATTAATTTCGACACTAATTTTTACTTATTACTTATTACTTCTTATTTATTAATTATCACATGTAAATATTAATAATTAACCAGTATATGTTAAACTATCAAAAATTATAAATATTAGTAATTAATTGTAAACTAATAAAACATTAAATATTAAACATTAATTATTAAATATTAGTTATTAAAATATAATTATTGATTATTTAATATTAATTATATTAATTAACTTTATGAACTATTAAATGTAATTAATAAATATTAACTATAGTTTACTAATTATTAACCATAATAAATTATTAAATATAAAAAAATATTATTGGTTATAGACAATAATTATTAATTATAGATTAATTATTAGTTATCATTAATTGGGTTGTAAATAATGACCTATATAAACTGTCATTTACAATTATTAATTATAAATTACCATTTATAAATTATTAAGTAAGTAGTAACTATTTGCTATTAATTATAAATTACTGATTATTAATTATTATAATATTTAAAGCAATAATAAATATATTCAAAAAAATTAACTTTAATTCGACCCTTTTATGTAGTGAATGCTTCCTCGAAGATTTTTACGATCCATGAGTAAAACAATTTTTATTGTGCTAAATTAATATTTACAACTTTAGGGAAAAATTTGAAAAAGAGTGTTTTTACAACGTTTTTTAGTAAAAGTTGTTAAAACGTTTTTTTTTTTTGGAAAATGGTACTTTATTAACAACAGAGAAATAAAGCATATATTTCCATGATATGCCTCATTAAAACCTTGTAATCCCCCTAACCTAGACGGGTGCCTTACGAGGAAAAAGAGTACATATCACATCCATATATTAACATTACAACATCATGTCTATAGGAAACAAGGAGTTGAAAAGATGGAGGAGTAAACTAACACAGTACGCACTCAAAAACACCCTTAAATGCTCCTTGATCTATAGACACAGTAATACAACTAAGAAAAGCAATAAAAAAACCAGACAAGGCAGACCGCCGAGAAGCCTACACGTGGCTTAGCACAAAAACTCCATCATAATGAAGCACAGAAAAAATATCTCTGGGAAGAATAATCGTCCATGAAAAAAGAGAACCAGCAACTATATCAGAGAAAACATGTGAATCTAATGGCAATCCAAAAGCGTCCATCAGTACCCGGAACTAGAGCCTTCGAAGAAGAGCAAAGTCAAGAAAACAGGAATCAAAAGCAGGCAAAAACCTAGAGGAGATCGAGAGATGGTCACGGCGGTCGTTGATGAATATCGAATCTCAGATTAGCTAAGATAAGCCTCGTCTCTAAATTCGTAACTTGATTTTGCACTATATACTTTAAAAGTATTTTAATATCTTGCAGCAATAGGTTAATTCTGATAGATTCCGGCATCTCGATACCTTTAAAAATTCTGTTATTCCTTTCGCACCATATATTACAAGGTTAACAAAAATGAGTTGCAAAAAAAAGTATTATTAGTTATTACTTATTACTTCTTAATTATAATTGAATATTGATTATTAATTATGTAATATTAATTATTAATTATATTTATTAATTATTAAATGTAACTAATAAATATTAACTACAATTTACTAATTATTAACAGCTAATTATAATAAATTGTTAAATATAAAAAATAATTATTGAATATAGATAATTTTTAGTTACTATAAATTATATATTAATAATCATTGGTTATAAATTATAAATAATTACCTATCTAAGTTTTTATCTATAAATTAGTAATTATAAACTATCATTTATAAATTATTTAAGTAAACAATAAATATTTTTTTATTAATTATAAATTATTATAATATTTTAAGCAATACCGAACATATTTAGAAAAAATTAACGTAAACCTATGAGTAAAATTACTTTTAAAAAAGTTGTAGTTAATTAATATCCGATTACAAATAATAATGCTTTTAACATTATAAAACTGTTGTTGAAAGGGTATTGTGAAAACGTTTAAAAAAGGTGGTTTTTAACAACGTTTTTGGATAAAAGGCGGTAAAAAGTCATGTTTTACAACGTTTTCTGAAAAAACTTTGTAAAAAGGATGTTTTTGCAGCATTTTTAGAAAATGTTGTAAAAGGGTTTTTTTTACAACTTTTTTAAGACAAACGTTGTAAAACAAAAGTTGTAATAAGTGATGTTTGTTGTAGTGGAGAAATAATTTTTTATTTTATGATTATGAATCATATGATACTAATTAATTATGTCTCAAATAACTAAAGTCTATGCACCCATTTAGTGGGAGCATCGTAAGAGTTGATGAACTCTTCAGATCCATACATAAAGATGTATCCAATCGTAAGTCTACTAATACCAAAATGGTTCCAAATACTTTATTATATTCACCAATGAGTTATCATGGACATGTGTATTTGATATGCATGTATAAATCGATGATAAGCTCGTGGAATAAATAACGAAAGTAATAAAATAACATGCGACAAAAATGATTCGATTTGATCAAATAAGTAAGTATTTTAGAAAGAGTTCCATATGTACCTAATATGAATAAAGATTCAGTCTCCAAGGCCACTCTTCCCTATAATACATAATGATTTATTGATAAAGAGTAATTGAACTTTATTGTTTGCAAAGCATGATTAATGACGAGTGAAGTATTTTGGAAAGAGTTCTGTATGGAATGCATGTTCTGTTGCATTGAGAAACAACTGCTGTTTCAAGAAATAACAACTTTGTAGCGAAGGAATTTCTTTACAAAATTATTGGTATTAAATGGATTCGGATATGATCCAATGATAAAACAGTTGCAAGGGAAGAAATGAAATTAACCAAACCTAAATGAACACGACAAATTAGAATGTCTAATAAGTATTCTTGTACATTAAAGAGAACTGTTAGTTTCTTATCAATGTCAATAATAAATAATCATCAGTTGTTTAATTGAACCATTAAGAGTATTGACTATATGATATGGTATCATGCGCAAATCCTAGATAAATTCCAAATAGATTATCAAAATATTGTTTTGATAGTTGTATCCGAAAGGATATGATCCTTTTAGCTGCCAATGTGTCTTTAAGATAAAGACAAATGCAGTTGGAATATAGTGAGCTACATTGATAAGAATAATACTATAGATTTCAATTGTTGAAATTAACATAATATGTTCACCATTCGATATGCTCAAGTAGGTTCCGATTTTACTCACAAAATTATTGCATAGTATGATGTTATATTTTGGTACGTATGTATTGAAATAAAATTTCTAAATGATAATTTAGGATCAACTGTTTACACATAATAACCAAAGTGTCTCGAAGTCAGTGGAAGCAATATCGAGTTTGTGAGTTTTTGGATATGATCCAGGAACAAATATGTATGTGTCATTCGATGAGCATCAAAACTGAACAAGTGTTTTGATAAGAGTATCAAATAGTTTGATTGTTAATTAAAATGCAGAGTAAGCATGTGCTCGTAAGAAAGAAAGTTAAAAGGATACATATATATTCTAAACCATAAGTAAATAACACATTATTGATTGTTAACGATGTGTTTGTGCTAAATTCATAGTTAGCTATTTTAATACTCGACTTTAGATTTATAAATGATGTCTTTTATAGTAAGTACAAAAGATGTAAGGAATGACCCAAACGATAGCAACGACACCTTCTTAAAATGTTTAATACAGAACATGTATGATGGATTCCTGATGCATTGGCGACTGGAATAATCATACATGTTATGTTGTCTACGATATCATGATTTGTTTATGTATTTGATACACGAAGCAAATATCAAATCCAAATAGAAATCACTAAATGGTTGTTTGAGGTGTTCTCGTGCATTTATAAATATTGAGGATTGTTTACAGAAACAACGAACTCCTTATGAAGGATTTTTCAGATTCACACTTTCATAAGTCATATTGAGTATAATATGTCAATAATAAATTCAAGTAAAGAATTTTTAAGTTGGAAATGTTCCAAATGAAAGACCGTGGATGATTCAATGAAAAAGGCTAAGTACATCGCCTTGAACGGTGTCTTAATAAAACAATGTATGTAAATATAAATGCATAAATTTATAACTGAGCTGAGGGTAATTCCAAATGTTGAGAATCTCATAACACTGTTATATAATAACAATGTCAGGATATAGTTCGTAACAGAACTCAGAGCTCATTGGAGGTCGAGTGACATACACTGAATTAATCCACATGATAAAAGCAGTTTATCAACGTTGGAGAGAGTTGATTGACAAAGTAGATAACTAAAACATAATAACATACTCGTTCACTGAGGGACTGACCATATTGGTTTTGAGGAAACCGATTGGAGAAGTTAGTATAAGATTCCATAATTGACCCCAAGTGCAAGTGGAAGATTGACTGAGTTAGGGGTATGCCCTAGGGGCAACTATGTAATTTTTTGCATATATCTAACTTGATAACCAATCTTGTTCGAAATAAAAAGTGTTTTCTTTATACTATATACTTGATATAACGTGTTATATAAATTAATTAATTAATTTAGTTAAAAGTATATTTAATAGAAAATCCATAAATGTATGTTTTGTGATTGTACTACAGTGTTGTAATCGTGAGTAGTCTGTCACAATAAAAATAAATATACTATTTTAAATATTCCTAGTCAAGATGTATCAAGACTGAATATTGATACATCCGTTGAGACTAGAGTACGTAACGCTCTCCAAATGTTGGGCAGTATATTACTCATACCGGTGAGGGCACCAAGAGGTTACGTACAGATAGTTATTGGGTAACTATGGAATGACTCTCTCGATAGTTTTCTATTAGTTAATATAACTAAGGTCAAACAAAAATATCAATGTGACTGATTTACAAAGTTCTCTCGACTTGAGAATACTGTCGATTTTCAATATGAAAGCCCCGCTTTGATTATAGTCAAATCACGGCACAACGTCCATTGAGTGACTATAGTTGGATTAAGTGGAAATATTGGAAGTGAAGCACTATTCAAGAGAGGATTCGTCTCCTCGGTTATATGGAGTTAGTATCACGGTCAACTAAAGTCAACTCAAAGCCAAAGTGTTTGACCAGAGCAATACAGTTAATAATACTTGTTATTATTTGTTACATCCCCTATCTAGAGGCCTGAAGCTAAGCGCTACAGATGATGCAGTCATTCATAGTATTAACTTTCGGTGACCAAATACGGTAATGTTAATGGTATCCATAATACCAGAGACACATGAATATGAAATAAAATCATCATAGATTAAGACAACTTTTCTGATTACATTTAAAAACAACATTTCATATTCAAATTACATAATCCCATCACTTTCCCAGGTTCAGATAAAATATAATTATTACAAAATATGCCAAGAGCGACATATGAAGATGCCCCCTTGGTTGACCAGAGTACTATATAGACATAACTGTTTTAAATATAACACATCGGAATCAAAAAAAAATAAAAAAAACAACTCCTAAATAGCTATCCGTCAGCCACCTACTCGTCTTTAGAAGATTTATTTGCTAACCTACTAAAGCCTATAAATCCTCAACCCTTAGTCTACTCAAATCAATTTTGAGCACCCGGGAGTTTAAGGGGAAAACGTAAACTTTGAGTCAGACATAAAGTCTGGTGTGAATAATACTATACATCTCGGTTGTTTGATATTAAGTGAGACCACGCCGCTTAGCGGAACGGGTTTCCCCTCACTGATATCCTTTTAAAACATATCTTTTGCAAATCACAATCGTACAACCAAAACTGATTAAAACTGTAAAGCATTATCATGTAAACATACATAAGAGGTAACAAATGGACTATCTGTTCGAACACTATAGTTTTGTTTGGCTAACTACTAACCTTTGGCTGATTCGGGCCTACCAGGCAATATAAATAAAATAATTGAACACCTGTTAGATACTTCTCTTCTGGACGCTCTATCCCTAACTTATCTTCTCCCAGGGTCACCTGATCCTAATGGTTTTGTGGGATGATGCAGCGCAACCTATAAGTTTCCAAGGCCTAAGTCGTCCACGACTTAACAAAGCTGGAGAAGAAGTTTTAGGTCGTTATCGACTTAACTGGAAATCAGAGGGAGGAGTTATTTTGAGTTCGCGACCTAACGAAGCGGCTATAAGTCGTCCACGACATAACAAAGCTGAAAGCCTAAGTCGTCCACGACTTAACGAAGCCGAAGGCCTAAGTCGTTCACTACGTAACTCAAGTGGGTTACGATCTAAAGCTACAGGAAGAGCAGCACGAGTTGAGAATGCGCAAGGCTTAAGTCGGCTACGACTTAAGGGAAGTGCTTTAGATCGTCTACGACCTAACGAGTATGCTGAAGAAGGAATCTCACGACCTAAGATAAGTCACGTACGACCTACGGCCTAGATAGGTCGCGTAAAGTGAAGCAGCCGGTCTCTTGAGTCGCTGAATTTTAGGTCGTGGCAATGTTAACTCGTGAGAAGTAATAAGTCGTCAGGTTTAAGTCGTATGTCTCGAATGTTTTAAATTGTTCTTTTATAAGTCGTGTGTTGTTTGAGTCGTGTACTTTGTAAATAAAGTGTGTTGATTTTGTTAAGTCGTTAACGACTCAAGTGGGTCGTATATCGTGATATGAAGTTGTAATGTGTTGTGCATTTCTTAAGTCGTGAGTAGTTAGGTCGTATATGACCTAAGTGATGTAACTGATGAGTCGGTGCTGTTGATGAGTCGTCGCCGACCTATAGTAAGTCGTAAGTCGTAGGTGTGTTGCAGAAAGACTAAGTCGCAGGTTATAAGTCGGAAACGACTTAAGAGTTGTACATTTTGGGTGCGAAAATTGTAACGCCTATAAATAGGCCGGTTGGGTCATTTGTAATAGTTTAGTTGATTGGAATAAAAACTCTTGTTTTGTTAGCTTTGTGCTTTCACCAAATTGGTAGTTGAGTGTAATCTCCTATCTCCTCTTTCGGTTAATCGAGTGCACTTGATTCAACGACTGCAGAAGCCGATTCACGAAATCTAGTGCGCTAGATCAACGTGCAAAGAATCGCAGATCTTTGAACACAGTATCGTGCGCGATCAATGTGTTTGGGATAGCTAGAATTTGGCATCTACGGATCAACGAATTTGGGCATTTCAGTATCCATCAATCCACCGATTGCTACTTTTATCGTATCATCAATTTTTGTATAATCCGCTGCGTCAGTTTGGTATCAAAGCTTGTTTTAGCCAATCATAGCTAAATCGAGTCTTGGAGCCAATTCTTTGAAGAAGTTTGAAGAGTTGAAGTGTTTGCCGAGCTTGAAGTGTAAAGCCGAGCTAAGTAGAAGTGTGGAGATCGAAGTTTGCATTATTTCGAGAGTCAAATTTGAAGAATCAACTATGCCGCCGAGAAGAGCTAATCGTCACCAGAACGTAGAAGCTTTGTATAGAAGAGAAGAAGCTGATGAGATGGAGCAAAGAATTAACGAAAATTTTAGTGAGAAGCTCAATGAAGGAATTGGTCGTTTAGAGAAGATGATGTTGGAGATGAATCAAAATCAGAGAAGGGTTTCACCTGAATCTAATCATGGGAGAAGTAGAGTTTCACCACATTCCAATCGAGAGAGAAGTAATGATAATGATCATCGAAGTATGAGCCGAGACAGTTATAGAAATGTTGATGATCGGGAACGTGATCGGAGGAATGATAGTAGAAGGGATGGTGGTAGACGTGATGGTAGTAGAGATGTTGGTGGTCAGAATCGACATCGATATACATCTGATTTTGAAGAGGAGTATGACGGTGGTAGTGTTCATGGGCGAGGCCAAGGAAGAAATCAATCGGAGTATGATCACAAGTGGGAGTCTGGGATGAAGACTGAAATTCCAGAATTCAAGGGTGGTATGCAAGCTGAGGAATTTTTAGATTGGTTGTCTAATGTGGAGGAGATTTTTGACTTCAAGGAAGTTCCAGAACATCGTAGAATGAAGTTTGTTGCTACAAGGCTGAGGGGTAGAGCTTTGGCATGGTGGCAGCAAACCAAGCTTACACGTGAACGAATGGGGAAGTCAAAGGTTGAATCTTGGGAGAAGATGAAGAAATTGATGAAAGCAACGTTCTTACCTTACAATTATCAATCCCTGATGTATCAACGTTTGCAGAACTTGAGACAGGGCACGAAGTCAGTGAATGATTATGCAGATGAGTTCTATCAACTGATTGCACGAAACGATATTATGGAGACGGAGGAGCAGCTGTCAGCTAGATTTGTTGGAGGGTTAAGAATGCAAATACAGGATATGGTAAATATGTTTGATCCCAGATCTGTAGCGGAAGCACACTAGAAAGCGTTGGCGTGGGAGAAACAGGGACAACGAGGTGGTGGTGTGTTTACTAATTCCAACAATCAAGTGAAAGGTGTTAGTGGAAGTTCTAATGTTTCAAAAGTTGTTGCAAAACCAGTTGTGAATGAGGTTGGGAAGATGAAAGTCAATAATGGTTTCAAGTGTTATAATTGCCAAGAAAGGGGCCACAAAAGTAATGAATGTCCAAAGCCGAAGAAACGAGCTATGATAGCGGAGGTTGAGGATGAGGACGAGGAAGCTGAATGTTCCAATTCACCACCAGATGAGGAGGAAGAAGAAGTGACGGGAGACGAAGGTTATAATCTAATGATGAGGAGGTCTTGTTTAACACCAAAGCTAGAGGAGGATTGTAGTTGGTTGAGGAGCAATATTTTTCAGTCGACCTGTACTATTCTGGGGAAAGTTTGCAAATTTGTTATTGATGCTGGAAGCTTTGATAATATAATTTCTTCAGAAGCTGTGAGGAAGTTGGCATTGAAAACTGAGAAACATCCGAAACCGTACAAGTTGGCTTGGTTGAGAAAAGGCGGGGAGGTGAAGGTTGGACGAAGGGCTTGTGTGAATTTTTCAATTGGGAAGAAATATAAAGACGAAATCTGGTGCGATGTGGTAGATATGAATGTTTGTCATTTATTGCTGGGGAGACCGTGGCAGTATGATAGGGCGGTGCAACATGATGGGCGTACCAACAGTTACAGTTTCATGTTTGAAGGCACAAAGATTACTTTAGTTCCAAAGAAGCGACCACAAGAAGAAAACAAACTGGAGGAAATTGAAGAGCTGAAAACTTTATTATCCTTGAAGGAGTTTGTTAAAGAAGTAGAAGAGGAGCCTGAAGTATTCCTGTTGATTGGACGTGAGAGTCATGAAGTAGTCGAAATTCCAGAAGAAGCGAAGCCAGTTTTGAAAGAATTTGAGGATGTATTTCCAGATGAGTTACCAACGGAGTTACCGCCGTTGAGGGACATTCAACATCAAATTAATTTTGTTCCAGGAGCTGTGTTACCTCACAGACCACACTACAGAATGAGCCCAAAAGAGCATGAGGAGTTGCGAAGGCAAGTGGAAGAATTGCTTGAACAGGGGCGTGTGCAGGAGAGTCTAAGTCCTTGTGCTGTACCAGCTTTATTGGTACCCAAAAAGGATGGAACGTGGAGGATGTGCATAGATAGTAGAGCATTGAACAAGATAACAGTTAGATACAGATTTCCAATGCCGAGGTTGGGTGACTTGCTAGATCAATTGAGCGGAGCTACTATTTTTTCAAAGATGGATTTGAAGAGCGGATATCATCAAATTCGTATCAGGCCAGGTGATGAGTGGAAGACTGCTTTTAAAACCAGGAAGGGTCTATACGAATGGTTGGTAATGCCATTTGGCTTATCAAATGTGCCAAGTACCTTTATGCGGGTGATGAATCAGATTTTTAGACCATTCATTGGGAAGTTTGTGGTGGTGTATTTCGATGATATTCTGATATATAGTGGAAGTCCAGAGGAACATTTGAATCATCTGAGGAAAGTGCTGATGGTACTGCGACAAGAACAATTTTATGCCGCAACGAAGAAATGCGTGTTCATGACGCATAGTGTTTTATTTCTGGGGTATGTTGTGTCAGAGGAAGGGATACAGGTGGATCGGAGTAAAGTAGAGGCGATTAAAGATTGGCCACATCCCAAGACGATAACAGAGGTTCGGAGTTTTCATGGGTTGGCTTCATTTTACAGAAGATTTATTCCACACTTTAGTAGTGTGATGGCGCCTGTTACAGATTGTATGAAGGGTAAACAATTTGCATGGACGAAGGAAGCAGGGGTTGCTTTTGAACAAATCAAGGAGTTGTTGACGACATCACCAATTCTAGCATTACCTGACTTTCAGTTGTTGTTTGAATTACATACTGATGCATCAAAGGTTGGAATTGGAGGGGTGTTGAGTCAGAGGGGACGTCCTATTGCATATTTCAGTGAGAAGTTATCAGGAGCGAAGATGAGATATAGTACATATGACGTGGAATTTTATGCTGTTGTACAAGCTATTAAACACTGGAGACACTATCTATTTCAGAAAGAGTTTGTTCTTTACACTGATCATGAGGCGTTAAAGCATTTACAAGGGCAAGACAAGATTTCAGCGAGACATGCATCATGGATTGCATATCTGCAACAGTTTACGTTTGTTGTGAAACACAAATCGGGAGTGACGAATCGCGTTGCAGATGCATTAAGCAGAAGGAATCATTTGTTGACTACCATGAAGGTCGAAGTGACAGGGTTTGATGTGCTACCATAATTATTTGTTGAAGATCCTTATTTTATGAAGTTTGTAGATAAAGTCAAGAATGGGGAGACGGATGAGTTCATGATGGTGGATGGTTTTCTGTTCAAAGGAAATCGATTGTGCATACCTGATTGTAGTTTGAGAATGAAGATCGTAAAGGAGTTGCATGAGGAAGGTCATGTGGGCCGAGATCGTACTTTACAGTTGATTTTGCAATCATATTTTTGACCGTCGATGAGGAAAGAAGTGGAGAGGTTTGTTGAGAGATGTCATATCTGTCAGGTTTCGAAAGGAACTGCGACCAATGCTGGATTATATATGCCGTTACCTGTACCAACTAAGCCTTGGGTTGATGTGAGCATGGATTTTGTTTTGGGATTGCCTCGAACTCAAAGGGGAAACGATTCCATTTATGTGGTGGTTGACCGATTTTCGAAAATGGCACATTTTATTGCTTGTAAGAAGACGGCGGATGCTGTGCATGTTGCTCAGTTATTTTTCAAAGAAATCTATCGACTTCATGGATTGCCAGAATCTATTGTGTCGGATAGGGATACTCGTTTTCTGAGTCATTTTTGGCTAAGTTTGTGGAAGATGGTCGGAACGAAGCTGAATTTTAGTAGCGCTTACCATCCACAAACTGATGGGAAAACAGAGGTGGTTAACAGATCGCTGGGGAATTTATTGCGATGTTTGGTGAAAGATAATCTGAAGAGTTGGGATATGAAGTTATGTTAGGCAGAGTTTGCTCATAATCATGCAGTGAATCGTAGTACGGGGTTCAGTCCATTTCAGATTATATATTCTAGTATGCCAAAAGGGCCGTTGGATTTGACAATAGTACCACAACCAAAGGGAACTATTAAAAGGGTTGTTGATTTTGTTGATGGATTGGCAGAATGTCATAAAATCGTTCAGGAACGATTGGAGAAAGCGAATGAAAAGTATAAACGATCGGCAGATCTGAAGCGAAGAAATGTTGAGTTTAATGAAGGAGATATGGTATATGCTGTGTTAACAAGAGATCGTTTTCCAGTGGGCGCTTATAACAAGTTGAAAGCCAGGAAAATTGGTCCTGTAAAAGTCGTGAAACGAATTAATGAAAATGCTTATAAGTTGAAACTGCCGGAGGATGTGTACACTTCTGACGTGTTCAATGTTAAGCATCTCGTACCATATTATGGGATGAACGAGCCAATGTGGAAGAATTTACAAATTCGAGGACGAATTTTTCTCAACCTGGGAAGGATGATGCAGCGCAACCTATAAGTTTCCAAGGCCTAAGTCGTCCATGACTTAACAAAGCTGGAGAAGAAGTTTTAGGTCGTTATCGACTTAACTGGAAATCAGAGGGAGGAGTTATTTTGAGTTCGCGACCTAACGAAGCGGCTATAAGTCGTCCACGACATAACAAAGCTGAAAGCCTAAGTCGTCCATGACTTAACGAAGCCGAAGGCCTAAGTCGTTCACTACGTAACTCAAGCGGGTTACGATCTAAAGCTACAGGAAGAGCAGCACGAGTTGAGAATGCGCAAGGCTTAAGTCGGCTATGACTTAAGGGAAGTGCTTTAGGTCGTCTACGACCTAACGAGTATGCTGAAGAAGGAAGCTCACGACCTAAGATAAGTCGCGTACGACCTACGACCTAAATAGGTCGCGTAAAGTGAAGCAGCCGGTCTCTTGAGTCGCTGAATTTTAGGTCGTGGCAATGTTAACTCGTGAGAAGTAATAAGTCGTCAGGTTTAAGTCGTATGTCTCGAATGTTTTAAATTGTTCTTTTATAAGTCGTGTGTTGTTTGAGTCGTGTACTTTGTAAATAAGGTGTGTTGATTTTGTTAAGTCGTTAACGACTCAAGTGGGTCGTATGTCGTGATATGAAGTTGTAATGTGTTGTGCATTTCTTAAGTCGTGAGTAGTTAGGTCGTATACGACCTAAGTGGTGTAACTGATGAGTCGGTGCTGTTGATGAGTCGTCGCCGACCTATAGTAAGTCATAAGTCGTAGGTGTGTTGCAGAAAGACTAAGTCGCAGGTTATAAGTCGAAAACGACTTAAGAGTTGTACATTTTGGGTGCGAAAATTGTAACGCCTATAAATAGGCCGGTTGGGTCATTTGTAATAGTTTAGTTGATTGGAATAAAAACTCTTGTTTTGTTAGCTTTGTGCTTTCACCAAATTGGTAGTTGAGTGTAATCTCCTATCTCCTCTTTCGGTTAATCGAGTGCGCTCGATTCAACGACTGCAGAAGCCGATTCACGGAATCTAATGCGCTAGATCAACGTGCGAAGAATCGCAGATCTTTGAACACGGTATCGTGCGCGATCAACGTGTTTGGGATAGCTAGAATTCGGCATCTACGGATCAACGAATTTGGGCATTTCAGTATCCTTCAATCCACCGATTGCTACTTTCATCGTATCATCAATTTTTGTATAATCCGTTGCGTCATGGGCTCACAAATTACCTATCTCTGTACAAATATATATATATATATATCCCCTTCTGTGTGTAACATCATTTTAGTCTTACCCGTGACAAAGCCCTACACATTGGAATTTTGGACTAGATTAGCTGGGGCTAATAGTTAATGTATAGGTTGCATACCAGTCCCATCTGGTATATAAATATCCGAGTCATTTTACTTAGGGTAATCTTCCCTTAAATTTTCCTTGAAAACCTTTTCATCTCAAATTGATTTAAAACCATTAAATCAAACTTAAACAAGAAAAATATATATTCCATGCTTTATTCAAAATCACCTTGCCATGTTATATACACTTTACTCAAATCTTTGTTGATGAAAACATTTAAACCCTTGAAAGTGCCCCTTTCGAATCCATTGAAAGTACCCCTTTTGAAACCAAGTAAACCCCTTTCTTTCACCTAGGCCGAAAGGCTAAAATATTGCTTTTGAAACCATTCATATAAACCTTTTGACAACATTGAAAAACCATTCCTTCAAAGGCATTAAAACCTTAGAAATCCTATCTTTAAAACACTTAACGTTTCCTTTTGAAACATTGGAAAAACCTTTCCTTTAAAACCTTTCAAAACCATTGGGGAACCACCCCTTCGAAGCCATTAAAACATCAAACCTCTCGAAATTTTTTGGGTTCAATTTATAACATGTGGAAACACCTTTAGAAACCATTGAAAACCATCTTTTTTGAAACCTTTGGGTTTTACCTTCAACAGAGCAAAAGGGTCATAAAACTTTTAAGTCGAAAGCACTCTTTCGAAAGTATTTTCTAAGTAAAGAAGTAATGGTGTCGAAACCAACCTTCCGAAAGCACTGAAGAAGCGGATAAGTTTTAAAACAAAGTATACCTTCCGAAACCATTGACTTCGAAAGGTAGAAATGCGGCAGCTAGGGGTTTCGACCCCATTCGAAAACATTTACATAAAACAAAAGGTGCAACCCATTCGAAACCTTTCCTTTAAAACATTTGACTTAGCCGAAAGCCAACCAAGTCGAAAACATACCCTTCAAAAGAAAAGCAGGCGCGTTTTTCATTTGAAAGCAAAGTAGCACTTCGACCGCTTCGGAACCCTTGGTTTTGACCTAATACCTTCCGCCTATATCCAATTCGATGCGCACCAAGTCTTTAGTGCCATGCGAATTGGTTTTGATGGTGATGGTGACGGAGCTACTAAGTCGGAACCTAGGTGCCGAAAGTGGTGAAACATGCTAAAAGTATGTAAAATTGATTTTAACTTTAAAAAGAAATTCTTTTCAACTAACCTGCCTTGTTTGTTAAAATATTATTGGTTGCCAATTTTCTTTTCTAAAAGTGCTGCTAAAATTTCAGAAATAAACAATTTAATTAATTTACAAAATACCCCTTCTCCTTTTATAAATATATAAAACATTTAAGTCTCATACCTTAAACAATTTTATATATCTATTAAAACACTTAGAAAAGTTCTACAAAAATTCCAGAAAATCATTTTTAATATGTTTTCTAATATATATTAATTTTAGACCCAAAACTTACATAATTTAGCCGTAAATTTTTTTAAACCCAAATAAATATTTTCTTCACTAGAAATTAATTTAAAATCCACATTAATTCATAAAATTATGAAAATTGAAAACCATCTCTAAAATATTATTTCTGATCTAAATCTAAAATCTCAAGGCATTTGGATGTCATTAAATAGGGTTTTCACATTAAAACATATCATAAAACCTATATGAATAAGCATAATTCATCAACAAGCATATATAAACATTTAATCATTCAAAACATGGCATATTCTCGCAAAATACTTTGGATTCATCTTAAAACTGAAAACAATTAGAAAAATGAGATGTAGTCGTTATTCACCTTAGCTTTGAGATTAAGGAGTTTGATATTTGAATGGATTAAGTTAATTAATCTTCATCCTTTAGCTCTTTCTTTCTCTTGTTCTTGCTAATGGTGGCCGACCTCTATTTGTTTTTAATTTTGCAAATGAACATGTCAAACATACACGGCTAAAGGTTTAGGGTATTATAATGATCTCTTTCCTATTTTACCCCTCTTCTATTTCATTTTAACTCTTCTTTAGTTCATTGGTTACATGACACGGCTACCCCTTATTAAAATCAAATCTCAATTCCCTAATCATCATATTATTTTATTTAATTTAGCTAATTAAATATCCTAAATAATGTTACTAAACATATGGACTGTTACATTATTGAACCAAAGACTTTGTTTTTCGACTATAGAGTTTAATATGGATTCTATTGGAATTTTGATCATTACCAAATTTCATAAGTCCAAAGTGATATAGTTTTGACAAAGAGAATTAATGTAAATAAAAGTCACAACTAGGTAACGCTTAACAAAGTGAAATTTGATTTTTTACCGAAACCAGGTAAGCGATAAATTTGGCCAAAATGTCACACCACTTACTAAGTGATGCATGAACGTTAATATTCGAATAGTTCGATATTAATCGTTGACCAAATTTACACTAACGAGTCACACAACCGAAACGAAGATACTCCTTGACCAAAACGATTTAATTAATTTGTAATTATTATAAATTAATTAATACTTATGAAATATTAATTATAAAATTTGATTTTGATTTGATGAATAAATATAATTAAATATATTTATAACAGTTATAATATATTAATCGATATATGAAATTAATAAGCGTTAAATTGGATTTAATTGCATAATATTTTATTCGGGCTTTAAATAGGTTTAAAGCCCATGAAAGGTGCTGAAAAATTTGACCATAATGAGGGGTAGATGCGGCCATAAGATGGCGTGACAAAGGCTTTAAGATGGAGGGCTAAGATGAAAGAGAATTGGTAAGAGATGAGGTAGGATATTGATTCTAAAATATCTTCGATTTCTCCTCTATACAAGCATCTCTATCCTCAACCTTTAGAGGACCATAGTTTGGATTGGTCCTTTCGATTTAATATATTGGCTTACGACCAAAGCCAAAGCTAACTGAACCCTCGGAGTTCATACTGGACATCAGTAAGATGTCGCCTCGGCATTCTAACAAGGAATTGTTCGATAAAGCGATTAACACACTAGGCAAAGAAAGAGAGGGCATATAACCATGTTCGAGTGCATATTCAACTTCCTCTCGGAATGATGTCCTGGAAGCCTCCAAAACCCTCCTAGATCTGGCCAAAATTAGCATTCTCCTACCTCCATTAGTTCAAGTTCAAATCAAATCAAATCAGTCAATATTCGATAATTGGTGGTCAATGGTTCAAGGACTAGCACTCTATTGGATCGAAAACAATTTCAAGGGGCAGATATCATCATTTCAAGGTGGACTTCAAGGGTTTGTAATTAAGGTATGGTTTTAATCAAAATACAATTATTGACCCGCGATTATAATATTTTATTATATATATATTACATTATTAGTTAGGTGACGATTCAGATATTCTAGTAATATTGTTATAAAGTTGTTTGGTTGTAAATGTGTGTGTGTGTGTGTATGTATATATATATATATATATTTAAAACAATCAAATATACCTCAGTATGACTAAGAATAAAGAATATGATTTTTCATATTAAACTAATATATATTATTTAAATTGATATATAGTTTATAATTAAATATAACATCATACTTCAATCAAAAACAGTCATATAATTTTATAAATTTATTATTATTATATGATAATATATTAATCAATTTATTAAATAAATAAATTATATTAATTCAAATATGTTATGACAATTATATTTTATATTTTATAAAATAATATCTTAAATATAGAAACTCTCAGAAAAAATAAAAAAATAATTTTTTTTTCTAAAAATTAAATTAAATTATAGCCGAAAATAGAAAAATGATTTTAAAATTAATTTTAAATGTAAAAAATTATGGAATTTTTTTCAAAGCATGAAATATCATTTAGGATTTATTGGAAATTTAAAATTTGAAATAAAGTTTTGAAATTAATTTTTAATTAATATTATATTAATTTTCAAATGGATATTTAGTTAAATTTTACTTTAAAATAAAAAATAAACAAAATTATTTTAGTGAGCTATCTACAAAAAACAATCATATTTATCAAAAAAGAATTTTTAGTATTTTATTGATATATATATATATATTTTCTATTATGCATATATTAGTATATATATTTAAATAAAAAATTCTTCAATATATTTGTAATATATATATATATATATATTACTTACAGCTTTATAAAGAAATTAATATTTATATATAATTTCTCTATGTTCAAATAAATTTATTATATAACATGTATATACAATAATAATATTTTATTTATATGATTATATATATATGTGTGTGTACTTTAACTTATATAATTTTTTTTGGCAAGGCCTATATTTATATAAAATTATTTAAACAAAATTTAACATATAAACATATATATATTTTTAATATTTATATATAAATAATAATATATATGTACATACATATATTTAGATAATATATATTTGCATATTTGATGAGTAAACGTGCCCATTGCGATGTAACTCTGAGCATCTATGCATGGGCATATTATACCTTGCACTGATTGATATTTTATACACACAAATTAAATAAAGTTATATTACTTTATAAATCTAAATAAAATAAAAGATTTTATTCAAATAAAACTTAGAAATTTTCTAAATAAACTAGACTTCATAGTCCCTAATTATAAAGAACTAATAAGTGAAAAAAATTTAAAATTCACCCATAACTTCCACTACGGGCTGGCCTAGTTCCAATAATATCAACGTCCTGCAAAATATCATCGGTATGTCATTGAAAAATAAAGGTCGAAAACGATAGTGTTTTCAATTAATGCTTCAATAGAGTTTTATTCCTGTTTTGAAGTTTAAATAATAGATTCGATTTTGGAAATTTTATTATATAAGTAATATATAATTTCTTTTTTTATATACAAATTTGAAAAACAAATTTCTTTTATAGAAACATTAAACGAAAGTAGAAATGTAGATTAAGTTGTATAGCAAAGCATTTTATACTTTAGTATATGGTTAATATTAATTTTAAGGAATTATTTTCCAATCCATATGAAATATAGAAAAAAATCTTCTACTGTATATATTGCATACTTCTATGTTAGTACGTAATAAAATATTATAATTCGAATAGATTTGGAAACATTAAATCATGAAACTTATTAACAAACATGCACTAACAATTTAAAATTTTATTGAATAACTCATAACATATGTTTTACAAATCACAAAATTATATCGCTAAACATAAAACAATTAAGTTATAAGATGATATTAATAAAATGAAACAAACTTTAATAGTATTTTTAATGACAAGAAGGTGTCGCTGCTTTAATGATATTTGCAACATAAGAAAGAGTCACTAGTATTGACATATAGCGACTTAAAGTTGTGTACTAGTTTAGAGTAGCAATATAAACATATGTTTGCATTCTAAAAGATCAATTTCTTTCGCGACGCGAACAATACGTAGTAAATATTTATAATTAAAATTGAATATTATTATGTTAATCTGTGTGTTTAATTGCGATGCATAATACAGTCTTATATGAAAGAAATTTATGATTAGGGTTATTTACTACCAATATTACCAGCGTCGTAAGGAAGTGTCACAAATATTCATTTTTCACGACATATTTTTTTGTGTCACAATTATTTGCGTTGCTACAAAGGAAAATCATTGCAGTGCACACAATCAACTATTTACTAAACACAAAATCTATTTCAAATATAATTTACATTGTCCAACATCTACTTAGACAAGATAAAAACAACAAAATTTCCAATTCCATCCACATACAACTAGTTATACAAGTTCAAAACAATAAATTTATCAAATTTCACAAAAAATCCTAAATTGCAAAAAAATTGGAGATTGAGATTAGAAATGAAACTGACAGGAGCATCATGCGATGACGAGCAATCCATGCTTCAAATTGACGAAGAAATAAACAAAATTTGAATGAAAAATATAAAGTTGTAAAAAATTAGGGGAAAATATTCTTTTTTTTATTTCGGTGAATGGGTAAAGTGAATGGAGAGCGGATGACGTTGTCTTATTTTATAGCAATACATCGACGAGGTGATTTTTCAAATAGCGCCAACTGGCGATTTTGAAAAAGCGCCAATAGGCGACTTTCGAAATAACGCCAATTTATTGATAGAATAAAAACCATACACAACATTCATATCCACCCTATACCATACACAATCAAAACTAAAACATACGATAGATGGATCAAATAATTTGCAATAGGATACCATACCATACACAATCGCCGTGTCATGAAACATCATATCATACCATCCACATATAACGTTCAAAATCAAATAGATGGTTTCATATTCTCATAACATTAACGATTTACAAAAAAATTCACCACTACACAAACAATAGAGTAAACAATCAACAATCGAATATGTCCCAATCTAATTCTTACTAAAATAATGAACAACATTCGACATCATCACTAAATAAACAATAGATTCCAACGACAAAAGCAATATAAATTACTATCATACCCAGTAGCATGATCAAATTGTGCTTCTAAAGGGACTTTTGACTGTTGGTATGAATTGTCTTTTAATAGTCGAAGATTTTATTTTTTCAACCATGAAACATCAACCTGCACCTTAAGAGTATACTCAAGCTCCCTACTACACATCGGAAGGTCCATACACGGAAAGAAATTACAATAGTCATACATTTTAGGCATTGCTCTATGCCACACATAACGTGGACATTCATAGAACTTATGACCTGCATTCTTTTTATTTTTACACACGATCACATCACACGTAACTCCATAGTAATACCATTTTAGTGGAGGGTGCTCTCCAATAGCTAATTCTTTCTTACGCTTCGTCGACCTATCAACACAAAGCTCTTCTTCATTGACATGTCCTATTTCACTACCATCTATTATGGTGCGTAAATGAACAACTAATTCCGAATAAATGCAAACTTCAATAATCGACCAACACTCAATTGGCCAAATATTCATTTGAGTTTTGGATACAACACCATAGTGTCGGGAATGTTGTCATAATTGAATTTCAGGTACAAATTCAACATCATGCACATTGCCATTACAATCAAATTCCAAATTGCTACAATATTTCATCAAAGTCTCATCATCAATTTTCTAATTTTCCATAGCAACAAAAAAAATTATCAACTTTTATCAACAAACATACAACAAATGAAAATCAACTTTAATTATTGAAAATTACCTTAGATTGTAAAGCAAATCTACTAAAATTAAACAATTTAAATGAGAAAAGAAACATAATTGTGTTTAGGGTATTTGGTTTCTGGTTTAGAGTTTGGTAAAGTAGACGTGAGGAAAGAGAGAGAAAGGGTGGATAAAATTTTGTATAGGTATAAAGCAGAATGCGAAATTTCAAAAAGCGTCAATGGGCAAATTCTCAAAAGTCGCTCATATGTTTTACATTAAAACACAGTTTGTGCTTTTTCAAAAAGCCCCAACTACGGTTTAAAAAATAACAAACGGCATTAGAAATACAATATGTACTCTTTTGCCAACTTGATGCTGAAGTGATAAAAAACGATCTATGTTCGTAAATAGTTTGCAAGTAGGCCTAAAAATGTGATAATTTTGCAAAAGCGGCCCACACCTGAAAAAAAAACCCTTTCAAATATAGTAATTTACTATTACCAAATAGCATGCGCATGTTCCTTGCTTGAATCTGCATGTTCCTATTCCTTTCAAAATCTGTTTTATCCTTCTTCACAGCTACAGATTCCAAGAAATTTCATTTACTAATCAACTACTCAGATACAGCTGTAGCACAAATGTTAAAGGAGAAAGTAATTTTCTGCAACCATACATGTATTCGTTTACCCATATGAACATACAAATTATAAAAAATACACGTAAACCAAAAGATAACAATCAAGATATAATAGTATGCGGCCACACAAATATACATTTAAGAGGGGAAACTAATTTCCAATTAGAACTTTTCTCAAATCAATATGTTTATTGTTCATGTTAATGGATTAGGGCCTGACTCCAAACATGACGTAATGAAGTTAATTACAATAAGTAGTTCTTCATATGCGCACATCATAGTTAACGCACACTAAAAAATGTCTTTGTGCATTGATTTACTTATAAGTATATATAGTAGTGCCAGATGACATAATTTGGAGACATGTCACAACAACAAAAATCAATAGTGGTGAAGTAAACATTACCCTGTGTTTGTATTGATTCTCACTATCTTTCAAAAAACCAAATGAAAAATAAGAAATATTCAAAATTTAGAAACTGTAGCATAGATTATTGCAAAAAATATTCATAAGTAGAATTTGAAACGACATGTGTTACAAAGCTAGCTATTTATTTTGCTTCTTCAGAACCGAACATTATCAGTTGAACTTTTGCCTATACAAATACATGACTATATCTCATACGGCTTTACTCATAAATAGTGGTCAGTGTATATATTGAGAGTGTCACTTGCAAATTTCTCAAAAAGTTTGTATACTTTGTCTGTACACATATACACATGTATATACACACAATCATGAATTTGGTGGAATAACTTTACTTTTGACTGTATTCTTCCTTTACTCTTGAAAGTATTCTTCTTCCTAAACAAATTCTGATTTCATCATAATATTCGTGCAAAAGTGGCACCGCTTTAAATATTATGTTTCACTCTCATTTATGTTTTAGACTCATGTCCGCGGGTGCGGCGTAGTGGAAAGGAGGCTGGGTTCTGGTAAAAAGACTCAAGTTCGATTATTACCATGTGCTTCCCTATCTTATATAAATTTACCAGGGGATATGGGGCTTGGATCAGCGGACGACTTTACTATACCCTCATCAGGAGTTTACCGACCCGTCGGGTTCTCCTAGGTTTTCAAAAAAAAAATATTTTGGATTCATGTTACTAAAAATATCAACAACAAATATATGAATCATTTCAGTGTACTAAATAAATAGTAAAAGGGATAACTAGGTGTAAATTACATTAGCTCCTTATCGTAGCAGGAGCGGCGCCATTTCAAAAATCCTTCAATTTAAGTTTTCTGATTGTAGACCAACACAGAAGAGGTAAGGATATGTTTTTATAGCATTTAGAAATGTATCATTTTTTTTTCTTTTTAGAAAAGCAAAAATAAAAAACTATAAGCTTAATTCTTATATTTTTTTCCTGTATATATCGGTATAGCTAACAATGTGAGACTGACATATGCTATTATTATATGTATATACTGTTTCTTTAGTTAAAGATATATAGTTTGATAAAATGTATGCGTGCTTAATTCTTTCATTAGCCTACTCATATGTTCTGTGCTTAAGCTTGCTCAGTAGGTGTTACCACAACCAGATCTATAAAATGTCAATCATATATTTATAAACTTTTAACTGTATATACCAAAAGTATATTAGTATACCTTTATGTATCAGTAAGTAAAGAAACAATGTATTTTTGTCCTTTTACCTGTATATCAGAAAAATGTACTGAATACTGTGGACTTGTGCTACCTATACTCTTCTGGAGATGGGGATGGTCGTCTAATACTATGGTTCTACTTCTGTTTACGTGTCATCTCTTTTAGTATAAAACCTTGAACGTCGTGTATTTCTTCACCTAAGAAAATTCAAAGTTGACTAATGTATTGAATATTTGACGCAGCGAAATAATCAAAAAACAAGATAGATCGATGAAATAGCAATCGGTGGATTGATGAATACTGCGATGCCTGAATTCGTTGATCCGAAGATACCGAATTCTAGCTATCTCTGACTCGTTGATCCGAAGATACCGGGAAAGAGATCCACGATTCTTCAACGTTGATCTTGCGCACAAGATACCGTGAATCGGCTTCAACAAACGAAGATTCGAGCGCACTCGAATAACGTAAATGGAGATAGGAGACTTCACACTCGACTGCCAATTGGATGAAAGCACAAAGCTAACAAAAGGAAATTTTATTTCAAAAATCAACAACCTTTACAAATGACACCACTTGCTATTTATAGGCTTACAACTCAAAACACGACTTTACATTTACAACACAATATGTACACGACTTAAGACTACACAATACAAACGACTCAACAAAATGCAGCGACTTAATGGAGTTTCGCGGCAACGACTTATGGTAACTCGGCAACGACTTAGGCTTCTTCTCGACATAAGCTTTTACGCGACATAAAAAAATGACAGCGTCTTAAAATCACCACTTCGCGACTTAAAAATCTCCCATGTCAGCAATAAGTCGGCCGCGACTTAAAACTAAGGTCGTTCGCGACCTTCTGGAAAAGATTTAGGGTTAAGTCGGTGAATGCGATGTGGATTCAGCGACAATGGAATTAGGCTGGAATGTATCAGCAACATAGGGCTTAGGTCGGAAAATTGGTGATGAGTCGTAGGTCGCGGCTGAGATTGGGTCATAGGTCGTGCCTGAGCTTGGGTCGTAGGTCGCGATGGGAATGAGTCGTAGGTCATAGGTCGCGGCTGATTTTGGGTTGTAGTTCATTGAAGTATCTCGCGACCTAGGTTGGAACCCATTGCGATCTTCTATCGCTTCGCGCGCGCGAGCTAAGGCTTCTCGATCATCTTCGTCATCGCGAGCTAGGATTTCGACTTTGCCATTGCGAACTGGAAGGAGCGATCTATGGTGGAGGCAAATTAAGGTATACATTGCATCATCCTCTCCTGGTTGAGAAAAATTCGTCCTCGAATTTAAAAGTTCCTCCTCATTGGATTGTTCATCTCCATAATAAGGTATAAGATGTTTAACATTGAAAACGTCAGCGTTATGAATATGATCTGGAAACTTCAACCGATATGCATTATCATTGATTTTCTTCAAGATTTCGACTAGACCAATCTTTCGAGCCTTCAACTTATTGTACGTTCCAACTGGAAAACGATCTTTCGTTAACACCGCGTACACAAAATCACCCTCTTTGAAGTCCACACTTCTTCGCTTCTTATCTGCCAATTGTTTATACTTCTCATTTGTCTTCTCCAATCGTTCCTGAATGATTCTATGACATTCTGTCAACTCATTAACAAAATCAGCAGCCCGCTTAACTGTCCCCTTCGGTTGTGGCACTATCGTTAAATCCAACGGTCCCTTTGGCAAGCTTGAATATACAATCTGAAATGGACTGAAACCTGTACTACGGTTGACAGCATGATTGTGTGCGAATTCTGCCTGACATAATTTCATATCCCAACTCTTCAAATTATCCTGCACAAGACATCGCAACAAGTTACCCAACGATCTATTTACCACTTCCGTTTGCCCATCTGTTTGAGGATGATATGCACTACTAAATTTTAGCTTCGTTCCGATCATCTTCCACAAACTCATCCAAAAGTGACTCAGAAATCGAGTATCTCGGTCGAAAACAATAGATTCAGGTAATCCATGTAAACGATAAACCTCCTTGAAGAATAGTTGAGCGACATGAACAACATCCGCCGTCTTCTTGCAAGCAATAAAATGTGCCATTTTTGAAAATCGGTCAACCACCACATAGATGGAATCGTTACCACGCTGCGTTCTCGGCAACCCCAACACAAAGTCCATACTCACATCAACCCAAGGTTTAGTTGGTACAGGTAACGGCATATATAACCCAGCATTAGTTGCAGTTCCTTTCGAAATCTGACAGATATGACATCGTTCCACAAACCTTTCCACTTCTTTCCTCATTGACGGCCAAAAGTAAGACTGTGAAATCAACTGTAATGTACGGTCTCTCCCAACATGGCCTTCTTCATGTAGCTCCTTTACAATCTTCATTCTTAAACTACAATCAGGTATGCACAATCGATTTCCCTTGAACAGAAAACCATCTACCATCAGAAACTCCTCCGTCTTCCCCTCCTTAACTTTATCAACAAACTTTGCAAAGTAAGGATCATCGGCAAATAATTCTGGCAACATATCAAACCCCGTCACTTCAACCTTCAATGTAGTTAACAAGTGATTTCTTCTACTCAACGCATCCGCAACACGATTCATCACTCCCGACTTATGTTTCACAACAAATGTAAATTGTTGCAGATATGCAATCCACGATGCATGTCTCGCTGAAATCTTGTCTTGCCCTTGTAAATGTTTCAACGCCTCATGATCAGTGTATAGAACAAACTCTTTCTGAAATAGATAGTGTCTACAGTGTTTAATAGCTTGCGCAACAGCGTAAAATTCCACATCATATGTACTATATCTCATCTTTGCTCCCGATAGCTTCTCACTGAAATATGCAATAGGACGACCCCTCTGACTCAACACCCCTCCAATTCCAACCTTCGATGCGTCAGTATGTAATTCAAACAACAACTGAAAATCAGGTAATGCTAGAATTGGTGCTGTCGTCAACAACTCTTTGATTCGTTCAAAAGCAACTCTTGCTTCCTCCGTCCATGAAAACTGTTTGCCCTTCATACAATCAGTAACAGGCGCCATCACACTACTAAAGTGTGGAATAAATCTTCGATAGAATGAAGCCAACCCGTGGAAACTTCGAACTTCTGTTATCGTCTTGGGCTGTGGCCAATTTCTAATCGCTTCGACTTTACTTTGGTCAACCTGTATTCCTCCATCCGATACAATATACCCCAAAAGTAAAACACTATGCGTCATGAACACGCACTTCTTCTTTGCAGCATAAAATTGTTCTTGTCGCAGTACCATCAGTACTTCTCTTAGATGATTCAAATGTTCCTCTGGACTCCCACTATATATCAGAATATCATCGAAATACACCACCACAAACTTCCCAATGAATGGTCTAAAAATCTGATTCATCACCCGCATAAATGTACTTGGCGCATTTGATAAGCCAAATGGCATTACCAACCATTCGTATAGACCCTCCCTGGTTTTAAAAGCTGTCTTCCACTCATCACCTGGTCTGATACGAATTTGATGATATCCGCTCTTCAAATCAATTTTCGAAAAGATAGTAGCTCCGCTTATTTGATCTAGCAAGTCATCCAACCTCGGCATTGGAAATCTATATCTCACAGTAATCTTATTCAATGCTCGACTGTCAGTGCACATTCTCCACGTCCCGTACTTGTTCGGTACTAACAAAGCTGGCACAGCACATGGACTCAAACTTTCTTGCACACGTCCCTGCTCAAGCAATTCTTCCACTTGTCTCCTCAATTCTTCATGTTCCTTCGGACTCATTCGATAATGTGGTCTATGTGGTAACATTGCTCCCGGAACAAGATCAATTTGATGTTGAATGTCTCTCAGTGGCGGTAACTCCTTTGGTAACTCCTCTGGAAATACATCCTCAAATTCTTTCAATACTGGTTTCACTTCTTCTGGAATTTCAACCTCTTTACTGCTCTCTCGCCCAATCAACAAAAACACTTCAGGCTCCTCTTCGATTTCTCTAACAAACTCTTTCAAAGATAACAAAGTTTTCAGTTCTTCAATCTCTTCTGACTTACTCTCTCCTTGATGTCTCTTCTTTGGAACTAAGATAATCTTCGTACCTTCAAACATAAAACTATAACTATTGGTCCGACCATCATGCTGTACTGCTCGATCATACTGCCATGGTCTTCCCAAAAGTAAATGACAAACATCCATCTCTACTATATCACACCAGATCTCGTCTTTGTATTTCTTCCCAATAGAGAATGGAACACGAACTCGTCTATCCACTTTCACTTCTCCTCCTTTTCTCAACCACGCTAACTTGTATGGATTCGGATGCTTCTCTGTCTTCAACTTCAATTTTGTTACACCTTCGGTTGAAATGATATTTTCACAGCTTCCCGCGTCAATCACAAATTTACACACTTTCCCTAGTATAGTACATGTCGACTGAAAGATATTACTCCTCAACCAACTAGCTTCTTCTTGTTTCGGTGTCAAACACGATCTCCTCAGCATTAGATTACAACCTTCATCTCCTGACGCAATATCCTGTTCATCCTCCTCAACTGGATTTGAATAACCTTCATCAACATCCTCATCCTCAACTTCTACAATCATAGTTCTCTTCTTAGGCTTTGGACACTCATTGCTTTTATGACCCAACTCCTGACAATTGTAACATTTGAGACCATTGTTAACCTTTGCCTTCTCAGCCTCCTTCACCACTGGTTTACTGATAGGTTTAGAAACATAAGAACTTCCACTAACACCCTTCACTTGATTATTGGAATTTGTAAACACACCACCTCCACGCCTTCCCTGCTTCTCCCAAGCCAACGCTTTCTGATGTGCTTCAGCAACAGATCTGGGATCAAACATATTTACCATATCCTGTATCTGCATTCTCAATCCCCCAATGAATCTAGCAGTTAGTTGTTCTTTTGTCTCCATAATATCATTTCTAGCAATGAGTTGGTAAAATTCATCTGCGTAATCATTAACTGACTTCGTTCCCTGCCTTAGATTCTGCAACCTCTGGTACATAAGCGATTGATAATTATAAGGTAAGAACGTTGCTTTCATCAATTTCTTCATCTTCTCCCAAGATTCAACCTTTGACTTCCCCATCCGTTCAC
The DNA here is from genome assembly GCA_030737815.1 of Allium fistulosum. Classification (NCBI taxonomy): domain Eukaryota; kingdom Viridiplantae; phylum Streptophyta; class Magnoliopsida; order Asparagales; family Amaryllidaceae; genus Allium; species Allium fistulosum. Next base: position 757,316,334 of record CM060902.1, read on the forward strand.
GTGTAAGTTTGGTTTGTTGCCACCATGCCCAAGCTCTACCCCTCAACCTTGTAGCAACCAACTTCACTCTACGATGTTCTAGAACTTCCTTGAAATCAAAAATCTCCTCCACATTAGACAACCAGTCCAAAAACTCTCCCGCTTGCATACCACCTTTGAATTCTGGAATTTCAGTCTTCATCCCAGATTCCCACTTGTGATCATACTCTGACTGATTTCTTCCTTGTCCACGTCTTCGTCCATGAACACTACCATCATCATACTCTTCTTCACAATCCGATGTATATCGATGTCGTTCCTGACCACCAACATCTCTACCACCACCATTTCTTCCACCAACATTCCTACGATCTACATTCCTCCGATCTCGATCAGTCACATTTCTATCACGACTTCGATCATCAACATTTCTATCATAATCTCGATCCACGCTTCTATGATCACTATCAACACTTCTCTCCCGATTTGAATGTGGTGAAACTCTACTTCTGCCATGGCTTGATTCAGGTAATACCCTTCTCTGATTTTGACTCATCTCCAACATCATCCTCTCTAATCGACCAATCCCTTCATTAAGCTTCTCATTGAAATTCTCGTTGATTCGTTGCTCCATTTCATCGGCCTCCTCTCTTCCGTACAAAGCATTAATATTGCGATGACGTTGAACTCTTCTCGGTGGCATGATTACTCTTCAACAAATTCCGACAAAAACTTCTCTTCGATCTAAAAATCTTCAAATCAAAACTACCCACTTCTCCAAATGATGTAAATCTCGCACAACTCCAAAAATCTACGCAAACTCCTTGCGTTCTTGCTCTGATACCAAATGACGCAACGAAATAATCAAAAAACAAGATAGATCGATGAAATAGCAATCGGTGGATTGATGAATACTGCGATGCCTGAATTCGTTGATCCGAAGATACCGAATTCTAGCTATCTCTGACTCGTTGATCCAAAGATACCGGGAAAGAGATCTACGATTCTTCAATGTTGATCTTGCGCACAAGATACCGTGAATCGGCTTCAACAAACGAAGATTCGAGCGCACTCGAATAACGTAAGTGGAGATAGGAGACTTCACACTCGACTACCAATTGGATGAAAGCACAAAGCTAACAAAAGGAAATTTTATTTCAAAAATCAACAACCTTTACAAATGACACCACTTGCCTATTTATAGGCTTACAACTCAACACACGACTTTACATTTACAACACAATATGTACACGACTTAAGACTACACAATACAAACGACTCAACAAAATGCAGCGACTTAATGGAGTTTCGCGGCAACGACTTATGGTAACTCGGAAACGACTTAGGCTTCTTCTCGACATAAGCTTTTACGCGACATAAAAAAATGACAGCGTCTTAAAATCACCACTTCGCGACTTAAAAATCTCCCATGTCAGCAATAAGTCGGCCGCGACTTAAAACTAAGGTCGTTCGCGACCTTCTGGAAAAGATTTAGGGTTAAGTCGGTGAATGCGATGTGGATTCAGCGACAATGGAATTAGGCTGGAATGTATCAGCAACATAGGGCTTAGGTCGGAAAATTGGTGATGAGTCGTAGGTCGTAGGTCGCGGCTGAGATTGGGTCGTAGGTTGTGCCTGAGCTTGGGTCGTAGGTCGCGATGGGAATGAGTCGTAGGTCGTAGGTCGCGGCTGATTTTGGGTTGTAGTTCATTGAAGTATCTCGCGACCTAGGTTGGAACCCATTGCGATCTTCTGTCGCTTCGCGCGCGCGAGCTAAGGCTTCTCGATCATCTTCGTCATCGCGAGCTAGGATTTCAACTTTACCATTGCGAACTGGAAGGAGCGATCTATGGTGGAGGAAAATTAAGGTATACACTGCATCAATATTGAAGGCAAAACAGTGTACGTATAACTTTATTATATGATGCACTTTTGTGCTCTTGTGGTTATTAAGTTTTGAAATGTGTCCCAAAATTTGGTTAGATTGAAACCTGCACATTTCAAATTTAACCTAACAGCAAAATATTTACCAAAATACAGTTACTAAAATAAATTTTGATTCATACGATATAATTATTTATCGACGGAAATCAACAAAAATATATATATGAAACTGAGTTGTGTAATCCAGATATCAGTTGTTTATCTCTTAGTACAGATGTACTAATTCACTTAGATCAAAAGAAAGAATCTAACATCACAATCTAAAGTGACCAGTCATACTATAGTAGCAAGGGCCTAAGAAATTAATATACGTTAAGTATTGAAAACTACGTATAACAACAAGTAGATCAAAGGACCAAATGATAATATAATACACCTAAATTGACTTGGTTCTGATTATTCAGTCTAACTAGTCCAATCCCCGCTTCCACCTTATCTTGTAAGTCACCTTCATTGATTAAAACTTGATTTATCAAAATTTTCACTTTGTACTCAATGAAACTGCAAAGCTTACTACATAGTCATGGCTAACACATAAGTTTAAAACGGAACCTGTTAAGGACCAATGAATAAATCAAAGAGAAAATTTTCAATATATTTTTTTCTATGTCTAAGCTAAATTAAAGTACCATATATATACTTTGGTTATGAATAAGTTACTGTTCTTTCTACTAATGCTTTCCTTCAATGTACTAACTAATTTTTGGATATTTACAATATGATTAAAAGTCCACAAATAGTGATAAATGTTGCATGTCATATAAGGTAAATTTTAATTTAAAATTTTATATTCTTTATAGTAAGTACATATTAAGACAAAAGTTGACTAATATATCAACTCAACTTTCTATGTTATAGGAAATTATATAAAGTTCATATGATTCTTGGTCACTAGTTTTCATGTGTGTTCATAGAATCTGTGATAATGTAGATGGGTCTAATTACAAAATGACAAATACATCAATAATTTCTTATCAATTAATATAGATTTCATAGTGTATGTACCATAAAGAAGAAAACTAAAACATGTTAAATACATAATTCTGCAAGGATTGTTAGTAAATTTTTAAAATTCCAAGGGGACACCGCCCTTTTCCATCCTCGACAGCTCCATAATTGGACAAGTACCCATTTACTATAAAAATAAACCCAATATAATTTTTTTGGTTATATAGAAATTTCAAATTGCACCAAAACTAAGGAGTTACTAGTATCCACATTTGCAATATAGATTTCCACTCTTTATTTAGTTTGTATATTGGATTCTCTTTTAGTTGTTTATTCAGCATGTATATTATGAACTTCTTTTAACGCATTCATCGTTTCATTCACTAATCCACAATACGGTTATTGCTTCATTTACTGTTTCGCTTGATATAAAATATTTGATTAATCCACAAGCACTTCCACCATTTCATTCTCTCTGTATTTGCTTTGGAGTCACATTGCAATGTTGATTTGTGCAAAACTGTTGGTTTACATGCATTCAAAATCAGTTGTATTCTTGTATATGTTATTGAATTTATGGATTGTATTCTTGTAGATATATTTTGAGAAGCTTGAATTTGTGCGAATTTTTCATATAAGTAACTAAATACTACTTTTAATTTTTAGAAGTTTATTTGTTTAAATATTATGATGATGGAAAAGGATTGGGTGCATTTATATAGGTAACAAGATAATAATTAGTCTAAAACATAGTTAGAGTTTACAAAAGAAATCTTTTGTTAAACGTCAATTTCTACTTTGTACCATCAAACTACTAGGGAGTACGAAAAAGGAGCATGAAATTTTGTGTTGGAAGTTTTCTTCAACGGCAGATAGATTTGATTTTAAAAGAAGATAAATAAGAGGTTGAGAAGAAAAAAATGTATTTTTTTAATAAGGAGAAAAACTTTATTAATAAATTTTATTACAAAAGTTCATATATTTTTTCTTACTACATTTCTTTTCTATCACTTTTTTCTTACATTCAAGATGAATGAATCCACCTCTATTTAGGGGAGTTCACATCTCAAATAATAGGTGGAGATTATCTTAATCCAACGGTTCTCCATAAATATCTCCAAAATATTCTCTTATACAATTTCAAACATATCATTCCATAATTACTTCCTAAATATTCTCTTATACAATTTCAAATATATTATTCCACATGTTCTAGATTTTAGATATTTCCTATATGGAAAAATCTAGATCAACAAAATCAAATTAATTTTCAACACCCCTTGTAAACTTGATTTTGTAGTACCAAGTAATGCTTGAAATCATTGTATTTCACGTGCTTCGGTAGTAATAGAAATATTATCCAAAATTTCTTCATCGAGTTGACCTTGTTATCAAATGTTGAGATCTTCAATGTAATTTCATGGATTCTAGTTTTACGTCTTTCATTTCGTCCTTCATCATTACAATAGAATTTACATAAAGTAAGCGTTCTAACATCCGTTTTGTTTCAGTACCATAAATTTTGAATGAGTCGTATATTTTATTATATTCTTTCATAACTTTGCTCCTGTAGTTTTTGACCAATCCAATTTCTATTTCCTTAACATTCTCTGTTTCCATTTCATCATATTTTTACTCATATTTAAATCTCTTCGAAGCTTTTGAATTTCATCTCCTTGATTTATGTCTTCTTCGTTTTTATTTCGTTTGCTTTCGTACTCTTCATCATTGAAGCCATCTTCGCTTACTTTATTTTCTTCATGATCTTCTTTTTCATCTTCTACGTATTTTCCTTCTTCTTTCAATTTATCCTTCTCTAACTCCTCAAATTTCAGCAATTTTTCATCATCTTTCTCCTTCTTTCTATCTTTCATTTTCTGATTCTCATCAATCAGATTGTCTTCTTCTATTATTGTTATGTCATCTCCATATACTTCTTTCAACAAATTCCACGAATCTTCTGTGGAACCTTCTCCAAATATGTGATCATAAGCTACCTCATCAACGTTCTCACTTATCACAACATGAGCATGATGATCATTCATCGTAATTTTGAAATGCTTTCTTTTCAATTTATGACATGCTGTCCAAATCATTTGGCCATCCAAATCATTCTCGACAATCTCTCATACGTCATATGCTCCAAGAAGAGCCATCATCCTTGAACTCCAATTGCCATAATTGGTTTTAGTGAGCATTGGGACTTGCAAAGGAATGCCGTTATTCACCATATTTTTAGGAGGATCTTAAAGCTCTAATACCACTTTGTTTGAAGTTTTCATCAATGACAAATAGATTTGATTTTAGAAGAAGATAGATGAGAGGTTGGAGAAGAAAAAAAATATTTTTTAATAAGGAGAAAACTTTATTACAAAAGTCCATATATGTTTTCTTATTACATTTCTTTTCTCTCATTCTTTTCTTACATCCAAGATGAATGAATCCACCTCTATTTATAGGAGTTTACGTCTCAAAAAAACGGTGGAGATTATCTAAATCTAACAGTTCTCCATAAACATCTCCTAAATATTCTCTCATACCATTTCAAAAATATCATTTCATAAATATCTCCAAATTATTCTCTCATATAATTTCAAATATATTATTCTATATGTTGTAGATTCTAGATATTTTTTATATGGAAAAATATAGATCAACAAAATCAAGTTAATTTCCAACATTTTGTGCATGTTACAAAGAGAAGTTCAGAAAATATAGAAAAGACTTTATGCCCTTGCTTGAATTATCAAAATCTTAGTCATCAGTATGAGAGAAATGGATCCTGTATACAATTACAATAGGTGGTATAATCACGATGAGAAAATAAATGTTGCTAAAGAAATGAAGTTGGGTGCAAGATGACTATTTCAAGCCGTTCACTATGAAGATGAACACTTTATCAATCATGCATTTTTTTGTCAACAACAAAGGTAATAATGGTGCAAGAAAACATGATGATGATTTACTTAAGAATTTGTAATACATAGGAACCCCATTGTACCATGATCCCATAGATCAAATAAAGTAATATGTCATCTCTGCTTTGTATAATCTTAAATTTGAAACTAGTTCGTTGATGTACACGTAAATGTGCATATTTTTACCACCATATTTAATCTATTTAAATTAAATAAATGATCATATTGGGTATTTCAACTTGTTTAAACCAAAATTCAAACCATTTTAAATCGTAACATATTCATCTTCATCCAGAGGCAAAATGGTTATTTTTGTGCATATATTAATTATCTAAAATTTAATTGAAAATTTCTATGTTGTTTTGTAGGAATTTAAATTCAAATACAAGTGGCTTCATGAAGATATACACATGCACAAGAGTGAATACAAAGGAATGGAGATGGAAATAATTCATTTCATGGATCATGGAGGAACCCACTTATCCACCTACATTCATGTACAAATTAGAAGCTAATCCACATGCTAATGACCATTAAATCTTCATGCACACTTAATGGATGATTATTGGATGCTAATGATTACTTGGCCACCACACTACCTCAAGGGTATTTTGGGCATTCGCAAAAAAATGAATTAGGGTTTCTAACTTGTATAAATACCCCATATCTTCATGTAACCCACCTCTTCCTCTTAGTTAGTTTTAGACTCAAAATAAATGAAAGCTCTCTTTCTCTTTTCATGGCTACTTAGCCATTTCTATTTCATGTAATTTCCTTCTTTTCTATGAAATGTTAATTAGTGTTCTTTGTTATTTACATGCTTCTCTTCTTATGTAATAGTGTAGATCTCTTTTATTTTATGCGAGTAGAATAGTTCTTCTTTCCTTTTGCTCTTGTTTTTCCTCTTGTTTTTCTTTAATGATTGCATGCTACAAGTGTTAATATGATAACACAAATAAGAGGCTAATCCCTTCAATTTAGGGGTAATGAAGCCTCTAATTATGTAGCTTCAACATTTTGATAATTATTGCTCTCTTTTGTGCTTAAATGAATGTTGATGTGATTTATTATTTCATGTTGAATTTGATAGTCTATGTTGTTCATAACAAATAGACTATGCTTAAACAATCACAAACAATAATTACCTCTTCATCTACATATGATGATGCTAATGAAGTGAATGTCGAAATCAAAATTTGATGGTCTATATTTCTAATTAATAGTTAATAGGCCACACTTAAAATAGATTTCATTTTCAACTCGTTGTCATTTTTCATGACAGTTAAAAAGTAGTTTAAATGGTGTGTTATAGTTTGATGGCTTATGTTGAGCTAATTAATAGCACAAATAGGCCATAATTATGATAAGCACATCGTTTAAATTAAGTAATGACCAAAAAAAGAGAAACCATAATTTCATAATTTATTGAACTATATGATCTAGAGAGTGGAATTATCTCTAAATTATCATTTAACTCTCATATTTCTATTACTTTCTTTTTGTTAGTTTTCTTACATTTTTAGCTTAACACTCTCTAAATCTTTGGTTAATTTGATTGAATAGATTTTTAAAATCAACAATTCCCTACGGATCGACCCGTACTCACTACGTACTACGATAGTACGCCGTGCACTTGTGGTTATTTTTATTTCAAAATTTATCGGCATTTTTCTAAGTCGATAGAAAATTTGTCGTTAAACATTCATCCAAAAATGGTTTTGATAATGCTTTAAATGTGGAATAATTGTTATTGCCTGTTTGCACCAAAAATTGGCATAAACACCCAATAGAGTTTGAAGAAAAATAAATGAAGAATATAAAATGAAAATGGAGGAATTAACCAATTTAATAGTAGAAAATCAAAGCAGGAACACAAACACAATGATTTATAGTGGTTCGTTGTTGTTTACCTACGTCCACTTTGAATGCATTGCTTTATTAATCACTTTGTAAACTAAGTACAATAGGGATCAGATGAAAATCCTTAGTTACAATAGAGTACAAATCAACTAGCAGCGTAAAGGTCCCGAAAATGAATAACCAAGCTTGTATTTATAGACAAAGTTGGCAAAATATCTCCCTGAAAATTCGACAAAAGGATCTCAAAAACCATATGGACCCATCAGAGGGATCGCATGGCCCGAATCCCAAGGAATAAGGATCGGCGTCGATACCTATTTTGAAGGAATTAGGGGGTTCGATACCTACGGTAGCTTTCCCATGTTATAATGTACTTAGCCTTAAAGTTTCATGCCAATTGGATTAATAGTACTTGAGTTATTGCTTAATCTTTGCTTCAGTTTGAGCTTCTTCTGATTTCAGCCGACCCCTATTGAGGGAAGAGGACTGATTCATCTTATTTCATCCTTTTGAGGTGCGATCCCTAACGTAGGCTCCCTAGGGTCCCCACATCTTGCTCACAAAATTTCATGTGCATTGGACTTATATATCATGAGATATTGATTGTTTTCTATTGAATTGCACTTGCTTTCTGAAATATGTCGATCCCTATGTTGGAGAATGGTTATAGCATACTTTGAACACTCTGCATTGCATATCTCTCAATTTTGTTCGATCACGGCTTTATATTACCATCTGTACTTGACTTCTAGACCCCACAATCATCACTCTGAGCTTACTGGCCTTGATTACAGTCGAATCTAACTTGTCCAATCAGTTCAATAGAGTCAGGCCAAAATGCCGGATAACACTTGCCTCCCAAAGTATGTTTTTACCGAACATGACATGCTTTGAATTGAAGCAAGTTAGAGTCGTTGGAAAAAAATCCATCCAATTTTCTGAATAGTCACTAGCTTTCCCTCGAATTATTTTCTTAAAATGTTGTATCTCCCTTTGATCGTTAAGATGCTTAGTCGATTTTCAATAGTATAAATTCAGGATTATATTCCGTCAGCTGATACCTATGCCTAGTTCTACGAGACTATAAGCTTTGGTTATCTAATTAGGTCTCGAATTTGAAAGCTTCAGGTTTGAATTAAATTTCCATCGATTTCAAAAATTGAACCTTTAAACTATACACGTGGACGTTTAGGTACACGTTCTTATCGTTAGCTCCCAGACGCATTTTTACGCTCACGGGTCATCGTCAATTTTCATTGAGTTAGATGCAATTTCATTGCATTTTGTATATATCCACTTTACATAATTTTCATGTCCATGTTTGCATGCACACAGGCTCATGGCCGATCCCCCCTTTCTCTTCCTCTCTTCTTTTCTTTTTTGTTCATAGGGATCGACATTCTTATAGCCGATCCGCCCTCCTTTCTTCTGACTTTGTGGAGAATGAAAACATGGCTGAACCTACATCCCTCATATATAAGTTACAATGTTCCTTCTCCATCCCTTGCTTATCTCACTTATCTTCCATTTACTTTTACTTTCCTATTTCCTTCAAGCTCGGTCCTAAACCCTCCCTTTTCAACTTGAAAAACCCGACCCCTTCCTTTTGAATCAAACACCGCCTTCATTCATAAACTCGCCTTCATATTTTTCTTTAGATCATCACTCCGACTTCAATTTGAATTGTGATCTAATATCTCCCCTCGAGCAGCTGGTTTTCTATATACTTAGGTAGGTTTGCTTGCCTTTAACCTTTAATTTTGTAACGAGATATTGGGTTCGATTACGTTAATTCATGGGTTAAGGAAGAGATGAGATGGATGATGATGTAGAGTTCAGAGAAGTAGCAAAGGAGGAGGAAGAAAAGAGTGTTGGATAAAGGAAACAGAGGGATCAGTCTTGGTGAAGTATGGTGGAGAGGGATCGGTGATGTTAGTGGAAGGCATAGGAATTGGTTGGAATGTTTGAGGGAAGAACGAGAACGTTGAAGGAAAGGGACCGACATTAGAACTTAAGTAAGAAGGGTTCAATCATTTGTGAAATGATGAGGGATCAGTTAAGTTGGGTTAAGCATAGGTGTTGGGTGCATAGCTAAGTAGAGGGATCGGCTATTGAGTGAATGTGGAGGGATCAGTTATGAGTTCTTCGAGAGGGATCGACTATTGAGTGAATGAGGAGATCTCGGTTATGAGTTCTTCGAGTGGGGTTGGTTGTTATGAGATAGAGGGATCGATACATATAAGGATCAGCTATTCACGTCATGAGAGGGATCAATTGTTTAGTTAAGTAGGTGGAGGGATCGACATAAATAAGGATCGGCCATTTGTACTTAGCCGATTTTAAGTTTTGAATTGAACTTGAAAACCACTTCATATTCATTTGTTTGAACAATTAGAACCAATCCCATCCCAAAAAACTTGAACATATGTCGACAATGAACAACAGGACCTGCATATCCAATATCAAACTCGAAATTGAACGACCAAACTCCTGGAACTTAGAACATGAACTAAAACTTAACATATAGACTTTATTAATGGACTTCACACTTTGACATGCCAATGGTCGATCCCAAAGCTTACACAACTGATCAATCTAAATTCCAGTTGAGACGGTCGGCAATGACGGTCACTCTGGTCGGAATCCAAAGTCTCGTCACTCACTTTTGCCTTTTATTTTGAACTAATTATCCTTGCACTGCACAACACCGAACCACACTAGTTTACACTTATTATGGGGGGATAGGTTAATTTTTATGATCTTGATTATCTACTGATTTTAATTGATATGGGCTCCAAACATTCAAAGCATTTAGCTGTAAAGCCTTCTGGACAACCTTCACAGCTTAGCAATCTCGGAGTTGAGTTAAGTTCTTCAATTGTTTCTGGTAGACTCTCACTTGATCGTCAAATTGAGAAAACAGAGGTTTTCAGTCCGGTGATTGACCTTTTCTCTAATGTTCTCGTCCTGCCGACGGAAGATGTAAGTTCTACCCCCGATGCTATAGAAGGTGCCGTATTTCTAAATAACCCAACGGATTCCCAAGCCTCCAGAATTAGCGAGGCCGCTCTCCGCAGATTATGCTCTAATTAAACACGAGAATCTGTTTGGAGATGTCTTAGTTCCTTTAATGAATGATAGGGCTCATTTGTCCTCTGAAGGATATATGTCGTGCAATAAATTCATGTGCTGAGCCGGATGCATGCCGCCTTTCAATTCTTTCATCCGAGAAATGCTAAATTATTTACGAATAGCTCTTGCACAGTGTAACGAACTGGATTTTTGACCCTCGAAAATTGACACTAATACGTCCACTGTATCATATGTCGAACATTCAAGTGCCAGAAATACCGATTTGTTAGGGTGAAAGAAGAAGCTAGAAGGTAGAAGAAAAACTAAACAATACAGAATCTCACAATGTAGCGAATAATATATAATACAACAATGATCTTTACAAAAAACGAAACATCTTTATTCATATATACAACATCGGAGTACACTAGACTTATCATAAATTTGGACAGTTATAGAAACCTGTCCTTATATTGACAACATACAGACTCTATAATACAGCGGAAAAAAATATATGTGAATTCGTCCTGACCATCCAGCTCCTCTCCAACTCCAAAGTATCCCACTAAACCTAGGAAAATATGCTCGATCTGACCCGAGCATTACATGGAATAACGCCTGGGTCAGCCTGGTAAACTATCCCCTTGACACCGAGGCCTTATACTACCATGGTGTTTGCGCGCAAACCAACTCTGAAAGGGACATCAAGAATGGGGTGACCGCTCCTAATGGTAGCTAACCACATAGTTGTGTTGCATGCCCTGTTTTTGTCATTTCTCCTAGTTGTGAGGCTTGAGGCTATGCTTTACCTCTCTAAATAGCAAACCATCTTGGAATGCTAACACTGCCCTCCAGGCTTCAATGCAATGCTAGCATTCATCCATACAGTTGTCGAGGATAAGGACAAACCGAAGGCACTACTTCTACTACATCCATTTTGGAATCACCGTCAGGATTAGTAGCAAGCAGCCCTTGCACTTCAATGGCTCCATCTTCGATCTCATGCTTTAAGATGTCTTCATTTCGAAACGCTTGAGTTCGATCGAAGTGGTTTACAAATAGCATATCCGATCCCGGTCTCTTCGAAACAACTTTCGATATTTCTAGTAAACTCAACCCCGGTTCTTTAGGAAATAAAATGACAAATGACAAGAGCGAAGTTCACCTCCTAACTGTTTGTGGAAGGATTTCCTTATCATTCATCCTAGAAGAACGAAACGAGTTTATACGTATAGTATAGCACCTTCGACAGTAACTGTACTAGATAATTCTCGCGTTTCTCCTAGATATTTCCAAAGTTACGTTTTGGGCCTAGCTTTGATTGTCTATTATTTAACTATCAAATTAACAAACATTCAATCATGGTTTAATTTCCATATGGGATCCACTAAGCCTTTATTAATATTCTTTAATAATAAAACCACTTTATGAACTCTGATCATAAGATCTTTCAAAACACTATTCCCAAACCCTTTACATTTACTTTATACTTGAAAACATTTATATAATTATCTCAACGGTATAAGTATGTTACCAAAACATTTTACTTTTCATGCCTTGAACAAAAATCATGTACTTATCTTATCAGTACAAGTATATTTACAGAATTTTCAAAGTTTTCTTCTTTCCAAATCCCATATTAAATAACCAAACATTTCTTCCAAATAAAACATTTCGCTTATCTTTATCAAAAATTCCCTTTTTAAAAGCTCATCTTATATTTCAATTAACTTATAACTTTGAAAATAAGTTATAACCCACTTTTATAAACCTTTAAGTGAATTTATAAACCTCTTTCCAAATTTCTGAAATGATTTATAAACCTTTTTCCTATTTTTAAAACACTTTATATAAACCTTTCTATATTCCTTTATAAAATATCCTTTATAAATATCATTTACAAAATATCATTTGTAAAACAACTTAATAACCCTTTTTGTTAGAAAAACCACTTTCTATAAACAAGTTATCATTTATAAATATCTTTATAAGAATTATATCACTTGAAAAACCATTTATAAAACCTTAGCCTTAAATTGATTAAATAATTAAAGTAAATCCAGACCATACTTTATAAATTCCAAATGAGGCTTAGCAGTCTCAATGATACTAATTTAAGTTACCATCTAATTTCAATTAGATTCTCAAATCACATATTAATTATTTGCATAAGCCACCATATATGTAATTATAGTTCATATCCAATCAGGGAATAACACGTCAATATAACTAATTGGCATATACAAGTCCAAATAACATAACAACAGAATGGTGATTTATTCTGCTAAATAGATGTCCAAACATTTTGATCAATTTATAGTAGAACGGAGATTTAATCTGCTTAACACATGCCCACACCATCAAATCACTTACACTGTAGCAGAATGGTTTTTTGTTTTGCTAACGGATGTCATTTAATTCTCATAATCATATGGTTTACTTAAGGGTCTGGACAAGAGATCCTTTGATATGGAATCGATTTACTTTGAAAAAGAAAATTGATTAAAACACATTATGTTTAGTTTAAAATCACCTTTGAAAAGTTAAAAGTATATTTAATTAGCTTAAACCCTAACTAAACCTTAATTAATCCAATTTAAATCAAGATTAAATCATAATTAAACTCTAATTAGGCTTAATAAACTTGATTAAGTACTAATTAACTTCCTAATGCAACTTGGTTAAGGTTAAACCAAATTGTTCAAGAGTTAAACCCTAATTAATTAAATATTATTTAAATAATCCATTAATTAAATAATTAATTAATTAACCATTAATCTTAATTAAATAATTATTAATCACTTAATTACTTCTTAACCCCATTAGTCACTAAATAAACTTTGTAAATCAATTAATAACCATTAACTTAATTTAAGTGATGATTAACCTCTAATCACCTTCTTAATTATCAATTAGGTGCTAATTACCTTTTAATTAAATAATTAATTAATTATATTACAAATTAATTACTTTTTTAATATTACTAATTAAGTTTGAAAAAACTTAGCAAACTAATTTAAAAATAAAACAAATTTGAAATAGAAATTCAAACCTTTGTCGAACTACATCCACAATGATTGTCGCTATGAGTGCAGTTTTCTCTAAACCACCTTTAAGCGATACCACTTTACTAAAACCATACTACTTCATGATTGAAACATACCTTAGTAATTTTCACTTAAAACAAATTACGCAAACTTTAACCAAAATCTAAACTTTAAACTCTTGAAACGAGTTTGATTTCAAATCCGACCTCAAATCCATTGCGACTACATACAAGTTTCAACTTTGCTTTCAACCCATCATGACTAAAGTCAAGTTCATAATCAACCCTTTATATTCACACATCACATTCATACAACACATTGTATACATATACCAATATATATACAATTACTAACCTTGCAATAACACGTCCATTTGGGTGCTAATACTAACCTATACATTAATCATCACATTCCAAACATGCCAAGATCCAACATATATCTAACATACATATAGCTAAGGATCAACACAACATATAAAGGAAAGTTCTTTCCAAAGGATTAGGAATTTACTCACCGAAAGCTATCCAAATTCTCGCTAAATTAGAGTGTAACATGGCACTTCCATTCCTAAGCAAAAAGATGGAGTCTTTAACCCTAAATGCACTAGGTAGGCTCGGCCTTGAAGGGAAGAGGAAGCAAGACTTGTTTTGGTAAGGTGGAGCGACTTCAGATAAATATCGAATTCTCAATAATAAACCAGAAAATAGGTCATTTTCCAACCTATTTATGGGTTACCTACTCACGGAATTTCAAAAAGCACTCAAAGAGAAGTTATTGAAATTTCTTTCGCTATCTTTAAAAAAAAGAATCATTCATTTTCGATTTGTTTTGAAGAAGTTATGATCAAAGGAAAAGTTTCGGACTTGAAATTCTAGGTGAAATAATACTTTGCAAAGATTGGGTATTTTGACATAGCTATGATAGAAATTTGAAAAAGTGGTCAACTAGAATATGTAGCCATTAAAATTTTACAAACTTCAAAAAAAGAAAAACTCCATTTGAGTTCGAAATAAGGAAGAAAAGGTTGGTGAAAAGAGGAGAAATATATGGGCTATTTATAGGCAAGATTTCACCACATCATTTTGTCAAGTCACATCACAAATCTTTTATAACATATATATATATATATATAATTATGTTTAATCACATCACTCTTATATATATGTAATTACGTTTAGTCACATCACTTTCTAATATATATATTATTATGCTTAGTCACATTACTTTCTTTTATATATATATAATTATTATGTTTAGTCACATAACTCTTTTATATATATATATAAATAAATTTAATTATTAATTAGCTAAGATGTGATAAGAGATAATTATGGTTAATGATTATAAATCTAAGATGTGACAATACTTAATATATATATTTGTATAAAATGTTTATTATTTTTAAAACTATGCCTTGTCACATCACTTAATAATCCAAATTAATATAAGATAATTTATTTCTAAGTGTATTATTATCTAGTTAATTAACTCTTATACATATGTACATATAATGCACAAAGATGAAGAACATTCACGACAAATTTCCAATGTCGAAAGGACTTTAGAAAATGTTCTTCGGTCATATTTTCTGTTTTTCTACGAACTATTTAATTTGGTAAACAAATTTTAAAAACGATTTTTACCATCATTATTAATTAATTAAAATGAGTTTATTTTCATTATAAAACCTATATATTGAATATTTAAAATTAATTAAATATTCACTAAACAACGCAGTGAAATTCCAGGTCGTTACCTTCTTCCTCCCTTAAAAGAATTTTGTCCTTGAAATTATTCAACTTATGCTAGAAAACACTTAACACTATACATCAGCTCGTATGATGTACATGGATCATTCTTACGCAAAATCTGACTTGATCTCAACTTGAATACATAACTTTATTTTCGAACTAGTATCGCTCACTCGATTCTCTAGTGCGGACTCCGATCAGGCTCCTTGATTTGGAACCTCTATTCTCCTTCCATAGTTGTAACTATGATAGAAAACTTTGGTCCCACACCAAGAACCCTCATCAAGTGCTCGTCGTCAAAAGTCGAGTAATAGATCCTTATTCGGAATGGTGCAAACACATCAAAGTCATGTACTCGAATATTGAATCAAAACTGTATAAAAAGGAGAAATGATCTACGTTCACCCTACACACTTACTAATTAGTTTTCCCTAGTACCAATTCAATTTCCACTAAGTCATTTATGAAAACATTTTACAAACTACACCGGTTCAACTTGGATAATACTCCACTGCAGCCTAAGAGTATATACCCCTATCTGATTCCATTATTTCATTTTTCATTTACTTCCCTAAGGAAATTTAAGATCCAAATACCCGGCTTTTATTTTCAAAACCTTTTTGAAATGGAACTCTACACTTTAAATCATACAAATATATAGATATAGCCTGAGTAACTCCAAAATGATACTAAGGGACTGGGTACTACAAAATAGTATTATACATTCCCTTAGAAAAAGAGTAATACTCAAGAGAAGTGTTTATCATCTGAACACATCCCTTTTCCAATTTTAAGTCACTTTCGAGCCACTTGAACTAGTTAACTTAAATATATTCCTTTTATTTCCAAATTCTCATTTTTGAAACAATATATACATTTTCCAATAAAGCATTTATCACTAACTTGCTTTGGGTTCACTCGGGTTGAACTTGTTTTGATCGTACAATGATAAAGAGAATAATTTACTAAGTGTATTATAACGTTTGCCTAGGCAAACATCTGATCGTCACTTAGAAGATTATTTTGATCATCATAAAACAATCAAGACTCATTCCCCTTAACCAATCCAAAGAAAATACTTCCTTCTTAACATTTTCATTTCCAACAATTTTTTTTCTATTGGAACCAAACTACTTTCAAATAATACTAGTATCACTTTACAAAACCCTGAAAATCATTTTTCAAAAGCACCGAAATTTAAGTTCTCAAGTTTTCAACTGAAATTGTTTTTATTTAAAAGACACATCTTATTTGGTCCATTTTCAAATATTTATTTCCAAGTATTTTGACCTTTAATTAATATCCTTTAATCGAACCAAATTTTAATCCAGTACTAACATCGAACGCCTCATAGTCAAATTGTGAAACTAAATTCACAAGGTGTTCGTTACATGTTTTTCCCTATTCTTGTTTATCCAACCCCTATATTAAAAAGGAAACTTTCTATATACACTAACCATAGTCAATTCTCAACTGGACGAACATGACTAAACAAGTCTTAAATGATAATAATAACATATTATTATCTCCTACTATCTCAACTAGCTATACTATACAATTTTTTAAAATCATTCTTTTTATGTATAAAATATATTCTAGTTAAATTTATTTTGTTTACCCTATTTCGAAATAATACCGTGTCGATTAAACTTGTTTAAGCATTTAGGAAATCCCTGTCGATAACATTGGCAAAATGTATCGACCAAAATTCTTAAGCCACTCAACAGATCAAACAACACAATATAAAATATTTTATATCACTAACAAATACGCACTCTATACACACACACATGCACACTCAAACTCATCCAAGGGTCTCACTTACCTTATCTTTCGTGAGGCAAACCTCATCAAGCCAAGGTTCTCGCTTAACCTTTAGCTTTGATACCAAATGTAACGAACCGGATTTTCGACCATCAAAAATCGATACTAATACATCCACTATATCACATGCCGAACATTCAAGTACTGAAAATACCGATTTGTTTGGGTGAAAAAAGAAGTTAGAAGATAGAACAAAAACTAAACAATCTCACAGCGAAGTGAATAATATATAATGCAACAACGATCTCTAAAAAAATAAACATCTTTATTCATATATACAACATCAAAGTACACTAGACTTATCATAATTTTGGACAGTTATAGAAACCTGTCCTTATATTGACAAACATACAGACTCTATAATACAGTGGAAGAAAAATATACATGAATACGTCTTGACCATCCAGCTTCTCTCCAACTCCAAAGTATCCTGCTAACCTGGGAAAACATGCTCAGTCTGACCCAAGCATTACATGGAATAACGCCAGGGTCAGTCTAGTAAACCAGCGTGAGTAAAACTCGATAAAAAGTAACAACCAAAATGATTTCTACATTTGAAAACCTTTCAAACAAAGGGTATCTTGTAAGACCACACCGCATATAAAAACAGACGAGTTTTTACCTTACAATAACCAAAACATTTCATATCAAAATCCAATGATATTATCATAGTGTCTAGGTTTAAAGTAAATAGATAAAATAGCTAAAATGCTTGCATCTCACATTCCAACATATTAGGTTCTACAATCGAAAACGTAAGGCATGTATTGGAGATTGGATCCCAATAATGGCAAGGTAAGGGACTACCTTCCGATGATACACCTGTACAAAATGCTCTGATGCTAACACAGAGCCGGCTACCCCTTTAACATGGCAGACTAGATTACCTCACCCCATGACACCGAGGCCTTATACTACCACGGTGTTTGCACGCAAACCAACTCTAAAAGGGACATCTAGAATGGGTTGACCACTACTAATGGTAGCTAACCACATAGCTCTGCTGCATGCTCTATTTTCGCCATTCCTCCCGATTATGAGGCTTGAGGCTATGCTTTACTTGTCTAAATAGCAATCCATCTTGGAATGCTAACACTGCCCTCCAAGCATCAATGCAATGCCAACATTCATCCATACAAGTTGTCGAGGATAATGAAAAATCGAACGCACTACTTCTACTACATCCATTTTGGAATCACCCTTAGGATTAGTAGTAAGCAACCCTTACACTTCAATGGCTTCATCTTCGATCTCATGCTTCAAGATGTCTTCATTTTGAAATGCTTGAGTTTGATCGAAGTGGTTTTCAGATAGCATATCCAATCCCGGTCTCTTCGAAACTTTCGATATTTCTAGTAAACTCAACCTTGGTTCTTTAGGAAATAAATAGATAAATGACAAGAGTGGAGTTCACCTCATAACCGTTTGTGGACGGATTTCCTTATCATTCATCCTAGAAGAACGAAACAAGTTTATACGTACAGTATAACACCTTCGACGGTAACTGTGCCAGATAATTCTCGTGTTTCTCCTAGATATTTCCAAAGTTACGTTTTGGGTCCACCTTTGATAATCGGTTATTTAACTATCAAATAAACAAACATTCAATCATGGTTTAATTTCCATATGGGATCCACTAAGCCATTATTATTTCTCTTTACTCAATAAAACCACTTTATAAAATCTAATCACAAGACCTTTCAAAACTCTATTCCCAAACCCCTTACATTTACTTTATACTTGGAAACATTTATATACTTATCTCAATGGTATAAGTATGTTACCAAAACATTTTACTTTTATGCCTTGAACAAAAAACATAAACTTATCTTACCAGTATAAGTATATTTACAAACTTTTCAAAGTTTTCTTCGTTCCAAATCCCATATTAAATAACCAAACATTTCTTCCAAATAAAACATTCCGCTTATCCTTTATCAAAATTTCCCTTTTTAAAAGCTCATCTCATATTTCAATTAACTTATAACTTTCAAAATAAGTTATAACTCACTTTTATAAACCTTTAAGTTAATTTATAAACCTCTTTCCAATCTTTGAAATGATTCGTAAACATTTTTCCTATTTTTAAAACTCGTTATATTACCCTTTCTACACTCCTTTATAAAATATCCTTTATAAATATCATTTAAAAAACATAATTTGTAAAACACCTTTATAACCCTTTTCGTTAGAAAAACCCCTTTCAACAAACAAGTTATCATTTATATATACCTTTATAAGAACTAAATAACTTGAAAAACCATTTATAAAACCTTAGCCTTAAATTGATTAAAGAATTAAAGTAAATCCAAACCATACTTTATAAATTCCAAATGAGGATTAGCAGTCCCAATGATACTAATTTAAGTTACCATTTAATTTCAATTCGATTCCCAAATCACATAATAATTATTTATATAAGCTACCATATATGTAAATACAATTTATATCCAATCAGGGAATAACATGTCAATATAATTAATTTGCATATACAAGTCCAAATAACATAACAACGGGATGGTGATTTATCCTGCTAAATAGTTGTCCAAAAAATTCAATCAATTTATAGTAGAACAGAGATTTATTCTACTTAACAAATGCCCACACCATCAAATCACTTACACTATAGCAAAATGGTGTTTTGTTCTGCCAACGGATGTCATTTAATTCTCCTAATCATATGGGTTACTTAAGGGTATGGACAAGAGATCCTTTGACATGGAATCGATTTACTTTGAAAAAGAAAATTGATTAAAACATAATATGTTTAGTTTAAAATCACCTTTGAAAAGTTAGAAGTATATTTAATTGGCTTAAACCCTAACTAAACCTTAATTAATCCAATTTAAATCAATATTAAATCATAATTAAACTCTAATTAGGCTTAATGAACTTGATTAAGTACTAATTAACTTCCTAATGCAACTTGGTTAAGGTTAAACCAAATTATTTAAGAGTTAAACCCTAATTAATTAAATAATCCATTAATTAAATAATTAATTAATTAACCTTTAATCTTAATTAAATAATTATTAATCACTTAATTACTTTTTAACCCCATTAATCACTAATTAAACTTTATATATCAATTGATAGTCATTAACTTAATTTAAGTGATGATTAACCTCTAATCACCTTCTTAATTACCAATTAGGTGCTAATTACCTTTTAATTAATTAATTATATCAACTTAACTACTTTTTTAATATTACTAATTAAGTTTTAAAAAACTTAGTAAACTAATTTCAAAATAAAACAAATTTGAAATAGAAATTCAAACCTTTGTCGAACTACATCCATAGCGACTGTCGCTATGGATGCAGTTTGCTCTAACCCACCTTTAAACGAAACCACTTTACTAAAACCATACTATTTCATGATTGAAACAAACCTTAGTAAATTTTTACATTTTAAAACCAATTACGCAAACCTTAACCAAAATCTAGACTTTAAACTCTTGAAATGAGTTTGATTTCAAATCCGACCTCAAATCCATTGCAACTACATACAAAGTTTCAACTTTGTTTTCAACCCACCATGACTATAGTCAAGTTCATCATCAACACTTTATATTCACAAATCACATTCATATAACAAATTGTATATATATAGCAATATATATATATACAATTACTAACCTTGCAATAACACATCCATTCGAGTGCTAACACTAACCCATACAATAACAATTATCATCACATTTCAAACATGCTAAGATCCAACATATATATACCATACATATAGCTAAGGATCAACACAACATATAAAGGAAAGTTCTTTCCAAAGGATTAGGAATTTACTCATCGAAAGTTATCCAAATTCTCGCTAAATTAGAGTGTGACATGGTACTTCCATTCCTAAGCAACAAGATGGAGTCTTGAACCCGACCATTCTTTTCCAAATACACATCCATTTGCCTCTTCTTCATTCATCCATAACTTTCTCAATATGGAACAAAATGGTACAAATCTTTTTTTCAAAACCATTCAAGATTTTAGTGGCTACAAATTTGTAGTTAATAAATTTTCCCAATTCTAAGCTTAGCCAGACTAAAAACTCCATTCTTTCCAGAGCATTTTGAGCTCAGTTTTAAAAGCCGAAAATACCTCTTTTTCATTCGAGCATAAATCCCAAATTTGATCGAAATGTAGTAATTTGTTTTTTAACCGTATGAAATTACAAAGGCTACAACTTTTATGTTGAGCACTTCTTTTATTTTTGAGCTTAGCCATGTCAAAATTCCCCTTCTTTACTGTGTATTTTCGAGCTTCATTTTTATGGATCCGAGAATACCCTCTAATCTATTGATCATATCTTCCTCATAATAAATCGATATCAAGTTTTTACTTTTTATAAATTGTAGATAAAAGAATTTCCAATCTTTCCTTTAAACTACTTTACATAATTCTTTGAGTAACATGTCCAAAAATTAGCTAGAAGTTGACCCATTCTCAGGTTTGATTTTCGTGATTCCAAAAACATATCTTCTTCTCTTGGCCATATCTTCCTCAAAACTACACCAAATCTAACGATTCTTTTTTTTAAACCATAGAGAAAAGAGTATACTACAACTTTTGTGTTGACAACTTTTCCAAATACAAAGAGTAGGACATCCAAAAACCTGAGAGAAAGTGACCTATTTTTCGGTCTAGTTTTTAGTAAATTCGATAATAATCCATAGTCCTACACCTCATTTCCCATGCTTGGTCGAGCATCACTTTTGTAATGGAATGGTCAAGCATACTAGGGGGCAAGTTGTTGGGGTTCGTGAGCTCGGATTGTGAGTTAGTGAAGTTACAGCCTTTTTTCGATAGAAAATCAATGTGAGAAACTTTTACTTATACTATATTTTTGGGTGATGATATGATATTTTCAATAGATGTTTAATATGCTTTGATCATCAAGTTTGGTTGTTTAATATGAATGTTGAATACATATGTAAGTCATAGAAATACGTTGATAAGCACAAAAGAAATCACTTTCCTTTATTTAATGAATTGGTGTATATGTTATGTTAAACCTCCTTAAAAAGGTTTAAAAATGAAAGTTTGGAATTTAATTGAAAATTTAGTCAAAAATAGGCGCGTCACATAACGGCAGTTCTCGATTTCGCGCCATAAAAGTTAAAAGAATATATGAAATGGAATATAGCTCGGAATTCTTTGAGTAAGAATTTTCTGAACTATCATACCCATAGTTTTCAAACAAAGAAAGAAAATTGTAATTTCGATAAGTAGATTTTGAAATATGAGTAAAATAAGTTCTTAGAAAAATCGCGGTTTTGCAGTTAGAAATACATAACAGGATTTCTTTGAAAATAAAATTTTAAAATTGTTTAAAAATATGAAATAAATTATAAAATATTTTAAAATGTTCTAATAGTGATTTGAGTTCTAAAATGAATTTCCAAATCATAAAAAGTCGTTTTGATCAATATAGCTTAAAAATCACTTTCCGTGATACTTTTTTGCACCACTTTTCTATAACTTTTAAAATATAGTTTTAAACACAACTGTTCTTCTTCGAATCTTTTATAAATATTTTCAAATGATTTATATATTATTTTAAAGATGATTTGAATTATTTTGTGGAATGGTTATATGTTAAATGATTTAGAGCCGATCAAATAACTTGACCGCCTTATGGATGTCAGAGAGATAGCATCTAGGCTTGGGTTTGGAAAACCAGTTTTCTACTCTCCCTGGCTATCCAGACTGGGCCGACTGATGGGATAGTAATTTGATTTACTCAGATCAAAATTTTCCAAAGTATTAGGGATATGATTTTTCGAATATAAATAACCTTAATTTTATGGAGATATCTTCTTGTACTCGACGTTAAAGCCCGAAGAGGGAACTTGTACTATTCATTGAATTTAAAAGTTGATTTCACTATTATTCCACCCATAGTATTTGTTGAATACAGTAATTGATATTGAGTAGAATTAAATGATTTCTATAGATTGTGCTCACTTAATATTTACTGGTTTTGGATTAACATCCAAGATAACACGGTTTCAACTCAATCAAAATTTGAGTTTTGAATTAAGAAATCTAGGTTAAGATTTAAATGAAATAATTGAGAAATATTTCCTTAAGTGAAAAATGAAATGATTTGAATTGTTCCAAGTTTAAAAAGGTTTTAAGTAATCAAAGAATATGATAAGAGAGGTTTAATGGTTCCATATATACGGGAAAAAACTTTTAAAATTTTATTTCTCCAAAATATAATTTTAGTAAAAAGAATTAATTAATCAAATACTATTCACCTATTTACTTGATCTCTTTTATCGATGATTAGTTCGAAGGAACCGGTGTCGGATTTGGGTGACTCCTATCTGAAGACCACTTTGAACCAATTTACGTATTCAAAGTGAAGACATGGAAATAATTTGGAAGATGTAATGTAGGGCTGCTTGTTACTGGCCCTTGAGGGAAATTTCCCATATCATATTATGTGGCTGTAGTTCTTCATTTAAGATCTTTGATGCAAGGACTTCTCGCTACTAATCCTAAGGGTAACTCCCAATAGAATATGGTGGGAGAGTGCCTTCAGTTTGTCCTATTCCCAGGCAACTTGTATGGACGAATGTCTGACGTTGCATTTCTAGTTATATAAATTGATCTCTATAAACGTACCATCTATTTGGTGGAGGAGAAGGCAACTTCTCTTAGCTTAACACCCTTTCCTGAGGCGTACGAGCTTAGGAGTTATACATTAGTAGAAATCAGTTATGTTACTATGGGATGGCAATGTGGCATTAAAAGTGGAATGTGCTATGTGAAAGGTAATTGCTACCTCAGGCCTCATCACTCGGTAATGGCTTAAATAGGGTAAGCCGCAAGGCTATATGGTTCAAAACCATTAGAGTATGGTCATCACCTTTCTAGATTACTCTCTATATGTCAATTATGTGGTGTATGCTACGGGGCCCCGGATAGGTCGGTTACGACCGAGGTGATGTCATATTCAGTTCTATCCAGGCCTTGTATGAGTGCCAAATAGGGATAGGCCGGTCTTGCCTGATGCAGAGGATTGTTTGTGTATCCTCTGTACATTCCTCTAAAGATGTACTGTACAAAAGGTAGTCCCTTACCTGCCATTGTATGGAAACCCATTCTCCAATAAGTGCCTACGAACTTGATTGTAAACCTATTATGCCGTTAAATTTAACCAATGTAACAATTTTGGCTATTTGAATATATTTACTTGAAAAGTGTTTTCAAAGAATTTCAGTAAAAATAATTTTTCCATATTTTGCATAGCAAATGTTTTGGTTATCATAATGTAAAAACCCATTCCGTGTTTATGTGCGGCGTGGTCTTATGAAATACCTTTTCTTTTTCAAACCACATATTTTGAGTTTCTCACACCAGTCCCATGACTAACCCGGAGTTTATTTCCCTTTTCCCTTAAACTCCGGGTGCCCTAATTTTCCACGGCAGCCTAGTAGTCAACTTTAGTTCGAAGAAATCTGGATGGTGCTCGGAGCATAAAAGTTGGAATATTCTTCTGAAGATTGTTATCTATTTCCACCACACTTGTGTATCATTATATTCCGCCTTTGTAAGGGCAAATATATATAACCGTCTAGGTTTAACTCTGATAAATATATTTAAAATTTCCATTGTAAAGGTTATATGTTGAACTAATATATGTTATTCCATTCAAGTTAGATTATGTTCTGTCTTTATTTTCTTTCTTACCCACGATAATCCGCCTCTTCGACACTTGGATCTTCGGCACGTGAATACTAAGAATGTATTATTGTCGATTTTCGAGAATCGAGGAGGTGGTTCATCACATTTGGTATCAGAGCGCAAGGTTAACCGAGAACCTTGGCTTTGGTAGGGTAAAGTCTCATCAGAGAGGGGGTTAGTAATACCCTAGGATGAGTAACTCATTAGAAATAGGGTTAGTAACACTCTTGAATGAGTTTGAGAGTATTATATATGAGCGCGTATTTGTTAATATTATATACAAATGATTTTGGTTTTGAACATTAGTAAATGAAATAATTTTACCTTGGATTATATTTTGAATATAAAGAATATTTTTCAAGTAATAATATTTATTTGATTGAGGAAAGGATAATACTCAGTTATTATCATTAATTAGTTAGTTGTTTAATTTAAAAGGTTAAAATACAAACACCTTGTGAATTTAGTTTCACAATTTGACTATGGGGTATTCGATAAATAACAAGGTTTATTAAAGGAATTTATTTAAGATAAATAAATCTTATGAATAGTTTTATATAAGTGATTTTATAAATTGGATATATAAAACATACTTTATAAAAATTTCTGAGAATTTAAATTCTAGTATTTTTGAAAAGAATTTCAAATGATTTTTGGAAAAGAAATAGTAATAGTATTATTTCTAAAATGAGATTTTGAAAATGAAAAGCAATCTTATTATTAATTAATTCGAGTGGCTCGAAAGTAACTAAAAATGGGCAGGAGATGTGTTCGGATGGTAAACGCTTGTCTTAAGTATTCCTCTTCTTGTTAATAAAATATATGATACTATTGGTAGTACCTGGTTCATTGGTATCATTTAAGAGTTACTCGATTAATATAATTTTTTAAAGTTAAAAAGCATAGTGTGAATCATTAGTTGATAAATTAATTGACGATTGTCAATTTTTATCAAAGTGTATTATCTTAATTGATAAGCATGGGTATGCTTTTATTTTTAAAATAAATGTTTAAAGTTATCAATGAATGGTTTTGGGTTTGTAGTAAATGATGTTTTAGCAACATTTGTTTTTAAACCCTTGAATTGCATTATGAAGATATATGTTTTTAAGTAGAAATATTTGGAAATAAAAATGTAAAATGGTTATGTATAAAGAAGTATCTTTATAAAAATTTGAATAAAAGATGAAATTTTTATGATGTATTTTCATAAGAATTTTGAAAAGTTTAATAAATACACCCGAAGTATGTGGATTATTTCGTCGCACGATTTAATCTAAGATTCGATTGCAGAACTTCGAGGTGTTTACACCAATTCGAAAAATAATTTACCACTCAATTCTTGATGAAGGTTTATGGTTGGATACTTGAGTTTTCTATCATAGTTGAGAGCTATGCAAGGAAAACTAAAATTCTGATCGGAGAGCCTGGTCAGAATCCGCACTAAAGGATCGGGGGATCAATGCTAGTTCGAAAGTAAAGCTGTGAATTTGAATAGATGATCGAATCAGATATTATGTATGGATGATCTATATACATAGTATAAATGCAAGTTTAAAAATAAATATTTTGGAGCAAAACCTTTTGGTTTTTGACTTGGGTAATTTCGGGGATGAAATTCTTTTAAGGGCGGAAGTCTATAACGACCCACAAATTTATCACTTTGATAAGTTATATTTATTTTAAATTTATTCAAATAAAAGATTGATAATACAAAAAAATATTGTTTTGAGTGAAAATGAATAATATAATAACCTTATTTTGAATAAATATTTACAAAACTATTTTCCTTGAAATTTATATCGATAAAATAGCCAAAAATCGTTGTATCGATAAACAGCTCTATTATTGTCTAACATCGCGTCGCGCATGGAGCTGAATATATACACTTATTTTTATAATTAAACAAAAATATGAAATAAAATTAATTATTTAATTTTTGGGAATAAAGTGTACTTAAGACATCATTAGTGATGGCCTTATATTTAATAATTGATTTAATTTAATTAAGATTTAATGATTTAATAATTATTATAATTATATAAATAATTGTTTTAAACAATAATAATTAATTTTAATTAGTTATAAAGTAATAATGAATGATTTATAATGGTTTTATAATGTTATAAAAGTAATTTGAAATTATAAGGAAAATCGATATCGTTTTATCGATATAATAGCGATTTTTGTAAATAATT
Source organism: Allium fistulosum (assembly GCA_030737815.1). Taxonomy (NCBI): domain Eukaryota; kingdom Viridiplantae; phylum Streptophyta; class Magnoliopsida; order Asparagales; family Amaryllidaceae; genus Allium; species Allium fistulosum. The sequence continues at coordinate 757,343,575 of CM060902.1, forward strand.
GTTAATGTTAATTTATATGGTTTTATAAATGAAATGTGATCATTTTAATTAGTTAAAAATGATAAGAAATTAGTTTTCAAATTTTATTTACATTTATATGTAAATTAAAATATAAGTAAAAATGTGACAGATAAACCATTTCCCGATTTTCAACGGTTTGACGTATATAAGTTGTGTAATGTTATTTATATGACTTGAACACTTATACAACTTGAACATACATATATTTAACCATATATATACATGGACAAACATGTCATATACACATAATAAAAGTTAACATTTGCATTTGAATTTACATATGGTAAAAAATAAGAAAATATCATGATATTTTCCTTTTTCTTCTCACTTAAGCATGCCTAAGTCAATGTGCAAGGACATGCACATGCACACACATATGGGGGTGATGATGGTGGAGGTTGATAGCCGAAATGATGGATGGAAATGAGGCACATCGTTGATGGAGATGGTAGGATATGATGTGGGATATTTTGTATAAACTTAAGGCTATAATTACCTCTCCACTCTTTTCCATCCACTTCAACAAGCCATAACTTTCTCTTCCCGACTCCAAATCCTAAAATTATTTTTTTCAAATTGTGTAGAACTCAATTGGCTATAATTTTATTCACATAACTTCTTCAAAAATAGAGAGTAGCTATGTCAAAATTTTGATTCTTTCATACTCATTCTCAGCCTAGATTTTTGGAACCCAAGAATGCATCTTATTCTTTTAACCATATCTCCTACAGAACCTAACCAAATTAAGTAATTCTTTTTTTCAAATCAAAATTTCAGTGGCTACAACTTTCTAGTTGACCACTTTTCCTATTTATAAGGTTATCCATACTAAAAACTCCATTCTTTCCAAAGCATTTCGAGCCCAGTTTTAAAGATCGAAAATACCTCTTTTTCATTCGATCATAACTCCTCCAAATCTGATAAAAATGTAGTAGTTCTTTATTCTAAACCATGTAAAATTCCAATGGCTACAACTTTTGTGTTGAGAACTTCTTTCAATTTTGAGCTTAGCCATTTCAAAATCCCACTTCTTTACAGTGTATTTTCGGACTTCATTTTTTTGAATCCGAGAATACCCTCTGTTCTTTTGATCATATCTTCCTCATAATAAATCAAAATCAATTTTTTTTAATTATAGATAAAATAATTTTCAAGAACTTTTCTTTTGACCGCATTTCATAATTCTTTGACTAACATATCCAAAAATTAGCTAGAAGTCGACCTATTTTGAGGTGTGATTTTTGTAAATCCGAGAATGCCTCTTCTTCATTTGACCATATATCATTCAAAATTAAACCAAATTGGGTGATTCTTTTCTTGAAACCGTAGAGAAAGTAATTTTCTACAATTTTCATGTTGACCACATTTCCAAATACAGAGAATAGAATATCCAACAATCCGAAAGAAAATGACCTATTTTTAGGACTAGTTTTTGGTAAATTCAATAATAATCCAAAGTCCTACACCTCATTCCCCATGCTTGGTTGAGCATTACTTTTGGCATGGAATGGTCAAGCATACTAGGAGGCAAGTTGTTGGGGTTCGTGAGCTCGGATCGTGAGTTAGTGAAGTTATAGCCTTTTTTTGATAGAAAATCAATGTGAGAAACTCTTACTTATACTACATTTTTTGGGTGATGATATGATGTTTGCAATGGATGTTTAATATGCTTTGATCATCAAGTTTGGTTTTTTAATATGAATGTTGAATACATATGCAAGTCACGGAAATACACGTCGATAAGCACAAAGGAAATCACTTTCCTTTATTTAATGAATTGGTGTATATGGAATGTTAAATCTCTTTAAAAAGGTTTTAAAATGAGTTTGAAATATTTAATAAACAGTTGAAAGTTTTTGGTGAAGTTTGAAAGGTAACTAGAAATTTATTTAAAATTAGATGCGTCGCATAATGACAGTTCGCGATTTCGCGCCACAAAAGTCAAACAAGTGTACAGAATGGAATGTAGCTCGGAATTCTTCGAGATAAGAATTTTTCGAACCATAGTTTTCAAACAAAGAAAGAAAATCGGAATTTCAATAAATAGATTTTGAAATATGAGTAAAATAAGTTTTTGGAAAAATTGCGGTTATAAAATTGTTCAAAAATATGAAATAAATTCTAAAAATCTTTTAAAATGTTTTAAAAATTATTTAAGTTCTAAAAATGAATTTTCAAATGATAAAAAGTCATTTTCATCAACTAGCTTAAAAAGTATTTTCTGCAGCACTTTTCTATAACTTTTGAAATATAGCTTTAAACGCAACTGTTCTTTTCCAAATCTTTTGTAAATGTTTTCAAATGATTAATAAATTATATTAAAGGTAATTTTAAGAATTTATAGAATGATTAAATATTAAATGATTTAGAGTCGATCAAATAACTTGACCTATAAAGGATATCCGGACTGACCCGACGGATGGGATAGTAAATTTGATTTACTCGGATCAAAAATTTTCCAAGGTATAAAGGATATGATTTTCCAAATATAAACAACTTGGACTTTACGGAAATAATCTTTTTATACTCGATGTTAAAACCCGAAGAGGGAACTCGTACTATTTGTGGAATTTAATAAGTGATTTCACTGTTATTTCACTCGTAGTACTTGTTGAATACAGGGATTGATATTGAGTTGAATTGGATGATTTCTATAGATTCTACTCATTTAATGTTTATTGGTTTTGGATTAACATCCTAGATAACGTGGTTTTAGCTTAATCAAAATTTTGAGTTTTGAATTAAGAAAGTTATATTAAGATTTAAAAGAAATGATTTGGAAATGTTGTCCTAAGTGAAAAATAAAATGATTTTCAAATTATTCCTAGTTTAAAAAGGTTTAAAGTAATTAAAGATTGTGATAAGAGGGGTATAGTGATTCCGTATATACCGAAAAGAATGTTTTAGAAATATATATCTCCAGAAGAGATTTTGATAAAAAGAACTTAATCAATTAAAGAATGATTCCCTATTCACAAAACATCTTTTTATCGATGATTGGTTCGAAGGAATCGGAGTCGGATTTGGGTGATTCCTATCCGAAGACCACTTCGAACCAATTTACGTATTCGAAGTGAAGACATGAAAATAATTTGGAATATGGGATGTAGGGCTACTTGTCATTGACCCTCGGGGGAAATTTCCCATATTGTATTATGTGGCAGTAGTTCTTTATTTAAGATCTTCGATGCCAGGACTTCTCCCTACTAATCCTAGGGGTAACTCATGACAGGATGTGGTAGGAGAGTGCCTTCGGTTTGTCCTATTCCTGGGCAACTTGAATAGACAAATGTCTGACATTGCATTTCTAGTTATATAAATTGATCTCTATGAATGTATCATCTGTTTGGTGGCGGAGAAGGCAACTTCCTTAGCTTAACACCTTTTCCTGAGACGTACGAGCTTAGGAGTTATAAATTTGTAGAAATCAGTTGTGTGACTATGGGATGGTAATGTGACATTCAAAGTGGAATGTGCTATGTGAAAGGTAATTGCTACCTCAGGCCTCATCACCCGGTATTGGCTTAAACAGGGTACGCCGCAAGGCTATGTGGTTCGCAACCATTAGGGAATGGTCATCACCTTTCTAGATTACTCTCTATATGTCGAGTATGTGGTGTATGTTATAGGGCCCCGGATAGGTCGGTTACGACCGAGGTGATGTCATATTTGGTTATATCCAGGCCATGTATGAGTGCCAAATAGGGATAGGTTGGTCTTGCTAGCTAGATGCGGAGGATTGTTTGTGTATCCTCGGTACATTCCTCTAGAGATGTGAAGGATCGTTTTCACCCTAGAGGTGGGGGTGAATAGGGAGTACTAATAAAAATTAATGAGGAAATAAAAATAAAACAGAAAGTAATGCAGTAGAGATCACACATAGATTAACCCAGCTTTGGCAAAAACCTGCCTACGTGTTGCCTCTAAGGTTTCTACTAGAAATTAAGTAATCAGTCGCTTACAAAAAACACGTAAACTCGCGATACCCGCTAACTCGATTAACCTAACTCTAAGCTCAAAACCCTACCAAACTCAGCCACTGAGTTGCGAATTCTCAAACTACGCCCCGTAGTTTATACCTAGTTACACAACTAGAAATTTACACAATTTTAAAAGTAAATTACAAAATAAAACTAAAACTAACAAACTAAATAAAACCCTATATAAATAATTGAAGCCCAATAAAAAAGGATCGGTCCAAATAAATAATTAAAGAAGACTGTTCCCTTTTCTTTCGTGTAGTATCTTCGGCCGTTCCTTTTATCCTTCTTCTGAAATTAGGGTTTTGGTTTAATTGAAGTAACTGCTTGAATTAAAAGGTCTAATTGATTTCCGTGATGCTTTCGTTCCTCAATTTTGCTCACTGCAACTTCAATGTCGAGTTCGAATTGTGCTTTGAATTGGTACATGATTTGCCCCTTTTTCGATTTTTGATTATGCTCGACTTTCATACTCTCCACCGATGATGAATTGGGTGTATTTATAGGGATGAAATCCCTATAATTTCGTTCATATATTTTGGTTTGAATTTTTCATGATTCTATCACTTGCGTTGATTTTTGATCGGACGAACTCGTGTGACATCAGACTTATTCATTAATCGAATTTACTTGAATTGATTGAGTCGGTTCCACTCTTTGCTGCCTTGACTTATTCATCGTTCTCTTCTAACTTGTCATTTGAATTTGAGATAAATTTGACTTCATGATATATTATTATATTTTTGAACCGAATTATGACTTGGTCATTATGATATAACCCACGACTACTATTGATAATTTTCGATTTTTTGTTGAGTGTTTTTGCTGTATATTTGTGTCACTCCATGTATATACATACATACATACATATATGTATGTATATATGTGTGTGATGGCTCTGGTATCAATTATGGTTGTTTAGACATGCTGTGTCTATGCCTGAATGCAGCTTGACGCTCTTACTTGATTGCTTTGCCACTATATATATACATGTTTGTACAAACATGTATATATGTATGCAGTCTAGTTGCATGTTGATTTTCTTTACCCACTTAACCCGAGTATGCCTGCAGCTTTCATTTGAAGTCTGATTGGTTCCACATGTTGTTTACTTTTGAAGTCTGGTTCAATTTGTTGTCTTTGTTGTTGAATATGTTCGAGTCATGATTCATGTGGATTCCTTGTGCCTTTGTGCCATTTGTGGACTGGTTGTATTTGAAGTCCGGTGCACTTTACACATTTGATGGTCTGAACTGCTATGTTCATTCATGTTGTATGTTGTTGTAGTCTGGTGTGTATTCTGGTCTTGTTATCACTCAAAGTTTGGTCTGGTTCCAGTGTGTTGATGAGCATGTTTATTGAATCTTCATGGGTCTGCATTGATTTAGAGAACTTGTTGTTGTTTTGTTTTGAAGTCTGGCTATCTTGTTATTATGTTCATGCTTGAAGGATTGCATTTTGGTCTAGTCTGGTTGTCTTGACATTTCATTGCTCTGTTCACTCGAGTGCTTGCATTCATGTTATTGTAGTCATGCCTGAGTTGCCTTGGTCTAGTTCCACATACTCTGACCATCCATGGTAGTGTGGTCTGGATGCAGCACTTGTGTTGAGTCTTCATGTTGTATGTTGTATGCATGTACACACTGGTCTGGTTGAGCTTTTTGGAGTCTTGTTCTACTGGCTTGTTGAGTTAATTTGGATTCTGGTCCCATTGAAGTGCTTGATTGCTTTGTATATTGAACTGGTCTGCATTCGCTCATTCATGTTAATCCATTGACATGTCTGAAACTTTGCTTATGTGGTTTCTGCTTTATCCTTTGTACATGTCTTTGCCTGGAATGACCATGTGTACATTTGGTTGAGCCTGATTGCTGTGTTGTTTTGTTTTTGCATTGCACCTGAGTTGAATCCAGTCTGGACTTGACCTTGCGCTTACCTGTCCCTGCGATTTTGACAAGCAAGTGTATATCTGTGTGCACAACCTTGTGGCATGTACAGTGATATATTGTGCATGTTACAAGTTGTTCGTGTAAGATGAATTAGAAGAACGTTGACGAACAACCCAAATAACCGAGGAAAACAATATTTTTAAAACACACACTAGATTGTGCACTGCAAAATATTTCTTTTTCAATTTTGTTGCGTTATTGTTTATTTTGCAGATTGTTCAGATGCTGGATACAGGCTTGAAGATCAAATACGAGTGATGAGTGAATATGTAGTGAGGTGAAATATGTATGTAAAAACTGTAAAGTGAAAATTGTGTTGTAAATGAAATTGTATTGTAATTGAAAATGTGAAAATGTAGTGAGAGCTCAAATTTGTACTATTTGAATTTGTAATAAAATATTTGTTTGAATAAAATATTTGTTTAAATATGAATTCCGAGTTATTAATTTTATTCAACAAATATTTATTTAATTATGTGGAAAAATAAAATAGTACAATAACAAATACATTTAAACAAATATATATATATATATATATATATGTTTATTATCATCAAACAAAAATCATAGGCTATTGTATTCTACAATCTCCCCCTTTTGATGATAACAAAAATATATATATTAAGATTTTGACTCTATTAAATGTATTTGGTCTTGAAGAATTCTATTAGCTCCCCCTATTTGAATACTCCCCCTACAACAAAGCTCTCCCTTCACATATGCATGAAAAAAATTAAAAAAAATGCAAAACAAAAAACAAATACAATGAACCTAGATGAGAATATGCAAAAATAAAAAATATGACTTATTTGCCAAAATCTTAACTTCTCTCTCCCCCTTTTGTTATCAGCAAAAGAGTAATAGTGTTAGAAAATAGTGATAGAGTTATAGATATTAATACAACATTAATACTAAATCGATAGTAAATTTAGAAAAAATCAAACAAAAATTAGAAATACTTTGTTAGGCGCATATTCCACTTTAGAGTGATAGGGGAAATGTCGGCATAGAAAACCATATAGTCGTGTCTATTTGTGGTATATTTATGACAGGAATCTTTTTAAATACATACTAACCATGCATAACCATTAGGACTTTTAAATGAGATTAGTAGTATTTCTTATTTTTATTAAAAAATGAATTCCAAGCATCTTCTAACCATGCATAACTGTGAGGACTTTTAAATGGGGTTAGAATCAACTCGCCTATTTCATCCAATTTTGATATGTTTTCCATACATCCATAACCATGAGGACTTTTAAATGAGCATGAAAGCACATAATCAGAAATTTCAAGTAGTTCACCCATGCATAACCATGAGGACTTTTAAATGAGAGTGAGTACTTTTGGATGATTTTATTGCTAATTAAAAAAAAAAGAATAATTTCCTATTTAAATACCACATTTTGACATACTATATTGGATTTTGATGAGTGGTTGTCGTAGAAATATGATAGGAATAAAGATGGTTATGGAATTTTTACCAATCAAAGTTATTACAAATTTGTTTAAATTTTTAAAGAAATTTTCTAAATATACTCTCTCAAGACATAATGTATGATGAAGATCAACACTCATCACCTTTTTCAGCCACTGTTTATCTTTTCGATAATCAACAGGGTGTAACGACCCAAAATTTCTATCATTTGAAATTCGTATATATAATTGATTTTAAATATTAATAAGTAAGATTTGTAAGTCGAATAGATTTTAATTCGAATATAGTGATTTAATTGTTCAATTAAATCGATAATTTAATATTTGAAATTCCAGAAATAATTGGAAATTAGGTTTAATGTGATTAAAAAAATGATTTATAAAGTTATATTAAATCATATTGGAGTTATAATGATGTTATAGAACTTTTAAAATTGAATTAAAAGTAAATTTGTGAAAATTGAATATTTTAATATTTAATTGACTAGTAAAAATAGCCATTTTTCAAACAGTCTCGGATTTCGACGAAACCAGTTTCATCGGATCCGTAATGTGATATTATTGTATGATTTCAAATTTCGTGTCAATCGGAGTTGTCGTTTGTCCGGGGCAAGCCAAAACGCATCGAAATCGTTTTAAATCGATTTCATTTAAATTTGATCGTTTATTTCCGTAACTCTCACATATGATCGAATTAGCTCCCAAAACATACAAAAATCAATGACAGAGAATTTCAAAACTTCTTCCCTTAATCCCTCTAAATCCGTCAACTTTCGTCAAAATCCTCCAACTACAAACTTGTAGAGCTAGGTGAGAGCTTCGATTCCATACGACGATGATGGGTTTTCAAGTGTTATAGGGGGAGATAATTGCTTTCGTTCACCGTCGTTTATGCACGTATCTTAAAGCCAATATGCAACCGAGTGGCACGAGACACTCGGCATAGGTGGAGGCTGGAGTCGGCGTTCGAATGGGAGTGTTCGATCGAGTTCCGATCAACCGTAGATGGCGCGATAATTCGTGAGTTAGTGGCGGCCAATGGGTAGGTTTCGCGTGCGTAACCTGGAATGGAGGAAGAAAGGAAATAGCGGCCCTGATCTCCTGATGGAAAATGAACGGCCTGATGTCGACCCAGTTTTCTTTTGTTGGGTAATAATAAAAGAAAATGTAAAATAATTAATATAATTATTATGTAAATGTTCTAAAATTCATATCTATTGCATATATTATCAGAATTTGACAATTTCGGTGGCGTCGGAATCGCAGCGACGCGATTGACACATTGCAGCAGATTCGGAGGCTATCGGAGTTAGTGAGAATTTTTAATTTAATCGAAGGCACTTAATTTAATTTGAAATTTGAACGCTCGACATTTTTAAAAGCAAGGTGAGAACTCCTCACTCAATCGAATATTGTGTTTCGATTTAAATTTTAAATAGTTGATATTTAAAATTGTTGATAGTGTTAATTGTGGGAAATGAATGATGATTGCTATTTATTGTGTTAAATAGACCCTATATGCCGCATATTAAGTGGAGGTTATTTATTAAAAACATATACCGCGATAATTCCACTGTGAAGTGGAATTGGTATTATATATGTATTTGGAGTTGATTTCCCACATTATATAGCGGATGAGACCCTATTGCGCCGCATAATAGCGGATAATATTTTATAAATCCCATATACCGCGATAATTCCACATTGAATTGGAATTGGTATTATGCTAACATCTATGGATGCAGGGAAACAGGTTGGAGGGATCCAACTGGATTCCTCAAATTATATGAATTTGTTTCATATGTTGTATGAATTTGTTTCATATGCTGTGTGATTATTTATTTATAATCTGTGAATGATTATTTCTGTGATTGAATTTGTTGAAGGCTATAATTTAGCCGAATGTATTTTTGGTATCGTTGGATACCAGAAATGAATGAAATTTGATTTTTGAAATTAAAGTATGAAATTTTAAGTAAATTCTTTTGAAAGAATTGGTTGAATTTCAAAGAAGGAATTTTAAAAGCATAGAGTTGATTTTTGAAATCTTATCGAATTATTTCCAAAAATATGGGGAAAGATTTTTATAAATGGATTTTGAATAGTATTATTCGAAAGTTGGAAAATTTATTTAAAATGGAATTTTAAATGGTTTGGAAGAGATAAATGAATTTATTTTAAAAGGTGATTAATTTCTAGAAATCAATTTATATTTGATTTGGTATTTGAAGATAAATCTTTGGAAAATCTATATGAAAATTTATTTGATGTTGAATGAAAAAATTGATTTGTGTGGAAATAAATTTTGAATCAAATTTGTAATTGATTTGTGTTGAAATGAATTTTGAAATCAATTTGTAATTGATTTGGTGTTGAAGTAAATTTTGAAATCAATTTGGAATTTGATTTGGTGTTTGAATAAATGTTTGGAAAATCAATTTGGGTTTTGAAATAAATTTGGAAATCAATTGAAAAATTGATTTGGACTTGAAAGTGAATATTTGAGAAATCGATTTGAAAATCGTATATAAGTGAATATTTGGGATTTGAATTCACAATGGAATTTATAAAGGAAAGGGAATTTGTTTTAAAAATAAACACTGATTTATTTTTAAAGTGTGGAAATAAATTTACAGATTTGGAGTGTAAATTTGAAATAAATCGATAAGGATTTATTAAATTGGTTAAAAGAACCATTTTGAAGTGAAAGTGTATTTTCACTATAAGCCGAGTATATTTCCAAAGAAGCTTTTAAAATATAAATTTAAGGTTCTAAAGTTGGGTTTTGAAAGGAATATTTCGGAGAAAATGTTTTCAAAAAAAATATTTTTGGATAGTGATATAAATCATTTTAAAATATTTGAACTCGGCAGATTTCCAGTGAGAATGGATAAATATTTGGAAATATATCCCGTGTAGGGAAATTGATTTGAAATTGGTTTTCAAATGTTGAATTGTGGAAATTATATATCTTGCGAAGATATTTTGAAATTTAATAATTTGGGAAAAATTATTTAAATTAGTTGATTGTTGTGGATGTTGTTGATAGTTAAATAACCGACTATCAATATTTGCCTTTGTAAAGGCACTTGATTTGTTTTTAAAACAAACGCTCATTATTCGGTTAAGCCGGGAGAGGACTTTGTGTCATATAACCCATTCCGAATAGTGATATGTCGTGAATGGACATTATTTGAAGACCGGTGTGAAGACCGGTCATTTTCGAAAATGAAAGGACAACCTGTCGAATGTCTCTGCACCGAGTTGCTCCGGTATAGAGATTTATATCACTCTTTTTGTGATGGGAAGTCCGGACGTGATTAGAAATTATCCGGATTGCAAGGGCTTCTTTGGAAGTGCCTTCGGTTTCGTTCGATCCCGGAACGGACTTGTATGGATGTGTGTTTGACGTTACACTTTGAGATGTAAAGCTGGTTTCTATCAAATACATTTCTGTTGGTGGCGGAGAATTTATTCTCTTAGCTTAACACCCTTCTTTGAGACGTACAAGCTCAGAGGTTATGTAGTTGATGGTTACTAGTGACACTAGTACAAAACAGATCAGTTGCTTCGCCTCATTTGTGTCTGTTGTCCATAAAACCGACACAAATAGTGTAATTTGTGTCGGTTGTTCATTAACAACCGAAACTATTGACTTATGGGGTAAGAAGGAAATGTTAAAAATGTAATTTGCATCTGTTGTTCGTAAGAACCGACACAATTGAAGGGAAGCAATAGATCTACTCGTGTCAGTTGTTTGAACAACCGACACAATTAAATACAATAGCATCGGTTGTCCAAAAACTGACACAATAGGCACACAACTTTTCCGCCCAGATCCATTTCAGCCGCCCCATCTTTTCCCGTGAACCCTTCTTTTCTTCTTCGCAAAACAAAAAAAAGAAAAAAAAAAGAGTGAAAACAACAATCGCTTTTATTCCTTCTCTCTAGCCATTATACTACCGTTCTCTCTAGCAAAAAAAAAGAGAAAACAACAATCGCTTTTATTCCTTATGCTTCTCTCTCTTTTGAACTAAAGTCGAGTGATTGAAGAGTTTGCGCTGCGATTTCGTCTGCTTCTAGATCAAGATTTTCGATCTTTTAGGTATGCCTTATTGAATTATTGAAGACTTTAGTTTTTTCGATTTGCGATTTTGGGTTTTTTCGATTTGCGATTTTGGGTTTTTTTGGTTGAATTTATGAATTATTGAATTATTGAAGACTTCTGATTATGGATTTTAGATCTTCTAGGACTCTTGTGATGTGGATATGACATAGGTGTCAAAATATTGTTTTTTGTTTTTTAGTTTATACTGGAAAACTTCTCTGATTTATGTTGCTGATGGCCTGGACACATGACTGATACTTCAACATTGATGACAGAGTATGATATGAATTTTACCAACCATTTGATTACTGTTTCAATCTTCTTTATTTAATTATAGTTTCTAAATTTTACAAAGTTATATTTTTGTTACTGTTATTTAGTTTTTATTTGTAAATTTACGATTAATGAAAGCTTTGCTTTGTGTGTTCAAGTTTAACATTATATCATTTAAATTGATTTTCCTTCATATAATTTGTTTCGTGTGATTACTTGGTTAATAATTATAGTTAGTTTTCTATGTTCAATCGGTTAATAATGAAAAAGGATTTGAAAGGAACATGGACATGTTGTTCTATAGAGCAAAGTGTTTACATAAGATGTTTAAAATAATGCTTCACATTGCACACGCTAACACAGTAACCTTCAACATATTCTTTAACTTTATTTCTTTATACATTAATTACTAAACCACAATATGGTAGTTTACTCACACTAGCTTGATTTATTAGTGTAAATTGTTTCACTCTAAGTTTTTTATTCTCATTTTCATACCTATTTTATGTACATGTAGGTAAGAGATGTCAACACACAGTTGAGTAAGCTGATAAAATTAAATATAAGGAATTGGATGCGCAGAGAGGAAGTGGTTAACCTGCAGCTCAAGTCATTACATTAGCGAGAGAGCAAATAATTCAACTTATTATAATACAGCTTCATTTTCTTCAAAATCATAGGCATACTACTTCGCATTTCTTATGCTACGCCATTGATCATATATGTAAATGTAATGTGGATAAAGTAGTTGTCCCTTCAAACAATGCAAATATTGGTTTTTTATGTGGATGCAAAGTATATTTTATCCCTCTCCATTCCAGTGGTAAGCTTAGTTTTTGTAATATTAAGTTTTTTGTTCTATTCTTGAACAGAGCTTATGAGTAAACTGAAAAATGATTTTTAGGTAATGAAGCTGATGTAAACTTTAATACAAGTTATCACATGAGCACTAGACCATGTTTTCATTTGCAATCAGCCTATATTTCAACCTTTTCTGTCCATTTTTGCTTAACTGTGTAGAAGAACAGGATCCTCTGTCGAAGAACACCAAAACTGAGTGATACCTGAGTTATAAACTATCCATGTTAGCAGTTGAAACCTGTCAATATATAAAAATAACCTCCTTAAGAACAACATAACTGAGTAATAACTGAGTTAGTTGCATTTGTTTTATGCGTTTCTTAGAAAAAAAGAAAGAAAAAAATATTTACATTGAACATGCTCAAACAACTCATTTGATTTCTCTTTTGTCTCTATTACATACTTTTGTTAGCACTCTATCTTTACATTTTTATTGCCGCCACTATTCACTGCATTTTTTTATCACTGCATTACATTTTTCATCTACTCTGTTCAGTGTTTTTTCCTCAACATTCCCGTAGGTGCTGTTTTCCAGATTTTGGAAACTGGTCAATGCATGCCAAAAAAGCAAGAAAAAACCAAATAGCATCATTTAAAATGATAATATGTTTTTTATGAAATTTAGATTCTCAGTTTATATTTTTCAAATTTGTTTACACCTTTATGTGCTATCCAGTGCCTATAGAATTGCAATCTGCAAGGCAAATCGTGGGGCATTCAAGGATACTCATCCTGAAGACTTGATAGCCCCTATTCTCAAGGTATTATTTTCTTCTTTGGAACATTTCAGTCATTCTACCAACATAATATCTACTTTAATTTATTTATATAATATTTATTCGGTTTTTTACTTCATTTTGAAAATTAATTATTGGTAATGGTGCTTTACTATACTGAAACAAAAAAATTTGATCATGATGCCAAATACCAGTTCATTTGACTAGTGGTTATTGTTTGACCACTGGTTAATCATACAGTAATAAACTGTAACGACCCGTAAATTTCAACTGTTCTAATAACGTAAATAGTTGAAATTTTGTGAAATTTTAAATGATAAAATTTTGAAATAAAAATTTGATATTTGGAATGCGTCTAGTTAAACATAGCGACTGGTAAATTTTCATCCGAAAATATGGAAATTTATTTCGCGCGTAAATTCACTTCAATTTAATCAGTTAAAAAGCGTTGAAAATAAAATATTTTCGAAACCAAAATATTTTTACATAGAAAAATTCTAAACCATCTTCTGAGCAAAATATCAGTTCGTCATTTTTCCAAATTCGGACATCTATTGCTCCGTCGTTCTTATTTTCTGCAAAATAGCAGTATTCTGGTACCGATATCAATTTTTATCGGATGATCGTACCACTGATATCTGTATACCGTTTTGATCGTCTCGACGTGCTGATCTTTACGGTATAATTATTTCTGTGTTTTGAAGTGTGTCGCGTCGCAGAAATCGGAAAAACGGTCAATCGTATCGGTTTCAAACTTTTAGCGTTTAGACTTCTAGTGAACATTAAATTTCCAACGTGCATGACTGAACAGCCATTTGCCTTTTTCTATTCCCAAAGTGCTTTTATTATTTCACTGTTCAAGGCATATATTGGTTGGTGTAGTTTATACCCCTTCCACTTCCTTTTCTTTGCTGCTCTTTCATTTCTTTACCCTGTCATTTATCATTCTACCCTACACGTAGCCATGCCTCCTCTGCTTCAATCTCCACACGCCAATGCATCCCTCTCCAAGTTAGCTTCGTCCACCAGACAACATCGCCTCCCGCCTCGCATCATCTCCCGATTCACCCTCTCTCCTTCCACTTCTCACCCAAGTCGCAGCTCCAATATTCACCAACCCCAGCATCTTCCCAAAGCCGTGCAACCATTACCGATATCCCTCCTCGGCCTGCCCCTCACCGAACCTTACCTTCACCCTGTCTCTCTCTCAGTACCGAGCCTCCCCATTGCCATTCACTCCATCCGCACCCATGCAAGCCTACATGGAAGCCATGTCAACATCTCCTTCGCCCAACCCCTGTTGCTCTGCCTCTGGAGCCACCAAGCGGTCCGCGTACACGTACCCCCTCCACGTAAGCACCTGAGCTGCTGTGCCCACCACCCAGGCTTCAACTCATTCACAACCGCATGTCTCTTCTTCCCCTCCACCCTGTAACTTTCCTCCAAACCAAGACAGCAAGCTAAGTATTCTTCCCTCATCACCCGTCCACGCCTACCCACCTCATCTGGCAACAACGCAAGCCTCCACTAGTGATCGACCTTCACCCCCTCCGACTTCGCCCCGCGTGGACGACCCAAAGCACCACTACTAGCCGACCCTCCTCCTCTATATCCTCGCCGAAGCCATCCTTGTCGTCTCCTTCAATGCTTTACTAGTATATAAGGTATTCGATATAATATATTATATATTATTATGTACTGATTTTGTAAGTTCACTATAAGTATATATTATATAAGATTATAGTCTATATATTGTAATATGTTGGTAGTATTAGTCAATGTCTTATGTTCATTGAGTATATATGCTTCTAGTCTAGGCTGAGTCATACATAGGTATAGGTTATAATAGAGTAAGCTTGTTTTGATTTTTTTACAAGGTATATACCTGTACGTGTATATATAAGAGTAAATATTATATTGTTATAAATATTTGTTTTATATTGTTTTATATATAATTATAGATACTGTGGTTTTATTATATATGATGTTTATGAGTCAGCATGTTTCAGATATATATATATAAAAAAAAGAAGAAGTATAATTTTAAGTTTGATGAATATATGCATGCATGTTTGTATATGTTGCTGTCTGGGCGTGTATATATGATAATTGCCTATGATACAGGAAGCATTGATTCTAAGTTATAGTATATAAGTTCTTAATTGATTTTCAAATTATAATATATTGATTTTATAAAGGGTATACAATGTTTGGATTAGGAAATATATATATTAGATGAATGCACGTATCATATACGTGTGCAATATAGATACTTACAACATACTGTATTGTAAAGTCCTGAATATATGTATATATACTTGTATAAAGTATCTATAATAAAACTGTTTGTTTATGTATATAAGTTTTACAATTTTATAAGTATGAACTGCTGGGTATATATATATATATATATATATATATTAGTTTATAAATTTTTTTACCGTTGTATATATATATATACGATACAGTGTTTTGCATATCTTTCATTTATTATCCTAACTTCTATATATATATTATTAGTTATATAGTCTTCTGGGTTGGTTATACAGTGATTTACATAGAAAAGTTATATTAGCTGCCTATGTATTTATTTATAAGTATATATATTCATTTATTTCAAATTATACTTTGTAGGATATGTTCTATATTTATACTAAATTATGTACATACATATGTTATACCGTTTAGCAGTGATATGCGTATGTTTCAAAATTTATTAGCATAATGATTAGGCACCAGTACTTCATTTTATAATAAACAATAAAGACCGTGTACTTTTATTTTGTTGTTTGGTTTTAAATCTGCATATAAGACTTTGTTTTATGTGTTTTTTTTAATTTTAACTAGTAAGTTTTGAAATACATGTATGTATATATTTTATTGATAAATGTTTGAAATTAGAATATAATATTGTATATATGTATTTGTATGTTATATCCATTTACTTATACCAATTATTCTATCGATCCAGTTCTGATTCGACTTTGTCAAATTCTATTGTCAGCTTTGCTTGTCAAAATTCGCATTCAATCTAGCTTTGCTTTGGAATCATAAACCATCCGAGTCTCGTTCTTCTCTAACTTCGAAAGGTGAGCACTCACTCACGATTAACGTTCTTTTATTTATTAAATTTGATTTCAATTGAAACGACAATTGAAATATGCTGCTGTTAGTTAAATACACTGTTATATTTGTTATTTCCTGTATCAGTTCACCTGTGACATCTGACACCATTATCTGTTAATTATTTATGTGATGATAATACAGTTTGGCTGAAATTGATTGATTGTTGATGTTTATATTGGACGTTAAATTGTTAATGTTAAATTGATAAATAGTATGAAATTGAACTTGATATAGTATAATTAAATGTTAAATTTGATTAACTGACATTTGTATAATATGACCCCTTTAACTGTGAAATTATCGACACGTAGGATTTGTTTAATTTCATTTTGAACCACTGAATGTATGTTGTTAAATTGATAATGTAGGAAATTGTAAATAGACGATAAGTGAAAACCGTAATGTAATAATCTTTAATCTACATGAAATGATAGTGTAGATTCTAGAAATAGTTATATTAATTCGTACAAATAACAATGCGAATTAATACGGTTATTTCGGGATTATTTGAATTGATTATTGGATTGATATTGATTATTGTTATTGCTTGTTTATTTACTTTGACACCATCCCTGTTAGCACACTGCAAGTTTCCTTTACTATGTTTTGATTTTGGAATTGAATTGGAATCGGGTTGAAATGATAAATACCCAAAATTGAACTTTGACCTAGGAAAGAAAATTAAATAAAACCCGATTGGTCAATAATTTGATTTGAAAATAAATTGAAGATTTATTTGAATAAATAATATGCTTTTGAAATGAAGTTGAAATTTGAATTTTAATGAAAGGAAAATGTTAATATATAATAATCTGAAACAAAATATTAACAATGTAATTGATGAAAGAATGTGGTTTAATTTGAGAAGTTATCGAATTAAGTTTGAAATTATAATTAAGTTTGAAATTATTAAACTTTGAAATGATTTAATAATTAAGTTTGAAATTATTAACTTTGAAACTATTTAATAATTAAGTTTGAATTATTTAATAATTAACTAAGATTGGATTATTTAATGATTAAATTGAATTGAACTCTTTAATAAGTAAAATTGAACTTTGAAATAAGTGAACTTTACTTCGTAAATAATTGAAATTGAGTTTCTTGATTAAGTAAGTTTTGGAAAATTATTTAAGAAAGTAAATAAGTGAAATGGAATTTATTTAACAAGAAATGAAGATGTGATATTTTTGGAATTAATGTAAGACTTGTAATTGAAAGAATTGATTTGACGAATTTAGTTTAATTCAAAATTGTAAATTTTGATTTATTGAAGTTGAACTTAAGAATCGATTTATTGAATTGGAAATTTAATAGAAATTATTTTGAATGGCAAATTTACTTAATGAATATTGAATGAAATCGATAAATGAATTTAAATTGATTTAAATGTTAAATTAAATTAATTTAAATGATTTTGAAATGAAACTGATATACGAATTTGGATCAATATTTGAATTGTTTTAAATAGAAATTGAAATTGAATTATAAGATTTTGAAAGTGAAATTTGGAAGTTTTGAAATGTAAATTTATGGAAATGGTTTGAAAGACAAATGAAATGCTGGTTTACGAATTGAAATTGAAATTGAAATTTATTTGGTTTTTTTTGAAATATATAAACGACCAATCGGTGTAATAATTACGAAAGTTATTAAAGAGACCGGAATTCGGTTATGGATATACTCTCTATCTAAATCGAAAACCACTTTAATAACTATACGCGGAGTGATGATCCAGAATGAAGTGGATGATTTTGTTGAACGCGTTGACTGAAGAAAGAGAACGATTTTGGATGACCCCTGACATGACTAAAACAGGAGCCGCGCAGGGCCATTGAGGATCGCCATCTCTAGCGGGCACACTTCTTCGATACCATATCTATTACTTTTGTGATTCGATTTGGGTGCACCCCTCGATTTGGGAGTGTTGTTTCGCGGTGTTGGTGTAGTAGCTGCTATGCCCAACATCAGTCCGGATCAGGCAACTACTAGTATCCTAGTTGGTATCGCCTCATGTACCTTGTCATACTGATTATCCTATTCGCGACCACTACGATTTTGATTTGTACCTTTAGTATATGGATTGCCCTCTGGTGACTTCCGGTTTTGGGGAAACTACGGTCTTGTATATGCTTTTGGGAATAAACAGGTTAAGAGGTGTATGGGCCCTGCTTAACCCTACTTTGATATCTTTATATTACTGATAGACATTATCTACTTAGCGTACATTACTACCTAGTAGATAGTTTAACGGATCCTTAAAGGATGGTTATTCCAAACATCCTTTGAGTTACTTGTATTTCAATTGCTATTTCACTTGAGTTGGATTTATTAATATAAGAATGTTAATCCTAACTCGAGTGTTTTGTGTTTTTGCTTTACGCTCGGGTCAGACTGAGTAGTTCAGCTTTCGAGACTTACCTTTGGAGTTGGAGCTTCGCTTGGAGATCCGGCTATCTATCCAGCTTTCAGATATTCGATGATTCCAGTGATGTATTCTGATTTGTATCTGATGTATCGGGTTACTCTTCTGTTGTAAACTCTGATGTATTTTATATATTCATATAGTAGCTTCATGAACTACTATCTCTTTTATTTCCGCTGCATTTATTACTCTGTGTCTGTGATCTGTGATTATTTATTTACTGTATATGTTCAGTTTTGCCAAATTAAATTAACAACGCGGTATTTTGAGCAATTCAACTCCGGCATGAGTGTCTACCTATACACTTATAATGGATGCGAATGGTCCAAAATGGCGGTTCGTTACAGTTGGTATCAGAGCTTTGGTAGCTCTAGGCAAAACTCAACATATAGGGTAAATGTATTTACAGAACCACTCTCATTCGAGTTTCAATCTCTTTCCTTGACTCAATTTCTTTGAATTTTGGAACGTTCCCTACGGTTCCAAATTTCATTTGTGTCCCTCACTATTCGTCTCCTTTCAATTCTGGAGCATCACATAACTCCATTTCGGATGACCCTTATAGTGAATCGGCGGTCTCGCCAAATTTCGAATGATTCGTAAAGGAGCAAAACTCCTTTACAATAGGCATTGATTTACCGGAGATTTCTGTATCCTCGGTTTACGATGCTATCTATCTCCTGCTATACCTGAATTCTAATTCTTGAGATCGAATGTCGATTTACCTCGGAATTCAGCATCGATCTTATTCTTGAAGTTACGGACGACCCGGTTAAGGTTGCCCGTGAATTAAATAAACTCATCCATCTCCCGATTGTGGTAATTGAATTGTCTTATCTCTGTTTCAAACTTATTTTCGAATCAAAATTCTCTTTGATTTGATTTCCATCAAAAATTTGAATCTCTATCCTTGCTTTGAAATCCATTATTGTATCGTTATGTGAGGAAGTGTATTTGTAAATAAATTTTAAAATGTTTATATATTGTGTTGTTTGAGTTGCTGATGTTGATTTGGGTTTTCGATCGATTCGTCTGATCAACGCTATCGATAGGATTTCCAAAACACTTGAGCAGAGCAAACTGACACAATATTGTTTTCAAATTTGTTTGATTATATTGTAAAAATATAAGTAAAATTTTTTGGAATTTAATAGGTTAATTAAATTGTTTGTTTGAAATGATAATATTTGATTATCATTTATTGTTATAAATAAATTTATAAATACGGTTTATAAATTGATTGGAATTTGAAATGAATTTAATTCAGAAATTTGAGAATTAGTTTCCGGTGATTTCGAACTTTGGTTTTAAAATTTTAAAGTATATATTATATAAAATATTTTCAAATAGAAATCATTTCCAAAGAATTTTTAAAATGCTGAAATCAATGCTCTTCTCTTTGTCGCTGGAAAATAATTTCGGTGATGGCGGCCGCATCATCGACATTCATTTTCGAGTTTCGAAGTGAAGAAACCATTCTGTAGCTTTGCTACGGTTCTGTTTTGAGAAGAAAAATATTTTGATTTGAATTCCTTCAGTATATTTTGATTCACATATATATAGGTATCTTATTTTAAAATTTAATTTGATTTGATATAAATATATTATATATACCTCTAAATTGTTTAAAGTTAATCGGAAATCTAGTTCTTAAATTTTGTTAAAGGATGATTTAATTATAAATAAAACCAAAATTTGGAATAAATATTTAAACTTGAATAATTGAATTGGGAAATTTTATTTGTATATTGTTCAACTGCATTCTAATACAACTTACCTAAATCATTCAGAAGTTGAATATGTAATTGGATAATATATAATATAAACTGAATTTATAAATAAGATTTGAGTGGTTATAATAAATGTTATACACTTAAATTTTAATTATAGATGTTAATAGAGATAAATATAATAATAAGATAATTGAATAATAAATTTGTTTTGAAAGAATTAATAAATTGAAAGTAGATCAACATATGAAATTACCTTGAATTTGAAAGCAATTAGTAAATATAAATTAATTTAAATCGAAACTTTTATGGTTTAAATTAATTTATATAGGTTAAATATATGTGGTTAGATATATTAAGTAGAATAAATTTAACAATAATTTGGAATAAAGAAGAATCTAAATTGTTGAAGAAGATATGATTATAATAAAAGGCTATTCAAATTTACAGTTTTTAGAAATTATAAATTAAAGATAATTGGATAATAAGATAATGGAATAAAGAAGAAATTCAAATTTATTTTCATGAAATCAAATGGATTAAATCAATTATTAAATATCAATTAATTAAAATTTGAATTTATATGGTTTAAATTAATTGTTATTTTGTATTTCAAATCTGTTTTTCTTTCTGGTTGTTTCTATTTTCCTACCTCGTTTCTTTTCGGGGACGAAAAGTTTTGAGTGGGGGAGAATGTAACGACCCGTAAATTTCAACTGTTCTAATAACGTAAATAGTTGAAATTTTGTGAAATTTTAAATGATAAAATTTTGAAATAAAAATTTGATATTTGGAATGCGTCTAGTTAAACATAGCGACTGGTAAATTTTCGTCCGAAAATATGGAAATTTATTTCGCGCGTAAATTCACTTCAATTTAATCAGTTAAAAAGCGTTGAAAATAAAATATTTTCGAAACCAAAATATTTTTACATAGAAAAATTCTAAACCATCTTCTGAGCAAAATATCAGTTCGTCATTTTCCCAAATTCGGACATCTATTGCTCCGTCGTTCTTATTTTCTGCAAAATAGCAGTATTCTGGTACCGATATCAATTTTTATCGGATGATCGTACCACTGATATCTGTATACCGTTTTGATCGTCTCGACGTGCTGATCTTTACGGTATAATTATTTCTGTGTTTTGAAGTGTGTCGCGTCGCAGAAATCGGAAAAACGGTCAATCGTATCGGTTTCAAACTTTTAGCGTTTAGACTTCTAGTGAACATTAAATTTCCAACGTGCATGACTGAACAGCCATTTGCCTTTTTCTATTCCCAAAGTGATTTTATTATTTCACTGTTCAAGGCATATGTTGGTTGGTGTAGTTTATACCCCTTCCACTTCCTTTTCTTTGCTGCTCTTTCATTTCTTTACCCTGTCATTTATCATTCTACCCTACACGTAGCCATGCCTCCTCTGCTTCAATCTCCACACGCCAATGCATCCCTCTCCAAGTTAGCTTCGTCCACCAGACAACATCGCTTCCCACCTCGCATCATCTCCCGATTCACCCTCTCTCCTTCCACTTCTCACCCAAGTCGCAGCTCCAATATTCACCAACCCCAGCATCTTCCCAAAGCCGTGCAACCATTACCGATATCCCTCCTCGGCCTGCCCCTCACCGAACCTTACCTTCACCCTGTCTCTCTCTCAGTACCGAGCCTCCCCATTGCCATTCACTCCATCCGCACCCATGCAAGCCTACATGGAAGCCATGTCAACATCTCCTTCGCCCAACCCCTGTTGCTCTGCCTCTGGAGCCACCAAGCGGTCCGCGTACACGTACCCCCTCCACGTAAGCACCTGAGCCGCTGTGCCCACCACCCAGGCTTCAACTCATTCACAACCGCATGTCTCTTCTTCCCCTCCACCCTGTAACTTTCCTCCAAACCAAGACAGCAAGCTAAGTATTCTTCCCTCATCACCCGTCCACGCCTACCCACCTCATCTGGCAACAACGCAAGCCTCCACTAGTGATCGACCTTCACCCCCTCCGACTTCGCCCCGCGTGGACGACCCAAAGCACCACTACTAGCCGACCCTCCTCCTCTATATCCTCGCCGAAGCCATCCTTGTCGTCTCCTTCAATGCTTTACTAGTATATAAGGTATTCGATATAATATATTATATATTATTATGTACTGATTTTGTAAGTTCACTGTAAGTATATATTATATAAGATTATAGTCTATATATTGTAATATGTTGGTAGTATTAGTCAATGTCTTATGTTCATTGAATATATATGCTTCTAGTCTAGGCTGAGTCATACATAGGTATAGGTTATAATAGAGTAAGCTTGTTTTGATTTTTTTACAAGGTATATACCTGTACGTGTATATATAAGAGTAAATATTATATTGTTATAAATATTTGTTTTATATTGTTTTATATATAATTATAGATACTGTGGTTTTATTATATATGATGTTTATGAGTCAGCATGTTTCAGATATATATATATATATATATATATATATAAAAAGAAGAAGTATAATTTTAAGTTTGATGAATATATGCATGCGTGTTTGTATATGTTGCTGTCTGGGCGTGTATATATGATAATTGCCTATGATACAGGAAGCATTGATTCTAAGTTATAGTATATAAGTTCTTAATTGATTTTCAAATTATAATATATTGATTTTATAAAGGGTATACAATGTTTGGATTAGGAAATATATATATTAGATGAATGCACGTATCATATACGTGTGCAATATAGATACTTACAACATACTGTATTGTAAAGTCCTGAATATATGTATATATACTTGTATAAAGTATCTATAATAAAACTGTTTGTTTATGTATATAAGTTTTACAATTTTATAAGTATGAACTGCTGGGTGTATATATATATATATATATATATATATTAGTTTATAAATTTTTTTACAGTTGTATATATATATACGATACAGTGTTTTGCATATCTTTCATTTATTATCCTAACTTCTATATATATATTATTAGTTATATAGTCTTCTGGGTTGGTTATACAGTGATTTACATAGAAAAGTTATATTAGCTGCCTATGTATTTATTTATAAGTATATATATTCATTTATTTCAAATTATACTTTGTAGGATATGTTCTATATTTATACTAAATTATGTACATACATATGTTATACCGTTTAGCAGTGATATGCGTATGTTTCAAAATTTATTAGCATAATGATTAGGCACCAGTACTTCATTTTATAATAAACAATAAAGACCGTGTACTTTTATTTTGTTGTTTGGTTTTAAATCTGCATATAAGACTTTGTTTTATGTGTTTTTTTTTAATTTTAACTAGTAAGTTTTGAAATACATGTATGTATATATTTTATTGATAAATGTTTGAAATTAGAATATAATATTGTATATATGTATTTGTATGTTATATCCATTTACTTATACCAATTATTCTATCGATCCAGTTCTGATTCGACTTTGTCAAATTCTATTGTCAGCTTTGCTTGTCAAAATTCGCATTCAATCTAGCTTTGCTTTGGAATCATAAACCATCCGAGTCTCGTTCTTCTCTAACTTCGAAAGGTGAGCACTCACTCACGATTAACGTTCTTTTATTTATTAAATTTGATTTCAATTGAAACGACAATTGAAATATGCTGCTGTTAGTTAAATACACTGTTATATTTGTTATTTCCTGTATCAGTTCACCTGTGACATCTGACACCATTATCTGTTAATTATTTATGTGATGATAATACAGTTTGGCTGAAATTGATTGATTGTTGATGTTTATATTGGACGTTAAATTGTTAATGTTAAATTGATAAATAGTATGAAATTGAACTTGATATAGTATAATTAAATGTTAAATTTGATTAACTGACATTTGTATAATATGACCCCTTTAACTGTGAAATTATCGACACGTAGGATTTGTTTAATTTCATTTTGAACCACTGAATGTATGTTGTTAAATTGATAATGTAGGAAATTGTAAATAGACGATAAGTGAAAACCGTAATGTAATAATCTTTAATCTACATGAAATGATAGTGTAGATTCTAGAAATAGTTATATTAATTCGTACAAATAACAATGCGAATTAATACGGTTATTTCGGGATTATTTGAATTGATTATTGGATTGATATTGATTATTGTTATTGCTTGTTTATTTACTTTGACACCATCCCTGTTATCACACTGCAAGTTTCCTTTACTATGTTTTGATTTTGGAATTGAATTGGAATCGGGTTGAAATGATAAATACCCAAAATTGAACTTTGACCTAGGAAAGAAAATTAAATAAAACCCGATTGGTCAATAATTTGATTTGAAAATAAATTGAAGATTTATTTGAATAAATAATATGCTTTTGAAATGAAGTTGAAATTTGAATTTTAATGAAAGGAAAATGTTAATATATAATAATCTGAAACAAAATATTAACAATGTAATTGATGAAAGAATGTGGTTTAATTTGAGAAGTTATCGAATTAAGTTTGAAATTATAATTAAGTTTGAAATTATTAAACTTTGAAATGATTTAATAATTAAGTTTGAAATTATTAACTTTGAAACTATTTAATAATTAAGTTTGAATTATTTAATAATTAACTAAGATTGGATTATTTAATGATTAAATTGAATTGAACTCTTTAATAAGTAAAATTGAACTTTGAATAAGTGAACTTTACTTCGTAAATAATTGAAATTGAGTTTCTTGATTAAGTAAGTTTTGGAAAATTATTTAAGAAAGTAAATAAGTGAAATGGAATTTATTTAACAAGAAATGAAGATGTGATATTTTTGGAATTAATGTAAGACTTGTAATTGAAAGAATTGATTTGACGAATTTAGTTTAATTCAAAATTGTAAATTTTGATTTATTGAAGTTGAACTTAAGAATCGATTTAATGAATTGGAAATTTAATAGAAATTATTTTGAATGGCAAATTTACTTAATGAATATTGAATGAAATCGATAAATGAATTTAAATTGATTTAAATGTTAAATTAAATTAATTTAAATGATTTTGAAATGAAACTGATATACGAATTTGGATCAATATTTGAATTGTTTTAAATAGAAATTGAAATTGAATTATAAGATTTTGAAAGTGTAATTTGGAAGTTTTGAAATGTAAATTTATGGAAATGGTTTGAAAGACAAATGAAATGCTGGTTTACGAATTGAAATTGAAATTGAAATTGATTTGGTTTTTTTTGAAATATATAAACGACCAATCGGTGTAATAATTACGAAAGTTATTAAAGAGACCGGAATTCGGTTATGGATATACTCTCTATCTAAATCGAAAACCACTTTAATAACTATACGCGGAGTGATGATCCAGAACGAAGTGGATGATTTTGGTGAACGCGTTGACTGAAGAAAGAGAACGATTTTGGATGACCCCTGACATGACTAAAACAGGAGCCGCGCCGGGCCATTGAGGATCGCCATCTCTAGCGGGCACACTTCTTCGATACCATATCTATTACTTTTGTGATTCGATTTGGGTGCACCCCTCGATTTGGGAGTGTTGTTTCGCGGTGTTGGGGTAGTAGCTGCTATGCCCAACATCAGTCCGGATCAGGCAACTACTAGTATCCTAGTTGGTATCGCCTCATGTACCTTGTCATACTGATTATCCTATTCGCGACCACTACGATTTTGATTTGTACCTTTAGTATATGGATTGCCCTCTGGTGACTTCCGGTTTTGGGGAAACTACGGTCTTGTATATGCTTTTGGGAATAAACAGGTTAAGAGGTGTATGGGCCCTACTTAACCCTACTTTGATATCTTTATATTACTGATAGACATTATCTACTTAGCGTACATTACTACCTAGTAGATAGTTTAACGGATCCTTAAAGGATGGTTATTCCAAACATCCTTTGAGTTACTTGTATTTCAATTGCTATTTCACTTGAGTTGGATTTATTAATATAAGAATGTTAATCCTGACTCGAGTGTTTTGTGTTTTTGCTTTACGCTCGGGTCAGACTGAGTAGTTCAGCTTTCGAGACTTACCTTTGGAGTTGGAGCTTCGCTTGGAGATCCAGCTATCTATCCAGCTTTCAGATATTCGATGATTCCAGTGATGTATTCTAATTTGTATCTGATGTATCGGGTTACTCTTCTGTTGTAAACTCTGATGTATTTTATATATTCATATAGTAGCTTCATGAACTACTATCTCTTTTATTTCCGCTGCATTTATTACTCTGTGTCTGTGATATGTGATTATTTATTTACTGTATATGTTCAGTTTTGCCAAATTAAATTAACAACGCGGTATTTTGAGCAATTCAACTCCGGCATGAGTGTCTACCTATACACTTATAATGGATGCGAATGGTCCAAAATGGCGGGTCGTTACATAAACTAATCCACTTCCAACATTATTTAGTAGGGCATTGAAAAGTATATATTGCATTGATCGATTGTATGTTTAAATAAGTATTGTAATAAGTGTGGCTGCTAACCTAATTCCATGTGAGAATTGCGTGAGCTATATTAATTTGAATCATGAATTCAGGCATTGTTTATCAACTAGCTTATGTGGGTGAGAACAATGAGTGCATTATTGTTCAAGTTCACATATTGTCACATTTTTTTACATATCTAAGACATGTTGTTGGAATTATGTCTAATCGGAGTATTACATATATTATAATGCCAAGCTAAAAATATGGGAAGTTAACATCACTCAATAAATTACATAGATGTCTAAGATAATTTATAATATGGTTATAGAGAGTGGCAAGGAGGTGAATGTTAAGGTAGTGTTGTGAAGAGGCCGTAGCAAATGTTGATGCTGTATTGGCTGTTGTTTGAAGATGGTAACAGCAAGTAGCAGTTCCTACCTATAACTGCATACTTCACTGATTTCATCAGCTTCCCTGTGCCACTACAGTTCTTACTGTACTTTGTGCACTGTGGGGTATGTTGATGAACTGGGATGATGGGATGTAGTATTGAAGAGAAGTGGCTGAGGACAGTAAGGTGAATGTGTAATAGAAGTGTGTAACAGAAATGTTATGTGAAGTAGAAGAGTTGAAGCAGTGGGACGAAGTGTTTGAGGATATGGTATGGAAGTGTTCACAGGTTGGAGAAGTTGAAACTATTATGGGAAGTGATTTGAGATGGGGGATGGAACTGGTAGAAGAAGTTGCTTCAACGACGCCATCCAGTGTACAGATGAGCAATGAAGTGGAGATTATGGGAGGAGTTTCTATGCAGAGAGAAGTTTGTGCACAGGATATGAATGCACAGAGATGAAGAGAACTGTTGATGTAAAGCCAATTTGTAAAAAGGAAAGCAAAACTGCAAATGAAAATGCCAAATTGTAAAGAAAGAAAAAGTGAAATAAAAATGTTTTTGGTTTTCTTTAAGAAGACATTGTTGAAAATGGACTAGATATATGAAAATGCATGAAATGAACACAATGCAAATAACAGAAAATGCAAACTAAACTGTTTTTTTAACTAATGATCAACACAAACAAGAAAATGCAACTCTAGGGAACTACAAAAATTGTGAACATAGATGAATGCAAGAAATGCCAAACTTCTTTTTATTAAATATGCAAAATTTATAATCACATACTGTTATAATTTTGTATGTTATTTCCTATTTATTTTTTGGAAATTGGGTAATGTTTACATCACTTTCATTCATTCATCCATTAATGTATCCGTCAACTTTTGTGCGGCGCATTGAAAAATCTACTTAGAAAAACATCTGAATTTTGTTACCTTTTTACTGCCTCTTATAATTGTAATGTAACCAATGTTAAATCTTCAGTGCTATTTCATAAGACCACCATCTGTTACTGCCCGCGGCTTGCACTGAATTGCATTTGTTGAATTTTCTTCATTTTTTATTGTACTGGGAACAACTATAAAGTTGACAAGTACGTTTAGTATCTTTGATAGTGTCCTGTTCATATATATTTGAGAGCCTTTTGTACTGATATTAAATTATATCAATTTGTGCTGTGCGTTTATGTTTGGTAGAAAATTAGCATGCATTTTCGTTTTAGTACAATTTCTTCAGTTTAATTTATTCCACCTGTACTTCAGTAGTCGGTACTATTCGTGCAGCCTCATTTTTTATGCGATAAGCCAGTGTGGTTTACACTAAATTACTTTTCTACTTTTTCATCCTTGGGCCAAAATAGGCTGACCTTGGAAACCTTAATAATTCATGAAAAAAACTCATGCCATGATCTCTAATTTTTGGTCTACACTCTGATGTTGGGTAGAATTTTTTTTGAAAGATGTTTTTTTAATTACTAATTTTTGGATCATGAATATATTGTATTAGTTTAAGCTCATTTTTTATTTCCAAGCTTTTGCTACTTGTCATACACACTTCTAGCTTTTGTCATATGGTCCAATCTGATAGTGAAAAGCATGCCACCTTATGTTTTAGCTTTTTTTTGTTGACAGAATTATTGGAGAGGAAAAGTCGTTGAAGGGTCATGGGTTCCAGATAGGTATGATGATGTCTTGAGTCGTGGTCTTGAAAAAAAAGAGCATTCAGGTCGAGTTAGAGGGATTGGTGGGACGATTGGTATAAAAAACGTATTTGGGGATGTAGAGAAAAGGAAAGGTCGAAGGGTGTAATATCAGCTGATGAGCTGCATGTTATCACTCAGGAAATAGAGGCTAAAGTAAGCCAAAAATTGAGACAAGAGATGAGTACAATGGTTCAAGAGCAGATTGCAAACATTTTGAACACGATGAATTTTCCCATGGAGGTGGAGATCAACACACCATTAACTGATCATCGTAGTAGTTGTCAATCAACGCACCCGAGCAAATTTCAATATGCAAACAAAACTCAAGAGACGGATCCCTTTGCAGACTTGCAGGTAAACAATTCATAGTTGAATTTATAAACGTATACGATTTTATGTATTTGACAAGTGCTAAGTGAAAAATGTTGGTTTTGTACTTGCCATTCTAGAAACCGATTAAATGTCGTTTGGCCATGAATGTGGACTCCAAAATTGTTGTAGTGGGTCATGGCATGGTACATCCCACTTCAAGGTCCGGAGATTAATGTCATAATCAAAAAATCTTGGTCGATCATGTAAAAGTTGGAATTGATGCAGTGGAGTCTAGTCATGAAGGAACCTCACTTCCTGTTCCAACTAAACATCACAACACGATAGGAGAAGCGGTCACAACACGATAGGAGAAGCGGTCGGGAGTTTTGTTTAATGGTTAATTTAGCTTGCTAAACTCCTCTATTTCATATTAGAACATATTAAAGAAGTAAAATTTCTTTATACTAGAACTTATTATAGATAATTTAGCTATTTATAAACTTATCGGAAAGTAGTTAACATATGAAGTTGAATTCTTAGCATTCGTCTATTCTTTTAACAACATCATTTCAAACATCTACTTAAAATTTTGAATTAGGTGCCTACATCTCAACCAAACAAGGATTTGTTTGAAAATAGTAATGACAAGGTCGTGAATACAATGTCAAATGAGTCTGCAAAATGCAAATCAATTGTGGATGAAGAGATTCTCAAAACTTTAACGAGCGAGTGCAGATATTTCCATGACCTAATACTTCAAATGTTATCCAATGATAGTGCCATCAATGCAATTCAAGTGAATAAGGATTTATTTACATACGATGAGGACTTTGAAATTCATATCACGATGGACGACATTATCCAATTCCTTAGTATGACATGGTTGAATGCATCATGGTTGCAACTTTACATCATGTGAGTATTTTTTCCTTAGCAATTTTTATATATATATAACCATCTTAGTTTTTTGATGAATAGTCAATTATTAAAAAACTAATAATATATGTTTAAATTTGTTTAGGTGGTTAAATCATATGTGCAATGATCTCAAAGTGGAGACCATTGGGTTTATGTGTCCCAAAATGCTTTCCCAAGTGCGAAAACATCCAGATGCGACAAATACATATTTGTCGAACACATGGAAAGCATTACAATCTAAAAGCTTACTTTTAGTCCCACAGTACGAAGGGTATGAACATTAAACTTTTAGTAACTAGTTTACAAATTTGATGCCAATTTTAACTTACTAGAAATCTTGTAACGTAGGAAACATTGTATACAGCTTGTTTTCTGTGTAGAAATGAATGAGATTTATGTTTTTGATCCTCCGGCCGAATGCAAACATAAACTTGAAATTAAACCGCAAGTGAGCACGTAAGTTGTATATATTTTCTCTCTTATATGAAGTTAGTATATGTGGTAAAATTAAAAATTTATACATGAAATTAGTGTATGTAAATGCGGGTGCCGGAGTAGTTATTATTTAACATTTTCTTTCATGTGTAGGGCCTTCAAAATTTACAAGGCATTCGGTGGCAAGTCTCGAGGAAGTACCTTGAAATGGAAGCATGTTAAGGTGATTTGATTTTCAAACAAAAAATAAAATAAAATAAATACTATATATTGTTTGGCATATGAATTCATTTTGAACTAACTATTAAGTTATCTTGTAATATTGTTGTAGTGTCCTCAACAATTAGGAGCAACTGACTGTGTATATTATGTGATGAGGTATATGCATGACATAGTGAAAAACCACAATCAAAGCATCGATTTACAAAAGGTACTACTTTAGTTTTTTTCCTTCATATTATACATTAGCTACATTATAGGTATATTTCGATCAAATCATTGCTGTAATGCTAGTTAGAAGAAATCAAATGCCAAGTCTTTATTTACTGTTCAGTTCATGTATTTGAAGAAAAACTTGTTTGCTTTTTCATTTTTTTTAAAAAACTTAAAAACAAAGAAATAGCTTTAACACAAATTTTTTTTATATAGAACACATGGGCCCAGCCCAGTAAAAAAAAATTCATAACTCGCACAAAAAATAAAACTTTCTTCACCGTTCAAAATACACATTTCCTCAATTCACAAACCCAAATTAGAACTTCAATTTCCAAATTCACACAAAGGCAGGCGTAATTAGGTTACGTTGCGTTTTGGGAGATTGAAGGGGGAGATTTTGGTCGCTACAGGCAGTTGATTCAATGTTTGATGTTCGAAGAGGCAATTGCAGGGTGAGTCGATTGGGGTGTTCGATTTGGATTTAGAGCTGTATTAGAGATGTCAGTAGGGTGCTGGTAGGGGATTGTGTGTTTATAGGTGTTGCAGGCAGTCGGATGATGAATATTGAAGTGTTATTGGTAGGAGAGGGGAATGGCAGTAATTTTGGGAATGAGCAGCAGTTGTTGCAAGTGGCAGTGTAGGTTATTTGGTGAAGTCTGTTGGTTGATGGCTATATTTGTTTGTTTGAAGGGAATGTGAATGTTAATGTAGTATGGACAGAGGTGTTGTTAGATGGTGGTTGATTGAGTGATTGAAGGTGGTGTGGTGGATGGATGTATATGGCTGTGGTGCTAGTTGATATGCAGTGTTTTTAACAGTGCACTGTGATGAAAGAAGTTACAAGGCAGTGTGGTAGATTGATGAAATGATATGCAGGCATAGGGAATTGAGATGAAGATAGTTTGTTTTAGGTGGTGATAGGTGATGACGGCACTGTGCAATTGTTGTTATAGGTGTGGTGATAGGTGCAGTGGTTATATGTTGTTGACAGAGGTGGGCAAGGCAATGGGATATGCACAAGGAAGGGTGGTGATACAGTGCACTGTTGCACTATTGAATGTTGATGAGTTAAGTTGCTGAATGTAGATTATGGTTGTTAGTAGTTGACTGGTTGAGTATTATGGTGGTATGGCTGCAGTTACTGGAAATAGTAGTTGTGTATAATGTTGTGTTGATAGAAGGTGGTTCGAAGTGTTGTCGAAGCAGTGTTGAAGTTTGATGGGCTAGTGGTGATTGAGGCTGACAGTGGTGATTTTTTTTCACTTTTTTTTCTTTTTGGTCATGTTCGTCGTGCTTTAGTTTGAAGAAGTTTGTTTAATACTGTCAACAAACTTGTTTGCAGCAGCAGTGTTGATAATTGAAGTCTGTATAGAGTTGTTTGTTTGGTGTTGCAAGTTTGTTTGGCAGAGAAGGGGTGGTCAGTTTTGAGATAAGAAGGCAGCTTTGTGATGCAGCGCAATCTTTATTTGACCAAGGCATAAGTCGTCTTCGACTTAAGGAGGCATTGATGAGTCGTCCACGACTCATCTGGACAACCAAAGGGGAAGGCATAAGTCGTCTACGACTTATGGAGCCATGTGAGGGGAAGCGGCGAGCTAACGAATTGACATTGAGTCGTCTACGACCTACCAGTTCAGATGGGAGGAAGTTACGACTTAAGGAGAGCATGAGTCGGTCGGTGTTGATGAGTTGTATACGAGTTAACGGTGCAGCTATAAGTCGTCCACGACTCAACTCGATGGAAGATATATGTCGTCTCCGACTTAAGGAAACAGGTATGAGTCGTCCACGACTCAACGGAGATGAGGAGGTAAGTCAACCGCGAGTTAAAGACAGAGCTATAAGTCGTCTACGACTTAAGAAGAAGGATCCAGGAAGGGCAACACGAGTTGAAAACAAACAAGGGATAAGTCGTCTACGACTTAAGAGAAGGGATGAGTCGCTGAAGACTGAAGCGTGGGATCTTCCTCCGAGTTAATCTCTACCGTTGGGATGAGTCGCTGAAGACTGAAGCGTGGTATCTTCTGCGAGTTAATCTACACCGTGGATTCTTAAGTCGAAGGAAGCGGCTGTTGTGTTGGTTGTTAAGTCGCATCGGTTATAAGTCGTCTATCTTCTGTTGGGTTGTAAGTCGTGTACGACTTATGTTGAGTCGGAGACTTTGATAAGTCGGAACCGACTTAGTACTTGTAATATTTTTAAGTTTTCTGAACTGTGTTGTAAATAGTATACGACTTATGTTAAGTCGGAAATGTTGATAAGTCGGTTGCCGACTTATGACTTGTACTTTTTCTGTTTTGGTGTGTTGTAGCCTATAAATAGGCAAGTGAAGTCATTTGTAAGGGTTGTTGAATATTGAATAAAATTCTCTTTTGATTGCTTTGTGCTTTCATTCAAATTGGTAGTTGAGTGTAATCTCCTATCTCCTCTTTCGGATAATCGAGTGCGCTCGATTCAACGATTGTAGAAGCCGATTTGCGGAATCAAGTGCGCTTGATCAACGCTTGAAGAATTGAAGACCTTCGAACCCGGTATCGTGCGCGATCAACGAGTTCAGGATAGCTAGAATTCGGTATCTTCAGATCAACGAATTTGGGCATTTCAGCATCTTCCAATCCACCGATTGCTACATTCAACGATCTACATCATTTTTGTAATATCCGCTGCGTCAGTTTTGGTATCAGAGCCTGTTCTAACCAATCATAGTTAGATCGAGTCTTGGAGCCTAATCATTTGAAGAGTTTTGAAGTTTGAAGAGAAGCCGAGAGCTTGAAGTATTGAGCCGTGGCCGAGAGTAAGAGGAAGAGCATCATTGTTCGAAATTGTTTGATCGGATTTGCATTGAAGGCCGAAACTTTGTCCATCGTGTTCATCGCGATTTGCTACAAAGTGGAAGTTTTCGATCCGTTTCATTTTGGATCAAAATCCGGAAAGTGTTTGAATTTGAAGTGTTGAGGAATTTGTGAAGTTTTCAAGTATGCCGCCAAGAAGAGCTAATCGTCATCAAAACGTAGAAGCTTTGTATCAAAGAGAAGAGGCTGATGAGATGGAGCAAAGAATCAATGAGAATTTTAGTGAAAAGCTTAACGAAGGAATTGGCCGGTTAGAGAAGCTTATGACGGAGATGAATCAAAATCGGAGAAGGGTTTCACCAGAATCTAACCATGGGGGTAGTAGAGTCTCGCCACATTCCAATCGAGATAGAAGTGTTGAAAATGATCAAGGGCGTGGGAGGAACGTGAATTATCATGCACGGAGGAATGTAGATAGAAGGGATGGTGGTAGACGTAATGATAGTAGAGATGTTGGTGGTCAGAATCGACATCGTTATGCATCTGATTTTGAAGAGGAGTATGATGGTGGTAGTGTTCAAGGAAGAGGTCAAGGCAGAAACTATTCTGAGTATGATCACAAATGGGAGTCGGGGATGAAGACTGAAATTCCTGAATTCAAGGGTGGTATGCAAGCAGAGGAGTTTCTAGATTGGGTGGCTAATGTTGAGGAGATTTTTGACTTCAAAGAAGTTCCAGAACACCGTAGAGTGAAGTTGGTTGCTACGAGGCTGAGGGGTAGAGCTTTGGCATGGTGGCAGCAGACCAAACTTACACGTGATCGGATGGGAAAGTCAAAAGTTGAATCTTGGGAGAAGATGAAGAAGTTGATGAAAGCAACGTTCTTACCATACAATTATCAATCTTTGATGTATCAACGTTTGCAAAACTTAAGGCAGGGCACAAAGACAGTTAATGACTATGCTGATGAATTCTATCAACTCATTGCAAGGAACGATATCATGGAAACAGAAGAGCAGCTGACATCTAGGTTCATTGGGGGATTGAGAATACAGATTCAGGATATGGTGAATATGTTCGATCCAAGATCTGTAGCGGAAGCACACCAGAAAGCATTGGCTTGGGAAAAACAAGGGAGACGAGGAAGTGGTGTGTTTACTAATCCTAACAATCAAGCGAAGGGTGTTGGAGGAAGTTCTAATGTTTCTAAACCTATCAGTAGACCAGTGGTGAAGGAGGTTGAGAAGACAAGGGTTAACAATGGTTTCAAATGTTACAATTGTCAGGAATTGGGTCATAAAAGCAGTGAGTGTCCAAAGCCAAAGAAGAGAACCATGATTGCAGAAGTTGACGATGAGGATGTTGATGAAGATTGTTCTAATCCAGTTGAGGAGGATGAGCAGGATATTGCGTCAGGAGATGAAGGTTGTAACCTAATGCTGAGGAGATCGTGTTTAACACCAAAGCAGGAGGAAGCTAGTTGGTTGAGGAGTAATATCTTTCAGTCAACATGTACTATTCTGGGGAAGGTGTGTAAGTTTGTGATTGACGCAGGAAGCTGTGATAATATTATTTCGACCGAGGCTGTGACAAAGTTGAAATTGAAAACAGAGAAACATCCGAGTCCATACAAGTTAGCATGGTTGAGAAAAGGAGGAGAAGTGAAAGTGGATAGACGAGTTCGTGTTCCATTCTCTATTGGGAAGAAATACAAAGACGAAATCTGGTGTGATGTCGTAGAAATGGATGTTTGTCATTTATTATTGGGAAGACCATGGCAGTATGATCGAGCAGTACAACATGACGGTCGGACCAATAGCTACAGTTTTATGTTTAAAGGCACGAAGATTATCTTAGTTCCGAAGAGGAGATCACAAGAAGAAAGTAAGTCCGAAGAAATCGAAGAACTGAAAACTTTATTGACTTTAAAGGAGTTTGTTAAAGAAGTTGAAGAAGAGCCGGAAGTATTCTTGTTGATTGGGCGTGAGAGCAGTGAAGAAGTTGAAATTCCTGAAGAAGTTAAACCAGTTTTGAAAGAATTTGACGATGTATTTCCTGAGGAATTACCAACGGAGTTGCCACCGTTGAGAGATATACAACATCAGATAGATCTTGTTCCAGGTGCTGTGTTGCCACACAGACCACATTATCGAATGAGCCCGAAGGAACATGAAGAGTTGCGGAGGCAAGTAGAGGAATTGCTTGAACAGGGGCGTGTGCAGGAGAGTCTGAGTCCTTGTGCTGTACCAGCTTTATTGGTGCCCAAGAAGGATGGGACGTGGAGGATGTGCACTGACAGCCGAGCATTGAACAAGATTACTGTGAGATATAGATTTCCGATGCCGAGGTTGGATGACTTGTTAGATCAAATAAGCGGAGCTACTATATTTTCGAAGATTGATTTGAAGAGTGGATATCATCAAATCCGTATCAGACCAGGAGATGAGTGGAAGACTGCTTTTAAAACTAGGGAGGGTCTATACGAGTGGTTGGTCATGTCGTTTGGCTTATCAAATGCACCAAGTACTTTCATGAGGGTGATGAATCAGATTTTTCGACCGTTCATTGGGAAATTCGTGGTGGTGTATTTCGATGATATTCTTATTTACAGTGGGAGTCCAGAGGAACATTTGAATCATCTTAGAGAAGTGCTGATGGTATTGCGACAAGAACAATTCTATGCTGCAACGAAGAAATGCGTGTTCATGACGCATAGTGTTTTATTTCTGGGGTATGTTGTTTCAGAGAAAGGAATACAGGTTGACCAAAGTAAAGTTGAGGCGATCAGAAATTGGCCGCAGCCCAAGACGATAACGGAAGTTCATAGTTTTCATGGGTTGGCTTCATTTTATCGAAGGTTTATTCCACACTTTAGTAGTGTGATGGCGCCTGTTACAGATTGCATGAAAGGTAAACAGTTTGCATGGACAAAGGAAGCAGGGAGTGCTTTTGGGAAGATTAAGGAATTGCTGACGTCTGCACCAATTCTAGTGCTACCTGATTTTCAGTTGGTGTTTGAACTACATACTGATGCATCCAAGGTTGGGATTGGAGGGGTGTTGAGTCAGAAGGGACGTCCAATTGCATATTTCAGTGAGAAGTTGTCAGGAGCGAAGATGCGATACAGTACATATGATGTGGAATTCTATGTTGTTGTACAATCTATTAAACACTGGAGACACTATCTATTTCAGAAGGAGTTTGTTCTGTATACTGATCATGAAGCGTTGAAGCATTTACAAGGGCAAGACAAGATTTCAGCAAGACATGCATCGTGGATTGCATATCTACAACAGTTTACTTTCGTTGTTAAACACAAGTCAGGGGTGACGAATCGAGTGGCTGATGCTTTGAGTAGGAGGAGTCATTTGTTGACTACATTGAAAGTTGAAGTGACAGGGTTTGAAATGTTGCCAGAATTATTTGTTGAAGATCCTTACTTCATGAAGTTTGTTGATAAAGTTAAGGAGGGAAAGACGGATGAGTTTTTGATGGTAGATGGTTTTCTTTTTAAAGGAAGTCGATTATGCATACCGGAGGGTAGTCTGAGAATGAAGATTATCAAGGAGTTACACGAAGAGGGACATGTTGGGAGAGACCGTACCTTACAGTTGATTTCACAATCCTACTTTTGGCCATCGATGAGGAAAGAGGTGGAAAGATTTGTTGAGAGATGCCATATCTGTCAAGTTTCGAAAGGAACTGCGACTAATGCGGGTTTATATATGCCGTTACCGGTACCCACTAAACCATGGGTTGATGTGAGTATGGACTTTGTGTTGGGGTTGCCGAGAACGCAGCGTGGTAATGATTCCATTTATGTGGTGGTTGATCGATTTTCGAAAATGGCACATTTTATTGCTTGTAAGAAGACGACAGATGCTGTTCATGTTGCTCAGTTATTTTTCAAGGAGATCTATCGACTTCATGGATTGCCAGAATCTATCGTGTCGGATAGAGATACTCGATTTCTGAGTCATTTTTGGTTGAGTTTGTGGAAAATGGTGGGAACGAAGCTGAAATTTAGTAGTGCTTATCACCCGCAAACGGATGGACAGACTGAGGTGGTTAACAGATCATTGGGAAACTTGTTGAGGTGTCTTGTTCAAGATAATCTGAAGAGTTGGGATGTGAAGTTATGCCAGGCAGAATTTGCCCATAATCATGCTGTGAATCGAAGTACTGGGTTCAGTCCATTTCAGATAGTATATTCAAGCTTACCCAAGGGACCATTGGATCTAACTGTAGTGCCACAATCAAAGAAGACAGTTAAGAAAGCTGCTGATTTTGTTGAAGGGTTGTCGGAATGTCATAAAATCGTTCAGGAACGATTGGAGAAAGCAAATGAAAAATATAAAAGATCTGCAGATTTGAAACGACGAAGTGTTGAATTTCATGAAGGTGATTTGGTTTATGCGGTATTAACAAAAGATCGTTTTCCAGTGGGCGCATATAACAAGTTGAAAGCCAGAAAAATTGGTCCGGTGGAAGTTGTGAAACGAATCAATGAAAATGCTTATAAACTGAAGCTGCCAGATGATGTGTATACATCTGACGTATTCAATGTTAAACATCTTGTACCATATCATGGGGATGAGTTTGTTGGGGATGAAGAGTGTGAAAATTCGAGGTCGAATTTCTCTCAACCTAGGGAGGATGATGCAGCGCAATCTTTATTTGACCAAGGCATAAGTCGTCTTCGACTTAAGGAGGCATTGATGAGTCGTCCACGACTCATCTGGACAACCAAAGGGGAAGGCATAAGTCGTCTACGACTTATGGAGCCATGTGAGGGGAAGCGGCGAGCTAACGAATTGACATTGAGTCGTCTACGACCTACCAGTTCAGATGGGAGGAAGTTACGACTTAAGGAGAGCATGAGTCGGTCGGTGTTGATGAGTCGTATACGAGTTAACGGTGCAGCTATAAGTCGTCCATGACTCAACTGGATGGAAGATATATGTCGTCCCCGACTTAAGGAAACAGGTATGAGTCGTCCACGACTCAACGGAGATGAGGAGGTAAGTCAACCGCGAGTTAAAGACAGAGCTATAAGTCGTCTACGACTTAAGAAGAAGGATCCAGGAAGGGCAACACGAGTTGAAAACAAACAAGGGATAAGTCGTCTACGACTTAAGAGAAGGGATGAGTCGCTGAAGACTGAAGCGTGGGATCTTCCTCCGAGTTAATCTCTACCGTTGGGATGAGTCGCTGAAGACTGAAGCGTGGTATCTTCTGCGAGTTAATCTACACCGTGGATTCTTAAGTCGAAGGAAGCGGCTGTTGTGTTGGTTGTTAAGTCGCATCGGTTATAAGTCGTCTGTCTTCTGTTGGGTTGTAAGTCGTGTACGACTTATGTTGAGTCGGAGACTTTGATAAGTCGGAACCGACTTAGTACTTGTAATATTTTTAAGTTTTCTGAACTGTGTTGTAAATAGTATACGACTTATGTTAAGTCGGAAATGTTGATAAGTCGGTTGCCGACTTATGACTTGTACTTTTTCTGTTTTGGTGTGTTGTAGCCTATAAATAGGCAAGTGAAGTCATTTGTAAGGGTTGTTGAATATTGAATAAAATTCTCTTTTGATTGCTTTGTGCTTTCATTCAAATTGGTAGTTGAGTGTAATCTCCTATCTCCTCTTTCGGATAATCGAGTGCGCTCGATTCAACGATTGTAGAAGCCGATTCGCGGAATCAAGTGCGCTTGATCAACGCTTGAAGAATTGAAGACCTTCGAACCCGGTATCGTGCGCGATCAACGAGTTCAGGATAGCTAGAATTCGGTATCTTCGGATCAACGAATTTGGGCATTTCAGCATCTTCCAATCCACCGATTGCTACATTCAACGATCTACATCATTTTTGTAATATCCGCTGCGTCACTTTGGTTTGTATGTGAGTTACAATGGTAGGCGGTTGGAATGGTAGGAGAATAGCAGTTGCTTCAGGTTTGATGATGAAGTTTGTTTTGCAGAAGCAAGAAGTTTGGTTTGAATTCATGATGTTTGATGATGATGACAGCAGAGGCTCCGGTAGGTGAATGTATTGTCAAAGAGTGTCAAAGGGTTGTAAGATGAATGTATGGTCTGGTGGGTGAATGTAAGTGTATATGAATGGGCAGTTTGTTTGGGAGTATGGCAATGTATTATGCAATGTCTGGTGGTGGAAATGCTAGTTAGAAGAAACCATTGAGACTATTAACTACACAGCATTTAATTGTGAAAACAACAAACATTATTACATATTGCACAGGCAAGTAACAAATCACCTCTAATACAGATAATATGATCATGGTACACGGTGAATAACACAGGTCCCAAATTACTGTTTCCTATATTCAGCTTATGGTTCAACCTGTGTTTGAATTACATTCCTCTCAGATTCTTTTATGCAGAGTATTCCTGACTTAATTATTGTCTTTTGTATATCAATTCTCTTAATTGCAGGACTTTGTACGAGACGGTTCTTATAACCAACAAGAGATAGACGAGGTTCGAGAGAATTTAGCTAGTTATATCATGTATAATTGGATGTAGTTGTTTTTTGTTGTGTACGCTGATCTTTTGTAACGTACGTTGGTATTTTGTTATGTACGTTATGTTTGTGATAGATTATATTCTATTTTGTCTGTAAACATGAATTATGTTGATGGATAATATAATTATATTTTTTGTTCAATCAGTTCATAGTAACGTTCGTTTATAAAAAATTAAAATTCAATTTCATACTGTTTTTATAATCTTAAACGGTAATAATTTTTTTTGCTTCAGATATAACTTGTGTCAGTTGTTACTTCAAAGGGAACCGATACAACTGCATATCAATTGTGTCGGTTGAAAAAACAAACATAAC
Source organism: Allium fistulosum (assembly GCA_030737815.1). NCBI lineage: Eukaryota > Viridiplantae > Streptophyta > Magnoliopsida > Asparagales > Amaryllidaceae > Allium > Allium fistulosum. Next base: position 757,384,466 of record CM060902.1, read on the forward strand.
CAACACAAATATCAATCATTTGTGTCGGTCGTCAATAAAGAACCGACACAAAACAAGCAACAGTTGTGTCGGTTTTTCTTAAAGGACCGACACAATAAACGGCGGTTTGCTTCACTATACAAGCTGATTTGTGTTGGTCCTATTAGAAAGACCGACACAACTGTTCATAGTTTTGTGTCGGTTCTCTATTAACAACCGACATAAATAATTGATATTTGTGTCGGTTGTACAACCGACACAACAGAAAAATGTCTTTTGTGTCGTCTTCATTTGAGTCGGTTGTAAAACTGACACAACAGGGGTTACACAACCGACACAAATGACCAGTTTTGTACCAGTGTGATACATTCCCAATTTGGTAATGTGGCATACGAAGTGCTGTTGATCATTTGTTGATCAAAGCGTGGCTTTGTGAAAAAGCGTGGCTTTGTGAAAAAGCGTGGCTTTGTGAAAAAGCGTGGCTTTGTGAAAAAGCGTAGCTTTGTGGATGAGACTTCGTCGAGCCTCACAACCCGGTAATGGTCGAAACAGGAATGTTGCGGCAAAGGTTTTTAGGGGTAGCGCCCCTAGGGTATGTCATTTCCTTTTGGATAAAAGGTGATATCATGGTATGGAGCCCGGATATTTTACCTATGTTGATGCTGCAGATTTATTATACTTTGTGGTTGTGGCTTTGTGATTGAGGATCCTCGGATAAAGGTCGGTGACGACCGGGGGATGACATAGCTCGTGTGTTAGCTACCTAGTTACAGCTGTACAACATGAGGTAGCGTCAGTGTGTTAGTTACCTAGTCACAGCTGTACAGCGTGAGGTAGCGTCGGCCTTGTATTTGCAGAGATCCGGTTAGGTTCTCGGGGCGTCTTTCCAGAGGCGTTTCTATTTCGGTGTAAGGAAGTTCCTTTGCCTAACCATTTGTTGGAAATCCAATTTCCAATACAAACCCTGTACGGTTTTAGTTGTAGAACCTGCCATTTACTTATGGTGGCGCCCCACTGTTTAAATGGTAGCTATAGTAGGCATAGTTCGGAATGTCTATGCTGGCTAAGATTAATATTATACTTTAGAAATGTTTTCCACTATGCACTAATAATAATAATCCAATGATTCTGCGTAGTAAGCATGTTTGACTATCATAAGAAGAAATCTCCTCCAATTCTGCCTTTGCATTGTGTGTGTGGAGGGAGGTCTTATGGTAGTTTCATTTTCCAAAAGCATTGCGAATATCTTTTACTTCCCTTGTTGTTGTTGTTGTTGTTGTTGTTGTTGTTTTAAAGATAAAATCTATTTTAGTTCTCACACCAGTCACTATGACTGACCTGGAGTTTATTGTTCCTTTCCTAAACTCTGGGTGCCCACCATTTTCTACACGGGCAGTCTAGAGTTAGTTTTCAGGTCATTCTGGATTCAGGAGATGTTGTGGAGCTCAGTGGTGAGCTGGATGGCGAGACGTATCACTTGTATATGATATTATTTATTCCGCTGTGTATTCTGTATGAGGACAAGTTTGTATAACTGTCCATTGATGTATTGCGTGTATTTTGACTCTGATGATGTAATGTATATAATGATATAGTTCTTGATTTAAAGATTATTCATTTATCTATTATATGTTGTTCCGCTGCGAATGTGAGATTATGATATTGTTTCTGTTTCTATTTTTCTGTTCTCTCTTTTCTTCTGTCTTTTTTCTACCTCTTCTTTTAACCCTAATGGTTTGGTTTTCTGGCATTCAATTGCGCGACATTTGATACAGTGGACATATTAATTACGACTTTCGAGCGTCGAAAATCTAGATCGTTACATGTGGTATCAGAGCTGTTGGTTAAGCGACAACCTTGGCTCTGTTGGGTGTTTACTCATTAGAGATAGAGTTAGTAGTACTCTAGAATGAGTGTGAGTGTAATAATAGATATGAGCGCGTATTTGTTAGTGAATATGAAATTGTTTTGTATTGTGTTGACTTATCGGTTGATTGTTTATAGATTCTGGTCGGTGCAGTCTAGCTAACTGTATTGATAGGGGTTTCTAAACTCTTGAACAAGATGAACCGACACAGTATCATTTTAAATTGGGTAAATGAAATAATTTTACCTCGATTATATTTTGTATATAAAGGAAATAATTTTTCAGAATTATTAAAGTGTATATAAAATTGAGTGTTTGGTTGTTGAAAATGTAAGAATATATATGAGTTAATAAAACTTGTTTGAATAATTTAAATAAAAACAACAATTGTAAAAGGAATGAAGTATATAAGCAAATGAATTATTAAGTATGGAGTTATAATTAATATGATTTGCAATTGTGAAATAATCTTGTATAAGTAAAGTAAAATAGTGAAATTATATGAGAAAAAGATTTATAAATGTGATTTATAAATATAAAGGAGATTTTTGAAAGAATATTAAAGCATTGGATTCACTAGTGTTGCTAGGAAATAATAAGGGTGATGACTGCAGCATCATCAGTATCATTTTCGAGTTTCTGTGTGATGGATTTGCTACCATAATAAATTGAAATTTTAAGTTTTGTTGTGATAAACAAATTTGAAATTAAAATCCAAATTGAAATTGATGAATATAAGTGAAATGAGTTTTGAACTTATATTATGAGATAATAAATTTAGCTTTGGTAAAAGTTAAATAGAATTTACTTTAGAATTGGAATCTGAATTCGATTTATGAGTGGAAATTTAAGTTAAGTTAAACAAATGATGTTTAATTGGAATATAACTTAAGTAATGTTGAATGAATTTGATTTTGATATCGAAGTAAAATAATAAAGTGAATTTATTAAATGGATGTGAACTTGAGGTTTATAAAGGAGATCAACCTTATTTGTAAAATGAATTAGCAATTTAATTGAACTAATGGATTGAACGTTAATCAATCTAATGTAAATGAATTGATATGGAATCATGGATATAAGTGTTAATTCATTAAAGCTAATGTAATTGGAAATTGAATAATTGAATTAAAATAAATAGAATATTAAACCAAATTGAATGTAAATTTAATAATTTGGTTATGTTGGCTATGATTTGGTTGTTATAGGATTGTTGGTTGATTGTATATAATTCATTAAGTGTTAATGAAATTGAATTGATGAAAATTGAAAGCTATGTGATAGAATTTAAACTGAAAGTGAACTAATATGAATGTAAATTAGTGAATGTGAACTAATTGAAAATGAATACATGAATGGTTTGAAAATTTTGTTGGAAGCCTTCGAATTCGTTTTGAAACCATATAAATTGCTTATGGAAATTATTTGATTACATTGCTTATGGAAACTTTATGTTTGTTATTGAAAATTAATGAGATGTAAATGAATTTTGTATATATTTCAATTACATATTTAAATTGAGTAAGTACAGGTGCCGTGGCTGCCATTCGGTTGGTTTGGTTGCGCTAATAAGCTAATTAATAACTGCTTTGCTTAAAAATGCTAAAAAAGGTACGCCTACGTAATAAAAATAGGAAATATGAACTGTTTTTCTGCTTTTCCGACCGGGTGGGTCGATGTATATATATTTATGTCTATTGTGATCCTACTACGATCGAACCGCGCAAAGGAGACGCTGGCGAATTTTTCTGAAAATTTAAGGTGTTAGAAAATTTTCGGGACATTTTGGAAAATTTGTGAAAACTAAATTTTGGAAAATTTGTGAAAACTAAATTTTGGATTTGAAGTTAAAAGTTAAACGATATATTTTGTTTTGAAAAGTATAACTAAGTATAGGTTTGAAAAACTTGGTAAAGTTTTTGAAAGAGTTTAACTATTGGATTTTGGGGAAGTTGTACACTTAAGTGATTTTGGAATCAAATTTGAACGAATTGTTTGAAAGGTTAATGGATTCTGTAACTTTTTCTTATTTGGCAATTTCGAGGACGAAATTCTTTTAAGGGGGGAAGTTTGTAACGACCCAAAATTTCCGTCATTTGAAATTCGTATATTTAATTGATTTTAAATATTAATAAGTAAGATTTGTAAGTCTAATAGATTTTAATTCGAATATAGTGATTTAATTGTTCAATTAAATTGATAATTTATTATTTGAAATTCCAAAAATAATTGGAAATTGTGTTTAATGTGATTAAAAAAATGATTTATAAAGTTATATTAAATCATATTGGAGTTAGAATGATGTTATAGAACTTTTAAAATTGAATTAAAAGTAAATTTGTGAAAATTGAATATTTTAATAATTGACTGGTAAAAATAGCCATTTTTCAAACAGTCTCGGATTTCGACGATACCAGTTTCATCGGATCCGTAATGTGATATTATTATAAGATTTCAAATTTCATGTCAATCGGAGTTGTCGTTTGTCCGGGGCAAGCCAAAACGCATCGAAATCGTTTTAAATCGATTTGATTTAAATTTGATCATTTATTTCCGCAACTCTCACATATGATCGAATTAGCTCCCGAAATACATTCCATTATGTCCGGAATGCGGGTAAAATCTTAGAAATGCCAGCCGGCACGCTTCGTTTGGAGTTCGGAAAAATTCGGATGAATAGTGTTTCATGGAATTTTCTATATAAGGACCCCATTTTCTCGTTTTGCACAAACCCTAGGGTTCTAGTTTCAACCGCCACATACAAAAATCAATGACAGATAATTTCAAAACTTCTTCCCTTAATCCCTCTAAATCCGTCAACTTTCGTCAAAATCCTCCAACTACAAACTTGTAGAGCTAGGTGAGAGCTTCGATTCCATACGGTGATGATGGGTTTTCGAGTGTTATAGGGGGAAATAATTGCTTCTGTTCACCGTCATTTATGCACATATCTTGAAGCCAATATGCAACCGAGTGGCACGAGACTCTATAGGTGGAGGCTGGAGTCGTCGTTCGAATGGGAGTGTTCGATCGAGTTCCGATCGTCCGTAGGTGGCGCGATAATTCGTGAGTTAGTGGCGGCCAATGGGTAGGTTTCACGTGCGTAACCTGGAATGGAGGAAGAAAGTAAATAGCAGCCCTGATCTCCTAATGGAAAACGAACGGCCTGATGTCGATCCAGTTTTCTTTTGTTGGGTAATAATAAAAGAAAATGTAAAATAATTAATATAATTATTATGCAAATGTTCTAAAATTCATATCTATTGCATATTTTATCAGAATTTGACGATTTTGGTGGCGCCGGTATCGCAGCGACGCGATCGACGCGCTGCAGGAGATCCGGAGGCATTCGGAGTTAGCGAGAATTTTTGATTTAATCGAAGGCGCTCAATTTAAATTGAAATTTGAACGCTCGACATTTTTAAAAGCAAGGTGAGAACTCCTCACTCAGTCGAATATTGTTTCGATTTAAAATTTAAATAGTTGAGATTTAAAATTGTTGATAGTGTTAATTGTGGGAATTGAATGATGATTGCTATTTATTGTGTTAAATAGACCCTATACGCCGCATATTAAGCGGAGGTTATTTATTAAAAACATATACCGCGATAATTCCACTGTGAAGTGGAATTGGTATTGTATATGTATTTGGAGTTGATTTCCCGCATTATATAGCGGATGCGACCCTATTGCGCCGCATAATAGCGGATAGTATTTTATAAATCCCATATACCGCGATAATCCACATTGAAGTGGAATTGGTATTGTGCTAACATCTGTGGATGCAGGGAAATAGGTGGGAGGGATCCAACTGGATTCCTCAAATTATATGAATTTGTTTCATATGTTGTATGAATTTGTTTCATATGATGTGTGATTATTTATTTATAATCTGTCAATGATTATATCTGTGATTGAATTTGTTGAAGGCTATAATTTAGCCGAATGTATTTTTGGTATCGTTGGATACCAGAAATGAATGAAATTTGATTTTTGAAATTAAAGTATGAAATTTTAAGTAAAATCTTTTGAAAGAATTGGTTGAATTTCAAAGAAGGAATTTTAAAAGCATAGAGTTGATTTTTGAAATCTTATCGAATTATTTCCAAAAATATGGGGAAAGATTTTTATAAATGGATTTTGAATAGTATTATTCGAAAGTTGGAAAATTTATTTAAAATGGAATTTTAAATGGTTTGGAAGAGATAAATGAATTTATTTTAAAAGGTGATTAATTTCTAGAAATCAATTTATATTTGATTTGGTATTTGAAGATAAATCTTTGGAAAATCGATATGAAAATTTATTTGATGTTGAATGAAAAAAATTGATTTATGTGGAAATGAATTTTGAAATCAAATTTGTAATTGATTTGTGTTGAAATGAATTTTGAAATTAATTTATAATTGATTTGGTGTTGAAGTAAATTTTGAAATCAATTTGGAATTTGATTTGGTGTTTGAATAAATGTTTGGAAAATTAATTGAAAAATTGATTTGGAATTGAAAGTGAATATTTGAGAAATCGATTTGAAAATCGTATATAAGTGAATATTTGGGATTTCAATACACAATGAAATTTATAAAGGAAAGGGAATTTGTTTTAAAAATAAACACTGATTTATTTTTAAAGTGTGGAAATAAATTTACAGATTTGGAGTGTAAATTTGAAATAAATCGATAAGGATTTATTAAATTGGTTTAAAAGAACCATTTTGAAGTGAAAGTGTATTTTCACTATAAGCCGAGTATATTTCCAAAGAAGCTTTTAGAATATAAATTTAAGGTTCTAAAGCTGGTTTTTGAAAGGAATATTTCGGAGAAAATGTTTTCAAAAAAAATATTTTTGGATAGTGATATAAATCATTTTAAAATATTTGAACTCGGCAGATTTCCAATGAGAATGGATAAATATTTGGAAATATATCCCGTGTAGGGAAATTGATTTGAAATTGGTTTTCAAATGTTGAAGTGTGGAAATTATATATCTTGCGAAGATATTTTGAAATTTAATAATTTGGGAAAAATTATTTAAATTGGTTGATTGTTGTGGATGTTGTTAATAGTTAAATAACCGACTATCAATATTTGCCTTTGAAATGGCACTTGATTTGTTTTTAAAACAAACGCTCATTATTCGGTTAAGCCGGGAGAGGACTTTGTGCCATATAACCCATTCTGAATAGTGATACGTCGTGAATGGACATTATTTGAAGACCGGTGTGAAGGCCGGGCATTTTCGAAAATGAAAGGACAACCTTTCGAATGTCTCTGCACCGAGTTGCTCCGGTATAGAGATTTATATCACTCTTTTTGTGATGGGAAGTCCGGACGTGATTAGAAATTATCCGGATTGCAAGGGCTTCTTTGGAAGTGCCTTCGGTTTCGTTCGATCCCGGAACGGACTTGTATGGATGTGTGTCTGACGTTACACTTTGAGATGTAAAGCTGGTTTCTATCAAATACATTTCTGTTGGTGGCGGAGAATTTATTCTCTTAGCTTAACACCCTTCTCTGAGACGTACGAGCTCAGAGGTTATGTAGTTGATGGTTACTAGTGATACATTCCTAATTTGGTAATGTGGCATGCGAAGTGCTGTTGGTCATTTGTTGATCAAAGCGTGGCTTTGTGAAAAAGCGTGGCTTTGTGAAAAAGCGTAGCTTTGTGGACGAGACTTCGTCGAGCCTCATAACCCGGTAATGGTCGAAAGAGGAATGTTGCGGCAAAGGTTTTTAGGGGTAGCGCCCCTAGGGTATGTCATTTCCTTCTGGATAAAAGGTGATATCATGGTATGGAGCCCAGATATTTTACCTATGTTGATGCTGCAGATTTATTATACTTTGTGGTTGTGGCTTTGTGATTGAGGATCCTCGGATAAAGGTCGGTGACGACCGGGGGATGACATAGCTCGTGTGTTAGTTACCTAGTTACAGCTGTACAGCGTGAGGTAGCGTCAGTGTGTTAGTTACCTAGTCACAACTGTACAGCGTGAGATAGTGTCAGCCTTGTATTTGTAGAGATCCGGTTAGGTTCTCGGGGCGTCTTTCCAGAGGTGTTTTAATTTCGGTGTAAGGAAGTTCCTTTGCCTGACCATTTGTTGGAAATCCAATTTCCAATACGAACCCTGTACGGTTTTAGTTGTAGAACCTACCATTTACTTATAGTGGCGCCCCACTATTTAGATGGTAGCTATAGTAGGCATAGTTCGGAATGTCTATGCTGGCTAAGATTAATATTTTACTTTCGAAATGTTTTCTACTATGCACTAATAATAATAATCCAATGATTCTACGTAGTAAGCATGTTTGACTATCATAAGAAGAAATCTCCTCCAATTCTGCGTTTGCATTGTGTGTGTGGCCGGAGGTCTTATGGTAGTTTCATTTTCCAAAAGCATTGCGAATATCTTTTACTTCCATTGTTGTTGTTTTAAAGATAAAAACTGTTTTAGTTCTCACACCAGTCACCATGACTGACCTGGAGTTTATTGTTCCTTTTCTAAACTCTGGGTGCCCACCATTTTCCACATGGGCAGTCTAGAGTTAGTTTTCAGGTCATTCTGGATTCAGGAGATGCTGTGTTGCTCAATGGCGAGCTGGAGGCGAGACGTATCACTTGTATATGATATTATTTATTCCGCTGTGTATTCTGTATGAGGACAAGTTTGTATAACTGTCTATTGATGTATTGCGTGTATTTTGACTCTGATGATGTAATGTATAAAATGATATAGTTCTTGATTTAAAGATTATTCATTTATCTATTATATGTTGTTCCGCTGCGAATGTGAGATTCTGATATTGTTTCTGTTTCTGTTTTTCTGTTCTCTCTTTTCTTCTGTCTTTTTTCTACCTCTTCTTTTAACCCTAATGGTTCGGTTTTCCGGCATTTGATTGCGCAACATTTGATACAGTGGACGTATTAATGTCGACTTTCGAGCGTCGAAAATTTAGATCGTTACACAGGGAGTCAGATTAGTTAACATAGGCATTTAAGATCAAATCCAAAAATATAAAATCAAATTTCTAAAATGCCTAAACTGAGACGAAGTCGACAAAAACTATTTTCTGAAAGGGGTTTTGTAAAAATGTCTGCCAATCGAAAATCAGTTGAAATGAAATTTATGCAGATATTTTCTTTGGAAATGTAATCGCTAATGAAATGATGTCTAACATCTATATGCTTGGTGCGAGAATGATGTACAGGATTATTTGTGAGATCAATTGCACTTTTGCTATCACAAATAAGTGGAACTTGTTTAAAATTTAGATCATAGTCTTTATCATCCATAAAATTTGAGCAGAGTAACCACTTAGAGCAATATACTCTACCTTAGCGGTAGATAATGCAATGCAATTTTGTTTTCGACTAGACCATGCAACTAACGAATGTCCCAACATAAAACACGTTTCACTAGTACTTTTTCTATCAACTAGACTTCCAGCATAATCTGCATCTGAATACCCTTTTAACTCAAAGTTATCATTAGTTGGATACCATATACCAAACCGTGGGGTGTGAAACATGTATATTATGATCCTTTTTGCAGCTTTTAAATGAGATTCTTTTGGATTTGATTGAAACCGTGCACATAAACAAACAGAGAACATAATGTCTGGTCTAGAAACAGTAACATAAAGAAGTGACCCATTCATACCTCGATATTTCTTTTGATCAACTACCTTACCTTTTCATCCTTGTCAAGTTTAATTGTGGTGCTCATGGGAGTTTTTGCAGGTTTAGCATCTTACAATCCAAATTTGTTGACAAGCTCTCTGATATATTTTGTTTGAGAGATGAATGCACCTTTTTCGCTTTGTTTGATTTGAAACCCTAAAAAGAATTTCAACTCTCCTACCAAGCTCATTTCAAACTTTTCCAGCAGTAGGATTACTTATTACCAATTCTAGAGGATGATATGCTTTGAATTTCAATCTCTTTGATTCCAGATTTCTTTGGACTTTTTTCGTGGTTGTAGTTTCTTTTGGATTTTCACTTTCATCTTTTTTGTTCTCCTCTTCGACATTGCTTTTGATTGTTTCCTTGCTTTGATCTTCATTAAATTTCATATTGATTGACTCTACGATTGTTCTCGTCCTTTTATTGTATACTCTATAAGCTTTGCTTCTGGAAGAGTATCCCATGAACATGCCTTCATCAGCTTTTGGCTCAAATTTTCCCAGTTGTTCACCTGGTTGATCAGATTATGGTGCAGATTTTCAACATATAATATATCGTTGTTGCCTATTGTGACTCTGCCACCTTTGTACTTCTGTAACAACCCGTATATTTGGACCATTTAAATTGACAATAATTCACACATGTCGACTTAAATAGTACAAAACACGAATCATTAATGGAGTATATGTATATAAATGAGAATCATCATAGAAAATATAACATTACAGAATAGTGCAGCGGAATTACAACATAGTCATAGAGTAGTTCATGAAGCTACCCATAAATACAAAAATGTCTCAAATAAAATAAAATAGAACAACATAGATGTCCAATAGTGTCCAAATAGAAAGAGCAATACTGATAAGATAAATATGATGATAGTCTTCGGTCTTCAGCTCCAAATAGAACAGCAACAGCAATCCTCAGTCTGATCCAAGCATAAGCACAAACAAACACTCGAATTAAGACATATATTCTTATACAGATAATATGATTCAGAATTGGAAATAACAATAACTCAAAGGTGAATGGAATAGACATCTCTCAGGATCCGTTAAATTTTTTATACATCACATGGTACGATAAATAGATAATGTCTAACTGTAAAGTAAAATATTAAGGTAGTGTTAAGGCGTCACCATTATTCCCCTTAACACATTTTATATAGGCATCATAGTCTATACAGCACTGTAAACTCCACCGTAAACTAGTGGGCTATCAGGGAGTAATCCATAGGCATAATACAAAACAAATTCGTAGTGGTCGCGTATATGGGAATACAAGTATGACAAGGCACATGAGGCAATACCCAAGGTAGTGAAACTACCGTTTGCCTGATCCGGACTGGTGAGAACGCATCGTCGCAACGATCGCAACACCGCGAAACAACACTCCCAAATCAAGGGTGCGCACCAATCAATCACAAGTAATGACTAGTTTAAGAAGAAGTGTGCTCGCTCGAGGTAGCTAACCCCATTTGGCCCGGCACGGCTCCTGTTTTAGTCATTTCCAATTTGACACAAGTGTCAAGGCTATCCATTATCGTTCACTTTCTTCAATCAACAACGTACGTCAATCCAACCACTTCATTCTGGATCACTCTCCGCGTATAGTTATCAAAGTGGTATTCGACTTAGACAGTGAGTATGTCCCTAACCGATTTCAGTTTCTTTAATAACCTTCGTAATTATTTCACCGATTGGTCGTTTAATAAATTTCAAAACCAAATCAAATTCAGTTTCGATAAGAATTTGTAAATCAACATTTCATTTGTCTTTCCAAACAAATTCCAAAATTTTACGTTTCATAACTTCAAAATTTCCATTTCAAAACTCTATAATTCAATTTCACAAATTTTATTCATTTAAATTCGAATACAAGTTTCATTCCATAATTATTTAAAATAAATTTAAACTCATTTATCATTTACATTCAATGCTCGTTAAGTTAATTATCTTTTTAAAACAATTTCCATTTAACCTCTAATTCACTTAATCAATTACTTACGTTCAACTTATTATATCAAAGCTTACGAATTTAATTAAGTTAAATTTGTCAAATCAATTTCTTTTAAGTTACAAGTCTCACATTTATTTCAATAAAACGCATTTTTATTTCTTGTTAAAGAAATTCAATTCCACTTATTCATTTACTTAATTACAAATTTCAACTCAATTAATAAAGGAACTTAATTCCACTTAGTCAAGAAGTTCAATTTCACTTGTTAAAGAATTCAATTTAGTTCAATTTATTAAATAATTCAATCTTATTCAATATCAAGTAATTTAAAAACTTAATTATAAATAATTACAAAACTTAATTATTAACAATTCCAAATTTAATTATTAATAATTCCAAATTTAATTATTAATTTATAAATTTTTACACAACGTTCTTTCATAAATATTTAAATTCCAGTTTATTTCAAACTTTATTTCATTAAAATAAAATCCTTATTTTATTTCAAATCAAATTATTGACCAATCGGGTTTTATTAAATTTCTATCCAAAGTCAAGTTTATTTGGGTATTTATCATTTCAACCCGATTCCATTTCAATTTAAAAATCAAAGCATAGCAAAGGGAACTTGCAGTGTGATACTGGGATGGTGTCAAAGTAAATAAACAAACAATAGCAACCATACATAACAATTCAACAATTTATTTAAATAATCCCGAAGTAATCGTATTAATTTACATTTGTTATTTATGCAAAGTAATATAATTATTCCTAGAATCTACACTATCATTTCATGTAGATTAAAGATTATTATATTACGGTTTTTCACTTGTCGTTTAATCCAAAAAATTTATACTACAACAATTTATCCAATATACAATCGATGGTTCAAAGTGTAATTATCAATTCCTACGTGTCAATCAACTTAACAATTAAAAGGGGTCATATTTAACAAATCAAATTTAACATACGAAGGGGGTCAAGTTTAACTAATCAATTTTCACATTTATAATCCATTTTAATTTGTCGACTATCCTATATCAACTTCAACTTGCATATTATTTATCACTTAACAATAACAATTACATCCAATTTTATCATCACATAGCAAACATTCATCAACCAAACTTTGTATAAGAATATAGTCATGAAAATTAATTCATCTTTCGTGGATAAGGAAATTGAACGACGAAGCACGAAGTGGCATGAATAGACTTGATTCAACTAGTTGCTGTACAACAACAGAAAGGAAAATTTGTTACCACTTTTAGCAACTACAAATATATATACACTAACATAATATATATAGCATGTTATTAACCTAAGATGTATATATTATCAAACATATATAACTAATATTTTTATTTTAAACTACAACATATATATATTATTGTAAATATAACAGTTTAACACAAATAGATATATACAGCGGGCTGCTGCATAAGGCGAAGGAGGGAGGCACTCGGCTGTGACGACTGCTCGGGGTTGGCGGATGCTACTAGGCACTAGGGTATTCGGCCAGGGGCTGCGCGAGGGAGGAGATGATGGGCTGCATGTGTGGAGTTCGGCAAGGGGAATAAGGCAGACTGTGGTGTTCGGGAGGAAACCGCTGATGGAGGCTTTGGCGCAGGGAGGAAGGGTGGTGGCGGATCTGCTGGCTAGGAAGGCGAGCGCATGGTGGTGGGAGGCAGTGGGGCTGGGGAAGTGTGCGCGTGGTGGTGGGAGGAGGTGACTGGGTGAGGCGGTGGGGCTGGGGAAGTGTGTGCGCGGTGGTGGGAGGCGGTGACTGGGTGAGACAGTGGGGCTGGGGAAGTGTGTGCGTGGTGGTGGGAGGCGGTGACTGGTGAGACGGTGGGGCTAGGGAAGTGTGTGCGTGGTGGTGGGAGGCGATGACTGGGTAAGGCGGTGGGGCTGGGGAAGTGTGCGCGTGGTGGTGGGGCTGGGGAAGTGGTGCGTGACTTGTACAGGCGGGGTCAGGGGTGGCGTGTTCTGGAAGTGGGGCTGAGGAGGCGGGGTTGGTCGATGGTGCGTTCTGGAAGTGGGCTGAGATGATTTCATCATTTTTTCTTTGCAAGGTTGCTACAGTTTTTATTTTATTTTCAACAGTGAAGAAATTTGAATAGAAAGGAGAAACAGAAAGATGAAGGAAGAAATGGTTCGTACCTGAAACAATGATTTAAATGAATGGCTATGAAGACTTCGTTACCTTTTAATTTCATAATTTGTATCAATAAATTTCATTTTTGAATCCCAAACCGTCACACCCATTTCCAAGACACACCAACCATCTACTAACCCCCTAATGAATGCACTACAGGCCAAAATTTATTTTCAACCCCCTTTTTTTGTCAGATATGTGAAGGTTGTTTAGTTTGGGCTGAATATGGTTTAACCGGTCCTTTCGGAACGGTTAGATTAACGCGACAATTTCGTCGGACTCCGATTCGCACGAATAAATATACCGTTTTGATCAGTGCGACGAGGCGCTTCAAACGGTACATAGATAATTGCAATACGACGGTTTTATAAAAATTCGAATTTTTATACTAGTAGAAAAATGCAGGAAAAACGCCGAAAAATAAGATCGACGGAGCTACAGAAGTCCGAATTTTGGAAAACGAAAAATGGCACCTTGCTCAGAAGATGATTTAGAATTTTCTATGTAAAAATATTCAGGTTCGAAAGATAAAAATTTCCACACTTTAAAATGAACTGATGTACAATAAAACGCGAACGAAATTTACTGCGATATTTTATGACGAAACTTTACCCATATCTATAACTAAATTGGCGCATTTTATAAACAAAGTTTGGATGTTAATTGAGATCGTATGTAAATTTCACATTTTATATTAAAATAATGGATTTAAAATTTTTAAATTGGGTCGGAAATTCAAGGTCGTTACAATCTCCCCCACTCAAAACTTTTCGTCCTCGAAAAGGAACGAGTCGGGAGAAGTAGGAAAGAACCAAGCAAATAAGTCAGGGTAGATTTTAAGAAAATTGAATTTATACCTGAAATTAGTAATTCGGGGTTTGAATCCCGGATACTATCCTCAGTTTCCCATGTGCAATCTCGCTCATCCGCACTCCACTGGACTTTGACGAGATCGACCGACTTCCTTTTAAGCTGCTTTGACTCTCGATCGACAATCCGAAGTGGCTTTCGCTTAATAGTCAAGTCAGGCTCGATAACTAATTCTTCCAACTGTGTGGTGGGAATGGTCATAGATGGATCGCGCACAACTTTGCGAAGATGTGAGACGTGGAACACATTGTGCACATCGGCAAACTTCTCTAGCAATGAAATTCTATAAGCCAAGGTTCCGACCCTTTCCGTAATCTCAAACGGGCCAACAAATCTGGGAGCAAGCTTTCCTTTCCTTCCACATCGAATAACATTCTTCAAAGGCGACACCTTCAAAAATACTTCGTCTCCTACACTGAATTTGAGATCTCTCCTCCTTCTATCAGCGTAGCACTTCTGTCTATCCTGCGCCGTCTTTATCTTCTTCCTGATCTCTTCAACTTTCTCGGAAGCTTCCATAATCATTTCTGGACCAAGCACTAATCGGTCACCAGGCTCAATCCAACAAGCTGGCGATTTGCACGGCCATCCATATAAGGCTTCGAACGGTGCCATACCAATGCTTGCCTGATAAATTTTTTTAAGATAATTTATTCAAATTCAAATATAATTATTCAAATTCGAAATTCAATTTCTTTACCTGGTAACTATTATTATAAGTGAATTCAACCAAATGCAGATGGTCTTCCCAAGATCCACCAAAGTCTATAATACAGGCTTGGAGAAGGTCTTCCAAAATCTGATTCACCCTCTCAGTTTAGCCATCTGTCTGAGGATGATAAGCTGTGCTCAGATTCAGTTTGGTGCCCAAAGTATCCTGAAATGCATTCCAGAATTTACTGGTGAAAATAGGATCTCTATCGCATACAATACTGGATGGTACACCATGAAGTTTAACTACTTCTCTCATGTATATCTCGGCCAAACTCGAAGCTGTACGAGTGGTCTTGATTGGAATAAAATGGGCGAAATTCGTCAGTCTATCGACAATCATCCAAATACTTTCGTTACCTTTCCTAGTCCTTGGTAGCCCATCAATAAAGTCCATAGAAATCTGCTCCCACTTCCAACCTGGAATCTCTAGTGGTTGGAGCAAACCTGCTGTCTTTCTGTGATCAGCTTTAACTTGTTGGCAAGTGGTGCACCTGCTAACATAGGTAGAAATATCGCGCTTCATCCCACTCCACCAATATAGCTTCTTCATATTTTGTTACATCTTTGTAACACTGGGATGAAATGAAAGCGAGGATTTATGGTTTTCTCTCAGCACTTCCTGTCTTAGACCATCAACATTAGGAACACAAATACGATTGTCAATCCTCAACACTCCATTACCATCGACTTGTGCGCCCAATTTATTATCAGCATTTCCAACTCTTCCGAAAACTATTTCTTTGATGCGATAAAGTAAAGTGTCCTCGTATTGCTTGGCTATAATACGATCCATAAGAACTAGGGAGACGGAAAGCTAGAATAACATTCCCTCAACAAGATTACAATGTGCCATTGCTTGATTTCTGCTCAAAGCATCAGCTACAACATTTGCTTTCCCCGGAGTGTAGTTAATATCAAGATCATATGCAGCTAGAAATTAGAGCCATCAGACTTGTCTCTGGTTCAAATCCTTTTGCGAGAAGATATATTTCAATGACTTATGGTCAGTGAATAACTCGAATTTTGTTCCCAGTAAATAGTGCCTCCAAAGCTTAAGAGCAAACACAACCGCAAGAAGCTCTAAATCGTGTGTTGCATAATTTGCTTCATGGGTCTTTAACTGACGACCAGCATAAGCAATGACCTTTCCATTCTGCATTAGAACTGCTCCTAACCCATCCCAACAGGCATCAGTATAGACAGTCAATCCCTCGCTACCGTCAATAACCGTAAGAACTGGGGCAGAGGTCAACTTCCGCTTCATCTCATTGAAAGCTGCTTCGCACTTTTCACTCCAAATAAATTTTACATCTTTTTGGTCAGTGCGGTAAGTGGTGCGGCAATTTGGGCAAAATTTTCTATAAATCTGCGATAATAGCCGGCCAAGTTCAAGAAACTGCGAATATCTATAGGAGTTTTGGGAGTCTCCCAATCCTGCAAATTCAAGGGATTCGAGTTTAGATAGTGATGAGATGTTCGGATAGAATTGACAAGTAAGGATAGACTTACATTGATTATGGCGATCTTAGCTGGATCGACCGAAATCCCATTCTTCGAGACAATATGGCCAAGAAACCGAACTTCATCTTTCCAAAAGTGGCATTTTGAAAACTTGTCTTTAAGCTAATGACTGCGAAGAGTTTCAAGAACAAAATCCAAATGTGACCTATGCTCTTTCTCATCCTTAGAGAAGACGAGAATATCATCGATAAAAACAAGAACAAACTTGTTAAAAACATCCCGGAAACTCTATTCATTAAGTCGACGAAATAAGCTGGAGCATTAGTAAGACCGAACGGCATAACCAGCCATTCAAAGAAACCATTTTCAGTGCGGAATGCTATTTTAGGAATACTCTCCTCAGCAATTCTGAGTTGGTGAAAGCCAGTAGCCAGATCGAGTTGAGAGAATACTTTAGCTCCATGGATCTGGTCGAATAGATCGTTGATGCGGGGCATCGGATATCTGTTCTTGTGTGTGATCTTGTTCAGCTCTCTATAGTCCACACACATTCTGAGAGAGCCGTCTGACTTTGTGACAAATACAACTGCAGCTCCCCATTCCGAATGACTTTACCGTATCAAGCCTTTAGCAAATAAATCTTCAATCTGAGCATTAAGTTCTGCCTTCTCTTTAGGAGCCATTCTCCTGGGAGGGAGAACTACTGGTCGAGCACCCGGAATAAGATCAATGCGGAATTCGATTTCCCGCGAAGGTGGTAGAGAATTTACTTCTCCAAACACATCAGAAAAGAATTGAACAACTGGAGTAGAGCTTAGTTCATTTGGATGAGAGTCAAGAGAGAATATAAAACTCCCAGCACATTCTTGAGGTGATTTACCTTTAATAACTAAAGGTATACTCTTGTCGTCAATTAGAGAGATGGTTCGAGCTTTGCAAGAGATAACGGCTTCAAATTTTTGCAGCCAATCAACACCTAATAGGATATCGAATGCCTCAAATCCAAGGATATAAAAATCCCAAGTGAAACGGTGCATGCCATAGATAAGCGTGACATATTTGCATACCCTTTTGAGGTTAGCGGGTCCCTCAATGGGATTTGATACACATAAGAAAGTAGATGCAAGGATGGATTCCAATCCAAGTTTATTGCACAAATCAATAAATATGAAACTATGTGTTGCTCCGGTATCAAATAGAACTTTAACGGGTAAAGTATGCAACATAAAAGTACTCTGTAATGTACCTTGGTTATCACTAGGAGCAGGTGGGGTAGGTGGATCATGGGTGGAAGAAGTCATAGCAAATACTCCAGATGTCTTGCCCTTTTGATACATGGGACAATCTTTCTTGAAATGGCCAGGCTGCAAACAGACGTGGCAGAGGTTGTTCCTAGTATTCTGAGGTGGCGGAATAGCGGCACTGGTAGGTGTTGGACAACTGTTGGCATAGTGACCCTTCTGGTCGCACTTAAAACAGGTGATAGAGGATAAGTCAATGGGCTTCTTCTGTGAATAGCCAAGCCCGGTTGTCTTCTGCCAGTTCTTCTTCTGTTGCTCAAAGTTTGGCTTCCTCTTCCCAGTCTGACTAGAAGATGGCTGAGTAACTGGAGCCTTGGTGGCTGATGTTCCCTTCAGGTTTCCCTCATACCTAAGAGCAAAATCCATCAACTCGGTGAAATTTCCATGGACATGAGCTGTGAGGATATCGTAATACTCTGGACGTGCTCCATGGATGAATTTCTCATTCTTCAGCAGTGGTGTATCAATCAAGCCAGGTCCGAACTTGGAGAGTTCGTTAAACTTTCTTTCATACTCAGAGAAAGTCATGTTGCCCTACTTGAGATCCATAAATGATTGATAAAGCTGGGCCTTTCCGGCAGCTGGCATCCACTGAGCCATCAAGGAATCCCTATTTACAAGCGATATAAGATGAGTCAAAATTTGACGAGGTGGAAGGAATAAATTTGGATGAAATTAAGATAGATTTATACCTAAACTGAGCCCAGGTGATAGTTTCCTCGTCAGTACGGGAGGTGACCGACTCCCACCAATCCTGTGCCGCATCCTGAAGCTGCCAGGCGGCCAATTGATGCTTTTGCGCATCAGAAATCTCCAGGCCAGTGAAAATCCTTTCCAGGATCTTCAGCCACTGTTGTGCTCCAATGATGCTCTCGGATCCAGAGAACTTAATGCCCCCAAGCAGGGTGTATTCCTTGCTAAGAGTAGAAAACCTGACTGCAGGAGCTGGGGCACGTGGTTCGGGAGCATTTCCTCTACCCCCACCTCTAGCGTTCCTTTTGGTACTCATCCTGGAATACCAAAGGTGATTTAGAATCGAAGATAGCAATTTATAGAACTTAAGGAAATTCTAATCAAACGAATTCAATAAGAAGGATGGAATCAAAGGATATGGATTCTACAATGATTCTCCTCATTCTAGGGTTTGGTTACCCTATCTCTAATGAGCTTTAAACTCCACAGGCTAAGGTTTTCGGGAACAAAGCTCTGATACCAACGGTAAAAACCCATATATTTGGACCATTTAAATTGACAATAATCCACACATGTCAACTTAAATAGTACAAAAAATGAATCATTAATGGAGTATATGTATATAAATGAGAATCATCACAGAATCACAAAAAATATAACATTACAGAATAGTGCAGCGGAATTACAACATAGTCATAGAGTAGTTCATAAAGCTACCCATAAATACAACAATGTCTCAAATAAAATAAAATAAAATAGAACAACATAGATGTCCAATAGTGTCCAAATAGAAAGATCAATACTGATAAGATAAATATGATGATAGTCTTCGGTCTTCAGCTCCAAATAGAATAGCAACAGCAATCCTCAGTCTGATCCGAGCATAAGCACAAACAAACACTCGAATCAGGACATATATTCTTATACAGATAATATGATTCAGAATTGGAAATAACAATAACTCAAAGATGAATGGAATAGACATCTCTCAGGATACGTTAAATTTTTATACATCACATGGTACGATAAATAGATAATGTCTAACTGTAAAGTAAAATATTAAGGTAGTGTTAAGGCGTCACCATTATTCCCCTTAACACATTTTATATAGGCATCATAGTCTATACAGCACTGTAAACTCCACCGTAAACTAGTGGGCTATCAGGGAGTACTCCATAGGCATAATACAAAACAAATTCGTAGTGGTCGCGTATATGGGAATACAAGTATGACAAGGCACATGAGGCAATACCAAAGGTAGTGAAACTACCGTTTGCCTGATCCAGACTGGTGAGAACGCACCGTCGCAATGATCGCAACACCGCAAAACAACACTCCCAAATCAAGGGTGCACACCAATCAATCACAAGTAATGAGTAGTTTACGAAGAAGTGTGCTCGCTCGAGGTAGCTAACCCCATTTGGCCCGGCACGGCTCCTGTTTTAGTCATTTCCAATTTGACACAAGTGTCAAGGCTATCCATTATCGTTCAATTTCTTCAATCATCAACGTACGTCAATCCAACCACTTCATTCTGGATCACTCTCCACGTATAGTTATTAAAGTGGTATTCGGCTTAGACAGTGAGTATGTCCCTAACCAATTCCGGTCTCTTTAATAACCTTCGTAATTATTTCACCGATTGGTCGTTTAATAAATTTCAAAACCAAATCAAATTCAGTTTCGATAAGAATTTGTAAATCAACATTCCATTTGTCTTTCCAAACAAATTCCAAAATTTTACGTTTCATAACTTCAAAATTTCCATTTCAAAACTCTATAATTCAATTTTACAAATTTTATTCATTTAAATTCGAATACAAGTTTCATTCCATAATTATTTAAAATAAATTTAAACTCATTTATCATTTACGTTCAATGCTCGTTAAGTGAATTATCTTTTTAAAACAATTTCCATTTAACCTCTAATTCATTTAATCAATTACTTACGTTCAACTTATTATATCAAAGCTTACGAATTTAATTAAGTTAAATTTGTCAAATCAATTTCTTTTAAGTTACAAGTCTCACATTTGTTTCAATAAAACGCATTTTTATTTCTTGTTAAAGAAATTCAATTCCACTTATTCATTTACTTAATTACAAATTTCAATTCAATTAATAAAGGAACTTAATTCCACTTATTCAAGAAGTTCAATTTCACTTGTTAAAGAATTCAATTTAGTTTAATTTATTAAATAATTCAATCTTATTCAATTATTAAGTAATTTCAAAACTTAATTATTAATAATTACAAAACTTAATTATTAACAATTCCAAATTTAATTATTAATAATTCCAAATTTAATTATTAATTTATAAATTTTTACACAACGTTCTTTCATCAATATTTAAATTCCAGTTTATTTCAAACTTTATTTCATTAAAATAAAATCCTTATTTTATTTCAAATCAAATTATTGACCAATCGGGTTTTATTAAATTTCTATCCAAAGTAAAGTTTATTTGGGTATTTATCATTTCAACCCGATTCCATTTCAATTTAAAAATCAAAGCATAGCAAAGGGAACTTGCAGTGTGATACTGGGATGGTGTCAAAGTAAATAAACAAACAACAGCAACCATACATAACAATTCAACAATTTATTTAAATAATGCCGACGTAATCGTATTAATTTACATTTGTTATTTATGCAAATTAATATAATTATTCCTAGAATCTACACTATCATTTCATGTAGATTAAAGATTATTATATTACGGTTTTTCACTTGTCGTTTAATTCCAAAAATTTTATACTACAACAATTTATCCAATATACAATCAATGGTTCAAAGTGTAATTATCACTTCCTACGTGTCAATCAACTTAACAATTAAAAGGGGTCATATTTAACAAATCAAATTTAACATACGAAGGGGGTCAAGTTTAACTAATCAATTTTCACATATATAATCCATTTTAATTTGTCGACTATCCTATATCAACTTCAACTTGCATATTATTTATCACTTAACAATAACAATTACATCCAATTTTATCATCACATAGCAAATATTCATCAACCAAACTTTGTATAAGAATATAGTCGTGAAAATTAATTCACCTTTCGTGGATAAGGAAATTGAACGACGAAGCACGAAGAGGCACGAATAGACTTGATTCAACTAGTTGCTGTACAACAACATAAAGGAAAATTTGTTACCACTTTTAGCAACTACAAATATATATACACTAACATAATATATATAGCATGTTATTCAACTAAGATGTATATATTATCAAACATATATAACTAATATTTTTATTTTAAACTACAACATATATATATATATATATATATATTTTATTGTAAATATAACGTTTAACACAAATAGATATATACAGCGGGCTGCTGCATAAAGCGAAGGAGGAAGGCACTCGGCTGTGACGACTGCTCAGGGTTGGCGGATGTTACTAGGCACTAGGGTGTTCGGCTAGGGGCTGCGCGAGGGAGGAGATGATGGGCTGCATGTGTGGAGTTCGGCGAGGTGAATAAGGCAGACTGTGGTGTTCGGGAGGAAACCGCTGATGGAGGCTTTGGCGCGGGGAGGAAGGGTGGTGGCGGATCTGCTGGCTGGGAAGGCGAGCGCGTGATGGTGGGAGGCGGTTACTGGGTGAGGCGGTGGGGCTGGGGAAGTGTGTGCGTGGTGGTGGGAGGCGGTAACTGGGTGAGACGGTGGGGCTGGGGAAGTGTGCGCGTGGTGGTGACTGGGTGAGGCGGTGGGGCTGGGGAAGTGTGCGCGTAGTGGTGGGGCTGGGGAAGTGGTGCGTGACTTGTGCAGGCGGGGTCAGGGGCGGCGTGTTCGGGAAGTGGGGCTGAGGAGGCGGGGTTGGTCGATGGTGCGTTCTGGAAGTGGGCTGAGCTGATTTCATCACTTTTTCTTTGCAAGATTGCTATAGTTTTTATTTTATTTTCAACAGTGAAGAAATTTGAATAGAAAGGAGAAACAGAAAGATGAAGGAAGAAATGGTTCGTACCTGAAACATTGATTTCAATGAATGGCTATGAAGACTTCGTTACCTTTTAATTTCATAATTTGTATCAATAAATTTCATTTTTAAATCCCGAACCGTCACACCCATTTCCAAGACACACCAACAATCTACTAAACCCCTAATGAATGCACTACAGGCCAAAATTTATTTTCAACCCCTTTTTTTGTCAAATATGTAAAGGTTGTTTAGTTTGGGCTGAATATGGTTTAATCGGTCCTTTCGGAACAGTTAGATTAACGCGACAATTTTCGTCGGACTCCGATTCGCACGAATAAATGTACCGTTTTGATCAGTGCGACGAGGCACTTCAAATGGTACACAGATAATTGCGATACGACGGTTTTATAAAAAATTGAATTTTTATACTAGCGGAAAAATGCAGGAAAAACGCCAAAAAAAAAGATCGACGGAGCTACAGAAGTCCAAATTTTGGAAAACGAAAAATGACGCCTTGCTTAGAAGATGGTTTAGAATTTTCTATGTAAAAATATTCTGGTTCGAAAGAAAAAAATTTCACACTTTAAAATGAACTGATATACAATAAAACGCGAACGAAATTTACTGCGATATTTTACGACGAAACTTTACCCATATCTATAACTAACTAGGCGCATTTTATAAACAAAGTTTGGATGTTAATTGAGATCTATGTAAATTTCACATTTTATATTAAAATAATGGATTTAAAATTTTTAAATTGGGTCGGAAATTCAGGGTCGTTACAACTTCTCTAGGCTATGGAACTTTGCTTTGTCACTCGTTATATACCTGAAATAGTTAGAATCCAGGTACCACTGTTGATGTTCCTTAGCCTACCAACACACCTACACGAGAGAAGAGTTTTGTGACCTATTTGTTTTCATAGGTCCATGATTGTTAGTGACAATTTTTTTTCAAAAACAAGTAGAACCAAGACAGTCTATATTCATTCCTTTTGGCACCTAGACTTGTTTGATTTTAAGGGATTTTACATTCGTGCCTTTAGGAACCCAAATTGGTATGGTTTTCATGTGTTTGGGTCTATACCAACAACTATTGTGATTGTGTCCAATTTTTTCACAAATCGTGCACTTGGAATTGACATGATTAGTTTCACTTCTACCTTTTTCAGATTGCGTATACCCAAATCCTTGTCTAATAGTATTAACAGTTTGTTTCCCTAATAGCATATTTAGTGATCTTTCTCCTTTGAAGAATTTTCCTAAAGTCGTAGACAATTGTTGGACTTGGGACTTGAGAGATTCATTTTCATTCAATAACAAAGTGCATTTTTAATAGAATTTTCTCTCCTAGTAATTTCCCTTTCTTTCAAAGTCAGAATTTCATTTTCAAGCGATTTAATTCTAGTTTCTGATTTTTTTTATTTCCTCTTCTAA
The DNA here is from genome assembly GCA_030737815.1 of Allium fistulosum. NCBI lineage: Eukaryota > Viridiplantae > Streptophyta > Magnoliopsida > Asparagales > Amaryllidaceae > Allium > Allium fistulosum. The sequence goes on from CM060902.1 coordinate 757,408,523, forward strand.
TGATGGACACTTATCACACTTAGGGCTCTTTTTTCTATAGTTTTGAACCAATTGATCAAGCTGCTTATATAGTTTTATCAAACTATCTCTTTGTGATTCAATTTTAGCGTACTTCTCCCTAAGTCTTTCAAAACAGTCATTTACTTCATGAAAATACATAAGTAATTGCGATTGAGTAAGTTTTGATACCTCGTTTGGCTCGTAATCATCGTTGTCACTTGTTTCTCCTAAAAGATACTTATTTGCTCTTTCACTCTCACTGCCAGTGCTTTTATCATTTTCATCACTTTCATCCTAAGTAGCTGCAAAACTTCTCCTTTTCGGTTTCCTTCCTTTGCTGAATTAATTTTGAGGACAATTTGGCTTGATATGACCAGGTTTATTGCACTTGTGACAAACGATCTCCTACTCTTCTGTATTGTCTAGAACTTTGACGATTCTGCTCTTTAGTTGTTGATTTAGGGCTGGATTTCCATATTTGCGGTTCCACCGTTTGAATCTCTTTATTATCAATGCCATTTCATCTGATCCTTCATCATCATCATCATTATCTTCACTTTTCGTTGTTTCTTTGAGAGTTATTGATTTCTTTCGCGTATCTCCTCTTTCACGTTTTTCCTTGAATTTGATTTCTAGCTCAAAAGTGGTGAGGTTTCTGATGAGTTCTTCAACTTTAACCTGTTTCAGATCCTTTAATTCTTGTGTGGCAGTCACTTTTGCTTCAAAATTTCATGAAAGAATTCTAAGGATTTTTTTGACTATTTCCAGTTCTGTGTATGGTCTTCATAGGGATTTTGATTTGTATACAAGATTAGAAAGTCATCCATACATTTCTTTGGCACTTTCATCCTTTGCCATTGTAAAGTTCTCGTACTCGCTACTAAGCATGGCAAGACGAGATTCTTTAACCTAGGAGGTTCCTTCATGAGTCACTTCAAGCGTGTGCCAGATTTCCTGCGCAGTTAGACGATGTGAGACACGGTTAAATTCAATTTGATCTAATGAGCAAATAATAGAATTCATAGCTTTAGCATTAGCATTTTGCAGTTTATTTTCAAGATCTATCCATTGATCCATAGGTTTTTCAACTTCTTGATTATCTACCATTACTGTTGGTGTGCTATATCCTGTTTCAACAATATTCCATGCATATATGGTTTTTAGAAAAAATTTCATTCTAATTTTCTAATATGCATATTCACCATTAAACATGGGTGGTTTAGCTATGGACTGACCCTCAGCAAAAGCATTAACAAAAGAAGCCATTTTTTTAAAATCAAATTTTTAAACAGCAAATGGTTTTTTAATCCTAGCTTTGATATCACTTGAAGGATCGTTTTCACCTTAGAGGAGGAGGGGGGGTGAATAGGGTGTACTAATTAAACTTAATGCGGAAACAAAAATAAAAACAGAAAGTAATGCAGTAGAGATCACACACAGATTTACCCAGCTTCGGCAATAACCTGCCTACGTGCCGCCTCCAAGGTTTCTACTAGAAATTAAGTAATCAGTCGCTTACAAAAAACACGTAAACTCGCAATACCCGCTAACTCGATTAACCTAACTCGAAGCTTAAAACCATGCCACAACTCAGCCACTGAGTTGCAAATTCTCAAACTACGCCCCGTAGTTTGTACCTAGTTATACAACCAGAAATTTACACAATTTTAAAATGAAATTACAAAATAAAACTAAAACTAACAAACTAAATAAAACCCTATATAAATAATTGAAGCCCAATAAAAAATGGACCAGCCCAAATAAATAATTAAAGAAGACCGTTCCCTTTTCTTTTATGTAGTATCTTCGGCCGTTCCTTTTATCCTTCTTCTAAAATTAGGGTTTTGATTTAACTGAAGCCGCTTGAATTAGAAGATCAAAATTGATTATTGTGATGCTTTCGTTCCTCAATTTTACTCACTGCAGCTTCAATGTCGAGTTTGAATTGTGCTTTGAATTGGTACATGGTTTGCCCCATTTTCGATTTTTCATTATGCTCGACTTTTATACTCTCTGCCGATGATGAATTGGGTGTATTTATAGGGATGAAACCCTATAATTTCGTTCGTATATTTTGGTTTGAATTTTTCATGATTTTATCACTTGTTTTGATTTTTGATCGAACGATCTCGTGTGACTTCAGACTTGTTCATTGATCGAATTTACCTGAATTGATTGAGTCGGTTCCGTTCTTTGCTGCCTTAACTTATTCATCGTTCTCTTCCAGCTTTTCATTTGAATTTAGGATAAATTTGACTTCCAGATATATTTTTGAACCGAATTATGACTTGTTCATTATGATATAACCTACGGCTGCTACTGATAATTTTTGATTTTTTGTTGAGTGTTTTTGCTGTATATTTGTGTGTCACTCCATGTATATACATACATACATATATGTATGTATATATGTGTGTGATGGCTCTGGTATCAATTCTGGTTGTTTAGACATGCTGTGTCTATGCCTGAATGCAGCTTGACGCTCTTACTTGATTGCTTTGCCACTATATATACATACATGTTTGTACAGACATGTATATATGTATGCAGTCTGGTTGCATGTTGATTTGCTTTACCCACTTAACCTGAGTATGTCTACAGCTTTCATTTTAAGTCTGGTTGGTTCCATATGTTTTTTACTTTTGAACTCTGGTTCAATTTGTTGTCATTGTTGTTGAATATGTTTGAGTCATGATTCATGTGGATTCCTTATGCCTTTGTGCCATTTGAGGTCTGGTTGTATTTGAAGACCGGTGCACTTTATACATTTGATGGTCTGAATTGCTGTGTTCATTCATATTGTATGTTGTTGTAGTCTAGTGTGTGTTCTGGTCTTTTTATCACTCAAAGTCTGGTCTGGTTCCAGTGCGTTCATGAGCATGTTTGTTGAATCTTCATGGGTCTGCATTGATTTAGAGAACTTGTTGTTGTTTTGTTTTGAAGTATGGCTGTCTTATTATTATGTTCATGCTTGAAGGCTTGAATTTTGGCCTGGTCTAGTGGTCTTGACATTTCATTGCTCTGTTCACTCGAGTGCTTGCATTCATGTTATTGTAGTCATGCCTGAGTTGCCTTGGTCTGGTTCTACATGCTTTGACCATCCATGGTGGTGTGGTCTGGTTGCAGCCCTATGTTGAGTCTTCATGTTGTATGTTGTATGCATGTACACACTGGTCTGGTTGAGATTTTTGGAGTCTTGTTCTACTGGCTTGTTGAGTTAATTTGGAGTCTAGTCTCATTGAAGTGCTTGATTGCTTTGTATATTGAACTGGTCTGCATTTGCTCATTCATGTTAATCCATTGACATGTTTGAAGCTTTGCTTGTGTGGTTTCTGCTTTATACTTTGTACATGTCTTTGCCTGGACTGACCATGTGTACATTTGGTTGAGCCTGATTGCTGTATTGTTTTGTTTTTGCATTGCACCTGAGTTGAATCCAGTCTGGGCTTGGGTTTGACCTTGTGCTCACCTTTCCCTGCGATTTTGACAAGCAAGTGTATATCGGTGTGCACGACCTTGTGGCATGTACAGTGATACACTGTGCATTTCACAAGTTGTTCGTGTAAGATGAATTAGAAGAATGATAACGAACAACCCAAATAATTGAGGCTAACAATATTTCCAAAACACACACTTCATTGTGCACTGCAAAATATTTCTTTTTCAATTTTACTGCGTTATTTTTCATTTTGCAGATAGTTCAGATGCTAGATACATGCTGGAACATAGTTGAAGATCAAATAATAGTGATGAGTGAATATGCAGTGAGGTGAAATATGTATGTAAAAAATGTAAAGTGAAAATTGTGTTGTAAATGAAATTGTATTGTAATTGAAAATGTGAAAATGCAGTGAGAGCTCAAATTTATACTATTTGAATTTGTAATAAAATATTTGTTTGAATAAAATATTTGTTTAAATATGAATTCTGAGTTATTTATTTTGTTCAATAAATATTTATTTAATTATGTGGAAAATAAAATAGTATAATAACAAATACATTTAAACGAATATATATATATATATATATGTTTATTATCATCAAACAAAAATCATAGGCTATTGTATTCTACAAGATGTACGGTACGGAAGATAGTCCCTTACCTGCCATTGTATGGAAATCCATTCTCCGAACGAGCCCTGTAAGAGTTTTGTTTGTAGAGCCTAATATATCAAGAATTTAATAATGGTAACAATTTCAGCTAAGATTAATAAGTTTACTTGCAAATGTTTTCAAAGGAATGTCATTAAAAATAATATCCCAATATTTTGCATAGCAAATGTTTTCGTTATCATAAGGTAAAAACCCGTTCCATGTTTATGTGCAGCGTGGTCTTATGAAATACCTTTTCTTTTTCAAACCGCGTATTTTGAGTTTCTCACACAAGTCCCTTGATTGACCCAGAGTTTATCTCTCTTTTTGCTTAAACTCTGGGTGCCCTAATTTTCTCGGGCTGCCTAGTAGTCAGGTTTAGTTCTAAGAAACCTGGACGGAGCTTGGAGCATGGAGTTAGAAGATTCTTCTGAAGATTGTTATCTTTTACCACCATATTTGTGTATCATTATATTTCGCATTTATAAGGATAGTTATTTATAACTGTCCATGTTTAATTCAGATAAATGTATTTAAAATTTCCACTGTAAAGTTTATATGTTGAAAAAATATATGTTATTCCATTCGTGGTAGATTTTTTCTGTCTTTATTTTTTCTTGCCCGCGATAATTCGCCTCTCTAGTATTTGGATTTGCGGCACGTGAATACCGGGGATGTATTAGTGTCGATTTTCGAGAATCAAGGAGGTGGGTTGTCACATTTGGTATCGGAGCTTAGGTTGAGCAAACACCTAGGCTTTGTTGGGGTAAAACTCATTAGAGATAGGGTTAGTAATACCCTAGAATGAGTGACTCATTAGAGATAGGGTTAGTAACACCTTAGGATGATTTTGAGAGTATTATATATATATGAACGCGTATTTTTTATTTGATATAAAAATGTTTTGTGTTGATTTATCTATTGAGTGGTTTATAGATTCTGGTCGATGCGCCTGATCACCGTTATCAATAGGGATTTCTAAACACTTAAACAAGACAAACCGACACACTATTTAAAAAGATTATATTTTATGTATAAAGGGATATCTCTTGAAAGATATAGGTATTTATGTGTGTCGAGAATGATACAATTCAGTTATTATCATTGTTGATTGAACGAACATCTTATGAATTAAGTTTCACGATTTGACTATAAGATATTTGATAATAATATGGGTTAAGGTTAAGGAATTTATGTAAGATAATAAAATAAATATGTAATATAAAAATGTATTTTACACAAATAAAATAATTTTATGAAAGATGGATATAAAGATATGTTATATAAATTTTGAGAAACTAAGGCCCTGTTTGGTTTGCTGTTTTTAGTTTTGTGTTTTCGTCTAAACAAAAATGCGCATTTCTTGTACATTGTTGGAAAACACGCAATTTTGAAAAATGAAATTAACATAGGAAATAGAAAACAAGTTTATTTGGATTTTCGTGTTTTGAGACATAACGAAAGAACGAAAAACAATTCATCTCCTCCATTTCCCGTCGATCGTCCTAATGGCTAAGAATTGTAAAAGGATTTCTCTCATTTTCTTGTATTTTGTACTGTATGTTGAAAACACAAAACGCAAAACTCAAAATGAAACCAAACATGCCCTAAATTTTAGGTATTATGAAATTTTAAAAGGAAGTAAGTTAATATAAGATGGTTTTATAAAAGGGATTTATAAAATGGATTTTATGAACAAAATATTCTCTAATGGATTTTGAAAAGAAATTTCAAATAAGAAATTTGGAAAGTAAGAAAGTCTCAAATGATAAATAGTTTGAGTGACTCGAAAATAACTAAAAATGGGGAAGAGATATGTTCGGATGGTAAACACTTCTCTTAAGTAGTACCCTTCTTATTAAGGGGATATACGAAACTATTGGTAGTACCCAGTTCCTTAGTATTATTTTGGAGTTAATCTATAGAATTTTCATTAAGTTAAAGGGATAACGTTGAAGTATTATTTGATATGTTAATATCAAGGTTGTTTAAAAAGGAATATATTATAATGAGTGAAGTTGATTGAAATTATAGAGAATAAAAGGTAAATTATCTTTTAAATTGAATTCTTTGGGAAGAAATGTTACCCTTTAAGAAAAATATTTGGAAATAAATATTTAGAGTGATTATATATAAAGAAGGATTTTTGAAAGATAAAAGTTTTATGAATAGTTTTCATAAAGAATTTTGAATGAATACATATGAGGTACATAGATCATTTCATCACATAATTTTGATCTAGGGTTCGAGTACGGAACTTTGAGGTGTTCACACCAGGCCGAAAGAGGATTTATCACTCGATTCTTGACGACTGACATTGATGAGGGTTTATGATCATGTACTTGAGTTTTCTATCATAGTTGAGGCTATGTAAGGGAAACGAAGTTTTCTGATCAAGAAGCCTGATCAGAGTCCGCACTAGTGGATCGGGGGATCAATACTAGCTTGAAAGTGAAGTTGTGGATTCAAATAGTAGATCGAATCAGATATTTTGTATAGATGATCTGTGTACATCATACGCATGTAAGTTTAAAAATAAATATTTTGGGCAAATACCTTTGGGTTTGGTTTTGGTGTAATTTCATGGACGAAATTCTTTTAAGGTGGGAAGTCTGTAACGACCCGCTAATTTATCAGTTTGATAAATTATATTTATTTTTAAGATATTCCAATATAAGATTTCATAACACAAGTTATGATGTTTTAAGCAATAAATAAAAAGGGTAATAAGTATCACCAAAAATATTTGCTTTGGAAAATAGCGATAAAATGGCCAAAAACCGTTTTATTGATAAACAGCTCTATAATCGTAAAACATCGCGCATGGAGCTAGATACATACACTTATTTTTATAGTTGATCAAGAATATGAAATAAAATAATTTATTTTATTTTTGGAAAATTAAATGTATTTATGACATCATCAATGATGTCGTTATATTTAACAATTGATTTATTGAAATATAATGATTTAATATATAGTTATTAAAATAATTGTTTTTAAATGATAATAATTCATTTTAAATAATTATAAAATGATAATAAATAATTTATGATAGTTTTATAAAGATATATAATCATTTTGAAATTATGAAGAAAATTGATATTGCTTTATCGGTATAATAGCGATTTTTATAAATAATTCTAAATAGTGATTTAAATGGTCTTATAATTCAAATGAGATCATTTTAATTAAATAATAATGATTATAAATTTATTTTCAAACTTGTTTACAAATATATGTATATTAACTAATAAGTGAAAACGTGAACGGTTATTTTCAACAGTTTAACGAACGAAAGTCGTTCGAAGTCATTGGAACGTTGTTATTCTCATGTGCACATACATGTACATGTATATACATGTCACATGCACACTTAAACATATCAAAATCCATAATAAATATGTGTATATGAAGTTATTTAGCCTCTTAATGGTTTTGGGAATATAAAAAGGTTGAAAATGAATATTATAATAATGTAATATTGTGAAATGATTTAAAAGCGAAAAAAAGAGATTTAATATTAAAAATATTGGTTTAAATGTTTGAAAATGGTTTATAAATGTTTTATAAATATTAAAAATAAATTAGGAGAAGTTTTGACAAATATTGAGTTTGGAGTCAAAAATAAGCGCGTCGCGTAACGGTAGTTCACGATTTTACGCCGTAAAAGTTAAATCCTTCTATAGGATGAAATCGAAGTCGGATTTCTTTGCAATAAGAATTTTCCAAACTCTTATGACTATAGTTTTCAAACAAAAGAAAATGATCGAGCTTTCATTTAATATATTTTGAAATATGAACAAATAAAGGTTTCAAGAAAATCGCGCTTTGGCAGTTCGGTGACCAAAGTGACAAATGTTTTAAATATATATTTTTAAAATGTTTAAAAATATGGAATAAATCTTATAAATCATTTAAAATGTTTTAAAAGTGATTTGAGTAATAAATTTTTTTTCCAAGTGATAGAAAGTCGTTTTGATCAATATAGCTTAAAAAGCACTTTCCGTAGCGCTTTCTATAACTTTTAAATTATAATTTTGAATGCAGCCACTCTTTTCCAAATCTTTTATAAATGTTTATAAATGATTAATAATTTATTTTAGAGGTGATTTAAAGGATGTATGGAATGGCTAAATAAATGACCAAAAGTTAGTAGAATATGTAAATGATTTAGAGTCGATTAAATAACTTGACCGCCTTTTGGGAGTCAGAGAGATAGTGTCTAGGCTTGAGTTTGGAAAACCAGTTTCTTGCTCTCCCTAGCTATCCGGACAGGCCCGACGTAGGGGATAGTAATTTGATTTACTCGGATCAAAATTTTCCAAAGTATAAAGGATATAATTTTCGAAATATACATAACTTTGATTTTATGAAGATAATCTTCTTGTACTCGATGTTAAAGACCGAAGAGGGAACCCGTACTATTCGTGGAATTTAAAATGGGATTTCGCCATTATTCCGCCCATAGTACTGGTTGAATATGAGAATTTATATTGAGTAGAATTAGATGATTTCTATAGATTCTGCTCACTTAATATTTACTGGTTTTCGATTAACATCCTAGATGACATGGTTTTAACTCAATCAAAGTTTTGAGTTTTGAATTAAGAAATGTTTGTAATGATTTAAATAAATGATTTGAAATTATTTTAATTTCTATACTTGAATTAATTGTTTTGGGTTTATAGTAAACTATGTCTTAAATAACATCGTTTTCGACCCATTTAAAAGTTATGTTTGAAAATAAGAAATATTTGATTAAGATTTAATAAATGATTTGGAAATATTTTCCTAAGTAAAAGGTGAATTGATATGGAATTATTCCAAGATTAAAAAGGATTAAATTTACCAACTGATTTGATAAACGAGGCTTAATGATTCCATATACTCTGAAATGGACAAAGAAATGATTCAATGAATATATCTCTAGGAGACATTTATGAATGAATAAAAAGATGAATTAAATTGATTGATGATTGATAATCATATACGAACTTAACATCTTTTTAATCGACGATTGGTTCAGAGGAACCGGGGTCGGATTTGGGTAACTCCTATCTAAAAACCACTTCGAACCAATGTATACGTTCGAAAGTGAAGACATATTGAAGATGATGATTATTGAAGCCCAGAGTTCTTCATAGCAGAAGGACTGGTTGTTGACATTCTCTGGGTAGCTCCCAATATAGAGACATTTTTATAGCAGCGGCCCTTTTGTGTTTTGGAATCTTTGGATTGCAAGGACTACTCGCTACTAATGGTAGTAGGAGGAGTGCCTTCGGTTTCGTTCAGTCCCAGAAGGAACATGTATGGACGAATGTCTGACTGTGCATTTCCGATCATATTAATTGATCTCTCTCAATGTATTATCTGCTTGGTGGCGGAGAAGGCAACTTCTCTTAGCTTAACACCCTTTTCTGAGAAGTACGAGCTCAGAAGTTATACTCGGTAGAAATTAGCTGTGTGATTAAGAAATGGCAATGTAGCATTCTAAGTGGAATGAGCTTGGTGGAAGAATAAAGTATGGCTTTGTGAATAGAAAAGCGTGGCTTTGTTAAAATTTAGTGTAGCCTCACGAGCCTCACATCTTAGAGATGATACAAGATAATATGTGGTTTGAGGAACACGCATTCGGGCTGTTTGTTGATGTATATGGTGGCATCCAGTAGGGGACCCATCGGGGAAAGGCATCCCTCAAGGCATTTATTGTCCCATTTATTTGAATATATTTGCTAGCTTGTGAAAAGTGATAAGGCTACTGAATATTGGTGGTGTAGCAAGTATAGTTCCAAGTGACTTGCTTGAGAAAAGCGATTAATGCACCGTGGGAACTATGTTTGCTATGCATGGATTGGAGGAAAAGGCCACTAGTTCCCTGTCATGTTGGAAATTCAATTCCAATATGAGCTTTATTGTTTTGGTTGTAGTCCCAAAATAGGTGTAATGCTTTGCAAACATTTTAGCTACCCCTTTTGGCATCATATATTCCATCCAGGTATATTCCATTGACCTAGTCCGAATATATTACCGCAGACTTAGTTGGGGTATTAATACATTCATTTTGTACATATATTTATTTGAAAAGTGTTTTCAAACCAATATCATTAAGAATAATATCAAATATTTTAATATAAAGTATTTTGGTTATCAGAAGATAAAAACCCGTCCATATTTATGTGTGGGCATGGTCTTATGAGATACTCTTCTTTTCAAAGGTCTTGATGTACATCAGCATATAAATTTCAAGTATCTCACGGTGGTTTATAAAGCCTACTCTGGGTATTTTTAATACTCGGGTCAGATCCGAGTAGTTTTAGGTTTAGCTGAAGACGCTTGGAGTATCCAGAGGAGAGCTGGAGATCTTCATCACGTATGGACGTATTCTATTATCCGTTGCATATACTGCATTTGTATTATTGTCGTCAACATTTGTAAGGATAGAGGATATATAATGTTGAGTCACAGATTCTATGAAGTTTTGATTTCTGACAAAGAAATAAAGGCGATCAACAAAACGAAGACATCATGGCTATAAAGAGGCACAAAAGAGCTACATATGGTACTCTAGATTATAGGTTGATTATTTGATGTTGTAATAGTGTTAATCTTGTTAAAATCTATCCTCAATTAATCATGCACCTCAAATCAATATATATACGTTTGAATGGCATTGCACATTCATTGTGCAATTTTACAGGGACCGGTCGACCGGTAATAAACCATGCGGTCGACCGTTTCTGTGTAAAATGCACAATGAACGTACACACATGCACATAACGTCTATATATTTGAAATCCTATCTACCGGCCATTTTTGACCTGTCGACCATTTTTTAAACAGAGAGCAACCTTTCCCAAAAGACACTTCTTTCTCCAATGGTTGCATCTCTTACCTTTCATCAATGATCATATCTATTAATGGCTTCTCTTCACAAAGAGTTACAACCATTTATTCTCTACATAAACACGTCTAAATCATTGATTTAAAAAAAAAGAATTCTTGCTCTAATTTCTGATCTTACTTTCTAAATACTCTTGCATTCTAAAAGCTCTCAAACATTTCAATTGCTTATTGAATCATTGAAATTATTTCATATCTTTTGATTCAATAAGTAATATACTTCCTTCAATCTTCACAAACATCATTCACATATTTCGAGAATAAGATTATAGGAAGGGTGTACTACAAGTGACAAATCCGTGTTATCAAGAGCACAAGTTGTCAATGGCAATTGTATTTGTTTTTGTTGAAGTCCTCGGTGTTGTAAGAGGCACGAAATCCCGTTCGGCTGTTCGGGTGATGTAAACCTGTTCCTCCGGGTGAAGCGAGGTAGTTGGTAGTGAAAATCCAGATAGAAGTCTGGGACTGGACGTAGGACGGGAGGTCCGAACCAGTATAAAAATCCCTGGTGTGATTTTTATAGTTTACTGCATTTACTATTCTATATCTGTGAATCGCTATATAGTTAGTTCATTGAATATTTACTTGTATAGCAATTGTAAATAACATTCCGCATATATTGTTAGTCCATATTACACGATCCATAATTAGTGTGCACAAGCGTACACATTTTCATTTGGTATCAGAGCACGGTCATCATATAACCGTAACATCGTTATTTGATATATTCTTGTAGTATGGCAAATAACGCAAGCACTAGCACTAACACTTACATGGAAGGTCAATCAACACAAAGACCTCCATTCTTTAATGGTCTCAACTATAGCTATTGGGCAACACGTATGTCTTTTTTATGCAATCAAATAGCTATGATGCTTGGAATGCTACCCAAAAAGAAATAGTGAATCCAACAACTGAATATTCAGAATGGACAGCGGCTGAGAAAACGGCAGCAGCCGTAAATGCAAAGGCAATAAATATGTTGTTTTGTGCATTAGACCAAAATGAATATAACCGTGTTAGTATCTGCACTACTGCATATCAAATTTGGCAAACGCTGAAAACCACTCATGAAGGTACTAACAAGGTTAAACAAGCCAAAATAGCTATGGTGAAAAGTCAGTTTCAAAATTTCAAAATGAAACCGAATGAGAGAATCAATGATATGTATTCAAGGTTTCAAACTATTCATCATGCACTTATCGGATTAGGGCAAAAATATTCAGATTTTGATGTTGTTTCAACAGTCCTACATTCTCTGACTAGTGAATGGGAAGGAAAAGTATTAGCAATTGAAGAAGCTAATGACCTTTCCGTCATGAAGCCAGATGAATTGATAGGAAATCTAATGTCCTATGAAGCAAATGTCCTATGAAGCAAATTTGCAGGCTAGAAAAGAACAGAAAGAAGAAAAGAAAAATGTAGCATTTCATGCTGGGAAAGATGAAAATGAATCAGATTCTGAAGATGAAGATCTGGCATTCATTGCAAAAGGATTCAAAAAATTCCTAAAATATCGAAAAGCCAGTCGTTACAACAAAAGGAAACCTGGATCAAAAAAACCATCTTCATCCGCTATAGAATGTTTCAACTGCCACAAAAAGGGGCACATGCAGAAGGATTGTCCAGAACAAAAGAAGAAGTCAGAAAATGACAAATTCAAATATAAGAAGGACAAGTCAAAGAAACGAGCCTTCTCAGTAACATGGGATGATTCAGACTCATCTTCATCAGAAAGTGAAAGTGATTCGGAGAATGAACAAGCTAATGTTTGTTTTATAGCAACAGAAGATAAGGTACAAATTCCTACATTTGATGAATTACTTGATATTAATGCTGAATTGATAGTCAAATATAAAGACATAAAACGTCAATTAAAAGTAGTCAAAGCAGATTTAAGTAGAGCAGAGTTTGAACGAGATATGTTAAAAGATGAGAAGAAAATATTAGAAGAAGAACTTGAAAAAATTCAAGAATCATCATCTAATGTTGACTCTCAACTATCTCTTTTGAGTCAAGAAATAGAAGCTCAAAAAGAGAAAAATAATGCTCTCACTACTGAAAATCATGAGCTTAAGGCAAAAGTCAAAATTCTAGACCTAGAAAAAGCTAGTTTACAAACAAAGTTTGATGACATTACTCAAAATGTTTCTAACTTTAACAAAGGTCGAGAAAATTTGACAAAAATCATTGAAAATTCACAATCTGCATCAAATAAACAAGGTTTGGGATATAAGAAACAAGAAATCAAGAAACATCTTGATAATAAAAGAAAGAAGAAAGTTGAAGTTAAGAAAAATCTTAGTTTATTATATTCCAAACCAAAGCCAGTCGTGAAATTTCAAAAGAAAAATACAAAGACTATCAAAATATGGGTTCCTAAAACAAATAACAATTTGATTAGGAACAAATACATTCAGCAATTCATGAATACTGTGCATTATAATTCTTATGTATATAAAGGGGATACCGGACCCGTATGGGTTTGGATTCCTAAGATCTAACTCTTAGGACCCCATAAAAAGTGGGTACCATGGTCTTAATTATATTTTTTGCAGGTCCCACTTAAGAAAAGAGGAAGGAGATGATCAAGAGGAGACAGCATCTGACTCATCCTAGATTCTGTTTTCTATCTCCATATTTTGGTTTAGTACTTTAAACATCATTCGACACTTATACTAAATAGTGTCGTTACTTTTATTCGTATGGTGTGTATGATATTTTGGTTTGCTTGGATATGATTATGTTTTGCTATGCATAGATATTCTGGTTGATACATTTCTATGATTATCTACTACTCCTTTTTGTCGATGACAAAGGGGGAGAAAGTGCTAACAATTATTTGCAGGAATATATATATATATAAAGAATACAGACAAAATCTCAGGGGGAGATCACATATTCAGGGGGAGATTCAGAACTTCAGATATATGTTGTCATCAATCAAAAAGGGGGAGAATGTTGAGTCACAGATTCTATGAAGTTTTGATTTCTGACAAAGAAATAAAGGCGATCGACAAAACGAAGACATCATGGCTATAAAGAGGCACAAAAGAGCTACATATGGTACTCTAGATTATAGGTTGATTATTTGATGTTGTAATAGTGTTAATCTTGTTAAAATCTATCCTCAATTAATCATGCACCTCAAATCAATATATATACGTTTGAATGGCATTGCACATTCATTGTGCAATTTTACAGGGACCGGTCGACCGGTAATAAACCATGCGGTCGACCGTTTCTGTGTAAAATGCACAATGAACGTACACACATGCACATAACGTTTATATATTTGAAATCCTGTCTACCGGCCATTTTTGACTTGTCGACCGTTTTATAAATAGAGAGCAACCTTTCCCAAAAGACACTTCTTTCTCCAATGGTTGCATCTCTTACCTTTCATCAATGATCATATCTATTGATGGCTACTCTTCACAAAGAGTTACAACCATTTATTCTCTATATAAACACGTCTAAATCATTGATTTAAAAAAAAGAATTCTTGCTCTAATTTCTGATCTTACTTTCTAAATACTCTTGCATTCTAAAAGCTCTCAAACATTTCAATTGCTTATTGAATCATTGAAATTATTTCATATCTTTTGATTCAATAAGTAATATACTTCCTTCAATCTTCACAAACATCATTCACATATTTTGAGGATAAGATTATAGGAAGGGTGTACTACAAGTGACAAATCCGTGTTATCAAGAGCATAAGTTGTCAACGACAATTGTATTTGTTTTTGTTGAAGTCCTCGGTGTTGTAAGAGGCACGAAATCCCATTTGGCTGTTCGGGTGATGTAAACCTGTTCCTCCGGGTGAAGCGAGGTAGTTGGTAGTGAAAATCCAGATAGAAGTCTGGGACTGGACGTAGGACGGGAGGTCCGAACCAGTATAAAAATCCCTGGTGTGATTTTTACAGTTTACTGCATTTACTATTCTATATCTGTGAATTGCTATATAGTTAGTTTATTGAATATTTACTTGTATAGCAATTGTAAATAACATTCCGCATATATTGTTAGTCCATATTACACGATCCATAATTAGTGTGCACAAGCGTACACATTTTCATATAACTGTCTAGGCTGAATCTTGGTTAGACTCTGATATTGTATTCAAATTTTCCTAGTTAAGGTTATTGCTAAAATAATATATGTTATTCCATTCATGTGAGATTCTGTTCTATCTTTATTTTCTTTTCCCCTAACAATCGGGTTTTTTGGCACTTGGATTTGGGGCACGTGAATACCAAAGTTGTATTAATATCGATTTTCGAGAGTCGAAAATCCCGATCGTTACCGACCTATCCGAGGTACCTCATAGCATACATCCACATTAATTTACATCCCGAACGTTATAGCAGGAAGAAATATATCTAGAAAGGGATGATCATACCCTAATGGTTGCCAACCGCATAACCTTGCTACATCTACCATGTTTCAGTCATTTCCTGGTGTGAGGCTTGAGGTAACGATTACCTTTTTTACATAGCCCATCATCTTTATTTAAATATCACACTACCATTCTATCGATCACTTATTGACTTCCATAAACATATAACCTCCGAGCTCATACGTCTCAAAGAAGGGTGTTAAGCTAAGAGAAGTTGCTTTCTCCGCCACCAAGCAGATGTATGTTTATAAAAGTCAATGATGTAAATCTCAAAAATGTAATGTCAGACATCCGTCCATACAAGTTCATTCTGGGATTGAATGAAACCGAAGGTACACTCCTACCACATCCCGTTGGGAATTTACCCTAGGAGTAGAATCGAGAAGTCCTTGCAACCCAAAGAATTTCAAAATTGAAAAGACCGCTGCTACTTGTATTTGGGAGCTAACCAGAATTATCAATAAGTAGTCCTTTCATCTCGAAAATCCTTGGTCTTTATTCTTCATTCCCTCCATCGGGTCTTTATTTTTCAAACGTATACATTGGTTCGAAGTGATTTTTGGACATGGATTTCCCCAGATCCAACCCTGGTTCCTTCGAATCCAATCATCGATAAAAAGAGGTTTTTGTGAATAAGGAATCATTCTTTAATTAATTAAGTTCTCTTTATCAAAAATCTCCCTCGGAGACATACATTTTTGAATCATTCTTTCCGGTATATACGGAAATATTAAACCTCTCTTATCAAATCTTTGATTAGTAAAACCCTTTTTAAATTCCAAATAATTTCATCTTTTCTTAGGAAAATATTCCAAATCAATTATTTAAATCTTAACAAAAATTTCCAAATCATAACTTTTAACATGGATAAAAAACAATGTTATTCAAGACATCGTTTACTATAAATCCAAGCCAATAAATTTTAAATATAGGAACTAAATTAATTCCAAATCATCCCATTTCAATCCTAACAAAGATTTCTTAATTCGAAACTTTCAATTTCGATTGAGTTAAAAACATGTTATCTGGGATGTTAATCCAAAACCAGTAAATATTAAGTGAGTAGAATCTATATAAATCATCTAATTCTACTCAATATCAATCCCCGTATTCAACAAATACTATGGGTTGAATAATGGTGAAATCACCTTTTAAATTCCACGAATAGTACGAGTTCGCTCTTCAAGCTTTAACACCGAGTACAAGGTCATCTTCATAAACCAAGTTGTATTTATCTTGAAAAACCTTATTCTTTATTTTTCAGAAAATTTTGATCCAAGTAAATCAAATTCACTATCCTATCTGTTGGGCTAGTCCGAATAGCCAAGGAGAGCAGAAAACTGGTTTTCCAAACTCAAGCCTAGACACTATCTCTCTAACACCCAAAAGGCGGTTAAGTTATTTGATCGACTCTAAATCATTAGAACATTTTAATCATTTCATAAATCCTTCAAATTACCTTTAAAACACTTTATTAATCATTTAAAAATATTTATAAAAGATTTGGATAAGAATCGATAAGTTTAAAATTATATTTCAAGTTATAGAAAAGTGCCATGGAAAGTCCTTTTTAAGCTATATTGATCAAAACGACTTTTTATTATTTGAAAATTCAATTTTATTACTCAAATCACTTTTAAAACATTTTAAAAGATTTATAAGATTTATTTCATATTTTTAAACAGTTTAAAATATCATTTTCAAAGAAATCCAGTTTTGGATTACGAACTGCATATTCAAGATATTTCAAAAACTTGTTTTACTCATATTTCAAAATCTACTTAGCGAAATCTCGATTTTCTTTCTTCGTTGGAAAACTATAATAGTTCGGAAAATTCTTATCTCGAATAATTCCGAGCTATCTTCCAACTTTTACACTTGTTTGACTTTTAAAGCGCGAAATCGCGAACTGACGATACGCGACGCGCTTATTTTTGACTAAAATTTCAATTCCTTTTCAAACTTCACCAAAAGACTTTTGAATGTTTATAAAAGATTTAAAATACATTATAAACCATTTTAAGATGTTTAACAATTCCATACACACCATTTAATTAATTCAAGGAAAGTGATTCCCTTTTGTGTTTTCGATGTGTATATTTGTGATTGCATATACTCAACATTCATATTTAAACAACCAAACATGATGATCAAAGCATTGTTAAACATCCATTTGCAAACATCATATCATCATTCAACATGTAATATAATATAATTTAGGAATTCTCACCATAATCAAACAAAACTTCCTACCAACATTCAAATCACCACAACACTTCATCTAAATCATTACTAAACTTCACTAACTCACGATCCAAGTTCACGAACTCCAACACCTTGCCTCCTAGTGCTCTGCAATTCCATTTAAAAAGTGGTGCTCGACCAAACATGGGGAATGAGGTGCCGCAAATCCAAGTGCCGAAAACCCCGATTGTTAGGGAAAAGAAAATAAAGATAGAAAAAAATCTCATACGACTGGAATAACATATATTATTTCAATATAAAATATTTATAGCGGAAATTTTGAATACAATATCAGAGTCAAACCTAGATTCAGCCTGGACAGTAATAAACCCCTATCCTTAAAAATGCTGAAAAATAAAAACAATTACAATAGATGCAGCAGATAATAGAATACGTCCATTACAAAGATGAAGATCTCCAGCTCTCCTTTGGAAACTCCAAACGTCTTAAATTAAATCTGAAACTACTCGGATCTGACCCGAGTATTAAAAATACCCGGATCAAACTTGATAAACCAACGTGAGATACTCGAAATTTAAATGCTGATGTAAATCAAAACCTTTGAAAAGAAAGGTATCTCATAAGACCACGCCCATACATAAACACATACGGGTTTTTATCTTATGATAACTAAAATACTTATACTAGAAATACTTTGATATTATCCTTAATGACATTCTTTTGAAAACACCTTTCAAGTAATATATCAAAATAAAGTATCAATATCCAGACTAAGTCTATGATAATATATCCAGACTAAGTCAACGGAATATACCGAACATAATATATGATACTAAAGGGGTAGCCGAAATGTTTGCAAAGAATTACAGCTATTTTGGGAATACAATCAAAACCGTAAAGCTCGTATTGATTTTGGAATTTCCAACATGATAAGGAACTAGTGGCCTTTCCTTCAATCCATGCATAGCAAACATAATTCCACGGTGCCTTAATCGCTTTTCTCAAGCAAGTCACTTGGAACTGCATTACACTACAAATATCCAGTAGCCTTATCACTTTTCGAAGCTAGCTACTATATTCAAATAAATGGCTCGAGGATCTAGATTCCACCGGACTCCCCCATACAAATAAACCAATAATATGAAATATATACCCTACAAACCAAAGAATTACCCGTATCATCTTTTGGATGTGAGGATCGTGAGGCTAAGCTCAATTTTGACAAAGCCACGCTTTGCTTTTCACAAAGCCACGCTTTATTCTTCCATAAAGCACATTCCACTTACAATGGCACATTGTCATTCCCTCGATTACTATTGACTTCCATAAACATACAACCTCTTTGCTCGTACGTCTCAGAAAAGGGAGTTAAGCTAAGAGAATTTTCCTTCTCCGCCACTAAGTAGATGTACGTTTGTAAAAGTCAACGTTGTGATCATAGAAATGCAATGTCAGATATTCGTCCATACAGGTTCGCTCTGGGACTGAACAAAACCGAAGGCACTCCTCCTACTACCATTAGTAGCGAGTAGTCCTTGCAATCCGAAGATTTCAAAACATGATAGGATCACTTCTATAATAAATGTCGCTATATTGGAAGCGACCCAGAGAATGTCAATAAGCAGTCCTTCTGCTATAAAGATCTCTGATCTTTAATAATCATCATCTTCAACATGTCTTCACTTTTGAACGTATATATTGGTTCGAAGTGGTTTTCGAATATGAGTTACCCAAATACGATCCTGGTTCCTTCGAACCAATCATCAATTAAAAAGATTTTAAGTTCATATATGATTATCAATCATCAATCAATTTAATTCAACTTCTTATTCATTCATAGATGTCTCTTAGAGATATATTCATTGAATCATTTCTTTATCCTTTTTAGAGTATATGGAATCGTTAGGCCTCATTTATCAAATCATTTTATAAATTTAAACCTTTTTAGTCTTGGAATAATTCCAAATCAATTCATCTTTTACTTAGAAAAATATTTCCAAATCATTTATTAAATCTTAATCAAAGATTTGTTATATCCAAAATATAACTTTTAAATGGGTCAAAAATGATGTTATTTAAGACATAATTTATAGCAAACCCAAAAAAATTAATTCAAGTATAGAAATTAAAATAATTACAAATCATTTATTTAAATCTTTATAAAGATTTCTTAATTCAAAACTCAAAACATTGATTGAGTTAAAACCATATTGTCTAGGATGTTAATCCAAAACCAGTAAATATTAAGTGAACAGAATCTATAGAAATCATCTAATTCTACTCAATACCAATTCTCGTATTCAACTAGTACTATGGGCGGAATAACGGTGAAATCACCTTTTAAATTCCACGAATAGTACAGGTTCCCTCTTCGAGCTTTAACATCGAGTATAGGAAGATTAGCTTCATAAAATCCACGTTATGTATATTAGAAAATTATCTCTTTATACTTTGGGAAATTTTAATCTGAGTAAACTAAATTTACTATCCCATCCATTGGGCCAGTTCGGATAGCCAGGGAGAGCAGGAAACTGGTTTCCAAACTCAAGCCTAGACATTATCTCTTTGACACCCATAAGGTGGTCAAGTTATTCGATCGACTCTAAATCATTAATCATTTAACCATTCCATATTTCTAAAATTACCTTTAAAATACTTTATTAATCATTTGAAAACATTTACAGAAGATTTGGAAAAGAACGGTTACGTTTAAAACTGTATTTCAAAAGTTATAGAAAAGTGTCGCGGAAAAGTGCTATGGAAAGTGCTTTTTAATCTATATTGACCAAAACGACTTTCTATCACTTGGAAATTTGTTTTATAACTCAAATCACTTTTAAAATATTTTAAATTATTTATAAGATTTATTCCATATTTTAAACAATTTAATATATCATTATCAAAGGAATCCAGTTTTGGATTCCGAACTTCAAAACCGTGATTTTTCAACAACTAGTCTTACTCATATCTCAAATCTATTTATCGAAATCTCGATTTTCTTTCATCTCTTAAAAACTATGGATATCATAGTTCGAAAAATTCTTATCTCGAAGAATTCCGAGCTATATTCCACTCTCTACACTTGTTTTAATTTTACGACGCGAAATCACGAACTACCGTTACGTGACGCGCCTATTTTTGACTAAATTTCCAATTACCTTTCAAACTTCACCAAAACACTTTCATATGTTTATAAAAAATATATAAATCATTTTCAAACATTTTAACCAATATTTTTCCATATTAAATCTCCTTTTCGCTTTTAAATCATTTCATAATATTATTACAATATTCATTTTCAACCTTTTTATATTTTCAAACCACTAAGAGGTTAAATAAACTCCATACACATATTATATTAATTCATTTCTATTCATTAACCATTTTATTATGATTTCTTATAATTTATCCCAACCAAGTTATCAACCATATCAACATTCATATAATCAACCAAGTTATTCTACAAGCATTTAAATATAATTTAAACTTTCATATAATTATTTTCTAAATGAAAGTAAATCGAGTACTCACTGTTTCAAAACAATCTTTCTACCAGAATTCAATCGAATCAACACTTCACTAATACAACGCCTAAACAACTCCACTTCTCCTCGATGCTTCCTAAAATCATTTCGGCGGCATTTCTCTCCACAAATTTCACTTTGGAGCTCCCCGAATCTCCTCCTTGACTCTTAGTGGGCTCGGCCTCCTCTTTTAATGAGGTGATGCACGACCAAACATGGACATATGGTATGATCGTGGGTTATAGAAGGTGTATGATGGAGTTTGAGCTTGTTTTGAGGAGGTAGCATCATAATTTGCATATGTATATAATTTTGACATTTCTTTGCCATAACTTTGCTAACTTTTTTTTAAGCCTTGGAAGCTATTAAAGAGGAGCTCTTGGAGCTTAAGAAGAAGGAAGAAGAAGTAGGAATGAAGTGTGGAAATATGAGAATGGAGGGTGGTGTTTATAGCAAAAAGGGTAAAATATCTTCCAATCATAATTAATATATCTAGCACATCACAAATCTTTTATTATATATATATATATATAATTATGCTTAGTTACATCACTCTATTTATATATATATATATATAATTATTATGTTTAGTCACATCACTTTCTTTATATATACACATATAATTATTATGTCTAGTCACATCACTATCTTTTATATATATTTATAATTATTATGTCTAGTCACATCGCTTTCTTATATATCTCTACTATTAATAATGAGAATTCAATGTATTAGTTTCAACCGTGTCCTTTTGAAATTCCAAAAATTCCCTTTACATCATTAAATGTTCAAAAACATAGATATCATTTTCCAACTACAATGCAATCAACTTAACTTCACTTATCCTTCCTACCTCATCACAATTTTATAAGCTCCTCACAACAAGACAACCTATTACTTCCTCTCTTAGCTTATATAAACTAACAATTAAGGTATTTTTGGTGATGTGGGACTAATTAAAATTAATCAGCTTATATACTTTAAATTGTATTGAGTTTTTATGACTGAATGCGTCGTGCCTGCTTCCATGCTTCTTATATTAATGATGATCGGCACCATTGGCTATTTTTTAATTGAGTGCACATTTAACATATCATAAACATACAACTATAGGTTGAAAAAATTATTGATTAAATTTTGTCTACTGTTTGTTTGATTATTCAACCTACCTCAACTGAAAATATTGCTTTGTGGATGTGTTTTTATAACAATTTTTTTTTTACTCGCTTGATATTACTGATGGTTGAGTCTTAGTAATTCGATTCATTTGAATATTTTATAATCGAATGCTCTCTGTGGTGCTACTACCACCTTCTACTAATCATTTGATCACATGCCCTATTTCTGACTGGGTATACATCTCTTATATATCTCTACTATCTCTACTTCTCTATCTCTGCTATTAATAAAGAGAATTCAATCAACATGATTAACACGATATCTTTTTAAAATTTCAAAATTACCCTCATTCGTCAATCGAATCTCATCGTCCTTTTGCCTACCCACCAACGGAATTTTACTATCAATTTATCATCGATATCACCAAAAAAACAACTTGAAATGCGTTGTGACTACAAAAACATTTGCACTTAAAACACACATCTATCCAAGGTAAACATCTTTGGTTATTAGATGCACGTACGTGCGTTGTATACTAGTATATATAATTATTCTGTATAGTCACATCACTTTCTTTTATATACATAATTATTAATTAACTAAAATATGACAAGAGTTAATTATGGTTAATGATTACAAATCTAAGATGTGACAATACTTAATATATATATATATTTATAAAATGTACATTATTTTTAAAACTGTCTTGTCACATCACTTACTAATCCAAATTAATATAAGATAACTTGTTTCTAAGTGTATTGTTATCTAGTTGATCAACTCTTATATATGTATATATAGTGCACAAAGATGAATAACGTTCTCGACAACTTTCTAGTATCGAAAGGTCAAAATTTCGGAAAAAGTTCTTTGGTCACATTTCTGTTTTTCTATGAACTATTTAATTTAGTAAACAAATTTTGAAAACAATTTCGCCATCATTATTAATTAATTAAAATGAGTTCATTTTCATTATAAAACTTATATATTGAGTATTTAAAATTAATTAAATATTCACCAAACAAAGCAGTGAAATTCCGGGTCATTACATTCTTCCCCCTAAAAAGAATTTTGTCCTCGAAATTACACCAAAATAGAACCCAAAGGTATTTGCCTAAAATATTTTTTTTTGTAAACTTACAACTATAGATGTATACAGATCATCCAATTTGATATACTTTCCGAATCCACAACTTTACTTCCGAACTAGTATTCATCTCCCGATCCTCTAGAGCATACTTTGATCAGGTTTCTTTATTATAAAACTTTGTTTCCACTACATAGCCCTCAACTATGATAGAAAACTGAAGTACCTAATCCTAATCCTCATCAATGTTCACCGTTAAGAATCGAGTGATAAATTCTCTTTTGGACTAGTGTAAAAACCTCAAAGTTCCATACTTGAATCTTAGATCAAAATCATGCGGTGAAATGATCTACGTACCTCGTATGTACTTATTAATCTTCCAAAAATATTTATGAAATCAATTCATAAACTTTTATAAAGACACTTTCTTATACATAACAATTTTACATTTTTATTCCCAAATATTTCTACTTAAAAACACGTTTCTTTTCTAAAGATAAATATCTTTTTATTATAATAGATTTCTAAGCATATCTTAATGGTTTCTGGAAAGCTTATTTTCAAAGTAATTCATTAAATTGATAAATCACCGTAAACTTCTTTTAGCTAATATCAAATGCGAAAACATGCTTTATTGGTTAAACTTACTTTATCAATTAACACTCTTTTATTCATTAAAACTTCCTTATAAATATATTCTCTTTACTTATACTAATTTTAATACTTAAAAAGTATTTATATACTTATTCAAATGTTATAAGTATATTTAATAGGTTTATTTTTTCTTACCTTTAAAATATGATCAAAGAGATTAAAATAATTATTACCAAACGATTGTTATAATAAACTCCTTTTCTTTTATAAATTTGAACTTATAACATTTTCTATCTTTATATAAAAGACTCTAACACTTGTTATTATCTTTAAAATCCCATTATTGAAGATCAAAATATACCCATAATATTTCTTCCAAAGTGTCTTTCAAGAGTTTCAAAAACAAATGTTGCTAAAGCATCATTTACTACAAACCCAAAACTATTCATGGATGACTTTAAACATTAATTCTAAAGATCAAAGCATGCCCATGCTTATCAATTAAGATAACATACTTTGATAAAAATTTACTACCATTAATTTGTCAATTAATGATTCACATTATCCTTTTTAACTTTAGAAAATTATATTGATCGAGTAACTTCAAATAGTACGAAGGAACTGGGTACTACCAATAGTATTTTATATGCCCTTAACAAGAAGGGTAATACTTCAGATAAGTGTTTACCATCTGAACATATCTCTTGCCCTTTTTTAGTTATTTTCGAGTCAAACTAGTTATCATTTGAGACTTTCTTACATTTTAAATTTCTTATTCGAAATTTCTTTTCAAAAATCAATTAGAGATTATTTTGTTTATAAAATCCATTTTACAAATCCCTTAATAAAATCTTATATTAACTTATTCCTTTTAGAATTTTTTTTAGAATTCTTCTCCAAAATACCTAAACTTTAGTTTCTCAGAATTTATATAACATATCTTTTATATCCATATTTTTACAAAAAAAACTTTATAAATTTTTTTATACTACATGCTTATTATCTTATATAAATTCCTTTAATCTTAAACCAAAATTATTATTTAACGAATAACCCATGGTCAATTGTGAAACTAAATTCACGAGGTGTTCGTACTTAAACTTTTAAATAAACAATCAATCAATTTATGATAATAACTGAGTATTATCCTTCTCCTAACCCATAAACTAACACACATAAATATCTGTATCTTTCAAAAGGTATTCATTTATACTTAAAATATAATCCTTTTAAAACAGTGTGTTGGTTTGTCTTGTTTAAGTGTTTAGAAATCCCTATCAGTAACTGTGATTAGGCGCAACGACCAAAATTATAAACACTCAATAGATAAATCAATATAAAACAATTTTTATATCAAATAACAAATACGCGCTCATATATATAGTACTCTCAAAACTCATTCTAGGGTGTTGCTAAGCCTATCTCTAATGAGTTACTCATTCTAGGGTATTACTAATCCTATCTATAATGAGTTTTGCCCCACCAAAGTCTAGGTATTCGCTCAACCTAAGCTCTGATACCAAATGTAACAACCTAGGCCTTGTAAGGGTAAGTGTCAGATCTGATCCGATCTCGGTTCCTTCGAACCAATCATCGATTAAAAAGATTTTAAGTTCATATATGATTATCAATCATCAACTAATTTAATTTATCTTTTTATTCATTCATAAATGTCTCTTAGAGATATATCCATTGAATCGTCTCTTTATCCTTTTCAGAGTATATGGAATCATTAAGCCTTATTTATCAAATCATTTTGTAAATTTAAACCTTTTTAATCTTGGAATAATTCCAAATCAGTTTACCTTTTACTTAGGAAAATATTTCTAAATCATTTATTAAATCTTAATCAAAGATTTCTTATTTCCAAACCATAACTTTTAAATGGATAAAATACGATGTTATTTAAGACATAGTTTACTACAAACCCAAAACAATTAATTCAAGTACAGAAATTAAAATAATTCCATATCATTTATTTAAATCTTTACAAAGATTTCTTAATTCAAAACTCAAAACTTTGATTGAGTTAAAACCATGTTATTTAGGATGTTAATCCAACACCAGTAAATATTAAGTAAGCAGAATCTATAGAAATCATCTAATTCTACTCAATATCAATTCTCGTATTCAAAAAGTACCATGGATGGAATAATGGCGAAATCGCCTTTTAAATTCCATGAATAGTACGGGTTCCCTCTTCGGACTTTAACACCGAGTACAAGAAGATTATCTTCATAAAATCCAAATTATGTATATTAGAAAATTATCTCTTTATACTTTGGGAAATTTTGATCCGAGTAAACCAAATTTACTATCCCATCCATCGAGCCAGTCCGGATAGCCAAGGAGAGTAGGAAATTGGTTTTCCGAACTCAAGCCTAGACATTATCTCTTTGACACCCATAAGGTGGTCAAGTTATTTGATCGACTCTGAATCATTAATCATTTAACCATTCCATAAATTTCTCAAATTACCTTTAAAATAATTTATTAATCATTTGAAAACATTTACAAAATATTAGGAAAAGATCGGTTACGTTTGAAACTGTATTTCAAAAGTTATAGAAAAGTGATGTGAAAAAGTGCTACGGAAAGTGCTTTTTAAGCTATATTGATAAAAACTACTTTCTATCACTTGGAAATTTGTTTTTATAACTCAAATTACTTTTAAAATATTTTAAATGATCTATAAGATTTATTCCATATTTTAAACAATTTTAAAATATCATTTTCAAAGGAATCCGGTTTTGGATTCCGAACTTCAAAACCATGATTTTTCAACATCTGGTCTTACTCATGTCTCAAAATATACTTATCGAAATCTCGATTTTCTTTATTTGAAAAATATGGATATATTAGTTCAGAAAAATCTTATCTCAAGAATTTCGAGCTATATTCCATTCTCTACACTTGTTTGAATTTTAGGGCGCGAACTCACGAACTACCGTTAAGTGACGCTCCTATTTTTGACTAAATTTTCAATTACCTTTCACACTTCAATAAAACACTTTCATATGTTTATAAAACATTTATAAATCTTTTTTAAACATTTATTTTTCGTATTAATTCTCCTTTTCACTTTTAAATCATTTCATAATATTATTACAATATTCATTTTCAACATTTTTATATTTTCAAACCATTAAGAGGCAAAGTAAACTCCATGCACATATTATATGAATTCATTTCTATTCATTAACCATTTTATTATAATTTTTCAAAATTTATCACAACCAAGTTATCAACCATATCAACATTCATATAATCAATCATATAATTAACCAAGTTATCCTACAAGCATTTAAATATAATTTAAACTTTCATATAATTATTTTCTAAATGAAAGTAAATCAAGCACTCACCGTTTAAAAACCACTTCCTACCATCATTCAATTGAATCAACACTTCACTAATACACCACCTAAACAACTCCACGTCTCCTCGATGCTTCCTAAAATCATTTCGATGGTATTTCTCTCCACAAACTGTACTCCGGAGCTCCCCGAATCTCTTCCTTGACTCTTAGTGGGCTAGGCCTTCTCTAGGAATAAGGTGATGCATGACCAAACATGGACATAGGGTATAGTCGTGGGTTATAAAAGGTGTAGGATGGAGTTTGAGCTTGTTTTGTGGAGGTAGCAACATATTTTGCGTATGTATATAATTTTGACATTGCCATAACTTTACTAACCTTTTTTAAGGCTTGGAAGCCGTTAATGAGGAGCTGTTGGAGCTTAATAAGAAGTAGGAATGAAGTGTGGAAATATGAAAATGGAAGGTGATATTTATAGCAAAACGGGGAAAATATCTTCCAATCATAATTATATCTAGTCACATCATAAATCTTTTATAATATACTTATATATATATATATATAATTATTTTTAGTCACATTACTCTTATATATATAATTATTATGTCTAGTCACATCACTTTCTATATATATAATTATTATGTATATCCACATCACTTTCTTATATATATATAATTATTATGTCTAATCGCATCACTTTCTTTTATATATATCTAATTATTATGTATAGTCGCATCGCTTTCTTTTATATATATATAATTATTATGTCTAGTCACATCACTTTCTTTTATATATATATTTATAATTATTAGGTTTAGTCACATCGTTTTCTTTTATATATATATAATTATTATGTATAGTCACATCACTTTCTTATATATATAATTATTAATTAACTAAGATGTGACAAGAGATAATTATGGTTAATGACCACAGATCTAAGATGTGACAATACTTAATATATATATATATATATATATATATATATATATTATATAAAATGTTTATTATTTTTAAAAATATGTCTTGTTACATCACTTATTAATCCAAATTAAAATAAGATAATTTGTTTCTATCTGTATTGTTATTTAGTTAATTAACACTTATATATATGTATATATAGTGC
Organism: Allium fistulosum; assembly: GCA_030737815.1. Lineage (NCBI taxonomy): Eukaryota > Viridiplantae > Streptophyta > Magnoliopsida > Asparagales > Amaryllidaceae > Allium > Allium fistulosum. The sequence goes on from CM060902.1 coordinate 757,436,891, forward strand.
ACAAAGACGAACAATGTTTCCGACTACTTTCTGGTATCGAAAGGTCAAAATTTCGGAAAACGTTCTCTAGTCACATTTTCTGTTTTTCTACGAGCTATTTAATTTGGTAAATAAATTATTAAAACAATTTCACGATCATTATTAATTAATTAAAATGAGTTCATTTTCATTATAAAACTTATATATTGAATATTTAAAATTAATTAAATATTCACCAAACAATGTAGTGAAATTCCGGGCCGTTAAAGGAAGAGGAAGCAAGACTTATTTTGGTAAGGTGGAGCGACTTCGGAAAGACATCGAATTCTCAATAATAAAACCGAAAATAGGTCAGTTTGCAACTAATTTTTGGGCTACTATAACGACCCAGAATTTGCACTTTAAAATATACTATTTAAAATAATTTTAAATATAAAATATATAATGTTATATGATTCAAACAATATTAGATAGGATTTGGAAAGAGAAGTATACACAAAATAGTAACATTTGCATATATCGACAAAAGTGACAAAATGCTGATTTCAGAAAAGTAAGTTTCAATGGTTAAATAATTTTTTTTAATTAATTTATGACTGTTTATATTTTTAAATAGCAATATAAAAATTTATTTTTAAATTTCGCTTACATAAATAAATAGTTTAATAAAAACGTCAAAATGTGAACGTAAAACATTTTGTCGAAAATCAACATTTTATCGATTAAAAGTTGTCGCAACGTTGTCGCTACTTTATTTTCTTATATAGGAACATATATTCAAATATATAAGTATTAATTAATTCACTAATCAAATTTACTTTTACTAAACATACTTAGAAAATTCTAAATTATAATTAACAAAAAGTAAGCATAAAAAGACAAAAAAGTACAAAAGTCAAAAAGTATAACATCAAATCAAACAAATATAATCATTACTTTCTTTACTTAATATTTATTTGAAAATGACATAAAGTAATGATTTGAAATATGATGTTAAGTGTTGGAAAAAATAAGGTTGCTTAAAAAGTAAGGTTATTTTGGTAATTTCATAAAAAGATATTTTGGTAACTTACCAGTTCATTTTTTTCTATAAATACCAACCACTTTCTCATTTTTTACACCATTTCTACCTTCTTCTTCCTCCTTGAAGCTCTCTTTAATGGCTTCTTCTTCTTCTCTCTTTTCCTTTCTAACTTTTTCAAAATCTTATCAAATCAACTCTAAACACAACCAAACTTTGCCAAAGACCTTAGAATACCATTAAAATATGGTTTAGCATCCGAGAATGGAAGAAATCATGGAGGAGAGGTTGGAACCCATGGAGGCCGAACCATTTGGAAGGAAGAAAGCAAGTTCGCGAAGCTCCGGAGCAAGAAAAGAGAAGGAAGTGCCGCCGATTTCATCCAAGGTGTTGTACCAAATTCAAGGTGCTGTGGAAGCTCTGCTGAATTTTCTGAAGTTGGTTGAAGTTGAAAAAAATAGTGAAGTGTTGGATTAAATGAATGTTGGTAGGAAGTTAATCAATTTGGTTAAAGGTGAGTACTCATATTTAAAGTTACTAATTTCTAAAAATATTTAAACTTAATAACATGAAAAGTTTAATATATGTTGGATGATTTAATGGATGATAACTTGGTTGATATTATTGTTGATTATATGTTTGTGGTATGGATGATAACTTGGTTTGATAAATGATAAGAAAAATGGTTAATAAGCATAGTTAACTTAATAAGAATTTAAATCCATATAAATACGTGTATGAAAATTATTTAGCCTCTTAATGAAATCAAAATATCTAAGAAGATTAAAAATGATATGATACTATAATATGAAATGAAAAATGGATTTGAAATATTAAAAATATCGTTTAAAATGAGTTTAAAATGATTTAGAAATGTTTTATAAACATTTAAAAGTGTTTCCATGAAGTTTGAAAAAAAAATTGAAAATTTAGTCAAAAATAGGCGTGTCACGTAATGGTAGTTCGCGATTTCGCACCTTAAAAGTCAAACGAGTGTAAAAGTTGGAATATAGCTCGGAATTCTTCGAGATAATAATTTTCCAAACTATTATATCCATAGTTTTCCAACGAAGAAATAAAATCGAGATTTCGATAAGTGGATTTTAAGATATGAATAAAACAAGTTTTCGGAAAAATCGTGGTTTTGCATTTCAGAATCCAAAACTGGATTTCTTTGAAAATGATGTTTTAAAATTATCTAAAAATATGAAATAAATCTTATAAATCTTTTAAAATGTTTTAAAAGTTATTTAAGTAATACAAATAAATTTTCAAATAATAAAAAGTCGTTTTAATCAATATACCTTTAAAAAGCACTTTCGATAACACTTTTTCGCAGCACTTTTCAATAACTTCTGAAATATAGTTTTAGCACAACCTTTTGTTCCAAATCTTTTGTAAAGGTTCTTAAATGATTAATAAAATATTCTAAGGGTGATTTGAAGGATTTATGGAATGCTTAAATAAATGAATAAGTGTTTTAAATAATGATTCGAAAGTTTTATAAATCATTTCTAAAAATGAAAGGAGTATGCAGAAACGACTAGTACATTTGGCCGGCTTGTGAGATCTAAATGGTAAAACAATGTGTGTAAATAAGGTTAGGAATGGAGCAACCAGTGCCTTGAACTTACCAGTCCTTCATTTTATCTTTTAGATGAGGGGTGGAACAGATCGAAAGGAAAGCCCGAATGCTCTAAAAGATCATATTTAAGTTTTTTTCCAAGATAAAAGAAAAGAAACAAATTCTCTGAATTTATTATAAATAGTTTATATATAAGATTTATAATATCAATATTTTATAAATAAAAATAATGGAATTATAAACAAGTTTTATAAGTTTTAAAATGAAGTTATAAATGAGAGATTATAAGTAAATAAGATTTAATGAAGTGGAATTTTATAAACGTTATTTTATGATGGACCTTATAAATAATGTGATTAAAAAGAATAAATTGGTAAATAAAGAAATTTATAAGTAAATAAACTTATAATGGGATTTCGACATACAAATGAGATTAACGAGAAATTTGTTAACAAAGGGATTTTATAAATGGAAGTTTTTATAAAATAGAAATGTGAATTATAAACATTGTTTTATAAATGTGAAATCAATTTAATTTGAGAAGCTAAATATGGATTTTTATAATAGGAATTATATTCACGATTTTGGACAGTGAATAATCCTTTAAAATTAAATGTGTAAAAGTAATGGATGTTTTGGAATGTGATATTATAAAAGGGAATTTAAATGGTTTGAAAATAAAATAAGTTGTGAAACTTATTATTAAAATAAGTATATGGTAATGTTTTCCAAATATCCAGTAAGTGAAATGGTTTTGAATATTATCCTTTTAAAGATATTTTGAAGTGAATAATCAGGAAGTGTTTTGAATTATAAACGATTAATGGAATCAGGCCCAGTGATTACTTAAGTGCTAGATTTTGTTTGTTTCTTTGATAGTTAAATAACCAACTATCAAATTTGGCCATTTTAGTTCCTCAACGTGATGGATAAACTAATTAGTCGTACACTTAGTACGTAACTGACTGTGTAGGCTTGATTATCGTTTGTGTTGAGAATGTTGATTCGTATAGTGCGAAGTGATTACTCCAATCTATCGAGCTTCCTTCTTGGCCAAAGGATATCAAGTTGAAAGTTGGAGACGTGATAAGTCTATGAGACTTAGTTTCTGTGTGATGTTGAGAAACGCTTTTGCGTTGTTGGTGCAAAAAGACTGGGATCAGATTTATTTGAAAACCGCTTCGGACCAACATACATACGACGATTGTGCAGTTGGCCGATGATATTGATGTTTAGGATTTTCATAGTGAAGGACTGCTTGTTGATCATTTGGGGTTAAAATCCCAATATACATATAGTAGCAGTAGTCTCTTCGTTATGAAATATCCATTGCAAGGGCTATTCGCTACTAAACCTAGGGATTTCCCGACAGGATGTGGTAGGAAAGTGCCTTCGGTTTGTTCTATTCCTGGACAACTTGTATGGACGAGTGTTTGACATTGCATTTCTAATGATTACGTATATTGGTTTTTACAAACGTACATCTTTTTGGTGGCGGAGAAGGTAGCTTCTCTTAGCTTAACACCTTTCCTTGAGACGTATGAACTTAAGGGTTGTATTTTTGTGAAAGACAATTAGTAGTCAACGGAAATGGCAAATGTGGCATTCAAAGATGATGTGATGCGATATGTGAATGGTAATCGATACCTTTTTGGTATCACTCCCCGAAAAATGACTGAAACAGGGATAGAAGCAGCAAGGCTAAAATAGGTCGCTCCCATTAGGAGATGTCATCACTCTTCTAGATATATCTTTACTCGCTATGACGTTGTGTATCTGATTATTGTTGTGTATGCTCGTAGCCACGAATAAAGGTCGGTAACGACTAGAGTGATGACATATTCGGTACTATCCAGGTATGGGTAAGCCGGTCTTGTGTTGGTTTAGGCGGTCAATATCTGCCCCCTAAGTACATTCCTCTAGAGGTGTACTGTGTTGGTTTGGAAAGGTAGTCCCTTTACCTAGTCATTTATATGGAAATCCAAAATCCAATACGTGCCTGCCATTTTCTATTGTAGAAAGCCTTGTATTACAAGGTGTATGCTGGAATTTAATAATGTAACAATTTAAGCTATTTTAATATTATTTGTGTGCAATAGACACTATTATAATATAACGAGAATTTGGTATGAGATGTTTTGGTTATCGTAAGGTAAAAACCATGTCGGTATTTATTCACGACTCGGTTTTACGAGATACCTTTTGTTTTGATAAAGGAAAAGTTTTTGATAACTTTATAAAGTGAATATTAGGCTCAGGTCCCTAATAAGTTTCAAAATACACAAAAACCCCAGTAAAAAAAAGTACGTAAATTAGGTCCCTAGAATTAAGTTACTAAGTAATGCATATAGTTATGCAATTATTCAGTGAATAATTGCAGACATTTATGTAATTATATCCAAAAGTTGCATAAATTTATGCAATTTTTTTGATGAATAATTGCGGAAATTTCTGTAATTTTTTGGTGAATAATTGCGGAATTTTTCGCAATTTTTTGAAAAAATTGCTGAAATTTCCATAATTTTTCAGTGAATAATTGTGGAAATGTCTGTAATTTTTTGATATAATTGCATAAATATCTGCAATTATTCACTGAATAATTGCATAAGTGTATGCCATTATTCGGTAACTTAATTCTAGGGACCTAATTTACAAACCTTTTTTAATTGGGGTTTTTGTGTATTTTGAAACTTATTCGAAACCTGTGCCAAACTGTCCCCTTTATAAATTTAGTTGAGATATGGTTTTCTCACGCTGGTTTACCAGACTGATCCGGGCGTTCTTCCCGTTCAATGCTCGGGTCAGACCAAGTATATTTACAGGTTCAATTTTGGTGCTTTTAGAGCTTCAACAGGCGAGCTGGAGATCTTCATGTCATATACACGTATCTGTTTATTATTTCGCTACATTACATTGCATTGTTGTTGTTGTAAATCATCAGTATTTGTGGGGACAGGTTATTATAACTGTCCAAGCTGATGATTACTTATTTTGTACTCTGATATTGGTTTATGTATGTTATAGTTTCTCTTTGAAAAGATTATTGATCTATATTATATGTTATTCCGCTGCGACGTGAGATTCTGTATTGTTTTGGTTCTGCTTCTCTCTTTCTTCTCTTCTTCTTTCTTCTCTTCTTCTTTCTTCTCTCTTTCATATCACCCTCTCTTTTCTTTCTCATGATTATCTACAATCGGTGCACTCTGGTTCGGACATGTGTGGTTTATTGTCGGATTCAGAGGGTGTCGATTTTGGGTCGTCGCAGCGTGGTATCAGAGCTGATGGTTAAGCGAGAACCTTGGCTTTGTTAGGGTAATGACTCATCAGAGATAGGGTTAGTAATACCCTAGGATGAGTAACTCATTAGAAATAGGGTTAGTAACACCCTAGAATGAGTTTGAGTGTATTATATATGAGTGCGTATTTGTTAATGACTAATAAATTATTTTGTGTTGATTTATTTATTGAGCGTTTTATGGATTCTGACTGATGCGCCTGATCACTGTTATCGAGGGTTCTTAAACATTTAAACAAGGCGAACCGACACACTAATTTTGAAATATTGGTAAATGAAATAATTTTACCTAGGATTATATTTTGAATATAAAGTATATATTTTGAAAGGTAATATAGTTAGAAATGAATGATCAAGGTTAGTGAAATTTAAATATGAACATCTTGTGATTAGAATTTCACAGTTTGACTATAAGATGTTTCATAAAGATAATCGATAAGTAAGAAATCTGATAAGGTTATTAAGATCTTTATTACTTATTTCAAATTAACAAATTAAGAAATGATAGTGTTAAGTTACTATCATAAATTGATCAATTGTTTGATTTAAAAGTTAAGTACAATTACGTTGTGAATTAAGTTTCATGATTTGACTATAAGGTGTTTGATAATAAGATTTGTTTAAGAAATGAACATATAAGATAAAAATATAGAAAATTATTATGTAAAAGATAAATATAAAAGGAATGAGAATTTAAATTCGAGTAATTTAAAATAATTATGGAAATTTAAATGAAGTTAATTAATATAAGATGAATTTATAAAAAGAATTTATAAAATTGGTTTTATAAACAAAAGTAATCTCTAAAGGATTTTGAAAATGGTATTATTTTAAATAAAAAAAGGGTATTTTATGATAACTAGTACGAATGGCTCGAAAATAAACTAAAAATGGGCAGGAGATGTGTTTGGATGGTAAACACTTCTCTTAAGTATTACTCTTCTTATTAAGAGGATATATGATACTATTGGTAGCAACCAGTTCCCTGGTATTATTTTGGAGTTACTCGATCTATATAATTTTCTTAAGTTAAAGAGATAATGTGAATCATTAATTGATAAATTGATAAGTAATATTTATAAAAATGTTTAAACTAAAGATAAATTACCTTTTGAGTGAAAAATGGTTCCTTTGGAATATTTTCCTTTAATAAAATATTTGGAAATAAATAATTGATGGGATTATATAAAGAAGCACCTTTATAAAATGTTTGAACTTAAGATAAAAGTTTTTGAAATTTAATAAATACTTATATTATATGTAGATCATTTCATCGCACAAATTTTGATCTAAGATTCGAGTTCGGGACTTTAAGGTGTTTACACCGGTCCGAAAAAGATTTATCACTTGATTCTTGACGGAGAACATTAATGAGGGTTTGTGGTTAGGTACTTGAGTTTTCTATCATAGTTGAGAACTATGCAAGGAAAGCAAAGGTTTCTGATCTAGAAGACTGATCAGAGTCCGCACTAGAGAATCGGAGGATCGATACTAGTTCAGAAATAAAGTTGTTTATTCGAATAGAAGATCAAATAAGATATTTCATACAGATGATTTGTGTATATTATATGGAAATAAGTTTAAAGATAAATGTTTTGGATAAACTTTTGTTTTGATTAATTTCGAGGACGAAATTCTTTTAAGTAGGGGAGAACGTAACGACCCAGAATTTGATCATTTTAAAATATACTATTTAAATTGATATTAAATATAAATATATAATGTTATATGATTCAAACAATATTATATAGGATTTGGAAAGAGAAGTATACACAAAAATAGTAACATTTGCCTATATCGATAAAAGTGACAAAATGCTGATTTCAGAAAAGTAAGTTTCAATGGTTAAATATTTTTTTAATTAACTTATGAGTGTTTATATTTTTAAATAGCAATATACAAATTTATTTTTCAATTTGATTTACATAAATAAATAGTTTAACAAAAACGTTAAAATATGAACTAAAATATTTTGTCGAATATCAACGTTTTGTCGATTAAAAGTTGTCACAACGTTGTCGCTTCTTTATTTTCTTATATAGGAACATATATATTCAAATAGAATAAGTATTAATTAATTCACTAATCAAGTTTACTTTTATTAAACATTCTTAGAAAATTCTAGAATATAATTAACAAAAAGTAAGCATAAAAAGACAAAAAAAGTACAAAAGTCAAAAAGTAAAACAACAAATCAAACAAACATAATTATTAATTTCTTTACTTAATATTTAAGTGAAAATGACATAAAGTAATGATTTGAAATGTGATGTTATGTGATAACCCGGATTTTTGGACATCTGATAATTGGATAATTAACTGGTTTATTTAGTTGAACAGATTAAATTATGATATCTGAAAATATAATAAATTTGAGTCTATAATAAATATTGAAATATAAATATCTAGAAATAATAAATTTTACAGTAAATTAACATATATAAATAAGATATATACAAAACTCCATGATGTTGAAAATCATAAGTGTAAACATATACAAATTCATTGTGAATATATAATCATAGAAAACATATTAATATAATAATTTAATTTTGCAAGTTTTATCTTTTCAAAGCTAATAAAGTGATTTTCTAATCATAATATATAATATATAGGTATATAAATATATTGAATTGGAAATTATGTTTTGAAAATTAATATGATAATTTTCAAGTGTTCTTTAAAAATTGAATTCTGCATTTTTAACTCTAGTACTTATATATATATATATATATATATATATATAGTTATCAATTTAAATATAATGACAACATAAGTATAACATGTAAACAAGATTTAATAAAAAGAATTAATGTTTCTTTCTTTCTAATTTACACATGTACTAAGTATAGTATATATATAATTTAAAACATAAAAACAAATTTATAAAACATAAGATACATATAAATGGATATAAATATAAAGAAATAAAACATAAATTACTAAATTCATATTTACATAAATAATAAAACATAATTACGTTTACATAAAGGATTTAAACATAATATTGCTTTGTTTTAACATGTGTAAGCTAAAGGAATTTGCAAATTACACTTGTCTAATTTAAGTAAACAAGTGGCAAACACTTTTAATTTAAGAACTTAAATATATATAATAAATATTTTAGAGGTAACGAGGCTGATTCATTTTTCTCTACTCATCCATTCCTATCTCTCCATCTTTCTTTTTTTTAAATCTAAAAATAAAATAAAAAGAAAAGCTGAAAACCCAAATCAATGCCAACAGCAACAACTATTTCAAACTGCTTCAACCTGAGATCAATCAAGTAAATCAATTAGCAAGGCAAGATTCAGGATCAACTCAGCTAATTACAAGCAAAACAAATAGCAGTTTCAGGAATTCAAAACTTTGCTCTGTTATCTTCTACAGGTGAGTAAACACCTTTTAAAAACTAAAATATGTGTTTATACTTTGATGTTTTTGCTAAATCTGTGAAGTGATATTGTAAATATGTTCTGCATGGATGTTTTTAAACTGGAATATAGTTGAAAATACTCTGTATATTGTGTGCATGTCTCTGTGTATATATATGCTGGCCTCTGTGTGTTCACAGACTCAAGAACAAGATGAAAAAAATTCATATCTTTTTATCTAATCTAATTCAAGCTATGATCATTGAAAGAAAAGTGTTTGTATGGAGGTAATATTATTTTTAAAATAAATTCAAGTTTATTTGTTGAGTATTTATTTCTAAAATGATAAATTACAGTAACAATCAAATATAAGTCGAAAATCAATGTTTATAATTTCATGATTGGATTTCACAATCGAATTCGAAATAGAAAATAATGAATTTTAATATACATATCATAATTTTTAAATTGTTAATTCATGAGAATTTTCAAAATGTTCGTTTTGGGTATCTTCGTTGATTGTCGATGATCGGCATGATCGAATTGGATGATGTTTGGTCTGGAGGTGGCCAATGTGGTGAGGTTCTCTGGAAAAATGGAGGTGGAATTTTATGGTGATCGTAATGGCCAGAGATCGTCGATGTAGGGTTTTGGTTCCGGTTTTTGTCGAGGAGGATATCGAGCTTCGTTTGACGACGGTGACACATCGGGTCGGATCGCGATGTAGGGGAACGAAGCAGGTGGTAGTGGCGTAACTTCTGGTTGATGGGCATGTGACCCGGTGGTCGGAATTGGTGACTGGTGATGTTTTTATCTGGTCGGGTTTTGCTCCAGTTTGATCGAGGAGCTTATTTTCGATTCAAAGGCGTTTCTACCGATCTGAGTGGACGTGAGGGTCGGCGTGGATGTCGATGACTTGTCGAGATTCGCGGTGTTGATCTATGGTGGTCGGAGCGAATGTGCACGTGCACGTGCACATTTGTATCTGTAGTTGATCTGAGCTTTGGGGAAGAAGCTGCTTGCTCGAATTTGGTTCGAGATTTTCTCGGTTTGTTTCGAAGTATTGAAGATCGCGAGTGTATTGAAGTTTGATCGGGAAAGAATCGTGTTTGGCTCGGGTAATTTAAGTATACCAGGTTATAAAAGAAAGAACACAAGCTATTCAAATCTTTCAAAGTTTAAAAGCAAAATAAAAACAAGTTTTTCAAGTTAAAGTTATATTCAAAGTAATTATAAAGGAATGTTTAAATTAGATTTTAAAATATATTTAAATGAATAAGTTTAAAGGATATGAAATTTGGGATTTCAAAGTTAAATAATTGTTTTATTTAATTTAAATCAAACATGTTTGAAAGGATATTCAAAGATTTTAAGTATATTAAAATTAAGTGTTTGAATTGTTTTGTTTAAAAGTAAAAATCATATTTCAAAATTGATTTTTAAAATGGGTTTTAATGAAGTAAATAATTTGAGTAAGTATTTAATACAAATACAAGTATTCTTAATTAGTTAAGTTGAGATTAATTAAGAATAGTAAATTAATAAAATAAATTAAAGCTTAATTACTTATTTGTAATTAAGGATAATTACTTAATGAAGTAAACTAGTGGAAATGAATATAATTAAGAAAAGAGAAATTACTTATGTGGAAGCAATTAAATGGAATTGATTATGGGTTAATCACTTGATATTATTAATTAAAGGATAATTAATATAATTGATTTGGAGTTAATTAATTAAAGAGTAATTAATTAATTAAAGGATTAAGGTTAATAAATAATTACTGATTAAGGTAATTAATTAAAAGAGAGTAATTAATTAAGAAAAGTAATTAAGGATTAATTACTTAGAAATTAAATTAAGGTTAATCAATTAATTTAGAGTTAATTAACGAATGTAATTAATAAAGGTTAATTAATTAATGTGATTTATTAATAATTAATGAAGATGATTAATAAAATGATAATTACTTAATAAAAGTGATTTAAGGTTAATTTTGGAAGTGATAAATCTTGCTTATGAATGATTGAATGATGTTAAATGTCTTGAATTGGTTGATATTTCTATATGAAGAGATTTGTGATATGTTATGTTTCGGGTGGAATAGTGATAATGAAGTTATCTCTTGTTGATGAATTACTATGTAAGAGCGATATCTTGCATCTAAGTTTGAATTGTATTTCATTAGAATAACCTGGGTTAAGATAACATGGGACTCGAAGAGACCAGGGTCGGGTATCGGTAAATACCCGATACCACTTTGATTTGAAATTTTATATAATTCTTTATAGATTGATATGTGAAATCAATGGACTAGATTGGGATAATATGGACCATTTAAACTAAGTTGGATACTTAAATATTGTTTTGTGAAAATAAGTGGTGACTATAAGATGTTTACATGTAGTAAGTACGAGTTACCCCGGGTTTTAAATAAGTTATATGGTTTGGAATTTCTTGTTAGATGAGTTTACTCACGCTGGTTTCCAACCTGACCCGGGTGTTACTTTGATGTAATGCTCGGGTCAGACCGAGTATTACAGCTTTTCAAGTTAGGACATTCTGGAGCTCAGGAGGCGAGCTGGATGGTAGGAACGTATAGAGTGTTTTCCGCTGTGTATATGAGACTGTGTAGTATATATAGATTGTAGTCTGGAACATGTTAATTGTATATGTCCACTGATTTGTGTATGTTGTAACTCTGATGTATTGATGAAAATTAACAAATACAGTTTTCTTTGTATAACTGATATTATTATTTGATATTAGATTTTATCCGCTGCGAATGTGAGAATCTGTGTTTTAGTATTTCTATTTCTTTTTCTTCTTCCATCTCTTTCTTCTTTTCCCTAACTATCTGGAATTTTCGGGATCGAAATCTCCAGGTCGTTACATGTTAATTGTTGAAAAAAATATAAGGTTGCTTAAAAAGTAAGTAAGGTTATTTTGGTAATTTGATAAAAAGATATTTTGGTAATTTGGTAAAAGGATATTTTGGTAACTTACCACTTTATTTTTTTTCTTCTATAAATAGCAACCACTTTCTCATTTTTTTCACACCATTTCTACCTTCTTCTTCCTCCTTGAAGCTCTCTTTAATGGCTTCTTCTTCTCTCTTTTCCATAATAACTTTTTCAAAAGCTTATCAAATCAACTCTAAACATAACCAAACTTTCTTAAAGACCTTAAAATACCATTAAAACATGGTTTAGCATCTAAGAATGGAAGAAATGATGGAGGAGAGGTCAGAACCCATGGAGGCCGAACCATTTGGAAGGAAGAAAGCAAGTTCGGGAAGCTCCGGAGTAAGAAAAAGAGAAGGAAGTGCCGCCGATTTCATTCCAAGGAGCTAGGACAAAATTCAAGGTGCTACGGAAGCTCTGCCGCATTTTCCGAAGTTGGTTGAAGTTGAAAACAATAGTGAAGTGTTGGATTAAATGAATGTTGGTAGGAAGTTAATCAATTTGGTTAAAGGTGAGTACTCATATTTAAGGTTACTAAATTCTAAAAATATTTCAAGTTAATAACAAGGAAAGTTTAGTATATGTTGGATGATTTAATAGATGATAACTTTGTTGATATTATGGTTGATTGTATGTTTGTTATATGGATGATAACTTGGTTTGATAAATGATAAGAAAAATGGTTAGTAAGCATAGTTAATTTAATAAGAATTTAAATCCATATAAATATGTGTATGAAAATTATTTAGCCTCTTAATGAAATCAAAATATCTAAGAAGATTGAAAATGATATAATACTATAATATGAAATGAAATGGAAAATGGATTTGAAATATGAAAAATATTGTTTAAAATGAGTTAAAATGATTTAGAAATATTTTATAAACGTTTAAAAGTGTTTCCATGAAGTTTGAAAAGAAATTGAAATTTTAGTCAAAAATAGGCGCGTCGCGAAATGGCAGTTCGCGATTTCGTACCATAAAAGTCAAACGAGTGTAAAAGTTGGAATATAGCTCGGAATTCTTCAAGATAATAATTTTCCAAACTATTATATCCATAGTTTTCCAACGAAGAAAGAAAATCAAGATTTTGATAAGTGGATTTTAAGATATGAGTAAAACAAGTTTTTGGAAAAATCGCGGTTTTGCAGTTCGAAATCCAAAACCGGATTTCTTTGAAAATGATGTTTTAAAATTGTTTAAAAATATGAAATAAATCATATAAATGTTTTAAAATGTTTTAAAAGCGATTTAAGAAATAAAAATAGATTTTCAAATAAAAAAGTCGTTTTAATCAATATAGCTTTAAAAAGCACTTTCCATAGCACTTTTTCGCAGCACTTTTCAATAACTTTTGAAATATAGTTTTGGCACAACCATTCTGTTTCAAATCTTTTGTAAAGGTTATTAAATGATTAATAAAGTATTCTATGGTTTATTTGAAGGATTTATGGAATGGTTAAATAAATGAATAATTGTTTTAAATAATAATTTGGAAGTATTATACACTACAACAAAATAGGCTTTTTACAACGGGCAATGCCCGTTGTAATATGTGTTCCACAACGGGCAGCGGACCGTTGTAATAGGCGATGTTGTAATAGGTCACCCATATTTTACAACGGGCAGATAATGTTGTAAAGACCGTTGTAGTAAACTTTTTTACAACGGTCGTCGACCGTTGTAATAGACTGTAATACAAGCTACTTTGCCCGTTGCAAAATACTATCATACAAGATGGATAGCATGTTTTACAACATTCCCTGACCGTTGTAAAAAACATTTTGACAACGGTTTTCGACCGTTGTAAAAAAAAATTTGACAACGGTTATTGACCGTTGTAATAGAGTATAATACAACGCGCTTTGACCGTTGCAGAAAAAATGCAAATTAAAAAAAAATTACAGCAACGTATAGGTAGCACATCCATACAAATAATGAATAATTTAATAGTAATAAATATTACGCACAAACAACCAAAATCACATGCGAAAAGACTAAAAGATAGTCATAAAATTCCTACACTCCAAAAAGTCAGATAAGTTTACCTCCCAAATTCATAAAGCATTAATACATAACAGTCGGCTATAAATATCAAGTTCTAAGTACAATCATACTAGACTAAGGATATAAAGTCTTTATGTCACGCGACTGTTGATCCAATGGCCTCTTTAATAGTGGACATCCCTGAATTTGGCCTAAATAAAAAAGCTTCTGGTTCTACCGCTACATCCACCCATACTTTCCAAGCTTATGCTCCAAGCTTTACAAAATGTACCGACACATCAGGATCAGTGCTTGCTATTGTCCCCTCTGCGACTACGTTCTTCTCCCAACTCAATAGCCTGCACTTTTTTTTATCAAACCATCCACAATAACTCGTTCTTGCTGATCTTGAACCTGCTGCGTATTGTTGTTATCGCGGTGTGACTACAAGAAAAAAAAATTGACTTTAGTGAATACGATAATCATGATCAGGTGAAGTTACCATTAAAAAATCACTGGCAAATTTCTCATGATATGTAGAGCAGTTTTTAATATAGCATGCACGTTTTAACCTTAATAAAATTCAAAATTTTATGCTATACTTCAAATTATAATTAGAAATATAGATAGACAGGCTTTGGCTTCTCTAAAGTCGCGACTTCTTGGCATAAACAAAAAATTGACTACATAGTACAAGCTTAGGGAATCCAAATACAGGGAGGCAGGCAGGAAAACAATTTGAAATCCTTATCAGTTCAGGAAATTCTATTTATGTGTGGAAAAAGGTATGCAATCCAAAAATGTCTCTGTGTATTTATATGGTGGTAAATGGCCGACTTCATATAAAAGATCGAGTAAGCAAACAGAAAATTATATCTAATATTATATGCGACTTAATGCAAAAAGAACAAGAATCAATTAAACATTTCTTTGAGTGTGAATACTCCTATGGTATCTGGCAACGTTACAGAAAAGGGTCAATTGGACAAAACTCAAGCATATAGAATATCAATGATATTTTGGAGCTCATGTCAGCCAATTTACACGATCAGAACTTGATGAAGGACACCGTGGACATTATTCTTACTACTGTTAGACAATATCTATTCACATTTACTTGTTAGTCAGTAAATGTAAATTAATTGTTGTATTATAGAAGGCCGACCTGTTCTATTAACAGATGTGGCAACAATTTTGTTGCATTTAGAGCATCTAAAACAGTTTTCTTCCTTGTTTACTATCTTTCTACATAGTGACCAGGAGAGATATTTACATGTTAATCTCCAACACGGTATCCTCTGTAATATACTTCTTTACCTAAACATACAAAATTTAATATTGTTGATACTAGACTATCTAAAGTATTACTGTAAGAGTACTTACATGGCAGTCATCATTTCTAATGTTTGATAACATGTTTGAAATGGTACTGCGTATATGCTAAGCACCATTAAAGAACCTTAACAAGTGGCCAAAAAATAACTTAATTGGTGATTTAGTAGTAGTGAGTACATGTATTATTTTCACTTAATCTTATATCAAATATCTTAGGATATTAGCTGTCCAGTTGAGAGGTCAGTGCAGTTAGCTTTGAAAATCATTTTGTTTAACATAACAAAATGGTTTAAAAAGTGAAATATGATAGATTCAAAGCCTTAACCCAATGAATGTCATAATCATGTAATGTTATTGTACTTATTGCATACAAAGTTATAAGGTGCAGAAAAATAGTTAAACTTACTGAATATAATGTAATGCAACGTTGTATCCTGTTAAAAGCTACACCTTCACGTTAAAGAATGAAAGAAGAAAAATGTGGCATTACCTCCTTTTGATAAAATTTGATTAAGTTGAGGGTTTTTACCAGCTTTAAGTCCAGTTGTCTTCCGAACAAAAAAAATGTAGCCAAACTGGTTACCTCCTTTTTTTCATCATAAGCACTAATTTTGAAATAATAGTCAACATGTAGATGAGTTATGAACATTTAAATTTTATTAAGCAGGAAATCAAAAATGAGCTTAGTTAAATCATAAAACAAATGCATAGGAAACTTACTCTTCAACTTCTAGATTATTCATGTGCAAGCTATTTCTCCAAATATCTCCCTCATGCTGCAATTGAAAACAAATACATATTAGATTACAAAACGTATACAAACTTCTCACATACAACTAAAGTCACATCAATCACCTTTCAGCCATCAAAATATAAATAAGACTTAGTTTTCATTTAATTGATAATTTAGTACCTCGAAAAGAAATAGTAGAAAAAAGAATGTCTTTCTTAACTGTTCTTTAATAATTCCAAAATAGAGATATTTTACTGCAAAAACATAGTTCTTCAGCCTTTTTAAACAGAGCACATCTTCAGTTCATCGTTCATGATATTTCACATGTGATGGTCATACAGCTTATGTTTATATCTCACAAGCTGATGCATCAGTTAGACACAGTCTAATGTAAGGTATCTCTTTTATTCAAGATTCAAGATATGCCACTTACGATGGTTGTATAGTTGATGTTACTACACCTCAAGGAGTGCTAACACAGAACACATGGTACAGAACTGCATCAACTCAAGCCCATGCCCAATCAGCAGTGCAAATTCATGCATATCCCTACTGCAAGTCAAATTCAAAAAGGGTCCTCTGAAGCAATGCAAAATTACTACCAACCCTCTATTGCCAGTCAAATCCACCTTCAGCCCATTCTGCTGGTTAAACTCATTGTTGGTCCCTTGTTACTGTGCAAAATTATTACCAACCCCCTGTTAATAACCTAACTCAGTAGCAAACTCGGACGACAGATCAGAATCAGTACTACCTGACTGCACAAGGATTGTAGTATGCCAATCCTCAAGGCAACGCTTTGGCTATAGCAAACAATGTCACCAATTCGAGTAAGTAGTGATGTCACACTAAGTAGAAATAGAAATAACGTGTTAAATTCCTTTTCTATGGTGTTTTAAGGACTGTTATATAGGTGAATGCATGCATTTCTGGTTGTGATGGTCGAAATATTTATTCACCTCTAGGATCCTCTGTAGAATGTTGCCCTTATCTTGTGATTAGTATATTCAAGATTTTTAGTTTAAAAAATAAAATAAAAATACATAAAGACACATTGCTTTAATATCCATGTGTTTTGAATATCACATAAATACCTAAAATTAGTCGATTCCAAATAACTATTCATTTGGTTAAACAATAAAAAATAACGTCGTCATTTCAATTCATATACTCAGGAACATCGGATACACATATTCAACACACAAAATATTTTATCCATCGTACATTAAATTGATTGAAAATTCTAGTTCTTATTAGGTTTGCGGGACAAATTGACAAATTTAGTTAGAGGTAACTTCTTCAAACATTGATTTTGTTGTAAAAAAAAAGATAAACAGCTGATAAATGGAGATGCTTGTGAAACAATGAATACAGTATTAAACAATACTTGAATTAAACAAACCAAACATATTATTCAATGGCATGTTATGTAAACATCATAAGGAACATGCTACATAAACTACCCAAAAAAAGAAGTAAAACTGTCTTTCAATGTATAGTGAGAAAGTGAAAAACATTAAGCATCTTACTTTTCTATTTTTTTTCGCAAAATATCATGTTCTTACTTGATTAATCATTGCTCACATGTCCAACTGAAGCATCCTGTTCAAACATGGCATGATCTTGCCCAATGTTATTTGAAATTAAAAATATACCGATTTAAGTAAGAGAGCGTTTAATGGTAAACAAAGCCTATCACATAAAATGCAGAATTATAAGGGATAAATTCTAATGAAAAAATGTACAATATGGGAAAAAGTCAAAAAAAAGCATAATTTCAAATTATACAAAAAGTGACTTACTTTTTAGTAACATGAGTCACCATACAAAGAAGGCTATATAGTTTTTTTGGTTTAGTAAGAGCTTATAACATAAATACTTCTTAGAAGAGTAATTTCTTTAACCATGCCTAAGCTTAAAAGTGAGAAGATTGTACATTAGTAGTCACAAAAATCAATCCAAATTACTCTACTTATCTCACATTTAAACATAAATTTTTTAGTGAAATGGTATCATAGGGACTAATTTTTTTACTTGTTTACATAAGATTATTTCTTGGCTAGAAAGTGAATGTAAATCACATATGGTGTTGACCTGATTTCCTTGTTTTCTCCAAAAGAAATGCGGATAAAATAATGTAGCGATAGTCCACATAAACCCAAATAAAACAAAAATAACTAAATTTGGACCATGTAAGAAATTGTATATAAAGAGTTAAAAGAATAAGTATTTTGATTTTCTTATTTATTATTATTATTTAAAAAACAGTAATAGATAAAATTAGCGCCTAAACTTCAAGGATTACAAACCTGTTTTAGAATTTTTCCCATAAGAAAAACAAAGAGTGTTAGCATCGTTGTAGTGCAGACATAAGATCACATAATTAGTGCAGATATAAAGGTTGAATTGTGTCAAAAAATGGTAGAATAATTGGTACTTCCTATAATGTGGAAAATAAAAATTACTAGATCGTAATTGTTTATCCACGCATTAAAATTTTAGTTAAGGGATAGCAATATTAGACTCATATAGTTTAGAAGTTCGTAGGTTAATACATGATTGTGCCTTAATTTTTTATAAGTTATAAATCCAGTCAAGGTAAAATTTGTGATATTTTTTTGTGATAACTGATTGCCTTTATCAAGCATTTTTTTATCAGCTAAATGGTTGAAAAAAATAAATTTTCATAATGGTTATGTTAATGTAATTAATAATTGTGTCGGTGTTCATTTGGAAGCAATTTCAAACAATTCCTAGAGTTGGAAAGAAAATCTGTAACGGGTTGAATACCACAGTCTTTTAATGGCATAGTCAAATTAGAATATAGTATCTCACGAGATTATATAGAATCAAATCCATTATGATTAATTTGATAACTCCCTCATCCTCTTATAGTTTGTTTTAACATAGTTTGGTCTAAAATATATTTGAATAAAGCCTGCATTCGAAAAAAAAACTTCAATATACTGTAAAAATTGATTAGCGTCTTTAATTTTAGTAAAGAAATAATCATGAATGTGCATTAGTTCAAAGTTTAGGTAGATAAATGAATTACCTACCTAATCTTCTCCACAAATCTCTAAGAAACCATCATTTTCAGCAAAATTTTTTTAACTTACATGTAACTTTATAAAGACCTTTCCTTGCCCAAGGGGATTTGGCATATAAAGAAAAATATACTTTAGTATAGTGAAGTCTGATTATAAGCACATCAGTTAACATCTAAAGTATGTTATGGTTAAGTTAGTTGACAAAACACATCGCTTAAAATGTAAATTATGTTTAATAGAACTAATTGAAAAACACATAAAAATTCATTAATTCACAAAAAAGGATCGTCAATTCCAGTATTACTGAAATATGTTCTTATTCTTAAGGTAAAATTAAGATATTTTTTCCTTACGACAACCAAATAGTAGTTAATTTAATTTAATTTTACATCTAAATTTAGGTAAAATCGAACCCACGCTAACAAATTAGGTTGAAAAAGCAACATTACAGACCAACTGAGCATGAAAGTTACTTGTACCGATATGATCAGACTATAAAAGAAAATATCCACTGTTATGAACCTATTCTAAAATTTTCCATTAAGCTCTATTCTAAAATTGTTGATTAACCTCTATTCTAAAATTGTTGAGAAAAGAAATGGCCTTTATCGGAGTGTGAATCAAATGGGATGACAAAATATTTCAAAATTCAGTTCATAAAATTTGTCTATCCGCCTTAACATCATATCATAAACAGAGGTTTGTAAAATTAAACCAAAACTCAAGTGAAGTTTCAGCAAGCAAAAGGAATCATCGATCGAGTTCAAGAATATCTACCAGAAAAGCAAAAGGAAAATAACATACCAATACAAGTCGAACTCGATCGAGAAGCAGCCAACTTCGAATTAAAGTGACAAAGCAAATAACCATATATAATTCGCGGCTTCAACAAATTCGAAAGCCCTAATTTTTCAAGCAAAGAATAGATGAAAAGAGGAACGAGAGTATTGCTTCACGGAAAAGAAGAAAAGAGGGCCGGCCTCTATAATTTTTCTTTGGGGTGCTGTGGTCTAAAAATTGGGGTTACCTATTACAACGGGCATTTTAAGCCCGTTGTAAAATTGGCACCTATTACAATGGGCAGTTTTAGCCCGTTGTAAAATTGGCACCTCTATTACAAAGGGCATTGTATGGACGTTGTAAAATTAACATCTATTACAACGGGCATAAAATGACCGTTGTAATAGCAATCTATTACAACGGGCAAAGATTGCTCGTTGTAAAAAAGACGTTATATAAGAAATCTATTACAACGGGCCTGAACTGACCGTTGTAGTAGCCTACTATTACAACGGGCAGCATTTGCCCATTGTAAAAAGGACGTTGTAATAGAGTATTTTGTTGTAGTGATAAATCATTTCTAAAAATGAAATGAGTATGCAAAAACGACTAGTACATTTGTCCCGCTTGTGAGATCTAAACGGTCAAACAAGATGTGTAACAAAGGTTAGGAATGAAGCAACCAGTGCCTTGAACTTACCTAGCCTTTATTTTATCTTCTACACGAGTGGTGGAACAGATCGAAAGGAAAGCCCAGATGCTCTAAAAGATCATATTTAAGTTTTTTCCAAGATAAAAGAAAAGAAACAAATTCTTTGAATTTATTATAAATAGTTTATATATAAGATTTATAATATCGATATTTTATAAATAAAAGTAATGGAATTGTAAACAAGTTTTATAAGTGTTGAAATGAAGTTATAAATGAAAGATTATAAGTAAATAAGATTTAATGAAGTGGAATTTTATAAACGTTGTTTTATGATGGATCTTACAAATAATGTGATTAAAAAAGAATAAATTGGTAAATAAAGCAATTTATAAGTAAATAAACTTATAATGGGATTTTGACATATAAATGAGGTAAACAGGAAATTTGTTAATAAAAGGATTTTATAAATGGAAGTTTTTATAAAATAGAAATGTGAATTATAAACGTTGTTTTATAAATGTGAAATCAATTTAATTCGATAAGCTAAATATGGATTTTTATAAAAGGAATTATATTCACGATTTTGGACAGTGAATAATCCTTTAAAATTAAATGTGTAGAAGTAATGGATGTTTTTGGAATGTGATATTATAAAAGGGAATTTAAATGGTTTGAAAATAAAATAAGTTGTGAATTTACTTATTATTAAAATAAGTATATGGAAATGTTTTCCAAATATCCAGTAAGTGAAATGGTTTTGAATATTATATTTTTAAAGATATTTTGAAGTGAATAATCAGAAAGTGTTTTGAATTATAAACGATTAATGGAATCAGGCCCAGTGATTACTTTAGTGCTAGATTTTGTTTGTTGCTTTGATAGTTAAATAACCAACTATCAAATTTGGCCATTTTAGTTCCTCAACGTGATGGGGAAACTAATTAGTCATACACTTAGTACGTAACTGACTGTGTAGGCTTGATTATTGTTTTGTGTTGAGAATATTGATTCGTATAGTGCGGAGTGATTACTCCAATCTATCAAGCTTCCTTCTTGGCCGAAGGATAGCAAGTTGAAAGTTGGAGACATGATAAGTCTATGAGACTTAGTTTCTGTGTGATGTTGAGAAACGCTTTTGTGTTGTTGATGCGAAGAGATTGGGATCAGATTTATCTGAAA
Source organism: Allium fistulosum (assembly GCA_030737815.1). Taxonomy (NCBI): domain Eukaryota; kingdom Viridiplantae; phylum Streptophyta; class Magnoliopsida; order Asparagales; family Amaryllidaceae; genus Allium; species Allium fistulosum. The sequence continues at coordinate 757,458,822 of CM060902.1, forward strand.
ACCGCTTCAGAGCAACATAAATGCGACGATTGTGCAGGTTGGCCGATGATATTGATGTTTAGGATTTTCATAGTGAAGGACTTCTTGTTGATCATTTGGGGTTAAAATCCCAATATACATATAGTAGCAGTAGTCTCTTCGTAATGAAATATCCATTGCAAGGGCTATTTGCTACTAATCCTAGGGATTTCCCGATAGGATGTGGTAGGAAAGTACCTTCGGTTTGTTCTGTTCCTGGACAACTTGTATGGACGAGTGTTTGACATTGCATTTCTAATGATTACGTACATTGGTTTTTACAAACGTACATCTGTTTGGTGGTGGAGAAGGTAGCTTCTCTTAGCTTAACACCCTTCCTTGAGACGTACGAGCTCAAGAGTTGTATTTTTGTGAAAGGCAATTAGTAGTCAACGGAAATGGAAAATGTGGCATTCAAATATGATGTGATGTGATATGTGATATGTGATATGTGATATGTGAAAGGTAATCGATACCTTTTTGGCCTCACTCCCCGGAAAATGACTGAAACGGGGATAAAAGCAGCAAGGCTAAAATGGGTCGCTCCCATTAGGAGATGTCATCACTCTTCTAGATATATCTTTACTTGCTATGACGTTATGTATCTGATTATTGTTGCGCATGCTCGTGGCCACGAATAAAGGTCGGTAACGACTGGAGTGATGACATATTCGGTACTATCTAGGTATGGGTAGGCCGGTTTTTTATTGGTTTAGGCGATCGGTATCTGCCTCCTATGTACATCCCTATAGAGGTGTACTGTGTTGGTTCAAAAAGGTAGTCCCTTTACCTAGTCATTTGTACGGAAATCCAAAATCCAATACGTGCCTGCCATTTTCTATTGTAGAAAGCCTTGTATTACAGAGTGTATGTTGTAATTTAATAATATAACAATTTCAGCTATTTTAATATTACTTGTGTGCAGTAGACACTATTATAATATACCGAAGGTGCTTTTGGAGTTTCAGCAGGCAAGCTGGAGATCTTCATCTCGTATACACGTATCTGTTTATTATTCCGCTGCATTGTATTGCATTGTTGTTGTTGTAAATCATTAGCATTTGTGAGGACAAGTTATTATAATTGTCAAAGTCGATGATTACTTATTGTGTACTCTGATATTGGTTTATGTATATTACAGTTTCTCTTTGAAAAGATTATTGATCTATATTATATGTTATTCCGCTGCGATGTGAGATTCTGTATTGTTTTGGTTCTGCTTCTCCATTTTCTTCTCTTCTTCTTTCTTCTCTTCTTCTTTCTTCTCTCTTTCTTATCACCCTCTCTTTTCTTTCTCATGACTATCTACAATCGGTGCACTCTAGTTCAGACATGTGTGGTTTATTGTTGAATTTAGAGGGTGTCGATTTCGGGTCGTCACTGCTACCTACTCACGGAATTTCAAAAAGCACTCAATGTGAAATTTATTGAAATTTCTTTTCTCTATCATTTCATAAAATGAATTACTCATTTTCGATTAGTTTTGAAGAAGTTATGATCAAAAGAAGAAGGGTAATTTTCGGACTTGAAATTCTGGGTGGAATATTGCTTTGCAAAGATTGGGTATTTTGATATAGCTTTGTAAGAAATTTGAAAAAGTGGTCAACTGGAATGTTGTAGCCATTAAAATTTTACACGGTTTTAATAAAAAAATAAATCCATTTGAGTTCGAAATGAGGAAGAAAAGGTTGCCGGAAAGAGGAGAAATATATGGGCTATTTATTGGCAAGATTTCACCTTATTATTTTGTCAAGTCACATCACAAATCTTTTATAATATATATATAATTATGTTTAATCACATCACTCTTTTGTATATATATAATTACATTTAATCACATCACTTTATTATATATATATTATTATGTTTAGTCACATTACTTTCTTTATATATATATATATATAATTATTATGTTTAGTCGCATCACCCTCTTATATATATAAATTTAATTATTAATTAACTAAGATGTGATAAAAGATAATTATGGTTAATGATTAAAAATCTAAGATGTGACAATACTTAATACATATATTTATATAAAATGTTTACTATTTTTAAAAAAATTTCCTGTCACATCACTTACTAATCCAAATTAATGTAAGACTATTTATTTCTATGTGTATTGTTATCTAGTTAATTCACTCTTATAAATATGTACATATAGTGCACAAAGACAAACAACATTCCCGACAACTTTCCGCTATCGAAAGGTCGAAATTTCGAAAAAACTTTCTTTGGTCAAATTTTCTATTTTCTACAAACTATTTAATTTGGTAAATAAATTTTGAAAACGATTTTTTCCATCATTATTAATTAATCAAAATGAGTTTATTTTCATTAAAAAACCTATATAATGAATATTTAAATTAATTAAATATTCACTAATCAAGGTAGTGAAATTCTGGGTCGTTAGACACAACTACATCCGAATAGCTATGCTTTCCTTCATGGTGCTTTCCTACTATTTATGAATGTTCTATTCTACCTGCCATCTCCTGAGGACATCGGGTTCATTTACAATTTCAAACGACGGATAGGAAGCCTTTCTTACACTTTCCTTGAGCATTCACTCAACTGTCAAGTTCTAACTAGGGCTTGGAACAAACTCAGCATCTTTAAACACAAATGGTTTTTCGTTCATCGTCCGCCTGGCTACACGAGGCTATGGTTGGAAGGACGTAAGTGTTATCTTCACTTTATTCTCAAATTATTTAGTTCAAGTTGTATCTTGAACAAACTAGCTGTGACGCCTCGGCTCCAGTAACCGAAATATCAGAAGGAGTTTACCGTATGATAGCTCGAATCAATGGGCACTAAAGGAGCGATCTCTCGTCTATACTGCTTTGGATCAACATGGATATGTTTAAAATACGTGAACATTTCTGAAATGATACGTATCACATCTCGATGCAATGTAGTATACACGAGTTCAGAGAATTTATATCTAAATCACATAGCAGAACACAATATATAATGGTTTCACAGAACAACGAACCAAAAAGATAGATATATATACATATGCATAGGTACAAACAGACGTCAGACTATCACCATATATCTACAACTAAGTCATCATGCATACTATATATAGCTGTCCCAAAAATGACGTCCTAATACATACACGGACAAATATATACAAAAAACATACGACATGACTACACAAAATCAACTTAGCATAGTTCAACGGACTCTAAATGTATCTCTCTAACATTTCTCCTCCAGATAACTCTAATAGTTCCTTTGAGGCAGGTAGCAAGCGTGCGTCCGTGAAGCTCTAAATCTACAACTACCTTAAATTTATACACTGTATGCCAGTTGCCGTCCATCTCAATGTCGTATGAACTCACCTCAAAACGTGAAAAGGTAATCATCCTAAAAAGCCTCGGTCTGACCTGAGGAGTTGTCACAAAACAAAACCTCGAGTCAGGCTATAAATCTAGCTGTGAGTATAATAGTGTAACAATGATTCATATAAATGTGTGGAGTCGGGTTATATATGTGATATCAAAAGAAATAAATATGTCACACACTCCATAATCTAAACCCGTCTACATCCCATTAAATTATTTCAATTCAAATACACATGTTATGGCACTATTTAAAGTGAATCACAATTGCAACTCTAATCAACCGGGATATCACATCCTATTCATTTATAAGTTGCATTCATTATTCAATAGGCATACCGTTGTCAAGTCATTCATTTACGAGGTAGGGAATTACTAGTGAATCCTATTCATTATTCAATCTTACTAGACTCTGTATCGAACCGATATTACAGCCTTTTTCATCCGTATATCTTTCGATCAGAAATTGTGGGTGCCCCCACACGATCTACTAGTTGCACTATCTTCTCCTATTCACCGTTGGCGCTCACCCCGTTATGCTGTAATCTTCATCTTTGTTTTACCACATATCCATCAATGAGATTACTCTCGATTCTTCCTCGTTTCTCGTTTGCACTGCACCTGTCACCGTGGTTGTGTCTATGCAAAAGATCGTTTGGACAATAAGTGACGAGGGACCAGGTCGTCACGATTCAGGGAGCGACCTCGAATTTGTCCGCTAGGATAGATTCTAGCGTCTTGTAGTCTCACCTCGTCTTGTTTGCTTCATCGGTTAAATTCATTCAAATTCTTTTGTATTTAACTTCCCAATATACCATTTATCCCCCAAAATGGTATCGTTTTCTATTTTATATCACATATAAATGTCCTGTTCGTGAAATATAGTATTAACTTGTAGTATATAGCATCGTGAACATTCATAACATGTAAACACAATTTGGAAGAAATTCATCGGATTTGAATTTAAATTATAAAATATACGTTTCAAATTTAGACTTGATTTTCAATGACGTCATTTTAATTTAATTTATAAAAAAATTTCATAATTTTTAATTTAGAAAATAAAATATTTTCGGTTGACGCGTTTTGCATCAAACGCCGGTTCATTTGAAGTTTTATAAAATAAGTTAACCGGTTTATTTTATTGCTTTGTGATCGCGTAACGTTGTCGTGCGCGATCGTATCTTTATTTCAGTTGTTTGAGGTCCATACGCGAACGGAATATTGTGTAGCGTTGTACTCTAAAACTTTTTTGGTTTTGTTCACCCATCTACACACCTCCGACGAGTGAACCGAGACCATCGTCGTGATGCGCTACACAATACGGTCCTGCTGGTACCTTCTGTTTTGGCTGTAACGCTTCCGTTCATCATACGGTCGCAAAACTTAATGGTGTCATTTCTGATCACCACGGGGTCCGTCGGTTAGGCGAAAGCTAGTTGATTTGTTCGTCTCACTTTCCTCTACATATTTCCTTTTGGTTGAATGCTCAAAATCATCATAGATTTTGAGTTATTAATAATTAAAGTTTTGGAACAAAAGTTGTTTTATAAATTATGCATCGATAGTGTTCATTTTATAAAGCATGCACGTCATTTTCTATTCATTGTTTTTCAAAGCAAGCATTCACGTTTTTTTTTCTTTTCCCAACATTTGAAATGAACCACACCTCTTCCCTTAAACACATACTCACGCATGTACCCTCCTTCCTTTTCTAATATATAACCCACTTTTTATTTTTTTATTTTTTTCATGAAAATGAACAAATTTGTTCATATTTTACTCACGCATGATGAGAGCAGGGATCTTGTTTTTTCATTCTTTTGCTACTGACATTCATTTTTACAAAAACTTGGCCACCTTTTTTTTTCTTTACTTTCATACATCACGAAAACAAAGTGCACGCATGAAAATAAAATGGAGACTACATTCCTTATACGCAAAACATGAAATTTGTAAATATTTGACATTTTTCCTTTTCTACAATTGAGCTTTTATATATATATATATATATATATATATATATATATCCATGCACACGCATGAGAAAGGCATGCAAGATTTGAGTGGGTGAGTGTTCATACTTCATGAACAGGTGTAGGAACATGAGGGTTAGGTGATGTAGTGAGTGGGCTTTGGGCCGTGTAGTTGATGCAGCCCAGAAGGATGTTCAGAATGATGAAGAGTTAGGTCGCATACGACCTAACGAATCTTCTAAGTCGTTACTGGTTGTTGAAGCACAAATTGGTAGAGTGCTAGGTCGCGAACGACCTAACAAGGCCTTTAGGTCGCACCAACGACCTAGTGAAGATCGGCAACGACCTAGCGAAGAACTACGAGCTAACAAGGAGGCTAGCGAGTTAGCAGTGTGTGAAGATTGGCGGGGAGCTGAAGTGTTAGGTCGCGAGCGACCTAACGTATCCTTTAGGTCGCACCAACGACCTAGTGGAGAGCTACGACCTAACAGTCTGAAGAGAAAGGAGATACGACCTAGCGAGTTACGACCTATGATAGGTCGCAGGAAAACGTTATGACCTAAGTTAGGTCGCAAGGAGTTAGGTCGCAAGAACTTAAGTCGTGAAGAAGTTTTGAAGCCACTTCTGTTAAGTCGCTAAGGAAGGAATGCCGTTCATTCTTAGGTCGCGAAGCTCCAGATGCCGTTCATTTGTTAAGTCGCAAGAAGTGTTAGGTCGTTAATGACCTATACTAAGTCGCTAAAGGAAGCTAATGTATTGAAGTTAGGTCGCGTGAGTTGTATTTTAGGTCGTGACCGATGTATGTGTTGTAAAAGAGTTGTGTTGTACTTATGTTGTAATGTTTTTAGGTCGGACTGTCTTAGGTCGTGACATTTTCTTAAGTCGAGATGTTTTTAGGCTGTGCTTTGTTTAGGTTGCCTGTTTTCTAGGTCGAAGGTTATAGGTCGGAAACGACCTAAGTGTTGTTGTAATTTGTGTGCGTGTGTTGTAGCCTATAAATAGGCAAGTTGTTTCATTTTGTAAGGTTGTTGAATATTGAATAAAATTCTCTTTTGTTAGCTTTGTGCTTTCAATTTCAATTGGTAGTCGAGTGTATCTCCTATCTCCACTTATGTCATTCGAGTGTGCTCGAATCATCGTTTGTTGAAGCCGATTCACGGTATCTTGTGCGCAAGATCAACGTCGAAGAATCGTAGATCTCTTTCCCGGTATCTTCGGATCAACGAGTCAGAGATAGCTAAGAATTCGGTATCTTCGGATCAACGAATTCGGGCATTTCATTATCCATCAATCCATCGATTGCTACATTCAACGATCGACATTGTTTTTGTAATATCCGTTGCGTCAGTTTGGTATCAGAGCTTGTTCTAGCCAATCATAGCTAGATCGAGACTTGGAGCCTATTCATTTAGAAGTTGAAGTGATTTGCCGAGCTTGAAGTGAAGATTTGAGTTTGTGTTTATCACGGCCGAGAGTAAGAAGAGTTTGTTCGAAGATTGATTGATCGAATTTGTATTGGAAGCCGAAACTTTGTCCATCGTATTCATCGCGATTTGCTACAAAGTGGAAGTTTTCGATCCATTCCATTTCGGATCAAAGTTCGAATTGTGTTTGAATTTGAAGAGTTTGTAAGTTTCAAGTATGCCACCAAGGAGAGCTAATCGACATCAAAACGTAGAAGCTTTGTATCGAAGAGAAGAAGCTGATGAGATGGAGCAGAGAATTAATGAGAACTTTAGTGAGAAGCTTAATGAAGGGATTGGACGATTAGAGAAGATGATGTTAGAAATGAATCAAAATCGGAGACGGGTTTCACCTGAATCTAATCATGGGGGTAGTAGAGTCTCGCCACATTCCAATCGAGACAGAAGTGTTGAAAATGATCAAGCGCGTAGGAGGAACGTGAATGATCGTGAACGGAGGAATGTAGATAGAAGGGATGATGGTGGAAGACGTAATGGTAGTAGAGATGTGGGTGGACGAGATAGACAACGATATACATCTGATTTTGAAGAGGAATATGATGATGGTAGTGTTCGAGGACAAGGACGAGGACAAGGGAGAAATTACTCTGAGTATGATCACAAGTGGGAGTCGGGGATGAAGACTGAAATTCCTGAATTCAAAGGTGGTATGCAAGCGGAGGAGTTTCTAGATTGGATGGCTAATGTTGAGGAGATTTTTGACTTCAAAGAAGTTCCAGAACATCGTAGAGTGAAGTTGGTTGCTACGAGGCTGAGGGGTAGAGCTTTGGCGTGGTGGCAGCAAACTAAACTTACACGTGAACGGATGGGAAAGTCAAAAGTTGAATCTTGGGAGAAGATGAAGAAATTGATGAAAGCAACGTTCTTACCTTACAATTATCAATCTTTGATGTATCAACGTTTGCAAAACTTGAGACAAGGGACGAAATCTGTGAATGACTATGCTGACGAATTTTATCAACTAATTGCAAGGAATGATATTATGGAAACAGAAGAATAGTTAACAGCCAGATTTGTTGGAGGATTGCGAATGCAGATTCAGGATATGGTTAATATGTTCGATCCAAGATCTGTAGCGGAAGCACATCAGAAAGCGTTGGCTTGGGAGAAACAGGGACGACGAGGAAGTGGTGTGTTTACTAATTCTAACAATCAAGTGAAGGGTGTTGGTGGAAGTTCTAATGTTCCTAAACCTATCAGTAGACCAGTAGTGAAGGAGACTGAAAAGACAAAGGTTAACAACGGTTTCAAATGTTACAATTGTCAGGAATTTGGTCACAAAAGTAGTGAGTGTCCAAAGCCAAAGAAGAGAACCATGATTGCAGAAGTTGAGGATGAGGATGAAGAAGCTGAATGTTCCAATTCACCACCTGATGAAGAGGAAGAAGAAGTGTCGGGAGACGAAGGTTATAATCTAATGATGAAAAGGTCCTGTTTAACACCAAAGCAAGAGGAGGATTGTAGTTGGTTGAGGAGCAATATTTTTCAGTCAACATGTACCATTCTGGGGAAAGTTTGTAAATTTGTTATTGATGCTGGAAGCTGTGATAATATAATTTCTTCAGAGGCTGTAAGGAAGTTGGCGTTGAAGACTGAGAAACATCTGAAACCATACAAGCTAGCTTGGTTGAGGAAAGGCGGGGAGGTGAAGGTTGGACGAAGGGCTCGTGTGAAGTTTTCCATTGGGAAGTGTTTGCACAAAAAATGGACAAACACCTCAAAGTCGTATGATTTAGTAGATCTTATGTTGTTCTTAGTGATTTTGAAGATTTATGCAACTATATGAAAAGCAGGGGCTAAACTGTAAAAAGACACGCAAATTTATAGTGGTTCAGCCAGAATGTGCCTACGTCCACTTTATATGTTATTTCTTTTCTCCTTTTTTGATTACAAGTACAAAGCTTTGATACAAGTAAAAGAAAGTTGTTTGAAAGTTCCTTCCGTGCTTGAGCTCTCAAACTTGTCCCCATTGTTGTACCCTTGCCCCTCTATTTATAGAGTGAGGCTAGGGGTAGGGGTCTAGGATATGTATAGTCGCTGATGGGCCTGGGCTGATGTGATCTGGCCTGGTATATCTTGGTTCCGCATTGCTTGGTTTGGAGGTGGTTGGAGTGTAGAGTGGACCGGTAGTGGGATGGAAGTAGGTTGGACCGGTGGTGGGATGGAAGTAGGTTGGACCGGTGGCAGTTGGTCCGGTGGTGGGATGGAAGTATATTGGTTCGGTGGCAGTAGGTTGGACCGGTGGTGGGATGGAAGTATATTGGTTCGGTGGCAGTAGGTTGGACCGGTGGCAGTTGGTCTGGTGGTGGGATGGAAGTATATTGGTTCGGTGTTTGCCCAAGACTACCGAATGGGTTCCTGCCGAATGGGCCTTGGAGGACGAGAATACTGGATGGGCTTAGGCGAGCCTGGATGGATGAGTCATGCTCCTCGGTCTCAAGGTCTTCTGGGTGAGAATGCGCCCAACATTTGCCCCCCAAAGTGGGGCATATGCCGGAATGTGTCGCGCTTTGTTTAAAAGATGATGACGTCAGTCTTGGATGCTTTCGCCGAATCAGCCGGTCCGGTCGTCTACAGTTGCCTATAAGTAAGGGCCCAGGGCCTCTATTACCTTCTACCGAACGAACAGCCAAGCCAAGTTAGTCACATAGCCGAATCAAATTCTGATCCTCTGCCGAACCATCCCAGCTTACCGAACCATTTCACTTGCCGAACCAGGTACTCAATTTCTCTTAGCCGAATGGTTTTTTGTCTGTGCCCACCGAATGAAGTGCGTGTGCCATACGTGCCGAATGAAATTTTCAGATGAGAATGCCGAACGAGAATGCCGGATGGAATCTTATATTCAGTTTTACCGAATGATAATGGGAGTTTTAAGCATTTTGACTTTATGAGTAGAATTCCATATTATATACTTACCCTTTTTTTTTTTACATCCTCTATTCTAACAACATGTTTTCCCGGTGTTGTAGATAATGTCTCGCAAAGCAGAGACTCGATCAGACAAGAAGAAATCTGGGGGTGAAGGAAGTTCCTCCGCCGTGCCCCCAGCTCAGCCGAATCCCGAACGTCACGGTCCAATCCCGAGATCACTAGTGGACGGGTACGGACCTCAGGAACTTCTAAACTCCCCGCCCGATTGCTTTCCTAGCTCCCTTAAGGAGGAGGAGCTCGACGTCATTTCCCGGTCTTTCGGAATTGATAGGGCGCATTTGCTGTTTCCAGGGAGAGAAGTTATGTCATACGATCCTCCTGAAGGGTACTTCGCCTACAGTAGATACCACTGCATGTGTGGTGCCATTCCTCCTCTCAACGCTTGGATAGCCAGCTTCCTCACATATCTAAAGGTGGCCCCATTCCAACTTCAACCCAACTCTTACGCTATACTGGTGAGCCTCTTCGTCATCTTCTAGAGGAAGTATGGTCGCGCTCCTTCCAATCGGGAGATCCGGTATCTATATAATCTGAGGTGCTATAAGAAAGGGTCCCCATACATTAGCTTGGAGTCGGCTGTGACCTTCAAGCCGGTTTTGGATCTGTACTCTAAATTCAGCATGTTTAAGAAGGAGTGGTTCTTCGTCAAGGACGACTCAGTTTCTTTTAGGCGTTTCACCTCTGGATGTAAGTTGAGTTTTCGCTTATAATTTCTATTCCGGTTGCGATGCTTCTTCTCATACTCTCTCATTTTTGCTAGCGACAGGTGGCTTTGCGGTTGTGGAGACTGACCGCCTGGTTCAGACGGCGGCTGAGATAGAAGCTATTCTTGGGAAATATAGATCATCTGCCTTCCTGATCAGAAATGCGATCCTTCTGGAGTACAACTTAATCCTCCCACAGCAGTCAGTAGTTAAGCTGAGGGAGACGGCGGAGGAGAGGGCGGCTGCTCAGACCAAAGAAGGTGTTTCTGTGGAGAGTAGCAAGAGGAAACCTTTCACAAAACCTCCAACTGTCGGAGGTAAGAAACTCAAGAAGTCGGACGGTCCCTCCCCCAGCAATTGTCCACTTACCCGGGAGGAGGAAGACATAGAGGAGGAAAGAGGCGAGGGTGGAGATGGTCGGGAAGGTGATAAAGGTGGCGATGGCATCGGGGCCTTACTCCCTGGGAAAGCGGGCGAGATTCAGGAGTGGACGGATGATGCGTTCCATCAGGCTTTCGAGGGGCTGGATGAAGATCCGGCTTTGGTAGAGAAAACCGGGAAAGTGGACAGGGCCGGTACTGGTGAAAGTGAGTCTTCTCAGATCATTCCAGCCAAGGTGGCTCCGACGACTCAAGGTGAATTCTTGACTCCTGCATGCTTCATTAATGATAGGGACTTAGGAATATTTTATGACCCGCTCCCGTCCTGGAATGAAATCCAGGACTTATTGCAGTATCCTACTCCTCCCCAGTGTTTGTACAACCACAGCTGTGTTTCCTTTTCCTTTTTTAACTTGTAATTTACCGCGTTTCTCGAATCATATAGTGATGTAAGTTTGTGACACTTGTTCTTTATATCAGGAGCAGGCAAGACGTCCAAGGCCTCAGACCTTCGACACAGGCTTGAGCAATATAAGCTTTCCAAAACTTCTGCTAAGCCGAAGCCCTCGACCCAACGCTCCGGGGATGTAGTCGGCTGCCGTCCTCTTCTTGGGGTCATCGAAGAGGGTATTCAGCAGAGGAAGAGGAGTCATCCTTTATCCGAACCTTTGCCCGGTCCTCAGCTTCCGGCTCAGCCTCTTCATGATATCACTGAGGAGGGTAGCGAGTTTGCACCTTCTCCGCACCCGTCCGGAAACCCTTCTGTTATTCATATTGACCGTCCTGACTTGGCTCGTAATCCATTTGCGGGTCATCCTGATCTGGATCCAAGCTCTCATGATATTACTTTTGATGAAGTCACTGGTGAACACCTTCTCCCCCGTAACCCCATGGTACGAGTACTTGATGAAGCTAAGTCCTTAGATCTCGATTTACTCACTACTCGTATAATCACTATGGGAGACGAGGCCAAGGCTAATATTGATCGGGTGGCGGAGGAGACCAAGAAGCTGATGGGGCATCATGCCCGGCTGGTTAAGGCCGGAGAGGAGATTGGGAGCGCCAATATCCGACTTCGATTGGTGGTTTCGGATCAGGCCAAACAGCTTGCGGATCAGGCTATTCAGATTTCTCAGCATGAGGCTGCTACTGGACGATTAAGGAAAACCATGGAAGAGGCCAGTCGGGCCGAATTGCGAAAAATGGAAGCTACTTGCAAAGAACGGATTGACATGGCTATTGCCACGGTGGACGAGGTTCGGAAAGCGGATCTTGAGCAGGTAGAGGAATTGTCCGGGAAGCTTGAGGCTGCAGAGCTTGCTCAAGCTAAGTTGAGGGAGGAGATGGAGGCAATGCGGGGATCCCTTCTAGCCGACTGCTCGAGATACCGATCGGAGAGAGATGCTGCCGTTGGGAGGTTGTTGGCTTCCGAGGCCCGGACAAGGGAGTTTGAGGAGAATGAGGGGATGATGGACGAAATGCTTCAGGATATGTACTTCCGAACTTGGAAGCAGGGCAACCTATCCTGGATGGATGATTATCCCAGGATCATGGCTAAGATCTATCTTCGGGCTCTGGAGGAGGCCAAGGCCGATGCGGATAAAGATGGTGGTGTGGCCTTCAGCATGGATGCGGTCACTGCCCAGTTTGCCAAGGAGGAGAAGGTGGCGGTGAAGGAAGGTATGCGGTTGCTTGCCGCTGAGGAGGTAGGCGTGCAGGTAGAGGATGACGATCAGGATAGTCAGGAAGCAGGCGCTGGTAAGTCTCTCTTTTTAGTTTCTCCATCAACTTGGTTGCTTATTGCTAATGAGTCCTTTCTTTGACTGGACAGGGGGTCAACAGGACAAGGATAAAGCTCCACTGCAGCCGACCCCTTGATTATATCTGAAAAAACTCTTTTTGTGGGTTTGACAGGGTTGTATATGTTAGTCGAAAAATAGTAAAGTAGCCTTTGGGTTATAATATTTTGCCACTTGTAATAAATAGTCTTATTTTTGATGTGTAATTCTTTAACTTGGGCTGATTTTCTTGAATGTTTGTTGCTTTTTCGACATGTCGTATGAGAAATATAGCTATGCATATTCTTGCAATTGAGTTGTGTTTGATGTCGGGTTTTGGTATTAAAACATAATTTCATGACTTGTAATATTAGTGTGTGGTGTGAACAAATTATAGTCATGCATCTGTACATAAAGGAAGAAAATACCGCCTTTCATGTTCTGTTTGTAGATGGCAGTTTCGAATATCTTGTATGACTGAGCATGGAAAGTAGTTGAATGCCCTGCCATCTGATGGTGGATCCACGCATCCATTGGCGAGTGTCTTCTACTCCGTATCCTGTACTTTATGGATTGTTATAGAGGATAGGAGGAAAGCTTTTTAAGTAAAATTGAAATATGTGAAATAGTAAAACTTCCAATCACGGAAGGCCTTCGATGTGCTTAAGTTCGTGGCAAACGGGTTTTGTAGTCACTTTCCCTAGCTGTGGGTCTTGGAGACATTTGTCACCCATCTTACGCCTCCGCGGGGAGTTAATTCTTTTTTACCACAGCCGTACTCAAGACACATCGGAGCCGAGATCGCGCACAGTAACTACCCGGGCCATTATGGCCCGTAATCGTGGGTATTATTCGATTTACTATGGCCGGCTAGCGTGGGTGCCGATCGTCAACTGTGAACTGCCCCTGGCCGGCCACACCTTATGTTGGGGCTTATAGTCGGTTCACAGTTGCCGGCGAGCCTAACGCCGTAATGAGCTGCCTCGGCTATAGTCGGCCTTCTCGGTGGCTTATAATCGGCTCATTACAGTTGGCTTTAAGGGCCGTCGCGAGCAATGAGTTAACCCGCAGCAGAGGGATGCTGGGGCAAAAGTGTCTCATAGGCGAGGGCATAGATTCGCATAGTACCTGTTGGTTTTTGCCCAGGTGAAGTCGCGCCGTGAGGTGCTTTGAGTGGAGATGCTATACGCGTAGGATTTCGTTCAACAGAAAAGGATAAAGTTAACAAGTAGCCAAGATATAAAGGAACAAGTTAAAAAAAAGACAAGGTTTTTTAAAGTGGTTCGGCACGAAAAGGCCTACGTCCACTGATTCTCTTTGTTAATTCACTTCATATGGGCAATACAAGTTAAGAAAAGTATCGACGGAGGTGTTGGATGTTCCATGCCCTCTGGAACACCTCTCCGTCCACTGTTGACAAAATATAGGCTCCGTTGTGGAGATCTTTATGAATTACATATGGTCCATCCCAGATCGGGTCTAGTGCTCCGGGGCGAGGGAAGATTCGCTTGAGGACAAGATCCCCCTCTTGTAAGGTACGATGCTTGACTTTGGAGTTGTATTGTGCTGCCACTTTCTGCTTGTGGGCCGCCGCTTTAAGGACTGCATCATTCCTTCTCTCCTCAACTAGATCCAAAGACATGTGGAGGAGTTCTTCATTCTCTTCTGGGTTATAGTGGATCCTACGGTGGGAAGGCACGATGGCTTCAACTGGGAGCATAGCCTCCGATCCGTATGCCAAAGAGAAAGGAGTGTGCCCTATTGATGTTCTGAAAGATGTGCGGTAAGCCCACAGTGCCGTAGGGAGTTCGTCCACCCAAGCGCCTTTTGACTTTTCGAGCTTCTTTTTTATCAGAGTTTTCAGAATTTTGTTGACTGCTTCGACTTGTCCGTTTGCCTGGGGATACGCTACGGATGAGAAGCTTTTATGAATTCCGTGTTCTCGGCACCAGTTGGCGAATTCCTCGCTGTCAAATTGAAGTCCATTGTCTGATATGATTTTGAGTGGGACTCCATACCTGCACAGAACATTTTTGATCAAGAAGTTAATAACTTTTGCTGAAGATACTTTATTCAGAGGTTCTGCTTCCACCCATTTGGTGAAATAATCAACTGCCACTATAGCATATTTGGCCCCGCCTCGGCCCATCGGTAGCTCGCCGATTAAGTCAATTCCCCATATTGCGAAAGGCCAAGGGCTGGTCATTTGAGTAATCTCAGTTGTTGGTAGCCGTGGAATCTTAGCAAATTTTTGGCATCTGTCACATCTCTTGACGAAATCTAAGGCGTCCTTGCTTAAGGTGGGCCAGAAATATCCGTATCGGAGTATCTTTTTTGCTAATGTTTGCCCCCCGGTGTGATCTCCACAGCTCCCCTGATGGATGTTGGATAAGATTTCCTTGGCTTCCCTTCTGGCGACACACCTTAATAATGGGTTAGAGAAACCGCGCCGATAGAGGATGTCTTCTTGTATTGTATAGCGGGACGCTTTCCTCAAGATTTTCTTGACTTCATTACGCCCGTCGGGTAGTGTGCCACTTTGTAGGTAGTTTCGGATGGGAGTCATCCAAGTTGCTTCTTCGGCTGCAGCTATCAGATTCACTTGCTCAAAACTTGGGACCGTTTGCTTTGAGATGGTTACTGCCCCGAAGATGGCGATGTCTCTCATACTCGCTTGCTTTGCCAAGTCGTCGGCCTCTTGGTTCTCTTCCCGAGGGATGTGTTTGACTAAGTACTGATCCAATCGGCTGAGAAGCAACTTGGTCTTCTTTAGATATGCTATGAGTCGTTCCTCTCGAGCTTGGAATTCTCCTAGTATTTGATTAACAATAAGTTGAGAATCGCTGTGAAGACACAAAGAATTGGCTCCGATTTCTATGGCAATTTCTAGTCCAGCTATCACTGCTTCATATTCTGCATCGTTGTTGGTGGCAGCGAACTCCAACCTTATAGCATAGTGCAGTTCCCCTGGGAGTGATTATTACCACACCTGCCCCCGAGCCTTGTTCGTTAGGTGCACCGTCCACAAAGAGATTCCACTTGATATCTTCTGTTATTTTCAGTTGCTCCTTATCCTCGTTGGTAGTGAACTCTGCAATGAAATCAGCCATGGATTGTCCCTTGATGGCGGTGCGAGGGTGATAGGTGATATCATATTGACTCAGCTCAATACACCATTTAAGTAGTCGCCCGGAAGTGTCGGGACGATGGAGTACCTGCCTCAGTGGTTGATCGGTCAGAACTTTGATGGAATGGGATTGGAAGTAGTGACGTAGTTTTCGTGAAGTGATTAGTAAATAGTATGCTAACTTTTCAAGTTTAGGATATCTGACTTCTGCCCCAGTAAACCTTTTACTGACGAAGTAAACTGGTCGTTGCGTGCGGTTGTCTTCCCTTACCAAGGCAGCGCTTAAAGCGTGAGATGACACAGCAAGGTATAGGTATAATTCTTCGCCTTCGCTTGGGGTCGAGAGTACCGGTGGTTTCTGGAGGTGTTCGATTAGGTTAAGGAAAGCGGTTAAGCATTCGTCCGTCCATTCGAACTTTCCTTTATCTTTCTTTAGAGCTTCGAAAAAGGGGACGCACTTGTCCGTTGCCTTGGAGATGAATCGGCTTAGGGCAGCCACTTTTCCATTTAGGCTTTGCATTTCCTTTCGGGTGGAAGGTATCTTGATGTCCCTTAATGCTCGGACTTGTTCAGGGTTTGCTTCAATCCCTCGGGCATGGACGATGAACCCTAAGAATTTTCCCGATGACACTCCGAAGGAGCACTTTAGTGGATTCAACTTCATTCCATACTGTCGAAGTACCTGGAACATTTCGCTTAGGTGGCTTACGTGATCTTTGGCTTTCCTTGATTTCACCAGCATGTCGTCCACATATACTTCCATAGTTTGTCCTATTAGCCCTGCAAACATCTTGTTGACGAGGCGCTGGTAGGTGGCTCCTGCATTTTTAAGTCCGAAGGGCATCACTTTGTAGCAGTATAAACCCCGGTCGGTGATGAAACTAGTGTGGTCTTGGTCGGGAGCATGCATAGGAATTTGGTTATATCCTGAGTATGCATCCATAAAAGATAGGAGTTCGTGCCCGGCTGTGCTGTCTACAAGTTGGTCGATTCTGGGAAGCGGGAAGCAATCCTTTGGGCAGGCGTCGTTTAGGTTGGAGAAGTCAATGCAGGTTCGCCACTTCCCATTAGCCTTCTTTACTAGTACCGGGTTGGCGATCCATTCTGGGTAAACAGCTTCTCGTATGAAGTCATTGGCAAGTAGATTCTTTACTTCTTCATCGAGGGCTGCTGATCGCTCTGCCCCCATACTTCTCTTTTTTTGTTTTACAGGCGCCTTGGTAGGATCAATGTTTAATACGTGGCATGCTATGTCGGGGGAGATTCCGGTCATGTCAGCGTGTGACCAAGCGAATACATCCAAGTTGTGGCGGAGAAAATCAATGAGTTGTTCCTTCAATTCAGCTTTCAGCTGGGACCCAATTTTCAGTAGCCTACTTGAGTCGTGCTTGTCTACAGATATAAACTCCATAGCCTCTGCAGGCTCGGCGGTGGCCTCCTCCTCTTTGTCCCTAGGGTCTAATTCATTGAAAGGGTCGCTGGTGTATCGAAGAGGAGGGGATTTCTTTAGTTGCTATGCTTCAAGGCTTTTTGTGCAGAGGGCAATCTCTACACCTTTCCCTTTATCTTTCCTATGGTTGTTGCGAAGTTCGGTTACATAGCAGTCTCGTGCAATATCCTGGTCTCCTTCCACTTCCCCTACCCCATTGTCTGTTGGAAATTTCATTTTCAGGCACCATGGGGCTAGGACAATCTGGAAGTCAGACAAGGCTGGTCTTCCTAAGAAGGCGTTGTAGGCCGAATGGTTTTCTATCAGCACAAACGTCTGTTTCCTTACAACGGAGCGGGGATGGCTTCCAATCTCAACAAAGAGGTCCAGCTGCCCGAGGGGCATCTTTGCATCTCCAGTGAAACCGTGTAGTGGTTTATCGCAGGGAGATACATCCTTCATTGATAGCTTCATTTTGTCGAATGTGTGTTTGAACAGGATATTTACAGAGCTTCCAGTGTCTACCAGGATTCGGTAAACTTCGGCGGGACCGAGTCGGGCAGAGATAACCATGGGATCCATGTGAGGGTACTGTCTTCCTTCTAGGTCACGTTTACTGAATGTAATGTCATCACTTTCTTTCCGCTTTGGGTGGCGCTCTTCCATAACCGTATTGACACAGTCTTTATTGTCTCTAAGCGACTTCCCATATCTTTCCATCTCTCTCCAACTTCTGTCTGCGATGTGCGGACCTCCTGAGATGGTATGGACCACTATCTTCTCTTGACTAGAGCTGCTAGCGTTGCGGTTTCCTCTGTCGGTCCCTGGTGAGGGTAGCCTTGGGTTTTCATTGGCAGGAGCTGGAGTCTTGTCTTGACTTTTTACATAACGTTCCAGTTTCTTCCTTCTGATGTGTTCCTCAATCAGATCTCGGAGATGATGGCATTCGTTGGTATCATGTCCGTGAGATTCGTGGAAGCGGCAGAATTTTCCAAACTTCTGTGCGTTATCTGATTCCTTCTTGTATGGTGGGCGTTTGTATCTAACTTCGCCTTGGGTGGCAAGGAAGATATTTTCGACGGTCTCGTTCAAAGGGGTGTAAGTGTCGAATCTTGGTCCTGGCCGATATAGGCGCTTTTCTACCTTCTTGCCCCCAGCATTGTCTCTGGAATCATTTCTTCGAACGTCCCTCGCCACAGCAGGGGCGTTGCCATGGGTCGTCTTATTTTGCTGTCCTGACTGCCCCTCAACGGCAGCATCCTCAAGCCTCATGTATTTCCCGGCTTCATGGAAGAAATCGGGTAAAGTAGCTGGTTTTTCTTTTGTCAATCTTCTAGCAAATTTAGTGTCCGGATGCACTCCACTGCAGAGGGCCATTAGGATAAGCTTCTCATCGGCATCTTGAACTGCGGCTGCTGCGGCGTTGAATCTGGTTAGGTATTGCTGCAGCTTTTCTCCAGGTTTCTGTTTGACGCTGGATAAGGAATAAGCGTCCTTAGGTTGCTCCACATGAATGCGGAACTGACTGATAAATTTTTCTTTCAACATTTCCCATGAGCTGATGGATCCTTGGGGTAGATGACAGAACCAGGAGATAGCAAGATCTGCTAAGAAGAGCGGAAAGCATTTGCACAGTACTCCCTCTGTTGCTCCACTCATGAGCATATGCTGCGTGTACCTCTGTAAGTGTACAACGGGATCGGAGGTTCCTTTGTAGGGTTCCATTGTTGGCATCTTCCATTCTCGGGGGGTGATAGCAATTTTGATATTGCGGGCGAAAGGGCTGGTTACCCTAGCGCCTATCCCTCGATCTCTTTGCTCCCGTTGGACACACTCTCTGAATAAGCGTGCCATCCTTTCATCAGAACTTGGAGCAGATAGAAATGAGTTTGGTTCTGTTCTGTGGGATAGATTCCGTCCAGACGACCTGTAGGGATGGTATCGTCTATCATTCCTCATATTTTCCAGTGGCTGCCTTTGATCTTCTGGGAGCACGCTTGGGTCAGCTACAGTTGGCCTTTGCCTTGATCTCCCCCTGTTGGGTTCTGATCTAAGCGCTTCCTCGGGTCCAACTTCGGGCTGAACTCTAGCTCGGTCCCGTTCACTGGTGTTTCTGTGGTTAGGCAGCATGACAGGCTCAGCTACAGTTGACCTTCGCCCGGTACCTTCCCCATTGGGTTCGGTACCAAACGTTTCCTCAGGCCTAACTTCGGGCTGTGCTCGGTCTTGGCTCCTACCACGGCTACTTCTGCCGTTAGCTCCTTCGAAGAAGGAAGATCTTTGCTGTCTCTGAGATCCTCCAGACTGGGACTCGCCCCATGATTCAGTGTTGTGGTTGGATTCTTCAGCGTCCCTCAAGCGTGACATGAGATGGTCCACCAAGGCTTCCTGTTGGGATGTGAAGCGGTTAGTTACTTCAACAACAACTCTGTCCAAATCTGCCCTAGTAATTGCTGCAGGCTGTTCTGTGGCAGGAGTGGTTGGGTTAGCCTGTCCTTCATTTGTTACCGTTGCTGGAGGAGGACGATTTACTTGATTCGTGACAGCTGGATCTGGAAGACTGCTGGATGCGATGTTTTTTCCTTTGTTAACATCTTTTCTCTGTTTGGGAGGCATGTTTTCCAAGTGGCGGACGATGCTGTTAGGAAAACTTGTTAAGTAGATGAAGCTGAAGCTTCGAGCTTCTACTTCTCAGTGAAAGCACCAAAAATGTTTGCACAAAAAATGGACAAACACCTCAAAGTCGTATGATTTAGTAGATCTTATGTTGTTCTTAGTGATTTTGGAGATTTATGCAAATATATGAAAAGCAGGGGCTAAACTGTAAAAAGACACGCAAATTTATAGTGGTTCGGCCAGAATGTGCCTACGTCCACTTTATATGTTATTTCTCTTCTCCTTTTTTGATTACAAGTACAAAGCTTTGATACAAGTAAAAGAAAGTTGTTTGAAAGTTCCTTCCGTGCTTGAGCTCTCAAACTTGTCCCCATTGCTGTACCCTTGCCCCTCTATTTATAGAGTGAGGCTAGGGGTAGGGGTCCAAGATATGTATAGTCGCTGATGGGCCTGGGCTGATGTGATCTGGCCTGGTATATCTTGGTTCGGCATTGCTTGGTTTGGAGGTGGTTGGAGTGTAGAGTGGACCGGTAGTGGGATGGAAGTAGGTTGGACCGGTGGTGGGATGGAAGTAGGTTGGACCGGTGGCAGTTGGTCCGGTGGTGGGATGGAAGTATATTGGTTCGGTGGCAGTAGGTTGGACCGGTGGTGGGATGGAAGTATATTGGTTCGGTGGCAGTAGGTTGGACCGGTGGCAGTTGGTCCGGTGGTGGGATGGAAGTATATTGGTTCGGTGTTTGCCCAAGACTACCGAATGGGTTCCTGCCGAATGGGCCTTGGAGGACAAGAATACCGGATGGGCTTAGGCGAGCCTGGATGGATGAGTCATGCTCCTCGGTCTCAAGGTCTTCTAGGTGTGAATGCGCCCAACAGGAAGAAATATAAAGACGAAATCTGGTGCGATGTTGTGGACATGGACGTTTGTCATTTGTTGCTGGGGAGACCGTGGCAGTATGATAGGGCGGTGCAACATGATGGGCGTACCAACAGTTACAGTTTCATGTTTGAAGGCACAAAGATTACTCTAGTTCCAAAGAAGCGACAGCCGGAGGAAAACAAGTTGGAGGAGATTGAAGAGCTCAAAACTTTGTTATCGTTGAAGGAGTTTGTGAAGGAAGTAGAGGAGGAGCCTGAAGTATTTTTATTGATTGGGCGAGAGAGCCGTGAAGAAGTTGAAATTCCAGAAGAAGTTAAACCAGTTTTGAAAGAATTTGACGATGTATTTCCAGAGGAATTACCAACGGAGTTTCCACCGTTGAGGGATATTCAACATCAGATAGATCTTGTTCCAGGAGCAGTGTTGCCACACAGACCACATTATCGAATGAGTCCGAAGGAACATGACGAGTTGCGGAGGCAGGTAGAAGAATTGCTTGAGCAGGGGCGTGTACAGGAGAGTTTAAGTCCTTGTGCTGTACCAGCATTATTGGTACCCAAAAAGGATGGAACGTGGAGGATGTGCACTGACAGTCGAGCATTGAATAAGATTACTGTGAGATATAGATTTCCAATGCCGAGGTTGGATGACTTGTTAGATCAAATAAGCGGAGCTACTATATTTTCAAAGATTGATTTGAAGAGCGGATATCATCAAATTCGTATCAGACCAGGCGATGAGTGGAAAACTACTTTTAAAACCAGGGAGGGTCTATACGAATGGTTGGTCATGCCATTTGGTTTATCCAATGCACCGAGTACTTTTATGAGAGTGATGAATCAGATTTTTAGACCATTCATTGGGAAGTTCGTGGTGGTGTATTTCGATGATATTCAGATTTACAGTGGGAGTCCAGAGGAACATTTGAATCATCTTAGAGAAGTGCTGATGGTATTGCGACAAGAACAATTCTATGCTGCAACGAAGAAATGCGTGTTCATGACGCATAGTGTTTTATTTTTGGGATATGTTGTATCGGAAGAAGGAATACAGGTTGACCAAAGTAAAGTCGAAGCAATTAGAGATTGGCCGCAGCCCAAGACGATAACGGAAGTTCGTAGTTTTCACGGGTTAGCTTCATTTTATCGAAGGTTTATTCCACACTTTAGTAGTGTGATGGCGCCTGTGACTGATTGTATGAAGGGTAAACAGTTTACATGGACGGAGGAAGCAGGAGTTGCTTTTGAGCGAATCAAAGAACTTTTGATGTCTGCACCAATTCTAATATTACCAGATTTTCAGTTAGTGTTTGAACTACATACTGATGCATCCAAGGTTGGAATTGGAGGAGCGTTGAGTCAGAAGGGACGTCCAATTGCATATTTCAGTGAGAAGTTGTCAGGAGCAAAGATGAGATACAGTACATATGATGTGGAATTCTATGCTATTGTGCAATCTATTAAACACTGGAGACATTATCTATTTCAGAAAGAGTTTGTTCTGTATACTGATCATGAAGCATTGAAGCATTTGCAAGGGCAAGACAAGATTTCAGCAAGACATGCATCGTGGATTGCATATCTGCAACAGTTTACATTTGTTGTGAAACACAAGTCGGGAGTGACGAATCGTGTGGCTGATGCGTTGAGTAGAAGAAATCACTTGTTAACTACATTGAAGGTTGAAGTGACGGGGTTTGAAATATTGCCAGAATTATTTACCGATGATCCTTACTTTGCAAAGTTTGTTGATAAAGTCAAGGAGGGAGAGACGGATGAGTTCGTGATGGTAGATGGTTTTCTTTTTAAAGGAAATCGATTGTGCATACCGGAGGGTAGTCTGAGAATGAAGATTATCAAGGAGTTACACGAAGAGGGACATGTTGGGAGAGACCGTACCTTACAGTTGATTTCACAGTCCTACTTTTGGCCATCAATGAGGAAAGAGGTGGAAAGCTTTGTGGAGCGTTGTCATATTTGTCAGGTTTCGAAAGGAACTGCGACTAATGCTGGTTTATATATGCCATTACATGTACCAATTAAACCATGGGTTGATGTGAGTATGGACTTCGTGTTGGGATTACCGAGGACACATCGTGGTAACGATTCCATTTATGTGGTAGTTGACCGATTCTCGAAAATGGCACATTTTATCGCTTGTAAGAAGACGGCGGATGTTGTTCATGTTGCCCAGTTGTTTTTCAAAGAGATATATCGACTTCATGGATTGCCAGAATCGATTGTGTCGGATAGGGATACTCGTTTTCTGAGTCATTTTTGGTTGAGTTTGTGGAAAATGGTGGGAACAAAGCTGAAATTTAGTAGTGCTTATCATCCGCAAACAGATGGACAGACAGAGGTTGTGAACAGATCGTTGGGAAACTTATTGAGGTGTCTTGTTCAGGATAATCTGAAGAGTTGGGATATATAGTTATGCCAGGCAGAGTTTGCCCATAATCATGCTGTGAATCGTAGTACTGGGTTCAGTCCATTCCAGATTGTATATTCTAGTATGCCAAAAGGACCGTTGGATTTAACGGTAGTGCCACATTCGAAGGGGACAATTAAGAAAGCCGCTGATTTTGTCGAGGGGTTGACGGAATGTCATAAAATCGTTCAGGAACGATTGGAGAAAGCAAATGAGAAGTATAAACGTTCTGCAGATCTGAAGCGAAGGAATGTTGAATTTAATGAAGGAGATATGGTTTATGCTGTGTTAACAAAAGATCGTTTTCCAGTAGGCGCTTATAACAAGTTGAAAGCCAGGAAAATTGGCCCTGTAGAAGTCGTGAAACGAATTAATGAAAATGCTTATAAGTTGAAGCTGCCAAAGGATGTGTACACGTCTGACGTATTCAATGTTAAGCATCTCGTACCATATCATGGGAATGAATCCGATGAAGAAGAATTCACAAATTCGAGGACGAATTTTTCTCAACCTGGGGAGGATGATGCAGCCCAGAAGGATGTTCAGAATGATAAAGAGTTAGGTCGCATACGACCTAACGAATCTTCTAAGTCGTTACTGGTTGTTGAAGCACAAATTGGTAGAGTGCTAGGTCGCGAACGACCTAACAAGGCCTTTAGGTCGCACCAACGACCTAGTGAAGATCGACAATGACCTAGCGAAGAACTACGAGCTAACAAGGAGGCTAGCGAGTTAGCAGTGTGTGAAGATTGGCGGGGAGCTGAAGTGTTAGGTCGCGAGCGACCTAACGTATCCTTTAGGTCGCACCAACGACCTAGTGGAGAGCTACGACCTAACAGTCTGAAGAGAAAGGAGATACGACCTAGCGAGTTACGACCTATGATAGGTCGCAGGAAAACGTTACGACCTAAGTTAGGTCGCAAGGAGTTAGGTCGCAAGAACTTAAGTCGTGAAGAAGTTTTGAAGCCGCTTCTGTTAAGTCGCTAAGGAAGGAATGCCGTTCATTCTTAGGTCGCGAAGCTCCAGATGCCGTTCATTTGTTAAGTCGCAAGAAGTGTTAGGTCGTTAACGACCTATACTAAGTCGCTAAAGGAAGCTGATGTATTGAAGTTAGGTCGCGTGAGTTGTATTTTAGGTCGTGACCGATGTATGTGTTGTAAAAGAGTTGTGTTGTACTTATGTTGTAATGTTTTTAGGTCGGACTGTCTTAGGTCGTGACATTTTCTTAAGTCGAGATGTTTTTAGGCCGTGCTTTGTTTAGGACGCCTGTTTTCTAGGTCGAAGGTTATAGGTCGGAAACGACCTAAGTGTTGTTGTAATTTGTGTGCGTGTGTTGTAGCCTATAAATAGGCAAGTTGTTTCATTTTGTAAGGTTGTTGAATATTGAATAAAATTCTCTTTTGTTAGCTTTGTGCTTTCAATTTCAATTGGTAGTCGAGTGTATCTCCTATCTCCACTTACGTCATTCGAGTGCGCTTGAATCATCGTTTGTTGAAGCCGATTCACGGTATCTTGTGAGCAAGATCAACGTCGAAGAATCGTAGATCTCTTTCCCGGTATCTTCGGATCAACGAGTCAGAGATAACTAAGAATTCGGTATCTTCGGATCAACGAATTCGGGCATTTCAGTATCCATCAATCCATCGATTGCTACATTCAACGATCGACATTGTTTTTGTAATATCCGCTGCGTTAGTAGTGCATAGGGTGTATGTATGCATGGCCACAAAGAAGTAGGGTGGACGTGTGCCGGTAGAGGAGTTCGCATGAATGGAAGGTATGTGTAAATAGGAGAAACAAAAGGGAAATGAAATGTGGAAAGTTCGATTTTGGGAAAAGGTGATGTAAAGTATAACTACTGTTAAAATGACTTACTTAATAGAAATAAATAGAAAAAGAAAAAAAGTTATATTCACCTTGATTGTGCTGAGGAAACAAAAACTTGATCTATCAATATGAAGTAGCAGGAAGATGCATTCATTACAGACTTTAGATTTCAAGAGGAAGAAAATGAATGGGGCGGTGGTTTATATAGGCAGAGAGAGATTCTTCATAAATGAAAGGTTAAACATATAAGTCAGTTTACCATCATCAAATAGATAAGAATGGTAAGGCATAATTATGGAAAAGATAGGATTGCTGAGATACGCCGAATTAATAGAACTGACTAGCTTTTTTTTCTTTTATAGTAAGTTAATAATTTCTCACTCTCTAAACAATTTTTATACACCCTTAACCACGTTATTGCCCTACCGCAATTTGGTCTCTGATTACAATTCCGCTCGTGACGTTTTACTCCAAATTTTATTTTATATCCATAACGATTTTTATTTTATTTATTTATTACTTTTTTTTAAACAAAATTTATTGTTATATTAGCGGGATGTTACAAACTTCCCTCCTTAAAGAAATTACGTCCTCGCAATTTATTAGAGAGTACTATATGATATTTGTATATTAAAAATCGTATTATCAACTATAAAATCCCAACATCCATGACTCGATGAATATATATATAAATATGTACCTAATGGGTTTCAATTAACTCAGGATGTGATTTCCTAATTTGCTCCGCAGTTTCCCAAGTGCAGTCTTTGGGATTATCTAACTATTGAACTTTGACTAGTGGAACTTGCATGTTTCTTAAATGTTTCATCTTTGAGTTCACAATTCTAGCTGGCTCAACGGTGAAAGCCAAATTCGGTTCAATTTCTAGTTCCTCTAGCTGCTTTGGTTCTATAATAACATCGGAATCCCGTAGACATTTCCTTAATTGGGATACATGGAACACGTTATGAACTCTGAATAGATAAATTGGTAATTCAACTCGGTAAGCAAGGCTTTTAATACGTTCCATAACTGGATAAGGTCCAATATACCTTGGAGCTAATTTTTCTTCTTTGCCGAACCTTACAACTCCTTTCATTGGAAATACCTTTATAAAAACGTAATCTCCAATCGCAAATTCCAAGTCCCTTCTACGTTGGTCAACGTAGCTCTTCTGTCGAGACTGAGCAATCTTCATACGATCTCTAATAAGCTCGATTTTCTCAGTCGTTTCTCAGACCATATCTGGTCCTAGTATAAGTCTATCTCCAGTTTCTAACCAACAGGCTGAAGAAAGACGTGGTCTTCCATATAAAGCTTCAAATGGTGCCATACCAATACTGGAGTGAAAACTATTATTGTAGGAGAATTCAATCAAATGAAGATATTCTTCCCATGAACCCCCGAACTCTAAGATACATATCCTGAGTAGATCTTCTACAACTCGATTTATTCTTTCAGTTTGTCCATCTGTCTAAGGATGGTATGCTGTGCTTAGATTGAGTTGTACACCCAAGACTGAATGCAAGCTTTGCCAGAATTGACTGGTAAATATTAGATCACGATCACATACTATATTCTTTGGAATTCCGTGCAATCGTACAATATGTTTCAGGAATAGTGTGGCTAAACTTTCTGCAGTTCTATTTATTTTAACAGGAATGAAATGGGTACTTTTAGTGAGTCTATCAACTATGACCCATATACTTTCATTTCCTGACCTTGATCTGGGAAGTCCATCAATGAAATCCATAGAAATCTATTTCCATTTCCATTGAGGAACTTCGAGAGGTAATAAAGTCCACTGGGCTTTTGATGCTCGCCCTTAACTAATTGGCATGTAACACATCATTTCACATATTCACCAATGTCTTTCTTCATTCCTTCCCAATAGTACATCCACTTCATATCATTGTACATCTTTGGACCACCGGGATGTATAGAAAATAAGGATCGATGACATTCGTCTAGAACTTCTTTTCTCAAATCGGTTGTGTTAGGAACACACAGTTTTCCTTTAAATTTCAAGTACCCCTTCAAGTCTAACTCGAACTTGCTGAGAGCTTCTGATGCATTACCGTTCTTCAACTGATTAATTTGATCGGCTAGGATTGGGTCATTTCTTTGATTAGCCTGAATTCGATCTAGTAAACTCGGTCGAATATCCAGGCTTTCCAACATGGCTGTTATTTCTTCCACTCTTCTAAACTGGAGGTTACAAGAAGATACCACTTCTAATTCTTACCATTCTACCAACGTCATTGACACTACAGCTTGGTGTTTTCGGCTGAGAGCATCTGCCACCTTATTGCCCTTACCTGGCGTATAGTGAATTTCTAGATCATACGCGGCTAGAAATTCTAACCATCGTTGTTGTCGCATATTCAAGTCTTTTTGAGAAAATAAATATTTTAATGATTTATGGTCTGTGTATAAAACAAACCTTTCTCCCAATAAATAATGCCGCCAAAGTTTTAAGGCAAATACCACGGCTGCTAACTCAAGATCATGAGTTGCATACTTTACTTCATGAGGCCTGAGTTGTCTAGACACATAGGCTACAACTCTGTCTCGTTGCATTAATACTACATCAAGCCCTGTTCCATAGGCATCTGTGTATACTACCAGATCCTGATTTCCTTCTGGAACTATTAATATTGGAGCGTTAGAAAGTAATTCTTTAGTCTTTTGGTAAGCCCCTTCACATTTATCTGACCAAATAAATTTAACTCCTTTCTTCGTTAAATTAGTTAGTGGAGCAGAAATCTTGGAAAAATCTTTTATAAATCTTCTATAATATCCTGCTAAACCTAAAAAACTTTTGATTTCTGTTATTGATTCAGGTCGCTTCCACTTTTGAATAGATTCAACCTTAGCTGGGTCGACTGAAATTCCTTTCTCCAAGAGTATATGTCCCAAAAATTTCACTTTCTTCTGCCAGAAGTGACATTTTGAAAATTTCGCTTTAAGTTGGTGCTCTCTTAATGTTTCTAACACCAGTTTCAAATGAATCACATGCTCTTATTTTATCCTTGAGTAGACGAGGATATCATCAATAAAAACTAGAACAAACTTGTCCAAATAGCATCTGAAAACTCTATTCATCAAATCAACAAAATAAGCTGGGGCATTCGTTAATCCGAATGGCATAACTAACCATTCGTAGGAACCGTATCTAGTTCGAAATGTTGTCAGTGGAATACTGTCCTCATCAACTCTTAGTTGATGAAAACCTGTGGCTAGATCTAGTTGTGAAAAGACCTTTGCACCACTTAGTAGATCGAATAGATCATCAATCCTTGGCAGTGGATATTTATTCTTGATAGTATAGTCATTCAATTTTCTGTAATCTATACAGAGTCGAAATGATCCATCTGCCTTTTTAACAAATAAAGCTGATGCCCCCCAAGGAGAACTACTCGTTCTGATGAAATTCTTTTGCTCAAGATCCTCTATTTGAGATCTTAATTCTTCCATCTCACTAGGGCACATTCGATTTGGTGGTCTACTAAAAGGTTGAGTTCCAGGTTTCAAATCTATCCTGAATTCAACTGCTCGATGTGGTGGTAGACCAGTAACTGGTTCAAAGATATCAGAAAAATCTCTAACTACTGGAATCTGTCCTATTTTATCTTATTTAGATTCCAAAGCAGATAAAGAATAACCTGAACTGGCATTTGCTTTTTCTAGAGCTATAAGGATTCGCATGGGGTACTCAGGATGTTGGAGAGTGATTACTCGTTTCGGATAGTGTAAATGAGCTTGATAGTGCTCAAGCCAGTCCATTCCCAAAATAACTCCATAACTCAACGAATCCATAATAAACAAATCACATGAGAAAGAATACCCAGATAAGCAAATTATGAATCCACTACATTTCGTTTCTAGGGTAACGCATCCTCCAATAGGATTGGCCACCCTAAGAGAATTGTTAAGAGAAGAAACATCCAATTTTAAATTTTCTACTATTCCTTTCGATATAAATGAATGTGATGCACCTGTATCGAAAAGAATTCTAATATATAATCCATGCTATAAAATTGTACCTTCTAGGACCGAAGCTTGTTTTCCCTCATTTGGTTTCATTGAACTGGGACCATCTAGTGCGAACATTTTCCCTTGAGCCTGCTTCTTCGGCTTTGTGCATTGTCTCGCTATATGTCCCATTTCATTACAATTGTAGCATTTCTTCATAGGACCTTGACCTATGTTTCTACATTCATTGGCATAATGACCCTTTTTTCCACACGAGTAACATTCTACTTGTGCTTTAGATTGTTGCTTCTTTTGGTCTTCTTGCTTAGGCTGGAATGGTTGCTTATTCTTTCAAAATTTTGCATTCTTCTTCGAGAAAATGGACTCTTCCTTTATTGCTGGTTTTTCTGAGTAGGTTGACTTTCAAAAACCGAATCTCGCTCTCGTACCTTTTCAAATCTTAAAGCCATATCCACAATTTCTTTAAATGGAAATCTGAGTTGAGTAAGTAATTTATCTCTCAGTTCAATATTTAGGCCAAGCACAAACTTCTCATTCTTTTCCAATGGGGTGCTAATGAGTGCCGGTCCATATGTCGATAGTGCATTAACTTATTGACATACTCGGTTACAGATAAATTTTTCTGAGTAAGGTCAATAAATTTTCGAAGCAGTGTTGCTCTCTCTGCTTCAGGCAGAAAATGGGCTTCGAAAATATCTTTGAATTCTTGCCAAGATATGTCTTCCTCTCAAGTTGCAGCAGTTATGGCTTCATACCAATCTAAGGCACCTCCTTGTAACTGTCGAGATGCTAACCTTCTCTTGTCCTGATCAGAGAGATTCAGATCTCCGAAGATTCTTTCGCATGTTCTCAGCCATGCATGAACTCCCATTATGCCTTCATTTCCCAAGAATGGTTTACCACCTAGACTTGAGTAGTCTTTGTAGAGCTTGGTAAACTCTGATCCAGGATTTTGATTATTGTCTCTGAGCATGCCTATATCCTGAACACGCTTCATGACTTCGACCCATTGATCCATAGTTAAAAGTACATTTGGATTGCTTGATTGACCATTTGGTGACTCAACTGTCGAGCCTGTTCTGGGTCTACCTGGTCCTAGCATTTTCTGATAAAGAACATATGTCATTTTATTATATAATAAAATTTCACTAACAATTACGTATGTAATACAAATATGTATCAAGTATTATCCCAATGTTTTCCCATTAAAACTCGTCTATCACCTATACGAGTTAATCCCAATTCCCGTTGGTTTTACTGACAGGGTAACAAACTAAGTCTAACTCCCTTATAGTCAATTGTGTTCTAATTACTGATTTATACAAATTCTTTTGAATCCTCGCTCTGATACCATGCTATGACGCCCCGGCTTCAGTGACCGAAAAATCATAGGGAGTTTACCGTCTGATGGCTCGGATCAATGGGCACTAAAGGAGCGATCTCTCGTCTATACTGCTTTGGATCAACATGGATATGTTTAAAATACCTAAACATTTCTGAAATGATACGTATCTCATCTCGATGCAATGTAGTATACACGAGTTTAGAGAATTTGTATCTAAATCACATAGCAAAACACAATATATAATGGTTTCACAGAACAACGAACCAAAAAGATAGATATATATACATATGCATAGGTACAAACAGACGTCAGACTATCACCATATATCTACAACTAAGTCATCATGCATACTATATATAACTGTCCCAAAAATGACGTCCTAATACATACACGGACAAATATATACAAAAGACATACGACATGACTACACAAAATCAACTTAGCATAGTCAACGGACTCTAAATGTATCTCTCTAACATTTCTCCTCCAGATAACTCTAACAGTTCCTTTGAGGCAGGTAGCAAGTGTGCGTCCGTGAAGCTCTAAACCTACAACTACCTTAAATTTATACACTGTATGCCAGTTGCCTTCCATCTCAATGTCGTATGAACTCACCTCAAAACGTGAAAAGGTAATAATCCTGAAAAGCCTCGGTCTGACCCGAGGAGTTGTCACAAAACAAAACCTCGAGTCAGGCTATAAATCTAGCTGTGAGTATAATAGTGTAACAATGATTCATATAAATGTGTGGAGTCGGGTTATATATGTGATATTAAAAGAAATAAATATGTCACACACTCCATAATCTAAAGTCGTCCACATCCCATTAAATTATTTCAATTCAAATACACGTGTCATGACACTATTTAAAGTGAATCACAGCTGCAACTCTAATCAACCGGGATATCACATCCTATTCATTTATAAGTTGCATTCATTATTCAATAAACATACCGCTGTCAAGTCATTCATTTACGAGGTAGGGAATTACTAGTGAATCCTATTCATTATTCACTCTTACTAGACTCTATATCAAATCGATATTACAGCCTTTTTCATCCGTATATCTTTCGATCAGAAATTGTGGGTGCTCCCACACGATCTATTAGTTGCACTATCTTCTCTTGTTCACCGTTGGCGCTCACCCCGTTGTGCTGTAATCTTCACCTTTGTTTTACCACATATCCATCAATGAGATTACTCTCGATTCTTCCTTGTTTCCCGTTTGCACCGCGCCTGTCACCGTAGTTGTATCCGTGCAACAGATCGTTTGGACAATTAGTGACGAGGGACCAGGTCGTCATGATTCAGGGAGCGACCCCGAATCTGTCCGCTTGGATGGATTCTAGCATCTAGTAGTCTCACCTCGTCTCGTTTGCTTCATCGGTTAAATTCATTCAAATTCTTTTGTATTTAACTTCCCAATATACCATTTATCCCCAAAATGGTATCGTTTTCTATTTTATATCACATATAAATGTCGTGTTCATGCAATATAGCATTAACTTGTAGTATATAACATCATGAACATTCATAACATGTAAACACAATTTGGAAGAAATTCATCGGATTTGAATTTAAATTATAAAATATACGTTTAAAATTTAGACTTGATTTTCAATGATGTCATTTTAATTTAATTTATAAAAATTTTCCATAATTTTTAATTTAGAAAATAAAATATTTTCGGTTGAAGCGTTTTGCGTCAAACGTCGGTTCATTTGAAGTTTTATAAAATAAGTTAACCGGTTTATTTTATTGTTGTTTTGTGATCACGTAACGTTGTCGTGCGTGATCGTATCTTTATTTCAGTTGTTCGCGGTCCATACGCGAATGGAATATTGCATAGCGTTGTACTCTAAAACTTTTTTGGTTTTGTTCATCCATCTACACACCTCCGACGAGTGAACCGAGACCATCGTCGTGATGCGCTACACAATACGGTCCTGCTGGTACCTTCCGTTTTGACTGTAATGCTTCCGTTCATCATACGGTCGTGAAACTTAACGGTGTCATTTCTGATCACCACGGGGTCCGTCGGTTAAGCAAAAGCTAGTCGATTTGTTCGTCTCACTTCCCTCTACATATTTCCCTTTGGTTGCATGCTCAAAATCATCATAGATTCTGAGTTATTAATAATTAAAGTTTTGGGACAAAAGTTGTTTTATAAATTTTGCATGGATAGTGTTCATTT
This sequence comes from Allium fistulosum, assembly GCA_030737815.1. Taxonomy (NCBI): domain Eukaryota; kingdom Viridiplantae; phylum Streptophyta; class Magnoliopsida; order Asparagales; family Amaryllidaceae; genus Allium; species Allium fistulosum. Next base: position 757,491,281 of record CM060902.1, read on the forward strand.
TATAAAGCATGCACGTCATTTTCTATTCATTGTTTTTCAAAGCAAGCATTCACGTTTTTTTTCTTTTCCGAACATTTAAAATGAACCACACCTCTTCCCTTAAACACATACTCACGCATATAACCTCCTTCCTTTTCTAATATATAATCCACTTTTTATTTTTTTTATTTTTTTCATGAAAATGAACAAATTTGTTCATATTTTACTCACGCATGATGAGAGCAGGGATCTTGTTTTTTCATTCTTTTGCTACTGCATTTGAGACATTCATTTTTACAAAAACTTGGCCACCTTTCTTTTTTTTTCTTTACTTTCATCCATCACGAAAACAAAGTGCACGCATGAAATTAAAATGGAGACTACATTCCCTTATCCGCAAAACATGAAATTTGTAAACATTTGACATTTTTCCTTTTCTACAATTGAGCTTTTATATATATATATATATATATATATATCTTATATATAAAGCGAATACTTGGAGAGGTGAAGCCTTTTTCGAATTGCCAATACTACCCCAGCCTTATTCGACAGAGAAAATTATATCATACGGTCAAATTTGTCTTCTCTAGACCACGTTTCTGACCCATTTCCTCAGCACGTTTTTAACCTATCTATACCATGTTTTTCCCCTAGCTATTTCTTCATACCTCAATTCCATTGCCCTAAATACTCCTCACCTCGCTTCCCAATCTCAAACCATGAAAAAAACTAGGCCTGAAATCAAAGCAGACTTAAGTGGTTTGCATATGGAATTCACCATAGACTAAATAATAGTACGGCAGTAAAGGTTTTGGGTATGACTTCTTTCGCGTTTCTTTTAATTTCAGATATAATTATTCTTCTTTTGTGACTGAATTGTGTGGATTTGCTTTTAAAATTATTATTGGTCTGAAAGTTCACGATGTTATTGCTATGTTATGTATCGTATTTCTATGATATAAAGATTTTGAAAGCTTGGATTTACGTTTGCAACCAGACTGGGTTGAAGTAGGGCTACAGAGGGTTTGGGTAAGTGTTATTCAATGCTTTACAAACCGTAATTATATTAGGTTCTTAAAAATGAAAGTAAGTTGCGACTTAATGCTATTTATTTTTGTATTTTCTTACAGAGTTAATCATTTTTTTGTTCAAATTATTACAGAATTTTGAATCCCAGGCCCTAAAATTTCATAGATCTAATTTAACCTAGCATGTCCTACAAAGGAGGGTCGGACTTCATAATTTGGTTACAGGTATTGCTTTTTAGACTATAGCTATTTTACATTGAAGGATTCTTTTTAGACTGTAGCTATTTTTTCATTAAAAGATTTATAACGTATGATACCATAATATTAATATAAATTTTCTATCACTTCCACTAAATGATAAAGAATTTAATGCATTGGAAGGTTGAGGCTAATTTTGTTTTTTTCCCCACGTTTTGTTTACATTTCCCAAAACTACCATTATCCTTGACTCCATGTTTCAACCATTCAAGCTCTTCTCCCCTAGAAAATTTTGAAAAATGAAATTTTCGGTATTCATTAAAGCCGTGAATTCTATTTTATGATCGGATTAATGTTCCCAAGATATTGAGAATAGAGAGAATGGAGTGGGCTTGGTAATGGCAGAATAGGGATGAGACCTAAATGCTTTTTCATATTCCAACCGAATCCAAAAATTTGTAAGCTTTTCATTGCTACATTTTCTAAGATTAAGATTTGATTTTTAAAGGTTTGACTAGATTCTATAAAAGGCTAAAATCTAATTTCTATTCAAGATTAACGTATAGATAAATTATTTACATCCCAAGGACATTAAATTGTCTTCTCATGAAAAAAACTGACACACACACACAATGAAAAACACATTTTCTAAATTGATGAGGTACCTCATTTATTTTCATTTACTGTTATATGATATTCATGTTTATAATTTGGAGTTTTACATTATTGTGTCTGCATGTGATATGTGCGTTATTTCTGGTGTGATATGTGTGCTGTGTGATTTGAAGTGTGTGCATGTGTATTTTTATGTCCCAGGTGTATGCATATGTGTGTGTTAATAGGTATTAGTTACATTATATGTGGCTGCTGCATTTGCGTGTGTGAATTTGTATTAGTGTTGTGTTGTGTATATGTGTTCAAGTATGTATGCCTGCACAATAGTTTGCATATCCTTATTCTTTACATGCTGCAATATATATAATTTCATGCGTGTTTTCATGCGAGTACTGATGTGATTGAGGGTTTGCTTACATGTGTATGTGAAGAGTTTGTATGAGTTTTTACCAAAAAGTGCATGTGAAGGGATTTGCCAGTTCTTTCTCTTAAAAAAATATATGTATACAATAATAATATATATTAAGTTAAATATATGTCTACCGTTTTGATCATTTGCTTTAAGTTTTCCTTTACAGATTGACTTTGGTTACCTTCGTATGGATATAATATGGTATTCATCCATTTGCTTTGTCACCTTCTATGTGTTTCTTTATGTTATAACTTTGTTTTCTTTTTAACAATAGAATAAGCCTCAAAACATACACTTTTTATGCATGTCAGTCTATATTTGATCTTCCATTAGTTTGTTGATGTGTACTAATACTCAAAATGTTGCATTTTTGTAATGTAGATAACCGCTTTTTTGGTAGTTAATACCACTTAAAATTTTACATTAGCGTTGCAAATTTAATGACAAAGCTTTCAGGATCAACGAAAAAATGAACATTACTTACAAAAGTGAAACCTAATTTGTAATGTAAGCTGATACACACAGACACTAATTTGATGGATAGGTTGTCTTAGTAAGCTTGAGTAATTAACCACCATAAAACTTTTATTATGAAGACCACCTAATTGACACTATTTTCTCTATTGCAGACGATGCATAGATCCTGCTTGGACTTAGATCAAACATACTTTTGAGCAAAAGAAAAAAGAAACACACATTTCCCGAATTGAAGAGGTATCTCATTTATTTCCATTTACTGCTATGTGCTATTCGTTTTTATGATTTAGAGTTTTACATTGCTTATGTTCTATGTTGTTATCTTTGTATGATTATAAAATGGTATTCATTCATTTGGTTTGTCATCTTCTATGTGTTTCTTTATGTCATAACTCTATTTTCTTTTTAACAGTAGATCAAGCCCCAAAACATATACTATTTACGCATGTCAGTTATATTTGAGATGCTATTAGTTTGTTGATGTGTGTTAATACTCAAAATGTTAGCCGTTTTTTCGTAGTTAATACCACTTAAAATTTTATATTAGCATTGCAAATCTAATGGCGAAGCTTTCAGGATCAACGTAAAAATGTAAAAATAAATAGCATGGTATGAAACATAGAATCATCGATTCTTCACTTTATTTGTTTTTTACTTCAGTTTGGGATAATAGTTAAAACTGAGATAGTAGCTTCATCAACTTGGGTAATTAGGAAGAGGTCAAAATCGAACATTAAGTTAACTATAGCTATGACTTGATGTAGTCTATTTTTAGTCTTCTGCTGTCTGAACTAACCCATGATTTATGATAAACTGACTATGTTGTTATTATTAATATTAATATCATCGTCATCATTGTTATTATTATTAATATTAGTTTGAATAAGGATTCTGAGGTGAATTGTTGTTATAACATTTAAGAATTTATATCATATAAATGAGTATGATTTCACAATTATGGTTGTTCCTTTTTCTACTAAACTCGGGTTGTAGGAATTTAGATTCTACTAAGAATCTACACAATATCATTTGTCATGTACAATATTGTAGATTCCATTCATTATGGCTGCCTTTTTAACATTTTGTTACTATACAAACATGTTTATAGCGTAATAGATTTTTTCAGTTGCAAGTTGTGTTAAACATTCTAATTTTGTAGTATAAAATTTTACCATCCACCACCCAAGGGTTTTGTGTATATATAGTTAGTACAATCTTTGGACTTAATCCTTTATTCTGTGAATCAATATTTAATATATTTGTTTAGCTTCATGATATTGTTGCTGATTGGGAATGAAACATAAATTTGATTTATGACACGAATGCTAGGAATTTTGGTTAGCTATTTGAATTTTATTACTTTAGGTTTACCAGTCCACATTTTTAGTTGTACACAGTACTATGTCAACCTTTTCAATGTATAATTTTCTTGAATTGCATTATTATTTTGCATTTCTATAAATTACAACTTATATTTTTTCTTTCGTAGTCAGTATAGTACCTAAGGAACTTTATGAAAAAAATATTTTTAATGACCAACAGGTTGAGCTTATAATGACTGAACTCAGTGATGTTTCAGTTGAGAAGGGCCAGGAGAAATATCAAAACCGTGCGTCCTTATGGTTGGAATTTATTTTATTTAATTAAGTATATTTATTATTTGAATTGTACTGATATATGGTGATTGATAGATTGGGAAAGTCAAGATATTGAGAGGCTGTCAATATGATTAGGGATGCAGAAGTTAGAAGTCAATCTGGAGTTGATTGAAGGGAAAGAGTTCTGGAATGGAATTAGATTTTTATAGTTATTTTATGGTAAATTTTTAATATGTGTTTTCATATGTGAAATTTATTAGTATATAGGACCTCTTATATAACAATTACATTTGTAATAGTATGCTTGATTAGGGCATGGAGTTTTGGAATTCAATAACGAGAATTCAGAAACACTATTCGCCCTCTAGCAATGCATATATTTTAATTTTTGTGTACACAGTTGGTAACCCAAAATTGATGCATGGATGGTTTGAAACCTAAAGCTTATCTGAACTAGAGTTTTATGCCTGTCTAATGATATTATAGCAATTATGTTTTTTTTTTCTTTCCACAGTAGGTGTAAAAACAGTACAAAAAATTCTCGATATATTAATACGGTGGTTTAATATCTTTTAAAAGAGAGATAGTGCAAGGTTTTTAAGTTTCAAACTACTGGAAGTGTTAATTTTAATATTTGTTACATTTCCCTATATATTCGTGTAATAGTTGACTATTTTTTTTTACCTGTTTGATTATCTTCTAAAATAACTTAGTTTCAATCACATTTTGATAAATGATTGATTTTTGCATGTACACGCACAAAAATAATCAAACATTACATGCACGTCAAAGTCATTTTGAAAAATAAAAAAATCTTAAACACAACGTTTGTAAATACAAATTTCTCCTGCGCACGTGCATCGCACGTGCCAAAGTACTCGTATACTATAATGCAAAACCTTTGGTCAACAGGTCAAAGTGAAGCCTTTTTTGGAATACCCGAAATACCTATATTGCAAATTCGAAATAACAAATGCTGCAAGGCTATTTTTGTATTTCTAAACCATCTTATCCCACGTTTGAGAAACATCATCATCCCACGTTTCATTCAAGTTACTTCCATATGACTTCGGACTTCCCCTTCTCCTCTGTTGAAAATAACTATAATTCCTCTTTCTCCTAAATTCCGAAATTAATTTATCATCTTATACTGTAAACCAACAATGGGGAATCAAAATGAGCAAGTTGTGTGCTTGGTGTAATTTGGTGACAGACCCATCGTTATGTCACCCAGGGAGAAGAACATCGAGGAGAAGAACACCCCGTTCAGTACTCCAATCCCCGAGTTCCTTCACCAGTTTGGCCAAGTTTATCTACTACAGCTAACTGTTTGCGGTATCTTCATTTTTCATCCAACTTTTACATTTTCCCCCTTTTAGTAATAACCTCCATCTTAAACATTATTATTTCATGAATTGCTGTAATCTTCTTCAACTATGCTCTTTCTTATTCGATTTTGGAAGGACTAGGTAATTTATTTTTTCATCAGGTTTCGCATTTGTTGTTTATTCACGTACGTATAGTTCTACTGGGTTGAATTGATTTATAATTTTCATGATGCCTTACTGTATTTTGTAGTTTTATTCAAGCAGCTGTTTTCCCCTTGATGTATTGTAGGATACGTGCTTGATGAAATGTGTTTGATACATCACATTTCATTGCATTGGATATTCATATTATCATATACCATCTTTTTGTTTGATAGGTTTTTTCAGTTGTCGACATTTGTGCAGGCTATCTTGAGAGACTTCAATCATCACAACACTAATGTATATCGAAGATGCTCATGCATCTCTGCAATATCAACGTTAGTTTGGTAAACATGCGTATTATTATCGAATACCCCAGAGGGTCTTCTCGAGTTTCACTGGTGAAACCTCCATCCTATTAGGTGAAATATTTAATATGTATTTTTATATGGTCCTAGAGTTAGTTATATTTTTAGGAATTTCATCCAATTTTCATGGCAAATGAGATAAGAGTAGCTGCTTTGTATGAATTGATAGAGTTGGTTATGATTACTTGGTTAGGGAAATAATAAGAGTTAAAGGCGGTTGAGCTACGAGTTAAGGTATTTTATTTACATTTCCTTTTAATTAGGATGAATTTTGATTTAGTTCTCCAAATTTCAATCCGCTATAGAGTTTACTTCTAAATTATTAATAGCTTTTTACACTCTGTTGTCCTAATTATTTTTACACATTTCTCCATGGATTTATTGTATTTTGCAACAAAGGCAAGTTAACATACTTTGTCGCGCACGTCCATCGGACATGACACTCTTGACCTTTTAACAAATATTTGGGGTCAAACATTAATGCATTTTGACCATCTTATAAACGGTCAGTATACTATAGAACAAAACCCTTGGTCAAAAGGTCAAAGTGAAGCCTTTTATGAAATGCCCAACAAACCCCTAATTCAAATTCAAAGTTAAACTGCTTTTAAGGGTACTTTCGTATTCCCAAGTCCTTGCACGTTTCATTATCATCATTCCACGTTCTAGAATCATTTTTCACCTCTTTTATCTTCTTTAAAACCACTTTACTTCTGCTTCCCCCTTCAAAATAAAAAGCGATCCATTACGGTTCCACCGTTCAACTGTTCGACAATTCCATTATGGTACCCAATAAAACCACCATTTCAGCAAGAAGACGATTGCGCACCACACTGATCCTTCCTCCTACATTCTACGCCGCAGCTCCCGCTATGGCTCAAAGGGCTCTACACATGTAACTGACGAAAACCACTCTGTTCGCTGATATAGAATTAAAAGTACGACACTATTTTTCACTACCACTTTTTTATACTTCCCTTCTATTACATTCAGAAAAATATTTACATCTGATGCTAACATGACGATTCAGACCTAAATTATAATAAACTTACCAGAAATAAGTTGAAGTTGTTAATAAATCACTGTCTACAGAGGTTGATGATCATATGGGAATATACGCTGTATTAAATACATACTTTAGCCAAATCATAATACGAAACATGATAGTGGAAGGCAAAGGAAAATCAAAAATGGGCTAGCAGTACTTATTCTTTTCTTATTGAATAATCTCCAGGACCTTAAACTGATGTGTGGGCATTGAAGTGTCATATATAGTGTGGCCAGAGAGTTTGATATCTTTTTAGAGCGACATGTTCCCATTATGCAGAGAGGTGCATGGATTTACATGCATTGAAGAATTGCTGAATGGATTCGCATGTGTTCTCTACAGAGGCTGAAGGCATTGTACCAGTATAATATGAGGCTATCTAGCTAAAGAAAACTGCGTTATATTCTTGAAAATGCAATCTAAAGCAGGCTGAAACACATTGGGATAAGCATCCGGCAAGGATTAGACTTCGAAAGTGCAAAACGCTAGCTTCCCCCTTTTTTCCTTCAAGTAAGCATCGTTTTGCATAATTGGCCACAGAGTTTGTTCTTTTAGTTCAATTATTCTACTGTAGTCCTTTTTGATGGTGGTACAGACTTAGTTGAGGAATTTGAAATCAGGTTGATGAATGATGATAACAATTTGGGTATAATACATACTACTCTTTTAAAGCTTTAGTTTTATTTGAAATCAAACGGTTGTCGAATTAAACTTGAATTTGCACTTCAATTGATTAATTCGACGATCTAACTGTGCAGCAAACCATATTTGGGATTTCTTTACAACCTCGATATACCTATTTGAAGATTGCTACTTCGAAGTTCAACCCAATTTAGTATCGATAATTAACTATCATCTATGGACGGCTTGACATCGTACTGCGAATAGTGAGGTAAAACTTACAATTCTAAGCATGAATATTGAGCAACCACCCTTTCAAATATATTTGAAGAATTTTTGGTAGAGAAACAAGAATTTAAGGATCTAATAATCTGTGTAATTTTTTCAATGATTTTTCAATCCCATTTAATTGAAAAATGTTTCAGTTAATTCATCAAGCCATTAAATTTTTGATTTACTCTCAATTGACAGTCACTGTGCAATGAATGCGCATTGTATTATAAATGAATAGTTACCTAAATCATTTTCTATACACTGTTGGTATATCTGTTTATCTAACTTTTTTGACTGGGCGCCTAATACATATCATGTATTATACTAAAATATTTAGGTGTGTAGGAAAGGACCAAAGACAAGGTGGTAGCAGTACAATTTTGAACTCAGTTTCAACTTTGATCACTTTTTAGGTAGACGTCCATACAATAAAGATGGAACCTTTTACCTTTCTATTCTAAATGAAGCTTTCAGCTGAAACATTTTATGTTCTAAATGAAGCTTGCTACTATCCTCACCTATACTTATACACCAACTATTCTTGAGAAAAACTCAAGTGCATATTGTTGCAGACCACATATGGATAAAAAGCTAACAAAAGCCATTGGAATGATCCTTGCTTTAGAAGTAGATATTGAAAGTGCTATGAGAAATATTATACGGTCTTGGGCCCAAATTGACATAACGGCGAAGTAGGTACTGTTAAAATGTTTCTATCTGTGTTAATCCAATAGTGCATATTTCGGACGTAGTTTTTTTTGGCAAATATTTAGAGTTTACATTTTAAATTTATGTTTTCTTATTTTCTTCCTGTTTGCAAATATTTAGAGTTTGCATTTTTATATTTATGTTTTGTTTTCCTCATTTTGTTGTTATGAACTCTATTTTACTTAGCAGATAGTAATTGTACAGTTACACTTCTTAACATTAGCTGTTATACCTAAAATTTTAGCCAAAATTACAGGACTTTGACTACTTCAACATCTTCCGACTATACAGAAGCCAGTTGCAAAATATCTAATCAATCGTTCTGTATATATCCATTTTCCAATGCCCATTCACTCCACTTTTTTCCTTTATTACTATGTACTGATTTGATTCACGGTTTTGCAACATTCTTTTTCCCATACTACTCCAATTATCTCCAGCTTTCTCCATATTTCTTTCAACTATTTCATATGTACACAACCTTATGGACCACCAGCAATAGGAATGACGATGTGTTACTTAACGCGCAAGGTGTGCACAAGCTAGACAATCAGCCGTTGCAAGTCTCACAATGACTGAAGCTGAAAACAAGAGAATAGGTAGATGAAGGGCTCATGGTGCTCCTGGAAGTAGAATACAGCCACCATTTAAAGAGAAAAATCCTCAAAGAAGAAGAATAACCTTTCCCCGTTTAATTGCCATATTATTACCATAAGTTATGTTTTTTGTATTATAATTCGAAACAAATGTAACCGTGGTGTTTAATTCATTATATCATCATCTATTTAACGAAATAGTTTTTTATTGTTAACAATGATATTTTTAGAATATTTTTGAAGATTATCGTATGACCATTAAAGCTAAATTTGAATGGTACAAGTCATTGACCCGATTTATTATATGAGTGAGTCAATTGGTTTATTATATGAATAGTTCATCAGTGCCTTCACATAAGCATGCGACATTATTGAATTCACATAATATTATCTATCGAATTATTTCTAACAATGTACTACATACAAAAATATATATATTTGTCGACATCATCAGTACTCTACCGCGTTCCCTATTGCTGTACTCTACCACGTTCCCTATTGTTGCTCCTAGAAAGTTTGCTAAATACTAGGCTAATGGGTTTACTTACCAAAAAAAATGAATAATCACGTATAATACTCATTTCTAAACCATACCTACAACATTCCCACTACTTTATTATCTAGCTTCATGCCCACGTTTTCCACATCATCTCACATCTATAAATTCTTTCACATCTACAAATTTCACTCAAGACTTTATATCATTTCTCAATCTAAAATGACAAAGGTACTTTTCACTTCTCTCCTATTTGCACATTTAACCTATTTTGTCCAAGTGTAGTATTACCAGAATAGAATTGTAGTTAACATAAAAAATCCCTTACAAAACGTCTTTAACTCCACCATCAACATATTACCAATGCCGGTCTCAAGTGCGGGACAAGGAGAAGAGAAAACGATTATTACAACTGTATTTCATTCTTACAAATTACTTTCAAGCTATTGCCGTTGACAACAACCAAGAAAAAGCATGGAGAATAATAATTACATCAGTTTAAGTCATACAAAATTTTATAACAATATTATGGTAAATGATAATTCAAAACAGATACACTAGCGTCAAGTAGTTTTATACTTCAACAAGTATTAAGCGTTCGTAAGGAAGGAAGTATCATAGGAGGTACGATCTTTATAGCTGAAAAGGTAAATTTCTTATATATTAATAGGCTAATTTATTACTATTTAAAACAGAGACGATGCAAGTTTTTTAAGTTTCAAACTATTGAAAATGCTAATTTTAATATTTATTACATATCTCTACATATTGATGTAATGGTTGATTGCTCTCTTTACCTAATTAAATATTTCATAAAATAACTTAGCTCATTCATGTTTTGCTAAATTGTTGATTTTTGCATGTATGCACATAGAAAATGCAACATTTCCTACACATTAAGTCATTTCATAAGATTAAAAAAAATCTTACAAACAGTATTTTATAACACCAATTCCTCCTGCGCACGTGCATCGCACGTGCCAAAGTACTTGTATATATATATATATATATATGCACACGCATGAGAAAGGCATGCAAGATTTGAGTGGGTGAGTGTTCATACTTCATGAACAGGTGCATGAACATGAGGGTTAGGTGATGTAGTGAGTGGGCTTTGGGCCGTGTAGTGCATAGGGTGTATGTATGCATGGCCACAAAGAAGTAGGGTGGACGTGTGCCGGCAGAGGAGTTCGCATGAATGGAAGGTATGTGTAAATAGGAGAAACAAAAGGGTAATGAAATGTGGAAAGTTCGATTTTGGGAAAAGGTGATGTAAAGTATAACTACTGTTAAAATGACTTACTTAATAGAAATAAATAGAAAAAGAAAAAAAAAGTTATATTCACCTTGATTTTGCTGAGGAAACAAAAACTTGATCTATCAAGATGAAGTAGCAGGAAGATGCGTTCATTACAGACTTCAGATTTCAAGAGGAAGAAAATGAATGGGGCGGTGGTTTATATAGGCAAAGAGAGATTCTTCATAAATGAAAGGTTAAACATATAAGTCAATTTACCATCATCAAATAGATAAGAATGGTGAGGCATAATTATAGAAAAGATAGGATTGCTGAGATACGCCGAATTAATAGAACCGACTAGCTTTTTTTTCTTTTATAGTAAGTTAATAATTTCTCACTCTCTAAACAAATTTAATACACCCTTAACCACGTTATTGCACTACCGCAATTTGGTCTTCGATTACAATTCCGCTCGTGACGTTTTACTCCAAATTTTATTTTATATCCATAACGATTTTTATTTTATTTATTTATTACTTTTTTTAAAACAAAATTTATTGTTATAGTAGCGGGATGTTACAAACTTCCCTCCTTAAAGAAATTGCGTCCTCGCAATTTATTAGGGAGTGGTGTATGATATTTGTATATTAAAAATCGTATTATCAACTATAAAATCCCAACATCCATGACTCGATGAGTATATATATAAATATGTACCTAATGGGTTTCAATTAACTCAGGATGTGATTTCCTAATTTGCTCCGCAGTTTCCCAAGTGCAGTCTTTGGGATTATCTTATCATTGAACTTTGACTAGAGAAACTTGCCTGTTTCTTAAATGCTTCATCATTGAGTTCACAATTCTAGCTGGCTCAACGGTGAAAGTCAATTTCGGTTCAATTTCTAGTTCCTCTAGCTGCTTTGGTTCTATAATAACATCGGAATCCCGTAGACATTTCCTTAATTGGGATACATGGAACACGTTATGAACTCGGGATAGATAAATTGGTAATTCAACTCGGTAAGCAAGGCTTCTAATACGTTCCATAACTGGATAAGGTCCAATATACCTTAGATATAATTTTCCTGCTTTGCCGAACCTTACAACTCCTTTCATTGGAGATACCTTTATAAAAACGTAATCTCCAATCGCAAATTCCAAGTCCCTTCTACGTTGGTCAGCGTAGCTCTTCTGTCGAGACTGAGCAATCTTCATACGGTCTCTAATAAGCTCGATTTTCTCAGTTGTTTCTCGGAATATATCTGGTCCTGGTATAAGTCTATCTCCAGTTTCAAACCAACAGGCTGGAGAACGACATGGTCTTCCATATAAAGCTTCAAATGGTGTCATACGAATACTGGATTGGAAACTATAATTGTAGGAGAATTCAATAAAATGAAGATATTCTTCCCATGAACCCCCGAACTCTAAGATACATATCCTGAGTAGATCTTCTACAACTCGATTTATTATTTCAGTTTGTCCATCCGTCTGAGGATGGTTTGCTGTGCTTAGATTGAGTTGTACACCCAAGACTTAATGCAAGCTTTGCCAGAATTGACTGGTAAATATCGGATCACGATCGCATACTATATTCTTTGGAATTCCGTGCAATCGTACAATATGTTTCAGGAATAGTCTGGCTAAACTTTATGCAGTTCTATTTATTTTAACAGGAATGAAATGGGCACTTTTAGTGAGTCTATCAACTATCACCCATATAATTTCATTTCCTGACCTTGATCTGGGAAGTCCATCAATGAAATCCATAGAAATCTGTTTCCATTTCCATTGAGGAACTTCGAGATGTAATAAAAGTCCACTGGGCTTTTGATGCTCGCCCTTAACTAACTGGCACGTAACACATCGTTTCACATATTCACCAATGTCTTTCTTCATTCCTTCCCAATAATACATCTGCTTCATATCATTGTACATTTTTTTACCACCGGGATGTATAGAAAATAAGGATCGATGACATTCGTCTAGAACTTCTTTTCTCAAATCGGTTGTGTTAGGAACACACAGTCTTCCTTTATATTTCATGTTCCCCTTCAAGTCCAACTCGAACTTGCTGAGAGCTTCTGATGCATTACCGTTCTTCAACTGATTAATTTGATCGGCTAGGATTGGGTCATTTCTTTGATTAGCCTGAATTCGATCTAGTAAACTCGGTCGAATATCCAGGCTTGCCAACATGGCTGTTGTTTCTTCCACTCTTCTGAACTGGAGGTTACAAGAAGATACCACTTCTAATTCTTTCCATTCTACCAACATCATTGACACTACAGCTTGGTGTTTTCGGCTAAGAGCATCTGCCACCTTATTGCCCTTACTTGGCGTATACTGAATTTCTAGATCATACGCGGCTAGAAATTCTAACCATCGTTGTTGTCGCATATTCAAGTCTTTTTGAGAGAATAAATATTTTAACGATTTATGGTCTGTGTATAAAACAAACCTTTCTCCCAATAAATAATGTCGCCAAAGTTTTAAGGCAAATACCACGGCTGCTAACTCAAGATCATGAGTTGCATACTTTACTTCATGAGGCCTGAGTTGTTTAGACGCATAGGCTACAACTCTGTCTCATTGCATTAATACTACACCAAGCCCTGTTCCACAGGCATCTGTGTATACTACCAGATCCTGATTTCCTTCTGGAACTATTAATATTGGAGCGTTAGAAAGTAATTCTTTCAACTTCTAGTAAGTCCCTTCACATTTATCAAACCAAATAAATTTAACTCCTTTCTTCGTTAAATTAGTTAGTGGAGCAGAAATCTTGGAAAAATCTTTTATAAATCTTCTATAATATCCTGCTAAACCCAAAAAACTTCTGATTTATGTTATTGATTCAGGTCGCTTCCACTTTTGAATAACTTCAACCTTAGCTGGATCGACTGAAATTCCTTTCTCCGAGACTATATGTCCCAAAAATTTCACTTTCTTCTGCCAGAAGTGACATTTTGAAAATTTCGCTTTAAGTTGGTGCTCTCTTAATGTTTCTAACACCAGTTTCAAATGAATCACATGCTCTTATTTTGTCCTTGAGTAGACGAGGATATCATCAATAAAAATTAGAACAAACTTGTCCAAATAGCATCTGAAAACTCTATTCATCAAATCAACAAAATAAGCTGGGGCATTCGTTAATCCGAATGGAATAACTATCCATTTGTAGGAACCGTATCTAGTTCGAAATGCTACCAGTGGAATACTATCCTCAGCAACTCTTAGTTGATGAAAACCTGTGGCTAGATCTAGTTGTGAAAAGACCTTTGCACCACTTAGTTGATCGAATAGATCATCAATCCTTGGCAGTGGATATTTATTCTTGATAGTATAGTCATTCAATTTTCTGTAATCTATAAAGAGTCGAAATGATCCATCTGCCTTTTTAACAAATAAAGCTGATGCCCCCCAAGGAGAACTACTCGTTCTGATGAAATTCTTTTGCTCAAGATCCTCTATTTGAGATCTTAATTCTTCCATCTCACTAGGGCACATTCGATTTGGTGGTCTACTAAAAGGTTGAGTTCTAGGTTTAAAATCTATCCTCAATTTAACTGCTCGATGGTGGTAGACCAGTAACTGGTTCAAAGATATCAGAAAAATCTCTAACTACTGGAATATGTCCTATTTCATCTTCTTTAGATTCCAAAGCAGATAAAGAATAACCTGAACTGGCATTTTCTTTTTCTAGAGCTATAAGGATTCGCTTGGGGTACTCAGGATGTTGGAGAGTGATTACTCGTTCCGGACAGTGTAAATGAGCTTGATAGTGCTCAAGCCAGTCCATTCCTAAAATAACTCCATAACTCAACGAATCCATAATAAACAAATCACATGAGAAAGAATACCCAGATAATCAAATTATCACTCCACTACATTTTGTTTCCAGGGTAACGCATCCTCCAATAGGATTGGCCACCATAAGAGAATTGTTAAGAGAAGAAACATCCAATTTTAACTTTTCTACTATTCCTTTTGATATAAATGAATGTGATGCACCTGTATCGAAAAGAATTCTAATATATAATCCATGCCATAAAATTGTACCTTCTAGGACTGAAGCTTGTTTTCCCTCATCTGGTTTCATTGAACTGGGACCATCTAGTGCGAACATTTTCCCTTGAGCCTGCTTCTTCGGCTTTGTGCATTGTCTCGCTATATGTCCCATTTCATTGCAATTGTAGCATTTCTTCATAGGACCTTGACCTGTGTTTCTACATTCATTGGCATAATGACCCTTTTTTCCACACGAGTAACATTCTACTTGTACTTTAGATTGTTGCTTCTTTTGGTCTTCTTGCTTAGGCTGGAATGGTCGCTTATTCTTTTGAAATTTTGCATTCTTCTTCGAGAAAATGGACTCTTCCTTTGTTGTTGGTTTTTCTGAGTAGGTTGACTTTCAAAAACCGAATCTCACTCTCGTACCTTTTCAAATCTTAAAGCCATATCCACAATTGCTTTAAATGGAAATCTGAGTTGAGTAAGTAATTTATCTCTCAGTTCATTATTTAGACCAAGCACAAACTTCTCATTCTTTTCCAATGGGGTGCTAATGAGTGCCGGTCCATACTTTGATAGTGCATTAAACTCATTGACATACTCGGTTAGAGATAAATTTTTCTGAGTAAGGTCAATAACTTTTCGAAGCAGTGCTACTCTCTCTGCTTCAGGCAGAAAATGGGCTTTGAAAATATCTTTGAATTCTTGCCAAGATATGTCTTCCTCTCAAGTTGCAGCAGTTATGGCTTCATACCAATCTAAGGCACCTCCTTGTAACTGTCGAGATGCTAACCTTCTCTTGTCTTGATCAGAGAGATTCAGATCTTCGAAGATTCTTTCGCATGTTCTCAGCCATGCATGAACTCCCATTATGCCTTCATTTCCTAAGAATGGTTTACCACCTAGACTTGAGTAGTCTTTGCAGAGCTTGGTAAACTCTGATCCGGGATTTTGATTATTGTCTCTGAGCATGCCCATATCCTTAACACGCTTCATGACTTCGACCCATTGATCCATAGTTAAAAGTACATTTGGATTGCTTGATTGACCATTTGGTGACTCAACTGTCGTGCCTGTTCTGGGTCTACCTGGTCCTACCATTTTCTAATAAAGAACATATGTCATTTTATTATATAATAAAATTTCACTAACAATTACGTATGTAATACAAATATATATCAAGTATTATCCCAATGTTTTCTCATTAAAACTCGTCTATCACCTATACGAGTTAATCCCAATTCCCGTGGGTTTTACTGACAGGGTAACAAACTAAGTCTGACTCCCTTATGGTCAATTGTGTTCTAATTACTGATTTATACAAATTCTTTTGAATCCTCGCTCTGATACCATGTTGTGATGCCCCGACTCCAGTGACCGAAATATCAGAGGGAGTTTACCGTCTGATAGCTCGGATCAATGGGCACTAAAGGAGCGATCTCTCGTCTATACTGCTTTGGATCAACATGGATACGTTTAAAATACCTGAACATTTCTGAAATGATACGTATCTCATCTCGATGCAATGTAGTATACACGAGTTTAGAGAATTTGTATCTAAATCACATAGCAGAACACAATATATAATGGTTTCACAGAACAACGAACCAAAAAGATAGATATATATACACATGCATAGGTACAAACAGACGTCGGACTATCACCATATATCTACAACTAAGTCATCATGCATACTATATATAACTGTCCCAAAAATGACATCCTAATACATACACAGACAAATATATACAAAAGACATACGACATGACTACACAAAATCAACTTAGCATAGTCAACGAACTCTAAATGTATCTCTTTAACATTTCTCCTCCAGATAACTCTAACAGTTCCTTTGAGGCAGGTAGCAAGCGTGCGTCCGTGAAGCTCTAAATCTACAACTACCTTAAATTTATACACTGTATGCCAGTTGTCGTCTTCTCAATGTCGTATGAACTCACCTCAAAACATGAAAAGGTAATCATCCTGAAAAGCCTCGGTCTGACCCGAGGAGTTGTCACAAAACAAAACCTCGAGTTAGGCTATAAATATAGCTGTGAGTATAATAGTGTAACAATGATTCATATAAATGTGTGGAGTCGGGTTATATATGTGATATTAAAAGAAATAAATATGTCACACACTCCACAATCTAAACTTGTCCACATCCCATTAAATTATTTCAATTCAAAAACACGTGTCATGGCACTATTTAAAGTGAATCACAGCTGCAACTCTAATCAACCAGGATATCACATTCTATTCATTTATAAGTTGCATTCATTATTCAATAGACATACCGTTGTCAAGTCATTCATTTACGAGGTAGGGAATTACTAGTGAATCCTATTCATTATTCACTCTTACTAGACTCTATATCGAATCGATATTACAGCCTTTTTCATCCGTATATCTTTCGAGAAGAAATTGTGGTTGCTCCCACACGATCTATTAGTTGCACTATCTTCTCTTATTCACCGTTGGCGCTCACCCCGTTGTGCTGTAATCTTCATCTTTGTTTTACCACATATCCATCAATGAGATTACTCTGGATTCTTCCTCATTTCCCGTTTTCACCGCGCCTGTCACCGTGGTTGTGTCCGTGCAACAGATCGTTTGGACAATAAGTGATGAGGGACCAGGTCGTCACGATTCAGGAAGCGACCCCGAATCTGTCCGCTTGGATGGATTCTAGCGTCTAGTAGTCTCACCTCGTCTTGTTTGCTTCATCGGTTAAATTCATTCAAATTCTTTTGTATTTAACTTTCCAATATACCATTTATCCCCAAAATGGTATCGTTTTCTATTTTATATCACATATAAATGTCGTGTTCGTGCAATATAGCATTAACTTGTAGTATATAGCATCATGAACATTCATAACATGTAAACACAATTTGGAAGAAATTCATCGGATTGGAATTTAAATTATAAAATATATGTTTCAAATTTAGACTTGATTTTCAATGATGTCATTTTAATTTAATTTATAAAAATTTTCCATAATTTTTAATTTAGAAAATAAAATATTTTCGGTTGAAGCGTTTTGCGTCAAACGCCGGTTCATTTGAAGTTTTATAAAATAAGTTAACCGGTTTATTTTATTGTTGCTTTGTGATCGCGTAACGTTATCGTGCGCGATCGTATCTTTATTTCAGTTGTTCGCGGTCCATACGCGAATGGAATATTGCGTAGCGTAACGGTTTATTTTATTTTATTAGTTGCACTATCTTCTCTTGTTCGCGTAACGGTTCTCTTATTCTATTAGTTGCACTATCTTCTCTTGTTCGCGTAACGGTTTATTTTATTTTATTCTTCGCCGGTTCCACAGCCAGATCTTGCTGGAATTTCTTCGGAAATTTGGTAGGTGTCCGAGGGATTACCAGATCTGTTAACGATCTACCATTATCCTGGTGGTCTGGGAACTCCAGGAAATCTCTTCGTTCGATCATTCATCGCTTGATTCCTTTTCTCCTCTGCTGGCACATTTGGTGTGCTCGGAACAAGGCTATCTTCAACAGTTCTCCTATGGAACCCGTGGCCATTATTCGGCGAGTCAGGAATGACGTATTCCTTGCTTTTCGAGGCCGGCCTTTCAAGGGACGCATGAGCCCCCGTATCCATCATCTTGTGGGTCTTTTGTCTATTACTAGTGCGCTGAGTTCCGCTAGAACTGGCGTTGGTTGAGTGATCCACTCGGGGCGTTGGTATTCAACCGACGGTCTTGACTCTCTCATCCCCCCCCCCCCCCCCCCGCTTTTTTTGTTTTGACGTGGTTGCTAGTTTTTCAGGTTCAGGATATGTAGGGAGTTTTCGGCGTTATCTTTGCCTGAGATTGTTTCCACTGGTTGCACTTCAGTTGTCCGTTCTTCTTTTCGGCTGTTGGAATTCGGAGCTCATATAGTCTTGCTGTTTGGCTGGTTGGGTTTGTTTGAGGCCGCATGTTATGGATCTCTAGGATTAGCATGTTTTGGCTTGCGGATCTCTATGGGTATTATCTCCCTCTGTTGGTGGGTGGTTTTCTTTTATGGTGGACTGGCCTACACCCTTTTGGTGTAGCGGGGTTGATGGTTGAGCGGTTGTTTATTATTTTTTTTGAGCTTTGCCTTATGGTGCTGCTGTCAGCTTAGCTTTTTCCTTTCTTTGGTTTTTTTACTGTTTCTTTTTGTATCGGGTTTGTGGGAGGCATATTTTGTATGTCTTGCCGTGTTCTGTGAGCCGTTGGAGAAAGGCTTGTTTCTCCTTTTTATAAAATTCTGGTTAAAAAAAAAGGGAATATTGCGTAGCGTTGTACTCTAAAACTTTTTTAGTTCTGTTCACCCACCTACACACCTCCGACGAGTGAACCGAGACCATCGTCGTGATGCGCTACGCAATACGGTCCTGCTGGTACCTTCCATTTTGGCTGTAACGCTTCTGTTCATCATGCGATCGCGGAACTTAACGGTGTCATTTCTGATCACCACGAGGTCCGTCGGTTAGGCGAAAACTAGTCGATTTGTTCGTCTCACTTCTCTCTACATATTTCCTTTTGGTTGCATGCTCAAAATCATCATAGATTTTGAGTTATTAATAATTAAAGTTTTGGAACAAAAGTTGTTTTATAAATTTTGCATGGATAGTGTTCATTTTATAAAGCATGCACGTCATTTTCTATTCATTATTTTTCAAAGCAAGCATTCACGTTTTTTTTTCTTTTCCCAACATTTGAAATGAACCACACCTCTTCCCTTAAACACATACTCACGCATGTACCCTCCTTCCTTTTCTAATATATAATCCACTTTTTATTTTTTTATTTTTTTCATGAAAATGAACAAATTTGTTCATATTTTACTCACGCATGATGAGAGCAGGGATCTTGTTTTTTCATTCTTTTGCTACTGCATTTGAGATATTCATTTTTACAAAAACTTGGCCACCTTTTTTTTTCTTTACTTTCGTACATCACGAAAACAAAGTGCACGCATGAAAATAATATGGAGACTGCATTCCCTTATCCGCAAAACATGAAATTTGTAAACATTTGACATTTTTTCTTTTCTACAATTGAGCTT
This sequence comes from Allium fistulosum, assembly GCA_030737815.1. Taxonomy (NCBI): domain Eukaryota; kingdom Viridiplantae; phylum Streptophyta; class Magnoliopsida; order Asparagales; family Amaryllidaceae; genus Allium; species Allium fistulosum. The sequence continues at coordinate 757,511,478 of CM060902.1, forward strand.
GTGTATATATATATATATATATATATATATATATATATATATATATATATATATATATATATATATATCCATGCACACGCATGAGAAAGACATGTAAGATTTGAGTGGGTGAGTGTTCATACTTCATGAACAGGTGCCGGAACATGAGGGTAGGTGATGTAGTGAGTGGGTTTGGGCCGTGTAGTGCATAGGGTGTATGTATGCATGGCCACAAAGAAGTAGGGTGGACGTGTGCCGGCAGAGGAGTTCTCATGAATGGATGGTAGGTGTAAATAGGAGAAACAAAAGGGAAATGAAATGTGGAAAGTTCGGTTTTGGGAAAAGGTGATGTAAAGTATAACTACTGTAAAATGACTTAATAGAAATAAACAGAAAAAGAAAAAAAAAGTTATATTCACCTTGATTTTGCTGAGGAAACAAAAACTTGATCTATCAAGATGAAGTAGCAGGAAGATGCGTTCATTACAGACTTCAGATTTCAAGAGGAAGAAAATGAATGGGGCGGTGGTTTATATAGGCAGAGAGAGAGATTCTTCATAAATGAAAGGTTAAACATATAAGTCAGTTTACCGTCATCAAATAGATAAGAATGGTGAGGCATAATTATGGAAAAGATAGGATTGCTGAGATACGCCGAATCAATAGAACCGACTAGCTTTTTTTTCTTTTATAGTAAGTTAATAATTTCTCACTCTCTAAACAAATTTTATACCCCTACCGCAATTTGGTCTCCGATTATAATTCCGCTCGTGACGTTTTAATCCAAATTTTATTTTATATCCATAATGATTTTTATTTTATTTATTTATTACTTTTTTTTAAACAAAATTTATTGCTATAGTAGCGGGATGTTACACTAACACTTGAAAAATTTACATGTGTCCATCCACATCTAGAAGACGATAGTTTCTGTAGGGCAGTTTCTGCAATTCGAGCCACCCCAGTTGAGGATAGGGACATCAGATCCCTTGTAACCGATGAATGTTATCCCTCTTTGGGCTATTAGAAGAAGGCTGCAACATCGGTCTTCCAAGAAGCACTGCATCACCAAGAAATGTGACGGGACAAGAAGGCGGTGCTAACAGTCCTATCGTGCCTCCAGTCGAGGGGGCTTAGGACGACATCATAGTAGGTGAAGTTAGAGGTGACTTAGCCAACAAGCCTGGCGATGCTTATGCAGGTCCGGGCAATGCGTCCATGGTCAAACCATCACAAGACGCTCAATCCCCCACGCCAACAAGGAGAAGAAAGAAGCTCGTACGTAAACTCCATAGGAGAAGAACCTCTAAAGAGCCTAAGTTCATAATCACTTCTATTGACGAAGAGTCTTCCTCTCAACATCTCGAAAGTTCAATGAAAGGATTCTCGAATCTCCCGATCCTTGATGATGTCGACTTCCCCAACATTAGTATCGAGAGACTCAATTCTCCCACCAGGAGTGGTGACTACATTCCTTCTACTATCAAATGGGAGAAAACTCCTATGAGCAAAGCTGCAGCAAATGTCCGTCGGGGGTACACTAGGACACTCATAATCACATGCATTTCGTTGCACGATTCTCGTCTATCTTTTGTTCGATGGTCACTTATACACTCTTGTTTGGTTTGTAGGTGCCATGGCTCAATACCGTGCCTTTGTTTGCTTGAGGGGCTCCTCAACACAGTATGTTTCTAGTCGCGGTACAGACTCGGGCATGCATCGAGGGAGAGAGATGACAGCCGGGAAAGAAGTCGTCATTCGAGGGAGTCTTCATCTTCTAAACATAGTCCCAATCTAAGTCGTCTCATCAGGAAGTTCCGTCCAATCTTCCTATACATAGTGGCGATCAGACTTCTTTTTTATGCTCCTCAAATTGCTGTGCCGCCTGAGTAGTATTCTGGTTCATCTGGTTCTAGACAGTCCCATGACCATAAGCCAAGAAAATGCCTACTTGTTACTTTTGATCATGCTTTGCCTACTGAAGCTCCTGAGGCTTCCATGGTAGAAAATTTGGCCGAACTTAAGGTTAATTTTCCAAAAATTTGCTTCGATGGGCGTAAGTTCCTTCCTTCCATGCATTCATACAATTTCAGGGAGTGCTAAAGCGAGTTACCTTGCATGTGTCAATGACGTTTTTGTGTAGCACGACGCATTCCAGCATCTGGTCAAAAAATCTCTGAGGTGTCTATCGAGCGACAACATGAAATCGATCATCTCAAGCTAGAGGCGATCCACAAAAAAGACATAATTAAACATCAAGACAATGAGTTCTCGGAGTTGACGGCGAAGCTAACCGTAGTAGAAAAGAGTGCCAAAGAAACATCAAAGGTGGTTAGTTGTCTAGAAGAGGCTCACAAGAAGGAACTGGATGTTGCCCTCAACCGCAGCGGTGTGGTTGCTTTGGAAAAATTATTTCTGTACTTCTTCCTCTCCCACAAAACTCTGTTCTTAAATTATATTTTCTTGAGTTCGTTGTTGCTCTGTGATTGTTGCGCAGCATCACAGAGACATGTCTATTTTATTTTGGAAAACAATTGCTCGATATCTTTAAGCGCCGTAAATGGAGCAAATATTGTTTCAAGGAAACAATTTTTCGCTGGACTCTGACAATCTAATCGGTATTATATCTACTGCATAATCAGTTTACCGCACAGTTCTATTCGTAATAGTTTTTGCGGCATAATTGTGATAGTTTTGTTGTTGTTGCAATTGTGCAACATAATCGTAACAGTTTCATAACCTTTGTAACGTTGCTGTTAACAAACTTTGCAACGTAATCATAACAATTTCGTAATACCTTTGTAACGTAACTATTAACATTTTTGACAGTGACTTGAGAAAGCATATTGAATACTTCATTAGATGCTAACAAGTTAAGATGTTAAAGATTTCATATAAAGCTTTATTATTTAAAGATATCGTCTTAATAATTAAAAAAATCCATATGCATGTGAATATTTCATTTATCATTCATTTTAACGCTTTTTACATTTACAAATATGACTTTCCGTTAATGCTATATGATACGTCACACAAATATACACACACATATATAAATATATATATGTATGTATGTATATACACATATACACATATATATATATGTGCAGAGCCGGTTCCAAGGCTAGGCAGGTAAGGCGGCGGAATAGGGCAACCCCCGGTCAAGGGCAACCACCGGTGAAAAAACATAAGATCGCTTCATAAAAATAATTTCTCAAATTGGAGCAAACCACATGGTCCTCTCTAGATTTTATTATTTCATAAATTTTTGTACCTTGATGTTATTATAATTTAAATAAATTTTTGAAGAAAATGGGTTCGCTTGAAATGATGCTTTTGGAAGAACAGAGCAATAAGACATAATGAGTGAAGTACAACTGTTTATGTTTAAGCAGGCACAACTACCTAGGCTAGGCTAGCTTTTTTGTTTTTTTATTTCCATTATGTTAAGTTGTTAACAAAGTAAATTGTCACATTTATAATATTGTTCTAGACTTTTGAATTATGATCCACGGTAAACAAATTTTGTGAAATCATGTTAAATTTCTTTGTGTTTTTCTCTTTCAACAGATTATTTGTTGGTCTTTCCATCAATACCCAGTTTATTTATAAGAAAATATATTATCCATTTTTTTAATCATAAATATATTATCCATTTATATATAAAAAAAATTTTGTAGATTAAAACTAATTATTCAAAAGTGTTGTTTTTAAAACATATTATCCTGAAATGAAAAATCCTTTAACCTAATTTTCAATAAATTTTATCCGTTTGTTTAATTACTGCAGTTGCTTGTATAAACAATGTACGAAACTACATATATACTACGGTATTTTTTTTATACATTATTCTCAAAAATTTATCTTTTTACATAAACGTCGGTTAGTATTTACGATGAATGAATACGTAATTGTTGTAAGTGTGATGGATCAATTGTTTTAAGTGAACACAATCAATTAGTGTATAAGTTGCTTTGTAAAGGGCAACAAAATTTTTAACCGTCTTGGGCAACCCATAACATGAAACCGGCCTTGTATATGTGTATATTTATATGTATATACACATATATATGTATATACGTATATAAAACCAAAAAAGATTCGGACACTACTTCCATAATGAAAATGACATTTTCCACATGAGAAGTGAGAAAAACTAGCTAGTGCAACAGAATACTTCTTTGGGACATTCTTTTGGACAACAACAGTGAGTGGTGGTTTCCTTTGTAGCAGGTTGGTCATTATATTTAATTGTGTCAACTACATAATTTGTAGAAGCAACTTCGGTTCAATATACAAATTCACAAAAGTCGACCATATTAATATTGGTCATTTTCCACTACTTGTTTCTTAGTTATATCATTGTATATTGATGGTTAACATATCAATTGTTGTCGCAAAGTTTATTCAAATATTTTTCCTCTAAATATTGTATTAACGTTGAACTCATTTCCATGCAAAAAGATGAACTAAGAATATTAGTTGCATTACGTAATAGATTGAAGAGTCATCATGGAGATCCAACCCAAGGAACAAACTAGCTTATGCGATCCACCAAACACTTCGGAGTTCAACTAATCAAATTTAAAGCATGATAACTAATTATATAAATATTTGTTATTTATATCGGTTTTCTTACCATCTATTCACAGCAAAACAAAATAGCGGCTCCATGCTCCTACACACCATCTTTATCAACATTCTCATCGATCCCGATTTCGATCTCGACCTCGACCTCGACCTCAACATCGACAGTTCTCTAATTTCAGTTCAGGTCTTTCTCAATCTTTCCACCTTACCAAACAGTCATTGATTTCATGTTCAAAGTTTGTTATGTCTTCAAGTTAATGCAAGCAGCAACAACGATGAATCTTTCGCCTCTGTTTTAGTCATAGATCCCTGCCTCCTTCACATCAGAGAAGTTCGCTGAAACGACACACAATATTAGTGTTTGTAGGAGATGAAAGTGGTATGATAAACCGAATTGCTGGGGTATCAGCTCATATATTTTATAAGCTCGCAAGAAAATGGATATTTGTTGGTTTGAAACTATTGCTGATTTTCTGTGCAAACCAGTGAAACACGTATGCTAAATGCTTTCCGTTGCAGCAAGGTAAAAAATGTTAATCATATGATTGTATTTTAGTTCCTGTGCTCTTTTCAGGTTACAGTTTAATATTTACTTATGTTTAATAGTACTGTTAATCATATAATTGTAGTACTTATGGAAGTTAATGGATAAAAAGGCAACTTCATTTTATATAACCTTGTAATTAATATAGGTCGTTGATCTATATATGTAACTACTTCAATTCTGGAGACTTTTTCAATATAAATCCAACTCGCAATAACTTTGATTGTGAATGCTGAGAGACTGGTGCAGCTACCCGGTTATATTCATGGACTGTTGAAAAGTGCTAGTCATCATCTTGTGTAATGGCATAGTTGCCATTATGTCGATATTCAGCAACTGTACCATTTAAGCATTACGATTGTATGTTATCATCTTTAGTTAGTACTTTAAGTTCTTGTAAAATGCTATTTTCATATAGCGTTTAGTAGTTACTGTGGTTGAAATGATATGATATTATTTTCATATACCATTTCATAACTGCTGTATATAATATTTTTGCACATTGCTACTTACGTACAATGTGTGAACTGTCGATTTTTACTCATTTGTTTGCTTGTGTAACATATAGGGATTTTCAGCGAACATCTGAGTCTTTACCAATTATTTTTTGCAGTATTACTTGTACCGTCATGGTGTGCATGTCCAGCTTTAGTGCCTTGTGCATGTTCTGAGGTATCATTAGATTGAGCATTTATAGCCATATCATTGCTTCTTTAACTGTGGCTCCAAATCCTACTCAGTTTTATAACTAACTAGTGTGAACCCGTGCTTCGCACACGGGTGTGGTGAACACATCGTAGTTTTACATTTTGTATATAAGCAGATAAATTGGGTATGTAAGCAAATTTGTAACAGGTTTAAAATTTGAATATTAGACTTTTCTAAAATATGTAATAGAAGACAGTTCTTCAGGCTATCTACAGTCCAAACATAGTGTATAATTATAAACCTAATTATATTTTTTCTATGGTTACTATGCTTGAATTTTGGGTGTGCAAAAATATATAGCAAGGAAGACATTGTTACTGATAGTGGCCTTGTGTCATAATTAAGGAAGGTAATAGCAGTTAGTAATGGAATATGGTAATAGGCAAACTTTCATTGGATTACCGAAGGTAATATATATACAAAAGGGGATTTTCACTTCAAGTGCTTATTTGTACAGGTAATAAGTTTTAAGGACACTATTTCTAAAAAATTAGTTTTAAGGACATTTTTCAGAAAAAAGATAAAAGAATTTATCATTTTCAGTTATACAGAAATAATGATAAAAAGATTTATCATTTTCCTGTATAACTTAAAAAGATAAATGAATTTTTCATTATCCTGTAAATTGTCCTTAAAACTAATTATTTAGAAGTGTTGTCCTTAAAACTTATTACCCTGAAAATAGAAGCCCTCCAACATAATTTCCACTATACAAAATTACTTTTAAGCGGCTGGCGATATAACCAAGAGCATGACGTGTTTGAAATGGTTGAAATCGAGTGTATCATTGTTAAAATTAAAGTGAATAATGCTGGTAAAACTTCATAAATGAGGAGGTACTGTGAGAAATTTGCAGCATTGTATAATTGTTTTGACTAATGTTATGAAGACGGAACCGTTACACGAACCGCGATGACGGAAGACTTATGGTTCCGAAGGTCTGACCGGTCGAACCGTGCATTTTTTCTATTTTTAAAATTTAAATAGATGAAAGCTTGAAAATTAAAACTTCATTTGTAAAACTACAATTATATGTAAAATTGGCAGCATACATAATATAACTACACAGTCATCGTAATGTGTAAATTTGACAGCCTAAAACAATGTTTCACTATTATGTTTCATATATAAGGCTAGAAAAATAACCAGAGCATAGAACCACAAAGCTAGATATGACATAAAACATTGTTTATAATTTATATTTCACAGCATAGCAAAGTCATCATAATGTTCCATTTACTATTATGAAACAGAACATGTTCATAGAACAACACCGAATAGGAACAACATAGAGCTTGAAGAAATGACAAAGAACAATGTTTATATTTCACAGCACATCACAGTCAGTCCAATACAATAACATGGAACATGAACTAATCCAAAACCTAACTTCACTACACACTACATAGTCATGTAACACACACATTATTTGAATTAATAGTAGTTTAAACAACAAACATTATACATCACAAAGTAAATTCATAACACAAATACAAATCCAACTAAAACTCACATGCACACTATTATGTATAATAAGTAATTGACCTTCAGTAGTTGGAAATTGCAGGTCACAAACAAAAATTCATCGCGGAGCAGCAAGTTGCAGAGCAGGAGGCAGTTGCGGCCAGGAGGAGGTTGGGGAGGCTGTTGCGGAGGCTCTGACAGAGTTGGCGATGACAATGATCGTTGTAGAGGCGACAAAAAAGAAACTGGGGTTTCTGATTTTTTTGACTTGGGGTTAAAAATGGATTAGCTGAATGATTCAGAAATAGAAACGGAAGAAAAAGGCGGGTTCACGGTCCAAAGCACGGTCCAATCACCGGTTCAATTGTTCAGCCGTCAGTTCGTACATGAAGACGGTTTAAATAAGCTGTGGATCGAACCAGGGTATGGTTCATGGTTTTTCGCGGTTGAACCGCGGTCCGGTCCGATCTTCATAACACTGGTTTTGACAGACATTTATATAGTTTCAATAGAGCAAGTGTACCATGCTGTTTCTGCCCTTATTTTGCAGCAAATAAAATGAAGCTGGAAGCTCGATATGTACATCCATGTGCATGTTTTGGACTTCCTAATGATAATACATCCCACTTCCCATACTTTTACCATTGAATTCTTCACCTGTAGCACCATTGCAATTGTATCAGTTTTAAAAAGAATTCAAAAAGTGTGATGATGTAGTACAATTAAGAAAATAAGCCCCATATATGGAAATAGGGATGTAAAGAGTCATAATCAAGGATTGAATATTTTCCTTTTGGGATCAACGTAAACATCGGCTCATGCCATTCTTGTCGGGCCAACATTTTTTATAAAATTTTGTTTTTAGTGGAGACCATTTTACCAAAAATAGAAATTTGTATAGATAAAAACACGTATAAAAAATATTTAATGTCCTACCTTTGCATGCAACCACTGATGAAAAATATTTCTACTTTAGTTAAAAGGTTTTAATAACCATGTTTGATAGAATAGCCAAGACTCGAATGAATGTTTATTTGTAACTAAAAAGTTATAATACAATTGTAGGCAACAACTTAAATTATGACTAAATTTACTAACATAACTTATAAACCCAGTAAATACTAAATCATGTTTAAGATAACAAATGTACGTACTTACTAAACACACACATCTGTATTGAATATCATATCATATATACAAATTTATTTCCACAAACACAACTTAAATTTAGGTTTTGTGAAATATTCTAGCACGAAATTAGTCAACTAAAGGCAAATGCTACTTTGTGAGCATCAACAATAAATAAATAACATCTATGTCACTTTCGATCTTGCATTACCATGGCTATTTCTATTTCTTACCTTTTAGAAGAGAATTGTATTTGTAGGCATATGCTGGTCGCTTCTTTCTCCTAGACTACTTCTATGCTTCTTTTACTTCAAATAACATTACTTTTGCCTTGGTAACAATTTCTACAGCATTGACATCAACCTAACATGCAGTTACCGCTTGAGATTGTGTATGCCTACATTTTTTAGGACTCGTCAACTTTTTTCACATTGCCATCTAACTGTTCACTCTCTTTTTGCCTGACTTCATATGACCAAACCTTAGACGATAATGAAATTGGTTGTTCTTGAAACTATTCAAATAATTTAATAGCATAGGGAAACTGCCAATTTAATTTTAAAATTTTATAATCCAAGTTCAGATCAAAAATACTAATCATATTGCATGTCATAAACTAAGCATACCATGCAAGAGTACCTCAATACAGTGATTGCATTAGTTATTGTAAAATGTTTATATTTCACATATACGTAAGTGTATGTATATGTATATATGTATGTGTGCGTGTATTTTATATGTGTGTGTGATATGGTACCCAAAACGTATTTCGATTAAAAAAACTTTCATGTATTTTAAAACTAACCCTCAAAGGGTAACACAAATGGTTAATTAAGCAAACTTAGTAATCAATTCAAAATAGTTATTTAAGTAGGCATGTAAATGATCGAATGTGGATTCAGATATGGTCATATATGTAACATAAACCATTTACGGATATCGGATAATTGTATCCGTGGATGTGGACGGATATTGGATATTTACCGAATATTTTTCGACCAACTCACAACTCATAAATCTAAACAAATAAACAGAAAATTCGAATTCAATATAAGTCCATTTTAGTACTGAAAATATAAAAAAAGATAAATATGCGAAGAAACATAATGTTAAGAAGCAAATATTGATTTTAATACACATTAATTTTTTTCCTAAATGAAATAGCAAATGTTAATAATTTTATGTATTAAAATATACAATGAAATGAATATAATCTTGATAAAAACCAAGCGGATAATTATCAGTATCCATTTTTCGGATATCGGATAATTTTTCATATTTCGGATACGGATACGGACGGATTTCAGATTTTTCGGATACTCATTGACCGCAGCATATTTAAGCAAACTAAGTAATCACAAATTTAATGCATAAAAAAAATAAAAAAATCACAAAACAGATAACAAACATGATGTGGACCATCAAAGATCCACGGATCATAACAAATCATATAAATATATTGCAATGTACCACTTCTACTTATGTACAATGGAATATCTTTGATTATTATCATTTTGAATTCTCGGGATATTCTTAGAATCAAAGATATTCTTAAAATTTAATACATATATTTACAATTTTGGTTTTCACAAATACTGACCCTAACGTCATCATTTTTCAATTTATCTGAATATTAACAAATAAATAATTAAAAGCGGAACACAATAGTATAAAATATCTTTAATTAAAATCATAAACAGAGCAACGAACATTATCAGGTTGCCATCTAACTCTGTATTTTCATTAAATAGTTATGACATGCAGTATTCTATTTATGTTATATCGTGATGAAAAAGTATACACTCGAAAGCACTGAAAAAAATGCAAGATAACAACTTATGACTCAAGACACGATTAATATTGAAACATGATTTATTGATTCACAATGAACATATTCATTATTGTGAGTGGTCACATTGTAGTACGACTTGAACTATTTTGATCTAAAACTTTATTAAACACATCTCTAATTAGACATGACTTATGACTCAAGACATGACTCATACTATGGCATGATTCATTCAACTCATTAAAAAAAATTTACTGCTATTACTAAGCCATTATTAGTACCTTTTATTCAAAGTTTATGCTTAAATTTAAATTTACTCTTAGTTTTGGATGATTTTCCGAATCATTCTTTATTAAACCAAAGCAGAAGATGAGTCATGAGTGTTCAGTATAAAGTTTCAATGGATCGTATAATAATGCCTAATTCTACCTTGAGATTTTTTTGTCTATAATTACATTTCTTCCCATTTAGATGACCAAATAAGCTAACTGAAGCTCGAATATATGGGTAAAGCAAATGGAAATAATACCTGAAGCATGACCCTTCATAAAAATGGTTCCGATCACTGTAGAATGAAAATTTCAATGTTCAGTTGAGCTTATCATGCCAAATAAGCATAAATATCTATTAAAAAACAAACTGTGCATATCATTTTAATTCATTGATGATAGTGGATAAACTTTAGTACATGGGGATGCAAATCAACATGGAGATCTATAATTTATGCTATTCTGATCTACATCCAATAAACACATCGCTAACAACAACACTTCAAAAAAGTTGGAACATAAATTGAAAAAGCAATCACGTTGGTTCAGAAACACATGAGAAAAAAGCTTGCTGCTTATTACACCATTCAAAGATTTAGTAAACTACTCATTAACATCATTATCCCTATTTACTACCCGCAGTTTATATTGCCTTTGAAATTGTCCAACTACAATGAGTAAGAATATTTGGTGAAATGAGAAACCAATGGTACTTGAATAGTTTGATGTAAATATTAAGATCAGAAAGTTACCTTACATAAACTCCCTCTTTTTGGCTGCAACCACATGTCAAGACAAAGTATCAGGCAGCCGACAAATACACAATTGATGAAAAAAATAATTTTCCATCTTTTTCGCCATATTATTTGATTATCGACCATCGACATTGATCTAAGTCTAAAAATGTAAGTGGGTATCAACATCAACATAATAAAATAACTGGCTAGATAAAAGTATTTATTGAAACAAAAAGTTTGAATGTTAGTTAATACTATTGTAAAAGATATGGTAAATAAAAAACTGTCATAATATAATCAAGTTTATCATACATTAATTTTCATTAAATTATTGGACGTGTGTAGTAGTAATAAAATTTGGAAAATTGCATTGATAAATGTTAGAGAAGTTAAAGCATATCTTTGTTGTATGAGGAACATAAGTAAAATGAAGTCTTCAGTTTTAGTCAAACATGGGTATAAATGAATTTTACCCTTTTAGTGTCTACAAAATATGCAAGCAAACTTAATATGAAATCTTAGTATAAGTTAAACAACTACAATTAATAATCAGTAGATGCTGAAAGGAAGAAATATAGCAGAAGTAATATGATGTCAAAAAATAGTACAACCAAACATAACTAAGTTATGAAAATTTCCAATCACATCACCATGCATCATTATCAATTTTGAAGTTAATAATAGCTAAACGTCAAATAAAGCTTACATGCTATGCAACAACATTGTGCTGCTGCGTACAGTAGCAGTCACATGGCTGCTATGCAGCAGCACTGTGCTGCTGCATACAGTAGCAGTCAAACGGCTTCTATGCAGCAGGATGTGCCGGCTATTGCTGCTATGATGTAGCACAGCGATGTTGCACGTGCGCTAAGCGCTGATATGCATAGAAATCTTTACTTTTTTTCCTTTTTGTTATAAGCATGCAATACCTCTGTTTTTGTAGCAACGCCGTCCACATTTATCGGCATGCACCAGTGTCGATGAGAAAAAGAAAAGTGAATAAATAATTAATGTTCACATGGTAGAATCTTATTCCTCCAGACATGTATAATAATCATAGGTGTACATGAAAACCACCAAATACCATGTTCTGCTAGAAAAAATTATTCTACATAATAAATAAAAATATATAAACTGTCAGTACATAAACTTATATGTGAATAGCCAAACTTGAGGTAGTATAATGTACTAATCGTGATACAAATCAGTTGATTGCTTGACATAGTGTTGTTTTTTTAGTAACTTGAGTTAGAAATTGGATGCTGTTAAAAAGATATATTTTTAGTTTGTTCTTGTGTTAGAGTCACCATGAAGCGAAGCAAATAAGTTAAGTACCAAGAAGCAAAAATAAACCATTTAAAAATATGAAGTGAAAGACAATGGTTAGAACATCATGCGGTGAAACTGAATTCCATAATAAACTACAGAGGTAAAGGTTAAGAAAATGGACACAAACCTTGGCTTTTTATATTTTAGTAATAGCTCGCACACATGATGTCTTGGTTATTTGAAGCTGTCCTTTGAACCTGTGTTACTCCTAGGCCAAATTGAGTTATGGCTTCACGCAAAAGCGCTTTCGTTAGTAGTAGTATTTTTTAGAGAATATGCCTTAGTTCCCCATCTTGATTATCAATCACCTGAAAATTCACTCTCAACAAAAAAGTTCACAACTCCTTGCACATATGAAACAAAACATTCGATGAAAATATAAAAACTTAACAAAAATACCAATATATAAGGGAAAAGAAATGCTCAATTTATATTTGAACCATACCTGGTAAAACATGGTTCAACATTCTGGCTCATCTAAAATATTAGAAAACCTTTTGCATCCTATCAGCATTTATTAACTGACCGCGTGTTGCTTTTGTGAACTTTATCAAATTTGGGGTACATCTTTATCTCAGTGATTTTATTTTAGAGGTTTTCACACCCAAAAAAATAAATTTGATTCCTTCTAAAGAAACAATCGTAGGATTAAGTTGTTTTAACCAATGAGACCATCTTGCCTGCTCAATAATATTTTATATACTAAAGACGCATTCAACTATATTGCAAGGATTTAATACAATTTTGAATATTGAATAAAGACAGACAAAATTGATTTTCAAATGTAGTTATTTCATGGAATATTTCCTAGAAACCTAAATGCCATTTACGGAGAACTCAACTTTAAGCCTTTTCCATACGACACATTCTAGAAATCTGCAGAAGTATATAAACCGGGTTGTAGATTTTAGCTGATGAAATAAAAAATATACACAACCTAGATAAGTTCTACAGCTCAGCCCCCTTAAAATAAAATACTGATCCAATATGAAAACTTATCACATGCTATTTCTTAACATAGAGGAAACAGAATAATCCTATGTACATTCAGCCCACCCAAACTTTTGTATATATTATTATCAGAAGAATTAATCTTAACTCATATTATTAATCCAAACCCTGTACTAATTTTAACTTTCAAAAAATAAATGTTCAAAATGAGATAAAAACAAACATCGCAACCTTGAACTCAATACAAAGTAAAAACAAAGATGCTGACATTTTTCCCTCCTTGTAATCATTAGTCTCTTAAAATATTAATCCCATTTTAATAGTAACATGATGGCATCATTTTATTTTAAAAATACCACATTAATGACATTTACTAAGTTTCTATTTAGATAATGTATAATTGTAATAAAAGAAGTGTTATATGCCAAGGAATATGAACCAAAGATGGAAACATATCTTGAACCAAAATTGATTAGCATTGAAAAAATAACAAACATTTGACTATATAATCATGTATATTCCTCTTACCAAACTGCATTCAAGAACAGTAAAAGAAATTATTTCACTCAAAAGTAGTAGTTTAGCAGCAAAACCTAATCAATCACAATGGTATAGAGAAAAAAATGAAAACAATTCAAGTCAAGGATTTAGCATAGAAAATTGGAAGTTGTCCATCAAGCCTGTAGAATTTTCTTCCATACTGATATAGTATTCACCGATCCCTTAATTAGTTTTAGCATTATATTTTAAAAAAAATTAATAAGGTACCAATCCATACTCTTTGATACTCTATTATCCCTTTTAATCAAGTGACTTCAGACTCATAAGGTACTACTGTATAATAATTACTATTTCTGGAAAATAAATGAATAATATATAATATGGTTGTGTGTGGACAATAAACAAAGCAAAAGAATTTGATACTTATTAGAAAGAAATCCCAAACAATGAAGGTTAAGAAAATCTATAGTTAAAAAACCATTTAGTAAGATGAGTAAGATAATATTTCGTGATTTCTAAATGTTCAGTTCAATCATAAGCACAAAATTTCAACTTTTTTCAACTGAATTTTTTAGCCAAAATTGAAGTACTCTACAATATGAAAGTTACAACAACCTAAACCAAAATTTTGAATATCTGAGTCTAGTAAGTCAATCTGTCCTTAAATCGACTATGAAACTTAATGAAAAGAAACAGGAATAATGAAATATATCGTATTTTTTCAATAAAGCAAACCCATGGAAAAAGCCATAAATGAAGAATTGAATATGCAGAACATACCGAAATTGAATTGAAGAACGTCAGATCTGACCATCAACCTCGCCTTTGATCTCCTAATTTCCACATTCAATTCCACTACTGTCACTCTGCTCTTCTATTGCCTCGCTAACTCGATTTTCTAAACAAAATTATTCATACGAAGAAGTTCACAAATACATGAAATATTTATTACTTATTCCTCACAATAGATGTAAGTAACAAACCCTAGTTACACACACCACTGGAAATCATAATTGTTAATAAACATTTAAAAGGGAACGATTGCTAATAAAATCCACATAATTCCTAATTTGCGAAAGTTATTGCAACCAACGACCAATTCGTATTTTTTAAATTTGATACGAAAATTACCTTCAAAGCAGCTTCAACGTCAGTTTCGATGGAAGTGAAGAGTTTGGCAAAGCTATCGTCACGTGAGACATTGGGAATGGCGCGATGCTTGTGGACATTATATTTGTTGCTTGTTGATGATGTGAGTAGGAACAACGACTGATATGGTGGCGCGAAGATGGCTGTTAGCAGATTGGCTGGAGAGTCGAATTCGAAAGGTTTGAGATTGAGAAGCGATTGTGGGCAGCAGTGCTCGAGACGATGTCGAAATCGATGGGTTTGGAAGAGGGGAGACTTTTGGATCTGAATGAAAAAGATTAGGAAATCTGGCATGAAAATTAACTGGAAAAACCTAGGAGAAAGAAGAGAGGTACGGCAGGAAGAGAGAAAAAAGAGAAAGCGGGCATATTATAGAAATAAATGAGAGACGGTTCATTTGCCAAATTTCAGGGAGGATTGTGTGAGCTTGAAAGTTAACTCACTAATAATAATATAGTATAGATGTGTTAAGAGCTCAATATCATCGTCATTGGTTAAGTTACATCTTATCCATTCAATTATTTGGTTCAAGTTCAACTTTGTATTTATTTCTATTTGAAATTTGAAATAAATGTCATTTTTTCCTTGTGGTTCTATAACTTTTAATTTGTAGAAACGGTAGTATTTAGAAAACTTACAAATAATGTTAATTTTTCATCTCCACATTTTATGTCCCCGACTCTCTCTTCTCGCTGTTTTAATACATTTTTTATTCTTGATTCTGTTCAAATCTAATGTTTTGATTTGCAGAGAGAAATAAAAAGAAAGAAAAGGATTAAATTTGTCGGTTGATCTATGGTGGATTAACTTAAAACATTAGTGGATGTTTTTATTAAAGTTGAAAGTTGAAACATGTATTAACTTACTGAATTAGTGGATATGATTAAAAAATTCCCTTATCAAAATTGGTTAACATATAATAACAATTCAAGAAGGAGAAAAATACTAATAAGCACAAAAAGAAAAAACAAAGAATCCCTACACCTTTTCTACGTCTCAAATAAAATTTTCCATTTAACGATCATAATGAAAAATGTTAAGCTACGTCTTCGTTATGCAATTCTTATGCCTCTACCATTTAGCAAAGAGGCGTTTAAACTTCATAGGAATGAAGTAGAGAATACTACGATGAAAAAGTAGTATTTTATGTGGTCGCATAAGTGATGCGTAAAATGGATTGGAATTAAATTAATAAAAATTGATCGCCATTCTTTACTCTGAAATCAATAGATTAGGAACAATTATGTTAATTTGGAGAGGGAAATGAAAAAAACGAACAATTAATAAAAAGAGTGACCTCCAATGGTGGAAAACTTGAGTTCTAAGGTATAATGAGAATCTTGTTGGAAATTCGATAATCCTAATTTCTTACTTACGTAAAAGTTCCTATACTTACGTAAAAGTTCCTATACGTTGGCATCCAATTGGCTTCAATATGTAAAGGAGGTCGTGTACAAGTAAAAGCGATTCCCATCTTTTGGATTTCACCGTGCTCTAACAATTGGATTTGAAGCGTGGTGAGCCAAACAAAGTGAGAAGAACTCAAACTTTTTTTGGGCATGGAAATGTAAATGGATTTCAAAAAATCATTTTATGTTAAATGATTTTCTAAATCTCGTTATGTAATTAAACTATTTTTCAAATAGTGTGTGTGTATTGCTAAATGGGGTTCTAAAACTCGTTTTTAACCTTAAACGGTTTCAGAAACTTGTTTTACACTTATGCTTTAAAAAATATATTCAAGAGAGAACAGAAGAAAAAAATCTCAATTGACTGCTAGATGAGTTAGAGTAATTTTGCACGTTTTTTTATCCTCCAACTTAAAATCTAGCAAAAAGCGCTTATCCCCAAATTCCCATGTTTTCTATTGTGCTTACTACATCATAGCCCAGCAATTAATAATTAAATTAATTAACTAATATGGTAGATAAATAAATGAATGATTGTAAGGAATTAGGGACATAGGACATACAAGAAAGGAGGACAAAGGAATTACTTTTCCTAAATCTACGTCCATTATACATGCTCTCATCAAGAACCTCCCAAAAAGAACAATGAATATGAAACTTCTTACTACAATAACATACATCATATACAAGCAATTAATAATTAGCTCACAAACAACAATCAAAATCCAAATTTTGAGTACTATAGCCACTAGCCACACATACTTAGGTAAATCCATCTTAGATATCAATACATGGAACTAGTAGAAAAGCTTTTGATCCACGCAGTCATGTAGTTGCTACTAGTATCATTCCAAAAAAGCTCGGAAAATAAATCAGTGTCTTCTGAATTTTCTGCAAGTATTTGCAAAATTCTCGGAATGGGTGGCACACTAACTTCCATAACACCCTCCAACATTTGAACCACTTGACTCATCAATGGTCTACAATCTTCTTTATCCTGTATGCACCAACATGCAACTTTACAAACCTTACTAACTTCCTCTTCTAAAATTTCTCCTCTTTCTAGTTTCTCGTCTACCAAACTCATCACATCCCCTTCCTTCATTTTACTCACCACCAGTGAAGGAAAATAGCTTATTTTCTGTCCTTGCAGTTTTTTAAAATTCCTCTTACCTGAAATTATCTCAAAAAGCATCATTCCATAGCTATACACATCTGCCTTTGCTGTTATTGCCACTCCAGATATCCATTCTGGAGCAAGGTAACCTATGGTCCCTCTCATCGTAGTCAATACCCGACTAAAATCCCTTCCTATTAATTTTGCCATCCCAAAATCTGCTACTTTTGGCACAAATGAAGCATCAAGAAGCACATTTTCGGGCTTTATATCACAATGCACAATGCAATCTTTGCATTTCTCGTGTAGATAAGTCAATCCTCGTGCCGTTCCTACTGCAATCTGGTACCTTGTTTTCCAATCTAAACAATTATCTTCATTAAATAGCTTGCTATCCAAAGAACCATTGGTCATGTACTCATATGCTAACAATTTGTGCAGGCCTTGAGAGCAGAATCCACGAAGTCGAACCAAATTCACATGTTGGATTGTTCCTACTGTGCTCACCTCCGCTCTGAATTGCTTTTCCCCTTGTCTAACTCCTTCTAGTTGCTTAACGGCTATTAATGATGAGTCAGGTAGAACTCCTTTGAAAACCGACCCGAAACCTCCTCCACCTAGCTTTTCTGAGAAATTCCTAGTCGCCCGTTGCAGTTCATTGTATCGAAATACAATCAAGCCACCTTCTACAATGTTTGACCTACGTAAAGTTCTTTTTCCCCAACAACATACCAACCATGCAACAACGAGTAATACTAAGAAACTAAAAATACCGCCTACTGCAGAAATGATTATAACTATTTTGCTGTTATGTATAATAGGAAGTTCGGAGGCGGCAAGACGAACAAAGAGAGTGCCTCCGTTAGGACCATTGTACCTATCTTGTAGATTAAGCAAGGAGCTATGCCAAACAAAGCAACCGCTAGAGTTATAAGTGTAAGCAGTACACGAACAATTATCCAAACAATTGGACTCACAATCAGAATTAGAAGCACTTTCAGCTTGTACACTTCGAGGATTAGCAGGCATTCTAGTGTTGGGCATCATAAAGAACCGATCTTTTTCACCTTTTTCACTGCCTTCGCACTCCAGTTTTGTATTTCTAACACAGCCTCCTGTCCAGTCGCTCAAATCCCAATCCGATGGAGAATTTTCACTGAAACCCTTGATACATCTACAAAATGGCAAACCAACCTCGTTGCAGACACCGAACGGACCGCATAAAGCATAAGCGTCGCATTGTTGTTTGGGTTGAGCACAAAATGGGTTCCAATTGCTGCTGTTGGGCATCCAAATGAAGTGCGTGCTCTGGCCAGATAAGTCCATTATTAACCTAACCATGAGTGGGAAGTCATTGTTCATCGTGTACGTGTAGTAATTTTCTCTGTCATTGGAAATATAAGTGGATTCGACATTATGTTCAGACATTTCAGGGATATCACTGAAAAAACGACCATTCCAGGTGCCGCTGGCCCAGTATTTGACGGAGTTGTTCCAGAGCATGCAGAATTCATTAGAACCGTTCGGATCGGCTTCAAAACTGAAAATTCCAGGGGCTGGATCGTCTTCATTTTTCCAGGAAGTTAATCTTTGCAAATCTTTGGTAACTTTGTTTAGTCCAAACTTGCCGCCTGGTAATAACGTGTCAGTTGGATGGTCGAAGCTTTGCCATAGAGTTATATTTGGATTTGATGCGTCTCTTAGTACAAGATTACCAGCATCAAGAAGAACGGCTACTGATTTATGAGTGTTATGAGTGATGTTAGTGGACCAAATAAGAGGGTTTGTTTGGTTGGAAAGCACTAAATTGCCATTTTCAGAGATTGCAAGTTTTGTTTTGGAAATATCAGTTAAGGGAGCTTCTCTGTTGGCAACCCAAACTGAAGTTTGTTGAGATATGAGGTTGAGATTGTACCATATTCCGAGATAATGGTATGGAGATTTGCCTGGTTTGAAAAACCCTAGTTCAAATTTACCACCTTCGGAAGTGAGCTTTTCTGACCCAGTAATGAACCGAGTAAGGGTAATTCTATCGTTCAATGCATAGGAGATGCTGAAGAAGAAGACGAGGAGAAAAGTTTTCAGTGGGTTCATGTTTGAAAACGCCATGAATATAAATTGAGGATGAGGATTTAGAGATGAAAGTGTGATTATCTTTTATATATAATCTCAAATCGCCACCTCATTCTGATAAATACATGCAGCAAATCCATGTGTAGTCGTAAAATCAGTTGGTTAAGCGTTACTAAGATTTATGACTGCAGACTTTTGTGGACAACATTAATATTGTTGACTTCATGGTTATTTTATTCTCAAAGTAGGTTGGCACGAGGCTAATAGCATTGTACAAAACGAAATAATACATCATATTCAGTCTTTTGAAGCCTACAGAAGTTATTTCTTAAAACGATGGACATTATTTTATTTCTTAATATTCGCATATATAGTCAATTATTCATGAGTTAGCTAGATTCTAATTTTATTGTTGTAGATATGCTTGTACATATGTGCGCGCGTGTGTATATATTCTAATGGATAATGGTTGCTTAACTGCAACTCTACAGAAGAGTATATGTATTGAAAAATTGATGAGGCTACATCAAAATACCACTTCAAACCCAGATGCAAATTCTTTCTCTTGCTGTAAAACATTCACTGACCGGAGGTAAGCTGCTTTTATAGCACAACGAAAGCAAGAGAAAGTGCAAGAAGAAGAAAAGCTAGCCCAGCAACCCTAGGGGAAAAGCACTTGATCAGTGGTGCCGACCCGGTATTATATTGGGCCATGAACAAATTATTGTTTTGGGCCCCTTACTAAACTACTCGCATTGTTGTAAGATTGTAACTACAATAAAATTTTACAAATATACAAAATTTACAAATATATTAAAGGATACATGATAGCATTGATAGACTTCTTTTTCTCTCTCTCATTAATCAACCAATGTAAAGTCAACAAAGCGATGAACTATTGAACAACTAATCATTCAATGCCTCGGTTTTCTTGATTCGCTCTGATCGCTTTCCAGGTAGCTATCTATGATATTTTTAATTAACCATTTTGATCAACTTATATTATATAAAAATATAATAACAACATTTGACGCAGCGGAAATATCACTTGACGACGAATTGAAGTATTCGTGTCAATCAAATCGATAAACGATTCGATGAAGCAATAAGAATCGGTGAATTAGAGATACCCAAACGCCTAAATCCGTTGATCACGAAGATACCGGACTTTAGCTATATTCGACACGTTGATCGCGCACGATGCCGTGAGAGAATATCTACAATTCTTCGACGTTGATCAAGCGCACTTGATTCCGTGAATTGGCTTCAACAATCGTTGATTCGAGCGCACCCGAATGCCGAAGGTGGAGATAGGAGATAACACTCAACTACCAATTTTAATGATGGCACAAAAGCACACGGAAGAAATTTTATTCAAATTCAACAACCCTTTACAAATGACCAACATCCCTATTTATAGGGTTACAACACAACGCTTACATCACAACACTTAGGTCGTGAACGACCTAAAACTTGCGACCTAAAAACAAAGAAACAATACAACACTTTACATTACAGAGTATATCTCGCGACCTACGACTTATGAGTATTAACGACATACGAGTTAAAACATCTTACGACCTATCAACTTGAGCCATCACACGGAAATTACGACCTAAAATCAACAGGAACGAAATAAAACATCTCGCGACCTAAAAATCAACGAGCTACTGACTTTGTTTGCGACTTAAGAGTAGTACGCGATGTGAATCCAGTGGCATAGCACTACTAGAAAATACATCAATTTCCTACACAAAATTTCCTACGTCTTTCCTACGCCAAAAGGCGGGGCGTAGGTATGGCGTAGGAAACACGTAGAAAAAGGTAATGGTGTAGGAAAGACGTAAGAAAATTTCCTACGTCTTACCTACGCCAGCTTCGATATGTTGAAAAATAATTAAAGCGTAGGAAAGGCGTAGGAAACTCCTTACGTTAAAATGATGGCGTGGGAAGGTCGTAGATAATTTCCTACGTTGTTTCTATGTCTACAAAGTTTTCATGGCGTAGGAAAGACGTAGGAATTGTTCCTACGCCATGCCTACGCCATGGTCTTAGCCAAAAGGCGTAGGAATTTTAAAACCCTATTTTTAAAATCTTTTAAAACAAATATAAAGGTCTTAAACAATTTAACCTTTAAAAATAAAACCCTTTTAAACCTAACCTTAATCTAAAGTAAAAAGGCCGGCCGCCCCTGCTTTTATTTCATTCAGCCCGATCTTCTTCGCTTTGTAAAATAATGGCGGCTGTGAAATTCCTTTTTCTCGTTCGATCTGAAATATTGAGAGAGTCGGCTTTGTTTCGATGCTCTTTAATTTGACTATTGCTCGATCTTTGTTTGCCCTGGGATTCACGGCCTTGCTTTCTCGTGGTACTGTGATTTAGGGTTTTTGGAATTTGGGGTTTTGATCTCTTTTATGCTCGGCTGCTTCGCCCTTGCGCTTCTTCTATTCGTCGACGATTGCTTGGTTGCTCGAATTCAAACCAACTCTGGTATGTTCATACTTTCGAATATCTGATTGTTTGAACTCGATGATTGTATATGTAGGCCGATGATAAATTTAGGGTTTTTAATTGAAAATGATTGTTCGTTGAAGCTCATATCGATGATGGTACCTTTGGGTTGAATTTATATTGTTACGAACTTTCCTATTCTCCAATTTTCCTGATATATTTTCCTTATTACACACGGCTTTACATTTGAGACGTTTGATTTCGCTTGATTCACACGGTCATTAAAACTTTCCTCTTCTTCATCTTTGACTATTTCAAAAATAAAGATACGCGCTTGAAATTTTTGCATTCGTGAATTTTGGATTTGACTGTTTCTTCTTGAGTTTCACGGCAATAAAACTTTCCTTCTTTAACATATACTGTAACGACCCGGAATTTTCGATCCCGAAAATTCCAGATAGTTAGGGAAAAAAGAAAGAGATAGAAGAAGAATAGAAAATAAAATACAGAATCTCACATTCGCAGCGGATCAAAATATAATATCAAATAATAACAGTTTTACAAAGAAGAACTGTATCAATACATTTACATTTTATAGATCAGAGTTATACATATACACAATCACTGGACATATACAAATCAAATATGTCTCAGACAAACAGAAATAATAGTCACAGCGGAACACTCCATACGTCCTGCCATCCAGCTCGCCCCCTAAGCTCCATAACGTCCTTACCTGAAAATCTGTAATACTCGGTCTGACCCGAGCATTACATCAAAGTAACACCCGGGTCAGGCTGGAAACCAGCATGAGTAAACCCATATATCTTGAAATACTAAGCTATAAAACTTATGTGAAATATCAGGGTAACTCGTACTTTTCTACGAGTTATAATCTTATTAAAGTGAATCATTTATCTCAAAACAATATTCAGGAATCGTTATCCAGTTTTAAATATCCATGATACTTAACTTATTTCATTCCAGCCTGTTTGCTTCCAAACTCACATTTATAAAGAATCGAAGTGGTTTCGGGTATTTATTTATACCCGACCCCGGTCTCTTCGAATCCAATGTTATTCATTAAACCAAAGTTTAAGTTTAAACAATACAATTTATACACAACAATTCACCTCATATCACAAAGCAGCACATATCACATATCGGAGACATCACATAATCCAAGGCATTCAATATCATTCAATCGTCCATAAGCAAGATTAATCAATCACACCATCTGTAATTAATTTAATTAACCACCAATGAATCAAATTAATCACTTTAATTACTTTTAAATCTTACATACTTAACGTTAATTAATTTCAAACCAATTAATAAATCATCCCTTAATTATCCATCTTAATTAATCATCCCTGATTAATTATTCGTTAATTACATTAAGTAATCAACCTTCAATTAATTACATAATTTAATTATTCTTTATCCATTCACATTTATCAACCCTTAATTACTCTTATTAATTAATGATCCTCTAATTACTTTTATTAATTAGTTATTCCTTTAACTAATTACATTAATCTTATAATTATAAATTAATTTAATTAACCCTTATCAAATTAATCCTTAATTACTTATATCATAGGTTACTTAATTAATTAAAAGGTAAACCATTTTATCTTTATTTTAATTACATCACTTAATTTTATTAAACTCAATGCTTAGCATTTATTTGAGAAATCTTGGGAAAAACATTTCTTGACTTCGCCAATAAATTACACTTTGGAAACACTTGGAATTTATCTAATCGTCTCAATAAAAGTATTACAAAAACATATTAATCTTATGGAAATAAATCTTAGAATTTTTTTTAAAAAAAACTTGTAAATAAATTTATCTTGAAAACTTGATCTATATTCCCTTTAAAACTTGTTTACTTACTAAACTTTAAAATTTAACTAACATTTATTCAAAAGCTTATTAAATCTTCAAGATTAAATAAGACCCGAGCCAAATTATTGAAACCCCGAGCCAAAAAGACATTTTCTCGAGCAAAACTTCGGGTCTCTCCCAGTCTCCATCTACTTCGAGTTATTCTCGCGAGAAACTCGAGTCGAACCCGATAAAAACTGCTTCTTCCCCCGAACGTATGCACGAACCCATATCTCGTGCACGTACACCATCACCAAAGTAGCCTCCGACCTCTGACAAGTCTTCCAGCACATCACCCTCCACCGATGCACCCCAATCTGATCATCAATACATAAATCCAAACCTTCGATCAAAATCGAGTAACCCAGTCTAAACTGGAAAGAAACATCGCCGGGAAAAACTCCTCGCCCAAGCTATCTCAACCACCAGAGGTCGAGCAACTCCGTCCACGCCTTGCCGAGCTTCCATACCACCATCCCCCATAGCCTCAAGCAACTCGAATCACCAGGGATTCTATGGTGATCCAATCTCCGAGCTGATCAAAAACTAGGGTTAAAAACCCATTTGACCCACCGCCGACGCTATGGTGGGTTATCCACCTTCCTGGTATTTTTTCCAAGACCACCATTCATCGACCTTCCTCCAATAGCGACCACGACCCCTCCGAGGCAACAGATCACCAGAAACCATCCAGATTTCAAATTCCGATCGACACCACAATACCCGTTCAAAACCACACTAAAAATTATGATTTTAGTTTTTAAAATCATGATTTTGAATTCGTTTCCAGATCATATACTTAGAACAGAGGATTAACATGTTGGAAAATTTACATAAATTAAGTTTGTACTGTTCTACTGAGATTTCCAGCAAATTTCAAATTTTAATTTATTTATCTCAAATTTTAAACCTTTACTTCTTGATCAATTTAAACAAATTTAGTTTATATTCTTAATCCCTGCAGTAACTAGATCAAGAGAAACGAAATCTGTTTGCATTCTTGGCCTAAAAACTAAGCACAGTCAGGGCACAGTGACTACAGCCATTCACATTTCCACACATTCATATATATCCAAAAATGTGCTTATAAATATGCACACAAACATGAATATCTCAGAGATGATCATGCAATCAGAAGTAAACGATACTTTGTATCATCTCTACATCAATTATGGACCGTGAGATCCTCTTCATATCTAAAGGCCAGAATCTCTTCATATAACAGTGCAAAGATTGCCAACCTGTCATGGGCTTCAGCCCATTTAGTCTATTCTTTTATAAATACAGTTTTGTACAAGACTCTGTATTATTACAATTCATATTTCAGTTTGTATTCTCTTAATCAAAGTATATCAATACAAATACTTCTTTGTGGTATCAGAGCCGTTGCTCTTTGTCTAACGACTGATCATCAGAATTTGCTCTATAATCATCATAGAGCCATCCAGAAAGACTGATCTATAATCAATCTTTCGGTTGCTCTCAGTTCTACAGAGCATTTCATCATTTGATTCTATTGTCTCTCTCCCTTTTTTCATTTCTGTTTCCATTTCCCTCTCTTTTCAAGAAACACCTTCTTGAATCGAATCACTTTCTTGAATCAGCACCTGGCTGCAAAATAATCTGCCTCGCCAGTCTCCTGATCATCTCATCATGACTGAAGAAAGTGCAACAGTTGCTACATCAGAATTCAAAGCCAACAATGCAGGCATCCTCTCTGGAATAATCAAATTAAAAGGTCAGACAGCAATTCAACTAGATGAAAGCAACTATATCATGTGGAAATATCAAATAGAAACAGCAATAAAAGGTCATGGATTAGAGGAATACATTGATGGTACTCTATCCATTCCACCCAAAACGATAACTGATACTCAAGATAAAGTCATCCCTAATCAAGAATTCATATTCTACCAAAGGCAAGATAATCTTCTTGCAACATTGCTAATGTCTTCAATTAGCACGAATATACTATCTCATATTGTTGGATGTAAAACCTCTCAAGAAATATGGGAGGCAATTGAACAATTCTTCAATTCTCAATCCTCTGCAAGAATTATTCATTACAAAAGGCAATTACAGAATTTAAGGAAAAATGATATGACTATGAGAGAATACTTAACAAAGGCCAAGAACTATTGTGATCTTCTCAGCACAGCTGGATACAAAGTATCTGAAACTGAACAGATTCTTACAATTCTAAGTGGATTAGATGAAGATTATGAATCCATAGTAGCAGTCATCTCAGCAAAAAAGAACTTGCCAAACATTCAATATGTTCATGCAACACTCCTAGCACATGAAGGAAGAATTGAAGAAAAGAAGACACAAAACTCTGACTATTCTGTCAATTACACTTCTGTAAATAAAAGAAAAAACCAAGACACCCCTCAAAATTCAAACAAAAATCAAACTGGAGGACATAGAGGAGGAAATCAGAATGGCAGAGGAAGAGGTAGAGGCAGATGGAACAATTTTAACAAACCAAAGTGTCAGATCTGTGAAAGAATAGGACATACAGCATCAAAGTGCTATTTCAGATTTGATCAGAACTACTCTCTCAACAACAACAACAACAATAATCAGAGATCAACCAATCCAAATGTCAACATGGCACAAACAGGAGTAGATACCACCAATCAAAACACTGCACAACACTCAAAGAATGAGGATGCAGCATATAAAGAATGGTACCCAGACTCAGGAGCTACTAATCACATTACCAACAATCTGGAAAATCTGAATTTAGGCAACAAGGAATACAAAGGTACTCAATCCATTCTCTTAGGTAATGGTAGATCTATAGGAATCACACACACTGGAAATGCCAAAATCTTTGGTAAAAGGGAACTACACTTAAACAACTTACTCAGAGTTCCTCAAATAAAGAAAAATCTCATAAGTGTTTCTCAATTTGCCAAAGATAATCATGTATATTTTGAATTTTATCCTAAACTTTGCCTAGTTAGAGATACATCAACTAGAGAAATTTTACTGCAGGGTAATGTGCAAAATGGTCTTTACTCTCTCAATCTGAGGCAGCACAATAGGGTAGGCAATTCAGAAAAATGGTGCAACAATGTTGAAAATAATATCAAAAATAACAAAATCTTTTGATCTATGGCATTGTAAATTGGGTCATCCCAGTATTAACATTGTAAAATCTGTTTTGAAGAATAATAAAATCAATATTAATGATATATCTCTACCCTATGTTTGCTCTGCATGTCAAATAGGAAAGAATCATAAATTGCCTTTTTCTGATTCATCAACTAAATATACCAAACCCTTAGAGATGGTAGCCACAGATTTATGGGGACCAGCCCCAATAAACTCTGATTTTGGATTCAAATACTACATATCTTTTGTTGATTCCTTTTCTAGATATACTTGGATATATTTTTAAAAAAATAAAGCTGAAACCCATAGGGCAGTTATTCAATTCATTATTCAAGTCGAAAGACAACTAAATCATCAATTAAAAATAATTCAAACTGATGGAGGAGCAGAATTCAAACCATTAAAGAATTATTTCTTAGATAAAGGAATAATACATAGAACTACCTGCCCTTATACTTCTGAGCAAAATGGGTTAGTTGAGAGGAAGCATAGGCATATTGTTGACACTGGCATCACTCTTTTGGCACATGCTTCAATGCCACTCAAGTTCTGGCCTGATGCATTCTATTCAGCTGTTCATCTCATCAACAGAATGCCAACAAAGGTACTGCATAATAAAACCCCTTTAGAACTTCTATTTAATACTGTTCCAGATTACAATAACCTCAAAACATATGGTTATTTATGTTTTCCTTATATGAGACCATATAATTCTCATAAGCTAAGTAATAGATCCACATCCTGTACCTTTATTGGCTATACTTCTAATCAGAAAGGGTACAAATGTTTGACTAGTAATGGAAAAATTATTGTATCTCGACATGTAGGATTTAATGAATCTATATTTCCATTTGCTAGTACAGAAATCAAAACTTCTGAGAAGGTATATAACATAAAAAATGTTATACCTGATATACCCATCCTCTCTCACAATGAAGTAGTTGAAGCTACTCATCAGAATCAACTTGAACCTCAACTCACTGTGTCAAGTGAAGGACCAGGTCAAGATTCAAGCAATTCCAATAATAACTGCAACAATGACAGTGAGTCTCATGCAGAATCTACGACTGCTCAAGAAAATCAAAGCAGTACAACTCCTCATCAGTATAACACTAATGAGGATGAAACAGGTCATCACATGATGACCAGATCAAAGCATGGTATATTCAAACCAAAAGCATATCACGTCATCAGCAACTCTTCTGAACCTGTTTGCTTCAATGAAGCCTTACAGGACAAGAAATGGAAAGCAGCTATGGATGATGAGTACAATGCTCTCATCAAAAATAAAACCTGGACACTTGTACCTGCACCAAAGAATAAAAATATCATTGGATGTAGATGGACATATAAAGTCAAAAGAAACTCTGATGGTAATATCAACAAATACAAAGCAAGACTTGTAGCAAAGGGCTACTCTCAACATTATGGGATAGACTTTTGTGAAACTTTTTCACCAGTCGTAAAACCTACAACTATAAGAATTATCCTCACTATTGCTCTCCACAATAAGTGGGAAATAAAACAACTAGATGTCAATAATGCCTTTCTAAATGGTGAACTTCATGAGGAAGTCTATATGCATCAACCATCAGGATATGTTCAGAATACCAAAAAGGACTGGGTTTGCAAGCTTGACAAAGCTATTTATGGGCTTAAACAAGCTCCACGTGTATGGTATGAAAAGCTTAAATCTACTCTTGTTAGTCTCAATTATCATCCCACTAAGTCTGATAACTCTCTATATGTTAAATTTCACAACAATATTACTGTGTTCATTCTAGTTTATGTAGATGACATTATCATCACAGGAAATTGCATGAAGGAAATCAGGTATGTCACCAACTACTTAAACAACAAATTCTCTTTAAAAGACTTAGGAGATTTAAAATACTTTCTAGGTGTTGAAGTCATAAGAAAATCTGAACATGAAATAATTCTTTGTCAAAGAAAATACATATCTGAAGTTCTTAATAGAGCTAAAATGAGTGCTGCAAAGCATATGCCTACCCCAATGTCAAGTAACTTACACTTATCTAAAGACAAAGGGGAAACCTTTGAAAATGAAAAACTTTACAGAAGTATTGTAGGAGCTTTGCAGTATATCACGATTACTAGACCTGACTTATCATATTCTTTGAATAAAGTTTGCCAATTCATGCAGAAACCTCTAGATCTTCACTGGAAAGCAGTTAAACATATTCTAAGATACTTAAAGGGAACAATCAATGAAGGTCTAAAGCTAAAAGCAGGTAAAGACTTATCTATCAAAGGATTCGCTGACGCTGATTGGGCTTCGGACAATGATGACAGAAGATCTACAACAGGCTACTGCATCTATTTAGGAAGTAATCCTGTATCGTGGTGTTCGAAGAAGCAACCCACCGTGTCTCGCTCCAGCACTGAAGCAGAGTATCGTAGTGTGGCAAGCACGGCAGCTGAAATCATTTGGGTCAGATCTCTTCTCAGAGAAATCAGATCTACTTCCTCAAATCAACCTGTAATATGGTGTGACAACTCTGGAGCCGTCTCCATCTCAGCCAACCCTGTTCTTCATTCTCGAACGAAACACATCGAGATCGATCTGTATTTCGTTCGAGAACAAGTCATTAAAAAGGAACTTGCGGTTAGCCATATTCCAGCTAGCCATCAGACCGCTGATATCATGACAAAAGCCCTATCGAAGCATAACTTCAAAAGATTTAAAGCCAATTTGATGATTGAAGATGTCGAGAGCAGATCTAGGTTAAAAGAGGAAGAGGCTGATAAAACCCTAGATCAAAATGAGGGTGGGAATCAGAAGTAAACGATACTTTGTATCATCTCTACATCAATTATGGACCGTGAGATCCTCTTCATATCTAAAGGCCAGAATCTCTTCATATAACAGTGCAAAGATTGCCAACCTGTCATGGGCTTCAGCCCATTTAGTCTATTCTTTTATAAATACAGTTTTGTACAAGACTCTGTATTATTACAATTCATATTTCAGTTTGTATTCTCTTAATCAAAGTATATCAATACAAATACTTCTTTACAGGCAACCAAAAATCATACTAAGATTTACAGAAGAAGTTACTCACCTGAAACAATTTAGAACAGAGCCTTTTGTTTGAGAATTTGAAAACTTTTAAAACTGGCATTGCATTAGCTTTTTTTTTTTTAAACTTGAGTTGCCTCTTTGAAATGCTGAAGAAATTACTGAGATAATTTGAAGACTTTGAATGCATGCAGACGAATTTTGAGTTTGAAGAAGAATACATATGCTACTTTTCTCTGGTTTGTTTATTTTTGATAACAAAATGAACTGGCAGATATGAATATGTAGAAGGAAAAGATTACAGGGGAAGGTGATATCTGGGTTTTGCAAATACTAGTACACTATTTGTTTTTGTTTGTATCAGGCAAGATCTTTATATTAGGAGGCTGAGTTTCTTTTCAAATATCACGAATTGACCAAATGGTGTGCTAATATTAAATGCAAAGGTACTTTATGTTTCCTATTATCTTATTTTATGTGTAGACATTTTCCCTTTACTTTTACTTCCAGCTTGCATTTCTAACTTAACAGGCTATCTTCTTTTGCCTGGAAGCTTCTATATCTTGACTTGTTTCATACTTACTCATTTTTTCTTTTTATCCTTGCCTGCATATTTACTTTGCAGGTTACATTCTTTTACTTGCCTGGTCATGTTTTTACTTATGTCCAAGTATAAATAAAGTTGTTTTAGTCTTTGCTTTTGATTTTAGTTATTTGTTTATAGATTTTTAACTTATGGTTTTACTTTTCTTTGGTCTTGTTCCATTTTATACTTTAGCTTGTGCTCCATATACAAGTGTTTGTCAGGTCTTATTTTCTTGTTTTAACTTATGCTTTGTTTACAAATGTTAAAGTCATGTTGTATATACACTTGTGTTTTTTTGATACTCTGTTCTTACCAATTTTAAATCCATGTTGTATGTTTACCAAAATTATTTAATCCTTGTTCCCTTTTATATATATATATTTTTTTATTTCTAACTATCAATATTTAAATTATATCTAATATGGTTTACTTACTTATATTTATATTTATATCTATTTGTATTTTAGCTGTCAAAAATTAAGTTATATTCATACATTTGACTTATTTTTATGTTGATAGAGTTAGATTTTAATTTAAACATTATCGTCCACATCTATATATTTATTTATCACATGTTAATAAAACAAAGTATTTTAATTAAATTATATAAGATAAATTTTATTACAAATATTATTAAGAGATTTAATTGAAATTTACAAATCAAATTTTCTTTTAAAAATACAAATCTATATAAATTATCTCTAGCAGATTTATTCATTTCAAAACGATCAATTTACATTTTATTTAATTGGATTAAATATTTATTAAAATAATACTGCTAAAATACCGGGTCGTCACATTTATATACGCAATTGATTTTTTCATTCGTGAATCTTTATTTTGACTTCACTGTGAAATAAAGCTTTGATCTTCTGGTCATCTTCTCTGTTGTACTTGTAGTTGCATTCGTTGTTGTGGCACATTACTCTTTTGATATTGTAGTCTTCACTCTACAGTATAACCTGTTGCACTTGTGTTGTTGTCCAGTCTTTGCTATTTCAGTGGTCACTGCACTGTCCAGATTTGTTTGTGATACTGCTTGGATTCATTGTGCACATTTCATATGCTTGCATTTTCTTCTCTGTTGGCATTGGCTTTGCTTCTGTATCACCTGATATATGCTGTGTTGCATGTCTCTGGTGCATTGTATAACTTGAGTTTGGTTCTGCATACCTAAGCTTGACACTGTTCACATTTTTAAGTTGCTCGGCCCTTGTTTGTACTACCTCATATGAATGTTCTCTGTCTGGTTCATCTTGAGATGTGTCCTTTGCATTCAGATACTACTCTGTTGCACTTTATTGTGTTTGTACTCACTACTTTATTTTATTGTCATCTGTACTGGTTTCTGATTGTATGCCCATTTGATCACCTTGCTTGAGTCTTCTAGTTTGATGTTGTCTGCATCCATGTTGATGTTTCATATGTTGGTCTTTTGCTTGCTTTTTGTTGCATTGTTATTGGTCTGTTTCATTTGTTGAAGCTTTGCAGTAGCACTGCTTGGATATTGATCTGCATGTATGTTCTTTGTTGCTATGAGCTTGATGCATATTGGTTTAGTTTGCATCCATGTTTGTGGTCTTTGTAGCTTGCATTCACACTGGTTTGGGTTGCATCCATGTTTGTGTTGCTGGTGTGTGGATTTGTTACATTGCCATCAGTGCTTGGCCTTGATGTTCTCTGGTCTGCATGAACCAGTTGATGATTTTACTGTTGCATCCATTCTTTTGATGCTATCTGGTCTGATTTCTTTTGGTGTCCATTGAGAAATTTTGTTGCAGTTTGATTATTTGAGCTTGTATGCTTTATGTTTGGTGCACACGAGTTGGCGAGGCAGTGCACACGTGTATAAACGTACACGTGTGTACTGCAGCCACTCATGAATAACCTGTCCCTGATAAGAAAACTGATATGCACAGATATTACACCAAAAATGATGACAATAACCCATATACCTGAGGCAAAAAATTATTTTCAAAAACATATTTTATTTTAAATTTCAAATATATTTCTTTTCAATTTTACTGCGTTTGAAAATATTTTTGCAGATTACTCGGACGCTGGAATCAGACTGGAATTCAGTTGAAGACAAAATATGAGTGTGAGTGATTGTAGTGAGGATATGATGTAAATCAGAAAGTTGTATTGCATTCAAAATTTGTACAGTTATAGTGAGAGTCAGAATTTGTACTATAAAAAATTGTTTGAATAAAATTCCTGTTTGAATTCAAATTCAGTGTTATTCAATTTTATCTGTGAAAAATGAAATAGTACAATATCAAATACATTTACACGAATATATATGTTTATTATCATCAAACAAAAATCATATAACGATCATATAATCGCATATTCCACATGAATGACGTAGGGAAGACGTAGGAAAAACGTAAAAAATCAAAGGCGTAGGGAAAGCATAGGTAAACGAAGGGCGTATGTAAGGCGTGGGTAAAAAAGAAGTAGAAATGTCGTACCAAATCTGTAGGAATATTACGGCGTAGGAAAGACGTAGAAAAATATAGGCGTAGGAACGGCGTAGAAAACACCACTACGGATGACGTAGGTAAGACGTAGGCATATTTTTAGCTACGCCCCGCCTACGTCCTATTGGCGTAGGTAAACTGCAGTTTTCTTGTAGTGTAGGCTTAGGTCGGAGATCATTAGGTACCGGGAATTGGTTAGGTCGCAGAGGAGTTAAGTCGGAGAACATTAGGTCGTGATACGGAGTTAGGTCGCGGGGATTATTTATGTCGCAGAGGAGTTAGGTCGTGGGCATTAGGTCGTGATGTGGAGTTAGGTTGCATAAATGATATCACTGGGGGGTTAGGTCGCGGGAATTGTTTATGTCACAGAGGAGTTAGGTCGTGGGCATTAGGTCGTGAAGCGGAGTTAGGTCGCGAAGAAACAAAGTCGTGTGGAAAGTTAGGTCGCTCGTCTTCATCCTCGCAATTGTAGATCGAGGTATGTGCTGCATCATCCTTCCCAGGCTGAGAAAAATTCATCTTCGAATTTAAAAGTTCCTCCCCATTGGATTGTTCATCTCCATAATAAGGAATAAGATGTTTAACATTAAACACGTTAGAAGTGTAAACATCTTCTGACAGCTTCAACTTATAAGCATTTTCATTGATCCGTTTTATAATTTCTACTGGACCAATCTTTCGGACTTTCAACTTGTTATAAGCACCCACTGGAAAACGATCCTTTGTTAACACAACATACACCCAATCACCCTCGTTGAACTCCACACTTCTTCTCTTTTTATCTGCAGCTCGTTTATACTTCTCATTCGTCTTCTCCAAACGTTCCTGGACGATTCTATGACAATCTTTCAACTCATCAACGAAATTTGACGCCCGCTTAATCACTCCTTTCGGTTGTGGTACTACTGTTAAATCCAACGGCCCCTTTGGCAAGCTTGAATATACAATTTGAAATGGACTGTAACCAGTGCTTCGATTAACAACATGGTTATGAGCAAACTCTGCCTGATACAACTTTAAGTCCCAACTCTTCAAATTGTCTTGCACAAGACATCGCAACAAGTTTCCCAACGATCTATTCACCACTTCCGTTTGTCCATCTGTTTGTGGATGATAAGCACTACTGAATTTCAGCTTCGTTCCCACCATCTTCCACAAACTCAGCCAAAAATGACTTAGAAATCGCGTATCCCGATCAGAAACAATGGATTCAGGTAGCCCATGTAGTCGATATACTTCTTCAAAGAATAATTAAGCAACACAGACTGCATCAGCGGTCTTTTTACAGGCTATAAAATGTGCCATTTTCGAAAACCTGTCCACTACAACATATATTGAATCGTTCCCTCGCTGAGTTCTTGGCAATCCCAAAACAAAATCCATGCTGATATCAACCCATGGTTTAGTAGGCACGAGTAAGGGCTTATACAAACCCGCATTCGTCGCTATCCCTTTGGAAACCTGACAAATATGACATCTCTCCACAAAATTTTCAACTTCTTTTCTCATAGAAGGCCAAAAATATGACTGTGAAATCAACTGCAATGTACGATCTCGGCCTACATGACCCTCTTCATGTAATTCTTTGACAATTCTCATCCTCAAGCTACAATTTGGAATACACAATTGATTTCCTCTGAACAAAAATCCATCTTTCATCACAAAATCATTAGAACTCCCTTCCTGCATCTGTTCCAGCACTTTCGTAAAATAAGAATCTGAAATAAGCAATTCTGGCAACAAATCAAATCCCACTACTTCCACTCGCATAGTTGTCAGCAAATGACTTCTATGGCTCAATGCATCGGCAACTCGGTTAGTAACTCCTGATTTGTGCTTCACAAAAAAAGTAAACTGTTGTAAATAAGCAACCCACGAAGCATGCCTTGCTGAAATTTTATCTTGCCCCTGCAAGTGTTTCAAAGCTTCATGGTCAGTGTATAACACAAATTCTTTATGAAATAGATAGTGTCTCCAATGCTTTATGGCTTGGACTATAGCATAGAATTCCAAGTCATAAGTATTGTATCTCGTTTTAGCTCCCGTCAGTTTCTCACTAAAGTAGGCAATAGGATGACCCATTTGACTCAACGTTCCCCCAATTCCAACCTTGGATGCATCAGTATGAAGTTCAAAGAGTAACTGAAAATCTGGGTATCTAAGAATGGGAGTTGTGGTCAAGAGTGACTTGATTCTCTGAAAAGCAGAATCAGCCTCTTTAGTCCAAACAAACTTCTTCCCTTTCATACATTCTGTAACTGGTGTCATCACGCTACTGAAGTTTGGAATGAATCTTCGGTAGAATGATGCTAAACCATGGAAACTCCTCACTTCTGTTATTGTCTTAGGCTGTGGCCAATTTCGAATAGCTTCAACTTTACTCTGATCAACTTGAATACCATCCTTCGACACAATATAGCCCAAGAAGAGAATACTTGTAGTCACGAAGGTACACTACTTCTTCGTTGCAGCATAAAATTCCTCACGTCGTAAAACCAATAACACTTCCCGCAAATGCTGTAGGTGTTCTTCAGTGCTTCCACTGTAGATCAAGATGTCATCAAAATATACCACTACAAACTTCCCGATAAATGGTCGAAAAATCTGGTCCATGACTCTCATGAATGTACTCGGAGCATTTGACAAGCCAAACGGCATCACCAACCATTCGTACAGACCCTCCCGAGTTTTAAAAGCAGTCTTCCACTAATCACCCGGTCTAATACGAATCTGATGGTATCCACTTTTCAAGTCAATCTTCGAAAACACAACAGCACCGCTCAATTGATCCAACAGATCATCCAGTCTCGGCATAGGAAATCGATATCTCACCGTAATCTTATTCAATGCTCTACTATCTGTGCACATTCTCCACGTTCCATCATTCTTCGGTACCAACAAAGCTAGCACTGCACAAGGACTCAAACTCTCCTGAACATGCCCTTGTTCCAGTAATTCCTCCACTTGTCTTCTCAACTCCTCATGTTCTTTTGGACTCATCCGATAGTGCGGTCTATGAGGCAATGCAGCACCTGGCACCAAGTCAATCTGATGCTGTATGTCTCTAAGCGGTGGTAACTCCTTTGGCAATTCCTCTGGAAACACATCTTTGAATTCCTCCACAACTGGCTTCACTTCCTCTGGAACTTCAGTAACTTCACTGCTTTCATGCCCAATCAACATAAAAACTTCAGGGCTCTCATCTACCTCTTCCACGAACTCCTTCAAGGACAACAAAGTCTTCAATTCCTCAATCTCCTCTAGCTTGTTCTCATTCTGCTGTCGCTTCTTCGGAACTAAAGTGATTTTCGTGCCCTCGAACAAGAAACTGTAGCTATTTGTTCGACCATTATGTTGTACCTCCCGATCGTACTGCCACGGCCTTCCCAATAGCAAATGGCAAACATCCATGTCAACCACGTCACACCAAATCTCATCTTTGTATGTCTTTCCAATAGAAAATGGAACATGAGCTCGTCTCTCTACTTTCACTTCTCCTCCTTTCCTCAACCAAGCAAGTTTATACGGACTAGGATGTTTGTCCGTTTTCAACTTTAACTTCCTCACAGCTTCCATTGAAATGATATTATCACAACTCCCAGCGTCAATGACAAATTTACAGACCTTTCTCAAAATAGTGCACGTTGACTGAAAAATGTTACTCCTCAACCAACTCGACTCCTCTTCTTGCTTCGGGGTTAAACAAGATCTCCGTAGCATCAGATTACATCCCTCGTCTCCCGACACCTCTTCTTCCTCCTCATCACGGTGTGAATTGAGATCTTCTTCTATATCCTCATCTTCCACTTCAGCAATCATAGTTCTCTTCTTTGGTTTCGGACATTCGTTGCTCTTGTGACCCACTTCCTGGCAATTATAGCATTTGAAATTTGTGTTGACTTTTGGTTTAGCCACTTCATGAACAACCGGCTTACTCGATGCTTTAGGAACATTAGAACTACTACCCGCTCCTTTGTTCTGCCCCGTAAAACTTGGAAACACACCTCCCCCACGTCTACCTTGTTTCTCCCAAGCCAACGCCTTTTGATGTGCTTCTGCCATGGATCTAGGGTCGAACATGTTCACCATATCCTGGATCTGTGTTCTAAGTCCACCAACAAACCTAGCGGTCAATTGTTCTTCTGTCTCCATAATGTCATTTCGAGCAATCAACTGGTAGAACTCATCAGCATAATCAGCAACAGTCTTCGTCCCTTGCCTCAGGTTCTGTAATCTCTGATACATTAGTGATTGATAATTATAGGGCAAGAAAGTAGCATTCATCAATTTCTTCATCTTCTCCCAAACAACAATCTTTGACTTCTCCATCCGCTCTCTAGTAAGTTTGGTTTGCTGCCACCACGCCATAGCTCTTCCCCTCAACCTAGTAGCAATCAACTTCACTTTACGATTTTCCGGAACCTCTTTGAAGTCAAAATTTTCCTCAACATAAGCTAGCCAATCAAGAAACTCCTCGGCCTGCATACCTCCCTTAAATTCCGGTATTTCAGTTTTCATCCCAGACTCCCATTTGTGATCATATTCCGAATGATTTCTTCCTTGACCTCGTCCTCGTTCATGAACACTACCACCATTAAACTCCTCTTCAAAATCTGATGTATATCGATGTCGATCCTGACCATCAACATCTCTACTACCACCATTTCTTCCACCAACATTCCTTCGATCTACATTCCTCCGATTACGATCATTCACATTTCTATCACTATTTCGATCATCAACATTTCTATCATAATCTCGATCCACACTTCTATGATCACTATCAACACTTCTCTCTCGATTTGAATGTGGTGAAACTCTACTTCTCCCATGGTTAGATTTAGGTGAAACCCTTCTCTGATTTTGATTCATCTCCAACATCATTCTCTCTAATCGACCAATCCCTTCATTAAGCTTCTCATTAAAGTTTTCGTTAATTCTTTGCTCCATCTCATCGGCCTCTTCTCTCCCATACAAAGCATCAATGTTGCGATAACGGTTAGCTCTTCTCGGAGGCATAATCACTTTTCAACAAATTCCAACAAAAACTTCACTTCGATCTAAAAATCTTCAAATCAAAACTACCCACTTGTTGAAATCTTCAAAAATCTCAAACGAACAAATCTCTTCAAAATCTCGATAACCCACTTCTCCAAATGATGTAAATCCCGTACAAACTCCAAAAATCTACGCAAACTCCTTGCGTTCTAGCTCCGATACCAAATGACGCAGCGGAAATATCACTTGACGACGAATTGAAGTATTCGTGTCAATCAAATCGATAAACGATTCGATGAAGCAATAAGAATCGGTGAATTAGAGATACCCAAACGCCTAAATCCGTTGATCACGAAGATACCGGAATTTAGCTATCTTCGACACGTTGATCGCGCACGATGCCGTGAGAGAAGATCTACAATTCTTCGACGTTGATCAAGCGCACTTGATTCCGTGAATTGGCTTCAACAATCGTTGATTCGAGCGCACTCGAATGCCGAAGGTGGAGATAGGAGATAACACTCAACTACCAATTTTAATGGTGGCACAAAAGCACACGAAAGAAATTTTATTCAAATTCAACAACCCTTTACAAATGACCAACATCCCTATTTATAGGGTTACAACACAACGCTTACATCACAACACTTAGGTCGTGAACGACCTAAAACTTGCGACCTAAAAACAAAGAAACAATACAACACTTTACATTACAGAGTATATCTCGCGACCTACGACTTATGAGTATTAACGACATACGAGTTAAAACATCTTACGACCTATCAACTTGAGCCATCACATGGAAATTACGACCTAAAATCAACAGGAACGAAATAAAACATCTCGCGACCTAAAAATCAATGAGCTACTGACTTTGTTTGCGACTTAGGAGTAGTACGCGATGTGAATCCAATGGCATAGGCTTAGGTCGGAGATCATTAGGTCGCGGGAATTGGTTAGGTCACAGAGGAGTTAAGTCGGAGAACATTAGGTCGTGATACGGAGTTAGGTCGCGGGGATTGTTTATGTCGCAGAGGAGTTAGGTCGTGGGCATTAGGTCGTGATGCGGAGTTAGGTTGCGGAAATGATATCACTGGGGGGTTAGGTCGCGGGAATTGTTTATGTCGCAGAGGAGTTAGGTCGTGGGCATTAGGTCGTGAAGCGGAGTTAGGTCGCGAAGAAACTAGGTCGTGTGGAAAGTTAGGTCGCTCGTCTTCATCCTCGCAATAGTAGATCGAGGTATGTGCTGCATCAACATTGCATAAAATTTCCAATTTAGATTAGTTTAATGTGAGTTGTCTAATTAGCATGATTATTATGATAATACCTCAATGAAATTTTTGCTTGTTCTTAATCTTACATTTGCCATCAGAGGTATGATGCTAATTGTGACTGTTACCATTAATAATCCAAGCCTGGACATATTATCAATTACGTCTCTCACCTTTAGAATGAAAATATGGGTACCTAATCAGTATTCATTAACCTTTTAATGCTCAGTACAGGATCAGAGCAATACACTTTGTAAAGTACAGTATGGAAACGTCAATTGTATGAACTAACTGATAACGACTTAGAGAATTGATGGTCCATTTAAGTGGGAAACAGTGAATCATCATGGTGAGAAATGGATCTTATTCAATTTATAATTTGAGATATGGAAGTCGAATTCTATCCAGTCATTGCAATATATAATGTTTTCTGCGACTAGAGATTAAAACTGTCGTCATTAAGTATGGCATCAGGGGGTAGACTTATAATTTGGATGGCATTGGACCTTTGTGGCCTGATAGGGTGAGTAATTGGTGCATGACATTGAATGGTTGCATCATAAACATATTACAGAGGTGAATAAAGTAGATGGACCTGAACATTTTTCCTTCTCTTATCTATGTACAGAGATAATATGGAAAAGGCAGTCATACTCTACATCAGACTCCAAATAGACTAAAGGTAAATATACATAGATAACTCTAAATATACTGATCCACTATCCACCAAACTGCAAAAAATATATGTAAAAAGACTAGTGTGGCACTCAACAATTGATATTCTTTAAATTGTGAGTTAACATTAGAGTTCAAATTAGTGTGGCACTCAACAATTAAAAAACTTCAAAAAATCAGTGTTCATCAAATAGTAAAATAATATATGTGTATGCTGCATTTCACAAATTGCATGGAAATTGTTAGTTTATGCAATTGTAAAAACGACAATAAGTGGACTACATCTTTAAGTCAAGTTAATCAAGCAATAAACAAATCAAAGGACTCATTCTAAAGTGGGGTTCTTTTTTAATTTACATGGTTGGTAGTTGGTACAAGTTTCAAATTTGATTGGCCAAAGCCGCTTACCTACAAAAGAAACAGTTTGACTTATGGTTGAATCTTTTGTGTCTTTAACAGGTGTATCATCAATTAATGTTGCCACTTGTGGACTTGGTGCAATTTAGGTCATTTTCACTTAAATTTTACTGAATTTATGCTTAACTTATTTTTATAGTCACTAAACAACTGTGGACAATTTGATGTAGGTTGTTATAATGATAACTGTGGCCTTATAGTGCGAGTGACTATTTTTATGAGTTTATATTCCATCAGTTGTTATGATAGTATTGCTGATGATACTGAAATTCACCCTATAATGCAAATTTCTAGTGCCGTAATGACTCTCGGCCTTATCCTTGTTGTGGTTGCATCTTTTTTGAAGGTCGGTTGCAACTCTTTGAATATATCATTAGTTCTATTTACAGCTGTATTATGGTAATGTCCTGAATTTTTATTAAGGAATTTACTATTTTCTATTTTGCTCTTGTTATATAACTTGAAATGGATATAGGAAGCTATTCCAAAAGATTGTAAAATAAATTTCCCTATTGGATGCCATTGGTCAAATTAGTGGTATGTCTCTGTTTGCGGAACACATTTCTCAGGCTTTTGTTTGTTTCTTTCCACACAAATGATGTCTTTTTAATTGTGTTCTCAGGCATTTGTTATTTCACTCTATATTGGAATCGGAGCCATTCCATGGATTATGATGTTAGAGGTTTGTGATGGTAAATTTTCATGGTTTCGTAGTGGCTATAATTTTCAACTTCATCTACGTACCTTACGTCCAATTTTGTAGTATATCTACTATGCTCGACTATTAGTGGTGATTGATTATCAATGATTCACTGGTGCGTTGAAACCATTGTCAAAATTAATTAAATACCCTTTCAATTATACTTACTATACTACATCTGCACATTATGTGTGTCACACACTTCTTTGAATCGAGAGGTTAAGCAGTTACAAAGTTAATAGACGATAATGCTCTTCAATACGGACTAGCAAGTACCTGAACCATGTTAAAGCTCTGATACTAAACACAATGGACACGATTGAAGAACTACCCTATCCCATCTTTATCCATGCGTCTACAAAGTTGGCCCCTTTAATACTTCAGCAAAGATGAATACAGAGGCTAGTTACTGGAAATATGACATATCGTGTTTGCAATGGTTGGACAAACAACAACCTAAGTCGACAGTGTACATGATTTTCGGAAGCATCACTGTGATATCAGATCATGACTTGATAGAGTTTTGGCATAGGATGGTGGGTTGCTAAAATATCTACTGTATTTTCTTAAGAAGTTGTTCAAATATCAGACTTTACCTATGCACAACTATGAATGCAGTTATGTAGAGGCAATGAAGATGTTACTAAATTTGTGTTTACCAGATTAAATTGTTTCTATTGGTAAATTGTGGTTTACATTTAGCATTACTATTCTATTACTTGATTTGTCTGCTTTTTTGAAGTATCCATTTTGTTTGCCTACTAATTCATTCCACACTTGTT
Source organism: Allium fistulosum (assembly GCA_030737815.1). Taxonomy (NCBI): domain Eukaryota; kingdom Viridiplantae; phylum Streptophyta; class Magnoliopsida; order Asparagales; family Amaryllidaceae; genus Allium; species Allium fistulosum. The sequence continues at coordinate 757,553,628 of CM060902.1, forward strand.
AGTTAATATACAGCTTACGTTAGTTTATATTCAGTTTCCAATAGACAGCCCACTCTACTTTCCAGTACAAAATCAAGTTTATACCACACTTTATAGTCCCACTTCGTAGATTATACACCGATTCTTGTAAAGAAAACTTTTACCAAATGTTCATTCCTGGTTGTGAGTAAATTGTCTGTGTTAGTGTGGTTTGTCCAATTGTTTTCACTATAAGCATCAGTCACTGAGTTGCCTTTTAATCTGTTAGAAGGTAGGCATCGCAATGATGTCGCTAAACTATAGTGATGCCATTGCGACTAATATGTTGTCTTAGAAGTTTGCCGTCACAAAAGCACCACTAAAATTTAGCAACGCCTTAGCGACGCCGAACAGTTTAGTGATGCTCTTTTTTTTGCCACTTCTTGCGTCGCTAAACAGTTTAGCGACGCCAAACGCGCGTCAAAAAATGACAGATTTGTTGTAGCGGTGCCCGTTTTAGACCGTAAGGAGATTTTACCAATTTACAAACTTTCTTTTCTTTGTCTGGATTGATAAAACCATATCTAGTTGTTCCATACATATTTCTTCTTCTAAATCACCATTTGGAAAAGTAGTTTTCACATCTATCTGATGAATTACATGTTTGTAAATGGATGCAAGTGCTACCAAACAACAAACCGAAGAGATGCGAGCAATATGAGCATATGTATCAAAGTAATCTACTTTATGTTTTTGCTTATAACTCTTAGCAACTAATCTAGCTTTAACTTTATCAATGGATCCATCTGTATTTAGCTTTTTCTTAAATATTCATTTACATCCAATTAGTTTAACCCTAGGAGGTAAATATGTCAGAATCCAAGTTTGGATAAATAAATTGAATTCATTTCATCATCGATAACCTGACTCCAAAAAATAGCATTTCTGGAACTCATTTCATTAAAATAGGTTTTGGAATAATCATCAAACTTCATTATGTATCTAGTTATACTAAAGATTTCATTCTTACTTCCTTATACTAGATATATAATAAAGTCGAGACCATCGTCCTTCTCTATTCTCACTCTTTTACTTCTCCTACATTCAGTATTTTCTTCAAGTACTAAGATTTCATTGTTGTTTTGAGAAGTGGTATAATATTCATCATTGTTAACATTAGTTTCCATATGTTTTGGACTAGATGATATCAATGGATCCTCAACATTTTGATTTTGAGATATATATTTGTTTTCAAAAATTTTTACATTCATAGATTCTATTACTTCAAAAGTTTCAAGTATTATGAATTGATAGGTTATACTAAGATATGAATAACCAATAAAAGCACACTTAAGTGCTCTATTTCCTAATTGTGCTCTTTTAGGATTTAGTTTTTAACACATGACAATCCTCTAAACTTTGAGTCTTATTTAATATTTTCTTTTAAATCATAATTCAGACGGGGATGCATCATTCTTTTCCAAAGGAACTCGGCTTAAAATATAGCAAGCACATAATATAGCATTACCTCATAAGTGTTTGGTAAATTAGAACTGATTAGCATAGCATTTACTATTTCTACCAATGTCCTATTTACCCTTTCCGTGACTCCATTTTGTTGAGGTATATATGGAGAGGTACATTAATGTATTAAATTATGTTGGTTACAAAATAATGTAAAATCATTCGAAAAATATTCAGCACTACGATCAGAATACAACACTTAAATTTGAAGTCCTAAATGTTTTTTCACTTCAGGCTTATAAATTTTAAACTAATCAAAAACTTCATCTTTGGTTTTCATTAGATAAACATAAGCATATCTGAAATAATCATTAATAAATGTGGCATAATATATATTCCCACCGTAAGTTGTATAACCTTTTAAGTAACCAACATTGCTATATACAAATTCAAGCAAATTTGTTTTCCTTTTTATAGATTTAAATTATTTCCTATGTATTTTTGCTTTTACACAAACTCACACTTGGAGATATAATCTGATTGAAATTAGAAATTAATCCTAACTTAATCGTATTTTTAAGAGAACCATAATTAACAAGTCATAGTCTTGCATGTAACAAATCAACAAGTAGATATAAATAGAATTATTCTTTATTAAATTCAACTTCATCATGCCATTACAAAAGTGTCCTTGTCCAATGAACATGCCGTTATGGGATAACACCAACTTGTCAAACCCATATACCATCTCGAATCCTCCCTTATTTAGAAGATATCTAGAGACCAAATTCTTAAAATATTAGGTACATGAAATACACTGACCAACGTTAGAATCTTTGTTGAAGTGAATGGGAATTCCATAGTGCCCTTTCCAGTTACTTTGCTACTATATTATTTGCTCTAGTAACTTCATATCCTTCTCTGCCAACTTCTTCATAGGTCTTGTAAAGACTGTGGTCTTTGCATATATGAATGGTCGCTCCAACATCAAACCACCAATCATTGTCCATGCTACTAATGGATTATGCTTCTTACACTACAACCACAAGTGTTCCATCAGCCGCATTTTCCTTTAGTTTTTTCTATTGTAGATGACAGTCACGAGCATAGTAGCATGACTCGTTACAAAAATAACAAGTTCCCTTTTTATCATTCTTGAGATAACCTTTCTTCTTAAACCATGTCTTATTCTTGGGCTTATCATATTTTTTATTTTAATATTATTTGCCCTAGAATGAAACTCAGTTTGTGGACTATAATTTAGTTTCCGTTTATAACAGTCCTCTTCTATTCAAAGATGACATTATAAACTCTCTAAATCATAATCCATTTTCACATGCTTTGATATTTTTTTATAGTCATTCCAAGAATGAGAGGGTCTAGAAATTATTGCTGCAAAAAAAAATCATTTAGGCGATCAATCTATTTTTAATTAATGTATTATATACAATATTTCACTAACTTGTCTAATAGTGGACTTATAACTGGTCATTCTGATATCCATAAAATTGCACACTTGGAATTTTTTGTTGCTTACCTCTTATATACGATATTTATGTTCTAGTGTAGTCCAGAGTGCTTTTGTTGTTTCTAGGCTTTGACGTGCATTCAAAATGTGTCCTTTATACAAAAAATCATCCTCTTTGCATTTTGATAATTTCATCTTGAGCACCACATTATCTGTAGGATTTTCTTCGACTACTACCTCCAAGCCATATTTTAGAATATAGAATAGTTTGACGATGATCAGGAAAAACTCCATGGTCTCTTTCCATCGAGTGAAATTAACTCCGTCAAATCGGTTTAAATGAGTCACATGTTGATTCATGACTTGCAGGACATTAATGTTGCCCGGACCATCCATAATTAAACTATCGCCTAATCTTTTTAGATATCTTCATTGGTTTGAGTGTACTGACTTTAAGGATATATATAATAGATTCCTTCGGACAATAATTCAACCCATCAAGTACAAACAGGTTGTTGAATTGACTTTCAAGATTCAATGAAGCTTTCTAATAGTATAATCGGATTCAAAGTTTGTACAATTTTGATCTGCCAAGAGTACTCTAAAATATAGGAGCAGATGATGCAATTAGAGAACAATCAGAAATGAAGAAAAAGAAGTACAGAAGCTGATATTAGAAAGTGAATTTGGTCTTCCCTTTATATGGCTGTGAAGAAGTACCTTCAACGGTCATGTCCATTAGTTTGTAACATCGTATTTGTTGGCCTAGAACGATCATGCTTGTTGGCTGCAATGGTCATGTCCGTTCAATTCCCTATATTCAAAACTCCACATCTCCCACCTTCCAGACAATTGTAAATATTCTAAATTCATACTTCTAGGCTCATATACGGCCTAAAAAGCCTATCAATAAAATGTCCAAAGATATAATCTGGACCCAAACCCAAACACAACCCAGCCCGACCCGACTCGGCCGATCAGGCAGATGGTGGGGGTGGTGTGCACATGTCTGTTGACATGTGTGGCCTCCCTCTTCAACTCCAACCTTCTCAGGAGAATCCACTATATAAACAAAGTTATCTTTGTTTATTCTACTATGTGGGACAAAAGTACCATCTCTCTTCTTCTTCCTTCTTCTAGAACAATGTCCAAATCAAACTCATTTTGAAAATTTTAACATTTTCCCCTCATTTTTAAAATAAGAAAAATAAAATAAAGGAATGGCTACATCACTTAGGTGACTTTCTATGTAACCAAGCGGAATCAAGCCGACAGGAATCAAAGTTCTAGAATTTTCAAATCGTGGACACCAATACCTAAATGGAACGTATCTTTTAGATTTGAGCCTCCACTTAGTGTAAAACCTTCAAAGTCCTATCGAGGTCATTGGTAAACTAGTCTTGAACCATATACTTCTATGATAAAACCGAAACAGTCACACATATTAATTTGTATATGTGAGTGCTCGGTACGCCCAGCATAGTAATGGCCATGCACTTTTAATCCTATGTTTATGAGTCTACTTAATAATGCGGTTGTACTTTCATAGGAAACATGCGGATTCCCATACTCATATTAGTATGTCTCTTAAGGTGTTTCTACAATACACCTTGTTAGATATGTATACTTATAAGAGATCTTCATCTATCGTGCTTCATGCAGAATCTAACGCTAATTTATGGAAAATTGTTTTTGTGTTTCATAATCATTCTCCTAACTTTTTGGTACCCATAGCACCTTGCTTATACTTTTCAAAACATAGATCGGGTCTCTATTAAGGATGATAAACCTTCATTCATAGACCTTAATCCCATCTCTTTTAATTTTATAGAGACTGTTGCTTTTGGAAGACTCTTATTCATTGGGTTAGCAAAGTTTTTCTATGTTTCTATATAATCGATTAGATTAATCCTCTTTTGTGTAACTGACTTGTCAACTGATGTATGAGACTCACATGTCCAAAATTCTCATTATATGTTAAGTTAGAAACATTATAAATCGTACCCTGATTATCACAATTAATCATTACTGCAGGAAATGGCTTTGCCTATACAAGAATTTATATTACAAAATTCCTTAGCCATTCAACCTCTTTACATGCATCTTCTAATGTAATTAATTTTGACCACATTGTTGAAATAGAAATACAAATCTGATTCTTGGAACCAAAGACTCAGTAGCACCTCCTAATGTAAAAATCCATCAGTCACTGACTTTGATTTGGATTCTGCATTGTTCCAAGTTGCATCACTATTTTCTTTTAATATGATAGGATATCTTTTATACTATAAACCATAGTCCATGGTTCATTACAAATAAGATGGAACTCTTAAAATAGCTTTCCAATGTCCATAACTTGGATTACTAGTAAATCGACACAACACGATTATAGCTTATGATATGTCTAGGCTAGTGCAATGCATAGCATACCCACTATACCAGAATAGCCATTTCGCAACGTTTTCGAACCGCTGCAAAATAGCCAGTGGCTAAAATTAGCAGCGGCTCTAAGCCATTGCTAATTTTGGTATTTGCAACAGCTTGTAGCTGTTGCCAATTAGTGCAAATTTTTTCAAAAAAAATAACTATAGCCACAGAACTGCAGTAACCTGAAAAACAATTAGCTAAAACATTGAACCATAGAAGTTAGCACTTGTGGAATGGGCTTAAAACTTTAAAGATTTTTCTCATGAGGCCAAAAAAAGAAGATTAGCAAAGCTCTTTACAAAATTTTCTAGAATAAACGACTTAAATGAATTGAATCAATAAATAGATACCTTGCATGTAAAAAAATACAAACACAACATCACTTTTCACGTCAACTCCTGTTTGTTTAAATTTCTTGAAAAGACAAGGAGATGAATAGAACAAGATTTAAATTATGTTCACTTGGTGATTTTCAAGGAATCAATAATTATCTGGCCAGTATAGGTCAGTGTTTCACTGCAATATAGCCGAACAGTTGATAATAACTATGTTCCATCTACTTGCTAACATGAAAACATTCCCATTATGTAAACATATGTCAGTGAGAGCCACCCTTGAGAGCAAGCACAAGATGAAGGACAAAACCTCCCTCGATGTTGTATTCCTTAGCCATTTTGTCATCAACCGATTGCTTCCCTGCATATATCAGCCTGCGTAGCACATTTGCATTTTTTAGGAGTCAAGTTAATTATCATTACCATTGCTGCTTATGCAAGTAACATTGACTGAATCAATAATTAAACTAACTAGTATATTTAAGTTAATATGTTTAGGAACAATCATGGTTTTAGTACTTTGCATAATAAGTTTAACTCTACTACTGTAAAAACATGGTCTTATATGTGTAAAATGAATGTGTGATGGTAAATTATATATATATATATATATGAACTATATATATATTAAGGTTCAACATTCCGGCCGACATGCCGGAATCCCGATGATTTCCTTTCGGTTCCAGCGCAGACCGGACTAGAATTAGGGTAAAATCTTGTGTTCTCAAATTAGGGCAAATTTTTTTTATAACAAAATATCTGTAAAAACGAAACGTTTATTCATCGAATCAAACCAATAAAAGAATAAAACACTTTATCTCAATCAACTAAACTTTACATTTCACAAAAAATAGAAACTTTTTATTTCAATTCACCAATTACAAGTGTTGAGAACCAAATCTCGTCTGTCAAAGTCCTAATAACATTGAAGCAAATCAAAAAACTAATATTTACTTGATTTGAAGAAGATTATGAGCAGCGACGAAGATGATTGAAGGGGTTCTCGATCTAGCATTGAACTGAAGGATCGATGATGATGACGAGACCTGAGATTTACAAAGGATGAAAAGTGCACCGTGTAAGTTTTTCTTCTTCAAACTAATGCTGAAATGAAGGATCGTTTGATGCTTGGGTGAGGGAGAAAGGGGCAGATGGGATAAAGATGTATTCGTTAATAGGCAATATAAGCTAAACCAATAATGCTACAAACTAATAATTACTTAATTGGCTTTAATGGGCCAGGTAAACATGTATTTGGTGGATAAATATTTATTTAGTAGGTTAAAATGTATCGCTTAATATGCTAAGAACTAATATTTGGTGGATAAAGTACCGGAATCCATAAACCGGAATTAAAATGAAATTTACGGAATTTTCAAAACAGAACCAAACTTTCGAATTTCTTCAATGACCGAAACGAAAACGGAAAGTTGAATCTTGATATATATATATATATATATATATATATGCACACACACACACACACACACATATATATATATATGTGAGTGTGTTTATACCTTCTGTATTCAATATCTATGACTTGGACTTCTTTCAGAGTTTGAGCTGAGCTGCTTTTGCCAAAGCTAGAAACGTAGATAGGTTAAGCATGAAGTTTGTTTCATTTGCGTCATGTCAATTTTATTTACTAACTGTGATAACCACCTTTTCGACTCTCGAAAATCGACATTAATACATCATCGGTATTCACGTACCGCAAATTCAAGTGTCAGAAAGGTAAATTGATCTAGGGTAAAAAGAAAATAACACGGAATAGAGAAGAAAATAGAATCCCACATGAATGGAATTATGAAGAAGGTTTTTATCTCTATAAGGTCTTGGGTTATTATCATAGTCTCTCTCAAGGTCTCATGTTTTATTGATAGTATCTCCTTGAAGAAGGTTTTTATCTCTATAAGTGCTCCGATTTTTGTTATTGTCTCTGATAGTGTCTCCTTGAAGAAGGTTTTTATCTCTATAAGGTTCCAGTCTTAGGTTTTATTGATAGTGTCTCCTTGAAGAAGGTTTTTATCTCTATAAGATCTCCATTTTTTGTAATAGTCTCTCTCATCATATATTATTAACCACAAAATCTTTTACAGTGGAAGTTTTTGAATATAATATCAGAGTCTAACCTAGATTCAGCCTGTACAGTTATAAATCCTTTGTCCTTACCAATGCTGAAAAATAACAAAACAAATGCAGCAGAAAAATAGAATATGTCCATACGTTGATGAAGATCTCTATAACGACTTGTATTTTTAGGTCATCGAATTTGAATATTTAATTTATTTAAATATTCGTATTTGAATTTAAATTATAATAAAATATGCGTTCAAATTTAGACTTAATTTTTGATGACGTCATTTTAATTTAATTTATAGGATTTTTCCATAATTTTTAATTTGGAAAATAAAAATATTTTCGTTGACGCATTTTGCTCCAAATGTCGGTTCTTTTGAAATTTCACAGAATAAGTTAACCGGTCTATTTTATTGCTGTTTTGTGATCGTGTAACGTTGTTGTGAGTGATCATATTTTTATTTTGGTCGTTCGCGGTTCATACGCGAATGGAATATGGTGTAGTGTTGCATCCTAAAACTTTAAATTTTAAATATAATAAACAACACAAAAATCTTTACTGCTTTTCCTTGCCATGCGCAGACCTACCATTGCACTCTAGTATTATAGCTTACACTAAATGTTAACATTAATTGGTTGATGGGGCTTGCATTAAATATTAGTACTTTGGTTTCCTTAGCCACTAAGTATATTAGCCCATATATGTTTATAGGCGTGCATGGACCCGGGGGATTTTTTTTCTTTCTCTCAAATACGAAAGAGAGAGACTTTACATTCCATTTCATTTCTATGGAAACAAGCACTTCTACTTTCATTTTTTTTACATTCACTTTCCACATTTCTTCCAAGCGCATGCGAATGAACAACATATTCCCGCATTCATTTATTTCTTTCTTTCTCTCAAATGCATGGGCTATTTTTATTTTTCACTCTGCAAATGAAACAAACAGTATTATATTTCTCACTCTCTCACTTGTATTGGGTTCTAGTTTATACTTTTAACGTTGACTCATAAGGGTTGTGTGCATATTAATTTGTTTTCTTGATATGTCTCTGTTGTCATTATGTACAAGTACTTTCTTTGTTGCTCATGATTTTAAGTCAAGAAGCATGAAGGATGGAAAAAAAGTTATGCTTGGATGTGGTTTAGTGTATGGGTGTGTGTGGATGTGGTTATGAATGCGTGTGAGGGAGTTTGGTGGTGTGTGCATGTTGGAGCTTGCATGCATATCTGGCTGTGTATCATGTAGAGGAGAAATGATGTACATGGCATGCAGGAGTTGTCGGGGAACGTGAGTTGCGAGTGGAACATGGATAGGTTCGTGATGCAGCCCTGAATGGTGAAGTGATAGGTCGCGAGCGACCTAACCAATTCTTGGGTCAAGGACGACCTAACGGGTCGCGAGATAAGGAGTTGCGACCTAACTTCAAAGATGTAATGCGAGCTAACAAAGTCCTAGGTCGCGAGCGACCTAACCATGCAGTGCAAAATGAAGCAAAATTAGGTCGTGTACGACCTAAGTCCAAGGTCGCTGAAGAAGGGCGCAAACGACCTAACTCAAATGCCGCTCCTTTAGGTCGTGAACGACCTAACTCACATGCCGCTCCTTTAGGACGCGAACGACCTAACTCACGTGCCGTGTAGATAGGTCGCTCAAGTGATAGGTCGTAGGAAGATTGTCATTAAGCTCTGTTCTTAGGTCGCAAGACCTTAGGTCGCTCAAGAGTAGGTCGCGAAGCTTTAGGTCGCGTACAAAGCTTAAGTCGCTGATTGCTATAAGTCGCTGAAGCTTATGCCGCCTGGATTTCTTGAGTCGCTGTCTCTTAAGTCGCATTGCTTTTAGGTCGTTATGTACTAGGTCGCGATCAATGAGCTGTGTTGAAAGTTAAGTCGCGTGAGTTGTATTTTAGGTCAGGGCCGATCTATGAGTTGTGATGTAAATATGAGATATTGTGTGTTGTAATGTGCTGTGTTGCTGTGTTGTTTCCTTAGGTCGCAAACGACCTTAGTTAGGTCGTATGTCGCAACTTGTGATAGGTCGGTGATAATGTTGAGTTGTAAACCCTATAAATATGGGTGTTGGGACTTTGTAATAAGTTTAGTTGATTTTGAATAAACTTTGTTTGAGTGCTTTGTGCCTCTTTTGAAATCGGTAGTTGAGTGTAATCTCCTATCTCCACTTTCGGTATTCGAGTGCGCTCGAATCAACGACTGCTGAAGCCGATTCACGGTATCTAGTGCGCTAGATCAACGTACGAAGAATCGTAGATCTTTAAACACGGTATCGTGCGCGATCAACGTGTTTGGGATAGCTAGAATCCGGTATCTTGGATCAACGGATTTGGGCCATTCGGTATCTTCTATTCCATCGATTGCTACTTTCACCGTATCATACATTTTCGTTATCCGCTGTTGCATCATTTGGTATCAGAGCTAGACTTAGCCAATCATAGCTAAGCCGAGTCTTGGAGCCAATATTTATCGAAGAGTTCAAGTCGTGTATCACCTTGTTGTTCGAGGCCGAGAGTTGAAGTGTAGATCCGAGCAAGTGAAGGCCGTGCATCATCTTTAAAGTTCAAGCCGAGAGTTAACGTTTGTTTGAAGAATCAACCATGCCGCCGAGGAGAGCTAATCGTCATCAAAATGTTGAAGATTTGTACAAAAGAGAAGATGCTGAACAAATGGAACAATGCATTAGTAACAAATTCAATGAGAAGTTAAACGAAGGTATTGGGAGGTTAGAGAAATTGATGATGGACATGAACCAAGGTCAAAGGAGAAGGTCGCTAATCTCGAACCATGAAGGAAATAGAGTTTCACCATCGGTTACGGAAGCGAGGAGGGTGTCGCCACAATCTGATCGAGGAAGAAGAGAATCATCAGTTTCGATGAGAAGAGATCACCATGAGTATAGAAATGAAGAGAGAAGAACTCCACGGGAGTTTGAACATGAACCATACCATGATGATGAAAGACAAAGTAGAAGAGATATGCAAGATCATAGAGATGTGGGTGGTCGAGATCGTTATCGAAGTACATCTGTATTTGATGAAGATGGTGGTAGATGTAGTGTTCACTCTCGAGATCGAGACCATGTACGAAATACATATCGGGATGTTGAAGATGATCATCGATGGGAATCGGGGATGAAAACTGAAATTCCAGAATTCAAGGGTGGAATGGTGGCTGAAGAATTTTTGGATTGGTTGTCTAATGTTGAGGAGATTTTTGAGTTTATGGAAGTTCCCGAGCATCGAAGAGTGAAGTTGGTTGCTACTCGTTTGAAAGGAAGAGCTATGGCATGGTGGCAGCAAACGAAACTAACACGGGAGAGAATGGGGAAATCAAAGATTGAATCATGGGAGAAGATGAAGAAGTTAATGAAAGCTACATTCTTACCGTATAACTATCAGTCTCTTATGTATCAACGATTGCAGAATCTGAGATAGGGAACATGTGACGACCGCCCATGACCCCTACACCGAATCTAGAGATAGAGCGCTGTAAAGTGTGCCAGGCGACCATGGACGATTGTCAAGGTAAGATTAAAACAACAGGATCTATCGTATTACTCACAGCGCATGGACAAAATACAATAGAACATATGTATAGTGAAGCTTTACAGAATAAAATGACATCATATAAAACTCCATAATAGTTGAATACAAGCATCCACATAGTCAATACATCCAGCCTCACTACATAACTCTCAGAGAATACAAAACAGCGGAAAAATCCAGTACATATAAGAAGATAATATGCAACCCTCTAGCTCGTCTTCGATATCAGCATCGTGAGAAGAGAACAGCACCTGTCACCTGCTACCTAGTCTGCCCGTCCCAAAATGGACGAACAGCCCAAGGCAATAAGAATTAAAACATAAAGCCTTGAGTCAGACAACAGTCTTAGTGAGCAGTAAATTAACTAACAACATACCAAAAGAGCATAAAGGAAAAGGAATAGGAATACAACCCTCCCACTCCAACCTCATTCTACAGTGATAGCCCCCAGACACACACTAAGCAGAAGCAAACATAGCAGAGCATACAATTTAAAGTAAAGCAATTGTCACTCGAGTCAAGAGCGATGTTTTCCAAGTACAAATCCCAAGGTCTAAAACCAAGGTCAGATAAGCACCCAGGAAATACCGCTCTTGAGACCGAATGATGATACAACCAAACATCCATGACTCGGCTATCACTGTTATCATTGTTGCGATATCACCGTTAATTGAATGACCGGCACATTCTTTCAGCCGTCCGTCAAGGGCTAATGGTAACCCCGGTTCTAGACATAACTCCCGCACGTCATCGTGACCCGTGCCTAGGATTATCGAATCTACCCAGAGTACTCGACCATCAACTTAGTCTTTTGGGCGTCCCCATGTACTCTTGCTTAGAGCATGCTAGAACCTTCAACAACGATGAGATCTCAACCTCCTAGTCATCCTCCTCGACGACTACTGCCATACTAGCTCAAGCGCCTCTCGAGCATCCATTATCCTCAACTCGAATCATATCACCGAGTTATCAACATGCTTGGAATGATCCCGCCTGGATTCGACCAAGTCTTCATCATATGATTGCCTCGCTTCATAACATCCTCGCGAAGCTTCATCTCAACATCACATCATCAAATCTATGCATAAGAGCTTCATCATCCCGCTACATATGCCCCGAGCAGCTTTCCCAATCCAAGAGCCTTTCCTTTAGCTTTTGAATCACCTTTGGTCTAAATCTAATCATCAATCATCTAGTTCATAACAATCAATCAAATCAAACATCAATCCAAGCAATCAAGCATTCAAATATGATCTAAGTAGACAATTATAACAATAATGGCATTTTCGTAATTAAAGAGTTGAAAGTCCAATAAGCATGAAAACATGTATTATATCTCTACAAACTTGATGAATGAACTTGCATAGGTTAACATATGATAAAATGGATACAACATCATCATGAACAATGGATCTATATGGATCTACACATAGGATGAAGAAAATGCATGGAAATCTCTATTTTAACACCAAAACGAGCCAACAATCCGATATACTCCTTTGGATCCGTGTGAGAGATAATCACCACTCACCAAATCACCTAAACAATCCAAAAGATATCAACTTCAGATCTGGACAGCGAAGAACTAAGCTAGATCCGACAAGATCTCACTTCAAACGATGAAATCTCTCTTGAAAAGATGAAGATCTTCAATCTAAGCTCTTGAATCTTTAATCTTGATCTTCGATTTGGATGGATGGAAGCACTAGATTAGAGTGGAGAAAAGAAGTGAAGAAGTGTAGAAGTCGAGCTCTCAAAATGGCAGCACTTCGTCGCTTCAAAATCCGGATCCCAAAAAGTGAGAACAACCCCTCCTATTTATAGCTGAAAACTGCCTGAGTCGTAACTCGGCTATCTCCTTAAGTCGTTGCCGACCTAACATATGCCGACCTACGACCTAAAAACCCCCACGACTTAACAGAGCCTCCGACCTAACCCTTAGCCAACAACTCCGACCTAACAGATACGCGCGCCTCAACTCCTACGATCTAACACTTCTGCGCATACGACCTAACTATTAAGTCGACCTACGACTTAACACATACTTCGACCTAACACTTAGACGAAACCCAGCGACCTACGACTTAACAGGTTACGACCTAATTCCTTAAGCCTCCACGCGACCTAACACTTAGCCTAACTCCTAAGGTCGCCAACTTGTTAACTCCTTAGGTCCTTAGGTCGCCAACACTAGGTCGCTAACTCGGCAACTACTAGGTCGCTAACTCGGCAACTACTAGGTCGCTAACTCGGCAACTACTAGGTCGCTAACTCGGCAACTACTAGGTCGCTAACTCGGCAACTACTAGGTCGCTAACTCGGCAACTACTAGGTCGCTAACTTTCCCAGCCGACCTAACACTTAACAAAACTTAGGTCGCTCACAACATTCTCTTAGGTCGTTGCCGACCTAACTCTACCCCAGAATACTTAGGTCGCCTACTACTCTTCCTTAGGTCGCCTAAACTTCTTAAGTCGGTCAGTCTTTAGGTCGTTAACTCGCCCTGCCGACCTAATTACTTAACTAAATCCTAGGTTGCACAATTTTATAGGTCGCTCCAACTAACCCACGACCTAACACTAACTCGCAAGTCCTTAACTCGGTCACGACTTAGCTCTTAGGTCGTCCACGACCTAGGACTTAGACAAATTTCCCCAAAAATCTGAAATGACTTAAAAATGCAAAAATTCCAGATTTGACGAACTTTTCGATCCGTGAAAAATACGGGTCGTTACATTCTCTCCCCCTTAGGAATTTCGCCCCCGAAATTCCAAGCAAACAAAGCAATCAAAGACTATTCTGTACGCCTACCATCCATAGCAATCAACAAACAATGCATCCAATTCTAACTTAGCGTACAGAATTCTAAAACTTAGAACAAGTTACAATATCGCGAGATGAGACGACACCTTAGGGCCATACCTTGAAGAGTTCAGGATGAGCTGCTTTCATCCTCTCTTCCACCTCCCACGTACAGTCGTTATCATCATCACTCCATTGTATCTTGAGCATCTTAACTACCTTCCTCCTAAGCTGTTTCGTGTTGGTTTCCACAACACGAAGTGGCTTACGAGGTCTTCTATCAACTGGATCAACTTCAAAGTCTTCATAGCTATCAGCAGAAACCACCGTACTCGAGTCGTGCACATACTTCCGTAGATATGATACGTGAAAAACATTGTGCACACTCGACATTTTCTCTGGTAACTCCAATCTGTAAGCGAGCTTTCCAATTCGCTCGATAATCGGGAATGGTCCAACAAATCTCGGAGTCAATTTTCCTTTCTTCCCGAATCGAATAACATTCTTCAGTGGAGAAATCTTCACAAAAACCATATCTCCAACGTCGAATTCCAAATCCTTACGACGTTTATCGGCATAACTTTTCTGACGGTCTTGGGCTGCCTTCATCCGTTGCCGAATGATCTCTATGCAATCCGAAGTCTGTCGAATCATCTCTGGCCCAAGCATCAGCTTTTCTCCAGTTTCCAACCAACATGTCGGAGAGTTACACGGTCTTCCATACAATGCCTCATATGGTGCCATACCAATGCTTGACTGGTAACTGTTGTTGTACGCAAACTCCACCAAATGAAGGTGATCTTCCCATGATCCTCCGAAATCCAAAACACAAGCTCTGAGGAGATCTTCCAAAACTCGGTTGACTCTCTCAGTCTGACCATCTGTTTGAGGGTGATAAGCTGTACTCAAACACAACTCGGTTCCCAAGACTTCCTGGAAGCTCTTCCAAAATCCACTAGTGAACAATGGGTCTCGATCGCTCACTATACTCTTCGGAACACCATGGAATCGAACTATCCACTTCACATACAACTCAGCCAACTTTGATGCAGTCCTAGTCGATCGAACAGGAATGAATCGTGCACTCTTAGTCAGACGATCCACAATGACCCAAATCCCTTCATTTCCCGTTCTGGTTCTAGGCAATCCATCAATAAAATCCATCGACACTTGTTCCCACTTCCATGTAGGAACTTCTAAGGGTTGAAGCAATCCACTTGGCTTCTTCTGTTCAGCCTTTACCAACTGACAGTTCATACACTTGGAAATGAAATCTCCAACATCCTTCTTCATGCCTTCCCAGTAGTAGGTTCTCTTCATATCCCGATACATCTTATTTCCACCTGGATGAATTGTCAACTTCGAGTGATGACTTTCCTTCAGAACTTCACTCCTCAATTCATCTATATCGGGAACCACTAGTCGTCCTTGCTTTCGAAGCCAACCTTCTCTATCGACCTCGAATCCTTTATCCTTTTCTGGCTCCAATCCAGATTCCAATTCACGGATAATCTTGACAAGCTTATCATCTCGCTTTTGACTCTCGCCAATCCTTTCCACAAGAGTCGGTCTTATCGATAAGTTTGCCAACATTTCAGGTTCCAATTCGCATCCAGGCCTGAAGTCAAATCCAGCTAAATACTCGAGACTCTTCCATTCAGAAAACATGGCTCCCAATCCTGCATGTCTTCGACTTAACGCATCAGCCACTGCGTTACCTTTTCCCGGAGTATAAGCTATACCAAAATCATACGATGCCAAAAACTCTAGCCAACGTTGCTGCCGAAGATTCAAATCCTTCTGGGAGAAAAGATACTTCAACGACTTATGATCCGTAAACAACTCGAATCGAACCCCCAACAGATAATGCCTCCACATCTTCAGAGCAAATACAATCGCCGCTAACTCCAAGTCATGAGTTGGGTAATTCCTTTCATGCGGCTTCAGTTGTCGACTGGCATACGCAACAACTTTATCCTTCTGCATCAGCACTGCTCCAAGTCCAGTACCACATGCATCGGTGTAAACCACCATCTCATCATTCCCACTTGGAATAGTCAAAACAGGAGCACTCGTCAATCGCTCTTTCATGATTCCGAAAGCTTGCTCACACTTAGCACCCCAACTGAACACTTGGTTCTTCTTCGTCAATCCTGTTAACGGTGCAGCTATCTTGGAGAAGTCTTTGATAAACCGTCGATAATATCCTGCTAATCCAAGAAAACTCCTCACATCAGATGCATTCTTAGGTCTAACCCAATCCTGGATTGCTGCCACCTTAGCGGGATCAACCGCTATTCCATTTCCAGAAATCACATGGCCTAAGAACCTCACTTCACTCTTCCAGAAGTGACACTTCGAAAACTTAGCCTTCAGCTGATGTTTCCGTAAGATCTCCAAAACAATACGCAAGTGCGTCTTGTGCTCTTCTTCCGTTCTGGAATAAATCAGAATATCATCCACGAACACAAGTACGAACTTGTTCAACTGATCTCTGAACACTCTATTCATAAGATCCACAAAATATGCTGGCGCGTTAGTCAATCCAAATGGCATTACCAGCCACTCAAAGAAACCGGATGGTGTCCTAAAAGCAGTCTTCGACACACTATCCTTTGCCACTCTCAACTGGTGAAATCCCGTTGCCAAATCCATCTGAGAAAACACCTTAGCTTCGTGAAGCTGATCAAACAAGTCATCTATTCTCGGTAATGGATACTTGTTCTTCTTAGTCACCTTATTCAGCTCACGATAATCGACGCACAATCTCAACGACCCATCTGCCTTGGTTGCAAACACAACTGGTGCACCCCACTCGGACACACTACGCCGAATGAATCCTTTCTGCAAAAGATCATCAACTTGCACCCTCAACTCCTGCTGCTCCCTAGGCGCCATCCGCCTAAGAGGCATCACAACAGGTCTGGCTCCTTCAACTAGATCTATACGAAACTCGATCTCTCTATGCGGCGGCAACCCTTTGACTTCGTCAAAGACATCCTCGAATCCATTAGCGATCGGTACTGATGACAGTCCATCCCGTGGAACAACTAGCGAATACATGAAGCTCATGAAGACGCCTTCTTCATGCTTACATCGTATCACAATCTTTCGCCCCTCCACATTCTCGACTGTCACTTCCAACTTTTCGCAATCAACCTTAGCCGCATACTTCCTAAGCCAGTCCATACCCAAGATAATTCCGAACCCCGTAAAGTTCAGAACAAAGCAATCACAAACAAAAGAGCAACCATGACTCGACACAACTAGACCACGGCATAACATACACAAACAAGACGAACCCCCAACTGGATTAGTCACTACCAATGGCCTATCAACAATATCCGGCTTCAAACCTAACCGGCCTACTAGTTCATTACAAACAAATGAATGCGACGCTCCAGTATCAAACAAAACTCTAACTGGAACACCACATAGGAAAAGAGTACCTTGAACAACCACACTCTTTCCCTTTTCTTCAGCAGTAGGAGCTTTCGAAGACGACGGAACAGCTCCCAAAGCATAGGCTTGCACAATCTGCCTGTCCTTCCTTGGTTCTGGACAATTCTTCCTGAAATGCCCCGGCTTGTCACAGTTGTGACACTTCATCGGTGCCTTCGGATTCTTACAATCCTTAGAGAAATGGCCCTTCTGCTGACAATTGTAGCAAGTTACCTCGCCTTTCGGCTTCTTCTGGCCATCCTTACCCTTCTGCTGCTGCTGCTTCCTCTTCTGGTTTCCACCCTGCTGTGGTTTAGATTCTCCCTTGGTAACAGCAACAACAGGTCCTTCCTTAGGAAACAGACTCTCATGCCTAAGAGCTTTCTCCACAAGCTTCTCAAATGAATCGTCCAAATGATCCACCAACTGTCTCCCAAGATAACTATCCAAGCCGGTCACAAACTTCTCATTCTTCTGATAAGCAGATTCAATATACGACCGGGCATACTTGGACAAAGCTTCGAACTCAGAAACATACTCAAGAACAGATCTTCCACCCTGCTTGAGCTCTACAAACTTCTTGAACAGAACAGACTTCTGAGATGTAGAAATGAACTTAGCTTCAAATCTAGCTTGGAATTGCTCCCAAGTAATCTCTTCCTCCGCAGTATCGATGGTAATAGAATTCCACCAATCAGAGGCTCTCCCTTGAAGCTGCCTTGATGCCAACTTCCTCTTAGTTGCATCATCAATTCCCAAATCACCAAAGATCCTTCTACAAGCATCTATCCACCTCTGGACCTCAATGGTAGATTCTGTTCCCAAGAAAACCTTCCCTCCAAGAGCAGTATAATCCTTGCACAGCTTAGCAAAATCCACTGGTTTCGGAGTTTGGACTTGAACTCCAACATCAACTGCCGCCCCCGGAACTGGTATCCTTCTCATGATCGAAGTCATCATAGCTTCGAACATGGCTGCATAATCAGCAGTCTCTTCAGTAGCACGACCTCCCCTAGCAGCTGGTCTCCCTCTTCGACTCATTCTCAATATCTATAAGAAGGAATGATTAGAACATCTAGAGAATCAACTGCATAAAGGACTCAAATTCTACTAAGCCACTATATTATATATAGTAATCATCCATCAAAATACAATTACGTCTCTCATACGTAGTTACGACAGCGAGCGTTGGGTAAAATCGATTAACCAATGCTCTGATACCAAATGTGACGACCGCCCATGACCCCTACACCGAATCTAGAGATAGAGCGCTGTAAAGTGTGCCAGGCGACCATGGACGATTGTCAAGGTAAGATTAAAACAACAGGATCTATCGTATTACTCACAGCGCATGGACAAAATACAATAGAACATATGTATAGTGAAGCTTTACAGAATAAAATGACATCATATAAAACTCCATAATAGTTGAATACAAGCATCCACATAGTCAATACATCCAGCCTCACTACATAACTCTCAGAGAATACAAAACAGCGGAAAAATCCAGTACATATAAGAAGATAATATGCAACCCTCTAGCTCGTCTTCGATATCAGCATCGTGAGAAGAGAACAGCACCTGTCACCTGCTACCTAGTCTGCCCGTCCCAAAATGGACGAACAGCCCAAGGCAATAAGAATTAAAACATAAAGCCTTGAGTCAGACAACAGTCTTAGTGAGCAGTAAATTAACTAACAACATACCAAAAGAGCATAAAGGAAAAGGAATAGGAATACAACCCTCCCACTCCAACCTCATTCTACAGTGATAGCCCCCAGACACACACTAAGCAGAAGCAAACATAGCAGAGCATACAATTTAAAGTAAAGCAATTGTCACTCGAGTCAAGAGCGATGTTTTCCAAGTACAAATCCCAAGGTCTAAAACCAAGGTCAGATAAGCACCCAGGAAATACCGCTCTTGAGACCGAATGATGATACAACCAAACATCCATGACTCGGCTATCACTGTTATCATTGTTGCGATATCACCGTTAATTGAATGACCGGCACATTCTTTCAGCCGTCCGTCAAGGGCTAATGGTAACCCCGGTTCTAGACATAACTCCCGCACGTCATCGTGACCCGTGCCTAGGATTATCGAATCTACCCAGAGTACTCGACCATCAACTTAGTCTTTTGGGCGTCCCCATGTACTCTTGCTTAGAGCATGCTAGAACCTTCAACAACGATGAGATCTCAACCTCCTAGTCATCCTCCTCGACGACTACTGCCATACTAGCTCAAGCGCCTCTCGAGCATCCATTATCCTCAACTCGAATCATATCACCGAGTTATCAACATGCTTGGAATGATCCCGCCTGGATTCGACCAAGTCTTCATCATATGATTGCCTCGCTTCATAACATCCTCGCGAAGCTTCATCTCAACATCACATCATCAAATCTATGCATAAGAGCTTCATCATCCCGCTACATATGCCCCGAGCAGCTTTCCCAATCCAAGAGCCTTTCCTTTAGCTTTTGAATCACCTTTGGTCTAAATCTAATCATCAATCATCTAGTTCATAACAATCAATCAAATCAAACATCAATCCAAGCAATCAAGCATTCAAATATGATCTAAGTAGACAATTATAACAATAATGGCATTTTCGTAATTAAAGAGTTGAAAGTCCAATAAGCATGAAAACATGTATTATATCTCTACAAACTTGATGAATGAACTTGCATAGGTTAACATATGATAAAATGGATACAACATCATCATGAACAATGGATCTATATGGATCTACACATAGGATGAAGAAAATGCATGGAAATCTCTATTTTAACACCAAAACGAGCCAACAATCCGATATACTCCTTTGGATCCGTGTGAGAGATAATCACCACTCACCAAATCACCTAAACAATCCAAAAGATATCAACTTCAGATCTGGACAGCGAAGAACTAAGCTAGATCCGACAAGATCTCACTTCAAACGATGAAATCTCTCTTGAAAAGATGAAGATCTTCAATCTAAGCTCTTGAATCTTTAATCTTGATCTTCGATTTGGATGGATGGAAGCACTAGATTAGAGTGGAGAAAAGAAGTGAAGAAGTGTAGAAGTCGAGCTCTCAAAATGGCAGCACTTCGTCGCTTCAAAATCCGGATCCCAAAAAGTGAGAACAACCCCTCCTATTTATAGCTGAAAACTGCCTGAGTCGTAACTCGGCTATCTCCTTAAGTCGTTGCCGACCTAACATATGCCGACCTACGACCTAAAAACCCCCACGACTTAACAGAGCCTCCGACCTAACCCTTAGCCAACAACTCCGACCTAACAGATACGCGCGCCTCAACTCCTACGATCTAACACTTCTGCGCATACGACCTAACTATTAAGTCGACCTACGACTTAACACATACTTCGACCTAACACTTAGACGAAACCCAGCGACCTACGACTTAACAGGTTACGACCTAATTCCTTAAGCCTCCACGCGACCTAACACTTAGCCTAACTCCTAAGGTCGCCAACTTGTTAACTCCTTAGGTCCTTAGGTCGCCAACACTAGGTCGCTAACTCGGCAACTACTAGGTCGCTAACTCGGCAACTACTAGGTCGCTAACTCGGCAACTACTAGGTCGCTAACTCGGCAACTACTAGGTCGCTAACTCGGCAACTACTAGGTCGCTAACTCGGCAACTACTAGGTCGCTAACTTTCCCAGCCGACCTAACACTTAACAAAACTTAGGTCGCTCACAACATTCTCTTAGGTCGTTGCCGACCTAACTCTACCCCAGAATACTTAGGTCGCCTACTACTCTTCCTTAGGTCGCCTAAACTTCTTAAGTCGGTCAGTCTTTAGGTCGTTAACTCGCCCTGCCGACCTAATTACTTAACTAAATCCTAGGTTGCACAATTTTATAGGTCGCTCCAACTAACCCACGACCTAACACTAACTCGCAAGTCCTTAACTCGGTCACGACTTAGCTCTTAGGTCGTCCACGACCTAGGACTTAGACAAATTTCCCCAAAAATCTGAAATGACTTAAAAATGCAAAAATTCCAGATTTGACGAACTTTTCGATCCGTGAAAAATACGGGTCGTTACAGAACAAAGTCTGTGAATGATTATGTGGATGAATTCTATCAGTTGATTGCGAGGAATGATATCATGGAGACGGAAGAGCAGTTGACAGCTAGATTTGTTGGAGGGTTGAGAATGCAGATTCAAGATATGGTGAACATGTTTGATCCAAAATCTGTTGCTGAAGCACATCAAAAAGCTATCGCTTGGGAGAAGCAAGGAAGGAGAGGTGGTGGTGTGTTTACAAATTCCAACAATCCAATGAAAGGGGCTAGTAGCAATGCGAATGTTTCGAAGGCTGTTGCAAAACCAGTTGTTAATGAAGTAGCTAAGACCAGGATCAATAGTGGTATCAAATGTTTCAATTGTCAGGAGATTGGTCACAAAAGCAATGAATGTACGAAGCCAAAGAAGCGAGCGATGATTGCCGAGGCAGAGGAAGATGAAGTAGAAGCTGAATGTTCTAATTCACTACATGATGAGGAGGAAGAAAATGTGTCGGGAGATGAAGGGTATTCATTAATGATGAAGAGATCTTGTTTGACACCAAAAAAGGAGGAGGAAACTAGCTGGTTGAGGAGTAACATCTTTCAATCAACATGCACTATCTTGGGAAGGGTTTGCAAGTTTGTTATTGATGCGGGAAGTTGTGACAACATTATCTCTACAGAGGCTGTGAAGAAGTTGGCATTGAAGATAGAGAAACATCCGAAGCCTTACAAGTTAGCTTGGTTGAGAAAAGGTGGGGAGGTGAAAGTTGGACGAAGAGCTTGTGTGAATTTTTCCATTGGGAAGAAATACAAAGATGAAATTTGGTGTGATGTTGTGGACATGAATGTATGTCATCTGTTGCTGGGGAGACCATGGCAATACGATAGGGCTGTGCAACATGATGGACGTACTAACAGTTATAGTTTTATGTTTGAAGGAACTAAAATCACTTTAATTCCTAAGAAGCGACAACAAGAAGAAAGCAAGTTGGAGGAGATTCAAGAACTTAAAACTTTGCTATCTTTGAAGGAGTTTGTTAAAGAAGTTGAAGAGGAGCCTGAAGTGTTTTTGTTGATTGGACGTGAGAGTAATGAAGTGGTTGAAATCCCTAAAGAAGTAAAGCCAGTGCTGGGAGAATTTGACGATGTATTTCCTGAGGAGCTACCAACGGAGTTACCGCCGTTGAGAGACATTCAACATCAAATAGATCTTGTTCCAGGAGCTGTGCTACCGCATAGACCGCATTACAGAATGAGTCCAAAGGAACACGAGGAGTTGAGGAGGCAAGTGGAAGAATTGCTTGAACATGGATGTGTACAGGAAAGTTTAAGTCCTTGTGCCGTGCCAGCTTTATTAGTGCCGAAGAAGGATGGAACGTGGAGGATGTGCACCGATAGTAGAGCATTGAATAAGATTACAGTGAGATACAGATTTCCTATGCCTAGACTGGATGACTTGTTGGATCAACTTAGTGGGGCTACTATCTTTTCGAAGATCGATTTGAAGAGTGGTTATCATCAAATTCGAATTAGACCAGGGGACGAATGGAAGACAACATTCAAGACGAAAGAAGGATTATATGAATGGCTGGTTATGCCGTTTGGTCTTTCGAATGCACCAAGTACATTTATGCGGGTGATGAATCAAATCTTTAGACCATTTATTGGGAAGTTTGTGGTGGTGTATTTTGATGATATACTGATATATAGTAGAAGCACGGAAGAACACTTGCATCATTTGAGAGAAGTGTTGATGATACTGCGACAAGAACAATTTTATGCTGCAACGAAGAAATGCGTGTTCATGACACATAGTGTTTTATTTTTGGGATATGTTATTTCAGAAGGAGGAATACAGGTGGATCAGAATAAAGTTGAAGCAATCAGGAATTGGCCACAACCTAGTACGATAACAGAAGTTAGAAGTTTTCACGATTTGGCATCATTCTACCGAAGATTCATTCCACACTTCAGTAGCGTGATGGCACCAGTTACTGATTGTATGAAGGGGAAGCAATTTTCATGGACGGAGGAAGCAGGAGTTGCTTTTGAGCGAATCAAGGAACTTTTGACGACAACACCAATTCTAGTGTTGCCAGATTTTCAGTTGTTGTTTGAATTACATACTGATGCATTGAAGGTGGGAATTGGAGGGGTGTTGAGTCAGAAAGGACGACCTATTGCATATTTCAGTGAGAAGCTATCGGGAGCAAAGATGAGATATAATACATATGATGTAGAATTTTATGCTATCGTGCAAGCTGTGAAACATTGGAGGCATTATTTGTTTCATAAAGAATTTGTTTTATATACTGATCATGAAGCATTGAAGCATATGCAGGGACAGGACAAGATTGCAGCCAGACATGCTTCTTGGATTGCGTACTTATAACAATTTACATTTGTGGTGAAACATAAATCGGGAATTACGAATCGAGTGGCAGATGCATTGAGTCGAAGGAATCGTTTGTTGACTACAATGAAGGTTGAAGTGACGGGGTTTGATGTGTTGCCAGAAATGTTTGTTGATGATCCTTACTTTGCAAAGTTTGTTGATGAAGTCGAGAAGGGGAAGACGGATGAGTACGTATTGATGGATGGTTTTCTGTTTAAAGGAAATCGATTATGTGTACCAGATTGCAGTTTACGGATGAAAATTGTAAAGGAGTTACATGAAGAAGGCCATGTGGGTAGAGATCGAACATTGCAGTTGATTTCCCAATCTTATTTTTGGCCGTCGATGAGAAAAGAAGTTGAGAGATTTGTGGAGAGATGTCATATCTGTCAAGTTTCGAAGGGAGCCGCTACAAATGCTGGGTTATATATGTCGTTGCCTGTGCCTACTAAACCGTGGGTAGATGTGAGCATGGATTTTGTTTTGGGATTGCCAAGAACTCAAAGGGGAAATGATTCTATATTTGTTGTGGTTGACCGGTTTTCGAAAATGGCACATTTCATAGCATGTAAGAAGACAGCGGATGCCGTCCGTGTTGCTCAGTTATTCTTTAAAGAGGTGTATCGATTACATGGGCTACCAGAATCAATTGTTTTCGATCGGGATACTAGATTTCTAAGCCATTTTTGGTTGAGTTTGTGGAAGATGGTTGGAACGAAGTTGAATTTTAGTAGCGCCTATCATCCGCAGACAGATGGGCAAACGGAAGTGGTAAACAGATCGTTGGGAAATTTATTGCGATGTCTTGTGCAGGATAATTTGAAAAGTTGGGATATGAAGTTGTGTCAGGCGGAATTTGCACATAATCATGCTGTCAATCGTAGTACGGGTTTCAGTCCATTTCAAGTTGTATATTCAAGCTTGCCAAAGGGACCGTTGGATTTGACAACAGTGCCATATCAGAAGGGAGTTGTTAAACGAGCTGGTGATTTTTTGACTGATTTGCAGGAATGCCACAAGACTGTACATGAACGATTACTTGCATCGAATGAGAAGTATAAACAACTAGCGGATAAGAAGCGAAGGAGTGTGAACTTCAGAGAAGGTGATTTGGTTTACGCCGTGTTGACAAAAGATCGTTTCCCAGTGGGAACGTACAATAAATTAAAGGCGCGAAAGATTGGTCCAGTAGAAATTTTGAAGAAAATCAATGAGAATGCGTATCAATTGAAATTGCCAGATGATGTTCATACTTCTGATGTTTTCAACGTCAGATATTTAATTCCGTATCATGGGAATGAGCGTGTTGTGGAAGAGGAAGGTGCAAATTCGAGGACGAATTCCTTTCAACCCGGGGAGGATGATGCAGCCCAGAATGGTGAAGTGATAGGTCGCGAGCGACCTAACCAATTCTTGAGTCGAGAACGACCTAACGGGTCGCAAGATAAGGAGTTGCGACCTAACTTCGAAGATGTAATGCGAGCTAACAAAGTCCTAGGTCGCGAGCGACCTAACCATGCAGTGCAAAATGAAGCAAAATTAGGTCGTGTACGACCTAAGTCCAAGGTCGCTGAAGAAGGGCGCAAACGACCTAACTCACATGCCGCTCCTTTAGGTCGCGAACGACCTAACTCACATGCCTCTCCTTTAGGTCGTGAACGACCTAACTCACATGCCGTGTCGATAGGTCGCTTAAGTGATAGGTCGCAGGAAGATTATCATGAAGCTCTGTTCTTAGGTCGCAAGACCTTAGGTCGCTCAAGAGTAGGTCGCGAAGCTTTAGGTCGCGTACAAAGCTTAAGTCGCTGATTGCTATAAGTCGTTGAAGCTTATGCCGCCTGGATTTCTTGAGTCGCTGTCTCTTAAGTCGCATTGCTTTTAGGTCGTTATGTACTAGGTCGCGATCAATGAGCTGTGTTGAAAGTTAAGTCGCGTGAGTTGTATTTTAGGTCAGGGCCGATCTATGAGTTGTGATGTAAATATGAGATATTGTGTGTTGTAATGTGCTGTGTTGCTGTGTTGTTTCCTTAGGTCGCAAACGACCTTAGTTAGGTCGTAGGTCGCAACTTGTGATAGGTCGGTGATAATGTTGAGTTGTAAACCCTATAAATATGGGTGTTGGGTCTTTGTAATAAGTTTAGTTGATTTTGAATAAAATTTGTTTGAGTGCTTTGTGCCTCTTTTGAAATTGGTAGTTGAGTGTGATCTCCTATCTCCACTTTCGGTATTCGAGTGCACTCGAATCAACGACTGCTGAAGCCGATTCACGGTATCTAGTGCGCTAGATCAACGTACGAAGAATCGTAGATCTTTAAACACGGTATCGTGCGCGATCAACGTGTTTGGGATAGCTAGAATCCGGTATCTTGGATCAACGGATTTGGGCCATTCGGTATCTTCTATTCCATCGATTGCTACTTTCACCGTATCATACATTTTCGTTATCCGCTGCTGCATCAGTTCGTGTACCAGAGAATGAGGGGAGAGGAGAAGGTCATGTGCCATGTGAATCACGTGAGTGGAGTTGCATGCATGCATGGAGAAGTAAAGGGTAGCATGCTTGAATGACAGGGAGTGTAGAGGTCGCGGTTGTGATTGGATTGAGGCGGGCTTGTTTTGATAGGCGCATGCATGAGTAGAAAGATATTACCTGTGTTGTGAATAGATTCATGCATTTGAAAGTTGGGCCTTCTTGGGCTTTGCACTTGGAAAGTGGGTAAGATTAATAAGTTGTTATAATGTATTAAGTTGTTTTAATTTAGAAATTAAAACGCGTTAAATTTAAAAATGTTTATCTTCCCTATACGAAGTCCGTTTAACCCACGGTCTTCAACGTTAGAATCATATTATCGAATAG
The DNA here is from genome assembly GCA_030737815.1 of Allium fistulosum. Taxonomy (NCBI): domain Eukaryota; kingdom Viridiplantae; phylum Streptophyta; class Magnoliopsida; order Asparagales; family Amaryllidaceae; genus Allium; species Allium fistulosum. The sequence goes on from CM060902.1 coordinate 757,580,449, forward strand.
AACACACTAGTATAGTTTATTGACATGTTTAGGGAAATATAAAATATTGATAAAATATTAGTGATATTTTATTAGCAGAAAAATCCTCATTCATCTATTATAAATTGTATATAGATTTATTATTATTCGATAATTGATCTATTTGATATTGATTGTTAATTATTTAATAAATAGATGTGTTGCTATTTATTATTGTTATTGATTGATTGTTTGGTTGTTTGGATTGCGCTCAGCCAGTTTATGAGCACTGATTATTATCTATTGATTGTTTATTTTGCTCGACCAGTTTATAAGTAATTAATTATCTACATGCATAGGCTGGGTAGAAAATAATTGTAGGCTAACACCTTATGATTTATTTTACGATTTGACTAAAAGGTGTTTAGCGATAATATTGGTTCATTTAAATTGTTATAATTATTATAATAATTTGACATCAATGGAATTCTTTTCAAAGTTGGTTTTCATAAATAAAAGTTTGTGAAATGTTTAAATAAATAGAAATATTTGAAGATGAATATTTTGAAGTTATATTATATAAAAGTGATTTGTATAATGGTTTTATAAAAATGTTTTATAAAATGGAAAGAATTTCGAGGACTAAACCCAATGGTTTTAAAATGATTTTTGAATGGATTTGGAAATGGAAATTATTATAGATTTGAAGTATTTTAATTATTAGTGTAAATGATTTTGCCACTTCGGGATATAATGTGATTTGTTATGTTACTAATAATTTGGGTAACCGATAACTAAAAAGTGGGCAAGGGAGGTGCAGATGTTCTGTAGCCTTAGTATAGTCTGCTTTTGTTGTAGAGAGATATACATATCTATATTTATTTTCGGAAGGCTGGGACCCGGTTGCCTTGTTATGGCTAGAAACCTCCCGATCATGTAGCATATAGTTTTGTATGCTTGTATATTGGTATCATTTTGAAAAAGGTGATTTGTTTTTAGATCCCGAAGTATAGGACTAATTTGAATACAAAAGATATATGCATATGTGTGTGTGTGTATATATATTTCAAAAGTTTTGAAATAAGTATTGAGGAATAAAGTCCAAAGATATAATTTCCTAAAGTTAATTATATTTTGAAAATCTAAATTTGAAGATTAAGCCTAAATGGGTAGTTTCGGGAATTGCATATTGTTTGTTGCATCGTAGGCTCCATGAGTCCTATTTGCGGTAGGAGAACTACGTTGGGTTGATCATGTATCTAATTGGGTACCCAATTAGATAGGGGTACATAGGCAGTCACAAGTGGTAGTGATGCATCCCCAATAATGAAATAACAATTTTCTATTTATTGGTTGCTATTTGTCTTGTATTGTTGTATTTTTCTGCTTACTATTTTATTCTGCATTTTCCTTGTTTATTGAGTTTGCAAGTAAGGATATTGCTGTTTCTCATTAGAGTTGCGCATCGGTAGATTTATAGTTTATTTGTAGTATTTGATTTTGGGTTTGTATTAAAGCACACGGTAGAATAAATGATTACTCTGATAACTTGTAAAACTGAAAGTTGTATCCTATACATTTAATAATGTTGAATATTTATCAATTATTATGTATTAAGTTGGTAGTTTTCATTCGTAGTTTTTGAAAGGAAGGGTTTTTCTGCGATTTTAACTGGGCCAAAAACCCGGGTCGTTACAATCTCCAGCTCTCCTCTAGAAACTCCAAACGTCTTTAGCTAAACCTGAAACTACTTGGATCCGACATGAGTATACAAAATACCCGGACCAGGCTTGATAAACCAGTGTGAGAAAACTTGAATTATAAATGTATATGACAATGTCATAAATCATATTGATGCCACTCAAAACCATTGAAAAGAAGGGTATCTCATAAGACCATGCCGCACTTAAACACGGACGGTTTTTACCTTACGATAACCAAAATACTTTATTCCAAAAAAAATTTGATATTATCATTAATGACATTGGTTTGAAAACACTTTTCAAATAAATATATACACAAAGTAGGTATCAATGCCCGGATAATGTCAAACGGTGTATATGATGCCAAACGGGTAGCCGAAATGTTTGCAAAGCATTATAGCTATTTTGGGAATGCAACCAAAATTGTAAAGCTCATATTGGAATTGGATTTCCAACCTGTGTAGTTAATGCCCCGCTATTACCCCGCTATAACCCCGCTATATCTCATAGCGGATTCCTACCGCTACGATTTTTCCATATAGCCCTAAAATATAGCCTTTCCGCTTTAAGCCCCGCTATTTCCGCTATATCCCATTATTCCCGCTATATTCCGCTATTTCCGCTATATCTTCTTTAATAAAATGAATTAAAAAATTGCATTTATACATTATAAAAATTATGAAACTAATTTATTTGATTTAATTTTTAATATATTTTTAGAAATGAAAGTACTCTAATATTCTACTAAATTCAACTATGTTATATAATAGTTTTACGTTTATTTAAAGTATATTCGCACATGTTTTTTGTTTAAAATTATTTATGTATTAATTATAATTCAATTGAATGATAATTTTTCATTTAATTACCTTTTATATATTTGTAAAAACATTAATTACGAGTTTTATATGCTATTTTAGAGTCATCTGCTATATCCTGCTATATCCTCGCTGTATTCCCGCTATGACTTTTTGCACCTCCACCGCTTTGAATCTGCCGAGCGCTTTAACTGCACAGTTTCCAACATGATAAGGAATTAGTGGCCATTTCCCTCGATGCGAAATCCATGCATAAAATCCTAGTCTCCGGCGAATATTCACTTTTCTCAGGCAAGCCTCCGTACTACATTGTTGCACTACCATGGAACAGCGAAATTTGGTGCCTTTGCTCTTTCTCACACAACACCAGAACTGTCATTTTGTAACGGTTATTATCGTTGGTAATCAAATTCCCAACGGTTATAACCGTTGGTAGCAGGTACGTTATAATTTTTTTTACATATTTTGTAACGGTTATAACCGTTGGGAATTTTCGTACTTCCCAACGGTTATAACCGTTGGGAATAACCAAAATTCCTAACGCTTATAACCGTTGGAAAAACCCGTAATTCCTAACGGTTATAACCGTTGGGAATATTTTAATTTCCAACGGTTATAACCATTGGGAATTCCTTGCATAAGTAAATAGTAAAATTACCAACACTTATAAGTGTTACAAATTTGGTATAACTGAACGATATCTTATTCAGCATCTAATAGTATTTCATTCAGCTATATCTATACCAATTTACAACAATAGTAAACACAAGGCTAAATTTCAAAACTAACATATCATCAAATCATTTAAAACATCAAACGTACGAAATAGAACATATCAAATTCTATAAAGTTCATTGTGACAACTTCAAATTTCACTACTACAACATATCTAAAAGCTTACAAACAACAAATACGACACTCCGGCCAAACTACAAAACCACCATCAACCAACTCGGACAATGTATAATGACCATTTTGAGGTGCATCAAAAAGTGGCTCGTCCGGATTCTCATGTAGGCTTGCATTCCGGATTCTCCGCTTCCTACATGCATATATATGAATTCATTTGTAAATAATGCATTACCATTAAGATTTCTTAAAAAAAGTGCAAACTTCCGACACAACAGGAAAAAAAAGTGCAAGCATCCGAAGATTTCTTAAAGAAGCCAATTCTAATCCCAAATCCAAAAATTCACCATCGAGCAACAAGAATGAAACCAAAATGAATTTGCATGGAGTCTATCAGGTGAAAATAATACAAATCCAAAGGGATTTTGTATATAGAGTAATTAATTTAGGTAAGTTTTAGGATCCTAAAGTAAAAGACTAACAAATGTTTAATTAGCCTGCTTTAATTTAGTAAAGGCAATTGCAAAAATTGCATGATAACACAATAGATGAAAACCAATTAAAACATATAAGATGATAAATAAATAAAAGTTTACCAGAGGTCCACTAGCAACATATTTGAATCCTATGGATTCTCCATAGCTCTTCCAGAAGTCAAACTTTTCAAGAGTAACAAATTCTTTTCCGGTCAGGTGTAAAGGAGTCGGCTGAAAAGATTACCAGAATAAATGGTCATTTATAATATATTAAAAAACATTACAATCACGTTGATGATGAACAGTTAATGATTAATCTTAGTACATTCTATCAATATAATCCATCAATATAATTATCTTCGTAGAAATAAGTTCCATTAAGGAACTTTTGTTAATAAAAAACTCCTATTTCACATAATTACAATTTGATTACTTTCCTTTTTAGGAAAATATTTTATTGAAATAGAGAATCTAACTTGACAGAGAAATAGTTTAGAAAGGATTTCATAGTAACTGGCTTATTAATATTATTTATATTTACAACCCTTGTAAGGACAAAGCACAATTTACAGAGAATAATATGCATGACATACCTGTAAATACTGTCCTAAGGTAAGAATATCAACATCAATGGTCCTTAAGTCATTCATTGCTTTTATTTCCTCATCATATTCACCCAAACCAAGCATAATAGATGACTTTGTAACCATTCCTTTCTTGCAGAGTTTTGCTTGCTTCAGAACACTCAAACTTTGCTCATATCTGTTAAATGTATCAAAATAGTCATCATTTTTTATGAAACCATAAAGCTAGCGCATGAAAGCACTTTTGTATTTTACATTGCTACAGAAAATTGGAAAATAAATCATCTCAACAAAAACAATTTAAAGTTTATAGCATGGTCATTATTCAGAGTAAATGTTTTAGTTTTAAATTGTTATAGAAGGTGGAAAATTAATTGTTTCAACCATAGGCAACTTAACGATTATACCATGATCATCATTCGGAGTAAATATTTCAGTTGTACAAAACCATGATGTATTAGTTAGAATCTAAGCATTTAAAGGCCATCAATTTTATTAAAGTTGCAGATCTGTTATATTATATTTTCAGATTTGGAATATGAAGTTATTGTACTTGATGAAAGTTATTGAATCACACCAAAAATCTCCAATTATGATAAAATACCTTTCATAATTATGATTCAAATGAAAAGACAATATGTATATATAATATCAAGATAAATGTACATGACAAATATAAAACTAAATTATGATAAAATACCTTTCATCCAATTATAATGTGCCCACTCATCATGCATGGATGCGATGAAATTTTGCATATCAACTAAATTATATTGTGGCTGTGGCACGTCTGACAGGTGCATTCATGGAAGCCAAGTATTCAGCATCAGCTTTCTCTATGCCATCGAACAAATAGCCAAAAGGAGACATTTCTACATACCTCCTTGAGCCAGGGGTAATATTCAGAATCCCATCTTTCCATACTATTCTTCCTCTCGATATCGTTACTTCCACTCTCCCCTAAAACCAACATTTTGATATCAAGTCAGAACATATATGATTAATACAGTCTCAGATGCAAGAGAAAAACATGCAAAAAGAGTTTATGGGTCAACTCCTGTTTTCTTGGTTTAAAAACCTATATGCATGGGTAATAATATATCCAAAGTAACTAGACATAATTTGATAATGTATTACCTTTCTAGTTCTTCCCTCACACACATTTGTGTCAGTTCTTGAATAGTGGGAGTTAAGCAGTAATATTGAAACTTGCATTTGGATTCAGTATGATTATATCAGCATGTAACGACCCGTATTTTTAACACTTTAAAAATACGAATTAAAATAAAAATTTTGGATAAAAATCCGAAGGAAATAAAATTTTGTATTGTTAAATGTGAATTACAAGTTAAAATACAAAACTAAATTCTGAAATAACTTATTTGTAAATTAAATACGGATGTTAACTTGTATTGAATGTAAATAATGAATTGAATTTGATTGTAAACCAAATTGGTTATGATTGTAAACAAAGAATAAATAAAATGGTAGATTTAATAGCGGAAGTTTATGTTATTGAAACTAATATAAATAAATGTAACTTAATATTACAGTTGATTGAAATCAGATAATAACTGAAACTGTAATTTGATAAAGATGTTAACTTGTAATTGAACGTAAGTAAAGATTTAAATTTGAATGTAACAAGTAATTGAAATGAATTGAATTTGATTTTAAACAACGAAATAAATAAAATGTTACATTTAATATTGAAGTTATAATATTGAAATCAACGTAAATGAATGTAATTTAATATTACTGTGAATTTAAATAAGATGGTAGTTGAAGAAAATGAAAGTAAATGAATTATAAACTATTTATAATAATGTATAAGTAAATGGTTTATTCAGTAATGAAAGTGTAAATCGAAATAAAAGAATTCAATTGGAATTAAATAACTTGATTTGAATTACAATATAATTGAACGCTGAATCTAATGTAATCTTTTATACTGGATTTATAATGGAAAACTGCATTGTAAAAGATTGTTAATTACTGTGAAATTAAAAATGAAATTTGTGAACAATTGAAATTTGATTTAAAAGTTAATAATTTAAAATTGGGAATTTTATATTGAAATTAGACTGTAGAAATAGCCATTTTTACAACTGTCTCGGATTTCGACGAAACCAGTTTCATCGGATCCGTAACAGTGAATTATTGTAAGGTTTCAATTTTCATAGCAATCGGACTTGTCGTTTGGTCGTGCGAGCTTGAAACGCGTAGAAATTTAACGTCGTTAATTAAAATAATCAACTTCAAAAAGCTATCTTCCATATACGATTGAATTAGGCCTTGGGACTAGTTCCATTGCGTCCGGAACGGGGGTAAAACCTTATAAACGCCTGGCGGCACGTCTCGTTTGGAGTTCGGACGATTTTGGACCTAACTTTATAAATACACACTCAAAACCGAGACAGTTTTATCATTTTTCATTTCAGAAACCCTCATGGCCGCCACCTATTCAATGGCCAGAATCGCTCGAACTTCTTTCCTTAATATCTCTCAATCCGTTCAACGAAATCAAAAAATTCCAAAAGCAAAGTTGTAGATCTCGACGAGCTCTTCAAATCCATACGGTTGATCTATGCTTTTTCGTCACGGATTCGCCCAGATCTGACTTGGAAGCGTGCGCGTTTTTCTTGGTTTGCGTGCAAACGGTGGCGAATGGAGTGGCGAAACTTGGCGCGGAGGTGGAGCAAGGCGAGGCGCACGTGATGATGCCCCCTGATCGACGTCCGGTCGTCGTTTGCCGCGCGCATGGATGAATGAACGGCGTGCGTGAGTGGGTTTCTATGCGTGAAGAAGAAGAAGGTTAAGCGGTTAATTAATTTTTATTATATGGCTAATCATGTTTTAAATTATATCGTTATATTAATTTAAGCGTAACTTTTCCATACGAGGTCCGCTTCGAGCGAAACATCTGGCGACGTTGGAATCGCAGCGACGAGAGCTACGCTGTAGTTTAGATCCGAAGACATTTGGAGCTCGTTAAAATTTTAGGTTAAATCGAACGTTGTTCGATTTGATTTAAAAATCGAAACTCAAGGTGAGTGTTTTATAACGCTCACAACGTACTGAATATCTTTATGGTAGTTAAATTTGACATTATGAAGTGATATGAATTTATTTGTCGTTGTTTGATAAAAATTTAATTGTCATATAGATTGTCGTGTAAATTCACCGTTGAAAATTTAAATTGACAGTAAATTGAAATTAGGATTTAATTGAAATCAAATTTCCCGATATTGATAACTATGAAATTGCCGTGAATTGTATTGACTATTGGATGATTTATTTCGATGGATGCTATTGGTTGATATTTAAATGTTTGGATGTTTATTTGCTTATATATATCCTGTTATACATGCACATGACACTGTGATTGGTTTAAGTAATATATATTCATCCCTGACATTTAATTGAAATAACTAACCACTTGGCCATAGGTTAGAAAATTATATACGGACACCGGGTTGGTTAAATTAAATGATTTTAAAAGTTGTTTTGAAATTATCAAGTGAATTGATTTTAAGAATAAAATCCAATTTATGGAAATTGAATTATTTTGAATTGAAGCTCGAGATGTTGGAATTTAAACTTGGTAATGAATTTTTTTAATTATTGAAGTTTAGATTTTAAGAAAAAAATTTGAAATACGGCGTAAATTTTTTGAAAGTTGATTTGTTTTAAAAGATTGGACTTTTAATCGAACTCTGAATATTTCTAAGAAAATTTATATGAAATGATATTTCAAGTTTGAGTTTGGAAGTGAAAATTAATTTGAAATTGAGATTTAATTAATTTGGAATTAAATTGAAATTTAAATAAATTTGTGAATTGAACTAAATTGAAACTATTGAATTAAATTTGAAGATAAAATTGATTTGAATAGGATTTGAACTGAAATTGATTTGGAATGTAATACTTAAATGAATTCTTGAAATCCGAATGTTAATCTAAGTTTATTGAATTGGAATTGTTCCAGAAATTAAGTAAACTACTTAATACGGATGTTTAATTTGAAGAATATTCTAATTTGAATACGAAATGGTTTTAAAGCGAATCTTATATTCTTATATAAATATATGAACTGTTTTGAAATGTGAAATATTTAAAGTTTCGAAATATCTTGGAAGTAAAATTGTTTATTTTGTGGTTCAAATATGTATTTGAAATTGATAATTTGAAATGGTTTATTGAGAAGCTGAATCGAGTTGAAATTGATGATTTGAGATTTGATTAAATTTTAAATTTTGAAATTCGAGTTTATGTGAAATCGAAATGAGATTTTGAGGCGAAAAGTGATTTTGAAATCGAAATGAGATTTTGAGGCGAAAAGTGATTTTTAAATCAAAATGAGATTTTGTGGCGAAAAGTGATTTTGAAATCGAAATGAGATTTTGAGGCGAAAAATGATTTTGAAATCGAAATGAGATATTGAGACGAAAAATGATTTTGAAACGGAATCTTACATCCTGAATAGATATGATGATATTTGAAATGGATTTGATTTTGAAGCGAATATGATATTTTGATATCAATTATGAATCGATTTGAAAATGTAAAAGATCGAACCGGTGTGAAAAATATAACGTAGTTATTAAAGAGTCCGGGATCGGATATGGACATACTCTCTGTCGATACCGAAAACCACTTTAATAACTAGTATACGCGGAGTGTTGATCCAGAACGAAGTGGATGGTTTTGGTGAACGTGTTGATTTGAAGAAAGAGAACGATTTTGGATGACCCCTGACATGACTAAAACAGGAGCCGCGCCGGGCCATTGAGGTTCGCCACCTCTAGCGGACACACTTCTTCGATACCATGTCTATTACTTTTGTGATTCGATTTGGGTGCACCCCGCGATTTTGGGAGTGTTGTTTCGCGGTGTTGGGGTAGTAGCTGCTATGCCCAACATCAGTCCGGATCACGCAACTACTAGTATCCTAGTTGGTATTGCCTCATGTACCTTGTCATACTGATTATCCTATTCGCGACCACTACGTTTTGGTTTGTACCTTGAGTATATGGATTGCCCTCTGGTGACTTCCAGTTTTGGGGAAACTACGGTCTTGTATATGCTCTTGGGAATATAAACTGTGTTAAGGGTGGAATGGGCCATGGCTTAACGCTATTTTAATACTTTTACTTTAGTGTAGACATATTATAATAGCGTATTGTACTACATAGTAGATAGTTTAACGGATCCTTGAGAGATGGAAAATCCCGTAACATCTCTTAAGTTATTGCACTCACGTTGACACTGGATAGGAGATGTCAAACCCCGTAAACATCTCTGACGCCGTCACACTCATATTTTCTTATTCGATTTGACTTACATGAGATATTTTAGTCCTGACTCGAGTGTTTTGTCTTTTCATTACGCTCGGGTCAGCCTGAGCATTTCAGATTAGGTTGAAGGTATATTCTGGAGGACGAAGACGGAGTTTGGTATTACATCATTTGTATTCTACTATTGTAATATTTTTCCGCTGCATTGTTGTTTTATCTCTGATATGTGTGTAACTCTGATTTATGATGTATAATAATAATCAAATTTATTTATTTAACAGCTTCATGAACTGTTATTTTATTATTATATCTTGTTCCTTCCGCTGCAAGATTCTGAGTTTGCTTCTGTTCTTTCTTTCCTTTTCTTATTTAACCCCAATAACCATCTGCCTTTTTGAACGGTTTGAGTTGGACATGTGTGGACTATTGTCGACTTGAACGGTCAAAAATGCGGGTCGTTACACTTGGTATCAGAGCTTTGGTTTAGCGATAAACCTTGGCTCTTGTGGGGAATAACTCATTGAAATAGAGGTAAACTATATGAATGAGTTGAGTGTATATGAGAGAGCGTATTTGTAATTTTGATATAAAAATGATTTTATATTGTGTTAATTTGTTCCGTTGAGTATTTATGAATTCTGGTTGGTACTTGGGACGCCAAGGCATCGATAGGAATTTCTAAACACTCGAATAGGACAGATTGACATAATATTGTTTTGGATTATATTCTATATATAAAAGACTTATCTTGAAAATTTATAAATGTTGATTGTATTGGTTGTTAGGAGATGATAATATTAGATTATCATCGTTTATTGTTGATTAGTCAATATTTCTAACTATTGACTATTAGACGATTTTAAGGAATGAAACTTGTAAATATGACTGACAATGAATATAAATGGTAAATAAAATAAAATAAAAATGAATTTAAATTAAGATGGAGAATTTAAATTCCGGTGTTTTGAAAATTTATTATCAAAAATTTGAAATGTATAATATAAGTATTATATGATAGTATATTCGATTAGAAATTGTTTTCAAAGGATTTTCAAATGAAGTAAGTGTTATACTCCCCTCTTGACACTAGAGAATGATTTCGGTGATGAGTGCACGCATCATCGACGTTTATTTTCGAGAGTCCAAGTGGGGGAGATCACTTAATAGTTTTTCTAAACCCTGTTTTGATTAAAATTGAATTTTATTTTGTATTCTCTATAATATGATTTGATATATAAATTATATAAGTATATATTATTTCAAAACTTGATTTGAAATGAAACCGGGATTGGAATTCTTGAGTTCTTTAATAATTAATGATTTTTCTTTTAATGGTTGAAATGAATTAATACTTGAATCATTACGGAACTTCTGAATTGCGAAATGAGAAATGAACCTAAGAGCTAAGTGAAATATCAATTGAAATAGAAATCCTTAGAATTAGGAAATTATGAATTTAAAATAAAATTGAAACTGTAAAACTCGCATAGTATTAAATTTCATTCTATAGCATAGATATAACTTACCAAATCATTTAAGAAGTTCAAAAATGTTATATGAATTGTTAATTGGATAATATACAAGTATAGGTTTGAATAATGAAATATGCATTTAATTAATGGTTTGCAAATATAAATAAAATTGTTAGTAAATAATTGGAATTTAAATTAACATTTAAAGGTGATTCACAATTATGTTAATATAAAATGGAAATACTATATGTGAATGTAAATGTGAAATTAAATTATAGTGAAATTTAAGTAATGACTTAAGAATTAATTAATTGAAAATTCAACTTTGAATGAAAAGAGGTTGTATGTTGTTTAACTACATTCTATTTGCATAACTATAACTTACCAAATACTTAAAAAGTTTAAAATGCTAATAAGGATAAGTAGAGGAATAATATACCAGTGTGAGAGTGAATAATAAAATGTGAAGATCTATTGATAGTTGTAAATATAAAGGAAATTTAAGTTGTAAAATGAATTAAATTTAAAATTAATTAAATATAGAATTAGTAAATGGAAACTAATTAAATTTGAATAAAACTAAATGTCAATAAACTTGGAAGTGTATGAAATTAAAATTTTGACTTGGAAATGTATAATTGATTTATTATAGATTTGGATGGATGTTAATGTTTGATATGCATTGGTTGTTAGATGGATGATAATTGATTAAATAGAATTCATTAGTGTTAATGGAATTGAATAAACGGAATAAAATTTTAAATAATTAAATTCAAATTTGAAGCAAAGTGAAATTAAATATAATTGAATTCAAATTAAATTGAAGCAAATTGACTTGAATTTAAATTAAGAATGAAACAAACTTGAATAAATTGGAAACAAATCGAATGTAAACTTATTTCATGGATATATAAGAAAATAAACGACTTTGTGTTTGTGATTGTTTCTTTAGAAAATTTGAAGATTGATGGTTTGTACTTTGAAATAACAAAAGCAAAATTTGAAAAATCCAAAATACTCAAAGAGAGCTGAAATGAAAATAGCCATAACTTTTAAATGGTTGAACGAAATTAAACGATCTTAGACTTTTCGGAAAGCCTAGAAACTGTGCTTCATCTTTTGTTTAGAATGTTTTGATAAATACCTTCATCCACTAGGCTTAAAACACCAATATTAGTCGCTGGCCTGTGCGAAGTAGAAATCTGAAGCACCTTAGTATTCTTGCCATAACTTTTTACTGGTGTATCGGATTTTGACGATCTTGCCCTTTCTGGAAAGCTTAGAACTTAAGCTAAAACTTTTGTTTTAAGCATTTGGTGTTTTTCTGTCGTTTAGAAGGTCAAAAACGTGAGGGAACGTCGCTGATCTACGCAATTCATTGCCAGGCTGAGGCGTGTCTATTTAGTAAAACGGTCGTAACTTTTGAACGGAAGGTCCGAATTCAATGATTTTGGACATTCCGGAAAGCCTGAAACGAATGCAACAACTTTTGTTTAGATTCCATCGTCAAATTTTATCGTTTAAGGGACCAAAAACCGAGATTCATTTGCTGTCCTGAAATTGGAATTGCAGTTTTTAAGCTAAACATGTTATATGTATGTTGTTTATGATAAGTATATCGATCTATCTTTATATGCATGGTTCTAACTTGGTTATTGAGAATTTTAGTAGGTAGCAAAGGGGTTGCGCTTCGTTTGTGGAGCTCGCTTCTGCGCTTAATGCAAAATGTAAGTTAAAATGCTAATAAACGCTAAATAAAAGGTACGTTCTCGGATTACGGTTTATGTTGTGGTATATTATTGTGTTCCCCATGTTTTGGGATGCCTCATTCTTGTAATGAGATGTATATCATGCAATTATTACCACTGTGAAATTTTTCGGTCCTAGCCGCGCAAAGGAGGTGCTGCCGAAATTTTTCAAAAATCCGGGAGTTAGAAAATTTTGTGAAAAAAAAAATCCTATAACTAAATTTTGCAAATAAGTAGAATATTTTGAATGAATTATATCTAAATGATGTTTTCCCCTTCTCCGTTCCTTTTCGAGGACGAAAAGTTTTAAGTGGGGGAGAATGTAACGACCCGTATTTTTAACACTTTAAAAATACGAATTAAAATAAAAATTTTGGATAAAAATCCGAAGGAAATAAAATTTTGTATTGTTAAATGTGAATTACAAGTTAAAATACAAAACTAAATTCTGAAATAACTTATTTGTAAATTAAATACGGATGTTAACTTGTATTGAATGTAAATAATGAATTGAATTTGATTGTAAACCAAATTGGTTATGATTGTAAACAAAGAATAAATAAAATGGTAGATTTAATAGCGGAAGTTTATGTTATTGAAACTAATATAAATAAATGTAACTTAATATTACAGTTGATTGAAATCAGATAATAACTGAAACTGTAATTTGATAAAGATGTTAACTTGTAATTGAACGTAAGTAAAGATTTAAATTTGAATGTAACAAGTAATTGAAATGAATTGAATTTGATTTTAAACAACGAAATAAATAAAATGTTACATTTAATATTGAAGTTATAATATTGAAATCAACGTAAATGAATGTAATTTAATATTACTGTGAATTTAAATAAGATGGTAGTTGAAGAAAATGAAAGTAAATGAATTATAAACTATTTATAATAATGTATAAGTAAATGGTTTATTCAGTAATGAAAGTGTAAATCGAAATAAAAGAATTCAATTGGAATTAAATAACTTGATTTGAATTACAATATAATTGAACGCTGAATCTAATGTAATCTTTTATACTGGATTTATAATGGAAAACTGCATTGTAAAAGATTGTTAATTACTGTGAAATTAAAAATGAAATTTGTGAACAATTGAAATTTGATTTAAAAGTTAATAATTTAAAATTGGGAATTTTATATTGAAATTAGACTGTAGAAATAGCCATTTTTACAACTGTCTCGGATTTCGACGAAACCAGTTTCATCGGATCCGTAACAGTGAATTATTGTAAGGTTTCAATTTTCGTAGCAATCGGACTTGTCATTTGGTCGTGCGAGCTTGAAACGCGTAGAAATTTAACGTCGTTAATTAAAATAATCGACTTCAAAAAGCTATCTTCCATATACGATTGAATTAGGCCTTGGGACTAGTTCCATTGCGTCCGGAACGGGGGTAAAACCTTATAAACGTCTGGCGGCACGTCTCGTTTGGAGTTCGGACGATTTTGGACCTAACTTTATAAATACACACTCAAAACCGAGACAGTTTTATCATTTTTCATTTCAGAAACCCTCATGGCCGCCACCTATTCAATGGCCAGAATCGCTCGAACTTCTTTCCTTAATATCTCTCAATCCGTTCAACGAAATCAAAAAATTCCAAAAGCAAAGTTGTAGATCTCGACGAGCTCTTCAAATCCATACGGTTGATCTATGCTTTTTCGTCACGGATTCGCCCAGATCTGACTTGGAAGCGTGCGCGTTTTTCTTGGTTTGCGTGCAAACGGTGGCGAATGGAGTGGCGAAACTTGGCGCGGAGGTGGAGCAAGGCGAGGCGCACGTGATGATGCCCCCTGATCGACGTCCGGTCGTCGTTTGCCGCGCGCATGGATGAATGAACGGCGTGCGTGAGTGGGTTTCTATGCGTGAAGAAGAAGAAGGTTAAGCGGTTAATTAATTTTTATTATATGGATAATCATGTTTTAAATTATATCGTTATATTAATTTAAGCGTAACTTTTCCATACGAGGTCCGCTTCGAGCGAAACATCTGGCGACGTTGGAATCGCAGCGACGAGAGCTACGCTGTAGTTTAGATCCGAAGACATTTGGAGCTCGTTAAAATTTTAGGTTAAATCGAACGTTGTTCGATTTGATTTAAAAATCGAAACTCAAGGTGAGTGTTTTATAACGCTCACAACGTACTGAATATCTTTATGGTAGTTAAATTTGACATTATGAAGTGATATGAATTTATTTGTCGTTGTTTGATAAAAATTTAATTGTCATATAGATTGTCGTGTAAATTCACCGTTGAAAATTTAAATTGACAGTAAATTGAAATTAGGATTTAATTGAAATCAAATTTCCCGATATTGATAACTATGAAATTGCCGTGAATTGTATTGACTATTGGATGATTTATTTCGATGGATGCTATTGGTTGATATTTAAATGTTTGGATGTTTATTTGCTTATATATATCCTGTTATACATGCACATGACACTGTGATTGGTTTAAGTAATATATATTCATCCCTGACATTTAATTGAAATAACTAACCACTTGGCCATAGGTTAGAAAATTATATACGGACACCGGGTTGGTTAAATTAAATGATTTTAAAAGTTGTTTTGAAATTATCAAGTGAATTGATTTTAAGAATAAAATCCAATTTATGGAAATTGAATTATTTTGAATTGAAGCTCGAGATGTTGGAATTTAAACTTGGTAAATGAATTTTTTTAATTATTGAAGTTTAGATTTTAAGAAAAAAATTTGAAATACGGCGTAAATTTTTTGAAAGTTGATTTGTTTTAAAAGATTGGACTTTTAATCGAACTCTGAATATTTCTAAGAAAATTTATATGAAATGATATTTCAAGTTTGAGTTTGGAAGTGAAAATTAATTTGAAATTGAGATTTAATTAATTTGGAATTAAATTGAAATTTAAATAAATTTGTGAATTGAACTAAATTGAAACTATTGAATTAAATTTGAAGATAAAATTGATTTGAATAGGATTTGAACTGAAATTGATTTGGAATGTAATACTTAAATGAATTCTTGAAATCCGAATGTTAATCTAAGTTTATTGAATTGGAATTGTTCCAGAAATTAAGTAAACTACTTAATACGGATGTTTAATTTGAAGAATATTCTAATTTGAATACGAAATGGTTTTAAAGCGAATCTTATATTCTTATATAAATATATGAACTGTTTTGAAATGTGAAATATTTAAAGTTTCGAAATATCTTGGAAGTAAAATTGTTTATTTTGTGGTTCAAATATGTATTTGAAATTGATAATTTGAAATGGTTTATTGAGAAGCTGAATCGAGTTGAAATTGATGATTTGAGATTTGATTAAATTTTAAATTTTGAAATTCGAGTTTATGTGAAATCGAAATGAGATTTTGAGGCGAAAAGTGATTTTGAAATCGAAATGAGATTTTGAGGCGAAAAGTGATTTTTAAATCAAAATGAGATTTTGTGGCGAAAAGTGATTTTGAAATCGAAATGAGATTTTGAGGCGAAAAATGATTTTGAAATCGAAATGAGATATTGAGACGAAAAATGATTTTGAAACGGAATCTTACATCCTGAATAGATATGATGATATTTGAAATGGATTTGATTTTGAAGCGAATATGATATTTTGATATCAATTATAAATCGATTTGAAAATGTAAAAGATCGAACCGGTGTGAAAAATATAACGTAGTTATTAAAGAGTCCGGGATCGGATATGGACATACTCTCTGTCGATACCGAAAACCACTTTAATAACTAGTATACACGGAGTGTTGATCCAGAACGAAGTGGATGGTTTTGGTGAACGTGTTGATTTGAAGAAAGAGAACGATTTTGGATGACCCCTGACATGACTAAAACAGGAGCCGCGCCGGGCCATTGAGGTTCGCCACCTCTAGCGGACACACTTCTTCGATACCATGTCTATTACTTTTGTGATTCGATTTGGGTGCACCCCGCGATTTTGGGAGTGTTGTTTCACGGTGTTGGGGTAGTAGCTGCTATGCCCAACATCAGTCCGGATCACGCAACTACTAGTATCCTAGTTGGTATTGCCTCATGTACCTTGTCATACTGATTATCCTATTCGCGACCACTACGTTTTGGTTTGTACCTTGAGTATATGGATTGCCCTCTGGTGACTTCCGGTTTTGGGGAAACTACGGTCTTGTATATGCTCTTAGGAATATAAACTGTGTTAAGGGTGGAATGGGCCATGGCTTAACGCTATTTTAATACTTTTACTTTAGTGTAGACATATTATAATAGCGTATTGTACTACATAGTAGATAGTTTAACGGATCCTTGAGAGATGGAAAATCCCGTAACATCTCTTAAGTTATTGCACTCACGTTGACACTGGATAGGAGATGTCAAACCCCGTAAACATCTCTGACGCCGTCACACTCATATTTTCTTATTCGATTTGACTTACATGAGATATTTTAGTCCTGACTCGAGTTTTTTGTCTTTTCATTACGCTCGGGTCAGCCTGAGCATTTCAGATTAGGTTGAAGGTATATTCTGGAGGACGAAGACGGAGTTTGGTATTACATCATTTGTATTCTACTATTGTAATATTTTTCCGCTGCATTGTTGTTTTATCTCTGATATGTGTGTAACTCTGATTTATGATGTATAATAATAATCAAATTTATTTATTTAACAGCTTCATGAACTGTTATTTTATTATTATATCTTGTTCCTTCCGCTGCAAGATTCTGAGTTTGCTTCTGTTCTTTCTTTCCTTTTCTTATTTAACCCCAATAACCATCTGCCTTTTTGAACGGTTTGAGTTGGACATGTGTGGACTATTGTCGACTTGAACGGTCAAAAATGCGGGTCGTTACACAGCATCAGACCCCTGCATGATTGCTCCTTTTCTTGGATATATGTTAAATATTTTGGCACTGTAGACAAATACAAAGACATGCAGCTATTATGTTTTCTGACCATGAAAAGATATGGGTGATTCGTAGATAATTGAAAGTCCGTTATATAGATTATTACCAGATCCCAAAAAGTTTGCATATCTGTTATTACGATCCTCTTGCAAGTATTAACGGACATGAAGTGATCTCCAGCAATACAAGAATAGTAAAATAAGTTTATGAATATTTATTTAAGACCAAAATGCATATGCATTTTTTGGTATAGTTGATTGGGCTTTTTTGTTAGAAAGTTTTTTAATACCAAAATGCATATTTGCACATTTTTATTGTAAAAATTAAGCATAGATTTTTCTCATATAGCATGGGTATTCACAAACTGTACATACATGATCATCATATATATATTAGTAAGCTTCTGATTTTCATACATGAAAGAAGGGATAACTGGAAATACATATATACCTCGGGACATAGAGCGTTGACTCAGATGCCTTCACGGGCTAATAAAGCACATCACTACTGAACAAAATGACACCACCCTTACTTGCTGAGTAAATAGGATCAGCAGGCACTGGTAAAGGCCATATGCTGAACCCAAATTCATCACAGCCCCTGGCTTCTTCAATTTTCTCATCGTTTGAATCTGCAATTATAAGTAACTAGTATGAAACTCTGCATGAGATGTCCATTATAACGATTAGTGGAATTATATATATATACAGTAGATAAGTTGTGTGGTGCTTACAACAATTCGAGTGCTATCAACAAGAGCAGTGAAGTTGATATTGATGATGCGCATCCACGAACTATTGCCATCAGTTTCGTCCTCATCGAAACTTACGTCAGTAACACCAACTCCTGCACTGTGTACACTAACATCCAGACCTCCATATTTTTCTACATGCTTCACATATGCTGAAGATAGTTCCACTGCACAAATGTCACACAATATATAGTAGATCAGTCAATGACTCAATTGGAAGTTAATTACTATTGCTAAAATTATACAGTACCAGGATTGGTAACATCACACTTAATGAATGTTATAGAAGGAAAAATTGAGCAGAGTAAAAAATGGTAATAGTTCTTTCATTGTAAAGCTAATAGAAGCAAAAAAATTCTTTTAATTGATTGATTCATAGATTATTTGATTCGGTATTATTTGGTTTTATTGAGCTCTAATTTTGTTTGGTTTTCAAAATTTTGTATCGATTTGGATCCGACCAACCAGTTGTTCAAAGTTGCCGATTAGAACATGAACACACAAATCAAAGAACAATAGATCCACCTAGCATTTGATCACCATTGAAAAACATGATATAATCGGAAAATTGGAAATTAGTGAAAAGATTGGACTCTCCCTGGCTAGTTAGCTGCTCAAAATTATTACAAACAAACAAACTATAGTATACTTTTTAATTTGTTTCAAATATAGAATACTAACTAGCATAATGTTTAAACAATCAAGCGCTTCATCTTAAATGATAAGAATTCAACCATATTTCACAACTAATTGTTGAAACATAAGTAAAAAGAAAATGACATGTTTGATTTGAGGATTTTTATAGTAGTGTTTTTGATCGTTTATGAGAATATTGGTTTTGAAAGGTTTTTACAAGTGGTTTATACTAGGTTTTATTTTCAGGGTTCTTGATAATCTTTTAAAATTAATAAAATTCTGTATGTATAAAAAATTATATATAAAAATCTTAACATATTTGATTCAAGATATGTGATATTCCAAAAAGGAAAAATAGCTTCAAAAACTGCATCATAACAAAAAGTAACTATATTTTGATATACAAAAAATCAACTGTAATATAAAGCCGATTTTGAGAAAAACTGCATCATAATAAGATGATGATGATAATGGGGTGGTTTTGTGTGTGTTTTCTTTTTAAAATAAAATATATGAAATCAAAATTAGAATATTATGATTGAAATATTTTTCAAATAACTGTTTTAGAGGGTATGGTTGTTAGAACTTTGGAGAAACAGTTAGAACCTGCTGATTTGTAAGCTTACTTTCATAAGCTTTGGTAGATGGAGCCCAAAACAATTAAAAGTGGTGAAATAAAAACTCCACAGCGGAGCCTTTGTGTCCTAGCAAACTTTTTTGAAACTATCCGGTCTGATCTTGTTCCAAACTCCTAAACAAATTCTGAAAAACCAGTCTCGACTACCAAAAATTCATTTCACTGCAAAGTGCAATCCATGCACCATATTTTATTGTTAACAATTGGTCTTTCGAAACTCGCTCACACATTATAAATATTGGTAAGGGAAGTATGCAACTTTTAGTTTTGCATTGAACCGATAGAGCAATGTTTTTAGCTTAATGTTTAAATTAGATGATAAATGGTTTGTTGAGTCTATGCAAATGGGTGTACTCTTTGAGTTCGTAGTTAATTATTAATATGCAGCCAAGAGTCCAAGGTCAGCAATCTCAAATTCTAACCCTTCAATACTGTATAGACTCTAGAAGAAAATGGTTATACAATGACTAAATATCAACTATATCACTGCAAAATAAAACAATATAACATAAATGCTCACAAATTTGATAACATCTTGAGCTATTTGTTAAATTCTTACAAGAAAAGTTGGCATATTTGAATTGCTTCAGGAAGGAAAATAATTCACATGACATTTCTAAATTTTGTCTAACATGCGTTCAGACTTTCATGTTTACACACGAATCCTTAAAACTACATATATTATTTTGGCAAGTTCAAACAAGACACTAAATTACAGAGGCTCCTCCATCCAAAAAGATTGATCAAATAATTTAAAATAAAAACCATATAATATTAACTAAAATGCGGCCGTGTAGACCATAAAATAGTTTTTTTATCTTTGATAATCATAGGTCAAGCTCATATAGTGAACTCTTATCTAAATTAAACCCAATATATTCATTCCTTAAATTATTTTAAACTTCATCTTTTAACTGTGTAATAATAAAACTACAATGGATAAACTAATACAAATGTACATACTATCTCCATTGATGCACAAATTAACGTGAAAGAAAAGACAGGTTGGTTCATTTTTCAGTAGAACTCTACTTCCTCAGACTTCAATTATCATACAGATAAATTTAGTTTATGCCTAAGAGCTCCTGCTTGTTGCTCTGTTCTTTTATATCTAGTTTATGACACTAATCTATAAATTATAGGTATAAAACAACTAAATTCATCAAGTTTAACTAGTCTTACCTTTAATGATAGAAAAATAGAGACAGATTAGGGCATAAACTTCAATCACAAATAACATTGCTTTTACTGATACAAAACTATAACTACAATTTTTTCAAACTAGATATTAAACAACTTCTAAATGTATAAATCATTCACAAAAAAAACAACTAAACTACAAAGCCCTAAATACTAAAAGTGATCATATTAAAATCCATAATCAGTACACAATAAAAGGTAAAGATGTAAAATAAATAAAACAATATAATATTAGTGGTTTTATTGACCAACAGCAAGCATCTCTATTTACTCCACCAACCAATATTTTACTACATGATTAACATCAAACCAAACAACCATCATATATTTCTCTTTCTCTATATTTTACTACATGATTTACCAGGAGTTCAACAAGGTTAGTTTACTGGACTCCAATTTTCTCCATATTACAAAACCAAATAAAAGGTAAGGTTATAAAATATGAAAAGGCTAAATATATAAACATCACAGGCTAATAATATTTGCGTATTTCACACTTCCTAAATGATAGAATTAGCACTAAAAAGAAAGAGCAATGATTTAGTACTAAAACATCACCTTTTAGATTTCATAATATTACTATACGGTATTAGGAAAAGCTATAAATAGCCTAAACCATAGATGGTGCTAAAGGCACTTACATACTTCGATGTATCTTATAGTCCCCTGAGCTCCACACTCAATTTAAGATACGTTTTACAATACCATATTCAAGACCAGTCAAACTCCATCGCGTAAATGTCTTGAAAGCATGATATTTCATCTAATTATTAGTATTCACTAACAAATTCTCCTACATCAAGCCTTCAATCTATACAAAATTTACAATAGTCTCAAACCCAACTAAACTTATAACACTAAACATGCTGACATTAAGTTCTTCAAAATGACAATCATTAATTCCAAGCAGTAGCAGTACCTCACATCAGTAGCAATATTACAAGGTAATGTTATACCAATAAAGATAGAGAATTTAAAATATTGTATCATTAAAAAAAATTATGAACCGATTTTTAGCACAAAATACCTAATTTCAAAAAATGAGTTGAAGTTGAAGTTATTACCTGATTTGAAATCGAAATTTTGGTTGCAATCGGTTGTCGAAATAGAACAAGCCCTAACCTTTCCTTGTCTTCTTCAAATCGGCGAAAAATAATCAAACAAAGGCAGTGGTAGAACGATGGAGATAGTGGCAAAAGGCGGTGGCAGAACGGCTGAGGCGGTGACCGAAACGGCGTAGGCGGTGGGAGAATAAACCGAAGGCGCGATAACCTAGAACGAAAGAGCAATTAAAAAATGAATACTGAATTGTCGTCCGTGAGAAATGGAATAAGTAATAATAGAAATAAAATTACAATCCTATCCATGTTAATTTTAACTATTTACAAAATTAAAAGATTTTGTAACGGTAATAACCGTGACAAACATTTGTAACGGAAATATCTGTTAGAAATTTGTAACGGTTATTACCGTGACAAATTGAAAGCGGAAAAGTGTTATAAAATAGGCTATTTGGTGTAGTGTCAGTCGAACCCCCAATACCTGCCCATTTAAACCATTGAGGGTCTACACACTACTGGACTCCTCCATAATCAATAAAACCGATAACCTGATATATGTCCTGTGGACCACATAGTGTCCCATATCATTCCTAGTATGTGAGGCTCATGAAGCCACCCTCTTCTTTCCACAAAGCCATGCTTTTCTTTTCACAAAGCCATGCTTTGCTTTTTACAAAGAAAATTCCATTTAGAATGTCGCATTGCCATTTCTAAAAACACACTATTGATTACCATAAAAGTACAACATCTGAGCTCGTATGTCTTAGAGAAGGGTGTTAAGTATATGAGGGGTTACCTCCTACACCACCAAATAGATGTATGTTTGTAGAGATCAATGCACGTGGTTTTAGAAATGCAATGTCATATACTCATCGATACAAGTTGTTCAGGTGAAAGACAAACCAAAGGTATTCCTCATACTACTTCATGTTTGGGAATCACCCCTAAGATTAAAGCGAGTAGTCCTTGCAAATCAAAGATTTTCAAAACGAAGGCACTACTACCACCATATATATATGGTATAGGGATCAACCCAGAGGTTAGTGGCAAGCAGCCCTACATCATGAAGATCTCCATCTTCAAATCATTGTCTTCAACATGTCTTCACTTTCGAACACGTATATTTGTTCGAAGTGGTTTTCAGATAGGAATTACCCAAATTTAATCCCGCTTTCTCCGAACTAATCATAGATAAAAAAGATATCAAGTATATAGGTGATTATCAAACAACATCCAATCAACTTATCTTTTTCTCAAATCAAATGTCTTCAGAGATATATCCTTTTAAACTATTCCTTTACCTTTTCAGAGTATATGGAATCATTAATCTCATTTATCAAATTCTCTAGTTGATTAAACCTCTTTAATCTTGGAATAATTCCAAATCATTTCACCTTTTACTTAGGAAAACATTTTCAAATCATTTATTTAAATCTTAACAAAGATTTCTTATTTTCAAATCGTGACTTTTAAATGGATCAAAAATGATGTTATTTAAGACATCATTTACTGTAAACCCAAATAAATCAGTATTGAGTAGAAAAGGATCCATAGAGATTAGACTAATTATACTCAATACTAACTTCCGTATTCAACCTGTACTATTCATCGAATAACGGTGAAATCACCATTTAAATTCACACGGATAGTATGAGTTCCCTCAATGGAATTTAATACAGAATTAAACTAGTGTATTCTCTATACCACCAAAATCATATTTTAAAACCTTGTTTAACTTTTGAAAAACTCTAAATCTCTTTTCTTTTGACCTAAGAAAATGCGGTCCGAGTAGAGCAAATTAACTATCCCCTCCATCGAGCCGGTCCAGATAGCT
The DNA here is from genome assembly GCA_030737815.1 of Allium fistulosum. Classification (NCBI taxonomy): domain Eukaryota; kingdom Viridiplantae; phylum Streptophyta; class Magnoliopsida; order Asparagales; family Amaryllidaceae; genus Allium; species Allium fistulosum. The sequence goes on from CM060902.1 coordinate 757,604,367, forward strand.
AGTGTGACGACCCATCTTTTCAACCCTCAAAAATCGACACTAATACATCCACGGTATTCACGTGCCGAATATCCAAGTGCCAAAAAGACAGTTGATCAAGGGTGAAAAGAAAAATAATGACAGAACGTAATCTTACACGAATGGAATAACATATATTATTCCAATATATAATCTTCATAGCAGAAATTTTAAATATATACATTAGAGTCTATCCTAAGCTCAACCTAGACAGCTATAAATACATGTCCTTGCAAATGCTGAAAAATGACAAACACATCGGAAAGTAAACTACGTCCATACATTGATAAAGATATCCAGCACTCCTCTGGAAACTCCATGCGTTTTCAGCTAATCTTGAAACTACTCGAATCTAACTCGAGTATTAAAAATACCCGGATCATTCTGGCAAATCAGTGTAAGAAACGCAAATAATAAATATATATGACAGTGTCATAGATCGACTTTAATGCCAAATAAAACCTTTAAAAAGAAGAGTATCCCATAAGGCCACGCCACACATAAACACAGACGGGTTTTTAACTTATGTTAACTAAAACATTTATATCAAATCATTTGATATTATTTATAATGACATTGGTTTGAAAACACTTTTCAAATAAATGTATATAATCTTAGCCGAAATTGTTACATTTATTAAATTCTAGCATAATAAGTTGACAACTAAAACCATAAAGGCTCGTATTGGAGAATGGATCCCATACAATGACAAGGTGAAGGACTACCTTCCGACAGTACATCTCTAGAGGGATGCACCTGAGGGTCAAACCTCTACCAACATAGAACAGACCTACCTTTATCATAGGTAGTACCGAATATGCCATCACCCCGGTCGTTCCCAACTTATTTGAGATGTCTCATAGCGTACACAATGAACCCGATATATAGAGGGTAATCTAGAAAGGTGATGACTATATCCTAATGGGTGTGACCCACTTAGCCCTACTGCATCTACCCTGTTTTTGCCATTACCGATGTGTGAGGCTTAAGGTAACGTTTTACCTTTAACAGAACAAATCCTACTTTAAATGCCACATTGCCATTTCTAATAACACATGATTGATTTCCACAAAAATACAACCTCTAAGCTCATACATCTCAGAGAAGGGTGTTAAGTATATGAGGGTTACCTCCTACACCACCAAACAGATGCACGTTTTTAGAGATCAATGTACATGTTCTTTGAAATGCAATGTCAGACACACGTTTGTACAAGTTGTCCAAGCACATGACAAACCGAATGCACTTCTCCTACTACATCCTGCTTGGGAATCACCCCTAGGATTAGCACCGAGTAGTCCTTGCATTGATTTCAAAATAAAGGAACCACTGTCACCATATATATGATAAGGGAATTACCCCAAAGGTTCATGACAAGCAGCCTTACATTATGAAGATCTCCATCTTCAAAATCATTATCTTCAACATATTTTCGCTTTTGAACATTTATTAGTTCGAAGTGGTTTTCGGATAGGAAATACCCAAATCCGACCTCAGTTTCTCCGAAAAAATTAATGATAAAAGATGTCAAGTATATATGTGATTATTATTCAATTAATTAATATCTTATATCTAAGTAAAATATCTCTTTTGAGATATACATCTTTAAATCATATTTTGTTTTAGTATATGTGGGATAATTAAAACTCCTTTTTAACTTTGGAAATACCAAAACATTTCATCTTTAATTACTTAGGAAAGGTATAATTCAAATCTTAATGAATATTTCACATTTTCAAAACATATCTTTAATGGGTCAAAAACAATGCCATTTAAGACATCGTTTACTATAAACCCAAACTAGTTAGTATTGAATAAAAGGGATCCATAAATTTTAGACTGATTATACCCAATATTAATTTCTGTTTTCAACCTGTACTATTCATCGAATAACGATGAAATCACCTTTTAAATTCACACGGATAGTATAAGTTCCCTCCTTAGAATTTAATACAGAGTTTAACTATAAAGTTTTCTTTAACAACCAAAATCCTATTTTAAATCTTGTTTAACTTTTGGAAAGCTCCAAATCTCTTTTTCTCTTAGGAAGATGTGGTTCGAGTAAATCAATTTACTATCCCCTCCGTTGGACCAGTCCAGATAGCTAAAGCAGAACCTAGACATTGGTTGTCCAAGCTCGGGTCTAAGACTATCTCTCTGTCACCCATAAAGCAGTCAAGTTGTTTGATCAACTGTAAACTCTTTAAAATACTTGATTTATTATTTAAAAAACATTTGCAAAAGATTTGGAAAGAAAATCCAAAGTTTAAATATTAATTCAAAAGTTACCAAAAACTGCTGCAAAAAGTGGTGCGAATAGTGTTTTTAAAAAGCTTCTTTGATCAAAACATTTACTTCATTCCACATATGCCAATTTTTAAAACTCAAATACCTTTTAAAATATTTTAATATATTTTTAAAATTTATTTCTTATTTTTAAAGATTTAAAAATATCAATTTTAAAGCATTTGCCACTTTGGTTCCCAAAACTGCCAAACTGCGATGTTTTTAAAAACTTGATTTGGACATAAATCAAATTCTATTTAATAAAATCTTTATTTTTATTCATTCGAAAACTATATTTATAAGAGTTTGGAAAATTATTATTTTGAAAAATTTTGAGCTATATTCCATGCTACACATTGATTTAACTTTTACAGCGCGAAGTCGCGAACCGTCGTTACGCGACGCGCTTATTTTGACTCCATTTTCAAATCTTTTTCAAACTTTACTAAAATAAGTTTTAATGTTTATAAAACATTTATAAATCATTTTAAACCATTTTATTCATGTTTAAAAAGGTTTAACTATTCCGCAACACTTTTATAATTCATTTAGGAAAGTGATTCCTTTGTGTAAATTCGACATGTATTTAACGTGAATTATTTCCACAACCAAACAAACATATAATCAATCAATCATCATCCAAAAATACTAAATAACCATATAAGCAATCATTTTAGCATATGATCAAGGGTACAACTTTAAGTAGTTAATATCTATTAATTATCACTAATAGCATGTAATATTTAAGTGATTAATAAGAAATATTAATAAATGATTATCAAGTGATTCAAAGTGAGATTAACTCACTTTTATCAAACCAAAATCTATTCTCTTCCTACCAACATTCAAACACATATCACCATACTTTACACCATCACTTCCTTCTCCATCCTAAACTTTTCTAAAGCTCCCTAAAATCAAACCGGTGACATTCCGGCAACACTTCCTTCTCTTTTCTTCACTCTGGAACTTCTGGATCTCCACCTTGACTCCATTTTAGTTCATCCATGCTTCTTTGAGTAGTGGAGCTCGGCCTTGGTGCTTGGAAGAGGGGTGGCCGTGGGTTGTGGAGAGGTGGGAGGTAGTTTTACCTTGTTTTTGGAGGTGGAATAACATGGTATAATGTATGTATATATTTATATATTATATTACTTGTCTTTGGCTATATTTTTCTTCATTATTTTTCTAATGAAGAAGCCATTAGAATAGCTTGAAATGAAGAAGAAGAAGTAGAATGTGTGAAAGAATGAGTGGGTGTGTGCATTTATTTATAGGCTTGAACTTGAAAATATCTCTTACACATGACATGTGCTTGTTTACATCATCCATGCACATCTCACCCCCTCTATCGCACATGCATCACCTCCCCCCATGCCTCTCCATGTGCATTTGTGTAAGGTGTAAGGTGATGTGTAGTTTTGTTTTATTTTCATTAGGAAAATATCTAGATATTTGTAAATAAATATCATGATATTTTATTTAATTTGCCATTAGTAAATATGAAATGTAAATGGCAATTTTATATGTATTTATGTGTTCATAGGTGTGTGTGTGTATGTGCATATGTATGTCACATATAACATATAACGTTGCATAACTTCTTCTTCTCAAACCATTACAATTCCGGAATCCGATTTACGGTCATATTTTTACTTAATTAAAGTACATAAATGTAAAAAAAATTGAAAATTAATTTCTTATCATTTAAAATAACTTAAAACGATCACACTTGAATTATAAAACCATATAAACTAATATTAAACAGGTGTTTACAAAAAGTGCCATTGTAACGACAAAGCGTTATCCATTTTCGTATATCTTCAAATCAAGTATATATTTTGTAAAATTATTATAAATGATTTATTATCACTATATAACTAATTAAAATTAATTACTATCATTTTGAAACAACTATTTGATTAATTAAACTTAATTTAAAATTCTAGAAAATATATAAAAGTGATGATATCCCTAATGATGTCATAAATATATTTTATTTTCAAAATTAAAATAAATAATTTTTATTTCATATTCTTGCTTAAATGGATAAATAAGTGTATGTATTCAGTTCCGTGCACGCTAATTTTGAGAAAATCTCAATTTTTTTGAAAATTGATTTTCATCATATTTTGATGAAAACTATAAATATATATATTTGTTAATATACTTCTAAGCAATTTTAACATCATTATTTATGGTTCAAAACATTATAATTTGTGTTATAAATCTTGTATTTGAATATTTCAAATATAAATATAATTTATCAAAGCGATAAATTTATGGATCGTTACAGTTAGAGCGAAACCCAAACGCTGGTTATCCAAGCCCGAATCTAGAGACTATCTCTCTGTCACCCATAAGGCGGTCAAGTTATTTGATCAACTCTAAATCCTTTTATATTATCTTTTAGAGTTGATTTTTTATTTACTTAACACTATTCCAAACATTATTTTAAAACAATTTTCCTTTAACCAATTTAATTTAAACTCCTTTAAAAGAATTATATAACTTTCAAATCACTTTCAAAAATACTTAAATATTCATTTGAAAAGTTTACTAAAAGATTGGGAAAGAATAATTAAGTCAAAACCATGATTTTCGAAAGTTACCAAAAAACCGTCGCAAAAACTGCTACGAATAGTGTTTTTAAAAATTCTTAGATCCAAATACATTTTCTATTTCATATAAGTTTTTTTATAATTCAAATCCCTTTTAAATCATTTTAACATATTTGTGAAATTTATTTTATATTTTTAATATTTAAAAATATCCATTTTTAAATAATATACTCCCTTGGTTTGTGAACTGCCGAACCACGATGTTTTTGAAAACTTGATTTGGACATATTTCAAACTCTATTATATGAAATCTTTTTTCTTCTTTTATTTGAAAATTATACCACATAGGTCCAGAAAATTCTTATTTCAAAGAATTTCGACTTATATTGAATCATACATATTGGTTTAACTTTTCAGGTCGGAAAATGACGAACTGCCGCTACGCGACGAGCTCGATTTGACTCTATTTTTCAAACCTCATTAAAAAATTTTGAAACTTGTTAAAATGTTTAAAATACCATAATAAACCATTTTAAATCATTTCAAACTATTTTTACTACATTAAAAACTTTTTTTCCACTTTATTCTATATTATAATATTATGTTATATTAATATCCATTTTTCAACCTTTTAATATTTAAAACCATAAAGTGGCTTAATAAACTCCATACACATATTAATAAGGATATTTTTTTATGAATTAACTATGGTTAATTAAATAACCATTTCTATTTTGATGAATATTATTTCCTATCAATAGCAGCCAAGTTATCAACCAAATACTCATCCAATATTCAACCAAGCATATTAATTTACTAATCAAATATGCATATCATCATTTTATGTTTTAAATAAACAAACCTAAACTCAAGTACTCGCTATCGGTTTCTACTCCACCAATTTTTTTCCGAAGCTTCTTGAAATAAATCCGATGGTATTTCAACATCACTTCCTTCTCTTTTCTTTACTCCCGAGCTTCTCGAATCTCCTCCTTCACCTATGGAAGCTCGTCCATGATGTTTATTTAGGGTTGATGTGCTCGAACAAAGGTGGAAGAGGTGGTGGTTGTGCACTACTAGGAGGTAAGGGAGGCCATTAATGAGTTGGAAGTTGTGATTTACTTTGGTTTTGCAGAGTTTTGATCACTTTTGGATATGTTTATTATTTTTGGAAGTGTATATGATACTTTGCTTTCATGGGGAGGCCATTAATGAGTTAAGGAAGAAGAAGAGAGAGATTAGAACTTGGTGTGTTGGATAATGAAGGTGTAGGGTGGGTATATATAGCCAAGAAAGCCTTAGATATGAAACAACCTTAAAACAATATCTCCCCTCCCATCCACATGTCATACATGCCTCTCCACCCCTCTCCCATTAATAGTACACACGCAAACCCCATCTCCCATGTGCTCCTCCATATGTAGATGTGTATAAGCAGGAGTATGTAATGGTAAGTTTGCTTTTAGTGACTTAAGGATGAAGAAAATGAAAATATCTTAGATATTTTATGATATATACATATATATATGTTTGTATGTTATGTATGTATTTGTTATGTATATATGTGTATATGTATATGTTAGTGCATATATGTTTATGTTATATATGTGCAATGGACATATAAACAACATTGCGATCACTTTGAACAACTTCCGTTCGTTAAACCGTTGAAAATCTAAAAGCCGATTCTTGGTCATGTTTTCACTTATTTATTAGATTATATATAAATAAGCAAAATTTGAAAAATAATTTCTTATCATTAGTAATTAATTAAAACGATCACGTTGGAATTATAAAACCATATAAATCATGTGACGACATGCCTCCTTGACCCTTAGAAATCGACACTGGTATTCACGTGCTGCAAATCCAAGTGCCAGAGAGGCATATTATCATGGAGTAAAAGAAAATAAAGACAGAACATAATCTTATACGAATGGAATAATATATATTATTTTAATATATATATATATATATATCTTTACAACGGAAAATTTAAATACATTCATCAGAGTCTATCCTATAAATCAGCCCGAACAGTTATAAATCTCCGTCCTTATAAATGCTAAATACAATCAGTAAACTAATGCAGCAGGAATAGAAATGGAAGACTATCTATAAGAACATCTTCAGCTCCAGACTTCAAGCTCCATCACAATGCTCCAAGTTAAACTGACTACTTGGTTGTTCGAAAAAATAGGTTACCAAGAGTTTAAGGGAAAATAAAAAATAAACTCCGGGTCAGTTATGGGACTGGTGTGAGAAACTCAAAATACGAATATTTAAAAACAAACGGTATCTCATAAGACCACGCTGCACATAAACACGAAACAGATTTTACCTTATGATAACTAAAACATTTGCTATGCAAAATCTAGCAATATTATTATTAATGACATTCTTTTGAAAACACCTTTCAATTAAACATATATAACCTTAGCCGAAATTGTTACATTGATTAAATTCCAGCATAATAGGTTCTACAATCAAGTCCGAAGGCACTTATTGGAGAATGGATTTCCATACAATAGCAGGTAAGGAACTACCTTCTATATGGTACATCTCTAGAGGGATGTACCGAGGATCAACACCTTTTAAAACCTCTGCACCTGGCAAGACCGGCCTACCCATAGACCTATTTAGTGGCAGATAGAACTGAATATGACATCACCCCGGTCGTAAGCGACATATCCAAGAGCTCTCTTATCATATACAACATACTCGACATATATAGAATAATCTAGAAAGGTAATGACCATACCCTAATGGTTGCGAACCACGTAGCCTTATGGCATGCCCTGTTTAAGCCATTTCTGGGTGATGAGGTCTGAGGTAACAATTACCTTTCACATAGCACATTCACTTTGAATGCCACATTGACAATTCCATCACACACCATTGATTTCCATAAATGTACAACCTTGAGCTCGTAAGCCTTAGAGAAGGATGTTAAGTATATGAGAGTTACTTCCTACACCATCAAACAGATGTATGTTTGTAAAAATCAATGTACATGTATGTTGGAAATGCAATGTCAGACATTTGTCCATACAAGTTGTGTAGGAACAGGACAAACCGAAGGAACTCTCTTACCACATCTTATCGGGAATCATCCATAGTATTAGTAGCGAGCAGCCCTTGCGTTGAAGATCAAATGAAGATACCACTGCCACATATATATGATATGGGAAATTTACCCTGAGGGACAGTAACAAGCAGCCCTTTATTCCATTTATTATCATTCTATGTCTTCACTTTGAGTACTTAAATTAGTTCGAAGTGGTTTTCAGATAAGAATCACTAAAATTTGATCCTAGTTCCTTCGAACTAATCATCGATAAAATATGTTAAATAAATAGGTGCTTATCATTTGATTAGTTACTTTCTTTTTATCAAAAATATCTTCTAGAGATATATATCTTTAAAACATTTATTTTCGGTGTATATTGAACCATTAAACCTTCCTTTAACTTTGGAAATACCAAATCATTTTCATAAGTCATATTGAAAAACATTATTGAGTTAAAAAGGGTCGATAGAAATTGTACTAATTCTACTCAACATCAATTTCCTTATTCAACCTTTGATATCCATCGAATAACCGTGAAATCACCTTTTAAATTCACGCGGATAGTATGGGTTCCCTCCTCGGAATTTAATACCAAGTGTAAGAAGATTATTTCTATACAATCCACGTTGTCTAAATTTGGAAAAATTAAATCTTTTATACTTGCCTCGTTTCCGACATTTCGACCTTATCTATTCCTCGTCTAGGAAAAAAGCCAGGTGAGTCAGGGCACTGGTTGCTCCTGAACATCTCCTTAGTTAAGCACCTTATATCTGGATCTCACAAATAGAAAAATCCAGTCTACTCATCGACTTTTAGAGCAAAGAATAAATCGCTTGATTATAATAGCTATTTTTTAAATCATTTATTTAAACTCTTTTAAAATAAATTATAAAACATCTATATTATCTTTAAAATACTTAATTATTTATTTGAAAACATTTATAAAATATTTGGGTAAGAATACTTAAGTTTAAAACCATATTTCAAAAGTTATTAAAACTGCTGCAAAAATTGCTGCGAATAGTGCTTTTAAGGCTTATTTGATCAAAACAACTTTTCTATCATTTAGAAATCTATTTTTATAACTCAAATCGCTTTTAAAACATTTTAAAATATTTATAGAATTTATTCCATATTTTAAAGAATCAAAAATATCATTTTTAAAGATTTTGTCGCTTTGGTTTTCGAACTGCCAAATCGCGACTATTTTGAAAACTTGGTTTGCTCATATTTCAGAATCTACTAAACGAAATCTCAACCTTTTTATTTTGTTTGAAAACTAAGATTATAAGAGTTCGTAAAATTCTTATTACAAATAATTCTGACTATGAGTCCATTGTGTAAATGGATTTAACTTTCTATAGCGCGAAATCGCGAACTACCGTTACGTGATGCGCCTATTTTTGACTCAATTTTCATAACTTGTCAAAACATCACCAAATTGGATTTTAGATTTTATAAAATATTTATAAATCATTTGAAACCATTTTTAAAGAGGTTTAACAATCTCATATACACCATTTATTTATTAAAAGAAAGTGATTTTCTTTGTGATATTCGATGTGTATTAAATGCGAATCATTTCAACATCAAAATAAATATATAATCAACATCCAAACTTGATAATTAAGCATAGTAAAAAACCATAGCAATCATATCACATCATCATATTTATAAAATAAATTTGGAATAGTTTCTTACCTTCGTTGGTTTCTAATTTACGAATTTCGCAATAGCTTTGCTATGATCGAATCAAAACCCATAGAATCGAGCCTTGAACCTTTGGATGAGCTCGGCCTAAGCTTGGAAGGAGATGGAGTGCTTGGCCTTGGTGGAAGGAGGTGATGGCCGTAAGTTTAGAGAGAGGAGGGGGAGTGATTTGCCTTGGTTTTGAAGTGGATTGACATGGTAGATACATGTGTATATATTTTACTTTATCTTGGAATATTTTGCCATAGCTTTGCTACATTTTTTTCTATGAACTAGAAGTCATTAATGAGCTTCAAGACGAGGAAAAAGAAGTAGAAGATTGTGTGTAGAAATGAGAGGGTGGATGCATGTATTTATAGGCTAAAAGTGGAGAGAAAATATCATGATATTTCCACCTTACATGTGCTTGCTCATATCACCCACTACCATCACCATACATGGCCGACCAAGAATCCCACTCCCCCCTCAATGTGATTGGCTTGTGATGTGACAGGGTGCTTTGTTTTTATCTCTTGGTTACGCATAAAGAGCTTGTATATATACATGTGTTTGGATATTTTCTTTGCTTGATTTGACTAATTCCTAAACTTAATTAAATGTATATGTGTATACATTTTTATATGTATTCATGTATGTGTATATGTGTCAAAATGTTGTATTGATTTGTTTGTCACTTCTATACGTTAAACCGTTACGAATTCTGATACCGATTACCGGTCATATTTTCACTTATTAGTTAAATTACATATAAATGTAAACAAAATTTGAAAACTAATTTCCTACCATTTTTAACTAATCAAAACGATCTGATTTGAATTACAATTTCATATAAATTAATATTAAACAATTGTTTACATAAAGTGCTGTGATATCGATAAAATAATATGAATTTTTTTATATTTTCAAATCAAGTATATATCTTCATAAAACTATTATAAATGATTTATTATTACTTCATAACTAATTATAATGAATCATAATCATTTAGAAATAATTACTTTAATAATTATAATAATAATTAAATCATTAAATCTCACTTTAAATTCATGAATCAATTATTAAATACGATGTCATTATTAGTGATGTCATAAATACAATTTTTTTTCTAAAAATAAAATAAATAATTTTATTTCATATTCTTGTTTAAATGGATAAATAAGTGTATGTATCCAGCTCCGTGCGTGACTTCTGATAATTATAGAGCTGTTTATTGATAAAACGATTTTCGACCATTTTATCGATATTCCTTCAAAGTTTATATTTTTGTAAATACTTATTTAAAATATGATTACCATTATTATTTATTCAAAACATCTTATCTATGTTTTAAAAAGCTTATATTTGAATATTTAAAAATAAATATAATTTATCAAACCGATAAATTTGTGGGTCGTTACAAATCAATATTAAACAAGTGTCTACAAAAAGTGTTGTCGTATCGATAAAACGTTATGAATTTTCTTATATTTTTAAAACAAGTATATATCTTTATAAAGATATTATAAATGATTTATCATCACTATATAACTTATTAAAATGAATTATTATCATTCTGAAATAATTCTATGATTATTTAAACTTAATTTAGATTTCCAGTAAATATATAAAAGTGATGATATCCCCGTTGATGTCATAAATATATTTTATTTTAAAAAGTAAAATAAATAATTTTTATTTTATATTCTTGCTTAAATGGATAAGATGTTTTATAATCTCAATTAAGTTTTGATAATAGCAGTTTTGATTATAAACGGATAAATTTTGCACATCCAAGATATAACGAATTCAGATAGCTAAAACTAAACGATGATGCAAATCTTACATTGATATTGATTAGTAGGCCTGTTAACGGATGCTTTCGGATGCGGATAGTGCCATATCCGCATCCGAAATCATTTTCGGATATCGGATATCCACATCCACGGATATAGATGGATATTTAATAATAATCCTATCCGCTAACGACCGATAAATCAAGAATTATAAAAAGAAAATTTTAGTATAACATAAATATTTTTCAATCCCATTGATTATAAAAGTGTTAAAAATTAACAAATATGATGATAATAAATAGTTTTGAGTAGTTAAAAAGCATTAAGTGTGTAACAACCCTGTATTTTACAATTATTTTTAAACTGATTTTTACAGATTTAAAAGCTTTATTTATGAAAAGAATAAATTTTGTTATTGTAAATATAAAAACTTTGATTTTGATGTGAATTAGAATTCCAAATATTACTGAATTTAATATTTCTAGAAAATGTAAATTTTGGTCAATAGTCAAACTTTGACTTTTAAGTTTAAATTTTAAATAGTTTGAAATTATATATTTTATCTTTTATTATGAAAATAGATGTAATAACTTGAACACTACTTTTCGTTTCATTGAAAACGGAGTTAAAATGTAAAAGTTATGTACATTTCAATTTTTAGTATAATTTGTTTTATTGTGCAATTTTGCCTATTTTAAATTTTATAAATCATATTTTTCTTTCTTATATTTTATCTTAATATGTGTAAATATGTTATTTTATGTATATTTTTGTCTTTTAATATTTTTAAATGGTAATAGAATTTTTCCAAAATTTACTGTATTTATTTCCTATTTTTAAAGGCTGTTTTCTAATTTTCTGCTATTTTCTTCATTTTAAATTTTTTTATTTGTGAAATTTCATCTCTAAATATTTTAAAATAATAATATAATTTTTCCAAAATTTACGGTGTTGATTTTCCATTTTTAAGGGCTGTTTTCCTATTTTCTGCTATTTTCTTCATTTAAAAATTATATGTAAATTTAATTTTAAATATTTACTTTGTGAATATATTTTTATTTTATGTTATTATTTATGTTTAAAAATATATTGCAAGCTCATATGAATTTTCTAAAATTTATTCTACTCAATTTCAAAATTTTCTAGTCTAGTTCACTGTTTTAACTATTTTCCTGAATTCTACTTTATATAATTAATAAATATTATATATATTTTTATATTTTATCAAATTTTCGAATTTTTAACTGGAACTAATGTTATTACCAGAAATATAAACTTATAAAAAAATGAATTAAAGAAATTTGAAAGGCCTTAAACTTTCTATCTTCCTAAGACCCTTTTATTTTCTAACCCTTCTACTTTTTAACCTAACTTTTCATTCAATTGGCCACATCCCCTCATTTCTTCAGCCGCCACTTTTTTTTTCCTCTCATTCACGAATTTCCAAAGCTCCTAAACCCTAAAAAAAATCATGGCCTCCATCTTGCAAAAAAATTAGGTAAATCCCTCTCTTCTTTCTACTTTTTCTCCTATTTTCTATGCAAATTTGCTTTGCTTTCTCCCCTGATTGGAGCGGCTCTCCCCCTATTCCACTGCCACCACCTCCTTCCATCTCTTCCCGACCACCACCAGCCCCACTCCACCAGATCTGACCATAGCCGAACCATTTTGATGGTAAAACCCCCCAAATTTCAACCTAGATGCCTAAAAACCATGTTTATTGACCTCTACATGCTCACCCACCTCAACCACCACCCAAACCACCACCATCTCTGACCAGACCCTTACACACCACTCCAACCTCTGTCCAGATCTGAACTTGAATGGCCAAGCCCAAACTCCTATGGCTGAGCCCATTTGGTGAACCAAAACCATGTTATGTTGCATAAGCCCCTTCACCTTCATGCTTTGCAACTTCTTCTCCATGCTTCACCACTTTGGCCATGAATTCTTATGCCCATACCTAAGCCATTCCCTGTTCAAACCAGAGCCAAAACCAACCCTTGAGCATGCCAAAAAAATAGAGGAAGCAAGGCAAAAGATTTGACATTCAAATCTCTTTTCATTTAAAAGTTATTCCATTTCAAGTGCGTTGAAATTGTGTTTGTTTTGATGTATGTTTTGGGTTGTAATACAAGAGTTGTAGCTTTGGATCTTGCTCTCCACTCAAGTCCGTAGTCTTGTCATCGTGCTTTTGTTTCCATTGTGTCATTGGTTTTGATATCTCCAGCACAAACATGTGAGTTATTCTCACCAGACAATATGTACCTATATAACAAGTAAATTGACACCCTGCGAATCTGTAGAAATATATTATCATGTTATATATGCTTATATTATTATCATATGATGTTCACACCTGTTATTACACCTGTTATATCATATGTTACTGTTATTTAATGTTATTCTGTTATTTATATCTGTTATCACCATTGCAAGTTTCCTGTAGACTAGAATCACTATGGGTTGAAATGATACATACTCGAACGGACTTTAGAATAGGGAAAAATCGTTATGGGCTGAAATGATAGGCCTGAATGGTTTTTATTTAATTTATTTTAACTTGGGATTGCGGGTTTGAAATGATAGAACCCGGATATTTCTTTTTAAACTGCGGATTGAAATGATACATATCCGTATCACTTGACCTAGGCTAGAAAACTATATACAGGCCCGTGGTTATTTTATAAAGTGTTTTGAATCTTTTTAAGTATTTTAAAAATTATAAATTTATGAAATTTGATTTAAATAGATTTTGAAATGTTTTAAAATAAAGAAATTATGATTTTTCTATGTGTTAAAAATGTAATTAATGAATGGTTTAACTGGATTTTTGAAATATAACTTAAGTTGGAAATTTGGAATTTTGGTTAAAAATGATATTTAAATTATATAAATAAAATGGACATTAAATTTTATTTGGAAATGGTAAATATGATAATTTGATTAAATTTGAATTTAAGTGATTTATTAAAGTATTATTGATTTTTCTATGAATTTAAGTGGTTGAATAAATGAATGTTTAAAAGTGATCTTTTAAAATATAACTTGACTAGGAAATGTGAAATTTGGTTTTAATTAAAGGTTTAAGTTAATTAAATAAAATTGGAAATTTTGTTAAATTGTGAAATGGTAATTTAAATTTGAAGTGTTAAGTCTATTTGTTGAAATGTGAAGGATTGGAACTTTTACACTTAAACTTATTAAGTAAATTGTTGAAAATTGGATTTAATTATAAGAAATTTATTGTGAAAAAGATATATGTTAAATGATATGTAAATGAACATTTTAAACGTTAAAATATGATTTTTAAAATATTTATGTGTTTTAAATTGAAGTTATTTAATTGCTGGAAATACACTAACACCTGAAATCTACTTTTAATAGCATTCAGAAATGCTATAGATTCTGTTTTGAACTAAAATTGTGTAAAAGAGCTATTACAGCATTTCTGAAATGCTGTAGTTTCTGTAGTTGAACTTATAGGTTAATATTGAACTCAGGCCTATTATAGCATTCTCTGGAAATGCTATAATGGTCTAGAGTCTTTGCTAAAACCAAATTTAACCCTTGTTTTGAAATCTGAACTACCGCAGCACTTCTGAAATGCTGTCTTTTCTGTTTTGAACTATAATTCAACTAAAACTGAGTTTTAACAGCAGTTTTAAGTGCTGTCTTTGCTGAATTAAAAATGTTTTCAAGTACAACTTATAACAGCTTTTTCTAAATGCTGCGGAAGGCTGAAATTTTAATAATTATGGATTTTGACTTAGTAAACGAACTCAGAATGGTTTGAAAACTTTGGAAATTGAATACTTGATTTGAAAATATAATAATTACACTTTTAAAAGGTTTAAATGAATTATTTTGATTGGAATATAAACTATTTAAAGGTGATTTGAAATGATAGTAAATGAATGATATCTTTGAATTTAAAAGGTATTTAAAGTTGAATATTTGGATTTGAACTGATAGGATATTTTATTTTATTAAAATGATTTGAAATGAAGTTTTGTAAGGATATGATATTTTATTATATTAAAATGATTTGAAATGAAGTTTTGAAATGATATGAAAATTTAAATATATGGAAATGGTTTGGAATTGATTTAATCTTTATTTTGATAAAGATATGGTTTGAAATGATATTTTATTTTGAAGTAAAGTATTGTTTTTAAAAGTTATAACCACGGGTTATAATAACGATTGGTTGGCAAAGAGACCGGGATCGGATATGGACATACTCTCTGTCGATACCGAAAACCACTTTGACAACCGTGTACGCGGTGGAGATTCCAGAATGAAGTAGGATGGTGGCGACGTTCTTAAGGTATGTTACGTGGACCCAACTCCCGTGAGTTGGCATAAGGTGGCTAAAACAGGAGCGATCTCGGACCAGTGAGGTAGCACCTCTTCTCGGACACATTTCTTCGATATTATACTCTTACTTGTGATTGATTAGATGGCCATCCTCCGATTTGGGAGTGTTGTTCGAGGTGGAACGGTAGTGGCTGCTATGCGTATCCATCAGTCCGTGTGCGTAATTGGTATATCTACCCTGGCATTGCCTAGTTGTGCCGTGTCACCTACCATATCGAGCTTTACTACGATTATGATTTTAAGATCCGACCGCGTTAAGGTTCTCCATCCCCTTAACGTTATTTTCTATATGATTATACTTTACTTATTTAGACACTATTATAATATCGAATATTACTACATAGTAGATAGTTTAACGGATCCTTAGAGGATGGGCGGTCCCAAGCATCTTCTAAGTTACTTGTACCTTTATTACAGTTCACTTGAGTTGGTTTACATTATATAAGTATATATTGTCCTGACTCGAGTGTTTTGTGTTTTGCTTTACGCTCGGGTCAGCCTGAGTTATTCACAGATTTGGATTTCCACTCTCTTGGAGATTTGAATCGCTGGAGATTATCTGCTTGTCATGTCCTATCTATTTCAATTCCGTTGTTCTACTCAGCTTGTACTTGGTTATTTTATTGAGACTTTTGTTGTACTCTATTTCTTCTGTTGTATCTTATGTAACTCTGACATATTTAGATAGTAGCTTCATGAACTACTATTTCTTTTACTTCCACTGCATTATTTTACTCTGTGTCTGTGATCTGTGATTATATTTATTTACTGTATATTCTGAGATTTGCCAAATTTTAATTACAACGCGGTATTTTGAGCAATTCAACTCCGGCATGAGTGTCTACCTATACACTTATAATGGATGCGAATGGTTGAAAATATCGGGTCGTTACAAAGTGCATATAATATAAACTACTAACATAATCAAATAATAAACAAATATCTTTCGCTGCACTAAAATATGCATAATTTGAACTATAATCTTGATAAAAAACGGACGGATAATTTTCGGATGCGGATGTCTTCATATCCGCATCCGCTTTTTCGGATATCGGATATTTATCCGCTTTTCGGATGCGGATGCGGACGGATTTTGTATTTTTCGGGTATCCATTGATAGCCCTATTGATTACCCTACCTTCTAATAAGAGAGCAATAAGTTTACATTCCAAATCAATTTGCAAAACATGACATTTACAGAGATTATCAAATCCTATGTACTCATGGCTTGCTAATAGAAATTAACTTCTTGAATTTGACATGTAAGATGTAAGGCATAATATGTTAACTTGTACAGGACTATAATATAAAACAAATTGAATCCGTGTTATAATATAGATAATAACAAAGCTATTTATATCATGAGTGGAAAATCAATGCTAAGTTATTATCATGAAAATGATAACATTAGTCGTACCCTGAATAAAACTGCCATTATCATATCTCTTAAAAACTTTTGAATTTAATATGTGACATCCTTCTTCAATGCATGTGTCCCAAAGAACAAACCAAAAATATGGTTATAATATAAAAAAATCAGCACTACTAATATCTCGAGTGGAAAAAACAGTTTGATTTCATTTTTATTTTTAGTATTACTAAAACAAAGCTAAAATAAACTTGGTAATAGATACATAAAGAACCCAATCCTAACCACTCTAAAGATTTTACAATTTTATACTTAGAAAATAACAAATTATTCATACCCGGGGTAAACTAGGTAATGGCATCGCTATATGCAATGATATTGACCATCAGAGGCACAGTTATAAGCGGAGATTTCAAAACTATAAACAGAGAAGCAAAGAACTTCAAACATCATCAGCTTCCACACATAATGGTTCTATTCTGGTCAGCGGTTACATTTCAACTGGGAGTTCTAGGTGCAACGGCTATCTACTCTTCATTATGAAATTCCATGCACCCAACCTGTAAAACATTTTATTCAAAATGAGATCGGTAAAAATAAAGGTAGAAAATAATATTAAATACTCTTCATTTGTAATTTGAATAAATAACAATGGTTTGTAATTTACCAAGTAAATTTGTATTGATAGCAATTGTTGAAGCTAAAATATTAGTGATACAAGTGAGAACAAAGCACAATATCTCTAAGCACATAGAACCAATTCCATATCGATCATTTATCTGATCGTACATACCAATCATACGGATTGTATTCATACCGTGTAGACAATGTGGTATCACTTAAATTGATCTAATACAAAGGATCATACTCACAACGTAACATGGAATCTCGACCGATCACAAGGATTAGGGAAACCCCGAATTTCGACGGATCAAAATGATCGGAGCAACCATGACTCGAAAACTCTAGTTTATTATATATTTAAGTTTGGAAAGAAATCTAGGAGTGTATCTCTTAAGGACTTATCGGTCCCACCGAACCCTAAAAGGAATATACTCTAAAGTGCCAAATAATATCACTTTTGGTAACTTCTAGAGCTTAACCAAAACGTCGCATACCGCATGGTGAAATTCCAATATTTACTAGAAGCTAGTAAATTTCACTCGTTACGAATACCATTGAAAAACCCGAACTATATTCTCTTAAGGATCTAGCAGCCCAATGCCACACACCAAAAGAGAATACATCTCTAAAGTGTTAAGTACTTCCTAATAGAAATCACAAGAATTTAACAATGGCATCACATACTACCCGGTGAAATTCGAGTATTTGCTAACGGGCTAGTAAGCTCCACTCAAATATTCTATTCAATGAGTTATACCATGTTCGACGAAGCGTTATTGGAAAGCATTTAAACCATTCAATAACACTAAGTCAATTATTAGTACACACCATATTATAGAATTAAGGTTCTCAAAACATTTATTTGATTTATCACTCGTCAAAATGTTCCATTAATTCGAATTTTTCCAATAAAATATTTATCATAGAATAAAATAAACCATACTTCTAATTTAACACCGAAATACTTATTTTATGAAACCAAGATTTTACGTGTTCCAATACCATATTGATGCTTAAAATTCCATAAAATTATATTGTTCACAAACTATGTTCCAATGGCCATATCCATTTATTTTATAAATTTATATTTATTACTCTTCCAAACTTATATATATATAACTATTTTATTTTAAAAATAAACTAAGTTAATATTTCCCAAAACCATATTTCCAAATCCCATGTATACTAAACCATTTATTTAATAAAACTAAAACACTTATATTCCAAATCCATAACCACTTCTAGTAACACTACTAATATAATAAATACTCATTTAAAATCATTTATAAAGGGGAATAGGATTGATTAGAAAACCAGTTTAAATCTATAGTTTATAATAAACTTCATCTATAAAATTTATTGTTTTATAATTTACATATAATAAGTAATTAAACTCCAAAACTTTAACTCCAATGAGAAATACCAAGGCACTAAATTGAACTCTAGAAAACAACAAACAAAACACTCGAAAATCCGCGAACAAGTCATAGCAAACTTGGGCTCAAACGACGGGTCGGAGAGTGGCTCGCGGTCATCTAGAACTCATGTTCCAAGTGACGACCGGTCCATTGGTTATGGACTTAGAACGCAAGTTCCAGGTGTCGTTTCCCCCTCCGACGAACTTCATCCATTTCCGAACGACTCCAGTTCGTCCCGACGACTAATATCTGCCATACAACCCCAGAAACTAACATGCATTTAGACAGGCAACTATAATTATCAACCAAATGAGATCTCGAAGCTAGGATTTCAACAGTTTAGAAATTTAGCAACATGAAATATGAACAATACAACCATAAACTCATCTAATTCAACCAACAACAACCAGTAATCATATATAAACGAATTTAGAGATAGTATTGTGAGTGATTAACTCACTTATTTACCCTTCTTGTCCTCCTATGCCTATTACTTATCTTCTTCTTACCCAGTTTGCCTAAAAACTCAATTTCACACAAAACAAAAAATAGAAAATTTACACAACTAAACAACAAACAAATTGGAGATAAAGTGTATTATGGATTGAGAGATTACCTTGATTTTTCTCGGATTTTATCTCAATTTATTGGATTTTAAAACTTGATCTTTGCTTTCTACTAGGGTTTGCGTTTGAGAATCTCATTTGAGAAATGTTTTTGTTTGTTCATACATACATAAGAAAGTTTCTTAGAACTTAGAGGAATTCTCCAAGTCGCCTAAATGGGCTGAACCAGAACAAAAGCCTAAACCATCTTTTTAATTAATTAAAACATAAATTAAATCATTATCTAATCTCATTGTTACACAACTTTAAACACCATTTTCTAAGTGATTTAAACATAGAAAATTAATGTGAATATACTAAAATTAAGTTCATTGCCCAGTTTTAATGATTAGATAAAACACAATTTTTATAATCATTTCTAAAAAAGAAAACTTAACTCATAAATCATTTTAACACCAAATTTTATCATTTTCTCCCTAATTGAAATTACTTATTATTTAGAAATCACTAACACAATTTCTAACATGATTAAAAAATGAATTTACATACTCAAATTTCTTTTATTACAATAATTTCTCTAAATTCCTTTATTAAAGAAAATGCATACTTTTATTGATTTAACTCATTGTCTAAACTTATTAATATTTATAATTGAGCTCTAACACTTTATAAATCTCCATTTTAATCTTTAAAAGATTATCATATTCTAATTTTCAGAAATACTCAATTTAAACCCAAATTTATTTTTAGTTTGGAAATTATAACTAATAAAAACTCCCAATTTTTATCTTAAAATTAATTAAGAAAATCATTTCATCTATTCTCAAAACTAGATTTAATTTCATAATTAAATTTCAGAAATCATAATTAAATTTGATTATCCATAATTAAACTTAATTAATTAGGTAATTCACAATAGGGTTGTTACAGTTGCATTAGCTAAACATATACGATCCAAGGAAATAAAAGTTAATTAAGTAAAAAATGAAACAAGTACTAGTTAATCATGTGAATTTATTTCCTAGAGCTTTATGCTCCAAGGTAACATGATAAGTGAAAAAGCACTGGGAGTGCGTATAAAAAGTGAAAATTAAGATCATCAGAGTAGCTTCACCATGTAAGCCAATGTAAAATATCTTAGCTGTATTTCCACCAAAATTTTCAGGAAAATCAAAAGTCAGATTACCCATACTATGAAACCTTGAGAATCTGATTACATATTTATATTATATATCAAAAAAGCAAATTGATGTCTAAATGCATATTGATGTAAATAAAAATCTCCACTTGCAAATAAATGATTCACAATAACTATAATTACATCCATATAGATGTGGTGCCAAAATGTAAGCTTCATTATGAGCATAATTAAAAACTTAAAGCATTTAAATATTGGTACTTCTCCTTTTAGTTTCATTATGAGCGTAGTAGATAATACAAGCTATTTCATATGACATAGCAAGCTTCATATCAGTTTTATAAGTTCTGTTGTAAAATGCTCTAAATAATTGAACTACTAATGTTAGTCCTATATTTTCTAAAAATAACAAAATAATTTTATTGTGATTAAACATATTTTATAGTAAAATGCTCTAAATAATTAAACATATTTCTCAAAATAACAAAATAAGTTTATAGTAAAATGCTCTAAATAATTTTATTTTTAGATAGAAAAATCGCATTTTCTACATCATTTATCTTCTATATTTTGAATCTACTATTGTAAAGGAATAAGACCAGAGGAGACAAGAAACAAAAATACAAAGTGAATATATGTATATTACCCAACCACTATAAAATCCCACTTCTTTACTTTTTTCTACAAATTTTCATATTTGCTTTCTATTTTGTATTATATTATAATCCTATGTGATCTTTGAAATGCTCGGTGTAAGTTTCATATAGTTTGAATTATTCAGTTAGAAATTTGTCTTAATTTACAAATTAGAGAAAAATAAAATCATAAATTTTCTAAGTTGTGGTCAAAAACAATAGTAGGCATTCACTTTATATTATTATTATACTATAAAATTGTATATAAGGCAATTAAGGCAGTCGTAGCAACTTATGATATTCTGGTGCAAGCGTCAAATATGACCCTGATCAAATACCGAGCCATAATGTATTTTTGTTGTTTTTTTAAATTTGAAGGTTTAGATGTCTTGATTTTAGTAGACTTTTGTTTATAATATGAAGAAAAAAAAATTTGCCTTATGACATTCATATTGTATGTTTAAAATTTTAGATAAAAGTTTACCGTTCTTTCCTATATTCCGGCTAACATCAACGTGAAGCACAATTATTTCTGTATTTCCAACTACATTTCATAATGCGTTTTATAATTTGATTCAACATTTTGCGTATAATTCTATAGTTACACAATCAAATTTATTGTTTAACATAGTTAAAAATTTAGTAGCAAAATTAGTGCATTGACAAATTAAACTAAACTAAACTAAATGAAATGGCATAAGACTAGTCCTAGTCTTTAAAAAAACCTAATTTACCCACTCAAATAGTCTTCCCCCAATCGTCCACATCATCATCTCCAATGGTAGATTTGAAGGACCCACTACTCCCACTCATGCCCTTCCCCTTGGCTTAGTGAAGCACCAAACACTAACTAGCAACAACCAAACAAAAAAGCAAAGATAAATAAAAAATCAGAATAGTTGCTTTAGAATAAAGAAGATTAAAATTGTTACATAATAATCACTCAGTGGATTACATATTTATGTAATTATTAACATATAAATCCACAGATAAATAATTTATTACACTGGAAATCATGAAAAAACATAATCCTCTTACCTGACGCAGGGATTAGCATTGTAATACAATGAAAAACGGAGATAGGAAAAATATTATAAATTAAATTACGGAGAAAATTTTCCTTTACCTTCTTAGTATCTCCAAGCAGCAGATAGGCCGAAGAGGTTGATCAGAGAGAACATATTCGTCAGCAAAGAAAGAGCTATGGCCATGGCTATGATAGAGATAAGTGCCTTTGAGATTAATAACGGTGACTTGTAGATGGACGTCGGCATATTTAGGGATTGAAGGTCGAAGGATAGAGAAGTGGGTGAATTAGGGTGCGTATTATTTCATGATTTATGTTTTTTGGCTTTTTTATCTGGTACTGGGTAATAAATTAGGGAACGGGGAGAGCGTGGGTGTACTGGTGGGGTGAATTGGTGGCTAATCAAATTTTAATGAAAATAGGGATTATTCGCAAAGGTATGGAATTTTTGTAAAGTTACCACGGGCTAAAGCCTGTGCAAATACATTCGCAATGGTTCAAAGCCGTTGTAATTTTGCAACGGTTAAAAATCGTTGCAGTTTTTCTGCATCGGGACGTTGCAAATTTGTCCATATGGTGTAGTACATATGACTCCCAATAATACTGGGACATACAAGTTGAGATATAGTTCTTCTAGTATTCTTCACTGGTTTAATACTAGGATCTAAAGGAGTTGCAGCTAGTTTGTCAATGTAATGACTGTACTTCTTGAGAAACTTCTTGATGTAGTAGGATTGGTTTTGTTCCAACTGTTCCTCTTTCCTTATGACATTGATCCCTAAGACGACATTAGCCTCTCCTAGATCTTTCATATTAATATTAGATAATAAAAACCATTTTGTTTCTTTCACAAAAAATTTATTAGAGCCAAATAAAAGCAATTTTCACATCCATCTGATGAATTACCAAATTGTGAATGGATGCAAATATTATCAAATAAAGAATCGAAGGGATGCATGCAACATGAGCATATATATCAAAGCAACCTACTCTATGTTTTTTTATTATAACCCTTAGCAACTAATCTGTCTTTAAATTTACCAATAGATCCATTTGTATTCAATTTTTTATTGAATATACATTTACATCCTATTGGTTTAGCAGCAGGAGGTAAAACTGTAAGAATCCACGTTTGGTTTGCTAATATTGAATCATTTCATCATTGATAGCCTCTTTTAAGAAAATAGCATCTTTAGTACTCTTTGCATCATAATAAGTTTTAAGGTCATCATCAACATATTACATGTCTAGTTATATTGAGGATTTCAACTTTACTTCCTTCTACTAGATATGTAATAAAGTCAAGACCATACTCATTTTCTATTCATGCTCTTTTACTTTTCCTACTTTTAGTATTTTCTTCAAGTATTGAGAGTTCATCATTATTTTGAGAAGAGATATCATCTTCAACATTATCACCATTAGTTTCAATATGTTTCGGACTAGATGATACTAATGGGTCCTTAACCATTTGATATATATATATATATATTTGTTTTCAAGTCTAAAAATGTCAAGTCATGGATGTTTATTTTCTTGTATTTGTTTTGTTTAGGTCTTGAAGGGTTCGGTATCATTTTGCATAGGATGGCCAAAGAGGTACAGATCTCTGATGAAATGGTAAGGTGTAGTAGACGATGAACAGGGCAAGGAGAGAACGGAGGCTAAAGTAAGACTATACAACCATGAGAGTGAGGTTATGATTAGCTAGGTGTATTCGCTTAGGATCCCACACGAGGATTCGTCATCATTTCCCATAGTGAGTGAACATCTAGAGGTGGTTGGATTATCGCTACATATAGAGATGGAGTTCTATATCAACCTAGAGCCTAGTGTTATAACTTCGAGGAAGATGGTAGTCAAAAGGAAAGGAGGACTAGAAGTGCAAGAGAATGGCTATGAGGAAGAGGGTTCTTCTGTAGGAGTATATCCGGTAAGGAGCACTTATAGTATTTGCATGGTGGACGGATGATTCTTCGAGATGGTGCAGACTGCCGAGAGCTTGGAAGGCTTATACTAGTACTTGTAGATGGTTTCTTATCTTCTAGTGAAGGAGAAGTACAAAATGCTCTTAAGAAAAAGCCGAAGGAATGAAGCAAACAAGCCGGCTAAGCAGTGGAGTTCCTATTACGGATTCAGTCGAGTTAGCTGGCTCCATATAAAGGATGGATCGTTTATGCATAACATTAAGGGACTTAAAGATAAGGTACTACGAGATGTTAAAAGGAAAATTTTCCAAAACCCCAAAGCTAAGTCATTAACAAGAAATTTTATCAGCACCTCAAAACAAAGTTTAAGAAGTGAATAATCCCTTCGAAACTCCTTTTGAATGAGTCGATAAGGACTGCATGTCTTCGAAAGGTGACCTTTCAAAGTTATGTATTGTTGATAGGGGAAACAATCAACACTTTGAAGTAAAGATTAGGAAGGGGATTATTCATTCATAATCCCTTTCGAGTAAGTCGAAAGGGTCATTATACCTTTAGAAGGGGATCCACTTTCCAAAATATAGATTCTGCATTCATTCATAACTCCTTTTAAGCAAGTCGAAAGGGTCATTATGCCTTTAAAAAAGGAATCCACTTTCAAAAATATAGATTCTACTACCATGGTTGAGGCTCCTTCAAAAGGAGTTATACGATTTGAAATATTCAAGCTTCTTTCGAAGGAGTCCTTCTAGCAAACATAACTTCCATAACTATGCAATAAGTCCCTTCGAAACCATTTCGAGTGAGTGGAGAGGGTCCTTACTCTCTCGAAGGAACTTAATGTACAATGTATAAGATTTAGATTCAATCTGCAATGGAATTATATTTTGGACAAATGGTATAAATTCACTGGACTTGTTAATATTGAATTATCCTCGTCATGTCAATTTAGTATTTCATATCTTGAAACTTGATGATAATATGACACAAAATCAAAATGTCCAAGTAGATTCCATAGCATTGCATAAGTCAATTAGGAGTTAAGAAAATAAGTGAGCATCAAGTGTAATTGGTCAATAGTCAAGCTAATGGCCGAAATGATCTTCCTCATATTCAAAATCGATACTGGATCAATGCATTCATTCCTTTGCATCTACCTAAATTAGATTACAGGTAAGAAAATTTTCTCTAAATTTATCTAGGGTTACAAAAGTTTGATTTTGATTTTTCTATCAAGTAAGAAAGAGATTTCAGAATTCAAAATTCAATACCCAAACTAGGACCCCTTGGGTCGTATTTATAGATGATGGTTGACCCCCTTCCGCATCCATACTTTTGAAGTGGTCGAAAGGTCTTTCTCCTAGCCTTTCACATTCACCCTTTCGTCTTCATCCTTTCACTTCCACAGTTTTGAAGGTGGCTGCTTGGGTTTCTTATTATGCATGGGTTATCCCTTTCCCCTTCATCAACAATGTGCTGGCAACGGATGTTGTTCTAAAATTCCTCAATTCTGCTTTCGTGTTCCTCTGAAACCTTTCGACACCTTCAAAAGGTATATAGCGAAAAGGTCTAGGTTCCCCATCATGTTATTTTGATGTTGTCGAAAGTATTCCTAAACTTTTATTCTCCTTTCAATCTTCTTTTTAGTTCTTTTAATCTGATGCTAACCGTGATATGCGATTATTTGAATGAATGAGGATGGTTTTGAAAGGATTAGTAGGTGACGAGAAGATCATCGCGAAACGTAGCTTTGTTTCATGCGAAATTTCCTTTATGCTTGCAAAGGGATCCAACCATTTTGAAAGGCTTATCTTTGCTTTCGAAAGGTTCACATTGGAAAAATGTCTCTATGAGGAAGGTTGACAGCGACGGAACCATCTATTTCAAAAGATTTGATTCTTATGTGCAAGCCTATTCTCGATACCCTCGAAAGGTGTTTCGAGCTCATACAAGGCTTTCTCTTATATATTGAATCAATTGCGTCAAAAGGATTAGCTAAGGCGGAAGGGTAGCCTTGCTTTCCTTTCTACTCCTTCGAAAGCTCTTATTTCACTCGACACATGTAGGTGCATCTGGTGCTTGCGACTCTGTCCTAACCTCTTCGAAATCTATCTCATTGCCTTCAAAATACTACTTTTGAATCATGGAGAAACCCTTGTTTTCAACTCTTGTAGAGCTTAACACTTTTATGAGCCTTCTTTCAGGCCTTCATTCTTATGTGAATTTTATGGTAAACACGAGAGTGCCGTCATCCAAGATTAATGGTACATTCTAGTGGAATGATGGAGGATGTCAGGATTTTGGCCTTATGGAAAAGCTTACTAAAATCACTAAGGAAAACAACATCAGATTGATTGGGTGATATTGAGGTTGACCAGAGAGTGGCTTAAGTGGAAGGTGTTGAAGTCGGTGGAAGTTCAACATGAGTGGAAAGTGGAGGCGATAGTAAGGAGGAGACTGAGGAGAGCTTAGAGGCCGATGATGTAGAGCGCTTTACTTGGTAGGGTTTTCTATGTTTCGCATTCACTTTCACTTATGATGTCATATAGGATAACTTAGTGTCTCACATGCCAGGGTAGGCATAGATACCATTTGATTGCTTATGTTTGCATGGATGCATGTTTGATGTTTGAGATGATTGCTTATGATTGTTGGGCATGCAGGGTAAGTATGGTTGAGTTTTATGGGATTTTGGTGGCGAAATTCCTGAAGGTAGGAGTGTGTAACGACTCTTATTTTATGTATCAAAGGATAGAAAAATATTATTTCTAAATTCATGAGGTCTTATGACTCTATAATCTTGGAAGATGATAACTAGTGACATGTTACATTTATAGGTTTTTAATACTCTTGCCTCTGTGCGTGAATCGACTAAAATATAATATTAAGTAAATACTCACCAAGACAATAATACTTACTAAACAAGTGTCACAAAGCTAGAAAATCTCTTCCATCTACCTAACTTGTGGGATGATATGAGGATGGGGTCGGAACTAAAGTTCTGGTGAATGGACAAATTATACACTTCTAAGCATAATTCTACATATACCGTTCTATTTCTATTTTCTGTTATATTAGGTTTATTGGGTTTATAATACTCTTGCCTCTGTGCGTGAATCGTACCTATCTACTCCCTAGTAGATTAAGGCCTAATAACCAATATATATATGTAGCTACATGTTCAAAGACCACATCGGTCCTAGGTACTACCCATAGTACCTTCCGTATCCTCCTCGAAAAGGACTCCATCATCTCGCTACTAGAGCGTACTATAACTACATCTGTAAAGGACAGCTTCGTGAGGCCAACAATATAGATATTATGTCATCTACTATGACAACGTGAAACTGCATCCGCACTAGCTTATACTAATGCTCGGACATCCACAATGTACCACCCAGTGCATACCTTGAGGACTACACGTAATCGTTATGTCTACCCCCTGAATTCCACCAACAAGGTCTACCTTGTATGGAATTCAGTCGGGGATTTTCTATATATGTAAAGGTCCGCTTCATTAAGCCTACAATACAGATATTCTACTTGGTCTGTCTCTTTTCTAATCGTGGCTATGGCCCCACGTAGCCCCCCCTCAACTAATCGAAAGACATTTCAAGAGCTATGTGGCTGTGCCCTACTATAAATAATCTAAACATCCAATTGGTTGTGCCCCTCATCCAATGTCGCTATAGTGAAAGAATCATTAGTCTGTTGGTTTAACTCTAGTCTTTCCCGAACTCGATCTGACTGATGATGGCTGATCTCCGCATGCGACTATCCTTTTGGGTCATGCTCACTATAATCTACTCGCAAACTTGAGTACGGTGTCATACGAATATCCTACTCCATCATCAACCTTTTGACTACCTACAAAGGTCTGCTTCGTTAGGCCTGCAATGCAAAAGCAGTCAAGGCATACTCTCTTGATGGAACACCTACAGACCTGCCTCCGGGGATGCATCTTCATTAGGCCTACCCCATAAGGCCATCCTAGAGTATCCTCACGTCCCTTTGAAGTCTCGTACTTCCTTCTAGCCCAAAATAACTAAGTTGGACGTGCTCTTTCTGTACTAAAAGTCTGCAATGAACTGCTTCGTTAGGCTCTTTATCCAGATTCTCTTGGGCTACTCCAAACGCACCTTACCATTTTATTAGACCCTATGTCTAACCTTTTATTATGCATTTAGTTTACTTTTCTTATTCTGTTGGCTATTTATTTACCCTAATCAACATGCCCAGCCCCACCCACGTGTGAGACCATTAGTCCTAGACTGGAAAGGGAATGCTGCCGGCACAGGCCACTTCTATTATTCTTGCTTATTAACTTAATCCAAGATCTAAGTTTGATAAAATAAGCTTCTTCTATTTCTTTCTTTTTAATTATAACCTACGTGTTACAATTATACTTGCAATTGTCACTTCTGTATTCTTTTCTTTCTTTTATAACCTACATGTTATAAATGTAATTGCAAGTGTCTCTTTTCTATTCTAGTCTGTCTTCTTTTATTATGATACTAAATTCTCTTTAGTTCTCTTATATTATATGACAGTCTTAGCTTGGGACTACGTCCAACTGTCACAAATTACTTATCATAATAACTACTTTACTTTTTACTCTACTATCTGCGCAATAAATGCATATCTAGTCACATTTTCTGTTTATTGTTTCAAGTCTTGTCAAATAATTAACTTGATTATTTCTTCTTCTTTAATTTTTTAAATGCTTCGCGTTATTCTCTTTTATTCTGGGAGTAGTTCTATTCTATTTAGTTAGTTACAAAAAATGTGCTAAAAATCCATTTCAACATTTTAATATTAAATAATGCTATAAACAATAACTCGTAACTGCAAGATATTTCTTTTATTGTTTTTTCAATTGTTGGGTAATGCAAAATATAGTAATGTCTCTATTTTGCACTAATTCCACTTTTCTTGCTTTTATTCTTACAATTACGTTTATCGTTATTCTTACAATATTAAACTATGAAGATGTATTCCCTTTTCTAAACCAACCAACTAATCTATCACTAACTTCCAAATCAAGTTATTAAAATTTCCCTTTTTTAATTCATTTCTTCCGTTATAACATAATTTACTATAAATATCTCACTTTAGGCTTATGCCTTTCTTTACAAATTTTAAGCCTAATATCACTTATATTTAATTGGATTCCTTTTTTTTCCATATAAATAACATTTAAATATAAGTACACTTCTCTTATGAAATTTAAAGTCTCAACGTAACTAACTAGTAGAACTAATTACTGAAATTAGTTCAAATGCTGAATTAAAATATTTAACGGGAATATAACGATAATATATATCATAAACATAAAAGATATGTAATTTAAATCCACTCACATGTCATCCTTAGCTATATTCCATGGCCTTCCTTGGTCCCCCTTCTAATAAAAAAATATTCTCCCTAGAAATATTTTCTATTAGGGTTCTACCTCAGGCAATAAACCCAATTGGGAGAAAATCTGATTGTGAGAAAATAGCTAGGCCTAGGGTTCTAATTATAGTGGAGTTTGGGAATCTCAGACCGTCGGATTTTTGGATTGAATCTGGTGCAACCACGTCACAGGATCGCTGCGAATCATTGGATCCAGAAAACAACGCCTTAGATCGCACGAAAACCAGATTACAAGACTTCGGCACGTCCCTTGACGATTTCTCGTCCAGGGCTACACGCGGGTCGACCTGTAGGGTCTTACTTTTTGTTCCTGTTTAATTCTGATTTCTTATTCTTCTCGTAACTTCTTCATATTAACTCGGATTTTAACAAGTTATATATAGAAATTGATCAGAAAATCGCCACGAACACAATGGTATAAGTTTTGAGGCCATATTCCGAAAATTCCAAAAAAATGCTTATTTTCACTGTTCATCATTATTTGATTATTTAATTATCTAAAAATGTGGGGTGCTACCTTCTCCCACCTTTTAGAAAATTTCATCCCTGAAATTCGAAAAGGGTAAAACTATGCAATTCCTTGCATCAAACACATCCATCTTGTGTACATCCAATTTTTACAACCATCCGTGTCCTTGTGCAAAGTGTCGTATAATAATAAATATATGCATGTTCATTGATTTCTAAGCGGTACCTCCTATGAATGCTTTTCTTCTTTAAAAACTCCGTTTTTAAAATATGATGCACACATCCTAAATATACTTGCAATTTTTATATGAATGCTTTCTTTTGAAAACTCAAAACATTTTTCATCCAATTTTTCCCACACTCCTACTGAATAGGGGCGTAGTTCAACGAATTTTACATCCAAATCCTACCACACAACTTTTAATATTCGAATTTCATAAAAATCTAATTTTTTCCAAAGTCGATTTCTTATGTCAGAAAGAAGGTAGAAAATGGAAAACCTCACATTTACCGTTTTAATTTTGCGCACCTCTTTCTCCGTACTAGGAACTTATGCCGATATCCTATAAAAATCACTATTTTTTTCCAAGCACGTTTACATAAGAAAAACTTCCTTTCCAACTTTAATTTTTGGAAAAAAAATGTATTTTTCTTTTGCAATTCTAATTTATTTTTATTGACGTTTCTGCCGCTTTCTTTAGATTTTACTATTTTCTTTTAGCTACTCTTTTTGGCTTTTACTATTCTTTTATTACTTATGCCCTAAATTTTTATTCTCTTCTTGTGAACATCACAGAAAAAGAGCATCATACCAATCATCACTGGTTTACTACAATAAGAACTAAATGCTTACATAGGAGTACAATCTCATAACTAAAAGGGAAAACATGTCCTACCACAAAGCGATACTAGATATGTAACTATAACAGCTAAACACAGCTATTACCTAGGGCTAGGAGGCCTAAGACAATGTCCACCCTGACACAGAAAAGTCCTACTCTAGGAATCCAAGTAACTCATATGCTCCTCCTACCGTCTATTACTCGTTACTAACTTACGCTATATTACTCACGATGAATAAGATCTATTCATCTTTTCCATTTGATACACAAAATGGAATAACCAAGTCTCATTTACTACAATGAATAAGGATTTCAATCTATGCCGTCTCTATCTAAAAAACAACTAAGCTTGGGGAAATTTTCTCTTTATCTTTACCTTTCATTTTCCCCCAACTAAGGTCTACCTATCCCAACCACGTGTGTCTTACTATCTTACTAATATCACTTCACTATTCTTCTATAGTCTACACACATGAAGCAACATTCCTAGGTTCTCACTAGTGTCCTATACACTTTATGGGAACTTTTATTATTACTATTAAAAGTAATCACTGCTATCTCTTACACTTTTCCCGTCACACCTAGGAAATGAGTCTTGTCTACTCCATATTTAAAAGTTTGGTTTGGTATTTATCATTTCATTTCAAAAATTAAAGCTTATAAATTTTTGAAACATCAAATCCCAAAATTCTTAACTTTAAAAGTGTTACTTTGAAGTTTCTATACAATTCAAAGATACTTGGTTACTTAACATTTTATCTTTCTAGACTTGCCTCTTTACAGCTCTTTGAATTTAAATTATTCCCCAAACCTAGAGGGAAAAACTTACAAATTCTAAGTTCAAAACTTATTCCTCGTTTTCTTTTAAAGACCTTTACAGATTTCCATAAAAAAATTTGGATTTTTAAATTTAACTGTTTACTAAGTTTTTCTCTTCCAAAATTTTATTTACTTTTTCACCAAACCATTTTTCTTTAAAACATGCCTTTCTTGTCCATAAAACATTTTTTTTTGACTTCCAAAAATGTTCTTACATGTTTACAAAACATCTTCTTTTCATAGATTTTCAAATTTACAAAAACTGGAGTAGATAAGAACAATTATTTTAACAGAAATCCCTTAACTTTCTTACTCTTCCAATTACCTAACCTTGGAAGAGTTTATAACTTACTACAAATGGGGAATTTCTACAAAGGCAAGCAACCAATGCGCATAATTAATCAATAGAAAAATATGAAATTTCCATTACATAGCTTTCCTACTAAGGTTCTCTATAATATCTTTCCTAACTAACACTGTCTCTAATTATTACAATTCTTATTACATCTAATGCTTTTATAACTTAATTTATTGGAACTACTTTCTCTTACGAGAAACCATTAACGCTAAAACCTTCTACGAATCCTTTAAAAGAGGATTTCTTGTTTATGTGAAATTACAAGGAACTTATTTTATATTTTATCGAAATAGGCTATAGAAAATATGGTGCTTTCCATACCTTGTACATCTCTTTCACGTATTCCTTATAACTTGCACAAAACATCTTTATTTGTGATTTGGTTCCATAGAAACTTATATCATTATTCATTTCATTCCAATAGATTAATGTATATTTAATCTATATTCACTTACAATAGACATTTCCTACGAAATTTATTAATTTCCTACTATTTAACTTACATCTTTTCTTCTTTTTTTAGAAGAACTCATTTTCAAAACTATTTTAATATTTTTATAACTAGAAAACATTTCCATATACTTATTTAAATAATAAGTGTACTTACAAACCACATTATTTCTATACTCAGAAATTATCTTCAAAACATATTTTTATTTGGGTCAAAACAGATGTTGCGTAAAACACCGTTACTACAACCCAAAAATACTAGTATATGGATTCAACTAAAATAAATATTAATAAATCTCATATGCTATGTAAAAATATTTCCTTTGGGAGTCACCTACTATAACAATAGTGTTATAGTCTATGCTTCCTTTATTTTTCACGAAAACATCCATTACAACAATAAATGTTGTAACCTACGTTTTCGATACTTAACACACTCTGAGTTTTTATATTTAAATTCTTTGCTTACCTATAAAAAAAACTAGCGAGCTATACATGCTCTATAATTCTTCAAAATGAATTTTACTTTTAACAATTTACATCATATAAAAATCAATTTAAATTTTATACAACTTTTTTTTGAAAAATCCAATATTTACTTCCTCAAGCATATTAAAACTTATATTTTTCAACTTTTCAATTCCAAAAATTTCATTTTATTGGGCTAGATATAAAGTGAATTTTCTTCTTACTACCCTAGGAATACTCTTCCTAAATCTTGGAAATCTCATTCCCTTACTAAAATCTCTTATTCCTTCCAAAATAAAAATACTCTCCCTACTATTAGGGACCTTTCCCACTTCCTATAACATATGGATACTAATCTTCTCTCAAAACATAGCTTATTGTACACTATAAATCGGCAATAACATAGGGCTCGACATCCTTGGGTCATCCTAAACCCAACTAGCAAACTATGCACAAATATACTTCTAAAAACTTTTCATATGTTAAAATCTATAATTGGGGACTATTTGGATTTTAGTACATAATATATTTATATTTTATTTAAAAATACAAATACGTTCACTCATATTTTCTAATTTACCTAGGATCTACTAACCTAAGCTCTGATACCAAATGTAACAACCCGAATCTCAGTGGGTCCAGATTTTTCGCAAAAATGCTAAAATCAAAGCCCACTGAAGCCCGAGTTGGGTATCTGGTATCCTGCAAATAGGCAAAGATAAATATATCAAAGCTCAAATAAATATCTCACAGCGGAACTGACTAAAATATAATAGTAAGTAAATACTCACCAAGATAATAACACTTTCTAAACAAGTGTCACAAAGCTGGAAAATCTCCACCATCTACGTAACCTGTAGGATGATATGAGAAAGGGGTCAGAACTAAAGTTCTGGTGAATGGATAAATTATACACTTCTAAGTATAATTCTACATATACCGTTCTATTTCCATTTTCTGTTATATTAGGTTTATTGGGTTCATAATACTCTTGCCTCTGTGCGTGAATTGTACCCAACTACTCCCTAGTAGATTAAGACCTAATAACCAATATATATATGTAGCTACCTGTGTAGGTAAAGCGCTCGGCAGATTCAATGCGATGGAAGTGCAAAAAGTCATAGCGGAGATACAGCTAGGGTATAGCGGGATATAATGGATAACTCTAAAATTGCATATAAAACTCATACTTGATATTTTTACAAATATATAAATGGTAATTAAATGAAAAATTAACATTCAACTGAATTATAATTAATACATAAATAATTTTACATAAAAATATGTGCGAATATACTATAAATAAATGTAAAACTGTTATATAACAAAATTGAATTTAGTAGAATATTAGAGTGTTTTCATTTTTGAAAATATATTAAAAACTCAATTAAATAAATTAATTTTATAATTTTTATATTGTATAAATGTCATTTTTCAATTCATTTCTTTTAAAGATGATATAGCGAAAATAGCGGAATATAGCGGGAATAACGGGATATAGCTGAAATAGCGGGGCTTAAAGCGAAAAAGCTATATTTGGGGCTATATGGAAAAATCATATCGGTAGAAATCAGCTATGAGATATAGCAGAGTTATAGCAGGGTAATATTGGGGCCATAACTGCACAGGTAGCTACATGCCCAAAGACCGCATCGGTCCTAGGTACTGCCCATAGTACCTTATGTATCCTCCTCGAAAAGGACTCCATCATCTCGCTACTAGAGCGTACTGTAACTACATCTGTAAAGGACAGCTTTGTGAAGCCTACAATACAGATGTTCCGTCGTCTACTATGAAAACGTGAAACTGCATCTGCACTAGCTTATACCGTGCTCGAACATCCACAATGTACCACCCAGTGCGTACCTTGAGGACTACACGTAATCGTTCTATCTACTCCCTGAATTCTTCCAACAAGGTCTACCTTGTACGGAACTCAATCGGGGATTTTCTATATCTGTAAAGGTCCACTTCGTTAGGCCTACAATACAGATATTCTACTTGGTCTGTCTCTTTTCTCATCGTGGCTATGGCCCCACACAGCACCACTCAACTAATCGAAAGATCTTTCAAGAGCTAAATGGCTGTGCCCTACTTCAAACAATCTAAACATCCAATTGGCTGTGCCCCTCATCCAATATCTCGATAGTGAAAGAATCATTGGCTTGTTCGTTTAACTCTAGTCTTTCCCGAACTCGCTCTGACTCATGATGGCTGATCTCCGCATGCGACTATCCTTTTGGGTCCTGCCCACTATAACCTACTCACAAACTAGAGCATGGTGTCGTACGAATATCCTACTCCATCATCAACCTTTTGAATGCCTACAAAGGTCCGCTTCGTTAGGCTTGCAATGCAAAAGCAGTCAAAGCGTACTCTCTTGATGGAACACCTACAAACGTGCCTCCGGGGGTGCAGCTTTGTTAGGCCTACCCCAGAGGGCCATCCTAGAGTATCCTCACATCCCGATAAAGTCTCGTACTTCCTTCTAGCCCAAAATAACTAAGTTGGACGAGCTCTTTCTATACTAAAAATCTACGATGAACTGCTTCGTTAGGCTCTTTATCCAGATTCTCTTGGCTACTCCAAACGCACCTTACAATTTTGTTAGACCCTACGTCTAATATTTTATTATGCGTTTAGTTTACTTTTCTTATTCTGTTGGCTACTTATTTACCCTAATCAACATGCCCAGCCCCACCCATGTGTGAGACCATCAATCCTAGACCTGAAAGGGAATGCTGTCGGTACAGGCCACTTCTATTATTCTTGCTTATTAACTTAATCCAAGATCTAAGTTTGATAAATTAAGCCTCTTCTATTTCTTTCTTTTTAATTATAACCTACGTGTTACAATTATACTTGCAATTGTCACTTCTGAATTCTTTTCTTTCTTTTATAACCACATGTTATAAATGTAATTACAAGTGTCTCTTTTCTATTCTAGTCTGTCTTCTTTTATTATGATACTAAATTCTCTTTAGTTCTCTTATATTATATGACAGTCTTAGCTTGGGACTACGTCCAACTATCACAAATTACTTATCATAATAACTGCTTTACTTTTTACTCTACTATCTTCGCAATAAATGCAGATCTAGTCACATTTTCTGTTTATTGTTTCAAGTCTTGTCAAATAATTAACTTGATTATTTCTTCTTCTTTAATTTCTTTAACACTTCGTGTTATTCTCTTTTATTTTGGGAAGTAGTTCTATTCTATTTGGTTGGTTACAAAAATTGTGCTAAAGATCCATTTCCAAATTTTAATATTAAATAATGCTATAAACAATAACTCGTAACTACAAGATATTTCTTTCATTGTTTCTTTAATTGTTGGGTAATGAAAAATACAGCAATGTCTCTATTTTGCACTAATTCCACTTTTCTTGCTTTTATTCTTGCAATTACGTTTATCGTTATTCTTACAATATTAAACTATGGAGATGTATTCCTTTTTCAAAACAAACCAACTAATTTATCACTAACTTCCAAATCAAGTTATTAAATTTTCCCCCTTTTAATTCATTACTCTCATTATAACATAATTTACTGTAAATCTCTCACTTTTAGGCTTATGCCTTTCTTTACAACTTTTATGCCTAATATCACTTATATTTAATTGGATTCCTTTCTTTTTCCATATAAATAACATTTAAATATAAGTACACTTCTCTTATAAAATTTACAATCTCAACATAACTAACTATTAGAACTAATTACTGAAATTAGTTCAAATGCCGAATTAAAATATTTAACGGGAATCTAACGATAATATATATCATAAACATAAAAGATATATAATTTAAATCCACTCACCTGTCATCCTTAGCTTTACCCCATGGCCTTCCTGGATCCCCTTCTAAGGTGTCTAATATTTTTATTAAAAAGATATTCTCCTTAGAAATATTTTCTATTTAGGGTTCAGCCTTAGCAATGAACCCAATTGGGAGAAAATCTAATTGTGAGAAAATAGATGGGCCTAGGGTTCTATTTATAGTGGAGTTTTGGAATCTCAAACCGTCGGATTTTTAGATTTAATCTGGTGCAACCACATCGAAGGCTCACTGCGAATTGTTGGATCCAGAAAACAACGCCTCAAATCGCACGAAAATCAGATTACAAGATTTCGGCACGACTCTGGACGATTTCTCGTCCAGGGCTACACGTGGGTCGACCTATGGGTCGACCTGTGTGCTTTGCGGTTGACTTATCGGTCGACCCTTGTGCTTTGTGGGTCGACGTATAAGTCGGCATGTAGGGGCTTATTTTTTTTCCTTTTAATTCTGACTTCTTATTTTTCTCGTAACTTCTTCATATTAACTCGGATTTCAAAAAGTATATGGAAATTGATCAGAAAATCACCACGAACACAATGTTATAAGTTTCTAGGCCATATTCCAACAATTCCAAAAATGCTTATTTTCATTGTTTATCATTATTTGATTATTTAATTATCTAAAAATGCGGGGTGTTACATTCTCCCACCCTTTAGGAAATTTCGTCCCCGAAATTCGACAAGGATAAAACTATGCAATTCCTCGCATCAAACACATCCATCTTGTGTACATCCAATTTTTGCAACCATCCACGTCCTTGTGCAAAGTGTCGTATAACAATAAATATATGCATGTTAATGAATTTATAAGCGGTACCTCCTATATGAATGCTTTTCTTCTTCAAAATCTCCTTTTTTTAAATATGATGCACACATCCTAAATATACATGCAATTTTTATATGAATGCGATCTTTTGAAAACTCAAAATGTTTTTCATCCAAATTTTGCCCACACTCCTACTGAATAGGGGTGTAGTTCAACAAATTTTACATCCAAATCCTACCACAGAACTTTTAATATTCGAATTTCAGAAAAATCCAATTTTTTCCAAAGTCGATTTCTTATGTCAGAAAGAAAGGAGAAAACGGAAAACCTCACATTTACCGTTTTACTTTTGCGCACCTCTTTCTCCATACTTGGAACTTATGTTGTTATTCTATATAAATCTCTATTTTTTTCCAAGGACGGTTTACATAAGAAAAATTCATTTCCAAATGTTTTCCAACCTTAATTTTTGGAAGCAAATGTATTTTTCTTTTGCAATTCTCATTTATTTTTATTGACGTTTCTACCACTTTCTTTAGATTTTACTGTTTTCTTTTAGTTACTCTTTTTGAATTTTACTATTCTTTTATTACTTACGTCTTATGTTTTTATTCTCTTCTTGTGAACATCATAGAAAAAGAGCATCATACCAATCTTCACTGGTTTACTACAATAAGAACTAAATGCTTACATAGGAGTACAATCTCATAACTAAAAGGAAAACAAGTCCTACTACAAAGCGATACTAGATAGTTAACTATAGCAGCTAAACACAACTATCATCTAGGGCTAGGAGGTTTAGGACCATGCCCACCCTGATACAGAAAGGTCCTACTCTAGGATTCCAAGTAACTTATATGCTCCTCCTACCTCCTATTGCACGTTACTAACTTACGTTGTATTACTCACGATGAATAAGATCTATTCATCTCTTCCATTTGATACTCAAAATGGAATAACCAAGTCTCATTTACTGCAACGAATAAGGATTTCAATCTATGCAGTCTCTATCTAAAAAACAAAACTAAGCTTGGGGAAGTTTTCTCTTTAGCTTTACCTTTCATTTTTCCCCCAACTAAGGTCTACATATCCCAACCATGTATGTCTTACTATCTTACTAATATCAATTCACTATTCTTCTATCGTCTACACACATGAAGCAACATTCCTAGGTTCTCACTAGTGTCCTATACACTTTACTATAACTTTTATTATTACTACTAAAAGTAATCACTGCTATCTCCTACATAGCCTTACACTTTTTCCGTCACACCTAGGAAATGATTCCTATCTACACCATATTTAAAAGTTTGGTTTAGTATTTATCATTTCATTTCAAAAATTAAAGCTTCTAAATTTTTGAAACTTCAAATCCCAAAATTCTTTCCTTTAAAAGTGTTACTTTGAAGTTTCTACTAAATTCAAAGATACTTGGTTACTTAACATTTTATCTTTCTAGACTTGCCCCTTTAGAATTCTTTGAATTTAAATTATTCCCCAAACCTAGAGGGGAAAACTTACAAATTCTATGTTCAAAACTTATTCCTCTTTTCCTTTTAAAG
The DNA here is from genome assembly GCA_030737815.1 of Allium fistulosum. Lineage (NCBI taxonomy): Eukaryota > Viridiplantae > Streptophyta > Magnoliopsida > Asparagales > Amaryllidaceae > Allium > Allium fistulosum. Next base: position 757,643,851 of record CM060902.1, read on the forward strand.
ACCTTTACAGCTTTCCATAAAAAAAATTGGGTTTTTAAATTTAACTGTTTCCTAAGTTTTTCTCTTCCATAAATTTATTTACTTTTTCACCAAACCATTTTTCTTTAAAACATGCCTTGATTGTCCTTAAAACATTTTTTTTTACTTCCAAAAATGTCCACACATGTTTTCAAAACATATTCTTTTCATAGATTTTCAAATTTACAAAAATTGGAGTAGATAAGAACAATTATTTTATCAAATATCCCGTAACTTTCTTACTCTTCCAATTACCTAACCTTAGAGGAGTTTCTAACTTACTACAAATGGGGACTTTTTATAAAGGCAAGCAAACAATGTGCATAATCAATGGAAAAATATTAAATTTCCATTGCTTAGCTTTCCTACTAAGGTTCTCTATAATATCCCTCCTAACTAACACTGTCTCTAATTATTACACTTCTTATTACACCTAATGGTTTTATACCTTAATGTATTGGAACTACTTTCTCTTGTGAGAAACCATTAACGCTAAAACCTTCTATGAATCCTTTAAAAGAGTATTTCATGTTTATGTGAAATTACAAGGAACTTATTTTATATTTTATCAAAATAGGCTATACAAAATATGGTGCTTTCCATACCTTGTACATCTCTTTCACGTATTCCTTATAACTTGCACAAAACATCTTTATTTGTGATTTGGTTTCATAGAAAATTATATCATTATTCATTTCATTCCAATAGATTAAAGTTTGTTTAATCTATATTCACTTACAATAGACATTTCCTACGAAATTTATTGATTTCCTAATATTTAACTTACATCTTTTCTTCTTTTTTCTTCAAAAGAACTCATTTTCAAAACTGTTTTAATATTTTCATAACTAGAAAACATTTCCATATACTTATTTAAATAATAAATGTACTTACAAACCACTTTATTTCTATGCTTAGAAATTATCTTTAAAACACATTTTTATTTGGGTCAAAACAGATCACTACAAGAAAAACAGTCTTTTGTAGCGGTATATAGCCGCTATTATACACAACTATAGCGGTTTTATAAATGCTATATATCGACATGTTATAAAAAAGAATTGCACATATAACACAAAAAAACCCCTATAAAAGAGCATGATTTCATAGCATATATATATACCGCTATAAATGTGTAGATACAATAACGCCTATTTGCTGATATCCTTTGATAGTAATCTCATACATTGCATTATCTTTTTATAGCACTTACGTAATATAGTTATAATGCTTTTTAGGAGCTATGCTTTATTTTACTATATATTAGATGCACCCCACTATTACATTTTAATAATAACAATCAAGTTGAATCTCCTTTAAATAAATAACAATTTGAACAATGTATGAACGAAAAAAATATAATAATCAGCAAATGTAACGGATATTCATGATAACAAAATAAAGTATCAACTAACAAAAAATAAGTTCAATACATGTGTTACCAAATTCAATACATATTCATGATAACAAAAAACAACATAGTTCAAAGTTAAAGTCTACAAGTACCAAATGCATCACTAAGAACTTGAACTGCTCAAAGCCTTTCTTTATGCATGTCTTCGGTCATTAGTAGTACTTTCTGAAAATTCAGAACAATTTGAAAATAATTATATAAAACTATGATGAAAATTATAGGTTATTGGAAGTACCTTCTATTATTAGATGGATGAATTTTCTTATTTAAATAATACTTCCAAATTTAATTTATTAATTTAATAAAATTTAAACTACATTTGCTTCCATATATAAAATCAAAGAGAGTGTGTGTATTTGGAAATTAGATATGACAAGGTTGAAAAAGATACAGTATGACAACAATTTTGTACAACAAAATGGTCAAACTAATAAGACCAAAACATGAAAGGTTCACATCAATTATAACGCCCCACTCCGAGACTCATTAACAAAGAGTATTATATGGATAATACCGTCTGCTAATGTGGACAATGGAGTATAATGGAAGCGACCATGTGTAATCTTACTTTAACTATCTACTGAACACGTCGAAAAGTGGAATCTATTTTTTTTCATCTCATGTGGTTCGACATATTCAATAAATACTTAAAGCAGAACTACAATGGCTAAAAGATCTATCAGAACAAAGCATAATAGCAAAATGAACATCATCACAGAACAACATCAGATAATAAGCAAATAGTCTCAGCACAATACAACATCAAGTACAGATCCAAATATAAAAGTGGGTACAAAGCCACTACTCACACATCCGTGAGTCAAAAGAATATACACAAGATAGTCATAATATCAGAGTATCATAAAGGATGGATAACAAGTAAAACTATCTATAGTATAGCGGATATATCCAAAGCGGAAGCACCGAAGCAAGCTAAGTCCAAAGCAACCTAACCGGAAACAACTCGGTCTGACCCGAGCATAAAATACTCGGGTCAGGCTAGCTAAACAAATCAGTTAGATAAACTGAACAATAATCATGATAAGATAATGAGGCAACATATATAACATAATAATCTCCAAAATAGAAACATATATCATGGTAATAAAGACCAAAATCTCTAACATAGAGAAGAAACAAACATCTAAGTACAGATGTATAACAAGCCTCATATCATCGGCATAACATAAACACAAGTGCCAATGTAGGCATAAAACAAGTTCCACAAGGTAGTCGCGCTTATATCGTGTGGTTGCATAAAACCATCACCGAATGGCGCTACACGAGGGAATATAAATCACACTAGAAAACATTAGCACTCTAGTACTGCACTCAATCACACATGAAATATACCCCAGTGACACACCCATCACTTTAGCTAAGGGGCAACACCTAAAGGAGACAGTTCGAAGACACTATCCAGAAGGTGATGAGCCAGAAGGAGATAGTCCGAAGACACTATCCCAAAGGCAAATAAACCCAAGGGAGACAGTCCGAAGACACTATCCTAGAGGTATCACTCAGGAAACACGCCGTAGTGGTAAACGCTCGTAGGACCAGTACTCGTTTACCAATAACAGTAGGAATGTGTCACGAACTCTTAGCAAGGAACCCGTAAAGTAGTAACCTGAGTCCCATACACCAACGTTCGCACTAAACGGTTTACTAACCAATCGTAAGCTTCCACACTTAAAGCAGTAAAAAGTTCACCTCATGTCATCGGTAAACTAGGCCAAAAGGCCAAAACGATCAATCGAATAGGTCGGGGATTAATTGGAAAGATAAACGCGCAGATTCATGGTCCATGTTTTACCTAACCATTTAATCACCTTTCCACTTCGCTTGAAGTGAAGAAGAGCATATATTTTACTTAGAAAATAGTTGGAGAAAGCAGATTTTTAATCGTTTGAAAACCACTTTAGAAATAGCCTTTGAAATCCTCCTATTATGGAGTAATTAATTTAATATTTAAAATAATACTAAATAATAGTTTCAAAAGCTAATTTGATGTAAAATCACTTTAAAATGATTTATAAAATCCGTGCACGAAACCTAGAGAAAAATCTCAAAGAAATCGGAAAAACTCAGAAAAATTGTCGAAATTATACAAAGTATAAATCGCTGAAAACAAGTCGAAGTCACTAGTTCGACGGCAGATTTGAACCTGCAAACCGAGTCCAAATGGCATTAAAATTGGCAGGCATGTAGACCAACATCCCTGATCCAAACTGCAAAAAGAATCGGGCAATTCCGACTTGAAACGAAGAAACGGCGTCGTTTCAAAGTCGTACAAAAATCACAAAACTCTGCTGTGTCAAAACAGTGCAAAGGTCCAACTTTGACGACATGGTTGAAGGGTCATATGAACCCAAATCTTGATGAAAATTTGCAGCAGCATAGTACAGTACTCCTAATTTGATAAGCAACATAAATCGTTCAGTTCTGACTTGAAATGAAGAAATGGCAACGTCTCAAAGTTAGTCCGACGATAACTGAAAATGATCACTGTTGTAAAACAGTTTCTGGGTGCTACTTCAGAAATAAAACAAAGTATTTAACGCACCCAGATCTAAACCAAATTTTGCAAGGTTGAAGATATCGACCTCATCTTTCCAACGAGACCAAAATCGATGAAATCCGACATCGAACCTGCTCGCAGCGAGGTCCCGAAGTTGGACGTTTGAACTAAAATTAATCACTATTTTTCAAAACAATTTCTGGGTGCTACTTTGGCAATAAAAATGAAGTATCAAACGCACCCAGATCTTAACCAAATTTTGTAGGGTTGAAGATCATGATCTCGGCTTTCCAACCATAGCAAATATCAAATGGATTTCTAGGTAGCATTTATTACCTTTCACCAAGCAAGAGAATGATCAAACACAAAGATTAGCAATCCCCAAGCAAGAAGATGAAGATCAATGAGCTTGAGTCAATGAAAATGCACAAAAACAATGATTACTAATTTATTTCAGAAATCAAAGAATGAATTAGAGGTGGGTTTTGTGATTGCTATTACCTCTTTTAATGGTTTGGATTAACTCTCTTTGATTTGGTGTAGATTGGAGTTTTGCTTAGGAGGCCATGGCTAGGTTTAGGAGCTTTCTAATTAGGGTTTAGTGGTTATGAAATGAAGTGTTGGCTGAAATGGGAGAGTAAAATATAATTTATAGGCTAATGGTTAGGGTTATTGGGTCTAATACCCATTAGGACTTAGTATTATTCATGTGTATATAGATAGGCAATTTTCTCTAAGTACAATCGACATACAAATTACTAAATACATTTCAAACCATAGAAAATTATGAAAAGATGTTAACAATTATTTTTAGCCATTTCATAAAATCCTATATCAACAATATTTTACATTTTAACCCCTAATTTCCCCAAAACACCGTTTATAGTTAATATTAGCCAAAAATCACCATTTTGCAAATAAATTGCAAATTAAATTCCCAAATCAAATATTGCACTATTTTACACATAAAATTTTGCAATATTATAAATTTCAAATTTCCCTAATTAATTTCCCAAAAATGCTCCATTTTACACTTAAGCCCAAATGTATTAATTTATACAAAATAACTAAATTTTGAACAAATTAGCCACATTAAAAATTCATTAATAGCTCCAATTAAATTAAAATCACAATTTTAATTTATTATTTGGTAATTGCAATCACGGGTTGTTACAGACTCCCCCCTTAAGAAAATTGCGTCCTTGCAAATCCTTAAATATGGAAGTTATTTATAACATCTAATCCTCAAAATAAATCAAACAAAGGTGAAGTAAAGATACTCACCAGAAACAGATGAAGATAGTAAACCAGGATAAGTACGCTTGATAAATTCTTTGGTATCCCAAGTGCAGTCCTTAGGATTAGACGACCATTGGATTTTAACAAGTGGGACCTCTTTGTTTCAAAGGCGTCTAACCTCCGAATCAAGCACACGAAGAGGTTGATGGTCAATAGATAGATCAGGGGAAATCTATAAATACGGTATAATAAGTGGATCAATAACAGAATCAGGATCGCGAACACACTTGCGAAGCTGAGAAACATGGAATACGTCATGCATTCCAGAAAAATGAGCACGCAGAGCAACACGATAAACTACGGGGCCAATGCGTTCCGTAATAGGAAATGGTCTGATATAGCGAGGAGCCAATTTCCCAGTTGAGCTGAAACGCACAACCCCCTTCATAGGAGATACCCAAATAAATACATGATCCCCAATCGAGAATTCAAGAGGCTTCCTACGGTTGTCCGCGTAGGATTTCTGATGCCTTTGCGCCTCTTTCATTCTCTGACGAATAAGAATAATCTTCTCAGAAGATTCCCGAACTAAATCTGGACCAAGAATAAGCTTCTCGCCAGATTCTAACCAACAAGATGGAGAACGACATGGCCTTCCGTATAAGGCTTCGAAAGGAGCCATGCCAATACTCGACTGAAAACTGTTGTTGTAGGAGAACTCCACAAGTGACAAGTGGTCCTCCCAACTACCTCCAAAATCAAGGATATAACAGCGAAGGAGATCTTCCAAGATACGATTCACTCTCTCAGTCTGACCATCAGTCTGAGGATGATAAGCAGTAGAAAAATTCAGCTTTGTGCCCAAAGCTGATTGAAGACACTTCCAAAAGTGACTAGTGAATAACGGGTCACCGTCACAAACAATGGAAATAGGGATACCATGAAGTCGAACGACTTCCTTCACATAAAGCTTAGTCAAAAGAGGAGCAGTCCGAATGGACTTAATCGGAATAAAGTGAGCGGACTTGGTCAATCGATCAACGATGACCCAAACAGAAGTATGGCCCGACCTCGATCGAGGTAGACCGTCAATAAAATCCATCGAAGTCTGATCCCATTTCCACAATGGAATCTCTAATGGCTGAAGAAGACCGGAAGGGCGCTGATGCTCGGCCTTGATAAGTTGACAAGTCATGAAATTGCTTACATAACTTGCAACATCACGCTTCAGGCCTTCCCAATAATATAAGTGACACATGTCGGCATACATCTTGCTAGAACCAGGATGAATGGTATACTTAGTAGGATGACAATCGTCAAGAATGTCATGCCTAAGTGCAGAATCAGAAGGCACAATAACAAGGTTCTTCTTGCGAAGGCACTAATGAGAATCAATACTGTAATCCAATGACGTCTCATCACTGGATCCAGTCTCAACAAGATGAATGAAAGTCAATAAATCTGGATCTTGCCACTGAGCATGGGTAATGCGATCCAATAAGCTAGTTCGAGCTTCCGGACCAAATAATAATATCGGAGAATCAGGAGGCGAAGCTCGATCACGAATATCACAAATAGATAATGTCTCAAGAATATCCCATTCGGCTATCATCATAGAAACTACAGCCGAATGCTTGCGACTAAGAGCATCTGCTACACGATTACCCTTGCCAGGGGTATACTGAATGTCAAGGTCATATGAGGAAAGGAACTCAAGCCATCGCTGCTGCCTCATATTAAGATCCTTCTGAGTGAAGAGATATTTCAAGGACTTATGATCGGTATAAAGAATGAAACGTTCGCCCAATAAATAATGGCGCCATATCTTCAAGAAAAAGACAATGGCAGCTAAATCAAGATCATGAGTAGGATAGCGAACCTCATTCGGACGTAGTTGCCTAGAAGCATAAGCAACCACCCGATCCTTCTGCATGAGAACGGCACCGAGACCGCTACCGCATGCATCACTATAGACAACAAGATCATGGTTTCCTTCGAGAACCACAAGAATAGGAGCAGGAGTGAGAAGTTCTTTCAATCGCTGAAAAGAATCTTCACACTTGTCTGACCAGATATAACGGACACCCTTACCAGTAAGGGTAGTCAATGGAAGCACAACACGGGAAAAGTCCTTTATGAACCGGCGGTAATAACCTGCCAGTCCCAGGAAGCTACGAATCTCATGCACATTCTCGGGTCACTTCCAATTCTGAATGGCTTCGATCTTGGCGGGATCGACAGATATGCCTTCAAAAGATACAACATGACCCAAGAACCTAACCTCATTCTCCCAAAAGTGGCATTTGGAGAATTTGGCTCTAAGATGATGAAGACGAAGTGTATCCAAGACAATCCTCAAATGATGGGTATGCTCTGTCTCGGATCTAGAATATATCAGAATGTCGTCAATGAATACAAGAACAAACTTATCGAGATATTCCCGAAATACTCGATTCGTGAGATCGGTAAAGAATGCAGGAGCTTTCGTCAAACCGAACGACAAGACTAACCACTCAAATGAACCACATCGAGTGCGGAAAGCTGTAAGTGGCACACTATCATCCGCAACTCGGAGCTGATGAAATCCTGTGGCAAGGTCAAGCTGAGAAAAGACCTTCGCACCACTTAACTGATCAAACATATCGTCAATCCGAGGCAATGGATAATGATTCTTGATAGTCACCTCATTAAGCTTGCGGTAATCAATGCAAAGCCTAAGAGAACCATCGGACTTCTTCACGAAGACCACCGTGGCACTCCACGGCGAAGAATTGGACTGAATAAAATGCTTTGCTTCGAGTTCTACTAATTGCTTCTTGAGTTCCTCATTCTCCTTTGTAGACATCCTCGTAGGAGGACGACTAATTGGATGAGAACCGGGAATGAGATCAATACGGAACTCAATAGCCCGCTTAGGCGGTAAACTCGAAACTGGCTCAAAAATATCGGGGTAATCCCGAACAATAGGAATACGAGATATATCATAATCGTCATCTCGTGAATCAAGAGCACATAGAGAAGCTTCGGAGATATCTACATCCTGAAGAACAAGAGCTAACTGAGCGGAAGAATAGGGTTGACTAAGAAATAGTACCCACTCAGAACAAATGATCTTGGCATCGTATCGAATGAGCCAATCCATCCCCAATATCATGTCGAAACCCAAATAAGCCATAACATGCAGATTCGCACGGAAAGAAAAGCCACAAAGATCAATATCAACATTCTCACAAAGCAAGCTAAGGGTCGTGGATCCGCCAATGGGATTCACAATCCTTAGAGCAGAAACCAAACAAGAAACATCCAAAGACATAATATCAACAAGTTCCTTTGATACAAATGAGTGAGAAGCACACGTATCAAAGAGAACTCTAATAGACTGATCATGAAATAAAATAGAACCTTCGAGAATGGAAGGATGTGTACCTCGAGGCTGAGATGAAGATGCAGGAGCCTTGGAAGCATTAAGTTTGCCAGATCTAGGAGGTGTAGTAGGACAAGCGGAAATAAGATGATCCTCCTTCTTACAATAGCAAAAGATAAGAGGTTTGGCACACTCTTTAACCATATGGTCGGTAGATCCACAGTTGAAACACTTCCGAATGTAAGGTGTTCCACTAGGCTGAGACTGAGGCTGAGAACCAGAACTGATGAACTTCTTCTACTTCTTCTGGGAAGGGAAAGAATTAGGCTTGTGGAAAAACCTCTTCTTGTTGGGGTGCTTGGGCACCTCAACATTCTCATCACTATCCTTCTCCCTCTCGACTGCTTCAAGGTGAAGCGCCGAATCTACAAGCTCTTCGAATGAAAGCTTGAGTTAAAGCATCAGTTGCTTCTTGAGGTACTTCTTCAGACCCTCAACAAATTTCAGATTCTTCTTATGTGGTGTGCTAATGAACTCGAGGCCATACTTGGACAGGGCCTCGAAAGAAGAAACATAATCTGAAATAGTGGATTTCCCTTGCTTAAGATCAATAAAGCGGCGGGCAAGAGAGATCTTCTCAGATTCCGGAACAAATTTGAGCACGAAACGCTCATGGAACTGAGCCCAAGTAAGAGTGGTCTCATCGACCTCGGCAATGAGAAGCTCATACCAACCCAAAGTGCGGTTCTGAAGCATACTGGAAGCTACAAGAACTCTGTCATGATCAGGAAGAGTCATGCGAGAAAAGATGCGCTTGCATATGCGGATCCATGCCTGGACCTCAAGAACAGACTCGGAGTCATTGAACGGCTTGCCCCCGAGATGTGAGAAATCACTGCAAAGGCGCGCAAAGGCAGACTTATGCGATGCATTAGAAACTGGAGTAGGAGGTTGAGAGTTCCGAACAAGCTCCATAATCTGATCGGTAGTCATAAAAACGCCTCCCGAATGTGGGTCACCGGATTGCCCAGCATCCGCAGAACGACAGGTCCTACCTCTTCTAGACATACTGAAAGTTAAGATAAGATACGAGTTAAGCACGATTCAAAGATAGATAATTCAAAGTGGAATACTACGGAGTATAAATGTATTCCTAAACATATTCCTAACTTATCTATCCAATGTCATGAGGAAAGGGCTTTGTGATATTTGAAGCATACTAGGATGTATTGTACTAAGTGTTACTGTTCTGTGTTTATTATACTTAGTTCTGAACCTCGCTCTGATACCAAGCTGTAACGCCCCACTCCGAGAGCCTCATTAAAAAAGAGTATTATATGGATAATACCGTCTACTAATGCGGACAATGGAGTATAATGGAAGCGACCATGTGTAATCTTACTTTAACTATCTACTGAACACGTCGAAAAGTGGAATCTATTTTTTTCATCTCATGTGGTTTGACATATTCAATAAAAAATTAAAGCAAAACTACAATGGCTAAAAGATCTATCAAAACAAAGCATAATAGTAAAATGAACATCATCACAGAACAGCATCAGATAATAAGCAAATAGTCTCAGCATAATACAACATCAAGTACATATCCAAATATAAAAGTGGGTACAAAGCCACTACTCACACATTCGTGAGTCAAAAGAATATACATAAGATAGTCATAATATCAGAGTATCATAAAGGATGGATAACAAGTAAAGCTATCTATAGTATAGCGGATATATCCAAAGCGGAAGCACCGAAGCAAGCTAAGTCCAAAGCGACCTAACTTGAAACAACTCGGTCTGACCCGAGCAAAAAATACTCGGGTCAGGCTAGCTAAACAAATCAGTTAGATAAACTGAACAATAATCATGATAAGATAATGAGGCAACATATATAACACAATAATCTCCAAAAGAGAAACATATATCATGGTAATAAAGACCAAAATCTCTCACATAGAGAAGAAACAAACATCTAAGTAGAGATGTATAACAAGCCTCATATCATCGGCATAACATAAACACAAGTGCCAATGTAGGCATAAAACAAGTTCCACAAGGTAGTCGCGCTTATATCGTGTGGTTGCATAAAACCGTCACCGAATGGCGCTACACGAGGGAATATAAATCACACTGGAAAACATTAGCACGCTAGTACTATACTTAATCACACAGGAAATATACCCCAGTGACACACCCATCACTTTAGCTAAGGGGCAACACCTAAAGGAGACAGTGCGAAAACACTATCCAGAAGGTGATGAGCCAGAAGGAGATAGTTCGAAGACACTATCCCAAAGGCAAATAAACCCAAGGGAGACAGTCCGAAGACACTATCCCAGAGGTATCACTCAGGAAACACGCCATAGTGGTAAAGGCTCGTAGGCCCAGTACTCGTTTACCACTAACGGTAGGAATGTGTCACGAACTCTTAGCAAGGAACCCGTAAAGTAGTAACATGAGTCCCATACCCCAACGTTCACACTAAACGGTTTACTAACCAATCGTAAGCTTCCACACTCAAAGCAGTAAAAAGTTCACCTCATGTCATCGGTAAACTAGGCCAAAAGGCCAAAACGATCAATCGAATAGGTCGGGGATTAATCGGAAAGATAAACGCGCGGATTCATGGTCCGTGTTTTACCTAACCATTTAATCACCTTTTCACTTCGCTTGAAGTGCAGAAGAGTGTATATTTTACTTAGAAAATAGTTGGAGAAAGCATATTTTTAATCGTTTGAAAACCTCTTTAGAAATAGCCTTTGAAATCCTCCTATTATGGAGTAATTAATTTAATATTTAAAATAATACTAAATAATAGTTTCAAAAGCTAATTTGATGGAAAATCACTTTAAAATGATTTATAAAATCCGTGCACGAAACCTAGAGACAAATCTCAAAGAAATCGGAAAAACTCAGAAAAATAGTCGAAATTATACCAAGTATAAATCGCTGAAAACAAGTCGAAGTCACTAGTTCGACGGCAGATTTGAACCTGCAAACCGAGTCCAAATGGCATTAAAATTGGCAGGAATGTAGACCAACATCCCTTATCCAAACTGCAAAAATAATCGGGCAATTCCGACTTGAAACGAAGAAACGACGTCGTCTCAAAGTCGGACAAAAATCACAAAACTCTGCTGTGTCAAAACAGTGCAAAGGTCCAACTTTGACGACATGGTCGAAGGGTCATATGAACCCAGATCTTGATGAAAATTTGCAGGAGCATAGTACAGTACTCCTACTTTGATATGCAACATAAATCGTTCCGTTCTGACTTGAAACGAAGAAATGGCAACGTCTCAAAGTTGGTCCGACGATAACTGAAAATGATCAATGTTGTAAAACAGTTTCTGGGTGCTACTTCGGAAATAAAACAAAGTATTTAACGCACCCAGATCTAAACCAAACTTTGCAGGGTTGAAGATATCGACCTCATCTTTCCAACGAGACCGAAATCGGTGAAATCCGACATCGTACCTGCTCACAGCGAGGTCGCGAAGTTGGACGTTTGAACTAAAATTAATCACTGTTTTTCAAAACAGTTTTTGGGTGCTACTTTGGCAATAAAAATGAGCTATCAAACGCACCCAGATCTTAACCAAATTTTGCAAGGTTGAAGATATTGAACTCATCTTTCCAACGAGACCGAAATCGATAAAATCTGACATCGGACCTGCTCGCAGCGAGGTCGCGAAGTTGGACGTTTGAACTAAAATTAATCACTATTTTTCAAAACAATTTCTTGGTGCTACTTTGGCAATAAAGATGAAGTATCAAACGCACCCAGATCTTAACCAAATTTTGCAAGGTTGAAGATCATGATCTCAGCTTTCCAACCATAGCAAATATCAAATGGGTTTCTAGCTAGCATTTATTACCTTTCACCAAGCAAGAGAATGATCAAACACAAAGATTAGCAATCCCCAAGCAAGAAGATGAAGATCAATGAGCTTGAGTCAATGAAAATGGACAAAAACAATGATTACTAATTTATTTTAGAAATAAAAGAATGAATTAGAGGTGGGTTTTGTGATTGCTATTACCTCTTTTAATGGTTTGGATTAACTCTCTTTGATTTGGTGTAGATTGGAGTTTTGCTTAGGAGGCCATGGCTAGGTTTAGGAGCTTTCTAATTAGGGTTTAGTGGTTATGAAATGAAGTGTTGGCTGAAATGGGAGAGTAAAAGATAATTTATAGGCTAATGGTTAGGGTTATTGGGTCTAATACCCATTAGGACTTAGTATTATTCATGTGTATATAGATAGGCAATTTTCTCTAAGTACAATCTACATACAAATTACTAAATACATTTCAAACCATAGAAAATTATGAAAAGATGTTAACAATTATTTTTAGCCTTTTCATAAAATCCTATATCAACAATATTTTACATTTTAACCCCTAATTTCCCTAAAAAATCGTTTATAGTTAATATTAGCCAAAAATCACCATTTTGCAAATAAATTGCAAATTAAATTTCCAAATCAAATATTGTACTATTTTACACATATAAAATTTTGCAATATTATAAATTTTAAATTTCCCTAATTAATTTCCATCAAATGCTACATTTTACACTTAAGCCCAAAAGTATTAATTTATTCAAAATAACTAAATTTTGAACAAATTAGCCACATTAAAAATTCATTAATAGCTCTAATTAAATTAAAATCACAATTTTAATTTATTATTTGGTAATTGCAATCACGGGTTGTTACATCAATGCAATGACAAGTTCCCAAGATATTTACAGCAACTAAGTATAAGGCACAACACATATTATCTCACTCACACAATACATTATCTTAGGCACACATAATCACGCAACTCACTCAATACCCATAAACACGTAACACAAGTTAAAACACATAGCATGCTTCACATATTAACACACACCCCCCCATAACACGTATAGCACCCATAAACTCACCCGGCACTTATTAATGCATGCATGGTTCATGATTACATGCATATGCTAGAGCTATGATTTATGCACTATAACAGTATTAGATCTATAGGTTACAAACTAGAACAAGAATAAAATTACATAGCAGTAACGCAATTTTTTGATGTGGTTAATATTACAGTATTATTATTAAGGTGTCTGAAACTTTAATAATATTTAGCAAAGGAGCGACAGTTCAATACAACTTAAATTTCCTCATATGCTGTCACTTGTATAGATGGGTGGTTGCGCCAAATCTGAAGACATTGAAACTGCTTGGGTAATTCCAATAAGATATCATATCCAAGTGTTACCCAACTTTCAAGACAATATCAAAAATACACACATGGATACAGGTCCATACTACACAAGAATACACCACACCCGAAAGCCACAGCCCATACACTCATTATTCTTATATTTACGAAAGCAGCAGCACAAACGTGAGTACAATAGATTACTTATAAAAGCAGTAGCGCATTTAAACAGACAGAAATGCACATATACTCAATTTGGATTTATAATCTGCGATTGGAATAAGCAAGAATTAGGCATATATGTGAGTGCAAAAAACACTCGCACAACATAGCCCACAGCCTATTCTCATACACACATCGACCATAGTTCTCACCTAAACACAACAACACCTAACATGCTACACTAAGTTACACGTGGATACGCATGCTGCTGCACACTCACTTGCACTGAAATGCGCACACACTCACACGACCCAAGAGAAAGCTACGGTAAGAGTTTCCGCTATCTGACATGATATGATGTATTCTGTTATTTTAAGTAATGAGTTTGGTTTCTTCTTTCTTACTGACATAGCCACATACTCGAGTTCAGTCGCATGCTTATTGGCGAGCCAATGTAAATTTTGGTCAAATCCAAAAGCAGTTCATTCTAATAACATTTACAAATATAATGCAAAATCTAAAATTTGAATGTGGGTAGTATAATCTAACCTGCATGTTAAAAGAAAATATTGAAACTATAAAAAAGAAAATAACATTTCTTAGCGTCTTATAATTTTTTAACAAAATATTGTTCATCAATATTGTCGAATAACCTTTTTATTTCATATTGAGCAACGTGTATGCTATCAAATAATTTTAACACATTCGATGATAAATTGCTAAGAGAAAATTGGAAAACCTTACGAAGCTCCTCTAGATTTTGGAGTCGTTTCTTTGAAACCATTTAAGCCACTTTCTAGCATTATGTACAAGTTCAAAATCATGTTTTTAAGAGAAAAAGTAAGAACAATTTTACCAAAATTAACTTATTACCAATATACGTTTATTTGTGAACTTATTATGAACATATACTAGCTTTGCACCACGGGTTTTTAATTTCTAATGTATGTCCAATATAATATTGAAACTTATTATAAACTTAATTAATTTTAATAAACTAAGTTAATTTATTATTTTTATTATTATATAAATAAATTAATTTAGTTATTTTTTTATAAAATTTAGTTAATTTAGTAAGTAATTTGTTATGAGTATTAATAGTATTATTGTTATTATTTTAAACATTAATAATTTTTATAAAACTAGGTTAATTTATTATTATTGTTGTTATTATGATTGTTGTTGTTAATATTGTTATAATAAATATTAATCTGTATAAAAATTAGTTGAATTATTATTATTATTATCAACTTATTTAATTTTTGAAAGCTTATTCAATTTTTGAAAGCCTATTTAATTTTTATATAACTTAACAAACGAAGTTAATTTTTATAATTTTAGTTAATTTATTGTTGTTGTTATTGTCGTATAAATCTAGTTAACTTTAATAAAATTTAGTTAACTTGGTTAATATTTTATAAGTTATTATCATTATTATTATTGTTAGAAATTTAGTTAATTGTTATCAAACTAAATTAAATTTTAAAACTTTATTATGTTATTATTTTTATTATCAACTTAGTTAATTTTTATATGCTTATTTGATTTTTATTAAACTTAATTAACGAAGTTAATTTTTATAATCTTAGTTAATTTTATTGTGATTATTATGATTATTTAAATTTTATTGTTATGGTTGGTTAATTTAACTAATCTTAGTTAATTTTATTATTATGATTATTTAACTAAGATTATAAAATTTTATTTTAGCTATTATGATTATTGGTGTTGTTATTGTCATTATTATTATTAGTATTATTATTAGTATTATTATTATAAACTTAATTAATTTTTATAAACTTAGTTAATTTATTATTATTATTATATAAATTTGTTATTTTTTGAAACTTAGTTAACTTGGTCAATATTTTATCATCATTATTATTATTACTTTTACTACTACTATTATTATTATAGACTTAGGTAATTTATTATTATTAGTATTATTATAAACATAGGTAATTTATTATTATTATTATTATACAAAACTTTGTTAATTTATTATTTTGATTTTGACTATTATTATATATATTTAGTTAATTTTTATAAAATTTAGTTAACCTGGTTAATATTTTATAATTTACTACTACTACTAATACTACTATTATACACTTAGTTAGTTTTTATAATAAACTTAGTTAATTTTCATAAACTTTGTTAATATTTTATTGTTATTATTATAAACTTATTTAATTTTATAAATGTTACTTAACAAATAAGGATAGTAATAATTTCCTAAATCAAATTCATTTTATAGTAGCAATTGATTATACTATGCAGCTTGTAATAGTAGATTGTAAAAAATTAAATAATAATACCTCATTTGATACCACATCCTATAAATCATCAGTTGCAAGAATGAAGTACTCAAGTGATCCATCAACCACCTCCACTTGCATTAGCATAATAAAAGTTCTTTACTCACAGAAATTACTCGATAATAAGTAGTATATGCACTTCGATTGCAAAAATGTTCACAATCGAATAAGCATTTTAGTGTCTTCTATTTGACAAATACGATTTCGAAAGAAAAGCAAACCATAGCATGGCAAAAACTTGTTAGTTTTCTTAATTAATTACTTGCAGGTCCAGATTCATTATAACAACTAGATTGCAAAGTGTTGGTATATGCAGACCTCCGGCAATATATTCTCGAACCAGGCATGAAAACCTCATACAAATGATGTATAAAAGTTGACAGCTGCAATTTAGGAACAAAAATAAATATTGCTCTACTTATAAAAAACAAACATTTTACTGATGTTGTAGGAAACAATCACTAATTCATATGTAGAAAAATTAGTGATTAAAAGCACCATATATAGTTTGCATATACGATGTCCTATGAAAAAAAAAATGGGAAGTTTCTCGCTTCCTTTTTACATGACAATACCATTAAATTAATGTTTTTCTTAGCTATAGATTCAAACTAGTTCAACCTTTTTTTCAAGCTTGAAATAATATGCAAATCATGAACAATGAATTTTTATTTATTGAATTTTGAAAAATCATTGGATGGTCCTGGAATTTTGTGGCCAAAGTCTCCGACTTTGGTCTTTCAAAAAATGGTCCTGGAATGGGTCAAAATCATGTCAGCACTGCTGTTAAAGGCAGCTTTGGATACCTGGACGCTGAATATTTCCGTCGACAACAACTAACAGACAAATCTGATGTCTACTCTTTTGGAGTTGTTTTGTTGGAAACTTTGTGTGCTAGACCAGCCCTCGATCCTACACTTCTTAGAGAACATGTAAAATTTTGATAGTTTTTCCAAAATAGGGATTTGCAAGGGGATTTTGCTTGTGTATTAATTGGTGACATGGGTCAGGTTGTAGCAGAACCAAATAACATGCTTTGCTCCAATATAATGTACATGTTTTGCTCTAATATTATGTACACTAAATGACATGTTTTGCTCAATATTATGTATAATGATATACATTATCCAACTGAAATATAGCTAAGTTATGATTTAGATAGGAAATTAATCTATTACTACACTCATCTAGTTTCATCTAGAGTTAGTCCAACTCCACGAGTTTTAGAAAGTGAGTATGAAAGATGTGCATAGAAGGGAAAGTCTTAGCAGAAAATAAAATAAATTAAAAAATGAACCAACCATCTAACTTCTGTAAACAGGTAGATTTTATTTATTTATAAATGTACTTCAATTTAAAATTTAAAATACCAAAATAATTTATCTAAGCTTTCAAAAATATTTTAAAATAAAAAATCAATTAAAAGTGCAAAAATATGAATTATGGAGCAAAATTTTCCAAACTCTACGGTCAATTTTCAACGTAAATTTATAATGTGACCGTGTCGAATCCATCGAATTTCGATCATCCATACATCATACACATAATATAAAAAATTACATAATCAAAATGCAATCGAATAGCGTCTTGTTTTCATTTCTCAACTACAAACAATTCCAACAATAATCCCAAACAAATACAATAATCCCAACAACAATATACCAATGATTCGTTTAACCAAACAATTCACGCAATATAGGATAAAATGTTAATATTGTATAGCAAATAAGATTAAGATAATATTTTGAGTGTAAAACTCACCAAAATACCGAGCGAAGTCGTACTTGCTTTCACCTAACTTCAGCCGCCAGCACTCCATTCCACTACAGCTTCGTAAAATCGAAACCACACTTTGTCAATCATCTTTATTACCATCCTTGCCACTTCCCAATTCACCTTCAGCCTCGTCACCCCCAAATCGAACGCTAGCAACTGCCTTCGAATACGCACGCAGCTCAAGAATCTGCTTGCATCGCCACCCAGTTCGATCGCTCCTAGGTTGATCGTGGCCTCACGATCGCGTTGCCACTACAAGTGCTACAACCGTCTTCGCATGCATCAGTTGTCTTGGCCTAGATCATGCGTCCTATTTTTCATCAATTGTGTGCGTTCGAATTTTCAGGACAAAATCAAATTAGGGGTAACAGGTTTTTGATTTGGGCTGGTGAGAGAGGAAGTAAGTAGTGAGCAAAACAAATAAAATTTAAATCGAAGGAGGATAATAGTTTGGTATGGGATCCGCCAATTTTGTGATTATGGAGAGAGAATAATCTGAGAAAGAGGGAAGAGGGATGAAAAAAAAGAGGGAAATAATTTAAGGAAGAGGGAAAAGAAAAATAATTAGACGAGGACGTGACCAAAGGAAATAATGGACGGTAGAAAGTGTTACGCAACCAAACACGGGTTCCAAAAAAAATTAGAATAAACAATAATACAATGAAACAATGCATTATAAATTAGCTTACAAAAGACTGTTTTTCTTGTACTGGATGTTGCGTAAAACAGCGTTACAACAACCAAAAATACTAGTATATGGATTCAATTAAAATAAATATTAATAAATCTCATATGCTATGTATAAACATTTCCTTTGGGAGTCACCTACTATAACAATAGTGTTATAGTCTATGCTTCCTTTATTTTTCATGAAACCATCCATTACAACAATAAATGTTGTAACCTACATTTTCAATAATTAACATACTCTGGGTTTTTATATTTAAAATCTTTGTTTACCTACAAAGAAACTAGCGAGCTATACATGCTCTATAATTCTTCAAAAAGAATTTTACTTTTAACAAAATTTACATCATATAAAAACCAATTTAAATTTCATACCACTTTTTTTTCAAAAACCCAATATTTACTTCCTCAAACATATTAACAATTATATTTTTCAACTTTTCAATTGCAAAAGTTTTATTTTATTGGGCTAGACCTAAAGTGGATTTTCTTCTTACTACCCTAGGAATACTCTTCCTAAACATTGGAAATCTCATTTCCTTACTAAAATCTCTTAGTCCTTCTAAAATAAAATACTCTCCCTACTATCCCTAGGGAACTTTCCCACTTCCTATAACATATGGATACCAATCTTCTCTCAAAACATAGCTTATTGTACACTATAAATCGGCAATAACATAAGGCTCTACATCCCTGGGTCATCCCAAACCTAACTAGCAAACTATGCACAAATATACTTCTAAAAACTTTCCATATGTTAAAATTTATAATTGGGGACTATTTGGATTTTAGTACATAATATATTTATAATTTTTCAAAAATACAAATACGTTCACTCATATTTCCTAATTTACTTAGGATTTATTAACCTAAGCTCTGATACCAAATGTAACAACCCAAATCTCAGTGGGTTCAGATTTTTCGCAAAAATTCTAAAATCCAAGCCGACTGAAGCCCGAGTTGCGTATCTTGTATCCTGCAAATAGGCAAAGATAAATATATTAGAGCTCAAATAAATATCTCACAGCGGAACTAACTAAAATATAATAGTAAGTAAATACTCAGCAAGATAATAACACTTTCTAAATAAGTGTCACAAAGCTGGAAAATCTCTACCATCTGCCAAACCTACGGGATGATATGAGGAGGGGGTCAGAACTAAAGTTCTGATGAATGGACAAATTATACACTTCTAAGCATAATTCTACATATACCGTTCTATTTCCATTTTCTGTTATATTAGGTTTATAGGGTTTATAATACTCTCGCCTCTTTGCATGAATCGTACCCATCTACTCTCTAGTAGATTAAGATCTAATAACCAATATATATATATATATGTTGCTACATGCCCAAAGACCGCATCGGTCCTAGGTACTACCCGTAGTACCTTCCCTATCCTCCTCGAAAAGGACTCCATCATCTCGCTACTAGAGCATACTGTAACTACATCTGTAAAGGACAGCTTTGTGAGGCCAACAATATAGATGTTCTATCATCTACTATGACAATGTGAAAATGCATTCGCACTAGCTTATACTAATGCTCGGACATCCACAATGTACCACCCAATGCGTACCTTGAGGACTACACATAATCATTCTGTCTACCCACCGAATTCCACCAACAAGTTCAACCTTGTATGGAACTCAGTCGGGGATTTTCTATATATGTAATGGTCCGCTTCGTTAGGCCTACAATACAGATATTCTACATAGTCTGTCTCTTTTCTCATCGTGGCTATGGCCCCACGCAGCGCCCCTTAACTAATCGAAAGACCATTCAAGAGCTAAGTGGTTGTACCCTACTACAAACAATCTAAACATCCAATTGGTTGTGCCCCTCATCCAATGTCTCGATAGTGAACGAATCATTGGCCTATTGGTTTAACTCTAGTCTTTCCCAAACTCGCTCGGACTGATGATGGCTGATCTCCGCATGCGACTATCCTTTTGTGTCCTGCCCACTATAACCTACTCGCAAACTAGAGTACGGTGTCATACGAATATCCTACTCCATCATTAACCTTTTGACTGCCTACAAAGGTCCGCTTCGTTAAGCATGCAATGCAAAAGCAGTCAAGGCGTACTCTCTTGATGGAACACCTACAGACCTGCCTCCAAGGGTGCAGCTTCATTAGGCCTACCCCAGAGGGCCATCCTAGAGTATCCTCATGTCCCGTTGAAGTCTCGTACTTCCTTCTAGCCCAAAATAACTAAGTTGGACGTGCTCTTTCTATACTAAAAATCTACGATGAACTGTTTCCTTAGGCTCTTTATCTAGATTCTCTTAGGCTACTCCAGACGCACCTTACCATTTTATTAGACCCTACGTCAAATATTTTATTATGTGTTTAGTTTACTTTTCTTATTCTGTTTGCTACTTATTTACCCTAATCAACATGCCTAGCCATACCCACGTGTGAGACCATCAGTCCTAGACCTGAAAGGGAATGCTGCCGGTACGGGCCACTTCTATTATTCTTGCTTATTAACTTAATCTAAGATCTAAGTTTTATAAAATAAGCCTCTTCTATTTCTTTCTTTTTAATTATAACCCACGTGTTACAATTATACTTGCAATTGTCACTTCTGTATTCTTTTCTTTCTTTTATAACCTACATGTTATAAATGTAATTGCAAGTGTCTATTTTCTATTCTAGTCTGTCTTCTTTTATTATGATACTAAATTCTCTTTAGTTCTCTTATATTATATGATAGTCTTAGCTTGGGACTACGTTCAACTATTACAAATTACTTATCATAATAACTGCTTTAGTTTTTACTCTACTATCTGCGCAATAAATGCAGATCTAGTCACATTTTCTGTTTATTGTTTCAAGTCTTGTCAAATAATTAACTTGATTATTTCTTATTCTTTAATTTTTTAAACGCTTCGCGTTATTCTCTTTTATTCTAGAAAGTAGTTCTATTCTATTTGGTTGGTTACAAAACTGTGCTAAAAATCAATTTCCATATTTTAATATTAAATAATGCTATAAACAATAACTCGTAACTGCAAGATATTTCTTTTATTGTTTCTTTAATTGTTAGGTAATGCAAAATACAGTAATGTCTCTATTTTGCACTAATTCCACTTTTCTTAAACTTTTATTCTTGCAATTACGTTTACCGTTATTCTTACAATATTAAACTATGGAGATGTATTCCCTTTTCTAAACCAACCAACTAATCTATCACTATCTTCCAAATCAAGTTATTAAAATTTCCCCTTTTTAATTCATTTATTCCGTTATAACATAGTTTACTGTAAATCTCTCACTTTTAGGCTTATGCCTTTCTTTACAACTTTTAAGCCTAATATTACTTATAGTTAATTGGATTCCTTTCTTTTTCCATATAAATAACATTTAAATATAAGTACACTTCTCTTATAAAATTTACAGTCTCAACATAACTAACTAGTAGAACTAATTACTGAAATTAGTTCAAATGCTGAATTAAAATATTTAACGGGAATCTAACGATAATATATATCATAAACATAAAAGATATATAATTTAAATCCACTCACCTATCATCCTTAGCTTTACTCCATGGCCTTCCTGGATCCCCTTCTAAGGCGTCTAATATTTTTATTAAAAAGATATTCTCCCTAGAAATATTTTCTATTTAGGGTTCAGCCTCGGCAATGAACCCAATTGGGAGAAAATCTGATTGTGAGAAGATAGTTGGGCCAAGGGTTATATTTATAATGGAGTTTGGGTATCTTAGACCATCGGATTTTTGGATTGAATCTGGTGCAAGCACGTCAAAGGCTCGCTGTGAATCGTTGGATCTATAAAAAAACACCTCAGATTGCACGAAAATCAGATTACAAGACTTCGGCACGTCCCTGGACGATTTCTCATCCAGGGCTACACGCGGGTCGACCTATAGGTCGACCTGTCTGCTTTGCAGGATTACCTATCGGTCGACCCTTGTGCTTTGCGGGTCGACCTATAGGTCGACCTGTAGGGTCTTACTTTTTTTCGTTTAATTCTGATTTCTTATTCTCCTCGTAACTTCTTCATATTAACTCGGATTTCGACAAGTTATATATGGAAATTGATCAGAAAATCTCCACGAACACAATGGTATAAGTTTCGAGGCCATATTCTGACAATTCCAAAAATGCTTATTTTCACTGAAACATCCCGATATTTTCAACCATTCGCATCCATACATGTCGGACTTGAATTGCTCAAAATATAAGATTGTTAATTTAAATTTGGCAAATCTCAGCATATACAGTAAATAAATAATCATAGAATCACAGACACCGAGTACTATAACAACAATAAGCAGCGGAACCAAATGAATAGTAGTTCATGAAGCTACTATATATATATATATAACAGAGTTAAACAAGATACAACAGAAGTCTCGAAGACATAGAAGTCTCAATACAGTTCTCAAATAATAAAATCTGAATATATCACTGAAGTTAACTAAATAACTGAAAGCTGAATAGATAGATGAATCTCCAAGCGAAGCTCCAACTCCAAAGGTGAGTCTCTAATGCTATGACACTCAGTCTGACCCGAGCGTAAAGCAAAACACAAAACACTCGAGTCAGGATTAACATTCTTTTATCAACAAATCCAACTCAAGTGAAATATCAACTGAAATACAAGTAACTTAAAGGATGTTTGGGATAACCATCCTCTAAGGATCCGTGGAACTATCTACTATGTAGTAATATACACTATTATAATATTGTCTAAAGTAAAGTAAACTATTAAAATAGCGTTAAGGCGTTACCCATATCCCCCTTAACACATTTGTATATATTTCCATAGTCTATACAGTACCGTAACTTCCCGTAAAGTGGGCTTATCAGAGGGCACTCCATAGGTATGGTACAAAACTAACTCGTAGAGGTCTCGCTAAGGTAGGTGACACGACACAACTAGGCAATGCCAGGGTAGATATACCAATTACACTTCCGGGCTGGTGGTAACGCATAGCAACCACTACCGCCCACCTCGAGCCACACTCCCAAAAATTCGACGGGTGCACCCAATCAATCACAAAGTAATAGAATGGTATCGAAGGAGTGTGTCCGATCGGAGGAGCTACCTCACTTGGCCCGTCGATTGCTCCTGTTTTAGCCACCTTATGCTAACTCACAGGAGTCAGGTCCACGTATATACCTCATATAGGATCGCCGCCACCATCCTACTTCATTCTGGAATCTCCACCGCGTACACAGTTGTTAAAGTGGTTTTCGGTATTGGCAGAGAGTATGACAATATCCGATCCCGGTCTTTTTAACAACCAATCGTTATTATAACACCGCAGTCATTTCAAAATAGTTTATACTTCAAAACCAAAATATCATTGCCAATTCAAAACCATATCAATATGATATCATTTCCATTTCAAAACCAAATATGATACAAAATCATTATTCCTTAAAAGATATCCATTTCCAAATCATAGCACTTTTAAAGTTATAACACTTTCAAAATGACAAAACTTTAAAATTATAACACTTCGGAAATCATAATACTTAAAAATCATAATACTTTGAAACATAACTTCCCACTCAAACCATTTAGATATAGAAAAATAGTATATATATAATATAATAGTTTATGAATAAAATATTTTATATGTTAAATAGGTAATAAAATAAAATAGTATATATAATAAAATAGTTTATATTAAAATAATTAGTATATTAATAATAGTTTTATATCAAAATTATTTATAAAGTAAATTATTTATATACGTATTAAAAATACTTTATATAATAAAATAGTTTCCTCCAAATTCACAGATCAATTCAAATTAACTCAAATTCCAAATCCCATTTAAATCAAAACTCACTTCTTCATTTAAATTCAATTCAAGTCTCGATAAACCATTTTATATCGATTTCAAATATAAACTACAAATTAAACCATTTCAACTTCAATAGATTTCAAAGCTTTAAATATTCGACATTTTCAAACTAAATTTGATAATTTCATTATATCTCAATTTAACTTCATTATTATTTAGTTTTGAAATATTCAATTAAAAAAATCCAATATCATTTAAATAAGCCTCAAATTCCAATAAACTAAATATTTCCTTCAATTTATTTAAACTTGAAATATTCATTTAATTACCTTAAATCAAAATCAAGTTATACAATCATATCTTTAAAATCTCAAATTTAATAAATTTCAAATTGATTTAATTAAATAAAACTCCTAATTAAGAATAATTTCAAATAAATTCAAAATCATCTTCCCAATCTTAACTTATAAAATCATTATAAAATCTATTTTAAAATAAAACTTTAAATAAATACTTAAACATATTATATATTAATTTAGTCAAACTTTATTAAATTAAATCTTATTATTAAACTTATCTTATATTAAAACTTAATATATATATATATATATATATATATTTAAAGTAGTAAAATTATAAGTAAATTCTTAAAATATATAATTTCAAACTAACTTATAATTTTAAAATTTTCAAAACATATAATTTTAAAAATCAAGAATTTAAATATATATAAAATAATATTTATATGTATAATATTTAAAAATCAATATTTATATAAAATCATATATATCTTTTAAACCTTGGAAATCATTTCAAAATATATATATATATATATAGACCAACGGTGTTTGTATATAATTCTCTATCCTATGGTCAAGTGATACGGATATTTATCATTTCAATCCGAAATTTAAATATCTACGGGTATATATCATTTCAACCCGCAATCCCAAATTCAATCCAATGAAAATCGCTTGGGTTTATTATTTCAACCCATAACAATTTTCTCATATTCTACAGATCGTTCGGGTATGTATCATTTCAACCCATAGGGAATTCTATACTAACAGGGAACTTGCAGAGTGAGAACAGTAATGAAAACAGTATAATAATCAGTAACATGCATATATCGTCAATATAAATAATAGATAATGGTGTTAGATGTCATAGGTGAACAGTTACAGATAACAGCATATATAAAGCAATGTAAATAACTAACAGCAGTATATTTCAATTGTCGTTTCAATTGAAATCAAATTTAATAAATATAAGAATGTTAACCGTGAGTGATTGCTCACCTTTCGGGGCTAGATAGATTTTGACAAAGAAATGAGCTACGAATTCCAAAGCAACGCTAGATGGACACGATTCGACGAACAAAGCTGATAAATAGGAATAGGCGAAATCAAATCAGAACTGGATCGATGAAGAAAATTGATATAAGTGAACTTATATATATAACTATATTAACTCTACGTATAAATATCCAGTCATATTCTAAATTTAAACATATGTTAAATTAAATATATATATCTTTCAAAATCATTGTTTTAAACTAAACTCAAATATTAAAGTCAAGCATATATATATAACAATAAATTTTGAATTAATACATTTAAAACTTAACAGTTTACCATATATATATTTATATAACTTATGAAATCAACCAACAAACCAAAAGTTTAAAAACTAATAAAATATAACACTATATGTTATATTTAAAAGAATTCTTATTATAAGCTTAGTATTTATAAAATCAACTTAAATCCAAAATAATATAAATATAATACTGTAAAACATCATATTATGAGAACCGCAAAACAAAACTTAAACAATATAAGATACAGTAAAACATAACCTATATATATTTTAAAACAATATAAGGTAAAGAAGGTTGTAACAACATTTATATAGGAACCTATAAAATATAGCAGTTCCAAAAATGACTAATACCAACAGACAAGCTCTGTAACACTCGTATAAAACAAATTTATATACACCCAATTTAAACATATCAAAAATACAACAACTTATAAAATAAACTTTTATAATTTTCTATATTAAAGCTCAATGGAATATATAAACTATATAATTGATTTATAACTTAAACTCACACACATTTAAAATAAAAATCAATATATAAACTGTAACTATTATAAACTAATGTAATATTCTTAACGTATTACATACGTATAAACTGCAAAGTATCTGCACTTATAAAATATTTGTAAAACACAAATTAGACTCACTTTATGAATACTAATATATACATGTTCCTAACAGATCCAACTTTTATATATACTTCTCTATAATAATAAAAAATCAATAACTAAATCATATGAAAACTTGTATATATATACTGTAAGATTTTTTTTTTCCTTTCTTCTTTATAACTATCGCACAGATTTTTAATATATATAACTTATACTATAAACAACACAATATATACCTATACTGCATTAAGGAAGAGACAGCAAGAAGGCAAGATGGCCGAGAAGAGCGGTTGCGCTGGTTTCGAAAGTGAGAGGGTGATGGAAAGTCTGCACGAGAGAGAGGAGGGGAAGGAGGAGCAGCTTCGACCGGGGAGAGAGGCTTCGAGGCGGAGAGGAAAAGGAAGGTGGTCGGTGAGGCTGTCGGGGTGGCGATGTTATGCACGTGGATCTGATGGGAGATTGATGGCGGAGGTGGTGCACTAGGCGGCTCAAGTGGGCGAAGGTGAGAATGTCTTACTTGTTCCATATATATGTTTCTTTTCATTGTTTTTTTTCTTTGAAGGACCGTACAAAGCAAAGAAGAGGGTCAGAAAAGAATGAAAGAAAAAAAAATGGGCAAAGAAAAAAAATTCAAAGCGACTTGAATATCAAATGTGAGCTGGCAAGAAGAAGATGAACCAGTTTTGGCCTTGACAGCTGTTCAATTAAGTTTGGACCGATTAAATGATTTCAAAAAAAATGAACAGTTTCAAACAGTGGAGTAGTCAACAGTCAAAATTTAATTCTTTTGGGAATATGGAAAGAAAACAGCTGCTAGTTCAAACGGTGGGTAAATGACAGGCACGGGAAGCCAAAGGGTTTAAAAGTGAAACCGATATAGTTACCGTTGGATTCCGCTGTGTACCGGACTTCAAATCAAAGAATTGAATATACCACAGAGATCAGCACGACAAGACGGTCAAAATGGTATACAGATATCAGTGGTACGATCACCATATCTAAAGTCGATAATCGGTACATAAAATGCTGCTAAAACGCCGAAAAGAAGATAAACGGGGCAATAGCAGTCCAAATTTGACGAAACGAAATATAACGTCTCACTCAGAAGATTATTTACAAATTTATTATATAAAAATATTCGGGTTTGGAAAACATTTTATTATCATCGATTTTTTAACTGATTTGAATTGAAATAGAATTATACAATAAAATAAACTTCCATATTATTTGATGAAAATTTACCATTTGCTATGTTTAAATAGACGTATTCCAAATATTAATTTTTATTTTCAAATTTTATTATTTAAACTTTCCCAAAAATTTATATTAAATACGTTATAAAAATTATAAAAATTTACGGGTCGTTAGATTCATTGATCGTCGTTATTTGATTATTTAATTATCTAAAAATGCAGGGTGTTACACATCCTTCTAAAAAAGATATAGATTACATCATATTTTCAAATACTGCAATTTTCTTCCCTAAAATACCCTTTTGCTCTATGGCTAAATATTCATATGTGGATGTTATTCTCACATCCATAATTAAAATTTGCACCCCATTAATTATCAATCTTTAAAACGCAAAAACTTTTTGTAGAAACGATGGATTAACAAACCGTTTTCACCATTAAATCACAAATTTTATTATCTTTCTAATGAGTGGAATTATGCATATGTAAAAACAACGGCAGGCAATTACATGGTATTATTGTAGGAAATTCCACAATTATATGCAATAATTGCAGAAAAGTCTATAATTAAATGGTATAGTTGCACTTTTTTACGATTACTTGAAATAATTGTAGACTTTTCTGTAATTATTCGATATAATTGCATAAAAGTATGCAATTATATGGAATAATTGTAGCTACAATTATTCCATTTAATTGTAGAAAAGTCTTCAATTATATGGAATAATAGCAGAAAAGTCTACAATTATTCCACTGAATTGCGTAAAAGTCTACAATTATTCCATATAATTGCATAAAAGTCTGCAATTATATGGAATAAATGCTGACATTCGAAGAAAAATTGATGATTATTTCATATAATTGCGGAAAATGGCAAGTATACGGAATAATTGCAGAAAAGTTAGCAATTATATAGAATAATAGCAGAGAAGTCTGCAATTGTTCCATATAATTGCATAAAAGTATGTAATTATTCCATATAATTGCATAAAAGTTTGCAATTATATGGAATAATTGCTGATATTTGAAGAAAAATTGATGTTTCAAAAATTACAGAATTCTCTGCAAATTTATGGAATAATTGAAGACTTACTGCAACTACGATTTTTTTGGTATCAACAATGGATCTCATTTTAAAGTTTGTAAAATTTATGAGATTTTGGTGAAAACGATATGCTGATCCGATGTTTCTACAGAAAGTTATGCACGTTTGAAATGCTAAAAACGTGAAGGGTATTTGAGTCTTTTGGGGTAGACGGATTTAAAAATAAGGACTAGAAACGTTAGTTTATTTTAGGGAGGATGTTTTTTCTATTTTGAAACTTAATAAGGATGTGAGCCAAACTATTCCGGTATTTAAAGGGTGATTAGTGCAGCCCATTAGACCAATTTAGGAATAGGGTCAATATCACTTCCTTCCAACCATCATTAGTCATCTATTTTCTTCCTCAGTCATAACTTACCTCCATTAATCCAAATTTGAGCTTAAAAACACCATTTCTCTAAATTAATTATTGTAGTTACTGAATTTAGTAGAGATTAACAAAAGAGAATAGTAGATCTGTTGTCTGGGTACTTTTGGATTTGTGTTAGGACTATTCTACATTAGATTTTACTTGGGATTTGTGTGCTTTGATCATCATGAGTGATTTTACCTATTTCATTATACTATGTTTCCCTATATTGTAAAAAATTGATTTTTGATATGATTATTAAAGTTAAAATGTTTTAGAACTTTGATTTGATATTAATAACACCCTAGAACAAGATCTAAAAAGATAGACTTGGATTTTAACATGATTTATACCATTTACCAAACACAATTGCTATTAGATAGAAAAGCAGATGTAGGACAATTTTGGTTAGTGAATTGTGATTGGATGATTTATATGTGTTACTTAGATGTTGCATGATGATGTTTGATAGCTGTATGGATTGCTTTGATGTGTTTGCTAGTTTTTTAAGTAATTAGAATTGTGATATGTTGATTAATCTAAACGATACCAAAGTTTTCAAAACTCGGTGCAACTTGGAAGGCATGTAGTTTAAAATCCTAGGAGACTGCAAAACAAGTTTTAAGTTATTTGGATTTGATTTGATAGCCCAAAATTAGATCGTCGGAAGTGATCAGTAGTGGGGGAAAATTGCTTGGAACATGACAAAATTTTGACATGATGTTCTTGAAGCCTTAGAGAGTTTACACAAGAAATTTCGAGTGATTTGGAGTTGATTTGATAGCCTAAAATCAATTTGTTAAAAGTGGTAAGTAGTGGGGCCTAAGTACTCGGAATGCGAAATTTTTTGGATATGTTATGCTAGAAGCAATTTGGGAGTCTACTTAGAAAATTTCAACAGATGCAGAGTTGATCTAAAGGCCTAAAATGTGATCTTTATGAGTGATAGGTGCTGGGAAAAAAGTGATCGGTGGTGGCATGCTTTGAGTCATAAAGGGATTTGCTTTGGGTCCAGAGGTCAAAAACTTCAGGACAGGCATGAGGCGACCGAGGAAAGGTTGAATTTTGGATTTAGACAAATTATGAGGTGTAAAAAAAAGTGCTCAGTACCGACTAGGTGTTTTACATGCGTTTGCTCTAGGACTATAAGCAAGAAAGTTTTTAGTATCGACCACCCTTGCTTGGTGCTTTTTGCATGATTGCTTTAGATTTTGGGATGGATTACTTCGGGTCAGCTTAGAGCTTGGTAAGAAAGTGGATATTTTTATTTAATGCAAATTTTTGGAGATGGCCAGAGTGATTAGTACTGGTCACTTTTGTAATCGGTACTGATCACCCTTGAAGGTGGCCAATGGTGCACAGTCTTAGAGGATGTGCATGCGATGTATTGATGTTCGAGTACGTGTGTACGTTCAATCGTTCAACATTCTTTTTTGATGGTAGCAACGCGATGAAGATCGATGATTAAATGACGAGGGAAGGAATGATGTTTCGACCTAATGACTTAAGAACTATGACGATATTAATATATAATATGAGATGGGCGCATAGAGGTGTTCCAAACTTCGATGACCCGAGTTGTTTGATCGAATACTTCAAGAGGAAAGTACATACCGGGGGATATAGTAGTCCGAGGAGGCATGATCGACAAGTCGAAGGGATGTGAAGGGGCATGGGATGTTACAAATCGAGTCACATGCAGTAAGAGATCATTGACTCTAGATGTGGATGATTCCTTGGGGAAGGGGTATATGAGGATGCTCACTTGTGTACCCTGGACTGTGGGACAGTCTGGCCTATCTTGAGAGGGCCGTACTTATGGGAAGTTATCCAAACGGACACTGAATCAAAATGTGACACGAGGTGTTGTCAGCCTGGGAGGTCATTAAAATAGTTATTATTTATCCAAATACCTTGGGAAGGTCATGGTGAAGCAGACTTCTGGAAAGTCACAGTGACAAAGACCTTGGGAGACTTCGGGAATGATCATGGTAAAGTGAGATATTGGCAATAATCATGGTGGTGGTGCATGGTGAGATGATACCTTGGTGATAGACACGGCGATACGCAAGCTTGTGGACAGTTATTGTTGCACGTTTACTTTGTTTTTGTCATGATTGTTGTGATTGGTGTTATTGTTGGATTTCTTATGATGTTGGTAATCTTGAGTTAGGTACCCTAACATACATACCGTAATTAGTGTAGCATATCCACAACACGGTAATAGTAGTATAGCATATATTGTGTTATGTGCTAACTCTTTGGATGTAGGGACAAGTCAGGTATGATTATCCATACCATATGTCCATTAATATATTAGTTTTCATAGTATTTTGAGATTGTTTATCACTCACACCATACTGTTGTATGACTCGAGGTTTTATGTTTTGCTTCTTATTATATCGGTACTCTTAAATGGGTAGACTAGATAGCAGGTATGAGCTTAGTGCATGGAGCTGTTTAGAGGACGTGTGGAAGGCATGCACTACTATATGTTTATTATTAGAGCTTATTTCTTATTTCGTTGTGCAACACTGTGGAGCTTTATTAGCGCTTTAATTTTTTTGTGACATATTTCCTTTGAGTATATTTTGTTGATGTGAAAACTCTTCTCAATTTTCTTCGTATGACTAGTGTGAACCTTGCTTTGACATTTGTTTTTTTAACTTAGTTACACTTATCTGTCTCGCCTATTTTATATTGATATTGATATTTAATTTATTGGATAAATTGTTAGATATACGACGAGTTATGATTAGAGTTTTAGTTATTATAGTGCAATATTCTTCAAGTGTATTGGATACCGGGGGTGTAGGGGGGTGGACACACGATGTGTTGCTTCTATATATAGCATTAGTAGCCTTTAGCCTTATACTTCATATAATGTAGCAACCCTGTTAATAATTTTCTTAATCAATAAATGATTAATAATTTTAATTGGGATTTTAAAGATTTAATTAAGTAATTAAATCTTTTTTTTAGATAATTGATTTCAAATACTAAAAGAAATGAATTTTATCAATTCTTAAAGGAGGTTTAATTAAAATTTGAAATGTTATTATCAAATGTAATTTGAATTTAAATTGAAATTTACTTACATTTGATTATTGAATTTTGTTTTAGGCTAAAATGATTTAAATTAGAAGGGAATATTGTTTGGGTCTTGTGTGGTTTTGAAGCCCATCTTAGACCGATCTTATTCTTTTTCACCAAAGTACATTCTAATCCCTTTTCCTAAATACTATACCTTTCATAATTCATTCCATGCAAAGAATTCTCACTGGCCATTTTCGTTTCAAGGCAAATGTACTAGAATGTATTTTGTTCCAGGTAATTAAGTTTGGGCCTTATTAAAATTTAAGCCTACTTAGCTAATGAAACAAAGCCTTAGAAAAAGAGAAATATAATATTAGTTTGGCAATTTAGGCCTTAGTAAAAATGAACTTTAGCTCGCAAATCTTGTACGTGACTAATAAAGCTCACCTTGCTACTTTCATTCTAATGCATTTTTGTTCTAGCAAAGCACAGGAAAAAAAACGTGAATATCAAAACCAAAGAAAGCAAATCTCTAGCACTGCTTCAATCAAAAGAAAATCCAAATAATTTCTATAAATCAAAAGAAAGTTGGTAAGTAGAACCTGGTTCTCTTCTCTATTCAATGATATCTTCAATTTAGTATTTTGATCCCTTTTAAATTTCAAATATAATAGTTTGGATTTCAAGTGTTGATAATAAAGCAAGTGAAGTGCAAGGCCATCAATTTTTGGATTATAAGCGAATTATTCTTACAACTCTATATCTAATTCCTTGATTTACTTATATATTCATACATGAAATGAACTGTCAACTATATACAATAATATGTGGGATTGCTGCTAGTTGCGTGCATGAGATATAAGTGCAGATATGTGAGTTTGGGGTGTAATTATGGTTGTATCCATACTAGTACAATTATGGTTGTGTGTTTATATTTATATATGTAATTTGTTTCATGCGTGAGTTAAAGTGTTGGGTAGGGTGTGAATGTCCCGCGTGTGTTTTGAGTTTGCTGAGTAAAGTGAAATACAGTTGCTTGTTTTTTATTATGTGTTTCATTACTGAAACATACATATATGCTTTTACATGCTTGTACATGCTTTACTAAACTTGCATGTGAATGACCTGCCTGTTCATGCCTTTATTAAGTGCATGCTTTTCAATGAAACTTGTTTTGTAAGTTTAGTACCCTGACATTATGCATGTTCACGCTTTTATTAAGTGCATGCTTTTACTGAAACATATATATATATAAGTTTAAAATTTTCTTGTACATTTTTTTTACTTTACTTACCTTGCCATTTAACTTAACTTGACCTGTCATTTATTTTAACAAATAAATTTTATTTCAAGCACGGTATAAAATGAGTACTTAAGTAATTTCAAATTATATTTAAATGAAATTTTCTTTTTCTTTTTGTTTTCTTTTCAATTATTTTAAACAGATAAAAGGATTTTAAAACTCTTTTATTTTATTTATTTGGATTTGGGGATTCTATTGAAATTTCGTGTTTTTCTATGAAACAAAGAATTTTAATAAACGATTGAATTATCGGATTGGTATAGGACATTTTGTACAATTCTTTCGCTTATTATTATAATTTGTTAAATAGAGTTTGAGTGGAATTTACTAGATTTTAGTAAATAGTGGAATTTCACTTTCTGGTATGAGACAGTTAGTTAGATTATGGTGATTACTAAAGGGAAAGTGAGCTACATTAGATTGTATTATATTAGGGTGGTTGGATTTCAAGCCGAAAGACCCCTGAGTGACGATGTCTCATTTTATATATAAATTTAAGAGTTGTTAGCAACCTTGTCATTTGACAAAACTGTGAGTATGGTGTTAGCGACCCAGCAAAACTACAAGTAAGGTGTAAGCGACCTGACAAAACTACGAGTAAGATGTTAGTGACATGACAAAAACCGTTTAAGAGGTGTTAGCGACCTTGTCATTGGACAAAACTGCGAGTAAGGTGTTAGCAACCTGGCCGAACTACAAGAGAGGTGTTATCAACCTGGTCAAACTACGAGTGAGGTGTTAGCGTCCTGGTCAAACTGCTAAAATCTATCATAATCTTTCGTTTTAGATCTGAAATTATGACTATTGATTAGTGAAGATTGTTTCCTTAGAGATTTTTTTGGATGGATATTTAGTATCTTTTGGCTCTTGAGAACTTTGAGTTGTTATCACCATATTTTTTATGATAGTCCATTGAAGACTTAATACGGGTTTATGAAATGGTGATTTTGATTTATAAGCCTTATTATGGTTATTGGTTTCAGGCATATTATATTATGGCTTATTTATTTGTTAAGTCACATATTTACAATATCGGTATCTCATCAATTTGTTAGATATAGTCTGACCCATTTATTTTAAAATACTCGGGTCACGCCAAGACTCTATAGGAATAGGGACTCGTTGTCCTTTGGATTTTGTGCTAGCATTGGAGTAGACTATTTTGACTGTTTCAATTTACTTCATCCTTGGATATATTGACATTTAGGAGGATATATCATGTTATTATTTAGTAGTCACTGAGTACCTAATACAATATTTTGGATGTGATGTATATATTATGTGGGTTTAGTAGTGATATTTTATAGACTCACATTTTATTATGTATATGACATATATTATTCCGTTGTGATCTATGACTCTGATTCTGTTTTATCTGTATTATATACCGTTCTGAATAATTTTAATCGATGTGTTTTTACTTTGTATTAGTACTGTACATGTCAAAATTTTTAGTTCAGATCCTCTAAAGGTAATATAGACATGTCAGTGTCGATAAAAAGATATATTCACATTCGATCGCCCTTAACCAGCCATATTCTCTATATTATTAGTGGACATTACTTATAATGTTCTTTAATAATATGGGTATAGAGGTAGGGTCGTTACAGCTTGGTATCAGAGCTGTGTTCAGAACATTTTAGCATATAATTGACACGGAGTCAAGATCTAAACATAGATGACCAAGAGTCCCATCCCTTGGGCGTGTGGTAGTAGTAATTTAATTAACTATTAGGAATAGGAATAAAAATGATTACTAGGTAATCATTGGGTCGTATTTGAAAATTTCATTAAGTATAAATGTCTTATATAGGAGTAAATCTCTAATCCAGAAATTAAACCTGCAGTTTTGAGTAATGGTTGATGGTATACCTCCTAAAGATATTGCAGTTTCAACTAGTGGTCGTGGTATATGAGAAGTGATTTTGACTCCCATGTAGATCGCTGAAATGGTTCGGACTGCCCAGACTCAAACTCTTGGTGCTCAACCAGATCGTTCCAATTTTGCCCATCTCTACAGTGATTTCAAACGGTTAGGGGTAACCATTTAAGGGGATCGAATCTATTAGAGAAGTTTAGGCATGGTTGATGATGTGCTAGCGCATTTTCACTTGCATGGATCTTGTAGACGCATAGAGAGTCCGAGTTGTTGCCAGTTAGTTGCAGGAGAGAGCCTTGGACTGGTATGATCAGTTAGAGGCAGATATTGCTAAGGAGTAGCTTACATGGGCTTTATTTAGACAGCGATTTGAGCTAAAGTTTCTACCAGAGGTTGAGAGAGAGGCAATGGCTAGGAAATTCATCACACTTAGGCAGGATTAGAAGTCAGTCACGTAGTATGTGGTAACGTTTAAGGCATTGTCCAAATATGGCCTAGACTCTATCAATACTTCGAGGAAGAAAAACCATAAATTTATATATGGATTGAGCAAGCCGTTGAGGAAGGATCTGTTGCTTCAGTTAGATGTATCTTTCGAGTCTTTAGTGGATTTTGCACTTTGCTTTGAGGAGGTAGAAAAGGATAGTGATGGAGTTAAAGCTTCTCAGTCTCAATCAAGTTCTTCTTAGAAAAGGAAGTAGCCTTGGAATAAAGGCAAGAAGGGGTTTCAAGGCAAGAAAGGAAAGAGTAGTGGTTTTTGTTCTAGCTTTCCTCTAGGTGTATGTTATAATTGTGGAGAGCAAGGTCATTTGATTAAAAGTTGCCCTAAACATCGCCGGACTCCTTCTACACCTTCTGCACCTTCTACTATGGTCTGTCACTATTGCAAGAAGCCAGGGCACACTGTTTTAACTTGCAGAGTATTACAGCAGAAACACCATGGCCAAGTGAATGTAGTTAGCTCAGCAGGTGGCATACCTCAGCAGCAATAGCAGCAAGGTATATCTCCTTCTGAATTAGAGGGCATAATTTTATTTAGAGGTTTACAAACGTGGGTACTCTTTGATATGGGTGCCTCATATTCGTTTGTATCGAAGGATCTCGCATATACTACCTTATTGGATTATGATGCCTTGTTACTTCTTTGAGGATTGAAAATCCTATTTTGGGATCTTTAACTCTCAGTTTGCTTTGTGAGCATGTGGAAATTATCTTGAATGGCGTATCTTTATTTGCTAATCTTCATGTTATTTAGTTTTTGGGTTTCGGTACGATATTGGGGATGGATTGGTTATCTTTGTATATGGCCCATATTTTATGTCCAGAAAGAACCATACTTCTTCGACATCCTCAATTTGGGGAGCGAGTTATTGTAGCCCTCGATGAAGCTAATCAAGATTCATCTATTTCTTTGTATGCCTTAGAATCTTCTATAGAGGAAGAAATTTCTTGAATTTCAGCTATTTCTGCTTTTCTCGATGTCTTTGAGCCTATTTTGGGATTGCTGCCAAAAAGGGCTATCGAGTTTAGGATCGATCTTGTTCTAGAAGCTCGACATTTTATTTTTCCTCCTACCGAAATGTCAGCTAAGGAGAACAGAGAGTTGATTAAACAGTTGACCGAATTAGAATCTAAGCAATTGATTCAGTCCGGCAGTTCTCCATAGGGTACCGCTGTAGTATTTGTAAAGAAGGTGGATGGAACTCTTTGGCTTTGTATTGATTATTGGAAACTGAATGAGCTTACCCACTTAAAATTATTATTGACTTCCCAAGATCAATAATATGTTCGATCGGTTATGCGATGCTAAGGTCTTTTCTCAGCTTGACCAAACTACCGGTTTCCATTAGCTCAGAGTGGTAGAGGATAGCATTTCTCTTACAGTTTTTCGAACTAGATATGGATCTTATGAATTGCTAGTGATTCCTTTCGGGTTAAAGAATGCGCCTACGTATTTCGTTGATCTGATGAATTGAGTCTTTCGAGAGTGTCTGATAAGTTCGTGCTGGTATTTATTGATGACATTCTAGTATATCCAAATCTAAGGAGGAACATGTTGAACACCTCAGAATTGTTTTAGAGACGTTGCAAGAATGAGTTGAAGGCGAAATTCTCTAAATGTCATTTTTGGCAGCAATGATTGAAGTTTTTGGGGCACGTTGTTTTTGGTAAAGGTATTTCAGTCGATCCCTCTAATATTGAAGCAATTTAGGACTCGAAGAGACCGGAGACCATTACTGAGATCAGGAATTTTCTCGGCTTAGATGGTTAATACCGTTGTTTCATTAGAGATTTCTTGAAAGTGGTTCTCCCCCTTACTTCCTTGACAAGGAAGATCGTGAAATTCCAATGGAAAGATAAGTGTGAATCAGCTTTTTAGAAGCTGAAGGATCTTCTCACTCATGCACCTGTTCTTGTTGTACCCGATAGGAATTAGGATTTGGTGGTTTATACTGAAGCTTGTGGATCTGGACTAGGTGCAGTTCTTATGCAGAGAGATGGAGTAGTTATCTAAGCTTCTAGATAGTTTAGACCGAGTCAAAGGTATGCTATCCACGATTTGAAGCTGGCGGCTATAATTTCTGCACTTAAAATCTGGCATCACTATCTTCTAGGAGAGAAGTTCATCTTATATACAGATATAAATCATTGAAATATTTATTTTCTCAGAAAGATCTGAATATGAGACAGTAGAGGTGGCTAGAATTTTTAGCTGCGTATGATATGGAAATTCAGTATACTCCTAGAATGGGAAATCGTGTAGCTGATGCTCTTAGCCGCAAGCATATAACGGTTATTTCTATGATGTTGCTAGAGTGGAAGGATCTGAAGACTTTATCTATCTGTGATATTCGCGATAGAAGTCCAGATTTGATATCATATTTGGTACTCACTAGTTTAGAAGCATGTCCATCTATATTAGACCGCATAACAGATGCTCAGAAGCAGGACTCTTTCTCTGACTGATATTTTCCAGATGTGTTATAGTGGTAGTCAGGAAATGACTGAGTATGCAATTGATAGCATAGGATGTATTCGGAGGCGTGGTAGGCTAGTAGTGCCAAATACTGATACACTCCATAAGGATATCACAGAGGATTGCCATTGATCTAGATGTACTATCCACCCAGGAAGTGGCAAGATGTATGCTGATATGAAAAGGCTGTATTTTTAGGAAGGGATGAAGCGTGATGTAGGGAACTTTGTGAAGCACTGCATGATGTGTCAGCTTGTTAAAGTTGAACATCAAAGACCTAGTGGACTTCTACATCTGTTAGAGGTTCCATTATGGAAATGAGATCAGGTATCTATGAATTTTGTTGATGGATTACCTTGTTTGAGGAGCGAACATGATAGTCTTTGGGTTATTGTTGATAGATTGACTAAATCGGCTCATTTCATTCTAGTGAAGTCAACTAGAACATCTCCTTATCTGGCAATGCTGTATATTGAGGAAGTAGTCAGACTACATGGCATTCCCGATGGTATTGTGAGTGACCGAGATTCGTTATTCACCAACGAATTCTAGAAGATTCCTCAGACTGCATTAGGTACGAAGCTGAATCTTAGTACTACCTACCATCCTCAGATGGATGGTCAAACGGAGTGAGTTAATTAAGTTGTTGAGTATTTTCTCCATTCTTGCATATTAGATTTTGGAGGTAGTTGGATTGATCATATCTATTTATCAGAATTTTCCTCTAACAATATCTTTCAGTCGACTATCGATATGGTTTCTTTCGAATCATTATACGGAAAGCCATGCCATTCTCCATCTTGTTGGTTAGAAGTGGGAGACAGATATGTGCTTAGGCCAGATTCTATTTTAGAAGCTTCTGAGAAGATAGAAGTTATCAAGCAGAGGACGAAGGAAGCCTAGAGCAGGCAGAAGTTCTATGTGGATCAGAGAAGAAAGGACTTGGAGTTGTTGTCAGAGATCTTATTTTTGTGCGAGTATCTCCATTGAGAGGAGTAATGTGATTAAGTAGATTAGGGAAATTAGCTCCACGGTTCATTGGGCCGTATCCTATTATTGAGTGCATTGGTGTTGTGGCATATCATGTTGTTCTACCCGATCATTTATCCATAATACACGATGTGTTTCATGTATCTCAACTCCACAAATGTCTTCGAGATCCCGAGTCAGTTTTAGAGCCTCCGTAGATTGAGGAACTCGAAATTTCTCTTGAACTGATTTATGCTCAGATGCCAGTACAGGTAGTGGCAATAGAGGTTAGACGACTCGAAAATAAAGAAGTTCCGCTGATAAAGGTGCAATGGTCCGGGAATCCCAAGGATTGTACCTGGGACACTCGCGAGTATATGCAGTGTATCCATCCTGAGTTATTTCCAGAGGCATGAGTCTGGTAAATTCTACTCTCTTTGATAATTGGTTAAATTTTAATTAAATTGATTATTAATGTTAAATCTTATTATAGATTCTTCTAAATAGCAATTGCGAGGATGCAATTTTCTTAAGCGGGGAATTCTATAACAACCCTATTAACAATTTTCTTAATTAATAAATGATTAATAGTTTTAATTGAGATTTTTAAGATTTAACTGAGTAATTAAATCTTTGTTTTAGATAATTGATTTAAAATGCTAAAAGAAATGAATTTTATCAATTCTTAAAGGAGGTTTAATTAGAATTTGAAATGTTATTATCAAATATAATCTCAATTTAAATTGAAATTTGCTTACATTTGATTATTGATTTTTTTTTAGGCTAAAATGATTTAAATTAGAAGGGAATATTATTTGGGTCTTATGTCGTTTTGAAGCCCATCTTAGACCAATCACATTCTAATACCTTTTCCTAAATATTATACCTTTCATAATTCATTCCATGCAAAGAATTCTCACTAGACATTTTCATTTCAAGGAAAATGTACTAGCATGTTTTTTGTTTCAGGTAATTACATTTGGGCCTTATTAAAATTTAAGCCTACCTAGCTAATGAAACAAAGCCTTAGAAAAAGAGAAATATAATATTAGTTTGGCAATATGGGCCTTAGTAAAAATGAACTTTAGCTTGCAAATCCTGTACGTGACTAATAAAGCTCACCTTTCTATTTTCATTCCAAGGCATTTTTGTTCTAGCAAAGCATAGAAAAAAACATGAATATCAAAACCCAAGAAAGCAAATCTCTAGCCCTGCTTCAATCAAACGAAAATCCAAATATTTTTTATAAATCAAAAGAAAG
This sequence comes from Allium fistulosum, assembly GCA_030737815.1. Lineage (NCBI taxonomy): Eukaryota > Viridiplantae > Streptophyta > Magnoliopsida > Asparagales > Amaryllidaceae > Allium > Allium fistulosum. Next base: position 757,684,628 of record CM060902.1, read on the forward strand.
TTGGTAAGCAGAACCTTGTTCTCTTCTCTATTCAATGATATCTTCAATTTAGTATTTTGATCCCTTTTAAATTCCAAATATAATAGTTTGGATTTCAAGTGTTGATAATAAAGCAAGTGAAGTGCAAGGCCATCAATTTTTGGATTATAAGGGAGTTATTCTCACAACTCTATATCTAATTTCTTGATTTACTTATATATTCACACATGAAATGAACTGTTAACTATATACAATAATATGTGGGATTGCTGCTAGTTGCGTGCATGAGATATAAGTGCAGATATGTGTGTTTGGGTGTAATTATGGTTGTTTCCATATTAGTACAATTGTGGTTGTGTGTTTATATTTATATATGTAATTTGTTTCATGCATGAGTTAAAGTGCTAGGTAGGGTGTGAATGACCTGCGTGTGTTGTGAGTTTGCGGAGTAAAGTGAAATACGGTTGTTTGTTTTTTATTATTCCTTTCATTATTGAAACATACATATATGTTTTTACATGCTTGTACATGCTTTACTAAACTTGCTTGTTAATGGCCTACCTATTTGTGTTTTTATTAAGTGTATGATTTTCAATAAAACTTGTTTTGTAACTTTAGTAGCCTAACTTTATGCATGTTCATGCTTTTATTAAGTGCATGCTTTTGCTGAAACATACACACACAAATATATATATATATATAGACACACACACACGCAGCTTAACTTGACATCTTTTAGTAGCCTAAAATTACATCAATATATATATATATATAAGTTTAAAATTTGCTTGTACATTTTTTTACTTTACTTGCCTTGCCAATTAACTTAGCTTGACTTGCCATTTATTTTAACAAATAAATTTTATTTCAAGCACGGTATAAAATGAGTACTTAAGTAGTTTCAAATTATATTTAAAAGAAATTTTCTTTTGCTTTTCAATTATTTTAAACAAATAAAAGGATTTTAAAACACTTTTATTTTATTTATTTGGATTTGGGGATTCTATTGAAATTTCATGCTTTTCTATAAAATAAAGAATTTTAATAAATAATTGAATTATCGGATTGGTACATGACATTTTGTACAATTCTTTCGCTTATTATTTTAATTTTTTAAATAGAGTTTGAGTGGAATTTACTAGCTTTTAGTAAATAGTGGAATTTCACTTTTTGGTATGGGACAGTTAGTTAGATTATGTCGATTAATAAAGTGAAAGTGAGCTATACTTGGATTGTATTATATTAGGGTGGTCGGATTTTAGGCCGATAGATCCTTGAGTGATGATGTCTCATTTTATATATCAATTTAAGAGGTGTTAGCAACCTTATCATTTGACAAAACTACGAGTAAGGTGTTAATGACCCAAGAAAACTTCGAGTAAGGTGTAAGCGACCTGACAAAACTACAAGTAAGGTTTTAGTGACCTGGCAAAACCGCTTAAGAGGCGTTAGTGACCTTGTCATAGGATGAAACTGCCAGTAAGGTGTTAGCGACCTGGCTGAACTATGAGAGAGGTGTTTGCGACCTGGTCAAACTACGAGTGAGGTGTTAGCATCTTGGTCAAAAATGCTAAAATCTATCATAATCTTTCGTTTTGGATCCAAAATTATGATTATTTATTAGTGATGATTGTTTCTTCAAAGATTATTTTGGATGGATATTTAGTATCTTTTGGCTCTTAAGAATGATGAGTTGTTATCACCATATTTTTTATGATAGTCCATTAAAGACTTGATATGGGTTTACGAAATTGTGATTTTGACTTATATGCCTTATTATGGTTATTAGTTTCAGGCATATTTTAGTATGGCTTATTTATTTGTTAAGACATATATTAACAATATCAGTAACATCTCTTTGTTAAATATAGTCTGACCCGTTTTATTTTAAAATACTCGGGTCAGGTCGAGACTCTACATGTGCAGGGACTTGTTGATCTTTGGATTTTGTGCTAGCATTGGAGTATGTTATTTTGACTGTTTCAGATTACTTCATCCTTACATATATTGACATTTAGGATGATATATCATGTATATTATTTTGTAGTCACCGAGTACCTAATACAACATTTTAGGTGTGATGTATATATTATGTGGGTATAGTAGTGATATTTTGTAGATTCACATTTTATTATGTATATGATGTATATTATTCCGCTGTGACCTATGACTCTGATTCTGTTTTATCTGTATTATATACTGTTCTGAATAATTTTAATTGGTGTTTTTATTACTTTGTATTAATACTATACACGTCAAAAAATTTAGTTCAGATCCTCTATAGGTAATAAGGACATGTCAGTGTTAGTACAAAGATATATTCACATTTGATTGCCCTTAACCAGTCGTATTCTCCATATTATTAACGATGTTACTTGTAACGTTCTTTAATAATATGGGTATAGCGGTAGGGTCGTTACATCTTGGTATCAGAGCTGTGTTCAGAACATTATAGAATATATAATTGACACAGAGTCGAGATCTAAACCTAGATGACCTAGAGTCCCATCCCTTGGGCGTGTGGTAGTAGTAATTTAATTAACTATTAGGGATAGGAATAAAATTTGATTACTGGGTATTCATTGGGTCGTATTGGAAAATTTCTTTAAGTATAAATGTTTTATATAGGAGTAAATCTCTATTCTAGAAATTAAACGTGCAGTTTTGAGTAATGGCTGGTGGTATACCTCCTAGAGATACTGCAGGTTCAACTAGTGGTCCTAGTAAATGAGGAGTGATTTTGACTCTCATATAGATCATTGAAATGGTTTGGACTACCCAGAATTATGCTCTTGGTGCCCAATCAGCTCGTTCTAATTTTACCCATCTCTATAGTGATTTTGGACGGTTGGGGGTAAACCATTTAAGGGGATCAAATCTATTGGAGAGGTTCAAGCATGGTTAAGGATGTGCTAGCGCATTTTCACTTGCTTGGATCTTGCAGACGCACAGAGAGTTCGAGTTGTTGCCAGTCAGTTGCAGGAGAAAGTCATGGACTTGTATGATCTGTTAGAGACGGATATTGTTGTGGAGAAGCTTACATGGGCTTTATTTAGACAGCAATTTTAGCTAAAGTTTCTACCAGAGGCTGAGAGGGAGGCGGCGGCTAGGAGATTCATCGCTCTTAGGCAGGATCGGATGGCAGTCACGTAGTATGTGGCAACGTTTGAGGCATTGTCCAAATATGGCCTAGACTTTATCAATACTCCAAGGAAGAAGAATGAGAAGTTTATATATGGATTGAACAAGCCGTTGAGGAAGGCTCTGTTGCTTCAGTTAGATGTATCCTTCGAGTCTTTAGTGGATTTTTCACTTTTCTTTAAGGAGGTAGAAAAGGATAGTGATGGAGGTAAAGCTACTCAGACTCAATCAAGTTCTTCTTAGAAAAGGAATTAGCCTTGGAATAAAGGCAAGAAGGGGTTTTAAGGCAAGAAAGGGAAGAGTAGTGGTTCTGGTTCTTGCTTTCCTCCATGTGAATGTTATAATTGTGGAGAGCAAGGTCATTTGATCAAAAATTGCCCTAAACCTCGCCAGACACCTTCTGCACCTTCTGGTGTGGTATGTCGCTATTGCATGAAGCCAGGGCACACTGTTTTAACTTGTAGATTATTACAGCAGAAAAACCAAGGTCAGGTGAATGCAGTTAGTTCAGCAGGTGGCATAGCTCAGTAGCAAGGTATATCTCCTTCTGTATTAGAGGGCATAATTTTATTTAGAGGTTTGCAAATATGGATACTCTTTGATACAGGTGCCTAACATTTGTTTGTATCGAATGATCTCGTATATACTACATCATTGGATTATGTTGTATTATTACTTCTTTGAGGATTGCAAATCCTATTGGGAGATCTGCAACTCTCAGTTTGCTTTGTGAGCATGTGGAAATTATCTTGAATGGCGTATGTTTTTTTGCTAATCTTCATGTTATTCAGTTTCTGGGTTTTGTTATGATATTGGGGATGATTGGTTATCTTTATATGAGGCCTATATTTTATGTCCAGAAAGGACCATACTTCTTCGACATCCTCAATTTGAAGAGCGAGTTATTGTAGCTCTCGACGAAGCTAATCAGGATTCATCTATTTCTTTATATGCCTTAGAATATTCTATAGAGGAAGAAATTTCTTGAATTCCAGTCGTTTTTGCTTTTCCCGATGTCTTTGAGCCTATTTTGGGATTGCTGCCAAAAAGGGCTATCGAGTTTAGGATAGATCTTGTTCCAGGAGCTTGACGTATTAGTCGTCCTCCTACCAGAATGTCAGCTATGGAGAACAAAGAGTTGATTAAACAGTTGACCGAATTAGAATCTAAGCAATTGATTTAGTCCAGAAGTTCTCCATGGAGCACCGCCGTAGTATTTGTAAAGAAGGCGGATGGTACTCTTCGGCTTTGTATTGATTTTTGGAAACCGAACGAGCTTACCATTAAAAATCGTTATCCACTTCCTAGGATCGACGATATGTTTAATTAGTTATGTGATGCTAAAGTCTTTTCTCGGCTCGACCAAACTACCGGTTTCCATTAGCTTAGAGTGGTAGAGGATGGCATTTCTCTTATAGCTTTCTGAACTAGATATGGATCTTATGAATTGCTAGTGATGCTTTTCGGGTTGAAGAATGCACCTACATATTTCGTTGATCTGATGAAACGAGTCTTTCGAGAGTATCTAATAAGTTCGAGCTGGTATTTATTGATGATATTCTAGTATATCCCGAATATGAGGAGGAACATGTTGAACACCTTAGAATTGTTTTAGAGACATTGCAAAAGAATGAGTTGAAGGCGAAATTCTCTAAATCGCATTTTTAGTAGTAACAATTGTAGTTTTTGGGGCACGTAGTTTTTGGTAAAGGTACTTCAGTCGATCCCTATAAAATTGAAGCAATTTAGGACTCGAAGAGACCGGAGACCATTACTGAGATCAGGAGTTTTCTCGGCTTAGCTGGTTACTACCGGCGTTTCATTAGAGATTTCTCGAAAGTGGTTCTCCCCCTCACTACCTTGACGAGGAAGAAATTCCAATGGAAAGATAACTGCGAATCAGCTTTTCAAAAGCTGAAGGATCTTCTCACTCACGCACATGTTCTTGTCGTACCCAATGGGAATCAGAATTTGGTAGTTTATACTAACGCTTGTGGATATGGACTGAAAGCAGTTCTTATGCAGAGAGATAGAGTAGTTACCTATGCTTCAAGACAGTTTAGACCAAATGAAAGGTATGTTACCCATGATTTGGAGCTGGCGGTTGTGGTTTCTGCACTTAAAATATGGTATCAGTGTCTTCTAGGAGAGAAGTTCATCTTATATACAGATATAAATCATTGAAATATTTTTTTTTTGAGAAAGATCTGAATATGAGACAGCAGAGGTGGATAGAGTTTTTAGCTGCATATGATATGGAAATTCAGTATACTCTTGGAAAGGGAAATCGTGTAGCTGATGTTCTTAGCAGTAAGCATCTAACAGTTATTTCTATGATGATGCTAGAGTGGAAGGATCTAGATACTTTATCTATTTGTGATATTCATGAATTGAAGTCCAGATTTGAGATCAGATTTGGTACTCACTAGTTTAGAAGCGTGTTCATCTATATTAGACCACATAGCTAATGCTCAAAACCAGGACTCTTCTCTGACTGTTATTTTCCAGATGTGTTATAGTGGCAGTCAGGAAATGACTGAGTGTGCAGTTGATAGCAGAGGATGTATTTGGAGGTGTGGTTGGCTAGTAGTGCCAAATACTGAAACACTTCGTATGGATATCACGGAGGATTTCCATCGATCTAGATATACTATCCACCCAGGAAGTAGCATGATGTATGCTGATATGAAAAGGCTGTATTTCTAGAAAGGGATGAAGCATGATGTAGGGAACTTTGTGACGCATTGCATGATGTGTCAGCTTGTTAAAGCTGAACATCGGAGACCTAATGGACTTCTACAGCCGTTAGTGGTTCCATTATGGAAATGAGATCAGGTGTATATGGATTTTGTGGATGGATTACCTCGTTCGAGGTGCGAACATGATAGGCTTTGGGTTATTATTGATAGATTGACTAAATCGGCTCATTTCATTCTAGTGAAGTCAACTAGAACTACTCCTTATATGGCGATGCTGTGTATTAAGACAGTAGTTAGACTACATGGCGTTTCCAGTGCTATTGTGAGTGACCGAGATCCGCTATTCACCGACGGGTTCTGGAAGAGTCCTCAGACTACATTGGATACAAAGTTGAATCTTAGTACTGTCGACCATCCTCAGAGGATGGTCAAATGGAGCGAGTTAATAAATTTGTTGAGTATTTGCTCCATTCTTACGTATTAGATTTTGGGGGTAGTTGGATTGATCATATCTATTTAGTAGAATTTGCCTACAACAATAGCTTTTAGTTGAGTATTGGTATGGCTTCTTTCAAAGCATTATATGGAAGGCCGTGCCGTTCTCCATCTTGTTGGTTAAATGGGGGTGACAGATATGTGCATGGGTCAGATTCTATTCGAGAAGCTTTTGAGAAAATAGAAGTTATCAGGCAAAGGACGACGGAAGCCTAGAGCAGGTAGAAGTCCTATGCGGATCAGAGAAGAAAGGACTTGGAGTTTACTATCGGAGATCTTATTTTTATGCGAGTATCTCTATTGAGAGGAGTAATGCGATTCAGTAGGTCAGGGAAATTAGCACCACGGTTCATTGGGCCGTATCCTATTGCTAAGCGCATTGATGCTGTGGCATATTATGTTGTTCTACCTGATCATTTATGTTGTTCTACCTGATCATTTACCCGGAATATATTATCTAAACCAGTATTATAATTTGAAACGCATATATATCCAAATCAAAGCAAATATAAAATATTTTTGAATGAGGGGAGGCTATGAATGATACGAACAGGGACTATATATGGTGTCGAGAAGTTACAGGCAGTGGATCTGGTGTTAGTGGGAGGCAACGACAAGCAAGCAGATGAAGGGTTGGATGGGAGGCGAACATCGGAAATAGCCGGAGGGAAGGTGGAGCAAGAATCGAGACGCGGGCTGGGAAGGCTTGGTGATGGGCGGATGCTTGGGGAGTGGTCGGCACTGCATGTCTGGGCTGGAGGGGAAGCTTTGGCGTTTGGCGAGGGGATGGCTGTGGAGAGAGGTTGGGTGAGCTGCCATGTAGAGGTTGGTCAAACCGTAGAGAGAGAACGGTGGATCTAGGCTGTGGCGGTGGTCAGGTGATGTGGGGCATGAGCATGAAGGGAGAAGTGGTGGAGGTAGGTTGATCGGTCGAAGACGAAAAGGGGAATAGGAGTAGCTTCAAACAAAATATATTTATGTCTCCTTATATATATATATATATATATATTTGTTTTGAAGAAGACAAATCGAAAGAAAACATAGGGGAGAGAGAGAGACCGGACACCTGAATGAATATATGTACCGACTTCTGTATAACCTGTTTATTATTATACGTATATATATTTTTCTATAAAACATAAAACAAAAATAAGGTAGAGAAGTTGAGACCCTTTAGGGAGATAACAATTTTCAGAAACAAAATATATAACTTAGATATAATACTATATTTTTATAAAGCACGAACATGACCCCAAAATGAACCAAACTATATATTAAAGGAAATATAAAAAGGCAAGGATAAATCAATAGTCAAAATGTTGAATTTAGGGAATATCTATGGTTAGTGACCATTCATAATCTCATGGCTGAAAAATGAAAGGACATGGAAAGCTAAAAGGCTCAAAATAGGTACCGATACGGCTAACCGTTTCGCGGCTTTCGTCGCGTACCGGACTTCGAAACACACAAATGAATATACTGCAGAGATTAGCACGACAAGACGAACAAAATGGTATATAGGTATCAGCGACATGCTCATCCCATCAAAAGTCGATATTCGTTGCTAAACTGCTGCTAATCTACCGAAAATAAGATAAACGGGGCTATAGCAGTTCAAATTTGATGAAACAAAATATGACGTCGCACTCAGAAAAGGTTTTACATTTTTATAATATAAAAATATACATATTTCGGAAACATTTAATTTCCATCAATTTAATTGATATTAAATTGAAATTGAAAATTACACAACATAATTTACTTCAATATTCTCTGATGAACATTTACCATTTGCTATATTTAAATAGACGCATACCAAATATCAAATTTTCATCATCAAATTTAATTGTTTAATTTGAAGCAAAATTTCAGTTAATTACGTTATAAAAACCGTTAAAATTTATGGGTCATTATAACAAACCACAAAAATCATAATTCTAATCATTGTAGTAATCAAAATATGTTCCTAAACATCTATCAAATCTGAAAATTAACCATTACATAGTTAAGTGCTGGTGATATAGCCATAATAAATAGTGACTACCACCAACTACTCTTACGTGCATCGATTCTAATTCTTATGCATTTTGCAAATAAAGGAATCACAACATGGTTATTGCCTCAACCCAGTATGATTTCAAAAGCAGGCTTTCACAAACCACTCATAAAAAAGTAATAATAAGCAAGCATAAGTGAAACATGTATGTATTTTGTACACTAATATCTTCTACCTATAATGACTTTCCACTCCAAACTACTATCACTTCTTTTATTGTTCAATAAATTAACTACATTTACAAAAAATTGTCATTTTAGTCAAATGTGATGGTAATTTTTCTACCAAACTTCATGTAGAATGTGTGTGTTTTGGAAGTAGGTAAAAGTGATAACCAATTAGTTACCACAAATAGTATTCATACAACTTACACAACATAAAAAACTTTTAAATATCAATCTACCCGTGTATACCTAATATCAGACACTAGCAATGTAGTTTAATTAAGAAACGTAAATGCCACTGTGCTTAATAGGTGTGATACTAAATTCTTAGCTTAAATTTTATTTAGTATCAATTGAATGTTGTTATAACAGCATAATCAAACATTTAAGGGTGTCTTCTTGTGCTATATGAAAGGGGCACAGGAAAGTGGGCATTTGAAAGGGGAAAGTTTAGGAGTTTACTAAAATAAATTTCTTGATAAGCTTGCTATTAAAAAGGTTAAGGCAAATACTTCATAGTGAAGCTTTGAAATCCAATTAAGAGATTAGGGAGGAAATAGTTCTAGGATCCAGTCAGAGATGAAGCTCTTCTTCATCTTATTAGATTATAATTTGTGAATGACTCACTTGATCCAAATAAAATATAAATTTGAATGCATGAATTGATGGTATATGAATTATTCAATACTACATGATTAATGGCATTCGCGTGATCTTTCCAATTATTTAAAACCACACAGTCTCGCTTTTGTTCAGTTACAAATTCATCTTTGTGTTTTTTTACTCGTATTTGTAAAACAAAATAGGTGAAAAACTTATGCAAGATTAAAAAATATTAAGCACCAATGCAACTACTTCATACATGAAACAAACATGGATCAAACACCCCACACCAAATTCTAAAATATGTTCAAGATAGCAGTACTAATTAAGTATTTGGCATAGATGACCAAAAGAACATGCAAATGGGTTATGAAAGAGGGAATATTAATAGAAAATTAGAGGGAATATATTAACGTTGGGTGACACACAAAAAAATATAACTAACTTATTTTAGAAAAAAAACCCGAATGCTCGCTTATTATTTACCTACCATAAAATACTACATGCATGATAGTCGACTAAAGATTATTTATTTTCATAAAGAAAATAGAATTTTAGGATGGACCTCAACACCTAACACTACTTGAGAATACAAAATTAAGAAAAATGCTTGAAAAAATAATAGTAACAAGCATTTATTTGCAAAATAATAATTAATAGGAATGTATGCTACAATAGCAAAAGCATCTATGTATAGAAAAGAGCAAGGCAAGTGAAGCGACAGGCTTTCCACCACCCAACAACTCTTTCATGTCTCTAGATCGCTTTGTGGGTGGCATTGTTGTATATTTAATACCATGTAGAAAAGGCTCATCGTCATTTTCTAGTGTTAGGTATGGTGTTCCTCTTATAGTATGCGTAGTATGATGACAATAAGACTTATATTCCCTAGTGACACTATTTATTAAATAGAAAAAAATTGCACCTAATGTGTAGTCGGTTTATTAATCAAAAGTTGATTAAATATATGTAACACCTACAAAAATGAACATGGTATGTGTAACGACCCAGAATTTCTGCCATTTAAAATTCATATATTTAATTGATTTTAAATATTCACAAGTAAAATTTTATAAGTTGATCAATAACTTATATTTGAAATATAGTGATTTGATTAGATAATTCAATTATTAATTTAATATTTGAAATTGTTGAAATAATTGGAATTTGAAATTAATATGAATAAAAATGATTTATAAAGTTGAATTAATTTCTAATTGAATTAGAATGATGTTAGCGAACTTTTGAAATTGAATTAAAAGTTAAATTTCAGAAATTGAATATTTTAATATTTAATTAATGTGTAAAATTAGTCATTTTTCAAACGGTCTCGGATTTTGACGAAACTAGTTTCATTGGATCTATAATGTTATATTATTGTAAGATTTCAAATTTCGTGTCAATCGGATTTACGATATGTCCGAGGCAAGCTAAAACGCGTAGAAATCTATTTAAGTGAATTTTAAATTTAAATAGTTGATTCAAAAACCTATCTACCAAATACGATCGAATTGGCTTTTGATATATATTCCATTGTGTTCGGAATAGGGGTAAAACATTTTAAACGCCAGGCGGCACGCTTCGTTTCGAGTTCGAAAATTTTTGGGATGAATAGTGTTTTAGAATTTTCTATAAAACCCCTGATTTCCTTCATTTTTCAAAACCCTAGTCAAAGCTAGGTCTAGCTGCCACTAATGGTTTGCACGGCCAGAAATTCTCCTCCTTCCTCGTTTTGCTTCCAATCCGTGAATAATTAGAGAAAACCTCCAACTACAAAATTAAAGAGCATGACGAGAACTACAGGATCAAAGGTCGTGATCGATTTTGGGATGGTGGATTTGCCAGAATTGGCTCATGAGTGGTGCGCGTTCGAGGGGTTGCTGCATGGCGTATGGGTGGCCGAGTTTGACCACATTTGGCATGTGGGCGTGGTGGAGGAGGGCGCATGTCATGGTGGTTCTTGATCGACGTGGAAGTCGATGATGGTGGCTCGATGATTAGGATTTTTGATGGCGGCTATGGGTTTGATTTGAACGTGATTTTCACGTACGGGAGGAAGAAGAAGAGCACGTCCCTGATGTGAAGGAGCAAAATCTAACGACCAGATTTAAGGTTATAAAAATATAAAATAAAATGTGAAATTATATTCTTTTAAATTCGTTCAAACTTTAAAATAGCGTAACTTTTTCGTACGAGGTCCGTTTCGCACGAAACAAGTTGTGATGGGTTCGTATTGACGAGCACTACATTATGGAGCTAGATTGGGATTTATTTGTGCTAGCAAAAATTTTGGTTGAAATTAAACGCTTGTTTAATTTTAATCGAAATAAATCGCTATCGAGACGACTACAACCAATGTGAGTACAACTCACTCTTTCTGACTCACTGATATTTTTATATAAGTGAGAAATAATTTATTATATGATGATTGATGATTGTTTGGCTGATATATGATATATTGTATATATATTGATTGGTATTTGAATATATACCTACCTAGTGGAGCAGATGACCCTATACGTTCCCGTGTATGAGCGGATAACCCTTTGTACCCGCATCTGCCTCGAAGTGGACATTGTACATATTTTCTAATATGTATATTTGTTGCAGGTGACAGGTTGGAGGGATCCAACTGGATTCCTCACCAGTATTGATTTATTTACAGATATTGTGATATATGCTGTTATCATATGATATATGATGTTTTGGTTGCCGTGATTGATGTATTTGGTGTTGTTGCATCATTGGGCCTATTTTGGTAATTTTAAAATGTTAAAGTGGTGATTTCAAATTAAAAGGATTTTAAAAGTGACTTGTCAATATACGTTATACTGAGTTTTAAATTGTTAAGGAATTGATATATTTTAAATAAATAAAAGAGATAATTTTTATGTTATAAAAATTATGGTTTTGTGAAATATAATCAGAATGTGATTTTTGAAATACGAAGTGATTATTTTGTAAAATAGTTTGAATGGGATTTTTGAATTATTATAAATGGTTTTATATACAAGATTTATAAAATTGATATTTTATAAATAAAAATAATGAGATTATAAAGGAATTTTATATATGGAAGTTTTATAAAATAGAAATGTGAATTTATAAACACTATTTTATAAATCTGAAACCAATTGATTTTGATAAATTAAATATAGAAGATTATTAAAGGTATTATATCCACAATTTTGGACAGTTGATTATCCTTTAATAAATGTTTAGAAATATTGGATTTGGTAAATGAAGTAAATCCATGATTTTGGACAGTGGATTATCCTTTAATAAATGTATTTAAATGTTGGATTTGGTAATGAATTATATTCACGATTTTGGAAAGTGAATAATATATTAAATAAAAAGAATGTTTTGGGAAGTGATATTTTAAATGAAATTAAATGTTTTGAAAGATGTTTTAAATTGTGTAAGTATCGAATGCATAGATTTCAACATTCATTGTTGAAATAGACGTTTTCGAGAAATAAGGAAATGATGGACTATAACACTGTTGTTATAGTAAATGATTTTCGAAAGAATTGTTTGTATAGTATTGGGATTTATATATCTATCTAATTTTCGAATCCCTATACTATTGATTTTGGGTTGTCGTAACGATGCTTTACGCAACATTCGTTTTGACCCAAATAAATGTGTTTAAAAGAATAGTTTCCTTAAAGAATAAAATATATACTTAATCAGGATTTAAGTATATATAATATTTTCTAAGTGTTGAAAATAAATTGAATTGTGAATCACTTATTATTAAGTATATGGAAATGTTTTCCAATATAGATGTTGAAATGATTTTTGAGATTATATCTTTTTAAAGATAATTATAAGTTAATATTTGGCAAGTGATTTGATTAATAGAAGATTAATTAAAGGGCCTAGTGATTGTATATGGTGCTAAATATTTGTTTGTTTGCTTTGATAGCTAAATAACCGATTATCAAACTTGGCCAAAATTTTAGTTCCTCAACTTTATGTGGGAACTATTTAGTCGTACACTTAGTACATAGTCTTCTGTATAGGCTTGATTATCGTTTGTGTTGAGGATGTTGATTCGTATAGTGCAGAGTATTACTCCAATCTATCGAGCTTCCTTCTTGGCCCGAAGGATAGCAAGTTGAAAGTTGGAGACGTGATAAGTCTACGAGACTTAGTTGCTGTGTGAGGTTGAGAAACGCTTTTGCGTTGTTGGTGCGAAGAGACCGGGATCATATTTATCTTAAAACCACTTCGGACCAACATATATGCGACGATTGTGCAGGTTGCTTATAATGATATCGATATTCCAGAGTTTCATAGTGGGGGACTGCATGATGATCGTTTGGGGTTAAAATCCTAATATACATCCAGTAGCAGTGGTCTATTCATTATGAAATATCCAATGCAAGGACTATTCGCTACTAATCCTAGGGATTTCCCGAGAGGATGTGATAGGAAAGTACCTTCGGTTTGTCCTGTTCCTGGACAACTTGTATGGATGTTTGTTTGACATTGCATTTCTACAGATTACGTACATTGGTTTTTACAAACGTACATATATGGTGACGGAGAAGGCAAATTCTCTTAGCTTAACACCCTCCTTGAGACGTATGAGTTTAAGGGTTGTATTTTTGTGGAAGGCAATTAGTAGTCAACGGAAATGGCCGTGTGGCATTCAAAGTGATGCGATTGTGATATGTGAAAGGTAATCGTTACCTCTTCAGGCCTCATCAACCGGAAATGACCAAAACAGGGTTAGATGCAGCAGGGCTATATGGGTGACTCCCATTAGGGTATGATCATCCTCTTCTAGATGTATCTTTACACGCTATGACATCGTCTATCTGATTATTGTGGTTTGTATGCTAGAGGGCCTCGGTTAAAGGTCAGTAACAACCGGAGGATGACATATTCGGTACCATCTAGTTATAGAGGTGGGCCGGTCTTGTGGTGGTAGAGGGCAGATGTTCTGTGCCTCGGGACATCCATCTAGAGGTGTACCCCTTCGGAAGGTAGTCCCTTCACCTGGTCATTTGTATGGAAATACAAACTCCACTACGTACCTGCCATTTCTATTGTATTACCCATTTTGGGCTATATGCTGGAATTTAATCAATGTAATAATTTCGGCTATGATTAATATTATTTGTATATAGTAGACACTACTATAATATCAGATGATTTGATATGAGATGTTTTAGTTATCGTAAGGTAAAAACATGTCCGTGTTTATGTGTGGACTTGTCTTACGAGATACTTTTGTTTTGATAAAAGAAACGTTTGGTAATCTAATAAATTCAGTTGAGTGTGTTTCTCACGCTGGTTTACCAGACTAATCCGGGCGTTCTTCCCTTTCAATGCTCGGGTCATACCGAGTATATTTACAGGTTCATATTGGTGCTTTTGGAGCTTCAGCAAGAGGGCTGGAGATCTTCATTTTCGTATACACGTATCTATTTATTATCCACTGCTTAGTTGTTGTTGTTGTATATTATCGGCAATTGTGAGGACAGGTTATTATAACTGTCCAGGCTGATAACTATTGATTGATTGTTGACTCTAGTTGATGTATGTATATACAGTTTCTATTTTGTAAAGATCATTGATATGATATTATATGTTTTCCGCTGCGATGTGAGATTCTGTATTGTTCTGTTTAGTTCTATCTTCTCTCTTTCTTCTCTTCTCTTCTTCTCTCTTCTTTTCTTTCTCTTGACTTTCTGTCGGTCTGTGCTTTTTGGGTCGGACATGTGTGGTTTAGTGTCGATTCAAAGGGTACGGATTTGTGGGTCATCACACATGGTATCGGAGCTTAGATTTTGTATATTCCTAAGCTTTGATGTGTACTCAGTATAGATAGGAACAGTAGCACCCTAGATTGAGTTTGAATGTACTATATATATGAGCGCGTATTTGTTAGTGAATATAAAATGTTTTATTTTGTGTTTGCTTATCCGTTGAGTTATTTGTGAATTCTGGTCGGTATGTGGGACGCTATATTATCGATAGGGATTTCCAAACACTTAAACGAGGCAAGTCGACATAGTATTATTTTAAACTGGGTAAATGAAATAATTTTACCTCGATTATATTTTATATATAAAAGGAATAATTTTTCAGGAATTATTAAAGTGTATATAAATTGATTGTTTGGTTGTTTGGAAATGTAAATATATATAAGTTAATAAAAGCTGTTTGAATAATCTAAATAAAAACAACAATTGTTAAAGAATAAATTCTATAAGCAAATGAATTATAAAGTATGGAAATTATAATTAATATGATTTACAATTGTGAAATAATCTTATATATATGAAATGAAACAATATGAATATATTTATAAATGTGAGTTATAAATAAAAATGGATTTGAACTAAGAATTCGAAAATTTGAATCTTGTTTATTTTGAAAGTTATTTTTCAAAAATAAAAGAGATTATATTATTATTATAAATCTAAATAAGATAAATAAATTTGGAATGATCTTATATAAGTAAAGTAAGATAGTGAAATTATACAAGTAAAAGAGTTTATAAATGTGATTTATGAATAAAAGGATTTTTGAAAGAATAAAAAGCACTGAATTCACTACTATTGCTGGGAAATAATAAGGGTGATGACTGCAGCATCATCAGTATCATTTTCGAGTTTCTGTGTGATAGATTTGCTACCAATAGTAAATTGAAATTTAAGTTTTATTTTGATAAACAAATTTGAATTTAAAATCCAAGTTGAAATTGATAAATATAAGTAAAATGAGTTTTGGACTTATAATATGAAATAAAAAAAATTAACTTTGGTAAAGTTGAAATAAATTTGAGTTAGTATAATAAGATATGTGATTTGAAATTATAAAAATGTGAATGGAAGTATACTTAGGTAAATGTTTATGGAGTTATAAATTTATAAGTGGAATAATTTATAAAGTGAGAAAAGATAAGTAAAACAAATTGTTAAAATGGTTAAACAGTTTTGTTAAGTAAAACAAAATCTGATTTTGAATGGTGATATGAATTTGACTAAGTAAAAGTTAAATAAAATAGGATTTGAATTAAATTAGTAGTGAACTTAAGTTGTATAGTGAAAGTAAATGCAAGTGAGTTGAAATGAAATATAACTTAAGTAATGTTGAATAAAGTTGATTTTGGTATCGAAGTAAATTAAATAAATTTGGTAATGTTGGATATGCAATGGTTGTTAAATGAATGTTAGTTGATTGAATAGAAATTCATATGAAATTGAATAATTAAATTGAAAGCTAAATAATTGAATCCAAAGTGGAAGTAAGTAAAAGTAAATAGAATTGAATTTGATTTGAATTGTAAGTGAACAAACTTGAATGTAAATTAGTGACTGTAAACTAATTGAATTGGAATAAATGAATGTTAAAATAAAATCCAATGTTAGTGAATCAAATGTGAATAAATTTGAAAATCAATTCGATGAATATTAATGTAAAGTGAATTTATATTGGTTTATTGGATGTTAGCTGGATGATAGTTGTTTGATGGTTGGATTGTTGCTATTGATTTGCATTTGCTATATTGGCATATATAGTTGTGTATTGGTATATGTTGTATATTGATATTACTTTCATATATACATGTTTCTCATTATTTGTTGAGTATTTAGTAGGTGCGGATGGCGCTTGCTTCGTATTTGAGCTCGCTTTCATGCTATATTAGCCATATATGCTTGCTAATAATATATAAGGTACATATCTCGGATTACAAATCGTACTTTTAAAAATTTTTCCCTATGGGATGCCTCATCCTCGATGATGAGATGTATATTTGTGATATATATATGTTGTGATCCTACTACGATCGAACCGCGCAAAGGAGACGTTGGCGAAATTTTTTGAAAATTTAAAGAGTTAGAAAATTTTTGAGAAAAAATTGGAAATTTTTTTGATAACTAAAGTTTTTTTATTGAGTTATAAAGTTAGACGATATTAGTTGGTTTTGAAAAGATAACTAGATATGTATTTGAAAACTTAGAAAGTTTTTGTAAGAAGTTTAACTTAATGATTTTGGAAAAGCTAAAATGTTTAAATGAATTTGATATCTAATTTGAACGATTTTTTTGAAAAGTTAATGGATTTTGTGACTTTTTCTTACTTGATAATTTCGAGGACGAAATTCTTTTAAATAGGGGAGAATGTAATGACCCAAAATTTCTGTCATTTGAAATTCATATATTTAATTGATTTTAAATATTCACAAGTAAAATTTTATAAGTTGAATAACTTATATTTGAAATATAGTGATTAGATAATTCAATTATTAATTTAATATTTGAAATTGTTGAAATAATTGGAATTTGAAATTAATATGAATAAAAATGATTTATAAAGTTGAATTAAATTCTAATTGAATTAGAATGATGTTAGAGAACTTTTGAAACTGAATTAAAAGTTAAATTTCAGAAATTAAATATTTTAATATTTAATTAACATGTAAAATTAGTCATTTTTCAAACGGTCTCGGATTTTGACGAAACCAGTTTCATTGGATCTGTAATGTTATATTATTGTAAGATTTCAAATTTCGTGTCAATCGGATTTACGGTTCCGGGGCAAGTTAAAACGCGTAGAAATCTATTTAAGTGAATTTTAAATTTAAATAGTTGATTCAAAAACCTATCTTCCAAATACAATCGAATTGGATTTCGATATATATTCCAATATGTTCGGAATAAGGGTAAAACATTTTAAAAGCCAGGAGGCACGCTTCGTTTCGAGTTCGAAAATTTTCGGGATGAATAGTGTTTCAGAATTTTCTATAAAAGCCCCTGATTTCCTTCATCTGTCAAAATTTTCGGGATGAATAGTTTTTAATATTACTTTTATACTATAGATTATATATTTTAAGATTACTTTCTAAAACACTTTTATAAGTTTAAACTATATTCAAAATGGTTTACAAAGTTTAGAAATTGTTTTGACATGTTTTAGAATAGAAATCATTTTAAAGCAAAATTTATTTTCAAAAATAACATAGGCATGTCGACATCCCTCATCCCACCATGTCGACATGGTAACCGTAGAATTCAAATTTCAAATTTTCAAAAGAAGTGTATTCGTCATAACCTTTCACGAATGGACATGACCGCTGTTTTCCTATAAATACCAGTTGTTTTCAACAAATTTTAATTTAGTTTTTCTTCATTTCTTCACTCCTTATTCTCCACTCAAATATTCTCTTATATTTCTAATGCTTTAACAAAACTCTGCCAAAATTCTAAGTGAATCAAACTCAATCATCTATAGTTTGATTCTCTGCCACTCTCTCTCAAAGATCTCAGTGCTATTCAGAGTTATAGGATCATTTGTAATCAAAGAAGTGTATCGAGTCTCTCTATCAAAGTGTGATTAGAAATGGTGTGATTGTAACCCGTAAATCAATTGGGTGTGATTATAGCCCGTAAATCAATTAGGTGATCTTGTAGCCTGGTTAAATCAAGAGAGTTTGCCCTGGACTCAGAGACAGGAGGGTGTATCTCGTGGCCTTGAAATTGAGGTTGTAATATCGATATTATATTTGAAAAGAAATATGCACAAGAAATTGTCTGGGACTGAATGTAGGGTACCTCCGAACCAGTATAAAATTCAGGGTGCACTTTCCTTTATTGCTTTTATTTACTATTTGCATCTGTGTCTAGTTTGTTTCTATGTTTGTGAATTGCATCTGTTTGTGTTTAATTTGAAAAGATTTCAAAAAGATTCATAAAATTAATTAAACACTATTCACCCCCTAGTGCTAATCCAGCCTTAAGATCCATAATTCACATTTCCAACACTTGGTATCAGAGCATTGGTTTTCAAAGTTTTCATAATCTGATTTTTGAAAAGTTTTCAAATGGCTGTCAACACTGGTAAAGTCAACACTATCACTAGTTCAATTGTAGAGGGTTGGTCTACTACCAGATCGTCACTTTTTAATGGCAGTAACTATGCATATTGGGCATGTAGGTTGAAAATCTATTTACAAGTAATAGGATTCGACACTTAGAATATCACACAAATAAGTACATTGAACCCACAACTGATTTTGCACAATGGACTACTGAGCAAAAGACTGTTGCACAAATAAATTCCAAAGCCATGAATATTCTATCTGTTCACTTGATAGGAATGAGTTTAATAAAGTGTCTATCTATAAGTCTGCATATGAGATCTGGAAAAATTTGCAAGTTACTCATCAAGGAACAAGTAAAGTTAAACATACCAAAATATCTATCTTGACCAATCGGTTTCAATTATTCAAGATGAATCCAAATGAGTCCATTTCAAACATGTACAGTAGGTTTCAAGACATTGTGCACTCACTAATTTCATTAGGAAAGAACTTTTTCGAAGAAGATCAAGTTAGAAAAATTCTGAATTGACTCACTCCTGAATGGGATCAGAAGACTCTTGCAATTGAAGAGGCTAATGATATTAGTACTCTGAAAATTGAAGAATTGATTGGGAATTCGATGTTGTTTGAAGTACAAATGCAAGGAAGAAGAGAAAGCAAGGCCTCATAAAAGAAGTCAATAGCGTTCAATGTAATAATATATGGTTCAAACTCAAATAGTGACGACGATGAAGAAATTGCCTCGATGAGAAGGAATTTTAAAAAGTTTCTAAAATATAGAAAGATGAACAATTACAAGATAAATGATCACAAGAATTCTAGAAATAGTAATGAGACTCAAAACAACGTCATATGCTACAATTGTGATGAGCCAGGCCACTTAAAAAGAGATTGTCTGCATCCATATAAACAAAAAAATTCTCCAAGTAATGATTCGTCATAGTAAAAAAAGAGAGCATATACTTCTACATTGGACGATTCAGATTCATCCTCTAGTGATGAAGATCAAGAGACAGAAAATTCAAACATGTGCTTTACAGCTATTCACGAATCTGATGATCTCGGAAATATAGATCTAAAAATAGGTACGCATTTAAATTATATTGATTTAAATTGCTTATTTGAATGTTTGATTGTTTGCATGTTTTGAAATTACTTGTTGTTTGAATTTAAAATTTTGATTTTCAAAATTATATTATTTTAAAATTAAAATATTAATATTAAAGTGTTATTATATTTAATTTTATTTTAGATAAAATATAAATTAGATATAGGATATATATATATATTAAATAAAATAAGAAAAATAAGTCACATGATTTAAGGGGCCCATGTCGACATGACCCTACCCCCCATGTCGACATCCCTCCAGAAATTTGAAATTCAAATTTGAATTCAAAACTTTGAATTTCCCTCCACCTTTTCAACAACTCCAAAGCTCTGAAAATGTGTCTCTTGACCAGAGAACATGACTCTTAGATATCTATTTATCTTCTTAACTTTATCCTATCTTTTCACTTTCATTTCAAAATTCAAACTCTCTTTCAAACTCTCAAGCTCTCTACTTTCTTAAAAAACTGTTCCCTCAAGCACTCCATCTACCATTAAACCGTCCAAGGCCACCAAAGAGTTCCTCTACAATGATCCGGAAGCTATCAAGGCTTACATAAGCTATGTAAACTTTGGAAAGGTCCATATGGGAAAATTTGCTATCTTTAATGATTTTTCTTCTTATGAAATCAATGTTCTTTTTGAAGAGAATCAAATTCTTAGCTTAACTGATGATTCTCAAAATGATTTTGTTTGTTATCCGAATCTTGTCAAAATGTTTTATGCAAATTTGAATCATGGTTTTTATGAAGGAAACGAAGGGGAAGTGTGGAGTAGCGTTAAAGGATCGTGTATTGTTTTAAATAATGAGATTTTGGGTAATATTCTTGGTTGTAAGTATACGGGAATGGATCTTTCGGATTTTTAAATTGATGAACATGATCGTGAGACATTTCTTCACATTTTTAAGGAGATGATAACTTTGAGTTTATAAACCGAAATTTCTGTCCTAAAGCTAGAATTGTAAACCTTCTTTTGCAACATACCATAACTCTAAGACCGAGTAATTTCAATCACCCTATTTTAAAAGTTTGTAAGGCTCTTTTTGCAATTTTTGGGCACTATGACATTAATTGGGCGCAAGTGATTTTGGATGAACTTCGTCCCAAAATTTTTACTTTAGGTGAAAACACTTTATATCATAGGATTTGTCTCACTCGAATTTTAACTACTTTGGTGTTGATTATAAGAGGGAGGAGTTCGTTTCCAGAAAAGTGTTTAATCATGCTAACATCTCTCTCATGAAAATTCCGTTTGTGTTGCAACCATATGAAACACTTGCCGAAAAGGATGAGAGATTGGCTCATGAAGAGATGGAAGAAAAGGAGGAGGAGGAGAAAGAAGGGGAGGAGATGGAAATTGAAAAGATAGGAGAGGAGGGAGAAGAGACTTCATTGGAAAGCATCGAATACCTTATCACTCCTAACAATCCATCCAACAAAATGCTTCTCAAGAACTAAAAGATTATCGTGGAAAATCAACGGATTCTCAAAAGATCCGTTAGTAAAATGTTGGACAAGATTTCCACCAAAATGAACAAGTTCTTTGGGAAATTGAGTCGCAAGCTTGGATTATCATCATCTTCATCATCCTCTAACTAATACTAGTTTCATTTCATGTTGTATTAGCTTGTATCTCTCTTTAGTTAATGTTATGTATCGTTTATGTAATGTTAACTAAATTTATCAATGAAAATCTTTTATTTCTGTTTATTAGCTCTAAAATATCTCTGGAATGCTTATTATTATATTATATAAGTTCATATATAGACTTGTATATAATATAAAGAAATAAAGAAAATTGCCAAAATTAACAGGGGCATGTCGACATCCCCTTACCCACATTATCGACATGTAACGGCCAGAAAATGGTTTTTGTTTTGAAATTGAAATTGACTTAACTACTTTGTGTCTTTTCATTTCAAACGACTTTCTAGCTCTTTAAATACCCGTTTCTTCCAGAAAAATGCATACTGTTAGTTCTCTTTATTTTCTATTGAATTTCTACATATTTTATCAAAAAATGACCTCTCCTATTCATCATCTAAGTGAGAATCTTGAAGAAACTCTCAAATCCTTCAAGAACATACTTACTTTTATCCTTCGTAATCAACGTTACTTAGAATTAAGCCAAATGCAGATGATAAAGGAACAAGAAAGGCACTTCGATGCCATTCGATGGATGATCTCTGCCCTCAACAAAGAAGAACTTGAAGCGAATCCAGAAGGAACTCTGAACAAAGATAATGAAGAATGGAATGCTATAAAGGCAGATCCTATCTTCGGTGAAGAAGGATGGGTTCAAGTTCCAAGAAATGTTCAATTTGAAATATGTGGTTCGATTTACTTTAATTTGGTTTGAATTGTTTGGTTTGATTTGATTTGATTAGGTATGGTTTGGACTGATCTGAATATAGTGTGTAATATATGATTGAACATGGTGTGGTTTGATAAGAACATGATGTACGTATTGATTGATTATGTTTGAAATTTTCATATCCCTCACATTTACCTTACTATATTTTATTCATATTATTATCCGTATCATTTATATTCTACTATACTGTGTTATTATCCTATAAAGTGCTATATTATAAGATTTAGGGGGAGTTATGTAGTTTAGGATAAGTTTTCATTGATGACAAAGGGGGAGAATTATAAAATAGGTTAGTTAGGCTTAGATTAAGGGGGAGTTGTTGGAATAAGGGGGAGTCAGAGTGGAATCAGAGTTTGGTGGAGTATATTTTATAAACATAGGTTGTCATCGTAAAAAAGGGGGAGATTATTAGTTCCTGAGATGATGGTTTTAATGACAACAACCTTAGGACTTGTTATAAAATATAAATACTAATATTCTTGTCTAGATATATGTGTATATGTAGGATATATATATATATATATATGTGCAGGTACTGAGAATGAAGACTGTACGGTATAAAGATTCAAGACTGAGTATAGAGATTCAAGACTGACGAATACAAGATTGAAGAAATCGAGACTGAAGACTCATGAGTATCAAGAGTTCAAGAGTTTAAGATATCAAGATAAATAATAGAGTCTAGATTTATGTTAAAACTTCATAATAGCACTAAAATCTTTATTTAGATTTTAATTGTGGAATGGAATCCACCTTCTAGCTTTAATAGTTGGATGGAACCCACGACCACTTTAGTGGGATGGAACCCACGACCTTCTCTAGTGGAATGGAATCCACGAAATTTTCAAAATGATTTATTTTTTCAAAACTATCTTTTTAAAGTCATCTCTATCAATTTAAATATTTTAGCCTTAATTCAAATACTATTTTTAATCATATTAATTTCAAAATCATCTCTTGTTTTTTAAACAATCTCTTGATTTTAATATTTTAGCTTTAATATATTTTAAAGGAATCTATACTTAGTTTTTAATGTTACTTTTATATTATAGATTACATATTTTAAGATTGCTTTCTAAAACTCTTTTATAAGTTTAAACTATATTCAAAATGGTATACAAAGTTTAGAAATTGTTTTTTCAAGTTTTAGAATAGAAATCATTTTAAAGCAAAATTTATTTTCAAAAATAACATAGGCATGTTGACATCTGATGCAGCCCAGATTGATCAAGTGTTAGGTCGCGAGCGACCTAACGAGCTCTTGAGTCAAGAGCGACCTAACGAGTCGCAAGATAAGGAATTACGACCTAACCAGAGGCAAGAGGAGGAGGCTGCAACACGCTGTAATAAGTCGCAGGCTTTAGGTCGCGAACGACCTAGCGACTTACGAGCTAACGAGTCAAGGAATTCGAGTTGTTCGAAGGAAGCCTTAGGTCGTATGCGACCTAGTGAAGATTCGCGAGTTAACAAGCAACATTCTTTAGGTCGGTGGCGACGTAATGAGGATTCGCGACCTAACCAGAAGCGCGAGCAAGGTATCGTGATGGGTCGCTCAAACGAGCTACGACCTAGTAGTGGAAACAGGAAACGAGCTACGACCTAATTCCCACAGACCGCTTTCTTTAGGTCGCTCGAGTGATAGGTCGTGTGAAGATTGTCATGGAGAGTTGTTCCTAGGTCGCTCAAGTGATAAGTCGCTGCAGCCTTGGGTCGTGACTTTGTTAAGTCGATATGAACTAAGTCGCTATGTTGTATTTCTGTTAAGTCGCGTATTGTAATAAGTTGTATGTACTTAGGTCGTTATGAGTTGAGTCGTATACCGTATTGTGTTGTGTTGTATGGTATTGTATTTGTTTTGTAATTAGGTCATTAATGACCTTGTTTAGGTCGTAGGTCGTAGGTCGCGTGTGTGTCACTGTTTGTACTAAGTCGCATGTTATAGGTCGCAAACGACCTAAGTGTTGTACAGATTTTTGTTGTGAGAGTTGTAAGCCTATAAATAGGCGGGAGGTATCATTTGTAACAGGGTAGTTGATTTTGAATAAAACTTTGTTTGAGTGCTTTGTGCCTCTTTCTCAAATTGGTAGTTGAGTGTGATCTCCTATCTCCACCTTCGGTTAATCGAGTGCACTCGATTCAATGATTGCTGAAGCCGATTCATGGAATCTAGTGCGCTAGATCAACGTCGAAGAATCGTAGATCTTTAAACACGGTATCGTGCGCGATCAACGTGTTTGGGATAGCTAGAATCCGGTATCTTTGGATCAACGGATTTGGGCCATTCGGTATCTTCTACACCATCGATTGCTACTTTCATCGTCACATACGTTTTTGTTATTCTGCTGCTGCATCAACATCCCTCTTCCCCTTATGTCAACATGGTAGCCGTAGAATTAAAATTTCAAATTTTCAAATGAAGTGTCTATTTGTCATAACCTTTCACGAATGGACATGACCGTTGTTCTCCTATAAATACCAGTTGTTTTCAACGAATTTTAAGTTAGTTTTTCATCATTTCTTCACTCCTTCTCCACATAAATATTCTCATATATTTTAAATGTTTTAACAAAACTCTGCCAAAATTCTAAGTGAATCAAACTCGATCATCTATAGTTTGATTCTCTGCCATTCTCTTTCAAATATCTCAGTGCTATTCAGAGTTATAGGATCATTTGTAATCAAAGAAGTGTATCGAGTCTCTCCCTATCAAAGTGTGATTGGAAACGGTGTGATTGTGGCCCGTAAATCAATTAGGTATGATTGTAGCCCGCAAATCAATTAGGTGATCTTGTAGCCTGGTTAAACCAAGAGAGTTCCCTGGACTCGGAGACAGGAGGGTGTATCTCATAGCCTTGAAATCGAGGTTGTAATGTCGACAATATATTTGAAAAGAAATCTAGACAAGAAATTGTGTGGGACTGGATGTAGGGTAACTTCGAACAAGTATAAAATTCTGGCGTGTTCATTCCTTTACTGCTTTTATTTACTATTTGAATCTGTGTCTGGTTCTATGATTGTTTCTGTGTTTGTGAATTGCATCTGTTTGTGTTTAATTTGAAAAGATTTTAAAAAGATTCATAAAATTAATTAAACACTATTCACCCTCCTCTAGTGTTAATCCAGCCTTAAGATCCGTAATTCGCATTTACAACACTTCCATAATCTCATACATTGGAGCTTGGTTCTTATAGTAGATGGTATATAGTAATGATAAAGTTCATAATCTAATGACCATTATTCATAGGATGATTTTGGTTCGGGCGTAGCATTATTGATTTAGCCATATGCTTTTTAGGGACCACAAGCCATAGTTTTCTACAAGTGAGTGCAATCCTAGCATTTTGTAACAAGTCTTTATAATTCACACCATTTAATATGTTTTCCTCTAGAAATTGCTTAATTATTGCCATCATATCCAAGCAGATTATTTAGAGTAAATTAAATAACATCACACTTGTTCTTATATTTAATAGATTGGTTTATTATTATTTTAAATCTAATAAGGCTCTTACTAGATTTTGCATCTCTTTTAAAATTCTCAACCCAGTAGGTTTTAGTATCTATTTATCATGTTACTACAACCTTGAGGGTGATTAAGAAATTATCATCCCCCCAAATGGTAAGAAACAATTTACTAATTATATCTCTTACATAATTCCTAGCCGTACATATACTTGCTTCGAATCATTTTATGACATAGATGGTGCTTATCAAGCCATAAAGAACATAAGTTACTCTCTGTGCATTATTTCACGATTTCATTAGGGTAATTTCTAACCTCAGAGGGTTCTCAATAAAGTTAAAAAAAACATTCTTATCAATCTAGGAGCAATATAAACATCACTATAAACATTTTATGGCTTGAGGGTACTCAACAAGCATAAGTATGTATAATACTCTATTTATATTTTAAATGATAGAGGGAAAAATTATATTTAAATTCATATCTTAAAATTTTGAGTATTATAGACATTTTAAGGGAGATTAGTATGTTATCCTATGATATCATATGTCTTTACATCTTATGTATACTCCCTTAAGATTGTATGGGTTTTAGTTCATTTAACCTCCCTTTTATACATATGTGTCATATATTTATACTACTTTCAATTTATTATAACATTTATAATTTTAAAGATATATGTGCATTCAAACATGCATCTTTATTAATTAAACTTTTTAATTAATGTAAATATAACTTTTATTTTTACATAAAATTTAAAACAATTTTAAATCTACATTTTTTAACTTTATAAAATTATATTTTTATTTAAATTCAAAACAATTTTAAATTTTAATTTATAATATTCAAATACACATATTTGAATCAAATTAAGGCACATTTTCGGGCTTCCATTAAGGGCACACCCATGGAACGAACCACTTTGATGAGCCAAAGCAGGTAGCTTTTCTATTCATAAGAATGTTACTTAATTAGAGTAACATTCTCCTTAGTTGAACACTCTTTCCTTAAATACTCATCTAATTCTATATTTCAAGTGATAGCCTTATGTCTTGGTTAATTACTTGTGTTAATATAATGTTGGCTCTAATATCATTTTTTAAGCTAATGCATTTGTAGAAAGAGTCAAATTTCAAAAGAATTTCCTTCTATTAATTTTGTTCTAGATCTTTAGTCTATATTATCATGAATAATATAGTTACATTAAATTATATTTTTTAAGTAATTTCAGTGTAGTAAATTGTATCTTTTGAAACTAATCCTATTTTAATTTCAAATTTGATAATTTTTTAGTTTAACTTAATTTTACTTCAAATTTAACTAATCTTATTTTAGGCTTGTAGGTTTTATAGTTTGTTCGTTGTTAAGTATTCATGATGATTAACAACACATGAAATATAAAATGATATACACTAATCTAAATGAGTTATGGAACATACACCATGGGGTGCTTAAGTAATTAGGATGATCACATTATATATATGGTGCATTAAATTATAAAATTATACATATATATAATATATGTTAATATGTGTGTGTGTATGCATATATATATATATATATATATTATTCGATATACTTACATACATATATAATGTATTTACTTTTGGTCCTTTAATAAAATGTATCTTTATTCAGGCCCATGACCAAATAAAAATTAGGTTTTTTGCTTAATATACATACATACACAAATATATATATATAAATATAACTTAAACTTATCATTATCATTAATATTATATACATATATATAATTTTTTATTTCAAGTTAGGAGAATATTTTCTTTTCTATTTTACTTTTAGAATTGAGAATAAAACAAATATATATAAATATATATTACATAAAATTGTATGCATACAGACATTAATGAAAATAACTAATATATGATGTTATTATGTTATGTCCAAAATAAAAAATGTTTTGTAATATATGTATACGCGTGCACGCACAAACGCAACACAACACAATGTTTTGTAATATATTAGTTCATGTTGTTTTTTTGAAGATGGTGAACTGAAACGGTGCTTGAAAACAAAGTCGCTACTTGTGTTTGTTTCTATTTTGCTGGTTCAAGTATCTATGGGCTTGAGTACATTTTCCTTGTATTTGCACTTATATTGTTTATTGTAGGTTTGTGCACTCACTTTAACTTGTGTACTTCTGATATTCTGCCTTGTGTGCCCTGTCCTCATCTGCGTACACTTGTCTACTTGCTTTTCTTAACCATATCACTATGTGCACTCTAACCCTATATTGTCTTTGTGTGTGTGACCCTGGTTGCTTGTAACCTTATGTATTTCTTATCTAGACCAAAGTGTTACAATTAAACTGATTACTTCACTGATTCATTTATGATCCGGTCTTATGCCTTAAGTCTGGACTTTTGTGAGTGTGCCTGATTTGACATGTAGTTTGTCGTTTGCATCTAAAACATATGTGCATGTCTCGAATTGATACTTGGCATATCACATATTGGATTTGGATTAATTGTTTATATTTGTAAAGCTTGGCAATGTGTATTTGTTGAATTTGCATACTTGTTCTGGCTGCACTTGAGTTAAGTCTGAAACATGGCTTCACCTATATATGTAGACAACGTGACCCACTTGAGTTGAGCCCGAGCTTGCTTAGGCATAACCTCGTGCACATTTGCACCGCGTTGAGCCTTTGGGCTTGAACTTTACATTTGTCATTATGGCATGTTCAGTGATACATTGTACATGTCAAACATTTTGTTCATGCACTTTGATTCCAGTTTAAAGTATGAAAACAAAAAACCCAAATAACTAAGGCAACATCATATTAAATCACATTCTTATTTTTGCAAATATCAGTTTGTTCCTTTTTTTCTTTTTACTGCATTGTTATTTATTTGACAGGTAACGTAGAAGACTGGAGCAGAAGCAAGAAGATATCAAATTCGAGTGTGTGAGTGAGAGCAAAAAGATGTATATGAGAGTGTGAAAATAATGTTATGTATAAAAGTGTAAAATATAGTGGTACTCAATATGTACTATTTGAAATTGAAATGAAAAAAAAAATTGTTTGAATAAAATAAAATATTTATTATCATCAAATAATTGTTACACACTACAGTATTAGTCAATATTATATGTTGTCTAATAGATAATTCAGGGAATAATATTATAAAATCAGCCAACATACGACTTTTTTATTGTGTTAGTGCATATCAGACAATGGATATATGTGTTCCGATGTGCAATGAGACGGCAACATATTTAACGATAGATAGATAGCTTTTAGGCAATGGAGAATATTTGTCGTCTGATGTGTTTTTTGGCATAATGATTACATCTTCTATTTCGACTTAGTTGTATTATTCTATAGAAGACACTCGTTGAGTCTTTTTGCAATTGTTGCCAGCCTCACGTACATATTCCTTTGGTGTCCCCAATGGTCATGTGTAACTTATTGTTAATTGTATGGAGAGCATTACGTACATTAGTCTCAATGGATGAGTTGATATCCTTTTCTCAATAGATCCCGACTATAAACATTTCTAAGGATAAGTATTTTAAGTATTCGATTGGTACACATAGTTACGAACATATTTGCAACTACAATTGATTAATATGTACAAATATAATAATACATATAATAAAAAATAAGTTCAAAAGCATACTTTATTTCGAATAGGATTCTTGTACAAGAGTTAAGTTATCCAACAAATCATATTATTCTGTCGAGGGTAGCAATTAACTCTATCAGTATTTCTATCATGTTTGTCTCATCGGAAGAGGATACTAACATGAATTTAATTAAACCTATTAAAATTCAAAACAGAATAGCTCCTTTACAGTCTACATTTTTGTATATTCAACCAAGTCGAACTTTCAAATTTTCGATTTTACACTACATAATTAACATATTCTATATCATATTTGGATGAACACTTAGTACACAAAAAATAGTTATTTCATTATTTTATTTATTGTTCGATTAGTGTGATATTTTATTTAGATGAATGTAATTTAAAATTCTTATACATAGAAGAACAATATTAGATGTATATAATATTAAATTCATATACTAAAAAATTATTATATTTTGAAAATTTAAAGTTCTTACATTTATAAGAATAAGGTATTATTTTATTTCAAATCTAATAGAGATTAGTCTACAACTTATTTAATTGAACAAATATGTCGGTCAACCTGCTTTCCAGTACAAACACAATGCCATTTTTACATTTCATAATCATTTCACCTAATAGTTCAACAAAATTTTGATAGTACTTCTCTTTATTCCCTATATCTTACACTAAAGCATGTACATAAGGAACAAAAAGGAAGTACTCTTAAAATTTTATTGCTGTTTAGGTTGAAATAATTTATGAAAAGTAAAAATGTCGTTGTGTACGTAAACTACCCAATTATGGAATAAATCTGACAACTACTAAATTAGATAAATACCGATGTTCGTTTAAAAATAAAATTGAATATCAATATAACGATTATATACAAGACCTGCTAAATGGGGCCAAACATCAATCTAAGGTCAACAAAATTTGCTTATATTTCTAATCAATCAACTATTAATCGAGTATTAGTCAATTATTAATCTATTATTAATCCACTATCAGTCAACTATAAATTATTGATAAATCAACTATATTAATCAATTATTAGTCGATTATTGATTAAATATTAATTAATTATTTATCAACTATGTTAGTCAATTATATATTAATTCACTATTAATCAATTACTAAGAAGTTATTAAAAAACTACTAGCCAGTTATTAGTAAGTTATTAATTAGTTTTGTAACAACCTGGAATTTCGAACACTTCGTATTTAAATATCTGGATTATTTAAATATTTAAATCTTGGATTACATATTACTAAAAATGATTTAATAATCTTTTTAACCCCTTTTAGATCATAACTAATGATGTTAAACTTGTCTTGGAAAAATGTTAATGAAAATATATTCTTTGAAAAAATATCGATAATGTGACCGAAAATCATTTTATCGATAAACAGTTTTTTAACCGTCAGAAGTTGTTCAGACTTTTTTAACATATGCTTATTTTCTTAAGAAATCAATTTAATGAAATAAAAATACTTTGCACTAAACCATAAGAAGCTTCCTAAGCTTATCTAGTTAGGTGTGAAGAGAATAATGGGGTAAAAAGGAGATATTTTGAAAATGAGCAAATAAGGAAATTCCTTAACACTTAAGCTATGTGGTGTAAAGTTGTCATAAGGGTTTGGGGGAGAGGGGGTTTGTCTTTCCCCATCACATTCCTAAGCCTATATAAGAGAGGGCATATCCTTAGGAAATAATCACAAAAATTCCTAAGCAAAACCAAACTTTTCTAATTGCATCTTCATCTTCTTCCTCTCTTATGTTCTAAAATGAAAGAGTTGCAAATCAACTCCATATCACCACAAACTTTTCCAGAAGGCTTAGCATGATATTAGATAACCTTCCACCATGTTAGAAGTTGAAGAAGTGAAGCCAAACTCCCATGGAAGGGAATGGCCATGAGCATATATATGGGTGAGGGAGGCAAAAATGCAAGAGAAAGAGGAGGAACGAGGAAGGAAGGAGGTTGTTTCTAGTGGGGTTATGCTTGGGTTCTTGGATCTTGGTTTTGGTTAGATTCAAGATGAGTTAACACCTCATTTTGGATGATAAATATAACCCTTATATGTTATGTTTGATTATGTTAATGTTGGTTGAATTATTGATAACTTATGCTAAAAACAATGGTTGTAACTTCTTACTTTAAAAGTAAGTGACATATGTGATTCATATACATGGACTTGAATAAACTTGGAATGGACTTGAATGGACTTATATGACATGTGACTAGACCTTGAACAAAGCACATAGGTTGTAGTTGAACATAGGTTGGAATATGACTTGAATTTAGAAGTGCACTTATAGCGACAGTCGCTATAGAAGCAGTTTGGAATTGCCTTGTTTTTGTCAATTGTTACGGAATTTTGTAGAAAGATTCTTAGAGATTTCTCACCATATTTATAATGTTTTATATTTATGTTTGTTGTTATTAAAAGTTTGAATAGTAAAAAAGTTAAGTAACATCTCGAAAACACCCAAAATATCACTAGTGCAAAACTGCCACATTTAGGCTTGATTTTTGAACTTAAAAGGTCTGAAAAGATATTTAGATTTATTTTGTTTCATTCTTTTTACAAGTGGTTACTAACTATTTTTAGAGTATTTTAAAAGTGGTTTGAGGTATTTATGAATTTATAAGAATTAGTTGTGAATTTTCAAATCTGGGATATTTTGTTAAAAACATGTCGTTTTCAAGTTTCTAATGATTTTTCAAACTTGTTATTTTCAAATGATATTTTGAAGGAGTGTTTTAAAATATATTATAATTATTATGTAGTATAAATATCTTATATAAATATCTTGGAAAATATCTTACATCTTGGAAAATATTTTATATCTTGGGAAATATCTTATATAAATATCTTGGAAAATATCTTATATAAATATCTTGGAAATATCTTATATAAATATCTTGTTTTAGATTATTAAAAAAAGGTTTAGAAAAGAATTAGCAATTGCTTAATGGCTAAATGGTTAAATTTTTTAATTACTTATTTGAAATTTAATTAACCATGCTTAACACTAATAAGCCGACGAAGTAATCTTATCTATTTGTGAGAGTTAAGATTGATAGCAAGTAGGGACAGAGCAATAGAGCTCAACCTACCAGGCTTCCCACTTAACCGAGGAACAGATAAGTGGAAAATGACGAAAATGTGTTAATCGTGTTGATTTCTTACTTGTTTATGGAAATCATTACTACTATACTTAACACTAAAAGCCGATGAGGTAGACTTATCTATTTGTGAGATTCAAGATTGAAGTGTCTAGGCAAGACTTGGAGCAACTAGTGCCTAAACTTACTTGGCTTCATAGAGCAAGGAATATTTAAGTTGGAATGTTGGAAATGATTTAAGCGTAAGAATATTGATTTGTATAAATAAGTGTTTTGATTGGATAATCGATTAGTTGACTATCAAACTTGACCAAATATGATTTAAGAAGTTATTGAAAGGCTTCGTGATTTCATACCAATAAGAACCCTCAAGGAGGAGTATTGGTAAGAAACATCTCTATCTTTCGTCTACTTCTGATAGAACCGAGATTGAGTTAACCGAAAAATTCATCGATTGGTATTGAAGAGACCGGGATCGGCAAATGTTCTACTTATCGAATACCACCTTTAAACCATATATGTGATATATGTTTTGAAAGAAGTTATGAAGTGGAATGTTATAGAGTTAAACTATTTATTCTAAGGTTAAGGCTAAGTGAAAGGTCAGTGTTAACATTTTAAACGATGCTATCAAGTGGGACTGTCTATCTTGAGGAGTACTCCAAGGGAGAGGACAACGTTAGCATTCGTCAGAAAACTTATGTGAGGAAACCTATGTGGAGGTTCAAGATTTGTTCAGGATGCTCAAATCCATGTAGTGGTTCATGATCTGTTCAAGATATGGGAATTCGTGATCTGTTCGAGATGATGGGAATTCATTTGGGGATTCGTGTTCTATTCAAGTGATGAAGACTTGTGTGAAAGATGTTGAACGTAATCTCGATATCGAAAATGGCAAAAGACAGAGTAAGGTGCACGACTTAGGGTTTAGCGATCCATGTCAGGATGTTATCAACTCCATTTCTATAGATACTTATCGATTGTTTGCCGACGGGAGTTGATGATATTTGGTTCACACTGTTCATGTTTATGTTCGAATGCTGGTCCTCTTGTGTTTACCTTATGGTATCTATTTTATCTAGAGATATACGACGCTCGGAAGGTAGTTTCTGATCCTTGTGCATAGAGTTTGGAATCGGCTTCCCCTAAGAGATCTCCACGGAAAATCCATAATGCGAACGTTCCTTATCGATTTTGGTTGTAACCTCTAATATGCTGTTAAATTTAACCAATGTAACCATTCCAGCTATGTTATATTATTTATATCCTACACCATAGACATTATTATAGTATCACTGGATTTATAATAGAAATGGTTTGGTTATCCTGAGGTAAAAACCCGTCGTGTTTATTAACTACATGGTCTTACAAGATACCCTTATTTTGAAGGGTTTTCAGATATAATAAATCCATATGATTCAAGTTTTCTCACGTACCAGACTGATCCGGGTGTTATTTTCTTATAATGCTCGGGTCATCCCCGTGAATGTTTCCAGATTTAACTTTGGATGCTTTGGAGATTCTGGAGAAGAGTTGGAGTTCTACCTATCATAGTATTTATTTTCGTTGCATTACTTTGTGTGTATCATCAACATTTGTTAGGACAGGTTGCTATAACAGTCAGGGCTGATTACTGTAACTCTGAATAACTTTGTATCCTAGGATGACAGTTTATACTGTCTTTTGATATTATATATGATCGTTTCATTGTCCGATTCTGATATTATGTTCCTTCTTCCTTGTTCTATTTTCTTTTATTTTTATTTTACCCTAACAGTTCGTCTTTCCGGTACTTTGGTGCTCGGCACATGAATATCGTTGATATATTAGTGTTGACATTTAGGGGTCGAAAAGGTGGATCGTTACAAGTTTCTTATCAACTATTTAATTAGTTAGTAAATTACTGGTTGCTAATTAGTTTGTTAATCCACTTATCATCAGTTATTAAACAATTATTAGTTAATCAACATGAGATATGTTGATCACCATATCAAGTATCACTCGTTAAGCAATAATAACTACTCAACTATTACTCATATAATTATTAATTAACAAAAACAATATTATACCACTAATCACTTATAAGATCATAGACAGCCGATCACTTATACTACTATTTTTTCTAATATCATGGGATTTTCATTTAAAAATAGCATGCAAATATTTTCCAAAGTTATACTATATCATTTCATATCAAATGATTCATCAATCAATAATTATATCATATCACTATCAATTAATAGGTTAAAATTTTACCAACCAAGTGAAGTGAAGAAACTAAACAATGTCAGTGGTATATGAAGAAAGCAAGCAATCATTGTTGGAGGAAGAAGGGTCACTGAATTTTTGAAGGAGGGAGGAGCAACACCTTGGGAAATATTAGCATTAAAGCTTGTAGCATTAGAGTGTGACTGTGGTGTTGGAGGGGTTTGCAGTGTCCAAGGGAGTTCCTATAGTGGAGGAGAAAACTAGGGGAGTCGGAGGGAGCATCAAAGGGCGGCGGTTGGTTAACTATGTAGTCGGAGGGGACATCGGTTTGGGTTACATGGTTATAAGAGAATTTTTTAAGGGATTTGGGAATTTTGGAGGAGATGGAGGAGAATGATGGACCATGGGCTCGCTTAGGGAGTCATTAGGGGCATAGCATCGAGAAGGTACAAGCAATCCCTACTCCCTCCTTACGTTATATAGTTTTCTTATTGAAAAAATTAGAGGATGTTGGGAATGGTACATAATACCTTCACAAAATCAACCCTTACTAAATTTTAATTTTACTTTTAATTTTAATTTTAAAAGTTATTATAATTTAATTTAATTAATTAAAAATCTATTACAAATTAATTTAAATCTAATTTTTTAGCAAGGCTAGCCGGCTTTATAGTGGGTTATGCCACTTTTATTAATAATGGATAACATGTGTTCTGCACATGCACATAACAGCTAAGCTAGGTTGGTTTTATAGTGGCCAAACCACTAAAAAATAAGGAAATATAGTACATGAGTTTGGTAGGTCGCTAAAACTACGAAATACAAAATGGTACTAAGTATCAACCTCAAGGGAGGAGACACTGTCACCATCGTTTGACACTGAACCAATGACATAAATAAAATCAGCAAATAGAGCTACCAAGTTAGGAACATAGTCCACTGAATCACATAAGTAAAATTATTTCCAATCCCAATTCTCATCAACCAAAACGATTCTATTTTCAACACAATCCTCTCCAAGAGACGAAAGAACAAGTTCTTCCCCATCAACGTGATAATATAACCTATGTTCCTTACTGTCTCCACCAACGAACATATGATAACTAGCATGCTTCGAAGAATATCTCATTTCAGATTTAACGTGTACCCATGTACACTAATATGAATTCCATAGAATCTCATTAATGGCCAGAGAAACTTTTTCAGGTTCGGTCAAAGTGCAGGCGTCAATAGCGGAAACATCAATAGTACGGGGTCTCAAAGGAGATAGCAGCTGCCATGTCATAACCATGCGACACAACTGAATCAACTAAAGGAGTGGAAACTTAATCAATTGGAGCAGAAACAACATGAATAGTAGCAAAAAGATCAATATCAGCATCATGAGAAACAACAGTGTCTATTGGAGTAGTAGGAGCCATGGGCTTCGGAAACCATTTCAAAACTGCCATAGATAGTTGAATCTTGTCTGGAAGAGGCTAGGTAGTAGAGACGAAACTAGTTGTACAGGTGTCTGATGAATGCCCAAATAATTGACAAGATATGAAAATATCAGGTTCCATTTATACTGAACATCAACTTTCACATCATGACCTTCTGCTAATCTAACTTTTAACTTCGATGATAATGACTTAGTAGGGGATATCTCAATCAAAGCTCTGGCATACAGTAAACTCTTACTGGCCTTAGTACTAGTATCAAAACACTTTAGGTCACCTATGAGACTAGCAAGCCAATTCAAACCAATCAAGGGTTGCAGGACAGATGGAATATGAGTTAAGGTGGCCCAAACTGGAATAGAGAGGACATGCTCTCTAGTTTTACCCACCCCAAGACTCCATGGTGTGACAATAAATAGTTTCCTCGCAATGATTATTGGACTATACTCTAGAGCTCTTAGCTTATTTCCATGTTATCGAATTTGAAATAAAACATGGTATTGAAGTATTGGACTTGAAGACTACCTTTCAATTTTCAGACGCGTTTGCATTGATCATGGGCATCTTTATATAGGGGAAAAGAATCCAAGAAAAATCCGAGTAAATACTCAGACCAATAGTTCACACCCACTTGAAACACTTAAGCTAGCGGCATGCTGACACCACCAATCACGACAGTTCTGAAAGTCGAACGAGTGAAAGTGCCACCATTTTTGCGTAAGGACTTAAATAATGAAGACAATTTGTTCTTAGCCAGTATACCGCTAAAGTTACCAAGAATGACCTACGGTATCTGCAAAATGCGTCTTGCATTCCCATAAACAACACGCGAGCATTCATGATTTCCATCCATAAAGCATTGTCCAGTATCTCAAAATTTTGAAAGATTTATAATTTAACTTTCATTTCAAATTTAAAAGTTATAACTTAATATAAATTTAAATATCATACTTTTAATTTAATTTTCATTTTAGTTCGTAGAATTATTATATTTGATCGATTAAATCTAAAATTAGTTTATATAATTCAATTAATTTTAATTTAAAAGTTAATATAATTTAGTTTATATTTAAATTCAATTTTATAGGTCATATAATAAAGTTTTATTTTAATCATAAAAGTTTTCATAATTTAATTAACTAAATTTAAATTCAATTTATAATATAATTTTATTGTTAATTTTAAAAGTTATTATAATTTATTTTTATTTAAAATCAATTTTAAAAGTAATATAATTTTATTTTCATTTTTAGTTACTAGAATTCAATTTTAACTTAAATTCATTGTTAATAGCTATTATAAATTAATTTTAATTCTCTATCTTATGAAATTTAATTATTAATCTGTGTAAATTAAATAAAAAAAAAATAGTTAACTTATTGGATCGGAGATCAAATTGGTCATTTCCATTAAAAAACATAGAGTTCTATCTAAACTGACCAGTTAAGAATGATAGTCCTGATTACATTCCGAATTTTTGAAATACGATCGTGCACTTTCATTAGTATTATATGAGAAGCTTTAATATACAATTTCACATCATTCCAACTCAATTTTATGCTCTATCTTATCAAATTTAATTATTAGTTGATGTGAGTTAAATACTAAAAAACATTTAACTTATGAAATCGATGATCAAACCAAATGTGAATGACACGTTAATTTATATTTAAGCTTTATGGCAACAATAATGATTCTGTAAAATAAAATTTGGAAAAATCAGAATAAAAACAACATTATCCGTTCAAACTGGTCTTTTTCAATTAATCACCTAAATAATACATGAATGTAACAAAATTAATGTAATAATTAACTTTTAAGAAAATTACTATAGTACCAAGTTTCACAAAGGAAAAGTAATGTTTAACAATAATCTCATGAAGTATCAAAAGGGTAATTTTACTCACATCCACTTAATCAATTAGTTAGTCCACCCTAATTTTATGGGGTTACTCCACTGTCTTATGGTAGTATAACTTTTTAAAAACTTATTAGTT
Organism: Allium fistulosum; assembly: GCA_030737815.1. NCBI lineage: Eukaryota > Viridiplantae > Streptophyta > Magnoliopsida > Asparagales > Amaryllidaceae > Allium > Allium fistulosum. The sequence continues at coordinate 757,722,928 of CM060902.1, forward strand.
CATCCATGTTAATTTCTCATGAATTCTTCCACCTACTCTCAATTCTCATTTGTGTGATACCAATCCGAGTCCTAAATTTGAATCCAAAAACAACAACAAGAAGATGCAAAGCTGCTTTTTTGTCAAGTCATTGTGCATAGTTCATTCAGTACCCATCCAATCAGTAGCCATAAGTAGACCTTCCTGCAAATCGGTACTCCATTTCTATCACTTTGTTTTGTGATAGGCTTGTTAATGGATACTTTTGGATGAGAATAACGTCATATCAATATCTGCATCCGCAATCATTTTAGAATATTGGATATCGACATCCACGAATTCGTACAGATATCGTATAATTATCCTATCTACTAATGATCGGTAAAACAAGAAATATAAATAGAAAATTTGTGTTTAACATAAATTATTTTTCAATCTCATTGATTGTAGATGTGTGAAAAACAAACCAATATTATGATAATAAATAGTTTGAATAGTTAATAAGTATTAAATGCATATAATATAAATTGCTAACATAGTAAAACAATAAATACACAGATTTCATTATACTAAAATACACATAATATAAACTATAATTTTGATGAAAACCGAACGGATAATTTTCGAATGCGGATGTCTTTATCCATTTTTTCGGTATCAGATATTTATTCACTTTCCGGATATGGATGCAAACAAATTTTGAATTTTTCAGGTATCCATTCATAGACCTATTTTGTGATCATGTAAGATGAATATAACAATATTCATTTAAATTGTATTATGCACTTGTAGCATGTAATGTTTATTTCCATTTGATCATAAGTAGGAACGTCATAGACATAATTTTCTTTTTTGCAATGCTTATAAATTTGGATACATGGCCTTATTTGTGCGCATGAAATTGTCCGGTCAAAAGAAGAAAATAGTTTGATTGTTTATTATTCTCTGTCCATCTTTTTTTGGAAAAAACTTAATGATTGTCAATGAGGTAGTAGATAATCCACTTGATCATAACCTAGGAATCTCCATTTTTACATGAATTCTACCATTCAACAACCAAAAAATATCAAAACAAGTATGTATGGTTTGGACCTTATTCACTTGTTACTTTTCAATAAACAGTATGTGTCAATTATGCCTTTTTTTAGATTATCTATCCTAAAAGTAAAATATGAAACCTCCAACAAAGAATATAAATATTAAGGGACGACCAAAAAAGAGAGAAAATTTCACAAAAATTAATGGTACAAAGTGTGATAAATCTATCATTTGAGTATGCGAAAATAAATAGTATCGGTTGGATGTGTACACTACCATTTGATTGAATTGTCACTCATGTTTTACCGTTTTTTAAGATTTTTGCTTGAAAGACAAGGTGTTGTGCTGGGTTCTTTCGCTTGATCTCTAACGTCTTTTGTAGCTTCATGTCTAAATGCTTTAAGATAACTGCAATGATTGATTTATGCATAAAATAAGATAAAGAAAGGACAAATAAGATGAATAAAAGAGGTTGAAGAAATCAAGAGAAAGAAGATAGCTACGAATTTCTTATCATTCTAGTCACGTTTCAATCTTATATATAATGGTTGTTACTCGTTTATTGTAACTAAATTCAGGCCAACTAGTTATTGCAATAAAAGTGAAAATGGAATTGAATAAAATTTTAAATTCTTTCTTTACTCATTTGTTTGCTTTTGTAACATATAAGGATTTCCAACAAACATTTGAGTCTTTACCAATTATTTTGTGTAGTATTACTTGTACCATCAGGTTGTGCATGTCCAGCTTTAGTGCCTTGTGCATGTTCTGACGTATCATTAGATTGAGCATCTATAGCCATATCACTGTTTCTTTACTACCGAGTTCTATAACCAATGTGTTAATAGCTCAATGTCTTCTTTGGTTAAGTTACATCTTAACAGTTGAATCATTTGATTCAAGTTCGACTTTGCATTTCTTTCTATATGAAAATCAAAATAAATGTCATTTTTTCCTTATGGTTCCATAACTTCTAATATGTAGACAATCCAAACTGTAGTACTTAGAGAACCTATATATAATGTTCATTTTTCATCTCCGCGTTTTATGTCATCGACTCTCCCTTCTCCCTATTTTATTTCCTAAGTTTATTTTTTAATTCTTGATTCCTTTTTAGATCAAATGTTTTGTTTTGCAGAGAGAAATAAAGAGAATGAAAAAGATTAAATTTTTTGGTTAATCTATGGTGGATTAACTTATAAAACATTAGTGGATGTATTTATTAAAGTTAAAATGTGTATTAACTTACTGAATTACTTTCCCTTATCAAAATTGGTTAACATATAATAAAAAAACAAGGAGGAGAAAAATATTAATAAGCACAAAAGGGCATAGGGAATCTCCACAGCTTTCCTACGCCTCAATTAAAAATTTTCATCTAACGATCAGTAGGGAAAAAGTTAAACTGCGCTTTCGTTATGCAATGCCCACACCTTTACCATTTATCAATGTCACGTTTAACCTTCGTAGGAATGAAGTAGGGAATATCATAATGAAAAGATAGTCTTTCTCTTATAGTGTGGTCACATAAGTAATCCATAAAATGGATTGGAACTAAATTAATAAAATTTTATCGAGATTCTTTATTCATGAAATCAATAGATTAAGAATGGTTATGTTAATTTGGAGAGGGAAATCAAAAAAAGCAAACAATTAATAAAAAGAGCGACCTTCAACGGTGGAAAACTAGAGTTCTAGGGTATAATGAGAACCTTGTTGGAAATTTGATAATCCTAATTTATTACTTATGCAAAAGTTCCTATAACAAGGCATCCAATTTGTTTCAATATTCATAGCATCTCCCATAGCGGAAGAGGTCGCGCACAGTCACCGTGCTTCAATATTTGGATTTGGAGTTTGTTGAGCCGTAGAAAGTGAGAAGAACTCAAACTTTTTTGAGCATGGAGGTGTAAACGGATTTCATAAAATTGTTTTTGGTTCAACGATTTTCTAAAACTCGTTATGTAATTAAACTACTTTTTAAATATTAGAAATATTATAAATTTTGTTGCTAAATTAGTTTCTAAACCCCGTTTTAAACATTGAACGGGTTTCAGAAACTTGTTTTACACATTTTTGCTTTTAAAAAACAATCCGGAGAAAACGGAAGAAAAAGGTCTCAATTGACTGTTGGATGAGTTGAAGTAATTATGCACAATTTTTTATCCTCCAACTTAAAATCCAGCAAAATCACTTATCCCCAAATCTCCGTGTTCTCATGTGCTTACTTCATCATAGCCCTGCACTTAATGACTAATAAATTAATCAATATAGTAGATAAATAAATGAATGATTGAGATGGATTGGGGATATGTGACATACAAGAAATGAGGACAGAGGATTTACTTTTCTTATAATCTCGTCCACTATACATGCTCTCATAAGAATCTCCTAAAAAGAAGAACAATGAATATGAAACTTCTTACTATAATAATGTACACCATATACAAGCAAATACATGTAGTAAGAATAAGCTTCGAAACAACAATCGGTATCCATATTTTGAATACTATAGCCACACATACTTACATAAATCATCTTAGATATCAATACGTGAAACCAGTAGAAAAGCTTTTGATCCACCCAGTCACCTAGTTACTATTAGCATCATTCAAAAAAAGCTCGGAAAATAAATCAGCGTCGTCTGGATTCTCTGCAAGTATTTGCAACATTCTCGGAATGGGTGGCACGCTAACTTCTATAACACCCTCTAACATTTGAACCACTTGACTCATCGAAGGTCTACAATTTTCTTCATCCTGTATGCACCAACACGCAACTTTACAAACCTTAATAATTTCCTCTTCTGGAATCTCTCCTCCTTCTAGTTTCTCATCTATCAAACTCATCACATCCCCTTCCTTCATTTTACTTACCGCCAGTGAAGGAAAGTAGCATATCTTATGTCCTTGTAGTTTCTTTAAATTCTTCTTGCCTGAAATTATATCAAAAAGCATCATTCCATAGCTGTACACATCAGCCTTTGCTGTTATTGCCACTCCAGATATCCATTCTGGAGCAAGGTACCCTATTGTTCCCCTCATCGAAGTCAATACCCTACTAAAATCCCTTCCTATTAATTTTGCCATTCCAAAATCCGCTAATTTCGGCACAAATGAAGCATCAAGAAGTATGTTTTCAGGCTTTATATCACAATGCACAATGCAGTCTTTGCATTTCTCATGTAGGTAAGTCAATCCTCGTGCTGTTCCTAATGCTATTTGGTACCTTGTTTTCCAATCTAAACTTTTATCTTCATTAAATAGTTTGCTATCCAAAGAACCATTGGGCATGTACTCATACACTAACAATTTGTGCAGACCTTGAGAGCAAAATCCACGAAGTCGAACCAAATTCACATGTTGTATTATTCCTATTGTGCCCACCTCAGTTCTAAATTGCTTTTCCCCTTGTCTAACTCCTTCTAGTTGCTTAACGGCTATTAATGATGAGTCGGGTAGAACTCCTTTGAAAACCGACCCGAAACCTCCTCCTCCTAGTTTTTCTGAGAAATTCCTTGTTGCCCGTTGCAGTTCATTGTATCGAAATGCAATCAAACCACCTTCTACAACGTTTGGCCTTAGTAAAGTTCTTTTTCCCCGAAAACATACCAACCATGCAACAACGAGTAATACTAAGAAACAGAAAACACCGCCTACTACAAAAATGATGATAACTATTTTGCTATTATGTATAATAGGAAGTTCGGAGGCGGCGAGGCGAACAAAGAGATCGTCTCCGTTAGGACCATCATACCTGTCTTGAAGATTAAGCAAAGCGCCATGCCAAACAAAGCAACCGCTAGGGTTATAAGCATAAGCATTGCACGAACAGTTATTCAAGCAGTTAGACTCGCAATCAGAAGCACTTCCAGCTTGTACAGTTCGAGGATTAGCAGGCATTCTAGTGTTGGGCATCATAAAGAACCGATCTTTTTCACCCTTTCCTCTGTTTTCACACTGCAGTTTTGTATTTCTAACACAACCTCCTGTCCAATCGCTCAAAGCCCAATCTGATGGATAATTTTCGCTAAATCCCCTGGTACAATTACAAAATGGCAAACCACCCTCATTGCAGACACCGAACGGACCACATAACGCATGAACGTCGCATTGTTTTTGGGGTTGAACCCAGACCGCGTTCCAACTGTTGGTCACCCAATTAACCTGCTTGAGCTGGCCAGATAGCTCCATTACCAACATAGACAAGAATGGGAATTTGCTTTCAATGGTGTACGTGGAATAATTTTCCCTGTCATTGGAAATATAAGTGAATGGGCAAATGGATCGATCATACATTTCAGGGATCTTACTAAAAATACTGAAAACACTGGACCAGGTGCCGCTGGTCCAGTATTCGATGGAGTTGTTCCAGAGCATGAAGTATTGATCTGTACCATTCGGATCGGGTCCATAACTGAAACTTCCAGGGGCAGGATCGTCTTTACTTTTCCAGGAAGTTAACCTTTTCACTTCTTTGGTTACTTTGTTTAGTCCGAGCTTTCCGCCTGGTAACCAAGTGTGAGTTGGATGGTCAAAGCTTTGCCAAAGAGTTACGTTTGGATGTGATGCATCACTTAAAACTAAGTTACCGCTGTCAAGAAGCACAGCTACTACTTTGTGAGCGTTATGAGTGGTGTTAGTGGACCAAATAAGAGGGTCTGTTTGGTTGGAAAGCACTAAATTGCCATTTCCAGATATTGCAAGCCTTGTTTTGGAAATATCAGTTAAGGGAGTTTCTCTATTGGCAACCCAGACTACAGTTTGTTGAGGTATGAGGTTAAGACTGAACCATATTCCGAGATAGTAGTATGAAGATTTGCCTGGTTTGAAAAACCCTAGTTCAAATTTACCACCTTTGGAAGTGAGCTTTTCTGATCCAGTTATGGACTCACTAAGGGTGATTCTATGGTTCAATGCGTAGGAGGTGTTGAAAAAGAGGAAGAGGAGAAAACTTTTTGGTGTACTCATACTTGAAAACGCCATTAATATAAATTGAGAAGGATGAAGGCTTAGATGTGAAAGTGAGACTAGGTTAAGGCTTTTGGGCTATTAACATTGATGTAGACATTTAAATAATCAGCTCATAAATTTATAAGCTCCCAAGAAAATGGGTAATTTTTGGGTTCAAAACTTGCGCCATCCATTGCTGATTCTACCCAAACGCATGGTCAAATACGTCTGCTGAAGTGTCACACTGCCAAAATATTATTTTCAAGTTTTTCACTGGAGCAAATTAAAATAGTGTTAAAAGGAGGAAGAATAGATAGATGTGAATGATAAGTTGACAGTAACCCTTTAATTATAATGAGTACTAAGGGACTTTTACCATTGGGTTCCCATTACAAATTATAATGAGTTATTCTATGTAATGGAAATACACTTAATAATCCTTTAATTTTCAAATCCACATCTCACCTACCCAAATCTTCAATATTTCTCGGTCCAATTCTTCAAAAGTTGAAGATTCTAAACAAAATCAATGACAAAAATCATAGGTTATGACCATGCTCACACACAGTGGCGGAGGCAGGACACAATGTTGATGTAGGCACAAAGTGAAGTGGGGTTCCAAGGCGATAGACGCTAGGCGATTTTTTTTATGTCATTGAATGATTGTAATGCAAAAATATAAAAAAGTAAAGTGTAATGCTGGAAAGAAAATAAACAAATTCCACCATTATTATTCTCCAGAAGAAGTTATATCTTTATAAAATAATGAGTGTTTAAGAAAATAAACAACTTCCGATATTGTTATAAAATAATGAGTGAAACGAGAAGAGACAGACCATTCTTTTCTTTTCTGCTGGAGAATGAAGTTGCATCTGTATTTTTTTATATTTTTTTCAAATACTGGGGTAGGCACGTGCCTACCCCATTTGCAATGGGGCTCCGCCCCTGCTCACACAAGTATGTAGATTACAATCATATCTTTTGCGGTTTGAAGAAAAAAAAGTACTCTGCGTAATCCAAAATGTGCAAATTATTTTGGAAAACCTAGAGTACGAGCGAACGCGGCCTTCTCTATGTTAAAAAATAGAGAGAATTGAAGAAAATGACAAACTTTAACAAAAAATTAATCTAAAGGACATCAAGTTTTATTTTTTGGCTGAAGGACAAACTTTGAAAAAAATTATGTTGAAGGACAAAGCTAGTTCTAACTAACATTGTATTTAGTTTTTACACTATACAAAATGCTAGATAGACTAGCATTATATTCAGTTTTTACACTATACAAAATGCTAGTTCTAACTAGCATTGTCCTTCAGCCTAATTTTTTTCAAAGTTTGTCCTTCAGCCCAAAGATGAAACTTGATGTCCTTCCGTCTTAATTATTTTTCAAAATTTGTCCTTATGCCTATTTTCCACTAAAAAAAATATATGAAATGTACTTGAAATATTTAAAAGTTTAAGAAATTGTAGAATATATGCACTTATTAAAACCCATATGTAAACTACGAAAGTAAATGTGGAGATCGGATACAGTCAAAATGATGAATATAATACACCGGTTTGCAACAAATTTTTTTATAAAAACAAGTTTCGGACCTGAACTGATTCCAACTGCTAATTGCCACCCAAGTCAAGTGCTTGATCTGACCGGATAAGTCCATATTGGACCTAGAAGTGAGTGGGTAGTCGCTCTTCACGTTGTATGTGAAGTAATTCTCTTCATCATTGGAAATGAAATCGAAGTCGTAAATTAAAGGTCATTTGTGGTCATTTCAGGGACCAAACTGAAAATATGACCGTCCCGCGTGCCGGAGCTCCAGGAGTTGAAGGTGTTGTTCCAGAGTTTGAAATACTGACTTGTGCCTGTGGATCGATTTCAGGGTTGAAGATTCCAGTAGTTAAAGCTTTTAGGCCATTAGAGGACATTGGTGTATGGATGTAGTGATTAAAATAATCAGCTCATATATTTATAAGCTTGCAAGAAAATGGGTATTTTTTGGTATGAAATCATTGCTGATTTTCTGTGCAAACCCGTGAAACCCGTTTGCTCTAAGCTTTCCATTGCAGCAAATTAAAATAGTGTTAATCATGTGATTGTTTTTTTGTTCTTAATGGGTACAGTATACGCATACATGTTGCTCTTTCCAGGTTACAGCTTAATATTAACTAAAGTTTCATAGGACTGTTAATCATATAATGGTAGTACTTAGATAACTTAGTTTTATATCCTTGTAATTCATTTAGGTCATTGTCCTATGCTGCTTTTCAATTACAGCAAATTAAAAAGGTGTTAATCATATGATTGCATATTAGTTTTTAATGGTTACGATATACGCATACATATTGCTCTTTTCAGGTTACAGCTTAGTATTAACTTAAGTTTCGTAGGATTGTTAATATAAAGGTAGTACTTAGTTAACTTAGTTTTATATCCTTGTAACTAATTTAGGTCATTGTTCTATGTTGCTACTTCAACTCTGGAGAAAAGTTATGCATTTTCCATATAAGTCGGTCTCCCAATAACATTAACTGTAAACGCAGAGAGCCTAGGGCAGATTCCGCGCTGAATTACTCATGGACTGTTGAGAAGTGCCAGTCATCATCATGTGTAATGGCATAGGTAAAGTGCAGATTCCGTTATTCTTTAGCTCCATGAAGTAGAGTTCTATTTTTCTGAAGTTTTATTTCAAATATTAATGAATGGACCATGGTAGGCATAGACAGGATCAGTCTTATGTTTGGGCTACTGATGCAGCGTGCGCTCCATTCCAACGCCAGAATCGCGAAACCCTAAGTCACGAGCGAGAAGTAGTAGGTCGCGAACGACATAAGTTGGATCGTTTCCAGCCTAAGTCGCGAGCACGAGCTCCAGAAACCCTAGGTCGCGAGATCGAAGCGCTCCAGAAATCGCGAAGCTTAGGTCGCTCCTCCTCCGCCTTAAGTCGCGACGAACCATAGGTCGCTCTAGAGCCTTATGTCGCGAAAGGCATACAGTAGGTCGCTGTGTCTTAGGTCGCGAAGAAGCTTAAGTCGCTATCATTTCTTATGTCGCAATGAAGCTTAAGTCGCTGAAATCCTTAGGTCGCGAAGATTGCTTAAGTCGCTCTGGGATGCTGAAGATTTCTTAGGTCGCGAGAAGTTGTTAAGTCGTTGTTGTTAAGTTGTATGTTGTTAAGTCGCGTGATGTTGTAAGTCGTTTGTTGATATTTTCTTAAGTCGGTTGTTGTATTTTCTTAAGTTGTTTCTTTTAGGTCGCAGGGCTTGTTAAGTCGTTTGTTTGTGATGTAATTTTTGTTAAGTCATGTGTTGAGTTGTAATTCCCTATAAATAGGAGTGTATGTCGTTTGTAAAAGAATGTTGAATTTTAAATAAAATTTGGTTTGTGCTTCTTGCCTCCATTAAAATTGGTAGTTGAGTGTTATCTCCTATCTCCACCTTCGGCATTCGAGTGCGCTCGAATCAACGATTGTTGAAGCCAATTCACAGAATCAAGTGCGCTTGATCAACGTTCGAAGAATTGTAGATCTTCTCTCACGGCATCGTGCGCGATCAACGTGTCGAAGATTGCTAGAATCCGGTATCTTCGTGATCAACGGATTTGGGCATTTGGGTATTCTTAAATTCACCGATTTATCATCGATTCACCGATTATTTCCGCTAATCGTGTGAGATCCTGGACGGATTCGATTTACATCGTCGAATTCGCTTCCTTGGCTGCATTAGTTTGGTATTAGAGCTAGATCGCAAGAAGTTTGCATCATTTGGAGAATTGGGTTTTGAGAATTTGAAGTTTGGAGATCGGATTTGCATTGTTGAGAAGTTTAGTGTTCATCGTGTTCATCGTGAAGTTGCAACAAGTTGGGAGTTTCGATCCATATCATTTTGGATCAAAATTCGGAAAGTGTTTGAATTCTGCTCATTGGGATTTTTGCGCGCCGAAGTGAAGTTTGAATTTCTGAAGATTTGTTTGAACTTCAATCATGCCACCGAGACGAGCTCAACGTCATCGCAATGTTGATGTTTTGTATGGAAGAGAAGATGCTGAACAAATGGAGCAACGAATTAGTGATAAATTCAGTGAGAAGTTTGATGAGGGGATTGGTCGATTAGAGAGAATGATGCTTGAGATGAATCAAAGTAGAAGAAGGGTTTCACCTGAATCGAGCCATGGGGGAAATAGAGTTTCACCACATTCAAATCGGGAGAGAAGAGAAGATCATGATCGTAGAAATATTGACGATCGTGATAGGAATGTTGATGATCGTGATCGGAGGAATGTAGATTGAAGGGATGTTGGTGGTAGAAATGGTGGTGGTAGAGATGTTGGTGGTCATGATCGACATCGATATGCATCAGATTTTGATGAGGAGTTTGATGGTGGTAGTGTTCCTGGTCGAAATCGAAGCCAATGAAGAAATCATTCAGAGTATGATCACAAATGGGAGTCCGGAATGAAAATTGAAATTCTAGAGTTTAAGGGTGGTATGCAGGCTGAAGAATTTCTAGATTGGTTATCTAATGTTGAAGAGATCTTTGATTTCAAGGAGGTTCCGGATGATCGTCGAGTGAAGTTGTTTGCTACTAGGTTGAGAGGAAGAGCTATGGCGTGGTGGCAGCAAACCAAACTTACACGAGAACGGATGGGGAAGTCGAAGATTGTTGCTTGGGAGAAAATGAAGAAGATGATGAAGGCTACATTCTTGCCTTACAATTATCAATCACTCATGTATCAGAGGTTGCAGAATCCGAGGCAAGGGACGAAGACTGTTAATGATTATGCTGATGAGTTTTATCTACTGATTGCTCGAAATGACATTATGGAGACGGAGGAACAATTGACTGCTAGGTTTGTTGGGGGGTTGAGGATCCAGATCCAGGATATGGTAAATATGTTTGACCCTAGATCTGTGGCTGAAGCGCACCAGAAGGCGTTGGCTTGGGAGAAGCAGGGAAGACGAGGAGGTGGTGTGTTTCCAAGTTCCAATACTCAGAGCAAGGGTGCTAGTGGGAGTTCCAATGTTTCTAAAGTTGTTAGTAAACCAGTTGTGAATGAAGTTGCGAAGGCGAAGGTCAACAACAGTTTCAAGTGTTATAATTGCCAAGAAGTGGGTCACAAGAGTAATGAATGTCCGAAACCGAAGAGGCGAGCGATGATTGCTGAAGTGGAAGGTGAGGATGTTGATGAAGGTTATTCTAGTCCAGTTGAGGAGGATGAACAGGATATCGCGTCGGGAGATGAAGGATGTAATCTAATGTTGAGGAGATCATGTTTGACACCGAAGCAGGAAGAGGAGGCTAGTTGGTTGAGGAGTAATATCTTTCAGTCGACATGCACTATACTGGGGAAGGTGTGTAAATTTATGATTGACGCGGGAAGTTGTGACAATATCATTTCTACCGAAGCTGTGAGAAAATTGAAGTTGAAGATGGAGAAGCATCCAAATCCTTACAAGTTAGCGTGGTTAAGGAAAGGAGGAGAGGTGAAGGTGGACAGGCGAGTTCATGTTTCATTTTCTATTGGGAAGAAGTATAAAGATGAGATCTGGTGTGATGTGGTGGAGATGGATGTTTGTCACTTGCTTTTGGGAAGACCATGGCAGTATGACCGAGCAGTGCAGCATGATGGTCGAACCAATAGCTACAGCTTTATGTTTGAGGGTACTAAGATCATTTTAGTTCCGATGAAGAGACAGCAAGGAGAGAGCAAGTCAGAAGAGATTGAGGAGCTGAAGACTTTGTTGACTTTGAAGGAGTTTGTTGAAGAAGTAGAGGAGAGTCCATAGGTGTTCTTGTTGATTGGACATGAAGCTACTGAATCTGTTGAAGTTCCAGAGGAAGTAAAGCCGGTGTTGGAAGAATTCAGAGATGTGTTTCCTGAAGAGTTGCCGAAGGAGTTACCACCGTTGAGAGATATTCAGCATCAGATTGATCTTGTGTCAGGGGCGGCATTACCTCACAGGCCACATTACAGGATGAGTCCTAAGGAGCATGAGGAACTAAGAAGGCAGGTGGAGGAGTTGTTAGAACAAGGGCGTGTTCAGGAGAGCTTGAGTTCTTGTGCATTGCCAGCCTTATTGGTACCGAAGAAGGATGGGACTTGGCGGATGTGTACGGACAGTCGGGCTCTAAACAAGATCACTGCGAGATACAGGTTTCCTATGCCGAGGTTCGATGATTTGATTGATCAGTTGAGTGGGGCTGTTGTGTTCTCAAAGATTGACTTGAAGAGTGGATACCATCAGATTCGTATTAGACCAGGTGATGAGTGGAAGACTGCTTTTAAAACTAGGGAAGGTCTATACGAATGGCTGGTTATGCCGTTTGGCTTGTCAAATGCTCCTAGTACTTTTATGAGAGTGATGAACCAGATTTTCAGACCATTTATTGGGAAGTTCGTAGTAGTTTACTTTGACGATATTTTGATCTATAGTGGGAGTATGGAAGAGCATATCCAGCATTTGCGAAAAGTGTTGTTGATTCTCCGACAAGAGCAATTCTATGCAGCAACGAAGAAGTGCATGTTCATGACGCACAGTGTTTTGTTTCTGGGACATGTTCTATCGAAGGAGGGTATTCAAGTGGATGAAAGCAAAGTGGAAGCTGTTAGGAGTTGGCCACAACCCAAGACAATTACTGAAGTGAGGAGTTTTCATGGGTTGGTATCTTTTTATCGAAGATTCATTCCACATTTTAGCAGTGTGATGGCACCTGTAACCGATTGCATGAAAGGAAAGAAGTTCGTGTGGACAGAGGAAGCAGAGTTAGCTTTTGAGAAGATCAAGACACTTTTGACGACAGCACCCAATCTGGTACTGCCGGATTTTCAGATATTGTTCGAGTTACACACTGATGCTTCGAAGGTTGGGATTGGTGGAGTATTGAGTCAGAATGGAAGACCGGTTGCTTATTTCAGTGAAAAGTTGTCTGGAGCCAAGTTGAGGTATAGCACTTATGACGTGGAGTTTTACGCAATTGTTCAAGCTGTGAAGCACTGGAGACATTATCTGTTTTAGAAGGAGTTTGTTCTTTATACGGATCATGAAGCTTTGAAACATTTGCAAGGGCAGGACAAAATTTCAGCTAGACACGCTTCATGGGTCGAGTATCTGCAGCAGTTTACTTTTGTTGTAAAGCACAAATCAGGGGTGACGAATCGTGTAGCTGATGCCTTGAGCAGGAGGAATCATTTGTTGACGACGATGAAAGTTGAAGTGATAGGAATTGAACTATTGCCAGAGTTGTTTGAGGAGGATCCTTACTTTGCAAAGATTGTTGAGAAAGTCAAGGATGGAAGTACTGATGAGTTTGTGTTGGTAGATGGATTCTTATTCAAGGGGAATCGATTGTGCGTACCAGATTGCAGCTTGAGAATGAAAATTGTAAAAGAGTTGCATGAAGAAGGACATGTTGGTCGTGATCGTACTTTGCAGTTGATCTCAAGGTCTTATTTTTGGCCGTCAATGAGAAAAGAAATTGAAAAGTTTGTTCAGAGATGTCATGTTTGTCAAGTTTCGAAAGGGATAGCTACCAATGCGGGTTTGTATATGCCTTTACCTATTCCTACAAAACCGTGGGTTGATGTAAGCATGGATTTTGTGTTGGGCTTGCCGAGGACTCAACGGGGAAATGACTCTATATATGTTGTGGTGGAACGTTTCTCGAAGATGGTACATTTTATTGCATGTAAGAAGACGGCAGATGCAGTTAATGTTGCACAATTATACTTCGAAGAGATCTATCGTCTTCATGGGTTGCTTGAATCTATTGTATCAGATAGAGACACTCGTTTTCTGAGTCATTTCTGGATGAGTCTATGGAGGATGGTCGGAACAAAGCTGAAATTCAGTAGTGCTTATCATCCACAAACGGATGGACAGACTGAAGTTGTAAACAGATCCCTAGGTAATCTATTGCGATGCCTCATGGATGACAATTTGAAGAGTTGGAATTCGAAGTTATGTCAAGCTGAATTTGCACACAACCATGCAATTAATCGTAGCACTGGGTTCAGTCCATTCTAGGTTGTGTACTCAACAATTCCTAAAGGACCGTTGGATTTATTTGTAGTTCCACGGCAGAAAGGAGTGATCAAACGGGCTAGTGATTTTGTGAATGAATTGCAAGAGTGTCACAAGGTTGTGCAGGAACGATTGCTTAAGGCGAATGAGAAATATAAGCAATCCGTAGATATCAAACGACGACATTTTGACTTCAAAGAAGGAGATTTTGTATATGCAGTATTGACCAAGGATCGATTTCCTGTTGGCACTTACAACAAACTAGCTGCTAGAAATATTGGTCCTTTGGAAATCGTAAAGAAGATTAATGAGAATGCTTATCAGTTGAGATTGCCGGATCATATCCATACTTCTGATGTTTTCAATGTCAAACACTTAATTCCGTATTATGGGGAGAAGCTTGTCGAAGAAGAGGAGAGCGTGAATTAGAGGTTGAATTCTTTCCAACAAGGGGAGGATGATGCAGCGTGCGCTCCATTCCAACGCCAGAATCGCGAAACCCTAAGTCGCGAGCTACAAGTAGTAGGTCGCGAACGACATAAGTTGGATCGTTTCCAGCCTAAGTCGCGAGCGCGAGCTCCAGAAACCCTAGGTCGCGAGATCGAAGCGCTCCAAAAATCGCGAAGCTTAGGTCGCTCCTCCTCCGCCTTAAGTCGCGACGAACCATAGGTCGCTCCAGAACCTTATGTCGCGAACGGCATACAGTAGGTCGCTGTGTCTTAGGTCACGAAGAAGCTTAAGTCGCTGCCATTTCTTATGTCGCAATGAAGCTTAAGTCGCTGAAATCCTTAGGTCGCGAAGATTGCTTAAGTCGCTCTGGGATGCTGAAGATTTCTTAGGTCGCGAGAAGTTGTTAATTAATTCGTTGTTGTTAAGTTGTATGTTGTTAAGTCGCGTGATGTTGTAAGTCGTTTGTTGATATTTTCTTAAGTCGGTTGTTGTATTTTCTTAAGTCGTTTCTTTTAGGTCGAACGGCTTGTTAAGTCGTTTGTTTGTGATGTAATTTTTCTTAAGTCATGTGTTGAGTTGTAATTCCCTATAAATAGGAGTGCGTATCATTTGTAAAAGAATGTTGAATTTTAAATAAAATTTGGTTTGTGCTTCTTGCCTCCATTAAAATTGGTAGTTGAGTGTTATCTCCTATCTCCACCTTCAGCATTCGAGTGCGATCGAATCAACGATTGTTGAAGCTAATTCACGGAATCAAGTGCGCTTGATTAACGTTCGAAGAATTGTAGATCTTCTCTCACGGCATCGTGCGCGATCAACGTGTCGAAGATTGCTAGAATCCGGTATCTTCGTGATCAACGGATTTAGCATTTGGGTATTTTTAAATTCACCGATTTATCATCGATTCACCGATTATTTTCGCTAATCGTGTGAGATCCTGGACGGATTCGATTTACATCGTCGAATTCGCTTCCTTGGCTGCATCAGCTACTGAAGACATGACTCATTACCATTGGTCACTTGCTGACACATACATACACACACCCACTAAAATCAAGCTCCGGGTGAGATCTTCTTTCCCCGGTGCTTGGTACAGGTTGAGATGTACAATTAAAGTATCAATACGGTGGAAATGTCGGTCGAGTTGGTACTTTTCCAAAGCTGACTTTGGGCCAATCTCATGCTTACTCAGGGCTTACTCCGAGTCAATATGCTAAAGACATGAGGTTAACCCTGGGTCTAGCTGGTACATACACTAGCTAGGCATACTTTGGGTCGAGGTTACTCATGTTCGAGCTCTGGGAATGTCTGGTCGGTTCGGTAAATTAGTTTTTCCATGCTCGGTGGATCTTCCTTTTTATTTTGCTTGGACTTTTTCCTGTTTGTTAATTTTTTTTCTTTCAAAATAGTGGGGAAAGACAGAGGTGGGGGTGTGTGTATAGATGCGCACACACATAACATTTCCCTACTGTAAAATGTAGGGAAATAAAACATATGGAGCGGCCTATTAAAGAAAAGGAAATAAGATGTATGACAAACATCCAAAATAAGAAGTTAGCTTATACTAGTAAATACAAAGGGCATGTATACTAGACTATTAGTACATACGCAACCGAAACAGTTTTATGAATTTTATTGAAAGGTGCAAAATCAGGCTTGCTGATACAAATGTTGTAAGAATACAGATGTCATATTAATATTTAATACATTGCATGCACAGTGTGCACCATAAACATACACATGAAACGTTGCATACACGTTCATATTTGAGATGTTGAAGATGACGAAGAGGAGAAAGCTTCTAAAGCAGACTAGAGCTTGAAAGCGCCATGAATTTAATTTGCGGTGATGATGGTCTAGAGACGAAAGTAGGCCTAGGTGAAGGCTATTTGGCCTCTGCTGCATGCAGTTATTTAAATGACCAGCTCAAGTAACAACCTCATAAGGAAATGTGTGGTTATTATTAGTTTAAGATGTACATGTTTTCCATTGCATCATAGTAAGAAAGCATTACAGGATGAAAAAAAGAAAAGGTGACCATTATATTTTAGTTTAAAATTGGTGCTACATATTGCGCTTTTCAAGTTATTTATTTTTGTTACATATTAACCTATAATTATACTCTGAAAATTTCGTTTATGGGAATAACGGACATAGCTAACTTGGTTTTATATATATCCTTGTATATTAATTTAGTGCATTGCTCACTTTTCTTGCTAGTTCAATTCTGGAGAAAAGACTTCAAAGACATAAGTCGGTCTACCTATATATTGTTTGCATCCACAAGTGACATTGATGGAATATGGTGGGAGACTAGTGGAGAGATAGATTAAATATAGTGGGAGACTATAAGTGGAAAGACCCTGCTAAACACATAAACAGTTGTGAAGTATGCATGTGTGCATGTCATCATATGATGGCGTGCATAAAATTTTATTTAAATGAGAACAAATTAAAAATTGATTTGCTAATTGGTTTTTGTGCCTTTAGATGTATGGTGAACTTGTTTAGTGAAGTGATGAAAAGTGACTAGGTGAAAAGAACAACTATAGAGAATTGTTTTAGAGTATTTTATGAGATTTAACTGTCTTAATAACCCATGTTTGTTGTGCACGGTAACCACACTTAATTCCTTTTAATTTTATGTTATCAGATGTAAATGGTTATATGTGGAGGTCTTTTTAAAACGTTGCTTTTGAGTATTTACACTACTAGAATTACTGTTTATCGTGACGGAAGGCTGCGACGGCCCCCGGCGGCTCTTTCCGATGGCTTTCAACGATATGGTTTTGCCGTGGCAATTCTGTAATAACCGAAATTTTACCGTTGAAACCGTTGAAAATGTGTTGTCGGCGGCCGTCGAAAATCAATGCACGTTGGGATTTACCTGAGTCGGCCGAGAGCATTTTCATTCCATCCTCTTCTCCCAAATCACAACCCAAACCCTCCATCTTTCTCCAAATCACAACCCAAACCCTCCATCTTCTCCCAAATTCACCCACTTCCGACCGCCGCTGCTGTACATCGCCCGCCACCACCAGAAATATCTCCAACTTCTCCTCTTTGGTCTCCAGCACTTCAATTTTCAGCGAAAAGAGGTATTTTTTTCTAACTCTAGTTTACCCTACCGTATTAAATTAGGTTTAATTTATAATTGTATTTGATGATACTATCTTCTTGAGTGTTTGCAATTGTATGTTGATTGATTGTGATATGCTAATTACGGTTATAAGTGTGTAAATTCGATAATTAAAATATAATTATGGCTAAACTTTGGTTAATTAGTCTATGTGCCGAATTAGTGATATGATTTAGTGTTAATTAGTGTGTTAAAATGTCAATGTCAATTCAAATATTATTATTGAAGATTAATTATCAGTTAATAGTTTATATAACAAATCTAATTTACTTGGATGTCGAATCCGATAAAATTAATAAGTTGAGTGTATAATGAAGTTTATTTTTTTGAAATATAATATTATATCCATAATTTGTTATAATTGAAAAATATAAGATTTTATAAAAAATGGAAAAAATAATATATTATATAATTATTAAAACATTACAATGCATAAATGAATTATATATGCTAATATATGTTATGTATATAATTAATATCCCTTAGAGAGTTTTTGGCCTCGTTTGTCAAATATTGTATATGATCGTTAAATGGATATTCGTTTTTGTTATGGAACAGACATCTATACTCATCTGATATGATATTTGTCGGATTTGTTCCTGTATTTGATAAGTTACAAACACAATAAAGTAGTTATATTTTGTAAATCATTTCATTTTAAACGAGTTACAAAATTTCGACAACACTTCCTTTTTGTTCCCTGTGTGCATGCATTTGTGTATGATACATGGAACAAAGGGTAAGTGCTATCGAAATTATGTTAAATCGTTTAAATTGAAATGATTTACGAAATATAATTACTATTGTGTTTGTATTGGGAAGTAGGATGATCGGCCATCAAAGTAGAAAACAATAAACTAAAATTTAATATTCTATTCATAATTTGTGTCAATCCCTAAAATGCATAAATGAATATTAGTTAATAAATGATTTTAAAAATCAAATGTCGATCCATAAAATGATTAATACTTTTTTTAATCTCTATCATATTTTTCTAAATAGGAAAAATGGACGATTATTTTGTTGATCAGACCTGGATGTATCATCCTCGAAGGAAAATGAGAGGCTCAATAAGAGAACATTTTTATAGTGGTGTAAACGAATTTAATGAATTTACTTTAAGTAATAATGGAAACGAAGGACATTCGTTGTGCATGTAGTAGGTGTAAATTGTTGAAGCATTTAATACCGGATATGGTTAAATTCCATTTGTGTCAATACGGTTTCGTGCCGAATTATCTTGTGTGGGATCGTTAGGGAGAACTTGTTGCATTTAAACTTGTACATTCATAGAAGGAGGTGGTTAATGAAACTGTTACGACAAATCCCATAGAAGATATGGTTAAAGATGCAGCACGATCGACGTTCCCTACTTTTGAAGTTGATGACGACGATGTTAATGTCGTTAAAGAACCAAATATTAGAGCAAAAAAAAATATGATTTATTGGATGTTGCTAAACTTCATTGGGATGGCTGCACAAGCAGTATCCAATTATCAGCAAATGCAGAATACATTGCGATGAAATCAAAATAAAGCTTCATAGAAGCCGGATTTACAGATGTTGTAGAAGTTGCAAAACGACATATGCTACCTAATAATTTGATGTGCGAAAATAATTATGAAGTGAAAAAACTTATCTCTTCTTTTGGTTTGCCGTATCAAAAAATAGATACATGTAAATGGTTGCATGTTGTTTTGGAAAGAAGACATCAATCTGAGGATTTATAGAATATGTAATGAGGAAAGATCAAAACCAAGAAAAAAGAAGGGAAAGGAAGTTCCATACAAGCGTATGCATTACTTACTTATAAATCTTAAGCTTCAACGGTTATACGCATCCTCTATAATCGTGCATCATTGAGATGGCACAGTGCGAGAACATAGGAAGAAGATACGTTAACACACCCAACTGATGGAGAAACATGGAAGCATTTTGATAAGACATATCATGCTTTTGCAGTAGAGAGCCGTAATGTTAAACTGTTTATGTACAGATGGATTTTCACTATTCTCTCAATTTGGTTCTAAATAATCATCTTGGCATATAATCGCAACACCTTATAATTTACCTCCGTGATGTGTATGAATACTCCATATATGTTTCTCCCTACTGTCGTCCCCGACCTTAATGATCCGACACAAGGAATCGATGTTATTTACAACCGTTGATTGAAGAGTTGAAAACATTGTGGTATGAAGGAGTTGAAACATACGACATTTCAAAAAGAAAAAAAGAGTTTCTGTATGTCCGCTTCCTTGTTACGAAGTATTAGCGATTTTCCTACGTATACAATGATTTCCGATTGGAGTATGGCCGGTCGTCTAGCTTGTTCTTATTGCATGGAAGAAACACGGTAATTTTCTTTAAGCATGGAAAGAAAATACCATGGTTTGATTGTCATTGGTGTTTTCTTTATATTAATCATCTTTTTAGAAAAGATAGAAAAATCTTTACAGCTAATAGACAAGAGACTTTGCGACCACTAAAGATTTGGTCAAGCGAATATATATATGAACCTGTAAAGGATTATCCAAAGATACATGAAACCGGAGAGCAAATTGAAACTCAAGGTAAACCGACGGTTCACAATTGGTGCAAACAAAGTATATTTGGGAATTGCCTTATTGGAAAAATCTCTTAATTCGTCATAATATTGATGTGATGCACAATGAGAGAAGCTTGTTTGATAATGCTTTTAATACAGTTTTGAATGTTAAAAGGAAGACTAGGACGATTTGAAATCAAGATGGGATATTCAAGCAGTATGTAATCCTCCAGAGCTTCATATCAAGCCAAATGACACTAAAAACTCAAAGCATGCTATGAGCTAGACAATAACCAGGTTAAAGTTCCATTAAAATTGGTGGAAGGATTAAGATTTTCCGATGGGATTTCTTCTAGTCTACGTAGATGTGTCGACTATAAGAACGGTAGGAAAAAATTAAATTATAATTTATTATTGATGTAAGCATATGTAAGCATATTTTAAATTAGAAGTTATTATTGATCAATTTAATTAATTAGTTATAAAGAATAATTAAAATAATGTTGTGTGAATTTCAGTTATATTTTATTTTCCACTATAGGAAAAATTTGCAGAAGCACGTGCATAGATGTTAGAGGGATCGGGACGAGATTCGTTGACCACTGTTGAGGAGGACGTGGTTTTTGAGTCCATCATGGAACCCACATCGCGAAATAGGCGTTATGGCTTTCGAAATCAAGCGGTAATTTCTAAAAATTTACTAATTTATAAGGTTAAACCAATAATCCGAAAAAGTTTTCATAGAAAAAATATATCATTAATGTTTTAACAAACGGTTATGCTTTACTTATTTGTTCCTTCTTAATTTACACTAGCCACTAAAATACATTTATGATTTTTTGACATATCCCTTGATTATCTTGAGGCTAGGTCCTCGCAGATAGCATATCAAAACGCTTGAGACAAAGAAGAGGTTGTGGAGCTTAGGGCTATGATCGTGGAGCTGCAAGAGAAAGACCACCGTCATGCTATGGAGATGGCGCAGTTGAACCAACGCTTGGCTGAGGTGCAGCAGCATGGTTATTCCTTCGTCGGGTGGTTCCGGAGCTGACGATGAGTCTTGATGGGTATGTTACTTTGCGTTTATGTTTGGACATTTTGAAATTGATGTATTTGGATATGGTTGATACATTTTGATGCTATGTTGATGATATGTTGATATGTTTTGACATGTTGGATGTCGATTGTATATATTGGATGTTGGATGTTGATTATTTAGTGTATTGTTTGTTTTTTTTGTTTCAAGTATTGAATTGGTGGGGATTGAGTTGGATATTCGATATAAGTTGATTATGTGTTGCTTGAGTTTGGATATTGGAAACGGGATATACATGAAATTGAGTTTTGATATGTATGTGTAGTACAGTAATCGAATGGATGTAGGAATAAAAAAAATTGCCTAGATTTTTGATTGTTTTCAACGGGTACCGACGAACCTTTATTCATCGACGGCAAGCGACGGCAATTAACAGCATAATGGTTAAGATTTCCGACGGTTCGCGACGGTTTTCGACGACTCTAAGGAATTTTTGGATGCCACTTGGGCACCGAAAGCCATCACAAAACCGTCGGAAAGTGCCATGAGTAGCCATCGCCAAATAGTCGTCGATACCTTTGCCAAACGAAGGAAAGCGCATATGCCATCGGAAATGACTGTTGTTCTAATAGTGTTAGTACTAGGAAGAAGCTTAGATATTCACAAACAAAAGGTGAACATGCAAAACAATCAATAATCAATTCAGAATTCTCAAGCAAAGACTAAACAAAAAAATCAGTGAAACAGGGCTCATGCAAAAGGTTAAACAAAATAATTAGTGAAACATGTCGAGAGAGAGGGAGAGGGAGAGATATTCTAGAACTTTGGGATATACCTAGCCCATCAATTCTTAACATCCATGACCCTCCTTGAAATGAACTGTTACCGTATAATTTCTAACTAGTCCAGTGCAGAATTCATCTCTTCATCACGATTAGTAGGTACCAAAGAGAAACAAGCGCCTTTTTTTATAGCGGCAAAATAAAGTAAAGAAAATCGAAACCATTAGGGTTTCCACTTATGAACTACTTTGTGTACTGAATTAACCGACTTAAGTTACATAGTTGTAAAGTGTTTAATGAAATAAAATATATATATATACCCTTTAAAAAAAGGACTACTGTAAGCAACCGTAAATATTCCTAAACAAGAATCAATTTGATTGACGAAAGTAGTTCCATCACCTACAATCAAACGACAAAATACATAATTTAAATGAAATTCAATAATGGTGATAATTACATGATGAAGTAAAATGAATCAAAGGCAATTAAGTAAAAACTAACTGAGATTCTAAATTCAGAAACTAAACAAGTTGGGAATGGTTATGTTAATTATAAGAGTGAATGGAAATTGTCAAACTACTAAAAATGAGAGTGAATGCGAGTGGAGAAAATTTGAGTTTGGGATAGGAGGAAACTATGTTAAAAATTTGATTATCTAGCTTTCTTAGTTATGTAATAAACTTCTTATATGCAAAGAATCTAATACCAGTAGGCTTCAATATTCGAAGAATATCGAACTTTATGCAACATTAACATATATACTATAGATGCAACTACATGCATTGAAGTAAATCCATATCATGGGTACTTCAGTCACACATACTTAAAGGTAAATCCACCTTAGATCATTAATCCATTAAACTAGTACAAAATCTTTTAGTCATCGCAGTCATGTAGTTACTACCAACAACATTCCAAAAAATAAAAAATAAAAAAATTCAGTGTTTTCAATGTTCTCAATTGGTCTCTGCAACATTCTAGGCGGAGTAGGTGGCATGTTAACTTCCAAGAAACCTCCCAACATTTGAACCGCTTAACTCATCATAGGTCCATAATATTCTTCATCATGTATGCACCAACATGCAACTTCACAATTCAATGTTGGAATATTTTTAATATATGGACCGTACATGTAAAATAAAATGTGTTGCGCTAATTTGATGTAAAGCCAAATTAAAGTGATCAAATTTAGGTTAAAGTTAAAAGACATAAGAATTTAATTATCATGGGATTAATGTGTAGATACCTGGGCATTTTAATTTGTTGAAGGGTCAAGTTAGAAATTGCCAATATTAATATAAATAAAGGGTTACGGTCCTCAAAGTACACAAGCCTATATCAACTCTCTAACCCTCTTCTACGGAGGGTTAATTTCAGGTTTAGGATTGTGTCAATTTGGAAGACCAAACCAAATTCTTTCTCTCTTCAATAATTAACTATGATGTTAACCATAAATCCATTTAATAATAAAGGTATGAAAGAAGGCTTCCAAAGGCATCGAAAGCAGTTTTCACACGTGTTAAAGGGAGAAGGCTTCCAAAACCATTAAAAAGTGGCTCCAAAAGCTTTAATATGGTTTCGAAAGCATCAATGAGTACTTTCGCAAACATTGTTTCCTTCCACAAGTCTCAAGGGAGTTACTTCCGATAGTATCGAAAGAGTTGCATTCAAAAGAAACATAAGAGATGCTTTCGAAGGCGTCGAAAGAAGGTTCTGCATCCATTGGTTTAACTCCTTCCACAACCATTGGTTTTGATGGTGTCACATCCATTTATCAGAGCTTCCGCAAGTGTTAATTTGGTTCCTTCCGTAAGCATTGTAATAGCTTCCGACAAGGTCGAAGTGGCTTCCGTAGGCACCCAACAATTAAGTTGGCCACCAGATGTGCACGTAAATGTGCATATTTTTACCACTATATTTAATCTATTTAAATTAAATAAATGATCATATTGGGTATTTTACTTGTTTAAACCAAAATTCAAATTATTTCAAATCGTCGCATATTCATCTTCATCCAGGGGCAAAGTGGTCATTTTTTGTGCATATATTAATTTTCTAAAATTTAATTGAAAATTTCTATATTATTTTGTAGGAATTTAAATTCAAATACAAGTGGTTTCATGAAGATATATACATGCACAAAGAAGATACAAAGGAATGGAGATGGAAATAATTCAAAGTGATGATCATGGAGGACCCCACTTATGCACCTACCTTAATGGATGATTATATGATGCTGATGATTGCTTGGCCACCATACTTCCTAAGGGGGTATTTTGGGCATTCCCTAAAAAAACGAATCAGGGTTTCATACATGTATAAATACCCTTTATGCTTCATGTAATCCTCTCTGCTCTCTTAGGCTTTCTTCCTCTTAGCCTCCACCTTCTTCTTAGTTTGGTTTTAATTTAGTTTTATTTTATTTCTATGCAAGTTGTAATCTTTAGTGTAGAAATAAAAATGGCTTCTTAGCCTCTTTTCTTTTATGCAATTTTCTTTTATGTCTTTTTATTTCATGCTCTTCATATTTATGCAAGTAGAGTAGCTCTCAATTTACTTTCATTAGCTTGCATTTTTCTTTTCTTCTTGTTTCATGTTGCTTTCTACATTTGTTGATATTATAACAAATATGAGAGGCTAAACCCCTTTAATTTAGGGGTAATGAAGCTCTCCTAAATCATGTAGATGCAACATAAATTTTCATTTATGTCTCTTTTGTGCTTAATGGAAAGTTAGATGTTTGTGTGATTTTGTGTTTAATATTGAGTTTTATAGCTTGTGTTATTCAAAACAAATAGGCTATGCTTAGTCATATGAATCACTAATTACCTTTTCATCTACATATGATCATGGTAATGGAAGTGGATTTAGAACCAAAATTTGATGGTTTATGTTTCTAATTCAATAGTAATAAGCCAGGCTTAAAATAGATTCTATTTTTAATTTCATGTCATTTTCATTAAAGTTAGTAAGTGAGTTAGAGGGTGCATTAAAGTTTGATGGTTTAAGTGTGTTAATTAATAACACAATTAGGCTATGCTTATGATGATAAATGCATCAACTAAACTCACAAATGACCAAAAAGAGATCATAATTTCATTATGTTGATTTATGTGATCATGAGAGGGGATTTGCCTCTAAATTGCTCTTTAATCTCATATTTTTATTCTCGTTAGTTTTAGTTTGTTTTTACTTTTTTTTAGTTAGTTAACAATCCCTCGACTTTGGTTTAATTTGATTGAATAGAAATTTAAAATCTAACAATTCCCTACGGATCGACCCGTATTCGTTACGTACTACGATAGTACGTCGTGCGCTTGCGGTATAAATTTTTCGACGGATTTCTAATTCGATAGAATTTCCGTCGTTGAACAAGTTTTTGGCGCCGTTACCGGGGAATTTGCTTTGATTTTGATTTTCGATTCTTCGAATTATTTTTGTTTGATATTTGTGTGTTTTATTTTGTGTGTTTGTTTGCGTTTAAAAAATATATATATAATTTGTGTTTGTTGTGTGACTGTGTGTGTGTTTGCATTTGTGTTTTTCTATTTTGCATTTGCATTTTGTTGTTGCTTTTCTAGTTCTTATTGTTTAAAGCAAAAATCACCGTACAATTTCATTTAAAAAGAATTTTTTTTTTACTTCATTGCCATTCTTCTATTTTACATTGTACATTTTTCATTTTCACATCCACTGCTACTGTTCACTCTATTCATAGTGCCATACTGTTCAGACCATCCATTGCTGCCTCCACCCACACATACATTTTCCGCCGCCTCTGCATATTTTAGATCGGATTACAACTGCAACTCATAATCCAATTCCCCGACCACCATCAACATCCCCCATCAACTAACCATCATCACAGTCTCCCTGTCAAACACAGTGCCACTGACCTCTCCACCATACCAACAACCACGGTTCACCCACAAACAAGCCTTCCTGACCAACCCCTCTGACCATCAACCAGCAAAACTAATCCAAAACTTCCCCTAACCACAATACCATTGTCAACATATCCACATTACCACAAAACCCCACTACAAAGTTAGGCTGCAATACCCCCACAACTTCACTACTGTAGAATTCCATCCCTCTGCATCAGTTTCTTGCTCTTCAATACCATTGTCATTCACTTGCAATATTACAACAGCCTTCAACACATTCCCCTTCCCCTGACCAAACTTCATACCACCATCACTGCCCCTCCATATCTTCTCCTCTCTATGATAACTCATTTCCACCATCCAAAAACTGTCTACACATGTATCCTGCTGCCTGACCATCGTTTCATCATCGCAACACCACACCACTACACCCAGTCCTCGTCTGCGCTGCCTGCTGCCTTGCACTGCTCCACCACACAACATCCTGCTCCTCCTCCACTTTTAAACTGCACATCAAATCAGTGACACACTCCACTACCCAGAGCAATACAACTGTCTCCACCATTTACTTCCCGCTGCTTACTGTCCTCCACTTCAACTTCATCCAACTACTGCACTGTTACTTCTAATCCACACTTCAGCCACAAACAACTGCACCTAATCCACACTCACTTCTGTCATCATTAGACCCCCCTTCCTCCATCATCAACCCCAAAATACAATTGCTTGCATATACTGACCATCATAAACTTATCACACCACCCTCTGAAATCACCACAACATCCCTGCCAATACAAATTTCCTTGCACACAGCCACAAACTTTTCGTTACACCATCAACAGTGCCTTGCAACTGTGCACTTCTTCAAACTGACCAACTCAACCAACCATTCTCCACACTTCACTATCTACCGCCTTATCAACAAAACCAACCATCAGCCCTTCAAAACACTGCAGTCAACTGAACAGTTCACCATCATCTCCTGCCACAATTCCAACAGTAACGGTTCAGCAAGAAAAAAATTTACTACTTGCTGTTTCATAATCAACCACCTTCCCTCCACAGTTCACTTTGACTGCCCCACTCACTATCAGCAAACCCAAATCATCGAACTCGAAATCCATCACCTTGAATCAACCGCTTCCTACACTTCGATCGCCATCACTTTCAACCTGCAAACCTAAGCTACTCCACCACAACCAGAAAGCAAACCCAATCAACAGAAAATTCCTTCGCCACCAAGACCACCCAATTCGCGACTGCAATCGAACGCCAAAATCGAACAACCTCTAGTATTTACATCGACCATAAACCACCCAAAATCATCCTTCAAAATCAAGAGACGAAACTCCATCGCGACCCAATATCAGCAACCTGAAAACTCGAAATTGCGATTTTTGATTTTATCATTGATTTCGATAAAAATTTTTAGGGAGAACGCGTGAATAAGAGTGAATTTTTGGTTTGCCTGAGATTATGAAAATGGAAGTTAATTTGAATGTTAATGGGCTTTGCTTGTGGGCTGCGGATTTGAGTTTCTAGACTCTTTTGTTTAAAACATTTTCATCTCTAAAAAAAAGAATATTTTCTTTAAATTGTTTTCTTTTGTTTAGATTGTTTCGTTTTTAGTTTGTTTTTTTAGTCCATCCTTATTTTAAAAAAAAAGGATTTGCTTTTTTTTTTCCTACTTTGTTTTTAGTTTAGTTTCACCCTTAAAAAAATTAATCTGTTTTGTTTTGTTTTAATTTGTTTAAAAAAATTGTATATATATCTTTTTTTTATTTTCAAGTTGTCAAAGCAGATAAAGGAAGGAGCCGCTTGCTAAAAATAATTGCCTTGCTTGCTTATAAAAAATTTGCTGCTTTTAACCCTTATCTATTGTTTTATTTGTCTTACATTGTTATTTGCTTTCATTTTTTTTTAATAAAAAAAATTTCCACAAAAAAAAATCATTTCGTAGTTGCGTTGTTAATACATGTTTAATTTCTGCTTTGCATTTCATCCTAGAGTTTTGATTAATAATAACGGTTAGACATCGATAACACTTAATTGTATATTGACAAGTTGTCTTCTTTGAACAATTTAATTTCTTGGTGTCTAGGCTACGGCAGAGCAATAACCAGTTATAAATATTACGGTGATTCGTAAATATTATAATGAATTGTTTCTCTGAAGGTACTTAAACCTTCGGCTGCATTACTCCGGTGATTCGTGGTGTATCGATAAATCTTGTCTGTTACCTGGCTGAGAACTATCTTGTTGATTTAAGACAGAGTGTAATTATACAATTTGGGTTAGAAGCTATTTTGTAATTAAACCCTTGCATTCATTTAGTTGCATTAGTTCATGCATATTTAAAAAAAACAAAAAAAAATTCAAAAATCCAAAAAACTAAAAAAATCTTAAATATTTCTTAACTTAGTTTTTTTTATCCTTTTCCTTTTGAAATTTTCAAAATCAAAAATCCAAAAATAAAAAATAATAATAATAAATCTTTTCATAAAAAATTCAATTTTCCATTTTGAAAAATAAATTGTATTTGTAAATATTTTTCCTTTATAAAAAAAACCAAAAACATTTTTGAAAATGTCTGAATTTCCATATTCACTTGTATTTTACAATAGTTGTGAAAATTAATATAATCCATATGATTTCACTCCAAATTCGTATGGATATTTTAACGACAACTATTCTATAATGATTCAAATTTTGAACCACAAAATTTTCAAAATGATGACCAACCTTCAAATCTTGAAAATAACATTTCGTCTTTACTTGAAATTTCTACACAACAAAATCAAATGATAGATGATTTGTGTAATTCTTATTTGTGTGATAACTCAATTAAAAATTTTCAAAGTAATCAAGATTTGAATTCACTTCAAAATGCAAACGATTTCGAGTATAACACATGCCAATTCAATTTTGAACTCCAAAATAAATTTCAAAATCAAAACGAAAATGTGATCCACTTTTCAAATAATTTTGGCAATGGTAATAATCCCGACTATGATACGAGTGAAAATTTTTGTTCACAACAAATCCAAATCGGAAATTCTCAAGTTAATAACTATAAATTGGATTTTGTTGAACAAATGGACGAAATCTATAATGATCACATGGATTTGTTGTTCGAAACTTATATAAAACAACGTGAGAAACAAAACCAAATCTCAACATGTGACGAGTCAAATGATAATCCATCTTTTACCCAAATCGACGATTTTCAAACAACAACTTTTGAAACTGAAAATGATGATCTTAATGAAGTTGTTGAAAACACGGTAATTGAGTTGGATTTCAATTCTTTTGAGGGTGAGAAACTCTATTTAAGATTCGATCTTCCTTTTCTCGATTTTGAAATTTTGAACACAACAACTTTGGATTTTGAACTTGACACATGTAATAAAGTTGTTGATAATTCAATAAAGGAAGACGAATTCAACGAACACGATTTCTTTGGACTTTTCGAAAATGAGTTGTCGAATTCTGAAGGGGAAGATTTAAATCACCATTTTGATTTTGAAATCAATAATTCTGAAGAATTTTTCAATGTTAAATTTGAATTTCAATTTGGTGATAATAAACTTGAATTTCAATCAATTGTTTTATCAACCCCGAAAATCATTGAAAATAAAACAACTCATACAATTTTCAATAAAACGACATTTGTTTTCCCAAATCAACATTTAATTTTGAAATCTTTTACGATTTGGTTTTCTAAGCTTAAGATGTGTCTCGTATGCTTGACGAGACAAATGAATCGGTCTTTGGAAGACCGTTTCATTTACTTTTTGATGATATACTTTCTGAACTCTTGTAAATAATAATCTTTTTATTTTCATGTAAATATAGGTCATCCTTTTATTTTTCTCCTTTCACTTGGGTTGACTGTGGGGACACAGTCAAAATCAAGTATGGGGGACTCTCATTATTTTCATTTTCAATATTACATGGTTTAAATTTGCATTCTCTTTCCAAGACTAAAGAAAAAACTCAAAAAATTAAGAATTTTTTTTTAAAACATTTTGATTTATTTTTAAAAAAACACTATAGGGTAAATGTATGGTTTTGGTTAATTAAATTATAATTTTTGAAAATTTATTTGTCTTAACAAAAATAAAAATAAAGTCTGATTACAAATAACAATGGTTTAACTAGTATATAGAAAATTTCATGGTGATAATTATGGAGTAAATCCTAATTGAAAATCTTTGTTTTAAAAAGTGGTGAATTTAAAGTAAAGGATATAACATTTTTTTTATCTTCTAAGTTAAATAGTTCTAAGATGATTTTGCGAAACTTTCTCTCAAAAAAATAATATTTCGTGCATATATTTTTAATAAACACCTAGAGTCATGTGTTAACACTCGTGTGTTCACACTTCACTCGCCATGCTCTGTACCCTTCTTACGAAAGTCCGAAAGGCAGTGCATGATTGGTATACCTGGCCTCAGTTTACCTGAGTTAGGTGTATGTATATAAACAATTCTTTTATTAATAACGCCTACAGTCGATAACTGTTCACACTTGTGTGTTCACTCGCCACGCTCTGTATTCCCCTCAAGTAAGCTCGAAAGGCAGTACATGAGTGATGTATCTAGCCTCAGTTTTCTGAGTTAGGCATATGTAAATATTGTAAATATCAATAAAATTTTCAAATAAGAGAGAGTAAGTAAATGAAATCCAAGCACTATTTTAACTTATTTGATTTGACTTGTTATTGAAAAGAAATGAAAATACCACTTTGATAATCAACTAAGGATCCATTTCATAGTTACACTGTGTTATCAACCGAAACAACGAGTTAAACTGCAGTCAATATGTTAGGATAATTTGATTTTTGTTGGATGTTGTGATGAGTAAATGACTTAAATTTTCATGACAATGACCAAAACTTATATTTAACTTATTTGTGTCGATTTAAAGTAAATCCTTCATTTGTAAACATTTTCAAAAAACTTGCATTCATCTCTTTTGTAAATAAATCTTGCATTTTGTAAATATTTTCATCCTGCATTTGGATTTTATGGGTAGTATCCGCTAAAAACCCTCACGAGACAACACTCGTCCTACTTGGGACACCCAGAGGTTTAACGGCTTGTTGCATACGCTCAATCCAATCGTGCTCCCTACGAAAACAGATTTATCTTAGTTTTTCTTTATTCGAGGACGAATAATAAGATAAGTGTAGGGGTATTTGATGTGCACGTAAATGTGCATATTTTTACCATAATATTTAATCTATTTAAATTAAATAAATGATTATATTGGGTATTTTAACTTGTTTAAACCAAAATTTAAATTATTTCAAATCGTTAGATATTCATCTTCATACAGGGGCAAAATGGACATTTTTTGTGCATATATTAATTTTCTAAAATTTAATTGAAATTTTTTATGTTATTTTATAGGAATTTAAATTCAAATACAAGTGGTTTCATGAAGATATATGCATGCACAAAGAAGATACAAAGGAGTGAAGATGGAAATAATTCAAAATGATTATCATGGAGGACCTCACTTACCCACCTACCTTAATGTACACTTAGGAGCTAATGCACATTCTAAAAGGCCATTAAATCTTTATGCACACTTAATGGATGATTATATGATGCAGATGATTGCTTGGCCACCACACTTCCTAAGGGGGTATTTTGGGCATTCCCCAAAAAAATGGATTAGGGTTTTTCATACATGTATAAATACCTACCCCTTATGCTTCATGTAATCCTCTCTGCTCTCTTAGGCTTTCTTCCTCTTAGCCTCCACCTTCTTCTTAGTTTGGTTTTAATTTAGTTTTATTTTATTTCTATGCAAGTTGTAATCTTTAGTGTAGAAATAAAAATGGCTTCTTAGCCTCTTTTCTTTTATGCAATTTTCTTTTATGTCTTTTTATTTCACGCTCTTCATATTTATGCAAGTAGAGTAGCTCTCAATTTACTTTCATTAGCTTGCAATTTTCTTTTCTTCTTGTTTCATGTTGCTTTCTACATTTTTTGATATTATAACAAATATGAGAGGCTAAACCTCTTTAATTTAGGGGTAATGAAGCTCTCTTGAATCATGTAGATGCAA
Organism: Allium fistulosum; assembly: GCA_030737815.1. NCBI lineage: Eukaryota > Viridiplantae > Streptophyta > Magnoliopsida > Asparagales > Amaryllidaceae > Allium > Allium fistulosum. The sequence goes on from CM060902.1 coordinate 757,754,838, forward strand.
CATAATTTTTCATTTATGTCTCTTTTGTGCTTAATGGAAAGTTGGTTATTTGTGTGATTTTGTGTTTAATATTGAGTTTGATAGCTTATGTTGTTCAAAACAAATAGGCTATGCTTAGTCATATGAATCACTAATTACCTCTTCATCTACATACGATCATGGTAATGGAAGTGGATTTAGAATCAAAATTTGATGGTTTATGTTTCTAATTCAATAGTTAATAATTCATGCTTAAAATAGAATCTACTTTTAATTTCATGTCATTTTCATTAAAGTTAATAAGTGGGTTAGAGGGTGCATTAAAGTTTGATGGTTTAAGTGTGTTAATTAATAACACAATTAGGCCATGCTTATGATAAATGCATCAACTAAACTCACAAATGACCAAAAAGAGATCATAATTTCATTATGTTGATTTATGTGATCATGAGAGGGGATTTGCCTCTAAATTGCTCTTTAATCTCAGATTTTTATTCTCCTTAGTTTTAGTTTGTTTTTACTTTTTTTAGTTAGTTAACAATCCCTCGACTTTGGTTTAATTTGATTGAATAGAAATTTAAAATCTAATAATTTCCTGCATATCGACCCGTATTCGCTACGTACTACGATAGTACGCCGTGCGCTTGCGGTATAAATTTTATTATAAATTTTTCGACGGTTTTCTAATTCGATAGAATTTCCGTCGTTGAACACCACCATATTTAGGTCAATCGGCAACGTCAATATGAAACGATGTTGAAAGAAAGTGACTTCAACATCTACGAAAGCATTAACAAAAACACAGGATAACCCCTCCGAAGCAGTCGAAACCATCACCATATCTCCTTAATAGTGCATGATATCAAATTTGTGGAGAATATGGACTAAAAGCCCATTCAAAACCACTAAATAAGGTCATATCCAATGATTATTGAAGCCGCACCACTTCCATGCAATAAGACGTTGAAGATCAGGAAAAGGAAGAAAAATTGGAATCATTAACAAAGCAAATTCAAGACAAATTAGTTCATTTTCTTTCATAAGGCTTCCAAAGCCTTCACATCCTTTATAGTCTCTATGGTGCTATGAGTCCCACATCATGAAATGGAGCCAGCATGTCACCATCTTATCTCTATAAATATGAATGTACCTCCTCATGAAAGGGTGACTTGAATTTTCTTTCACTCTCTCTCATATAGCTCTTTTTGTAATAAAACCAGAATATGAATAAAGAGGATGGCTCGAGCATATTTGAATTTCATTTACTTTATTCCTTTTCATTTATGAATTTAAATTCAAATGATTTAGTAATTTATTTTTAAATCTCAAGGGCATTTCTGGAATTTTGAATAAGCCATATTGCAAACTTAATTTAGGAGTTAACAATTTTTGTTGTTAACATTTTTGGCCCCAGAAGGATGGTTCCAACCTCCGAATGACCAAAAAACCCTAATGGGGGTTTATCTCATATTTTAAATTCTTAAATTCAAATTTATTCTTGGCTTAAATCATGAAAGTTAAACGTTGTTAATTTTTAAATGTTTATTAGGACAAGAATGACTTCAAATATATTGGATGAGGTCTTCACATAAACATAGGAGCTTGTCTCGTGGTGACTTCACTTGATTTCCCATCTAAGATATTAAACCAACTTTTTTTCAACTCATTCGAAAGGAATTTGAAACAGGATCTGAAAATTCTAAATATAATCCAAACTATTCGAGCTTCATATATTAAAGTTTAGATAGGGTTTGATGGCCTGAACTTTGACGAAACCGGAGAGTGACGAAGGCAATTGAATTGAATTATTGTGCTTCATGAGTCTTCAAAAGAAATTAGTTCCGATTAGCGGTGAAAGGAATTAGTTCCGCAAGAATTTTCCCCCACTTGAATTGGTGTAGCACCTATTTGGTGCCGCGGTTGTTCATTTGTTACCATAAGTGTTGAGTTAATGGCGCCTATTTGGGAAAGTGATTGCTACGAATATTAAGAGTATTTGCTTCCACCAATAGCGAAAGGAAGCTCTTTCATCATTGTTTGATTTGGTCTCGTCAAGGTTGAAAGGGTGCCGAAGTAATTAATTTCAAGGTTCCGTGGTAATGGAGTTGAGGTGCCGAAGAAGTTGGTCTGGGACAGTTTCGCAGATATGGATGTTTTTGAAGCCGTTAATGCTTTCGAAGTTGATGATGTTTGCGAAGACGTTGGTGGTTTCGAAGTCGTTGGAGGTTTCGAAGATGTTGGTGGTTTCGAAGTCACTTGAGGTTTCGAAGTCGTTAATGCTTTCAAAATTGTTGATGGTTTAGAAAACGACCGTTGTTTTGAAGGCACTGATGGTTTCTAAGTTGTTAATGCTTTCAAAGTTATTGATGGTTTCGAAAACGTTGATGGTTTTGAAGCCTGATTTCGAAGTTGTTAATGCTTTCGAAGTAATAGATGGTTTTGAAGCAGTTGGTCTGAGGTATCGAAGCAGTTGATTTCATGATGCCACTGTAACGAATATAGATGGTTTCCATGCAGTTGGTTTGAGGTATCGAAGTAGTTGATTTCATGGTGCCGCTGTAATGTATATAGATGGTTTCAAAGAAGTTGATTTGAAATACCGAAGCAGTTGGTTTCATGATACCGCTGTAATGGATTGGATGGTTTCGAAGCAGTTGGTTTGAGATACCGAAATAGTTAATTTCAAAGTGCCGCAGCGATATATTTTGAGGTGTCGAAGTGGTTGATTTAAGGTAAGATCATCGCAGAACCTGTTTTCGGTAACACTTCAGATCTGCCACCGTCATCCCTTTGTAGGTATCAATTACCTTATCAAAACAAAGAACCCAAGGTATGGGATTTCAACCCCTAGAACCTAATTTAGAAAACCTTTTTTTCTATAATGCATCAAAACTTAGAAAATAACGTCCTGAATTGTGGAAAATAGGCACAAGGACAAATTTTCATAAAATTTTTGGCTGAAGGACAACAGATTTTATTTTTAGGCTGAAGGACAAACTTTAAAAGATAATTAGGTTGAAGGACAATGCTAATACAACTAGCATTTTGTACAATGTAAAACTTGATATAATGCTAGTTATAATTAGCATTTTGTACAATGTTTGCACTGTACAAAATGCTAACTATATTTAGCATTTTCCTTCAGCCTAATTTTCTTTCAAAGTTTGTCCTTCAGCCCAAAAATGAAACTTTGTGTCCTTCAGCCTAAATTTTTTTCAAAGTTTGTCCTTGTGCCTAATTCCCTCTCCTGAATTTTAAAGATAATTGCTAAGGTATTTTCTTATAAAAACTTATAGCTTTTGTTTTATACACCAAGTGTTTGCGTAAACGTTGCTTTCAAATTTTGGATATCATGGAAACAAGTTTCAATATACATGAATATAAAAATTCATATTGATTCAACAAAGTTCTGAGCAAATCTAAGTTTTAAAAGTTCGATTAGTTTGAAACAAACACAACTATAAAGTTTTAAAAAGCATACCAGGAATTTCAAATATATGCAATTTCAACTCGAATGTATTTCAATGTGATTTCGCATATACTGATTTTATATAAATTAAGTATCAAATATTTGCTTATATGCAACTTCTAAATATATAGGCTTTATATATAACGGATTTGGTTAAGAAATGTTTAGACACATAACAATCCTTGTTTTATGCATAACACACATGCATTTCTACTTCAGTATATATTTATACAGATTTGGAATTATGTATATGCTTTCGATGTAAGGGTTCATGACTCTAAAATAAAAATAAAAACAGTATATGCACAACTTTAAAGGAATGTGTTTTTTTAATTGTTTTGAAATTTTTTTTAGCAAAGGCTAGCGGGGTTTACAGGTCCCCTATCTGATTTCATTGGAAAGAACAATAAAATGAAGAAGCTCAAAACATACTTCAAGCCTTAAAAAAACACACTAGGCAGAACAAAGGAAGAAGACTAAAGCACACAAGGAAAAACAAAGAGAACAAAAGAAGGAGACACACAAGTAACCCGAAGACAAACACAGTTATCTCCAAGCCAAAATCGAAGCAGGAGGAAACAAGGGAAGTCTCAGCATAGCTTCATGAATTTCACTTTTCAAAACCTTCCATAATAGCTGAGATTTTGATTTTAGATATACAAATAGCTAAGATTCAGAAGTATGCATGTATTTAAAACTTACTAGATTTCAAAGTCGTTTATGATACGAGTTTTTGAACAGGTTTGAATATGTACGAACTTAATATTTATCTTTATCCCATAAAATTTTGGATGTATATTGCTTTTGAATACATAAGAGAATTTATTTTTTTAGTCAAATCATGCAAGGGACTATGCTCACAGCATATATTATATTAATAATAAAATGGTCTGCACAATTACTTATATAAGCACATACTTGGATTTAGGCAATGAAGCTTCCTGCAAATAAATAGTAAATCTAAAGTACAGTTCATCACTATTACTTCTGTTCTTGGACATAAATAATTTGAACTTGGATGTGTGATCATATAATGTGTTTCAAAATCTCATGTGAGTTACATCGAAACTTATTAATATATGTTATCTAAAATTAAGCAGTCTCCCAAAATAAGAATTGCAGACATGTTGAACTGAAACAATTACTCACTTTTTAGTCCCTACTTTATTTTGTAATGTAATCAGATCATGGAAAATAAATTATATAAGTCAAAGATTTGTAAAGAAAGTAGGAACTTAAAGGTTATAATGACGTCTATATGATTTGATATAGGGGCGAACGTTTGGCCGATTCGGTTGGTTTTGAGGTAAAAAATGTCAAAGCGAACCGAAATCGAAAAAAATCAAAACCGAATTAAATTAATTTCGGTTGATTCGGTCGGTAACCGATATAACCAAACTAAAAGGTAAGTAAGATAAATTACCAAAGATTATTATTCAAATTGTTAATTTACTTAAAAGAAAAACATAAATTTATTTTTAGAAAAACTATTTCAAATACTTTTTTAAGTTTACAAGAAAATTTAACCTTTTTCAATGGATGGTGTTTGGTTTTTATTACTAAAAAAATTATTACGAGTATTACAATGCCATGAATTTGGATAATATAAAAATAGTTTGGTTTATTCGATTAAACCAATAATCAAAATAAAATTATTTTACAAACCAAATTCAAACCGATACAATTTCATAACCGAACCAAATCGACCGAAAATGAACATATTTGATCGGTTAATTCGGTTCAAATCGAATATTGCTCACCCCTAGTTTGATAGTGCGCACCATGGATGTTCACCCTGATTTTTGGTTAAGGCTGTAAATTAAAAAAAGGTGAATTTAAGATGAAATAATTTAAGTCTTCGGATGATTTTGTATGTTCTATTTTAATGAACATAACCCAAAGTTTCTCTTTCTTGGTACGCAACTTTAGTTTGACACATTTATGTAATTTATAGTTCCAATGTACTGAACTGCTACTTTATGGGTTATATGGAAGTATTGCTAAACTATCATTATTTATTATTAAAATTTCAATGGTTAATGAATAGGGCATTATATTGACACATGGATTAGACTGGTATATGATACACTGATTTTTTGACATTTACCAGATTGAATTTAAGGTTAAAATATTTGATTTGAAAGTTCACTTTTGGATGACCATGTGACATATGATGATCTGTAGAAGGCAAATATGAAGTTTTTATTAAATGCTTTTGGAAACAATGATATCACATGAATATTTAATTTTGTTGACTAAATGTTTTAATATAATGGATTGCATCCGTAACATGCATTTATTATTCGATTTAACATCACTCAAGATTGAATTTAAATATTTTGGTGTCTCTTTCCAAACTAATTATAAATGTAATGACCCGATATTTTCAACCATTCGCATCCGCATATGTCGGACTTGAATTGCTCAAAATACCGCGTTGTAAATAAAAATTTGGCAAACTCATCATATACAGTAAATAAATAATCACAGATCACAGACACAGTGTAATATAATGCAGCGGAAACAAAGAAATAGTAGTTCATGAAGCTACTATATAAATACATCAGAGTTAAGTAAGATACAATAGGAATACCAAGATACAACATGAGTAACAGTATGATAATCAGGTATAACTCAGAATACAACTGGAATCAACTGGATAACAAAATGAATAGATATCTGGATCTTCAAAGCAAAACTCCAGCTCCAAAGGTGAGTCTCTAATGCTGTATCACTCAGTCTGACCCGAGCGTAAAGCAAAACACAAAACACTCGAGTCAGGACATACATACTTATACAATGTAAACCAACTCAAGTGAACTGTAATAAAAGTACAAGTAACTTAAAGAATGCTTGGGATCGCCCATTCTTTAAGGATCCGTTAAACCATCTACTATGTAGTAATATTCGATATTATAATAATGTCTAATCATAAAATAAACATACTTTTAAATAGCATTAAGACTTTACATTTTCCACCTTAACACGTAATAGTCCCAGTAGTCTATCCAATATTAGCATACTCCCAAAATGGGGGCTACCCTCGATACTCCACAGGCTACGGGAGAAATCATAACTCGTAGTAAAGCTCGATATGGTAAGTGACACGGCACAACTAGGCAATGCCAGGGTAGATATACCAATTACGCATCCGGGCTGGTGGTGACGCATAGCAGCCACTACCGCCCACCTCGAACAACACTCCCAAATCGAGGGGTGCACCCAAATAATCACAAAGTAATAGAATGGTATCGAAGAAGTGTGTCCGATAAGAGGTGCTACCTCCTTGGCCCGTCAATCGCTCATGTTCTAGCCACTTTATGCCAACTCACGGGAATTGAGTCCACGTATATACCTTAGGATCGTCGCCACCATCCTACTTTATTCTGGAAACTCCACCGCGTACACAGTTGTCAAAGTGGTTTTCGGTATCGACAAAGAGTATGTCCATATCCGATCCCGATCTCTTTAACAACCAATCGTTATTATAACCCGTGGTTATAATTTAAAAACAGATTATACTTCAAAATTGAATATCATTTCAAATCCAAATCTTTATCAAAATAAAGATCAAATCATTTCGAAACCATTTAATATATCAAAATATCATATCTTTCCAAAACTTCATTTCAAATCATTTCAATATATCAAAATATCTTATCTTTCCAAAGCTTCATTTCAAATCATTTTAATATATCAAAATATCTTATCTTTCCAAAGCTTCATTTCAAATTAATTTAATATATCAAAATATCTTATCTTTCCAAAGCTTCATTTCAAATCATTTTAATATATCAAAATATCTTATCTTTCTAAAGCTTCATTTCAAATTAATTTAATATATCAAAATATCTTATCTTTCCAAAGCTTCATTTCAAATCATTTTAATATATCAAAATATCTTATCTTTCCAAAGCTTCATTTCAAATCATTTTAATATATCAAAATATCTTATCTTTCCAAAGCTTCATTTCAAATTAATTTAATATATCAAAATATCATTCTTTCCAAAGCTTCATTTCAAATCATTTTAATATATCAAAATATCTTATCTTAAACACCCCTTTAAATTCAAAGATAACATTCATTCATTTTCAATTCAAACCACTCTTTAAATGATTCATATTTCAATTAAATTACTTCATTTAAACCCTTTAAAAGTGTAATTATTATTCTTTCAATTCAAGTATTCAATTTCCAAAGTTTCAAACCATTCTGAGTTCGTTTACTAAGTCAAAAACCATAATTATTAAAATTTCATCCTTTCAAGCATTTAAAAAAAACTGTTATAAGTTATATTTGAAATTTTAATTCAGCAAAGACAGCATTTAAAACTGCTGTTAAAACTCAGTTTTAGTTAAATTTTAGTTCAAAACAGCAAAGACATCGTTTCTAAAAATGCCGCGATAGGTCAGATTTCAAAACAAAGGTTTTATTTGATTTCAACAAAGACTGCAGACCACTACAACATTTCCAGAAAATGCTATAATAGACCTGAGTTCAATTTAGCCTATAAATTCAACTACATCAACTACAGCATTACAGAAATGCTATAATAGCCCTTTCTACTTAGTTTTAGTTCAATTCAGAAACCATAGCATTTCTGAATGCTATTAAAAGTGAATTCCAGATTTTAGTGTATTTCCAACAAATAAATAACTTCATTTTAAACTCTTTAAACATTTTAAAAATCATAATTTAACATTAAAAATGTTCATTAACATATCATTAAACATATTGATTTTTATAAAACTAATTTCTTATAAATAAATCCAAATTTCAATAATTCCACTTTTTAGTTCAAGTGTATAATTTCCTTTCTTCACTTTCAACAAATAAACTTAACGCTTCAAATTTAAATTACCATTTCAAAAATTTAACTAAATTTCCAATTTTATTTAATTAATTTAAACCTTTAATTAAAACCAAATTTACATTTCCCAGTCAAGTTATATTTTAAAATTACAATTTAAGCATTCATTTATTTAACCACTTAAATTTATAGAAAAATCAATAATACTTTAATAAATCACTTAAATTCAAATTTAAATCAAATTATCGTATTTACCATTTTCCAAATATAATTAAATTTCCATTTTTATTCATATAACTTAAATATCATTTTTAACCAAAATTCCAAATTCCAAACTTAAGTTATATTTCAATAATCCAATTTAACCATTCATTAATTACATTTTTAACCCATAGAAAAAATCATAATTTCTTTATTTTAAAACATTTCAAAATCTATTTAAATCAAATTTCATAAATTTATATTTTTAAAATACTTAAAAATACCCAAAACACTTTATAAAAGAACCACGGGCCTATATATAGTTTTCTAACCTAGGTCAAGTGATACAGATATGTATCATTTCAATCCGCAGTTTAAAAAGAAAAATCCGGGTTTTATCATTTCAAACCCGCAATCCCAAGTTAAATAAAATAAATAAAAATCATTCAGGCCTATCATTTCAGCCCACAACGATTTTTCCCTATTCTAAAGTCTGTTCGGGTATGTATCATTTCAACCCTTAGTGAATCTAATCTACAGGGAACTTGCAGTGTGATAAACAGATATAAATGAACAGAATAGCATCATATAACAGTAACAGATAAGATGACAAGTAAATTAACAATTTAACATCATATATAAATGATCACAGGCAGTTATAACATCACATAATAGTTCTACACATTCAAATGGTGTCAATTCACATTTGTATAAGTATAAATGTCTGGTGAGATTTACTCACCTTTTTATGCTGGAGTTAGCGATCAAAACACACAGAATAGATTCCAGAAAGCACGACAAGCATGATACATCATGACTTTTGATTTGAATGAATAGAGAGCCTTGATATTTATCTTGTAAATAATAACCAAAACAAGACAATATATACATAAATATTTAACACAAATATAGTTGAAACAATTGGAAATAAGGATAGACAAATAACATCACCAAGTCTCTGAACAATTTATGCTTGACTTTGCCTCAACTTGTGCTCAACCATACATGTATATGGCTCGGCCATGATGTTTAGAAGTGGAAATAGATCAGGTTTGGAACTTAAAATACATGGCTAGGCTTGAGAAGAGGAAGGGTTTTGAGGTTACAAAGTGAGGAATACAAATGAACAAGGCACAAAGTGGAGTTTTGGTCAACATAGGCTCAACCTATGTCACTTTTGGGTTCGGCCATACATGTTTCAAATCTAGACAGAGGTAAGGCTGAGGGTAAATGGTCATATCAAGGTGGTGGTGGAGCATGGAGAGGTGGCCAAGGTAGTCTAAGGTGGTGTTGTTGAAGTTTGGCTCGGCTAGGCATGGTTTTTAAGGGATTTAGCAACGTTTTTATGATGTTTGCTCAACTTTGTGTTCATGGTCTGATTTGGACAGAGGGGTGGGGTGTTTGGCCGTGGATGAGGAGGGGAGAGAGATGGTGGTGGTGGTCAAAGAAGATGGTAGTGGTTGAGGCCAAGCAAAACAAGAGAAAGCATGGCAAAAATCAAGCAAAACAAGGTGAAAAAAAGAAGAAGAAAAGAGAGGAAGAAGAGAGGCCATTGCTTTCATGCTCTCAGATCTGAAATGGCCAAAAATTTATGATGGAATGAGATGTTTTCACGTGAAAACTGAGTAAGAAACTCAAGGCTAATCAATAAAGAAGGAACGGTCAAAATGTGAAAGGTCAAGCAAATGAAAAGTCATCGGTTTAAAGCCTTTTTGTTTCTTCAAAATTTCTTTTTCTTTAATTCAAATAAAACAAAAATAAAATCAGTAATTTGACTTGAAAAACCGAAACAAAGTAATATAATATAAAATAAATAAATAAATTTAAAGAAAATGGAAAAAGAATTACAGAAATTGCTTAAAAATTGAAAACAGTGTCTAGAAATTACAAATAAATCACCATTAACTTCGGAAAATTATTTACTTCATTTTAAAAATATTCTAAAGCAAAAATTTGAAATAAATAATTCATTTATCATTTCTAAATTGAAATAAATAATTAAATTTAGAGAAAATAGAAAAAGAATAAAGAAATTGTTTAAAATTCAAAACAGGGCTTAAAATTTACAAATAGAATATCACTAGCCTTATGAAATTTCTATTTAACTTTATAACAAATAAAAAGTCAAATAAATAAATGAGAAACAAAATAAAGTAGGAATGAGAATAAATAAGTTCTTAAGAAAATATAAAGATAAATAAAGAATTACTTTAATTATTTGAAATTAGGAATTAAAATTATAAACAGAATACAACTAACATTTGAAAATGTCAATAACACTTTTAAAAATGTTTGAAACCAAAATATATTCATAACATGTTATCTTACCCACATAAATATAAATTAGAACATTACATGACCAAATAAAATATTATTTATATAATTTAAAATAAACCATTTTGTTAAATACAGCAAATTACACACAATGATTAAAAGGGCATAACTTTCACATTATAAATCAGATTTCAACGAAACGAAAAGCTGTATTCTTAAAATTTTATTTACTTTCATAATAAAAGATAAAACTCAAATTTTCAAACTTTTAAATTTTAAATTTAAAAGTCAAAGTTTGACTATTTTAACCAAAATTCACTTTTTGGAAAATTATTCTATTTAGTCATATTTGGAATTCTAATCCATATCAAAATCAAAGTTTATATTTAAAATAAAAAAAATTATTCTTTTTCATAAATAAAATAAATCTTTTAAATTCGGAAATTCAATTTAAAATAATTGTAAAATATAGGGTTGTTATAATAAATATTCTACATTCCAAATGAGCTAACTGAAATAACATGTCAGTAATGTGACCTCTCTTATTTTAGTTGTTCATGAAAATGTCTGATATATGTGTGTATTTATGCATGCGGATATATGTGTGTATTTATACATGTGTGATGTTAATATGTGAAAATTATAAGGTTTACAAGTGAATAACTGATCGGTCCAAAAGAAGATTGTTATTTGACTTAAAATTTACTATCAGTATTTGATCATTACAAGAAGAGTATCACTTATAGTTAATATTACTGTCCAAAAACATGATATTAATGTTGTTCTATGTATCTTGAGAAAAGACTTACCGATTATTTGAATTTACTACAGTTGATACTTGGATATTAGCATATACGATCGATTTTAATTTTGTTCAATTTTCAACAAATTTGACTAAAGTATATGCCAATTAAAATAATATTCCCATTTTTTTGGACCAACTCTAAGGATTAGTAAGAGAACATGCTATTTGTTCTTAACTGCATGGATCCAGCTCTTACATTTAGGAGGATCACACCCACCTTTATTATATGGTTGAATGCTCTTATAATGTTATGAAGAGCATTGAGAGATGGGATGATTTAGATTGCAAGGGTCAAATGATCATAAGGTATAATACTTCAAAAGGTTTTAAGGGTATGATATTTGTAGGATAATCAATTTTGAAGGGTTCTTTATAAAATTAAAAGAATTTTTCCAAAAAAGATAGAGGGAACAAGTAAGCTTTTATATTGCTTGATTCCATAAAGGAAAAGTAAGGAAACATAAATCAATACTATGTGGAAAAATATTGCTTCAATAGTTAAAGGCACTCAAGTTATTGCTATTATTGTTTAGTACTCTCTTTATTCATAGTATAATAATTTTTTACATTATTATTAATTTTTATTTTTTAAGAATAAAATAACCTCTTATTGAGCTCATTTATCATTATGGTAAGAAGAAGAGAGGTTGAAGCATGTAAGATTTAAAGTACTCATTTAACATACGCTGTAAATAAATGTATAAATAAGGATAAAGAAGTCGCTAGGCATCTAGCAGAAAAGAAATAACATATTTATAGTTGTTTCTTTAATGAGATATACAGATATATAAAGAAAGTATGCGAGTTATTTTTAAGTTATTATTGAGATTTCAGTTATATTGTTTGGATTTATTTAAAATTTTTGTTATGCTATCAATTTAACAGATTTCGGTTTTCAATTTCTAATATTAACAAATTAGGTTATTATTGTTCATCTAGAAATAGTAAGAATGATTTATGAATAAATTCAAACATTATTAGAATTAAAGCTCATAATGTTTAAAATATGTCATATATATTTCTACTTAAGCTAAATACCTTTTATAATAAAGTCTCAAATTTTGATTTGGTGATTTATATGATTATTATTTTTAGCCAACTAAATAATTGTAGATTAAGATATTAAAGATATTAAATACTTTACTGATATTTTATGCGACTTAAAAGTTATAAGTTTTTTCTAAGAACACACACTAAGACAAAAAAAAATTAAGGTGGGAAATGCAGCAATTTTTTGAGGATTTTGAGTTTGGGAGGAGAAATAAAGTATGGGTTATTGTCTTTAAGGGAATCATTATTTTTTGATTCAGCTATAGTTATTTTTTTTAAGTGGAATCATTATTTTTGATTCAACTACAGTTATTGTTTTTGAAGGGAATCATTATCGGTGATTCAACTATAGTTATTTTCTCTAAAGGAAATCTTTTTTTTTTGATTCAATTAAAGTTGCTTCTTCGGATAATGTATAGGTTTTTTTTTAATTTTATTGAACAAGAAGTATATCAGGAACCATAATAAGACAATGTTTTAAAAAAAATTATCAAGTTAAGGTTAATGTTTATGAAAATCAACCTCAACAAACTCAAAGTGCAATGTCACTATGAAGATCCTGTAACATCCCCTATCTAGAGGCCCAAAACTAAACGCTACAGATGCTACAGTCATCTATAGTATTAGCTTCCGACGACTAAATACGGTTATGATAGTGGTATCTATAATATCAGAAGCACTTGAATATGAAACAAATCACAGATTTCAAAACAACATTTTTTCATTACATTTCAAAACAGATGTTCCATATTCATATTACATAATCCCAAAATGTTTCCCACGCAATGATAAAATATACTTATTACAAAATACGCCAAGAGCAACATATGAAGATGCCCCTTGGATGATCAGAGTCTTATAGTCATAACTGACATATTACGCACAACGGAAATAAACTTAAAAATAAGAACTGCAACTCCTAAATAGCTATCCGTTAGCCTCCTGCTCGCCACTGGTAGCTTTATTCGTCATCCTACTAAAACCTGAAAAGCCTTAATCTTTCAGTCTACTCAAATCAATTTTGAGCACCCAAGAGTTTAAGGGGAAAACATAAACTTCGAGTCTGACATAAAGTCTAGTGTGAATTATACTATACATCCTGGTTACTACTGTTAAGTGAGACCATGCTGCTTAGTGGAATGGGTTTCCCCTCACTAACATCCTTTTAAAAAATATCTTTTGGAAATCTTTTCCTACAACCAAAACTGGTTAAATACTGTAATGTATCATTATATAAACATACATATCAGGTAAAAAAGAACTACCTGTTCAAACACTTTAGTTTTGTTTGGCTAACTATTAACCTTTGGTTGACTCGGGCCAATTAGACTATATAAACAAAATTAATCTAACATCTGTTAAACACTCCTCTTTTGGATAGTCTATCCTTAACTATCTGTTAGATACTTCTCTTCTGGATAGTCTGTTGCTAACTTAATCATCTCTCAGGGTCACTTGATCTTAATGGTTTTGCGGGCTCACATATAACCTATCTGTATACAAATATATATTCTCTTCTATGTGTAATCATAATTTTAGTCTTACCTGTGACAAAGCCATATACACTGGAATTTTGGACAAAAATTAGCCAAGGCTAATAGCTAATATATAGGGCGCGACCCTATACCAGTTCCATATGTTATTCTAATATCTGAGTCATTTTACTTAGGGATCCCTTCCCATAATTTTCCTTGAAAACCTTTGCAAAATGATTAAAAACCTTTAAATCAAACTTAAACAAGGAAAATATCTAATCTCTATGCTTTACTCAAAATCACCTTGCCATGTTATACACACACACACACACACACTTTTTACTCAAACCTTACTTGATGAAAATATTTAAACACTTGAAAGTCCCTCTTTCGATTCCATTAAAAGTACACCTTTCTAAACCTATAAAAGCGTCTCTTTTGAAACCAAGTAAAACCCTTTATTTATCTAGCCCGAAATACCAAAGCTTCCCTTTTGAAACCATACTTAAAACCCTTTCGAAACCATTGAAAACCTTCCTTTCGAAAGCTATAAAACCTTAGACATCATATCTTAAAACACTTCAAAACATGGCCTTTAGAAAACCTTAGAAAAACCTTCCTTTTTAACCCTTTCGGAATCATCAGAAAACACTACCTTTCGACTCCTTCGAAACCCTTTGAGGAACCACCCCTTCGAAACCATTTTAAACACCTTTTGAAAGCACTAAACCTTTAGAAACTCAAACCCTTCGAAAGCACTTAGGTTCAATTTAAAACATGTGGAAAAATACCTTTCGAAAACATTTAATTCATCTCCTTCGAAACCATTGGGTTATACCTCTATCAGAACAAAAAGGGTCATTTAAAAACATTTAAGTCGAAAGCCTTCTTTTCGAAACCTATTCCTAAGTAAAGAAGTGGTGGTGTCGAAACCACCCCTTCAAAACATTGGAGAAGTGGTTGATTTTAAAAGATAAGTATACCTTCCGACACCATTGACTTCGAAAGGTAGAATGGTGGCAGATAGGGGTTTCGACCCCTTCGAAAGCGTAACTTAAAAAAGAGAGTGCAACCCATTCGAAACCTTTCTTTTAAAAATATTTGACCCAGTCGAAAGCCAACCGAGTCAAAAGCTAACCTTTCAAAAGCAAAGCAGGTGCTACCTTTTTATTTTAAAAACAAGGCATATTCCAACCCCTTCGGAACCCAGCGTTTCGACTATGTACCCTTTCGCATTTAGCCAATGCGCTACATACTAAGTAGCTTGATAACATAGGCAATAGTTTCAAAAGCATGGTGGCGAAAGGTCTGGGTCGGAACCCCCGGTGTTGAAAGTGGCAGAACATGCCAAAAACATGTTATTTTTTGTTTTTAACTTAAAAGAGAAACTTTTCAACTAGCCTACCATTGTTTGTCAAAATTTCATTGGTTGCTAAATACCTTTTCAAAAGTGCTACCAATATTTTCAAATATAAACAATTATTTTATTTTGCAAAATGCCCCTTTTCCTTAGTTAAATATATAAAACATTTAAGTCCCATGCCTTAAATAATTTCATATATTCATCAAAACACTTAGGGAAATTCTACAAAAATTCCAGAAAATCATTTTCAATATGTTTTCTAACATATATAAATTTCAGACCCAAATAATTATTTATTTAGCTAAATAATTTAAAACCCAAATAATCATTTTCTTCACTAGAAAATTAATATAAAATCCACATTAATTCAGAAAATTACGAAAATTAAAACCCATCTCTAAATATCATTTTTGATCTACATTTAAATTTTCAAGGTATTTGGATGTCATTTAATAAGGTTTTCATATCAAACATATCATAAAAACTAATATGAACATGCATAAATCATCAACAAGCATATATAAACTTTTAATCATTCAAAACTTGGCATTATCATGCAAAATCATTTTGGGTTATCCTTGAAATAAAAAACTTTAAGAAAAATAGGATGAAGTAATTATTCACCTTAGCTTTGTGATTAAAATATGTGAAATTTGATCTTGAATAAGTTGATTTACTTCTTCTCTTGAATCCTAGCTTTTATCTTCTCTTGAAATTGCTAATGGTGGCCGGCATTAGAATTGTTTTTGCTTAACGAAATATAAAATGAATGTGCGTTTGATTTCCTAAGGGTTTAGGGTATAAGTTTGTTATATTTCCCATTTTCCCTCCCATATTTCCTAACTCTTATTCATGCTATCGCATTTTGATTTACGTATTAACATGGCATGGCTACCCTTTATTTCAATCAAATCACAATCCCTTAATCATCACATTATTTAATTTAATTTAGCTAATTAAATATCCTAAATAATGTCACTAAAAATATGGGGTGTTAAAGACTCCTCTTCTTAAAGAATTTCGTCCTCGAAATTACGATAAGGTACACAACCAATTAAAAAGGTAAGACATACCATCAAACAAATTAGGATAAGCCTCTCTAATCTTGCTCTCGGTCTCCCAAGTACAGTCTCTATCTTCGTCACTCCACTGGACTTTCACTAGTCCGACTGTCTTATTACATAGCCTCTTCTCTTCTTTTGCAACTATCAGAATCAGCTTTCTAACTATGGTCAAGTCCGGCTCTACTACTAAATCTTCTAACATAGTCGGTGAAATAGTAGTCTCCGAGTCTCTAACACACTTTCTAAGATGAGAAATATGGAAAATATCGTGGGCTCCTGCCAAACAACCCGGTAATTCTACTCTGTATGCGAGTTTCCGGATCCTCTCAACGATATGAAAAGGCCCAATGAATCTCGCTGCTATCTTCCCTGATTTCCCGAATCTTATCACACCCTTCATCGATGAAACCTTAATAAACACATAACCTCCAACAGAGAACTCTAAGTCTTTCCTTCTTCTGTCTGCATAAGTTTTCTGCCTTGACTGAGCTTCCTTCATCCTAACTTGAATTAACTCAATCTTCTATGCGGCCTCATTTACTAAATCCGGATCAAGAACCAACCTTTCCTTGGTATTTAACCAATAAACGGGAGATTTGCATGGCCTTCCATATGAAGCTTCAAACGGTGCCATCCCAATACTAGTCTGGTAACTGTTGTTATACGACAACTCGACTAAATGTAGATGGTCTTCCCATGATCCCCCAAAATCCAATACACAAGCTCTTAACAAATCCTCCAAGATTTTGTTAACTCTTTCCGTTTGCCCATCAATTTATAAATGGTAAGCGGTATCCATCTTGAGCTTGGTTCCTAAAGCTTCCTGTAGACTCTTCCAGAGCTCGCTAGTAAACAAAGAATCTCTATCATTAACAATACTACTAGGAATCCCATGCAGTCTAAACACATTCTTCATGAACAACTTCGCCAAAATAGGTGCTGTCTTAGTTGACTTAACTGGAATGAAACGGGCAATCTTGGTCAATCTATCCACTATAACCCATATACTTTCATTTCCTCTACTAGATCTTGGCAACTCATCAATAAAG
Organism: Allium fistulosum; assembly: GCA_030737815.1. Lineage (NCBI taxonomy): Eukaryota > Viridiplantae > Streptophyta > Magnoliopsida > Asparagales > Amaryllidaceae > Allium > Allium fistulosum. The sequence continues at coordinate 757,772,380 of CM060902.1, forward strand.
TTCATAGAGATAGAATCCCATTTCCAAATCGGAACATCCAATGGCTGAAGCAATCCACTTGGCTTTTGGTGTTCAGCCTTTGTCTGCTGGCAATTCAAGCACTGCTTTACACATAAGCCAATATCCCATTTCATACCTTCCCAGAAGAAACTCCTCTTCATATCCTGATACATCTTTGTTCCTTCTGGATGGATAGTGAACTTCGGACGATGGCATTCCTCTAAGACTTCCATTCTTATGTCTCCTACATTCGAGACACATAATCTTCCTTTCTTTCTCAACCACCCGTTCTGGTCAAGACTGAATCCTTTAAGTCATCGCTCTCCGTTCCCTCTCTTAACTTCCTGATCCATTCAACTAAAATTGGATCCTCCTTCTGTTTAGAAGCTATCTTCTCAATCATTACCGGTCGAACTTCTAAACAAGACAACATAGCACCTTCTCCACTAGACTCAGCCTCGGATTTGCACTGCACTCTACAAGCTGACAATGCTTCCAAATCCTTTCACTCAATAATCATTGTGAATACTACATTCTGATGTTTCTTGTTAAGTGCATCCACTACCTTATTTCCTTTTCTCGGTGTGTACTCAATTCCAAAATCTTAAGCAGCAATAAACTCTAACCATCTCTGTTGTCTCATGTTCAGCTCCTTCTGAGAGAACAAATACTTCAACGACTTATGATCCGTATATAGCTCAAATCGCTCCTTCAAAAGGTAATGCCTTCACACCTTCAAAGAAAATATAACCGCATCTAACTCCAAATCATGCGTTGGATATCTAACCTTATGCGGTCTAAGCAGTTTAGAAGCATAAGCAATCACTTTACCCCTCTACATCAACACAGCTCCCAATCTTGTTCCACACACATCGGTATAAACAACTAAATCCCGATTCCCCTCCGGAACAACCAACACCGGTGCATGGGTCAATAAGTGTTTCAAGCTCTGGAATGCTTCCTTACACTTATCGGTCCACACAAACATTGCATCCTTTCACGTTAGCTTAGTCATCGGTGCAGCTATCCGCGTAAAATCTTTTATAAACCTTCGATAATATTCGGCCAATCCAAGAAAACTCTTTATCTCGGTAACTATCTCGGACCTTTTCCAATTATTCACCACTTCAATCTTAGTCGGATCTATAGACAACCCTTTCTCTGAGACCATATGACCAAGAAACTTTACTTCCTTCTTCCAAAAATGGCACTTCGAAAACTTCGCCTTCGACTGATGCTCCCTTAGCATTTCCAGCAAAACTCTAAGAGGAACTTCATGCTCCTTCTCATCCCTAGAGTATATCAGAATATCATCTATGAAAATCAATACGAACCTATCCAAGTGTTCTCGGAAAATTCAGTTCATCAAATCCACAAAGAATGCTGGCGCATTAGTTAGTCCAAATGGCATAACTAACAATTCGCTTGATCCATATCGAGTCCTAAATGCCGTCAAAGGAATACCATCCTCTGCTACTCTAAGCTGTTGAAATCCCGTCGCCAAATCCAACTGAGAGAATACCTTGGCTCCACTTAACTGATCGAACAAATCGTCAATTCTCGATAATTGATATTGGTTCTTTATTGTCTTCTCATTTAACTTACGATAATCGATACATAGCCTTAACGATCCATCTGGCTTCTTAGCAAATACCACTGCTGCTCCCCAAGGTGAACTACTTGGTCTAATAAAACTTTGGCCTTCCAAATCCACCAATTACATTTTCAACTCTTTCATCTCTGTAGGTGTCATCCTACTTGACGGCCTACTCAACGATTCTGCTCCAGGCACTAAATCTATCCGAAACTCAATGGCTCGTTTCGATGGTAATCTGACTACTGGTTCAAAGATTTCCACGAATTCTCTAACCACAAAAACTCGATGCAACTCATCGTCCAACTCCCCAACACCCAATAGAGCATTCACTTCACAACTAGGGTATTCTACGGTATAAACTATCCGGTCACTACAGTCAAGGTGTTTAAGTGATATTTTCCTATCATGGAAAAATATCCTAGCATCATACTTACTTAACCAATCCATCCCAAGAATGATCCCAAACCTCATAAAGTCAAACACATGCAAATAGCAAAAAAAAGTATGACCTAGCAAGTCAAACTCTAAGTGGTCACACCTCATCCCAAGTGTCGCATACCCTCCTATCGGATTTGTAACCCTTAAAGATGTTACTAAATATGAGGGTTCTAGGTTAAGCTTAACTACCAAACATCAGGAAATAAAAGAATGTGATGCACTAGTATCAAACAAAATGCTAACAGACATACCGTGAATCTGTAGCGTGCCTCCCAAAACAGCCTTTCCCTTCACCTGCACCTTGGCCTCGAAGCTGCGGGTTCCAATGAATACACTTGGCCATTTCCATCCTTTGTAGGCTCCTTGCATTGGTTCTTGTAGTGCCGACCTGATCACGGTTAAAACACCTGATATTCTTCTTTCCAACCACCTTTTTTCCTTTTCCCTTTCTAGTACGACATTTGTGAACATAATGTCCTTTCTTGTCGCACTTATAGCAGACCACTTTAGACTTTTCCTTCTTCGCTGCTCCTCCATTTTGAGCATTCTTCTTATGGAAAAACTTTCTCTTTTGGCCCTGTTCAACCTGGACCTCCTTCTTCAACTTCTTCTCCAAACAGGCTAACATCTCTTCATGTCTCAATGACATTTCCACTACTACATCACATGGATCTCTGATGTGCGGTAGGGTAGCTCTCGCCAACTCCGGCTTCAAACCTCTAATTAACTTCTCATTTCTTTTCATTACTGTATCAACAGTGGCATACCCATATCGGGCCAATTCTTCAAATCTGCCAGCATATTCCAGGACTGAAATTTCCCTTTCCTCAAGCTCAACAAACTTTCTAACCAACACAGACTGCGCCATTACTGACATGAACCTTTCTTGAAACCTCCTCTTAAACTCCGCCTATGTCATAGTCTCCTCATCAACACCAGACGTAACAGTATTCCACCAAAACATAGCAGCTCCCTGAAGCTGTCTTGAAGCAAGTCTCCTTTTCTGCTCGTCATTGAGTCCTAAATCAGCAAATATTCTTTCACAATATAGCAATAGTTTTCCACCTCGATAGCATCCTCAGTTCCAATAAACGACATTTCCCCAAGCTTAGCATAATGGTTGATTATCGGAGCTTCCTGAACTCCTCCTCCAGCAACATTCCCTTCGACAACTCCAGCTGTAATTCCAGCTTGCATCATGTTTACGAAAAACTAATACAGGGCTCCCATATCCACTTGTGGGACCCCAACACCAAAATTCTCAGCCCGACCTTGACTTCTTCAAACATTCAGTCGGGCATTTCCATTTGTGGTAGTGTTGTCTCCTCCAAGATTAACTCTACCTCTTCTTCCGTCCATATCTGTATTCAAGCCTCATGAGATATAGATGAATAGCCTAATAAAGATAGGAGTCTAGAGATATATCGTATACCTATATATAGCAAATACAAGTACGTTACTATAGCGTTATCCCATACCCCGATCTTAACTCTAATTCCTTAGGATTATGTTTTCAAAAATCATTTTTAGTTAAAGTATTTCATTAACCATGCTCTGATACCGGGTTGTAAGATCCCCTATCCAGAGGCCCAAAACTAAGTGCTACAGATGCCGAAGTCATCTATAATATTAGCTTCCGCTGACTAAATATGGCTATGTTAATGGTATCTACAATATCAGAAGCATTTGAGTATGAAACAAATCACATATTTCAAAACAACATTTTTCCATTACATTTCAAAACAGTTGTTCCATATTCATATTACATAATCCTAAAACGTATCCCAAGCAATGATAAAATAGACTTATTACAAAATACGCCAAGAGCGACATATGAAGATGCCCCTTTGGATGATCAGAGTCATATAGTCATAACTGACATATTACATGCAGCGGAAATAAACACTAAAACCAAAACTACAACTCCCAAATAGCTATCTGTTGACCCAAAAAATGGACCAACACCCTGGTTTGGATTTGAAAGCACCAGCCCTGTCTTCACAGAGCAATATAACATATCATAGATATAGAAGAGAAGTGGCAAAAGAAAATAGATTAAAGACTTTTATAGTGGTTCGGTTGTTAATGAAGCCTACGTCCACTTTATAGTTTTATTATAAGATGACTACTATTACAAAGGCTATTTGATTACAAAGCTTTGGCTAATTCCTAGCTGAATTGGATCTCTAGAGTCAGAATCCACTAGAGAATCACGGTGTATTCCTTCTAAGATCGTTGTGAGGGAGGCTAGAAGTGAAGAATAATCCCAGTGGAGCTTCAGCAATCAGCTTCCCTAAGATCCTCTTTATGTCGCCAGAGGTATGCTCTTTATAGAGGTTGGGGGGTTCCTGGGCCAGGTCCATCACAATCAGCTCTCAGATGAAGCATAGGCGACCTAGGGGATCCGGTGGACAAAAATTGACAAACTCCATGGGTCGCTAGTGACCCATGAAGTTGGGTCGTTGGCGATCCATCGGCTATGAGTGATTGATTGTGATGGATAAAAATTTGATTAATGTTTTGGATGTTTGGATGCTTATTTATTTTTAATATATCCTGTTATCACCCTGTATACTATTTACAATATATAAAACTGTAAATATAATTATTTCGAATAAATTAAGAAATAGGTTGAAATGATATATACCTATGACATTTATTTTTAGATTGAAATGCTATATATCCATCCCTGGAATTTAAATTGAAATAATTGATTCACTTGGCCAAAGGATAGAAAATTATATACGGACATCGGATTGGTTAAATTAAATGATTTAAAAAAAAATTGTTTTGAAATTATTTAAATGATTTGATTTAAAGGAATAAAAATCAAATTTATGGAAATCAAATTATTTTCGAACTGGAGCTCAAAATGTTGAGATTTAAATTTGGAAAACGAAATTGTTTTAATAATCGAAGTTGAGATTTTTGGGTTAAAATCGAAGGAGGATGTGAATTTCAGAAAATTGATTTCTTTTAAAAGATTGAACTTTTATTCAAACTTTGAATATTTCTAAGAAAAGGCAAATTTAGAATCATATTTCGAAATTGAGCTCGAAATTCAATTATATTTAAATATTTGGATTTTAAATTGAATATTTAAGGAAAAATTGATTTAAGTATTTTGAATCGATATTCTGGAAATCAAACTCGTGATTGATATAAATCGAAACGGTTTAAAATTTGAATCGGAGTTGAAATTAATTTGATATTAGGATTTAAATTAATTTGGAATTGGAAATTTAAATTAATTTAGAATTGGAGTTGAAATTAATTTGGAGTTGGCATTGAAATTAATTTGAAATCGAAATAAATTCGACTTGATATCGGAAATGAATCGATGAAATCAGAATGAAAATTAGAACTGATTTGAATTGGGAAATTTGGAATTGAACCGGTTTGACTTTGAAACTATTTTCAAATGAATTATTTTAGTATAAACAGTTTAAAATCTATATTCTTAAATATTCAAGTTATTTTGATTTTCCAAACTATTTTACTATATTAACTATTTTTATTACTCAACCTATTTTCTATTAAACTATTTAACTATTTTAAAACTATTTAAATTATTTTATAAAATTCGAACTGGTCAAAGGGTGAAATGTTTATATTTAAATCTTGGATTTAAATGCGAATTGGGTTAAAGTGAAGTTATAACCTAAATTGAAATTCGAATCAAATTTTGAAGTTAAATCAATATATTGAATTGAATTGACATTTTGAAATAAATTATGATATTTTGAAGCGAATATGATGATTTCGAAATGGATTTGATTTTTGAAGCAAATATGATATTTTGATATCACGTTCGAATTGTTTTCGAAATATAAAAAGTATCGACCGTTCTGTAAAATGGCGATGGGTTGTTAAAGAGACCGGGGCCTCTTATTGGCATACTCTCTGTCAATATTGGAACCACTTTAACAACTATGTACGCGGTGGATGATATCCAGAATGTAGTGGTTGAATTGGTGACGTTTACTGGAATGAAGTAAGAGAACGATGATGGATAGCCTTGACACTCGTGTCATAATTAAAATGACTAAAACAGGAGCTTATGTCTGGCCATTGAGGTTAGCTACCTCTAGCGATGTTGATCCCACGTACTACTATTGTGATTTCGTGTTCAATGGGTGCACCTTTTGTCAGTTGAATTGATTGTCGCGGTTGGCCACGGATGGGTACGACCAGTCAGAAAGGGTAAACTGGTAGAATCCTACCTTGGGCATTGCCTCACGTGTCTTGTCATATTTTGTAATGACCCGGAATTTTCGATCGCGAAAATTCCAGATAGTTAGGAAAGAAGAAAGAGATAGAAGAAAAAGAAACAGAAACACAACACTGATTCTCACAAATCGCAGCGGATCAAAATATAATATCAAATAATAGTAGTTTACAAAAGAATACCTGTATCTGTCAATTATATTTTAATACATCAGAGCTACAACATTACACAAATACCGGATAGTTAAAACTAAATTGTCCCAGACAATCTATAATATAACACAGTGGAATACACTCCATACGTTCCTGCCATCCAGCTCGTCTCCTGAGCTCCAGAACGTCCTTACCTGAAAATTTGTAATACTCGGTCTGACCTGAGCATTACAACAAAGTAACACCCGAGTCAGGCTGGAAAACCAGCGTGAGTAAACTCATATAATATGAAATACCAAGCTATAAAACTTAAGTGAATTATCAGGGTAACTCGTACTTTTACGAGTTCTTACTTATTATAGTAAATCATTTATCACACCAACAGTTTCCAGGATTAGATGTCCAGGTTACTTAACTTATTCATTCCAGCCTGATTAATCTCACATATCCAATTTATAAGAATTTTAAATTATTATTCGAAGTGGTTTCGGGTATTTTCTGATACCCGACTCCGGTCTCTTCGAATTCAAATGTCATCCTTTTTAAGCCAAGATGTTTAAGTTAAACAATTTAATTTAAATTCAGGCTATCATATTCACATAGCAATTCTATCCCAGATAGATAACTTACATTATCACAATTTATCCAAAGCATCTCGTATCATAGAGCATCACAATCACATATCAGATATATCAAATAATCCAAGGCATTCAATATTATTCAATCATCCATAAGCAAGATTAATTAGATGTTCAATTCCTAATTAATTTAACTTAATCTCCAAATAAATTAAATTAATTACTTTAATTTCTTTTAAATCATGCTTACTTAACATTAATTACTTTCAAACCAATTAATTAATCATCCTTTAATTATTCATCTTAATTAATTATCTTTAAATAATTATTTCTTAATTATATTAAGTAATTAGCCTTTAATTACCCTCATTAATTAATTATACTATAATTAATTTCATTCAGAAACTATCCATAAATTACTTACATTAAGTAACCATACTTTATTAATTACATTAAGTAATTATACTTAATCAATTTCGTTGAGTGATTATCCTTAATTAATTAAACCAATTAATTATCTTAAATTAATTACATTAATTAATTATCCCTTAAATTTATTACGTTCATTAACTATTCTTTAATTACCTTCACTAAGTAATTATCCTTTAATTAATTAAATTAATTATTCCTAATTAATCATAACTTTAATTAATTACTTTAATTAATTACATTATTAACTTCGTTTGAAAAACATTTAGGAATTAATTATATAAATTAATTATCCTTTAAACAAACTTGTTTAATAATTTGCTTTGAAAACTTGTTTTAAAAATTTCTCTTTAGAACTTTGTTAAATTAAATTTTAAAATACTCGGCCAAGCCCAAACTACCCGATCAAACTCTCGAGCCAAAACCAAAAATACCCGAGCCCAATCCCGAGTTTTCTCTCACCTTCTTTTCCCCGAGTTATCTCGCGAACTACTTTGAGTTCGTCCCGATGAAAACTCGCCTTCCTCAGTTAACAACTTTTCCAGACATATGAACCTACGCGTGCACGTGCACATCATCGCGCTGCCATTCTGGCGAACATCGCGACCTTCGGCAAGTTGCAAATCATCCCTACATTTGATAGCAATTGTAACAACCCTGTTTTTGGTGATTACCTGTAATATTAAATTATAATAGTGATTATAATTTAATATTGGAAATAAAATAAATTGGAAATGGAAATTTGGTTAAGAATTGTTTATTTTAAATAAACAATGAAATTTGGGAGAATAAAATTTGATATAAGATTATTTAGGTGCGATTTAAGTTGAATAAATGGTGAATAATGGGAATAAGTTAACTTTGAGATGATAAATTAATAAAGAGATTCTTTTCAACGTTAATTTGTTGAAATAATATAAATGGTTGTAAAATTAAAGTTTTAAAAACTTTATTTTGATTGTTTGGAAAGAAAATGATCATTTTAAGATTTTAATTTGAGTAAATGCAATAATATTGTAAATTATTGCCAATATTGAATTTTTATTGATTATAAAGGGGAAATTAGAAGTATTTATGTATTTTTATAAATATAAAAAGGTAAAATATTGTTTAAAATGATATTTTATTGTAAAAGTGAAGTTAATATGGTTTGTTGTGTTTATTTTGATAAGAAAATAATTTTTATGTAAATTCTTATGTTAAAAATGGTGTTTTGTAATAAAAAGGCGTAACTTTTGAAATTTAAGTATAAAATAAAGTTTTATTGATAAAAAAGAGATTTTTTTTAGTTAAAACACATTTTAGTTTATTGTGAAAACAATTTTGTTTACATAAACTTTTGTTGTATAAATTTTGTTTGAGAAAGTGTGTGTATTGAGAAAATATGTGAAAATGTGTATTTTTACTTAGTTGAATTTTTGCTAAGTATAGTTTTTGGGCTAATGGGTAAAGGGTTAGATCCATTACCCATCTCTAAAACTATCGGGAGAAAAGAGAAAAATAAACTGTACGTTGGTTTCTCTTTTCTCACTTATCTTCTTCCCCTGAAAATCAACAGTAAATGAAAAATGGCTTTCCTCCTTCAAATTAGAATCTTTCTTCAAAATTTGATGAAATTATAGAGAAATCAAGAAAGTAATTTGCAAATTAGCATCAAATTTAGGTAATCACCACCAATCTCTCAAGCTACTTCATCCAACTTTGTTCTTGATAAGGGGATTGTCTGTAATCTTTTTTTCTTTCTCTCTGCATGTTCTTGTTTCAGCATTTACAGGTGTTTAGAGCCTTAAATCGCCTCAAAAGATCACAACTGCTACCAAATTCGCTGCAATCAAACACTAAGGTGAGTAATCTCACTCACACTAGCTGTAAAAAAATCATGCTTATTCATATTTAGTGTAAAATTGGATATTTGGAGCTATAAAAATCAAGTTTTGATCATATTTTGTGCTCAATCCAAAAACTGAATTCTGTCCATCTTTGAAGCTGAAACGAAATTGGTCATAACTTCTTCGTTTCTTAACCAATTTTGATAAATTTAGATGATCCGGAAAGCTTTATTCATGTACTACAACTTTCATGTATTGAGTAGTCTTTAATTTTGAGGTTAGCTATGTCAAAATTGAATTTTTCTACTGCTAACCCGAGAGCAAAACCAATATTTGCTCTGTGTTTGAAACTGAAACGAATTTGACCATAACTTCATCGTTTCTTAACCGATTTTTATAATTTTGGATGTTTCAGAAAGCTTAAATTATGTACTACAACTTTCATGTTTTGAGTTTTCTGTAATTTTGAGGTTAGCTATGTCAAAATTGAAATTTTCTACTGCTATCTCGAGAGCAAAACCAATATTTTCTCTGTGTTTGAAAGTGAAACGAATTTGACCATAACTTCTTTTTTTCTTAACCGATTTTAATAATTTTGGATGTTTTGAAAATCATAAATTATGTACTACAACTTTCATGTTTTGAGTTTTCTGTAATTTTGAGGTTAGCTATGTCAAAATTGAATTTTTCTACTGCTATCCCGAGAGCAAAACCAATATTTGCTCTGTGCTTGAAGCTGAAATAAAATTTACCATAACTTCTTCGATTCTTAACCGATTTTGATAATTTTAGATGTTCCGAAAAACTTAAATCATGTTCTACAGGTTTTATGTTTTGAGTTTTCTGTAATTTTGATGTTTGGTTGATCAAAATCGTGCTTGTTTGTTGCTGTCCCGAGAGCAAATCGTGCTTGATCAAAATTGAGACGAATTAAGAGTTAGAAATTTCTACTTGGAATTATGGTTATAAATAACTATCTAGATGTTATTTTTACTTGCCGATGAGATGAGGTAAGCTACTTTATGATGATTTTACGATGTTGAGATGTATTATGATAGTTTTACTTGTCGATGAGATGAGACAAGTCATGATGCCACTAGTACTCGTCAATGAAATGAGACGAGTAGGGTATTGTATTTACTCGCCAATGAGATGAGGCAGAGTATATTCTCATGATGTTTATGATGTTTTACTAGTGTGGTACCAACTAATGGCTAGTAAACCGTTAGGTGCGAATGTATGGTATGGGACGTACGTTAACACCTATTGGGTTCCTATCCGAGAAGTTGAGACACATTCACGATGTTTACTAGTACTACAGACCATGAGTATTCGATTGGAGTTATCACAATATAGCTGCTACTTCGATCATCAGGATGTTATTAACTCGGGTCTTTATGACTGGGAGTCATTATGATGTTATAGACTATAGTCATTCACGATGTTCACGATGTTAAGATGTTATTTGACTCCAGTCATCACAATGTTTATGGTACCAAATAGTAGTACTAGTCACGATGTAGTGCGCGTAGCATTGCTTCGGCATGCAATCGAGGATCTGGCCAATCCGGGATTTCTTTGAGTTTTGATGTTTTAGACTTCACCGTCTTTAGATGATTATTACATTGATAGCCTAGTGCCAAATGAGATGTATACATATATGGTGAAATCATTTATGATGTTACTCTTTGATTGAGTTATTTGCATTATGGATTGATGATTTTATAGACTACTTGATGTTAAGATGGAGTTGAGATGCTTTTATATATTTATACCGATGAGATGAGGTATAAATGATTATGAAGAATCTTTTATGATGATTTTTAGTGATGGATTTGAGATGTATCTATATTCATACCGATGAGATGAGGTATGAAAAAGTATGATGCTTCTTTTATGATTGGATTTTATATTTCCTTGAATGATTCTTGGGATGTGCCGATGAGATGAGGCACATCCATATGCGTTTTATTCTATGTATGAAGGATATGTACCTTTGATGTATTGTTATATTGACGACCACTTCTAATTAAGAAGATAGTTGAATCATTTGAAGTCATTATCCATATTCTTTTATACCGCCGATGATATGAGGCGAAAGCAATGTTTATTGAGTCTTATCTTTTAAACTTTTCCCACCGATGTTCCATTTACTTAAGTGTCAGTTATGCCACTTAAGTATGACTTTATCATCATTATCTCTTCTACTTGCCAAGAAGAGATGTTGTCCTTTCTTATGATGTTGGAAGCCTGTTTAGGGCATGGCATCCTTTAAGAAAAAGGATACCATAGCTTTCACCTACTTATCTTTATCGATTATTCTGTTTAACTGATGGTTTTAGCTAGCCTGAACCGTGTGTTTTCACTCGGGTCAGACCGAGTTTGTTACAGGTTTAGTCTTCTTTATTGGACTTGCTATTGCTTGACGCTTCCCCATGGATCTTGAGTCTCCATCTTTAGATGTTTTGTTCCTTTGTGTAGCATTTGAGTTGCTATTCCTTGACTTGTATTTATTGGGTGGTCGGCATACCACATTGATGTAATATTTGTATTGTATTTGACGTATCATTGTATATGTATGTATATGTATATATGTTACTAATCTGTGATGAGTTATTCGTTTAGTTATGGTGTTTTGTTCTGATAGATCCATAGCCATCTATAGCTTTGTATTGATTATTTATTGAATATGTCAATCCATTCGAGTTGGAAAAAAATAGATAGCATTTGTCGACATGTTCAGTAGATAATTAAGACAAGGTTATAGTTGGTTGCCCTTAGCCAGCCCTATTCTCCGCATTAGCAGACATAATTACCATGTGATTCTCTTTGTTAATGTGGGTCTCGGGGTGGGGCATTACAGCAATGATCGATTCACCACTAACAACCCCAGAACGAAATCGAGCTTCCAGTTCGAAACTCGAACCCATCCTCACCAAGCAAATTTGCTTCGCCCTTGTCGCTCCAACCATCGGAGTAGCTCAAATTCGTCACGTCAACAAACATGTGCAAAAACTCGACTAAAACCCTAATTCGAACTCGACTTCTAAATTTACGCAATAGAAAAATTCTTCGACAATTTTCCTGTAATCATCGATTCCCAGACTTACTTCGTGCAAAGTTTCATCATTCGAAAGTTGTTTGATTTCTGGAAATTGGCAAAATAACAAATTTTGTTCAACTAAAAACTACATCCTAACCCCAACACTAAAAATCATCAATATAGTTTTAAAAATCCTATTTTCGAATAAGGATTCATGTGATATATTTGAAATGACAATTCAGCATGTTCGAAATTTTCATCTTGATAAGTTTACTGTAAAATTTTGAGATTTCATACTGTATATTATTGTTCTTCTTCTTGAACTATTTTTATAATATAATTCTTACTCAAAAATACATATTTTGTTTGAAACCGAGCTTGATAGTGATCAAAACATGAGGGATCGAATTTGTTCTGTTCATTTCATACTGAACTCAAAGTACAGGGAAGAAACCTGTTTACAGAGCTTCAAAATGTTTAACTGAATTGTTTAATCATCGCAACAATTCAAACTAACTTGGTCATTGATAAATTATCTTTGAGTATGAGAGATAACTTGTTTACTCACCTGTAACAAGTATTCAACTAGATTTATACTTTGAGAAGTTTTGATTACTCACTGAAAACTAGAACAGAGGAGCAACAAATATATCCACATATAAACGAAGCAATTCATGTATATTCAAATAAAATCAATCATGCAAACAACTTCTTCATATAGGATCATCACATGAAATAAAGCTAGTACCATATCACTGTTTTTAAAAGTTTTGTTTACTCACAGAGAGATGAAGATAGAAAACTGGAATGTTGAAACAGAGGAGCTTTGAAATTTGCAAGCTGGAACCCCTCTGATCTTCTTGCTTGTTTGATTGAATTATTGATCTAGTTTAGTTATCAGGTTTTCCATATTTTTTATTTATATGATGCTCAGTTTTCTTTTGATGCATGAAAATGAGATAAGAAAGTTGATATATAAGAATGAAGTTACTGGGTATAAAATTTTGTACAGGGTGTATATTATTTTGTTTGTACAAAGTTGATATATATTATTTTCCTTCGGTACTATATATGCAGAGATTTTTATTAGCAAATGGGGCTGATGTTCCATACATTAATTAGCTTTGTACAAACTCATATTTTTTTTCTTTCATTTCGGTTGAGATGATTTGTTGTGGCTTGCATTGATGAGGCTTGTACATGAATATATGTTTGTCCATACTTATCTCTTTGTTCATATGTACAGTTGCATTAATTGTTTTGTGTACTAAGATATTTTCTTTTATACTTTGTTTATGTTCTTGCCTGCATTTCTAAACTTTACAGGTTACATGAAACATTTATTTGCCTGGTTATGTTTTATATCCTATGTACATATATACTTTTGGTTTTAGTCATATTACTTAGTTGAATGTGTGTTACTATCCTATGCTTTGTCTAAGTGCTTTATAATATAAATAAATTTCTATGTTAATGTGTTGTTAGATTTTTAGTTAATTTATCTCTATTTTACAAACTATATAATTTATCTTGTATACATTTCTATTTCAATCTCTAACTCAAATATTTATAATTTTGTATGTTTCTATATATATATATATTTATGGGTGTTTTATTCTAATCTAAATGATGAGTTTATTATTTATTTATTTTCTATGGGATTTGCCATATCTAGAGATTCATAATCCAATATCAAATATAGTTTTTAAACCAATTTATGTATGTCCCGATATTTTAATTATCAGAATTTTATTTGTTCGACTTATAAAATCAGTATTTTCAATGATTTAATTCAGTTAGTTACCAATTAACACACGTTAAAAATTCGGGTCGTCACGTTCCTCCCCCTTTAAAACTTTTCATCCTCGAAAAGGAACGAAGCGAGAATTTTTAATTTACTGTGTATTTTAGTTAAATTATTATTTAAACATTTTTGACTCTTTTTACTCTTTTATTTCAAAATTTCAAAATTTTAAACACTTATGAATCTATATAATATTACCTAAATAGTTTTTATAAAATATTTTTATAACTCGGTGTCTCAACAAGTCCAACCTTGTTCTCACAGAAATTTGGTCATACGTTGATCAGACGTAGGACTGAAAATCTATAAGTACTTGGTAAACTCGTTTCCAACACCCAGTGAAAATACTTTGGAAAATAATTTTATTGGAAACAGTTTTGAAAATAGAGAAAATATCTTGGTGAAAACGCTCTGGAAATCATCACCCCCATCCATGGTCACAGTTACATCCTGGGTTACGTTGCCATCGTAGCAAAAGTCCATGTAACTGATTACACCATGGAACCCACAATAGATCGCAGTTACATTCCAGGGTTATGTTGCCGTCGCAGCAAAAGTCCATGTAACTGTTGGCTCTCAGCGGCACATACGATTTTCGTTGTCAAAATGAAACTTCTCCACTCTTACATAGGTCGCAGTTTACCGATGTAAAAATCAAACGCAGACTGTTGGCTCTCAGCGGCACACACGACTTTCGCTATGTTACCATAGTGTCGCAGTCTACCGATATAAAATCAAACGTAGACTGTTGGCTCTCAGTGGCACACACGACTTTCGCTATGGTCTGTAGTAGATCGTAGTGACATTGAGTTACACTGTCATCACAGCATAACCTAAATGCCCCTCTAGGCACCAGCCCCTCGACTTTCGCTACACAAATAATCCTCAGGAACTAGTTTTGTTCGGACTCCTCACAGGCAAGGTTTTAAATATCGGATTTCGGTCACGTTTCGTTTCGAAATTTTTACACAAGTCATCTCGTATCGGGGGAGATCTCGGACGAGATGAGTACATATCGGGTGTACATCTCGGATTGACATCTCAGGCCTTATAATGCATCTCGGGAATATCTCGGATGTACTTATGTGTCTAAAATTGATGTGTCAAAAATTTATTTAACGGTTATAACTTTCTTAGTAAAAATAAAAATGGTAACATACTTGATTTACATGGAAAAAGGAATATTTTTAGAAGAGTAGTAGCTTGATTAGCCTAATTGATTTGATAATGATTGAATAATATCCTTTTATTTGAACGTAATAAAGAAGTGAAACCTTTCGCTATGATTCATTAAGATAAAAAGTAAAGAATATGTTCAAGAAGTTGGTAAATTATAATTGGATTGAGTAGTTTCTTTTGAATCAATATGAAAATAAAAAATATTATGCAAAATAAAAAAAATGCATAATTTCGGGTGAGATCTCGGATTGAGATTTTGATCCATATTTCGGGTGAGATTTGAATAACTCGGACGAGATGAGTGTCGAGGGAGATATGGATGAGATTTGATGTCTCGTCTCGTTTAAGTGTGAAAAGAAGATCTCGGAGGAGATCTCAGGCGATATATAGGAGATTTAAAACCATGCTCACAGGATCAACTTTAGAACCTCCCCCTTTGAGGCTCAAGGCAGTACCAATCTATGGTACTCCTGAGAAGTTCATTTCAAGGGAGCGCCTTTTTCCCCAGAGCCACTTCAAAACACTTTATACTATACACATATAGTATTTTTCAAATCATACACCTAGTATGAATTCCATATAAAGCTCCTTTACAAAATCGATTCCCAAAATCGATAATTCTCGTATTAGGCTTTTTCAAATTCCAATATTGGTTTTACCCAAAAATCAAAAGCCTTTCCAAATGCCATAGGTTCCCAAAACCTTTCCTCAAAATCATTTTCACAAATCCCTTTTATATATACATATATATAATAATCTTGGAAAATCTTTGGTTCAATTCATACTTGTATAAATTCTTTTTTTTATTATTCTTTAAATATTTCCAAAACCCTTCTCTTCTGGCAATAGATTCAATTAGGGGAGTTTTCCATATATAATAAAGATATATAACTTTGTTTATTCCAAATCAAATATTCAAATTAGATTACTTATAAAGTCATTTGCCAAATTATTTAATTTCATAAAGTAAATTTTAATCATAAAGATATTCCATTTTCACTTTTATTTATTGTATATTTCTCAAATTTTACTTCCATTTCAAAAACCATATTACAGTTCTTATCCACAAATTTCAATATCAATTTTATTCAAACCCATACGATGTCCACATATCATTCGTATGCAATATCAATTTGATCGCTCACTCGATCACACAATTTCACTTCCGAACTAGTATTGTCCACCCGACTTCCTAGTGCGGACTCAGATCTGGTTTCTTGATCAGAAACCGTCATTCTCCTTACATAGTCACAACTATGATAGAGAATATCCAGAACCAATCAAAAATCCATATCCAGGTTCGCCATCGAAAATTGAGCGAAAAATCCCAACTCGGAACGATAATACTATCTCGAAATTCTGTGCTCGAATCTGGATCAAACCACTATGCGAATAGAATAATATACGTACATCCTACGTATTTATCTTCATTGACTATCAGTTAAATCAATTCCCTTTCTATTCATCCTCACTTTGATTTTGTTCACTTATTCACATTTGCCTTAATCCCTATTTGGATTATCACTTCAATTCTTATCTCAGTTGGGTATTTAATCAATAACAGTTTGAACTCTATCCAGCTTAAATTTAGAAAATAGCTTGAAAAATTAAAAATAGATAAGTAGTTGAAAAATAATTTTTAGTTTGTAAAATAGTCGTAAAGTAGTTAAGTAATTGTAAAATAGTTGGAAAATAGTTAAATAGTTATAGAATATTTAGGTAACTGTAAAATAGTTGTAAAATAGGAATTAGTTATAAAATAGTTGAAAATAGTAATTTGTTCCAAAAATAATTGTAAATAAGTATAAAATAGTTTGGCTTTAAAAAGAAAGATTGTATAGTAAGTAGCTTGGAAAAATAGGTTTATATTAAACCAAATTATTTTGAAAATAGTCTAGAGCCAAACTGTCCAACTTTCCAATCCCCATTTGAATTTTAAACTTATTCAACTTCAATTTCACTTCAAATTATTTCAATTCAAATTTTCCATTTAAACTTATGCTTATCAATCACAATTCTAATTAATTCAAATCAAATTCAATTTGAACTAATTCTATTCAAATCTCAACTTAAATCCATCTCGAATTATATAAATTCGAGTTAAAAATTTTAAATGTTGATTTAATCCCCAAAGTCAAATTAACCCTTTCTTTTGAATCAAATTAACCTTTATTTTTAATTTAACAACTTAAATCTTTAAACCATTTAATTCTGAATCCAAATTCCAAAATTCCATTTTAAAATTATCTTTACTTAACTTATTACAAAGTTCAAATAAGAATTCAAAACAATTTAATCTTCAGATTCTAATTTATTATCCATTTCTAACTTCAAAAACAATTCTCAGTTTCATAGATTATTTATAACAATAGAATGATATCAGGATAAATAAACATCCAAATTTATCCAAACACCAATTAACAACATCCATTTTCAATTTCGAGATCTCAAACCCATTTTGAGATTACTCATAACTCCCATTTAAATCAACCATTTAACTTCCCAAGTTAAATTTCAATTTCATCTTGTAATTTCCAATTCAAGTTGTTCATTCTAAACTCATTTAACTTTCCTTAAGTTAAATTCAATTTAATCCGGTCAACTTTACCCAATTTGAATTCCCATTTCAAATTTTAAACTTTATATTAATAATCTTCCTACTTCTAAGTTCAAAAATACTTATCACTTTGGGTATCACATCTCATTCCAAATTTAAAACTCAACATTTAGAGTTTATTTCAAACCATTTTTGGTATTATGAATATTCCTCATATATACATATTATTTTCTTTTACACTCTAAGTTATCCTTAAATTTTAAACCACTTTTGGGTTTAATTCAAATAGTTTCATTTAATGCTTTCAAACAACTCTTATTTTAAAAAAAGATCACATTCAAAATATTCTGAATAATACTCTTTATTATTTCTATTAACATTTGAAACAATTTCAAAACTTTCGATTTACATCCTTTCTAATTTACAAGTTATTCACATCAAATGGTTACTTCCTTAAAAAATTTATTTGTTTATTGGAAACAATCATCCTATTTAAACTCAATAACCATTCTATTTCTGGTTTGAACCAACTTCTAATTCATCTTATTTATATAGTTCATTTTATCCAATCCTTATGTGGATATGTATATATATATATATGTTACTTAATTTCTTATTTAATAACCAATTATTGCTTTATAAATATGATATAAGCTTTTATAAAATCATCCAGTTTTAAAACCATTTTTAAAACCCTTATATAAGAAAATAACAAGTATGCTCTTATATATATATACGCTCAACTCATTCTAGGGTACTATCGACCCTATACTTAATGAGTATCCCCTACCAGAGCCAAGGTTCTCTCTTAACTTGGCTCTGATACCAACTGTAATGACCCGGAATTTTCGATTGCGAAAATTCCAGATAGTTAGGAAGAAGAAAGAGATAGAAGAAAAAGAAACAGAAACACAGCACTGATTCTCACAAATCGCAACGGATCAAAATATAATATCAAATAATAGTAGTTTATAAAAGAATACCTGTATTTGTCAATTATATTTTAATACATCAGAGCTACAACATTACACAAATACCGGATAGTTAAAACTAAATTGTCCCAGACAATCTATAATATAACACAGTGGAATACACTCCATACGTTCCTGCCATCCAGCTCGTCTCCTGAGCTCCAGAACGTCCTTACCTGAAAATTTGTAATACTCGGTCTGACCTGAGCATTACAACAAAGTAACACCCGAGTCAGGCTGGAAAACCAGCGTGAGTAAACCCATATAATATGAAATACCAAGCTATAAAACTTAAGTGAATTATCAGGGTAACTCGTACTTTTATGAGTTCTTACTTATTATAGTAAATCATTTATCACACCAACAGTTTCCAGGATTAGATGTCCAGGTTACTTAACTTATTCATTCCAGCCTGATTAATCTCACATATCCAATTTATAAGAATTTTAAATTATTATTCGAAGTGGTTTCGGGTATTTTCTGATACCCGACTCCGGTCTCTTCGAATTCAAATGTCATCCTTTTTAAGCCAAGATGTTTAAGTTAAACAATTTAATTTAAATTCAGGCTATCATATTCACATAGCAATTCTATCCCAGATAGATAACTTACATTATCATAATTTATCCAAAGCATCTCATATCATAGAGCATCACAATCACATATCAGATATATCAAATAATCCAAGGCATTCAATATTATTCAATCATCCATAAGCAAGATTAATTAGATGTTCAATTCCTAATTAATTTAACTTAATCTCCAAATAAATTAAATTAATTACTTTAATTTCTTTTAAATCATGCTTACTTAACATTAATTACTTTCAAACCAATTAATTAATCATCCTTTAATTATTCATCTTAATTAATTATCTTTAATTAATTATTTCTTAATTATATTAAGTAATTAGCCTTTAATTACCCTCATTAATTAGTTATACTATAATTAATTTCATTCAGAAACTATCCATAAATTACTTACATTAAGTAACCATACTTTATTAATTACATTAAGTAATTATACTTAATCAATTTCATTGAGTGATTATCCTTAATTAATTAAACCAATTAATTATCTTAAATTAATTACATTAATTAATTATCCCTTAAATTTATTACGTTCATTAACTATTGTTTAATTACCTTCACTAAGTAATTATCCTTTAATTAATTAAATTAATTATTCCTAATTAATCACAACTTTAATTAATTACTTTAATTAATTACATTATTAACTTCATTTGAAAAACATTTAGGAATTAATTATATAAATTAATTATCCTTTAAACAAACTTGTTTAATAATTTGCTTTGAAAACTTGTTTTAAAATTTTCTCTTTAGAACTTTGTTAAATTAAATTTTAAAATACTCGGCCAAGCCCAAACTACCCGATCAAACTCTCGAGCCAAAACCAAAAATACCCGAGCCCAATCCCGAGTTTTCTCTCACCTTCTTTTCCCCGAGTTATCTCACGAACTACTTCGAGTTCGCCCCGATGAAAACTCGCCTTCCTCAATTAACAACTTTTCCAGACATATGAACCTACGCGTGCACGTGCACATCATCGCGCCGCCGTTCTGGCGAACATCGTGACCTTCGGCAAGTCGCAAATCATCCCTACATTTGATAGCAATGATCGATTCACCGCTAACAACCCAAGAACGAAATTGAGCTTCCAGTTCGAAACTCGAACCCATCCTCACCAAACAAATTTGCTTCGCCCTCATCGCTCCAACCATCGGAGTAGCTCGAACTCCGGCCACACCATGTCACTCCACTATACCACCATCCCGCTCAATCCCAAGCGACTCGATCGCTTCTAGATGACGAACTCGTCACGTCAACAAACATGTGCAAAAACTCGACTAAAACCCTAATTCGAACTCGACTTCCAAATTTACGCAATAGAAAAATTCTTCGACAATTTTCCTGTAATCATCGATTCCCAGACTTACTTCGTGCAAAGTTTCATCATTCGAAAGTTGTTTGATTTCTGGAAATCGGCAAAAGAACAAATTTTGTTCAACTAAAAACTACATCCTAACCCCAACACTAAAAAAATCATCAGTATAGTTTTAAAAATCCTATTTTCGAATAAGGATTCATGTGATATATTTGAAATGACAATTCAACATGTTCGAAATTTTCATCTTGATAAGTTTTTTGTAAAATTTTGAGATTTCATATTGTATATTATTGTTCTTCTTCTTGAACTATTTTTATAATATAATTCTTACTCAAAAATACATCTTTTGTTTGAAACCCGAGCTTGATAGTGATCAAAACATGAGGGATCGAATTTGTTCTGTTCATTTCATACTGAACTCAAAGTACAGGGAAGAAACCTGTTTACAGAGCTTCAAAATGTTTAACTGAATTGTTTAATCATCGCAACAATTCAAACTAACTTGGTCATTGATAAATTATCTTTGAGTATGAGAGATAACTTGTTTACTCACCTGTAACAAGTATTCAACTAGATTTATACTTTGAGGAGTTTTGATTACTCACTGAAAACTAGAACAGAGGAGCAACAAATATATCCACATATAAACGAAGCAATTCATGTATATTCAAATAAAATCAATCATGCAAACAACTTCTTCATATAGGATCATCACATGAAATAAAGCTAGTACCATATCACTGTTTTTAAATTTTTTGTTTACTCACAGAGAGATGAAGACAGAAAACTGGAATGTTGAAACAGAGGAGCTTTGAAATTTGCAAGCTGGAACCCCTTTGATCTTCTTGCTTGTTTGATTGAATTGTTGATCTAGTTTAGTTTTCAGGTTTGCCATATTTTTTTTATATGATGCTTAGTTTTCTTTTGATGCACGAAAATGAAAAGAAAGTTGATATATAAGAATGAAGTTACTGGGTATAAAACTTTGTACAGGGTGTATATTATTTTGTTTGTACAAAGTTGATATATATTATTTTCCTTCAGTACTATATATGCAGAGATTTTTATTAGCAAATAGGACTGATGTTCCATACATTAATTAGCTTTGTACAAACTCATATTTTTTTTCTTTCATTTCGGTTGAGATGATTTGTTGTGGCTTGCATTGATGAGGCTTGTACATGAATATATGTTTGTCCATGCTTATCTCTTTGTTCATATGTACAGTTGCATTAATTGTTTTGTGTACTAAGATATTTTCTTTTATACTTTGTTTATGTTCTTGCTTGCATTTATAATCTTTTTTGGTTACATGAAACATTTATTTGCCTGGTTATGTTTTATATCCTATGTACATATATACTTTTGGTTTTAGTCATATTACTTAGTTGAATGTATGTTACTATCCTATGCTTTGTCTAAGTGCTTTATAATATAAATAAATTTCTATGTTAATGTGTTGTTAGATTTTTAGTTAATTTATCTCTATTTTACAAACTATATAATTTATCTTGTATACATTTCTATTTCAATCTCTAACTCAAATTTTTTATAATTTTGTATGTTTCTATATATATATTTATGGGTGTTTTATTCTAATTTAAATGATGAGTTTATTATTTATTTATTTTCTATGGGATTTTCCATATCTAGAGATTCATAATCCAATATCAAATATAGTTTTTAAACCAATTTATGTATGTCCCGATATTTTAATTATCAGAATTTTATTTGTTCGACTTATAAAATCAGTATTTTCAATGATTTAATTCAGTTAGTTACCAATTAACACACGTTAAAAATTTGGGTCGTCACATATTAATCCCAATACAAGCCCATTATGACTTTGGTTTTGAACCTACAAAAATGTGTTAAGGGGGATAATATAAAGCCTTAACGCTATTTTGATATTATTTTACTGATAGACATTATCTATTATAGCGTATACTATTATATATAAATAGTTCAACATATCCTTAGGAGATGGAAAATCCCATAACATCTCTTAAGTTATTGCACTCATATTTGTGATATTGATTTGATTTACATAAGAGTATTTTAGTCATGACTCGAGTGTTTTGTCTTTTTATTAAACTCGGGTCAGTCCTGAGTTTTCAACGTATTGAAGACTATTCTCTGGAGGACGAAGACGGAGTTTTGGTATATTCTACCATTATTATCCCCTACATCATGCTATTCTGTTGTATTGATTATTTATCCCTGATATATATATATATAACTCTGATAAATGTGTATAGATTAAAATCAAATGTATAGTAAACAGCTTCATGAATTGTTTATTTGATTATTATATTTTATCGTTTCCCCTGTGAGATTGTGTGTTTTGTTTTCTTCTTCTCTTCTTATTTTTCTTATTTAAGCCCATTGATTATCTACGTTTTGGATTGTTTAAGTCGGACATGTGTGGATTATTGTCGATTTAAACCTTTCGAATTGTGGGTCATCACAGTTGGTATCAGAGCTTTGGTTTAGCGATAACCTTGGCTTTGTGGGGTTTGATTCATTAGAGATAGGGTAGTAATATACTAGAATGAGTCTGTTTGAGAGTATATATATGAGAGAGCATACTTATTAGTGTTGTAAAATATTTTATATTGTGTTTACTTATTAGTTGAGTTGTTTATGAAGTCTGGTTGATGTGCGGGACGCCGTGTTATCGATAGGGGTTTCCAAACACTTAAACGAGGCAAGTCGACATAATA
Source organism: Allium fistulosum (assembly GCA_030737815.1). Classification (NCBI taxonomy): domain Eukaryota; kingdom Viridiplantae; phylum Streptophyta; class Magnoliopsida; order Asparagales; family Amaryllidaceae; genus Allium; species Allium fistulosum. Next base: position 757,795,816 of record CM060902.1, read on the forward strand.
TTGTTTTAAAATTGGGTAAATGAAATAATTTTACCTAAATTATATTATATACATAAAATGATAATTTTTAATGAAATTGTTGTTAGGAAATGATAATATTTAATTATCATCGATTATTCGTTGAATTAAAATAAAATGAATATTTAATGAATTTTATTTTATGAAGCATTTGATAATTAAATCGAATTGAAATATAATTACAATAAGAATTGGTTAAAATGACCAATTTTTAAATTAAAGGAATATTTTGATAATAAGTTAAGGAAATTTGTATAAGTATATTTATAATATAGCTTATAAATAGAAATGATTTTAAAAATTGAGAATTTTAGAATTTAAAATCCTTTTTGTTTCCAAAATTGTTTTCGAAGACTTTAAAATTAATATTAATATCATTTGAAAGATTTTTAATGAGAAAAAATATTTTGAAAGGATTTTGAAGAAATAAAAGCATTAAACTCACTTGGTCACTAGAAAATAATTCTAGGGATGACTACAGCATCGCCAGTGTTCATTTTCGAGTTTTTGAGTGAGAATTGCTACCAAAAGAAATTTATTTTCGATTAAAACAAGTTTTTATTGAAAAAATATATATTCTAAGCGTGATTTAATAAGTATATGAAAATAGTTTAGAACTTAAAATTGAAAATAGTATATAAGAAATAAGTTTGTAACTTATAAATTTGAATATGGACAATTAGTTATAACTTGTAGATTTGAACAGGGAAGTAAAAATAAATTTTAAAATGGTTAAACATTTTAATTAAGTAGATAAAAGAAATTTGAATTCGAGAAATGAAATAAATTAATAACTTAAGAAATGTTAAATTAATCAAGTCAGTTAATGAATGAAATCTTAAGAAGTTAAATTTTATAGCTTATAGATTTGAGAATTAGTAAGCTAAAAAATGAATTTAAATTTGTTGAATGGGATTGATAAGAAAATTTAACTTGAATAAGATTAAATAAAATGAGTAATGGATTAAAATAAAATGAAGTTTAACTTAATATTAAATAAAATTGGATTAGATATTAAGTGAAACTAAATAAATTAGTAAAGTGAAATAATGTCATTTAAGCTATAAAAATGAATTAATCAAATGAATATGAACTTGAATTTTAAAATGAAATGTAATTTAAGTGTGAAGAAAAAATATTAATTTAATTAAATACAAATGAAATGAGTTTTAATAAATTGCATGCTAGCTAATTGCATATGAAATAAGTTAATGAAACAAATTAAAGGATGGAAGCAACTTAAGAAAATTGAATGAAATAAACTATGGAATTTTTTTATTAATATGAATTAAGTTATAAAATAAAATTTACTTTAGTAAATTAATAATATGAATTTGAATAAATGAAGTGAATCGATGAGTTAGTAATAATTTAAGATATGAAGTAATAATAATAAATGTGATTATGTCGTATAAATTATTTATAATGAATTTAGATGGTTTACAAATGATGTTAGTATCATAATAAAAAAAGGGAAGATATACTAAGTGGAAATAAAACAAATTTAACTTAAGCAATATTAAGTGGAATAATTTTGTAAATGATTCACCAATGAATTTATATGAAATAGGTTAAACAAAAAGTGAAACAATTGAAATTTCACAAATTGAATTGAATAAAATTTAATATAATAAATTTGTAACGAACGTTAATAAATTGAAAGAAATCAATGAAATGTAAACCAATTAAATGTGGATGAAACAAATGTAAATAATTGAAACAAATCGATTGAATATAAATATATATTGAATTGTAATAAATCAAATGTGAATGCTATAAATATTGATTGAAAGAAAAATGGATTGAAACCAAATTAGTTGAATGTAAATCAATTAAAAGCGAATAAATTGAATATAAATCTATTATATGATTAACGAAATGAATATTAATAAGTGAATTCGAATAAAGTTAAACTATATGGGATGTGGTATGGAATTAATTTACTTAAGTATAACTAATTATATGAATTATTGAAATGAAATAATGGAAGTGAAAAAAAGAAGAAAAAAATGAATATAACTATAAACGAGTGTAAATTAATAGAATTTAAATTTATTAATGTTGATAAGTGCATGAAAATCAATTGGAAGTAAATAAATTAAATGAAAAATCAATTGAACGTGAATCTAATTAAATAAAAGTTGATTGAATGAAAATAAATTGAAATGAATCAATTAAAATGTTTATGAAATGAATGCTAATAAGAAATGAAGGGTATAAATTAAAAATTGACATTTGATAACGTAAATTCACATGGTTATGAATTAATTGGATTAATTGGACGAATATTGATGGTTGGATGGTTTCTTTTTTTGCAAACCATTGTTATTACTGTTTTGATTGCATATGATTGTTGCATGTTGCGTATATGTGCTTGTATTTATTGTTTGAATTCGAAATACATGTTGTGTGGTTATATTAGACTTATACATGCTTCTATATCCTTTTATGCAACTTATATCTTAAATTGAGTTGAGATAGGTACAGATGAAGACCGTTTGGATGTATACACGGGTTTTACATGCTTTTTCTTGCTTAATACGAGCGAACTCGCTTGTATTATTAATAATAAGGTACGTATCTCGGATTACATACCGCGATTTTATATTTTTGCCCTTCGGGATGTCTCATCATTGAGATGAGATGTATATTTGATATCTATTTGGTATATTTGTGATATATATTGATATTGTAAATTTTTCCGATCAAGCCGCACAAAGGAGACTCTGCCGAAATTTTTCGTAAATCCGAGAGTTAGAAAAATTTTGAAGTTTTAAAAAAAATTATAATTTGTTTTATATATAAATTATATTTTCCGTAAAACCGATATTGGAGTGGCATAGTAAAAGAGTAGTAATAGTTTTGCAAATAAAATTTTTATGTTTATAAGTTAATTATTTTGAAAAAAAAATATTGTATGTTAAATTATGTACTTAACGCCTTTTCGATGACGAAAAGTTTTGAGTGGGGGAGTATGTAACGACCTGTATTTTTAACATTTTTATATTATAGGATTTGATATAATTATTGAATAAAAATGGTCAGAGATACGATTTAATGATTTATTATTGTAATTTATCGGATAATTAAATTCTTTAAATTTAATATTGGAATTATTTAAATAATGGAATTCTGCATTCAATGTGAATGAAAGTGGCATCGGAAATTGATTCAAAATTTTATATAAATATGAATGAAGATCATTTACTTTTAAAATTTGATTTAAATCTAAATAATTAGAATTTGGAAATTTTATGTATTAATTGACAAGTAAAAATTGCAATTTTGGAAACATTCTTGGATTTCAACGAAACCAGTTTAATCGGATCCGTAATAGCGAATTATTGTAGGATTTCAAGTTTCTTAGAGGTCAGACTTGTCATTTGGCCATGCGAGCTTGAAACATTTAGAAATTTATTTCGGAATTCGATAAAATAAATTGACTTTGAAAAGCTATCTTCCACATACGATCGAATTAGGCCTCGAAACTAGTTCCATTGCATTTGGAATGGGGGTAAAAAATTATGAACGTCAGGCGGCACGCTTTGTCTGGAGTTCGAGAATTTCAGCCGTTTTCAGGAAAAAAATGAATCGATCTCAATGAGAAAGAAATAGCGATCGAATCACGATGTGGAGGCGTGCGCGTACGCGAGGGGTGAGCTCGCTGGGTTCTCAATCGTAGGGTATCGCAACAGCTAGTAGCGAAGGCAGCGGCCGCAGGTCTTGGGTGGTGCCGTATTTAGGGTTTCAGTGCTTGATTGATACGAGGCTGGAGGGTGTTGCATGCGCGATAGGAAGCGGCACTAGGGGCTGCGACGGCGAGTGTGGAGTTCGGTGGTAGTGTTCTAGTGGAGCCCGGTCATAGATAGGCGGTGCGGTGAGATCTTGAACGTGGAGAGACGTGGTTTGGAGTCGATGTATAAGCGTGTTGTGTTAGTGCTATTGGTAGAGGATTAGAGTAATAAATTTTAATTATTAAGTTGTTATGTTAAATGGATTAAAATCTATATTGTTCTAATATTCGTACATTATTTGTTCGAGGTCTAATTCGGGTGAGTAGAATTGCGTTGGAATCATATTGGTATTGTCTACGCTATGAAGTTGAAATTGCTACAATTCACTTCATTCGAAATTTGCAGATTCGAGCAAAGGTGAGTGTTTTACGCTCACGTTTGACTATTATATTTTTATGTTGTAAACATTTCTATATTGTAGTGTTTAAATTTATTAATGGTTGTTGATAAATTTAGTTGACATTTAATTGACATCTGGATTAATTAAATTAATTGGATGTAATTGATCGTTAAATCGAATTTAAATTTAACTGTTAGTAAAATCCCTGATTAACGATAAATTGGTTGATTGTTGTGATTGTTGATTGTTTGGTTGATTGATTGTGATGGATAAAAATTTGATTGATGTTTTGGATGTTTGGATGTTTGGATGTTTATTTATTTTTAATATATCATGTTATTACCCTGTATACTATTTACAATATATAAAACTGTAAATTGAATTATTTCAAATAAATTAAGAAATAGGTTGAAATGATATATACCTATGGCATTTATTTTTGGATTGAAATGATATATATCCATCCTTGGGATTTAAATTGAAATAATTGATTCACTTGGCCATAAGATAGAAAATTATATACGGACACCGGATTAGTTAAATTAAATGATTTAAAATTTTTTGTTTTGAAATTATGTAAATGATTTGATTTAAAGGAATAAAAATCAAATTTATGGAAATCAAATTATTTTCGAACTGGAGCTTGAAATGTTGAGATTTAAATTTGGAAAACGAAACTGTTTTAATAATCAAAGTTGAGATTTTTAAGTTAAAATCGAAGTAGGATGTGAATTTCAGAAAATTAATTTGTTTTAAAAGACTGAACTTTTATTCGAACTTTGAATATCTCTAAGAAAAGGTGATTTAGAATGATATTTCGAAATTGAGCTTGGAATTCAATTATATTTAAATATTTGGATTTTAAATTGAATATTTATGGAAAAATTGATTTAAGTGTTTAGAATCGATATTATGGAAATCGAACTCGGGATTGATATAAATCGAAACGGTTTAAAATTTGAATCGGAGTTGAAATTAATTTGAGATTGGGATTTAAATTAATTTGGAATTGGAAATTTAAATTAATTTAGAATTGGAGTTGAAATTAATTTGGAATTGGCATTGAAATTAATTTGAAATCAAAATAAAATTCGACTTGAAATCGGAATTGAATCGATTAAATCGGAATGAAAATTAGAACTGATTTGAATCGGGAAATTTAGGATTGAACTGGTTTGACTTTGAAACTATTTTCAAATGAATTATTTTAGTATAAACGGTTTAAAATCTATATTCTTAAATATTCAAATTATTTTAATTTTCCAAACTATTTTACTATATAAACTATTTTTATTACTCAAACTATTTTCCATTAAATTATTTTAACTATTTTAAAACTATTTAAATTATTTTCTAAAATTCAAACTGGTCAAAGGGTGAAATGTTTATATTTAAATCTTGGATTTAAATGCGAATTGGGTTAAAGTGAAGTTATAACCTAAATTGAAATTCGAATAAATTTTGAAGTTAAATCGATATATCGAACTGAATTGACATTTTGAAGTAAATTATGATCTTTTGAAGCGAATATGATGATTTCGAAATGGATTTAAATTTTGAAGCGAAGATGATATTTTGATATCACGTACGAATTGTTTTCGAAATATAAAAAGTACCGACCGGTGTGTAAAATGACGATTGGTTGTTAAAGAGACCGGGGCCTCTTATTGGCATACTCTGTCAATATTGGAACCACTTTAACAACTGTGTACGCGGTGGATGATATCCCGACTGTAGTGGTTGAATTGGTGACGTTTACTGGAATGAAGTAAGAGAACGATGATGGATAGCCTTGAGACTCGTGTCATAATTAAAATGACTATTGAGGTTAGCTACCTCTAGCGACGTTGATCCCTCGTACTACTATTGTGGTTTCGTTTTCGATGGGTGCACCTTTTGTCGGTTGGATTGATTATCGCGGTCAGCCACGGATGGGTTACGACTAGTTAGAAAGGGTAAACTGGTAGAATCCTACCTTGGGCATTGCCTCACATGCCTTGTCATATTTATCCCTATACGAGCCCATTACGACTTTGGTTTTGAACCTATAAAAATGTGTTAAGGGGGATAATGTTAAGCCTTAACGCTATTTTGATATTTATTTTACTGATAGACATTATCTATTATAGCGTATACTATTATATATAAATAGTTTAACGGATCCTTAGTAGATGGAAAATCCCGTAACATCTCTTAAGTTATTGCACTCATATTTGTGATATTTTTTTGACTTACATAAGAGTATTTTAGTCATGACTCGAGTGTTTTGTCTTTTAATTACGCTCGGGTCAGTCCTGAGTTTTCAGCGTATGGAAGACTATTCTCTGGAGGACGAAGACGGAGTTTTGGTATATTACTATTATTATTATCCCCTGCATCATGCTATTCTGCTGTATTGATTATTTATCCCTGATGTGTATATATATTTAACTCTGATAAATGTGTATAGATTAAAATCAAATGTATAGTGAACAACTTCATGAATTGTTTGTTTGATTATTATATTTTATCGTTTCTGCTGTGAGATTATGTGTTTTGTTTTCTTCTTCTCTTCTTATTTTTCTTATTTAACCTCATTGATTATCTATGTTCCGGATTGTTTAAGTCGGACATGTGTAGATTATTATCGATTTAAACCTTCCAAAATGTGGGTCGTCATAGAGGCTCTGCAAACAACTAGCAGACACTAACAGGAATAACTACCAGGAGATCCTCTCCTTCGAAGCTGAAAAAGATAATTTTGAAAAGGCGTTAACCGACTGGGATGCTAAAATTAAATAATTGGAGGAGGAGAAAGAGACATCGCTTCGGGATAGTAATAGGACTGCCAACTTAATGCAGGAGATGAAAAATGCACACGAGAGAGTTGAAATCATCTAAAGAGATGCAATCAAGAAGACTCATGCGGAAGAAGCCAAGTTGAAGGGAGATGTGGCTGCTTGCAACACTATTATTGAAGCCTAAAAGAAGACAATTGCCGACCATAATATGATCGTAGAGGGGCATAACAAAACAATTTCTGATCAAGCCAAGAAAAGAGGAGTTGCAGGCGACAATTGCAAAATTACAAGCTTAGGTCGCATAACTTAGTGCCGACAAAACTGCAATTAAAACAAAGGTTACGGTGACAACAAATTATCTGAAGCTCCAGCATACTTTTGATCAGAAGATGAAAAAACTAGACTCGACGATCCTGAATTTCTACGTCAATTCTATACTGCATCAGGGGAGTCTTTCTTATCTTGGCCCGAAGTTCCCACATACTCTTGCCCTCGTTGGGAGGAATCCCATCTCGTTTTGCCGAGAACAGCGATGTATATATAGATCAGGGGTTGCGGAATGCCTATCTTAATGAGCAATCCAAGAAGGCATTGGTTGAAGGTCAAGAAATTCTTCAAGTTGAATGGGAGATGGATACCGCTAAAGCGGCTCTGATGGTTGCCACAGATGTGCCTGCCAAGCCTTTAATCTCCGATGTGAGTGAATCTTCCGGGCAGCTTCATGATCAGCCGATGAGCTCGGGGCTCGATGTTGTTCCCCATGTGGCGGAACCCTCCAAAGAAGATGAAGGAAATGAGTTCGAGGTTGCCATCTGCGACCCTTCTTCTGGTGCAGGTAACGATCATGCCTCCCTCGAATTCGAGGGACTCCATCTTACGCTATAGGAGCAAGAGAAGTTTAATGCTTTTCTTTTTGATCTTATAGGTCCATCTACTCTTCCTGTCGACGCGCTAGTTACTTTGGCACTTGTGCACACTGCTATCTATACATCCTCTGAAATCATATTTGTTCCTGTTCCTGCCCCTACATCTACACCCAGCACACAACGAAGATAGGAGGTTGAGAAGATTGAGGCGCTTCATGGCCTGGACGATCCTTCGGCGTCCCTTGAAGGTGACATGACTACCGTTGGGGCCAAGGAGCAGGAGACACCGACGGAGTAGCCACAAAATACTTTGTACGATTTGGTTGCTGTTAAGAAAGAGAATGTGAAGGCGGTCAAGGCCTCAAAGAGTTCTCGAAAGCGGAGAAAGTCCAAGGGGTCAGGAATCTCTACTGGAGAGCATTCGGAGGAGGAGGAGATCGCTATAGAAATACAGGTTGACATTACTGGCAGCGACATCTCTCCAGAAAAGAAGCAGAAGTTGCTCACCAGAGGTGGGAAAGGAAGTGGTGGTAGAAAGCGCTGATTGGCCCGTTCGAGGAGGGACTGTGTTTTGTCAAATAGCTTGTGGGAAGCTTGACTTTTTGTGTGTCATTTTGTGTTCTTATGCCCAATTGTCGAGTCTGTATTTTGAGTCTTCGTCATGGAGTCTGTAATAAAAAATTTTGTTGGTCGCTGCTATGTTGGTACGGCCCCCACATTTTGATTTTGTGTTCATAAGATTGCAAACAATACAATGGCATTTTGAATTTATTTTTGTCTATCTTTTCATATATACTCTGTATGCACGCATACAATTCATTTCATACTTTGCTAACAGCACTTAGAGTATTTTTGTTCAGGGTTGCATAAAACTTTCGAAGCTACTTAATTTCCTTTAGAAATTCATAAAGCTTCGACGACGTTGCCTTTTGAAAATTTTCCTTAGGAAGTTAAACTTTTGCTTAGGATTCCTTTTAACTTTTGAGATAGAACTCATGAGTTTACTATCGTTTGGAGTGACTGGGCTCGTGGACTCTTTGCATTCAAGTGATTTTTTCTTCATACAAGTATATGCCCCCCCAGTTCATAGGGCTGTTCACTCCAAACAAACTTTAAGTATTCGACATCTCCGAGCAACGCGATAAGTTTTAACCCGAGTGCGCGACTTTTGGGGTTGCTTGGAACCGCTGTCTTCGGGCAGTGCGAGGAGTTGGAATTTGGAGTCCCTTGGCATTGCCTGTCTTCGGGCGATGCGAGAAACTTGAATCTAGGGTTACTCGGCGTTGCCTATCTCTGGGTAACGTGAGAAACTTGCCTCTTGAGTTCCTAAGCTTCACCTATCTTCGGGTGATGCAAGAAACTTAAATCTGGGGTTCCTCGACGTTTCCTATCTCCGGGCAATGTGAGAAACTTGTGTCTTGAGTTCCTCGGCGTCGCCTATCTCCGCGCGATGCGAGAAACTTGAATCTGGGGTTACTCGATGTTGCCTATCCCTGGACAATGCGAGAAACTTACGTCCTGAGTTCCTCGGCTTCGCCTATCTTCGGGTGTACGAGAAACTTGAATCTGGGGTTCCTCGGCATTGCCTATCTCTGGGTAACGCGAGAAACTTATGTCTTGAGATCCTCGGCTTTGCCTATCTCCAGGCGACGTGAGAAAATTGAATCTGCGGTTCCTCGGCATTGCCTATCTCCGAGCAACGCGAGAAACTTGATTTTGAAGTTTTTTCGGCATCGCCTATCTTTGAGTGACGTGAGAAACTTGAGCTCGTGGCCCTCCTGATGCAGCCAGGGCGGCATTATTTTTTAGAGGGCCAGGATTGGGTTCCGCTGATCCAACCTATTGAGTCGGTTTACTTCCGCCGGCTCGTCGGCTAATTATTATGCACACAATTTGAATGATTTAGAAAGCAAACTTTATTAAGAAAAGCATGGCAGATTCTTTGCCTATTTACAACGCCATCGATACTTCCCTAATGGCTTATTTGCTGAAAATAAGAAAATACATAAAGTTGATTTTAAATGAAATATCGGCGGAGCGAATCGCTGTTCCAAGCTCTAGGAATTGCGATCCCGTCGACGGTCGTCGGCTTGAATATCCCATCGCCAAGCTTTTGGTAAATGCAGTATGGTCCTTCCTAATTCGGTACAAAGGCTCCCGGGACTGGGTAAACTCGCTTGAGCACGAGATCGCCGACTTTGAAGGTTTGACTATGAACTTTGGAGTTGAAGTATCGTGTGACCCTCTTTGGTGGGCGGCGATTCTCAACTCTTCTTCCTCTCTCTTTTCATCAACCATGTCTAGTGCTTCGAGTAGGAGTTTCTCTTTTGTTTTTAGTTGAAATTCAATCTTCGATGAGCGGGGACTTCTAGTTCGACATGAATTATCGCCTCTGAGCCATATGCCAATGCAAACAAGGTGTGGCCAGTTGTAGCTTTGTGTGTCGTTCTGTATGCCCATAGTGCAAGTGGAAGCTCATCAACCCATTTTTCTTTCGTCGGTCGCTATTTTATGGTGGATTTGATGATCTTGTTTATTGCCTCCACTTGCCCGTTTTCCTGCGGATGAGCTACTATGGAAAAGCTCTTTTCAATCTGGAAGTGATTGCAGAAGTCTTTGAACTCGGTGCTTTTGAACTGCATTCCATTGTCAGTGATGATTTTTTGTGGCACGCCAGACCTGCAAATGATGTTTTTAGTAACAAAGTTAATAATCTTTTTTGTGGTTATGGTGGCCAGCGGTTCCGCTTCGGCCTATTTTGTGAAATAATCTACGGCCACTATATCATATTTGGCTCTCCCTTTTGCCACCATAAGGATGCCAATCAAATCGATCCTCCATATCGCAAATGGCCACGGGCTGACCATTTGTGTCAGTTATGTTGATGGAGTTCTCTTGATCCTGCTGAATCTCTGATAGGGATCGCATCTCCTGGCGTGATCTGCAGCGTCGTGGTTTACTATTGGCCAGAAGTACCTATACAGAAGAACTTTCTTTGCCAGCGTCTGTCCTCCGGTGTGGTCTCCGCACTCGCATTCATGCACTTCTTCCAAGATTCAGCGCACTTCATCATCGGTCACACACCTAAGAAGAGGGGTCGAGAATCCCCTTCGATAGAGTATGTACCATGAACCGTGGTGCCTTCCTGAGTAATTTCTTTCGTTTGTTTCGGTCTGCCAGAAGAGTTCCTGCTAGAAGATAATCTCTTATTGGTGCATCCAAGTGTTTGGTTCCACAGCGGTCTCGAGAATCCATTCTACATCCATTTCGTTAATGCTTGGATTGGTTAAAGTTTCGACTGGGACAACCCCCAGCGACTGGGCTTCTCCGGAACTTGCCAACTTGGCCGAAAAGTCTGCCTTGGTGTTTTGCTCCCGTGGTCTGTCGATTATGGTGTAGTGTTCGATGTCGTTTAGTAGCTCTTGCACTTTGGAGAGATACGGGGCCAGATTCTCGCCGCACGCCTGATACTCTCCTTTCACCTGACACATAACCAGCTGGGAGTCACTATATATATGAATAGACTTTATTTTGAGTTCCTTCACAACTTTCAATCCTGGATCAGTGCTTCGTATTCTGCCTCGTTATTCGTAGCTGGGAATTCCAGACGTAGAGCATAGCTAATGGCTCGCCCCTCGGGGGTTTCAAGCACTACCCCTGTGCTTGAACAGGAGTTGTTCAATGCTCCATCGTCGAAAGGCTTCCATTATGTGCTCGCTTGCGACTGAACTTCCTCTTCTTCATCTCTTATCATGAATTCAGCAATGAAATCGGCCAGCGCTTGCCCATTGATCGCCTTCCTTGGGTTGTAAGTGATATCATATTGACTCAATTCTATGTTCCACTTAAGTAATCGTCCGGATATCTCTAGTCGGTATAAAACTTTTTATAATGGCTGGTCGGTCAATACTTTAATCAGATGAGCCTGGAAGTACGGCAATAATTTTCGGGATGCGATCAAAAGGCAATACGCTAGCTTCTCTAGTTTTGGGTAATTCTTCTAGGCTCCAGTGAATCACTTGCTAATGTAGTACACAGGTCATTGGATCCTCGCTTCTTCCCGTACGAGAGTTGCGCGCAATGCATGTGGGGAAATTGCTAAGTAAATGAATAAGTCTTCTCCATCGACTGGTTTCGATAAGACTGGAGGAGTTTCTATGTGTCGCAGTAGTTCCTCGAAGGCCATTTGATAAGCTTCGCTCCATTCAAAGTTTTTCTTTCTCTTCTTTAATGCGTCGAAGAATGGTATACACTTGTTTGTAGCATTTGAGATAAAACGGCTTAGTGTTGCGACTTTTCCATTCAAACTTTGAAGTTCTCTCTTATTCTTAGGGGCTTGGACTTCACGCAATGCTGTTATTTATTCCGAATTTTCTTTGATGCTGCAGGCACTCACTATGAACCCCAAGAACTTCCCGGAAGCCACCCTGAAATGACATTTAAGTGGGTTGAGCTTCATTTCGTACTTAAAGAGTATCTCGAGCATTTCAGCAAGATTATCCATATGGTTAGCAGCTACTCGGGATTTGACTAACATGTTGTCCACATAAACTTCCATAGTTTTCCCGATCTGGCGCTTGAACATAGTATTCACTAGTCTTTGATACGTGGCCTCTGCGTTCTTCAGACCAAACAACGCTACTCTATAGCAGTATAATCCTAAGTCAGTGATGAAATTGGTAATTTCTTGATCCGGTTCGTGCATTAGGATCTGGTTATAGCCCGAGTATGCATCCATAAATGACAGCAATTCATGTCCCGCTGTTCCATCCACCAGTTGATCAATTCGGGGGAGTGGGAAGCTATCTTTTGGGCAGGCATTATTGAGGTCTGAAAATCAATACAGGTTTGCCATTTTCCAATAGACTTCTTGACTAGTACCGGGTTTGATACCCATTCGAGGTAGGTTGCATCCCGGATGAAGCCATTAGCTATTAGTTTATCCACCTCTTCTCTCAATGCCTTGGACTGTTCAGGGCCTAAGCTGCACCTTTTTTGCTTGACTGGAGTGAATTTGGGGTCAATGTTAAGGGTGTGACAGGAAATTTCGGGCGACACTCCACACATATCGGCATGCGTCCAGGCAAATACGTCCAAGTTGGCACGAAGGAATTTGGTCAACTCCGACCGCATCTTATTTCCAAGCTGCGACCCGATTCTCAAGACCCATGTGGAGTCATCCATACTAACTAGGATAGACACTATCAGTTCAGCTGGTGCCGCCCGATCCTCCCCTGAGCTCTTCTTCCTAGGGTCCAAAGCCTTGTCGAATCGGCTATGGTCCCCGAGCCAGGGGCGGTTTTGTAGTTGCTATTCAGAGGGTTCGCGGATGTGGAGAGCTTTCCCCACATCCTTTCCTTTTTCCTTTCTGTTAGATTCATGAAATTCTGAAATATAACACTCTCGAGCAACACTTTGGTCTCCTTTCACAATCCCGACTCCATGCTCGGTATGGAATTTCATCGTGAGGCACCATTGAGCCAGTGCTATCTTGAAGTCGGCTAACGTAGGACTTCCTAGATACACATTATATGCTGACATCTCGCCTACAATCACAAAGTCTAAACGAGGGCGACTCGTCATTCTCCCTCTCCAAGTTCTACAGGTAGGTCAATTGTTCCCACCAGCTACTTTGGTTCTCCGAAAAATCCCTGAATCTTCGTTTGGCACGCAGATACACTTTTCATACCTATCTTCATTTGATCGAAAGCACGTTTGAAAAGTATATTAACCGAGCTTCCATTATTAACCAACACTCGTCGGACAACCATGGACCCGATTCCTACTATTATCACCATTGGATCAAGAGTCAGAGCCTCAATTCCTTCAGTATCATGGTCGTGAAATACTATATCGTTGCTTAGCACCTTTTGCTGCTTGATCGGAGTTTCACCATCTATTGTCAAACACGATCCCTTTGGGACATGTTTTAGTGAGCTTGCGTATCTCTCCATCTCCCCCCAACTCCTTTGTGCAGGATGCGGCCCCCAGATATTGTTCCGATAATAAGCCTTTGATCAATTCGTATCGACTGTTGGTCACTAGTTCCAGCCTGATTTCCTTGCTCCCTAGGTGGTTGAGGGACTATAGCCTGATTGGGTTTTCGTGGCCTTTTACATATTGTAGAAGCTTGTTGTCACGGATTAATCCTTTAATGAGGTCCTTCAGGTAGTAGCACTCGTCTATGTTGTGTCCGTGCGTCTCATGGAAGCGGCAGAATTCCCCTGAGCATTTCTGTGGTTCTGTTGCCTCCTTTTTGAGGGGTTTCCTATACTCTTCAGTTTCTTGTGTTGCGAGATAAATATTTTCTAGAGTATCATTCAGGGGGGTATAGTCTCCTGGTCCAAACTCTCTAAACCTTTTGTTGCAACCATTACCGTTTTTCTTGTCAAAACTCTAATTCCCTCTCTTCTGGTTTCCATTCTTCCCTACCACCCCTTGGTTATTTCCAGGGTTGCATGCGTTTTGATTAGAAGTCATGCCATTCTGTTTGGTGTTCGTCTGTTGTATTCCAACAGCCTTTCTTTCCAACTCCTGCGCCTCTTCCAATCTCAAGTACTGGCTTGCTTTGCAGTTGAAACCCTTCCTGTTGTTGGGCTGCTTCATTTTGATCCATTTATCGAACTCAGTCTCCGGATGAATAACACGGACTAGGGCTATAAAAACCATGTCTTCATTAGGATTACTGACCTCTGTTACTGCTATGTTGAATCTACTCATAAACAATCTTAATGACTCGTTGCACCCTTGAACCAGTCCTGTTAGAGACATGATGTCCTTCAATTGTGCGGTATGAAGTCTGAACTGGTCAAGAAATTTTGTTGCAAGCTGATCAAAAGTAGAGATAGATCTTGGGCGAAGTCTGGTGAACCATATGGATGCAACGCCTTCTAGAAAAATGGGAAAACATCAGTAGCGCATGGCTTCCAGAGCGTTGGCTCCGTCCATATACCAACTATATTTGTACAAATGGGGCTTTGGTCCTTAGTTCCGTCATAAGAGGGAATGGTTGGCATGGTGAATTTATCTGGGTATCTTTCATTCAAGATCTCATCGGTAAAAGGGGTCCGACTTGGGGCAGATCCCCATTAATCATCCTTTTGACTCTTACTCTTATCCATCAGCCGCTTGACCATGTCTGCTATATATGGCTCTGATGTCTAGTGGTCCTAGGGGCGGCAGTCAGTCACTGCGCCGAGTGTTTGGTTCAGCAAACGGTTTTGGTGCATGGTTTGATGCCTAAGTTCTCCTGTCTTTGGGAGAGCCATTCCCACGGGACCCCATTGGCTTGCATTTGGCCTAACTGGGGCAGTTTGGATGTTTCTAACGTTATCAAAGGCATTGGCCTCCTCCTCTACCTGATCACCCCGCTCTCCGCCTTCTGAATCAGAAAGGTTCACAGCTACATCCTCCAATGAGGTTTTAAACCCTTGATTTAAATTCAAATTTGGTTGTCTTGCATCAAGTGGGGTATTCTCATTCTCCTCTAAGTTAAACCCCGTTGTTACCCTTCTCAATGGCTGCTTTCCGTTTCTCCTATGCAAGCTGAAAACAGAGGAGTTTTCCTACTCCATGGCAGTACGTGGTTCAAGGATGGTTCTTTGAGCGGGGTTTGACTAAAGAGTTATCAAGGCGTTGAGCTTCTCCATTAGAGCCTTTTGACTATCTTCCATTCTTTGGTTGATTTCTTCAGCCATCTTGTTCAACTCATCCCTGGTAACAACCTCATGCTGACTAGAGGACCTTGGCGCTTGATTTCCTAAATTAGCAGCATTTACTTTAGTCTGTTAGATGCTAACACCTTCCGCGGCTATTGATTCCCCTATGGACCATCCAGAGGCAGTTATTTTCCTTCTGGGAGCCATTGACTTTTAAAACAATAAGGTCTTTATGCAAAGATTGGAGATCTAACTTCTGGATCTATGCAATCCAAAGTAGATAGCTAGATCTGGATTCTAGGTTGAAAGTGGAGATCTAACTTCTGGATTTATGCAATCCAAAGTAGATAGCTAGATTTAGATCCTGGGTTGCAATTTCTTAGTGAAAGCACCAAAATGTTGACCCAAAAAATGGACCAACACCCTGGTTTGGATTTGAGAGCACCAGCTCTGTCTTCACAGAGCAATATAACAGATCACAGATATAGAAGAGAAGCAGCAAAAGAAAATAGATTAAAGATTTTTATAGTGGTTCGGCTGTTAATGAAGCCTACATCCACTTTATAGTTTTATTATAAGCTGACTGCTATTACAAAGTCTGTTTGATTACAAAGCTTTGGCTAATTCCTAGCTGAATTGGATTTCTAGAGTCAGAATCCACTGCAAAACCACAGTGTATTCCTTTTGAGATCATTGTGAGGGAGGCTAGAAGTGAAGAATAATCCCAGCAGAGCTTCCGCAATCAGCTTCCCCAATATCCTCTTTATGTCGCCAAAGGTATGCTATTTATAGAGGTTAGAGGGTACCTGGGTCAGGCCCATCACAATCAGCTCTCAGATGAAGCATAGCCAACCTAGGGGATCCGATGGACAAAAATTGACAAACTCCATGGGTCGCTAGCGACCCATGGTGTTGGGTCGCAGGCGACCCATCGGCTACGGGTCGTATGCGACCCATGGGCCATGGGTCGCTAGCGATGCATGGTCTGTGGTTCGTTAGCGACCCATAGACTTAGTCTATTTCGCCCAACTAATTCTTCCTCCTTTAATCGTATTTCATAACTTGTTTGCCCGTAGTTTTGAAGAAATGCATGGGTTGCTGACAATCCAACCACAGAAGACTATCCTGGATTCCAAAATTAGAGATGTCTTCTCCGGCATTCATCGTTGTCATCACATGCTAGTGGCAAGTCGCTGGTTGCTTATACTTAAACACTTGTTGGTCCACAGGGATGCTGGTCTCTTGGCTTTATTGACTCCTATCGTCACCTTAACATGTAGCCTTGTCTTTGTCGAACTCTAGTCGTAACATCTCGGGTTAGTTCTTGAATCATCTTACTGCTTAAGGTTGCCTAGCTTTCTGTTGGTATCTGTTGGGTTGAATACCCGGATAACACTATCTGTTAGCCTTCTGCTCACCACCGGTAGCTTTATTCATCATCCTACTAAAACCTGAAAAGCCTTAATCCCATAGCCTACTCAAATCAATTTCGAGCACCCGAGAGTTTAAGGGGAAAACATAAACTTCGAGTCAGACATAAAGCTGTGTGTGAATAATATTATACATCCCGGTTACTATTATTAAGTGAGACCACGCCGCTTAGCGGAACGGGTTTCCCCTAATTAACATCTTTTTAAAACATATCGTTTGAAAATATTTTCCTGCAATCAAAATTGTTTAAATATTGTAAACCATCATTATGTAAACGTACATATCTGGTAATAAAAGAACTATGTGTTCAAACACTTTAGTTTTATTTGGCTAACTATTAACCTTTGGCTGACTCGGGCCTACCAAACAATATAAATAAAATTAATCTAACATCTGTTAGCCACTCCTCTTCTAGACGGTCTGTTCTTAACTATCTATTAAATGCTTCTCTTCTTGACGGTCTGTCCCTAACTTAATCATCTCCCAGTGTCACCTGATCCTAATGGTTTTGCGGGCTCACCAATAATCTATCTGTACACAAATATATATTCCCTTCTACGTGTAATCATAATTTTAGTCTTACCTGCGACAAAGTCCTACACACTAGAATTTTGGACAAAAATTAGCTGGGGCCAAGAGCTAATGTATAGGGCACGATCCTATACCATACTCATCTGGTATTCTAATATCTGAGTCATTTTACTTAGGGATCCCTTCCCATAATTTTCCTTGAATACCTTTTAACAATGATTTAAAACCTTTAAATCAAACTTAAACAAGGAATATATCTAATCTCTATGCTTTACTCAACATCGCCTTGCCATGTTATATATATATATATATATATATATATATACTTTACTCAAACCTTAGTTGATGAAAACATTTAAACACTTGAAAGTCCCCCTTTTGATTCCATTGAAAGTACCCCTTTCTAAACCTTTGAAAGCATCTCTTTCGAAACGAAGTAAAACCCTTTATTTATCTAGGTTGAAAGGTCAAAGCTTCCCTTTCGAAACCATACTTAAAACCCTTTCGAAACCTTTGAAAACCTTCCTTTTAAAAGCTATAAAATCTTAGACATCATATCTTAAAACACTTCAAAAAAAACCTTGGAAAAACCTTCCATTTCAACTCTTTCGAAACCATCAGAAAACACTACCTTTCGACTCCTTCGAAACCCTTTGGGGAACCACCCCTTCGAAACCATTTTAAACACCTTTCGAAAGCATTAAACCTTTAGAAACTCAAACCCTTCGAAAGCACTTGGGTTCAATTTAAAACATGTGGAAAAACACCTTTCGAAAACATTCACTTCATCTCCTTCGAAACCATTAGGTTATACTTCAATCAGAACAAAAAGGATCATTTAAAAACATCTAAGTCGAAAGCCTTCTTTTCAGAACCTATTCCTAAGTAAATAAGTCGTGGTGTCGAAACCACCCCTTCGAAAGCATTGGAGAAGTGGTTGATTTTAAAAGATAAGTATATCTTTCGAAACCATTGACTTCAAAAGGTAGAAAGGCGGCAGCTAGGGTTTTCAACCCCTTCGAAAGCATTACTTAAAACAAAAGAGTGCAACCCATTCAAAAACTTTCTTTCAAAAATATTTGACCCAGTCGAAAGCAAAGCAGGCGCTACCTTTTTATTTTAAAAACAAGGCATACTCCAACCCCTTCGAAACCCAATGTTTCGACTAAATACCTTTTTGCCTTTATCCAATGCGCTACGTACCAAGTAGCTTGATACCATGTGCATTGGTTTCGAAAGCATGGCGGAGAAAGGTCTGGGTTGGAACCCCCTGTGCCGAAAGTGGCGGAACAAGCTAAAAACATGTTATTTTTTATTTTTAACTTAAAAGAGAAACTGTTCAACTAACTTGCCATTGTTTTTCAAAATTTCATTGGTTGCTAAATATCTTTTTCAAAAGTGCTGCCAATATTTTCAGAAATAAAAAATTATTTTATTTTGCAAAATGCCCCTTCTCCTTAATTAAATATATAAAACATTTAAGTCTCATACCTTAAATAATTTTATATATTCATCAAAACACTTAGGAAAATTTTATAAAAATTCCAGAAAATCATTTTTAATATGTTTTCTAACATATATAAATTTTAGACCCAAATAATTTTTTATTTAGCTGCAAATAATTTAAAACCCAAATAATCATTTTCTTCACTAGAAAATTAATATGAAATCCACATTAATTCAGAAAAATATAAAAATTGGAACCTATCTTTAAAATATTATTTGGATCTACATTTAAATTTTCAAGGCATGTAGATGTCATTTAATAGGATTTCATATCAAACATATCATAAAAACTAATATGAATATGCATAAATCATCAACAAGCATATATAAACTTTTAATCATTCAGAACATGGCACTATCATGCAAAATCATTTCGGGTTATCCTTGAAACTGAAAACTTTAAGAAAAATGGATGTATTAATTATTCACCTTAGCTTTGTGATTAAAAGTTGTGAGATTAGATCTTGAATAAGTTGATTTACTTCTTCTCTTGAATCCTAGCTTTTATCTTCACTTGAGATTGCTAGTGGTGGCCGGTCTTAGAATTGTTTTTGTTTGAGGAAATATAAAATGAACGTGTGTTTGATTTCCTAAGGGTTTAGGGTATAAGTTTGTCATATTTCCCATTTCCCCTCCCTTATTTCTTAACTCTTATTCATGCTATCTCATTTTGATTTACATATTTACATGGCACGACTACCCTTTATTTTAATCAAATCCCAATCTCTTAATCATCACATTATTTAATTTAATTTAGCTAATTAAATATCTTAAATAATATCACTAAAATTATGAGGTGTTACAGATCCACTTGAAAATGAAGAAATATTATTCCGAATAACTATTTAATTAGTATTTATCCATAAAGGAAACTAATGGATTAATGGAGATTATTTAGTCAACTTATATCAATCCATACAAGACATCAAGATTAAAAGTGGATCTATGATATATTAATTAGTATAATCATATAAAAAAAAATAAAGTTTGAGATCTGTCCTCTTACCTTAAGGTAACAAGCCAAGTGGTTATGTACGATTATTCAAAACCAAGAGGGATTCAGTAGGTAACATAGGAAGGTATAAGTGTTCATAAGAAAACTTTTCAATACCTCAAAATGAAAATAGAAGTGTAAATGACTGTTAACATGTGTACTTTCTACACCCTAAAGTAGAGTTTAGAGAATGAGTGATTCTTCGAAACCTCTTCTCGATCGGATGAAGGTAGTCGATACCTATCAATCAGGTAGAGACAGATATAATTCCCTCTTTTAATACCTTTCTACTTAGTCGAAATACTTGAGCTCCTCTTCAGAAACACCTTTCGATCTAGTTCAGTTAGTTTTGTTATCCTTTTGAAACCACTCTTTCGAAGTAGTAATGGCGACTCAAGGGTTGGTCCATAATATTTAAGGGCATGAGTTGAATAAAAGGGGTTACAACTTCTTTGGAAGCTAACCTTGCAATGATGCAAGGTAAGGACTCATAGATTTAGAGGCATTAAATGCGCTGAAAAGGTTTCAACTTTCACGAAAGGCGACCTTTCGATCAGGTTGACATAAGCTGATTGTAAATAGAACCTCGTAGAAACATAAAATGAGATAACATACTCAACAAAACTTGCTTTCGACATATTCAACTTTAATTTGAAACTTATGTATACAAAGTAGTCGAATCCCTAATCTAATTTGATAATTAGGGTTTACCAATTTAAGAAAGTACAAAAATGAAGTGAGTGAATTTGGATCCCTAAAACAGGACCCCTAGGGTCTTAATTATAGGCGCTGGTTGATCCCCTTTCACGTCAGTCCTTTCGACTCAGTCTAAAGGAGGGTTTGAAGACCTTTCGTCGCTGTTGAATCTAAGACGCCTTTCCAACTCTACTTTTGAGTGAAATTGGGGTGCCTTCGACTCCATCGAAAGGTATAGAAGCGCTCTTCACTAGTCGATAATGTGCTATGAAGTTGGCAAGGGCGTTGGCTTTCGACATTGTCGATTGTGGGCTTCGAATGAGTTGGAGCACTGTAGAAAGCTTAGCTGCAGAAGATACCATTCGAAAGTATCCTCTTTGATTAGCGTGGAACCCCATCTTTTAGTATTTGAGGAAGTTCTATTGAACTCATATAAATTTTCCTTCATTGGTGTGGATGGTTTCAACCAATTTGAAAGGCTAACATATGCTTTCGAAAGGGTTGCTTTGGCCAAACCTTCTTCTGGTGAAGGTTACTGGAAATGAAACCAATCATTTCGAATGGCTTGGCATACATGTGGAAAACCTGTTATCCATTGCCTTCAAAAGGTACCTTTCGACCTCTTTGAAAGTTCATTGCATATCTAACATTCTGCTGAAGCATCCCTTTGACTTTTTCGAAAGGCTTTATGATTGATGTTTCTCTTTGTGAATCCTTTCTTTATATTCTTTAAGGTTTTGGTAAAGTTAATATGATTTCTGATGATAACACTCTGATGATAACAACTATCATTCTTCATGCATCCTCATTTTGTATTCTTTAAGGCTTCGATCAAGTTGGAGTGCTTTTTGATGATACCTTTGATCATAATGGAAGTGTCTTCATTAATGCTAAGGAGGCCCCTCTCTAACCATGTCGAAAGCTTCGTTTAATGCTTGCAGAAACCATTCTAATGCCTTCGAAACCTCACTAATGCTATCGCTCCTTCTTTCATACTTTCACTCTTGATAAGATTTTATAGATAACATTTAGCCCTCCCTAGTATGAAAGAAGCTTTTGTTCTTTAGGACAAAATTCAAAGAATTTCTTTCATACTGCCCAAACTTCAATGAAAGTTCTTTCTTCGTTTTCCTACAAAACAGATAATAACTTCTATCAAGATCATAATCTTGTTATGAGACCTTGATGGTTAACTCAAAAATTCAAGACACTATTTGGTAATATTATTGGGCAGAGCATTCAGAAAAATACATGGCCAAACCCTTTTACTACTAATAATAGAAATATGGAACAACATCACATGGTCAGGAGGCGTTGGTCTAAGTAAATAAACCTTCCAAGAAAGCATTAGGTGGCTTCATCTTGTCTCTTTGATATAATTTTATTTTCATCCCTGCATTGTATTTTAGTAACTTTCATTCATTGATGAATTAGTGGATAGTTTGGTACTGATGCTGCTTGATAATACGAAGATTAGAAGGCTCTCTTTTCCTTTTACCCTATTCTCTAATGGAAGCCCATCTGATGTCGAGAAAATCATGCTTAATACTCAAATCCAAAAATTCAATGGGAAGTCCACAAATCGTCATAAAATTTCAATATGGGAATAAAAAATTCATAAACCAGAAGTTCAATAAGAAACCATTATGAAAATCCAATAAGGAAAAGAAGAATACGAAATCCACAAATCATCATAAAATTCAATAAGGAAATTTAGAATTCACAAAACCATAAGTTCAATAAAGAATCACTACAAAAATCCAATGAGGAATCCAGGAATATGAAACCCATAAATCATCATAAAAATCAATAAGAAAATTTAGAATTTGAAAATTCATATGAAATCTTTATGAAAAGAAACAAGGAAATTGAAATTCACAAAGTTAAGTGTCTAGTCAAAAATTTGTCAGGATCTCATCTGGCAAATAGACTACTTCGAAATTTTATTCTATACAAGTACAAGTTCAGAAAACTGTCTAGTAATGGTAATCTAAGTAGACCTAAGCAAAAGGTCTTTAATCCTATCTGGACCTAATTCTAAAGTTCTACCCAAAATGTTATGCTAGAGATTTATTAAAACTCATACCTTGAATAGCGATGGGAATTCTTGTTATTCAAAGGATAGTATCCTATGAATAGATATGTAGTTGCTAAAGTGCCTATAAGTTAGTAGTATTATTGTTATATTGGAGCCAAGTAGGTCCGTAAAACCATGCAATCAATCGGAATAGTAGTATCATAATAACAGGCAGCTATTCAGAGTAGCAGTTCCATAAGACTAGCCAACCGTTCAGCAGATAGTTTTGTTTGGCTATTCAGCTTTTCAGCCATTCAACCATTCAGTATGTAGTTCTGTTCAGTTGGTTGGCCATTGAGTAGTGCCAGCTCCGTTTGACTAGTCAGTCGTTCAGCTATGCAAGTTTCGTCCTACTGCTTGGCCGTTCAGCAGTGCAATGGTCCAAACAATTTATTAATTATATATATATATAGACTTTCTTATCCTAAAGGGTAACCTTATTCCTAAGGACTTAGAAGTGTTTTACTTGATCTATTCTTCGAATGAAATCACTTTTATCCTCGTAGTAAAAATTTGTTATCTGCTCCATTCCTTTGGTTCTTGTACAGATCTTTGTTTTCCATTTCAAACTACGGATCTCTTTATCCATTTTTTGTCTCGTGTTTCCTTTTAGGATGCCAACTTCTAATTCTTTGCTGTTGAAGCCACTTTTCAGGCATTAGATGCACTAAAGATCGCCAGCTAGTATTTAGTTCCTTTTTTATTATGATCCTGGATATCTTATCCATGTCTATTTATAACATAGGATACCTTTATCCTTTTCTCTTTGTTTGTGCCCCTTTTTCCAGGCTTCGTCTTTGTTTGGGATGGTGGATAACTTTATCCCTTTGACCTTTTATTCCCTTGGATCTTGACTTTTATTTTGAGAGCGGGCATCTTTGTCCTTCCTTGTCTGTTTGGTGCCCCCATGCTTCCCCTGATTCTAAGGGTTATAATGTATGTTAAATTAACTTTCCTCTAAAGGTTGCTAGTGGTGCTAGACCCGACCTTCCCTCTAAGAGGTGAACCGGACGTTAGAGGTTTTAACCCTCCCTCCAAGAGGTGCTTCCAGAGAAGGCTTGCTAGAGGTGATTTAAAACTAATAGCTTTTTAACTAAGAATATGCTTTCCGTTCAAATTTTTTGTTAATGAACTTTTAATAACTTTAAACTTTCCCTGAAAAAGTATGAATAGGCACACCAGACAATAATGGACAAGTATGAATAGGCACACCGGACAATAATGGACTTTAAACTTTAAACTACAATTATTGATGCCATATTTAAACTATATGCCTGATCTTCTACTAGTATAACAAGGGTTTGATTTTTGGACTTCTTTCATTATTCCCAAAGTTGGATGCTGGGACTTCTATTATTTTTTTACAGACAAGAATTTTTGATCTTCAAGCATTCCCAACTATGGATTTCTTATCACTTATTAACGCCAGATGATAATCTATTTATCTGCATTATTTTCAGATTTAAAATTCAAGAATTCTATTGTTATAAATGCTAATTGTTAGCACCAAAATTGGTCACTAACCTCATTGAGAAAGATTATGTAGAGAGATTAATGAAGAAGATAGATTAGAACTGAAAAATAGTGTAATTCAATGCCAAAAGAACAACAAAAACGAGAACACCAGATTTATAGTGGTTCGGCGTAACTGCCTACATCCACTTTGAGTTTTGATCTTTATTGCTTTCACAAGTAGTTCAATACAGATACAATCCGTATATTAATGACTTGAATACAAGTTTGAACTGAAAATAATAAGTCTTGAAAGCGGTAGAGTCTCCCTAGTGTTCTCCAAAAAGTCCTTTTTCAGCATGCCCCTACCCCTCTATTTATAGACGAAGATGGGTTGGACTTCCCTCTTGGGCCTAGGAGTGAGGTACTTCGGCCCTATAGTAGATGACTACTGCGCACCGTTTCATGCAAGTCGAACGATGGCTTTGCATGCTGAATGGGAACTCTGTGCCGAGCCTCTCGTTACCGGGTCAAATAACCGGTTAACACTAATATTGTCTTGAATCATATTATGGGCAAATCACTGAATATATTTTTATGTAAATTTCAATTTAACAATAAATAAAGTTACCTACATTATACTTAACAGTGGAATAAGGTCATTCCGGATGGAACAGAGCAAAGGAAAGTTATTAGATTTTTGTCCTAAAGAACAAAAGCTTTTTTTATACAAGAGAGGAAAAATGTTAACCATAAAACTTACTTAAGAACAAATGCATGAAAGAAGGCCCATAAAAGTGTTGAAAAAGCTTCGCAAGAATTGAAAAGAAGGGTTTCGAAGGCGTTAAAGTAGCTTTCGAAGAACTTAGATTTGCGTCGGAAGCATCTGATGTACCTACAAGTATTGTGTGAAACAAGAGCTTTTGAATGAGTCGAAAGAGAGGCAAGGCTATCCTTCCGCCTCAGTTAATCCTTTAGATGCAGTTGACTTCGCATGCATGAAGGAGTCTTATATGAGTTCGAAGCACCTTTCGAAGGTATCAAATAATAGGCTCGCGCACAAGAACCGAACCCTTTAAAATGGTTAGTTTCGTCGCTGTTAATCTTCCACATAGGAAATTTTACCAATATGTACCTTTCGAAAGCAAAGATAAGCCTTTCGAAACTATTGGACCCTTCTGCAAGCATAAACAATACTTCACATGAGACCAAGTGACCTTTCGCAATGATCCTCTCGTCACCTACTAGTCCTTTCGAAACAATTCGGAAGCGCTTCCTCACTTACTCAAGTAATCACTCATCATGATTAGCATCAGACGAAAGCGACCAAGGAGAGTTTTCGAAGGAGAAGAAGGAGTTGGGAGTGCTTCCTCTTACATCCAAATGACGCGATAGGGAACCTTGCCCCTTTCGCTACTAAAAGAGGCATACCAATCAAAGGTGTCGAAAGGTTCTAGAAGTACATGAAAGCAGTATTGAGGAATGTTGGAACAATATCCATTGTTAATGTACATTTGATAGAGGCGAAAGGACTAATTCAAGCGTAATAAGAGACCAAATATCCGCCATCAAAGCTATAGGAGTGGAAGAACAAAGGTAAAAGGATGGGCGTGAAAGGTTGGGAGAGAGACCTTTTGACAGCTATGAAAGGATAGGAGCGGAAAGGGCCAACCCACATCTATAAATACGACCCTAGGGATCAAAGCTGGGGACCGAATGTTAGGAACTCTGAAATTTCTTTCTTACTTCATAGCAAAATCAAATTCTTGTGACCCTAAATTAATTTGGAGAAAATTCTCTTGCTTGTAAACCAATTCAGATAAATAAAAATGAGTGGATGCATAGATCCAATATTGATTTCAAATATGAGAAAGATAATTTCGGCCATTAGCTCGACTAATGACCAATTGCACATGATACTCGCTTATTTTCTTTACCCTTATTTGACTTATGCTATGCTATGTAGTCAACTTGGATATTTTGATTTCGAATCATATTATCATCACATTTCATGACATGAAATATTAAATTGGCGTGATGATGATAATCCAGTATTGACAAGTCAACTGAATTTGTATCATTTATCAATAATAAGATTCTATTGCATATTGAGTTTAAATCTTATTTGTTATGTAAATTGCACATTAAGTCCCTTCGAGAGAATAATGATCCTCTCGACTCGATCGAAAGGGGTTTCGAAGGGACTCACTGTATGATTATCGAAGTTATATCAGCTATGAGGACTCCTTCGAAAAGACGCTTGGATACTCTAAAACATATAACCCCTTTCGAAAGAGCCTTCACCATGACCGTAGAACCTATGCTTTCGAAGGGGAACCTCCTTTAAAGGTGTAATGACCCTTTCGACCCATTCAAAATGGGTTTCGAATGAGTTGTTTCTTAAACTTTTCTTCAAATGTTGACAAGATTCCTTATCAACAATTAACATCTTAGAGGGAAAGCCTTTTGAAGACGTGCAGTCCCTATTGACTCATTCGAAAGGGGCTTCGAAGGGGTTGGTCATTCTATATGTTGTGCTTTGAGATGTTAACAAAATTTCTCGTTAACGGTTAGATTTTTTAACATTTCATTTGAAAGAATTGAAAAAAAATGACTCTTCACCTCTGCTTTTGGTGTCAATTAGATTTGGTAAAATAGCTTTATCTAATGTGTCATTAGTTGCTAAAGCATGCAAAAGAATTTGCAAGCGATTGTGTGATATTTGAAATTATTGTTATTTAGATTCTTTTCTTAAGTGCTACATACCTTTGGTTTCATAGCATTTGTATAATTCAAATTTGGCCGATTGAAATTTACTTTTGAGTGGTAAATGTTATTAATTAATTAGTGAAAGAACATCATTTTCCCTCAACAAACTCTATTGAATGATAACCATAATTTTTATCGAGTATAAGATTAAATACTTTATTAAAATGACAGTATGAGAGCTAATTTAACAATAACCGCACCTGCCATTGAAGAAATATTTTTGCAGTCTTAAGTACTTTTATTTTCCTATTGTAATGTGTCTTATCTAGGTTCTTTTAATTGAATATATATCAAGATTTGTTTTGCTTTATTGTATTTGCATATGATCATATAAGATATTCAAAATATTAATGTGTGTTAGTGATTGTTCAGGTACTATTAATGAATGTGATCTTTTGCTCCAAATGTTACACATGGTGAACGAGTGTCTATAGCTAATAAAGTGTGGGCTGTAGCTAGCATTGTGGTAGGCCAAATTTTGAAGCACAAGATCGATTTTCAAATTTCTTGTTGACGTTACATTCAATTATGGTATTTAGAAACATGAAATTGTGTATAATTAGGCATTGTATACTTTAGAACTGAAATATTATGAAATTTCCTCATTATTTGATGTATAAAATTTGACGTAAACATATCTTTTGTCTAATTATGTAATGTGTTGATTAATATGTTTTTAATCATTCTTTTTACCTAATTATATGCATATTTAATGGAAGATATAATACATCTTTGATCCATAACATATAACATGGTATTTTTAAACAATATTTTAATCTTTCAATTACCAATATTTATAATCATTAGTAGTATTGAGATTTTACAATGGATATAACCGTTGGCGATTGGAAAATCAGTCTTGGGGAATGGGACTTCCTCCACGGTTATAACCAATGGAAATGTGGAATTCACCCAAGATTATAACCATAGGGAATGGGTATTTTCCCCATGGTTATAACCATTGGGAAATTTCACATTCCCATCGGTTATAACCATTGAGAAAACTATTACAAAATATGTTATGCACCTACTTGTAACGGTTGTAACCATTGGGAAAAAGCAATTCTGGTGTTGTGCCAAAAAATAATCATAAAACAAGTTTTTAAAATCTATATAAGTTTAAAAACAAGAAATTCTAGTGTTGGGAAAAAGCCTTTCTTCAGTCTGGAAATATTGTATCATCGATTCCAATGCTGAAACTAGTTGTTAACCTTATATGGGTTCCAAAAACTCGTTTTATGATTATTTTCTGATTTTTTAATAAATAAAAATAATTAGAAAAAACCAAAGGAAATAAACCATATATTGGTTGCGGATGAGTTAAAGTAATATTTGAACGCTTTTATTTCTTATCCTCCAACTTAAAATCAACCTTCTCTAAACATGCTCTCAGTAGGGATCTTCCAAAAAGGAGAATAATGATTATCAGACTCAGTACTATTTTAACACATACCATATACAATCAATTGTATACATTAATACTAAGCACAGAAACAACAATCAAAATACATATTTTGAGCACTCTTGTCACACATACTTAGGCAAATCCAGCTTAGATATCAATACACGAAACTAGTAGAAAAGCTTTTGATCCTCCCAATGACTTAGTTACTACTGGCATCATTCCAAAAAAGCTCATAAAATAAATCAGTGTCTTCTAGATTTTCGGCAAGTATCTGCAAGATTCTTGGAATGGGTGGTATGCTAACTTCCATAACACCTTCCAATATTTGAACCACTTGACTCATCGAGGGTCTATCGTCTTCTTCTTCATGTATGCACCAACATGCAATTTTACAAACTCTAATAACTTCCTCTTCTAAAATATCTCCTCCTTTTAGTTTCCTATCCACTAAACTCATCACATCCCCTTCCTTCATCTTACTCACTACCAATAAAGGAAAATAGCTGATTTTCTGTCCTTGCAGTTTTTTTTAAATTCTTCTTACTTGAAATGATCTCAAAAGGCATCATTCCATAGATGTACACATCAGCCTTTGTTGTTATTGCTACTCCCGATATCCATTCCGGAGCAAGGTAACCTATTGTCCCTCTCATCGTAGTCAATGCCCTACTAAAATCTCTTCCTATTAATTTTGCCATTCCAAAATCCACCACTTTAGGCACAAAGGAAGCATCCAGAAGTATGTTCTCGGGCTTTATATCACAATGCACAATGCAATCTCTACACTCCTCATGCAGATAAGTCAGTCCTCGTGCTGTTTCTAGCATTATCTGGTACCTTGTTTTCCAATCTAAACTACTATCTTCATTAAACAGTTTGCTGTCTAAAGAACCATTGGACATGTACTCTTACACTAACTATTTATGCAGTCCTTCAAAACAAAATCCATGAAGTCGAACTAGATTCACATGTTGTATTCTTCCTATTGTGCTCACCTCCGTTCTGAATTGCTTTTCCCCTTGTCTAACTCCTTCCAACCATTTCACTGCAGTTATATCACTTGATGTTGAATTGGGTAAAACTCATTTGAAAACCGACCCAAAACTTCCTCCTCCTAATTTTTTTGAGAAGTTTTTAGTTGCTCGTTGCAGTTCACTGAATCGAAATGCAATCAAAACTCCTTCCACGGCCTTTTGTTTATCTGGCTCTTTCCCTCTATAATAACATACCAACCATGCAACCATAAATAACACTAATATGCCTATGATAGCACTTACTACATAATTAGCTATCATAGCCATTTTGTTTTTATTCACAATGGGAAGTTCAGAAGCGGCAAGACGAACAAACAAAGTCCCCCCGTTCGGGCTAATGTACTGATCTTGAAGATGAAGAAGATCGCCATGCCAAACAAAACAACCTCTCGAGGTATAATTGTATGCAGTACTAGAATAATCTTTGAAATAGTTGGACTCGCAATTAGAAGCACTTCCATCTTGTACACATTTAGGATTATCAGGCATTCTAGTGTTGGGCATGGTAAAGAATCGATCCTTTTCACACTCCAATTTTGTATTTCTGACGCAGCCTCCAGCCCAGTTGCTCAAAGCCCAGTCCGATGGAGTGTTTTCAGTGAAACCCTTGATACATCTACAAAATGGCATAGCAAGCTCGTTGTAGACACCAAATGGACCACATAAAGCATGAACATCACACTATTGTTGGGGTTGAGACCAGAACTGACACCAGCCGTTGTTTGCCACCCAATTTAAGTGATTGATCTGACTGGATAAGTCCATAATCATCCTAGAAGTGATTGGGTGGTCACTGTTCATGGTGTATGTGAAGTAACTCTCTTTGTCATTGGAAACGTAATGGACGAGGTAAATCCCATTTTGGGTCACTTCAGGGACCGAACTGAAAATATGACTGTCCCAGGTGCCGGAGCTCCAGTTGTTGAAGGTCTTGTTCCAGAGTATGAAGTACTGACTTGTGCTATTTGGATCGATTTAAAGGTGGAAGATTCCAAGGGCAGGATCGTCTTCATTTTTCCAGGAAGTTAATCTATGCAACTCTTTGGTTACTTTGTTTAGCCCGAGCTTGCTGCCTGGTAAATAAGTGTGAGTTGGTTGGTCGAAGATTTGCCACAGAGTTACGTTTGGATTTGATGCATCTCTTGAAACTAAGCTACCACTATCAGGAAGAAAAGCTACTACTTTTTGAGTATTATGAGTGATGTTAGTTGACCAAATAAGAGGGTTTGTTTGGTTGGAAAGCACTAAATTACCATTTTCAGAAATTGCAAATTTTGTTATAGAAATATTAGTTAAGGGAATTTCTCTGTTGGCAACCTAAACTGAAGTTTGTTGAGGTATGAGGTTAAGATTGTACCATATTCCAAGATAGCAGTAGCGAGATTTGCCTGGTTGGAAAAATCTTAGTTCAAATTTGCCTCCTTTGGATGCGAGCTTTTCGGAGCCAGTATTGGATTCAGTAAGAGTAATTCTATCGTTTAATGCATAGGAGATGTTGAAATAGAGAAAAAGGAGAAAACTTTTCTGTCGACTTGTACTTGAAAACGCCATGAATATAAATTGAGAAGGATGAAGGCAGTGTTCTGAATACCGGATCATGAGCTCAGCTGTCGTGGTTCACGGTCACCGGCTCTGGTGGTCCAGCCGGCCGGACCGTCGGTCCTCAACAAGTGAAATCGAAGGTGGAATTAAGGGTGTTTGAAGATTAGATGGTTCAAATAGTAAGTAACTTTGTGCGAAAACTCAAATTGAAGATAGAATTAGGTATTGCAAATGAAATTGAACGTGAAATTAGGGTTATTTTTTGATAATGGCAGGAAAGAGAATAGGGAAGAAGATGGAGCTGCTAACTTACTTCACGATTTTGGGGATTTTGCCAACGGTTTTGGAGGTTCAACCACGGTTTGGCACGGATTGCGGCTCTTGACGTCTACAGACCGGACTAGTCGTCGGTTGACGGTTTTCGAGGTCAAATTGGAGGTCCGGTCTGGTCTTCAAAATTGTGGATGAAGGTTTAGAGGTGAATGTGGGACTAGGTCATGTCTTTTCAGCCTTATAATAATCAGCTTATATACTTGTATAAGCTGGCAAAAAAAGGGTAAATTTAGGTTAGAAGCTTGCACCAACCATTGCTGACTAAATACGTTTGCTGATGTGTCATGCCGACAAAATAGTACAATGACAAAGTATTGTTCAAAGATGTAGAAAGGATAAATGTGAATAATAAATTCATTGCAATTAGTTTAGTTCAACATTCTGTGATGCTTGTTCAATTATCGAAAAGGACTTCAAAAACAAAAGATTTTTCATCTCCAACGTGCGGTGTATCCACATGAGTTGGAACACAATTTGTCGTATGCCTATCAATCCATATTTGTACACCACTTCTCAAAATTACTAAGCAATATGAGACTATTTCAATTTAAAACCGTTGTTCCTTTTGTCGCATGTGAGACAGTCTTAGCCGTTAATGCATCCATAAATTGAATATGGTCGAATACTAGGGAAGAGACCATGCTAAAAACATAAAACAACAGAAAAGTAAGAATGGTGCACATGTTATCTCATGGTCAATATTTCTAAGTTTTCGTCATGCATGCTAAACCATAAACACTTGAAAAACACAAATGCATACACAATGATACCATAAAAAGTCTTAGAAATATGTATGAGTACACTTGAAGATGTTATTTTTTTCCCACTTAAATATATATGGGGAAATTCGACATCAATACAAGTCGGTGACGTAATCATATATGCACACATATGTATAACTTTTGAAAAATATCCGTTATAGATTTCAAAATACACAACCGTCTCTTTTTAGAAATAGATTTCAAAAAATATTTGTATTATTAATTTCGATCAAACTACAAAAATTTCTGGTTTTAAAACGGCAAACTATTACATTTAAAACTATAAATATCTATTGTGTATACTATACATATTAAGAGTAGAGTTTATACAATAAAGAGAATGATGTCGTGGATTCCATCAAGGGTGCAAAATAGACAAAAGACTTCTGATTCATTATATTGTCCTAATATCCGGGTTCATAAAACTTGAATTTCAAGGATGGATTTTGTTACCTGAAGATTTGACCAGGCAACTAGGCACTCGGCACTTGCATACCGTTAGGCATTAAGAGTCGTTCGGTATTGTATATCGTCCGGCATTAAGTGACGTTTGGCATCTATGGTCGTTCGGCATTCGAGAGTGTTTGGCATCAGACCCTGTTCAGCATTCGAGAGCGTTCGGCACTCAAAGAGCGTTCGGTATTTAGGAACGTTTGGCACTCAAAGAACGTTCGGCATTAGAGAGTGTTCGACATACGTGGATCATTCGGCATTCGAGAGTGTTCGGCATACATAGAGCGTTCGACATACATGGACCGTTCGGCATGGCAGAGTCATTCGGCACTCCATAATGCTCGGCATCCACACCTCGTTCGGCACTCAACCTCGTTCGGCATAAATCTCGATCGGCATTCGAGATCGTTCGACATGATGATATCGTTCGGCATCACTTCGTTCGGCATCTAGAGATGTTCGACATCCAGAGGTGTTCAGCATTCATCCAATCTCGACCGGCTTCGACTATTGCTCGGCCTACACTCCCCACTCAACACATCACTTCGTTCGGCATGATGATATCGTTCGGCATCACTTCGTTCGGCATGACGATATCTTTTGGCATCACTTCGTTCGGTATCTATGGTCCGGCACACAGAGCTCACTTTTTTTGGGCCGAGGTATTTAGCCGCCAGGCCCACCAGGGAAGTCCAACCCATCTTTGTCTATAAATAGAGAGGCAGGGGCACAATGAAAGGGACCTTTTTTCGAGAACACTGGGGAGACTCTGCCGCTTTCAAGACTCATTCTCTTTACTTAGAAATTGTATTCGAGTAGTTGATGTACGGATCGTATCTGTAATCAATCATTGAGTAAAGCAATAAAGATTAACTTCAAAGTGGACGTAGGCAGTTACGCCGAACCACTATAAATCTAGTGTTCTTATTTTCTGCATTTGATTTAGTATATTTCTCTCTGTCTTAATTTATATTCTTCATTTATCTCTCTATGTAATCTTTATAAACGGGGTTAGTGACCAATTTTGGTGCTAACACTTTGGTGCTTTCACTGAGAGTCGAATTCTCAGGCCACAAGGATCTGCTTTGAAGCTACTGGATTGAATAAATCCCCCGAAGGAGATCCGAGTCATTCATAAGATGTCCGTTGATTCTACTCAGAGTTCTTACCAATAACTCTACAATGGGAAGACCACGTACCAGATCAGCCTCTCATAATGCGGATGCCCATGAGACTACTAGCGTACAACAAGCAAGGCCTAGCAATCAGCAAGCAAATCTAGGTGCAGGGACTATCGCCCAGGACCAGATGCAAGTTGTCACCAGAATAGAGTTCAACGACTTGATGAGAGAGCTCAGGGAAAGTAGGAGACAACTTGGAGAGCAGATGCAAGCTAACACCAACCTTATGACACAGCTCACTCAACAACAGCATCAGAATGCTGGGGGCAGTCCAGCTCCTTACTCTTCATCTGACAGCTCGACTTCGTCCGATGAACCTCCCAGGCGTAGATGCCGCAAGACTGAAACTACGCAGGAAGGTGCTGCTGTTCGAACAACTGGGGACCATTTACACCTCGGAGACCGTGACCGAGCAGGAACTGGAAACTTAGGAGCTGGAGTGCAGGTGGAGGCTGGACGCCCGGTTCACCAAGACGACAATGATGCTGAACCTCAAGATGCACGTCTGGCGGATCGCCAGCAGAGGAGGCATCAACCTGATCAATCCCGTAGGACAGACTCCAACCTTCCATCTTCCATACAAACCCCAGACCTAACAGCTATGATCAGACAGTTGATGAAAGAGAATCAAGGCTTGTCGAATGATGATTGGGGGGTATCCAGGAGTCATACTCCATTCACAGACACTGTCCTACGGGCTGAGTACCCCAGGAAGTTTAGCATGCCAACTATCCTGGCTTATGAAGGAAAGACTGATCCCAAGCAGCATATGATGAGGTACGATTGGATGATGGACTCAGCTAGAGCAAATGATGCAACAAAGTGCAGGTGCTTTCCAATAACTCTATCTGGGATCACTACTATGTGGTTCACCCGACTTCCTCTATGGTCCGTATCCAGTTTCGAGGATTTGGCAAAGAAATTTATAGAACAGTTCAGAATACATACTACTCGTCCAAAGGACGTGATGTCTCTATCAAGTGTAATCCAAGCTCCTGGGGAGTCATCAAAGGAATATTTACAAAGATTCCATGTTGCAGATACTAAAGTCAGTAATCCCAATGATCACGCAATTCTTATGGCTGTGATGCGAGGTGTGGATCTGGATTCAGAGTTTGGAGATTGGCTAGCAGGGAAACCTCCAACTACGCTAGAGTGTTTTTACTCAAAGGAACATCAGTTCATAAGAAGAGAGGAAGCCAGGTGGATAAGGCGAGATAAGGCACCGGGGCATGTTCAGGAATCCGTGAAAAGCAACATTGCTGTGAAGCAATCCGGAGACAACTCGAGGAAGGTTCATGTCAATGTCCAGAACAAGCCCGGGCAATCTAAGGAATCCGAAGGAAGAAATCAGGGGAAGAAAAGAGAAGCGGGGAAATGGAAGCCGAGAATTCCAACCTACAACGAGTACACCCCACTGAATGCATCTCTTGAAAATATTTACCTATCAACTTGCAACACCTTTCAGTACAGAAAGTCGCGTCCAAAGGAGTCAACCGAGGAACAAAAGCGGACCGAGAAGTATTGCCGCTTTCATGAGACTTATGGGCACAATACTGAAGAGTGTAGACACCTACACGACACAATAGAGAAGTTGATTAGGCAGAAAAAGTTACAGGAGTTTGTAAAGAATCCGCAAGAAGGTGGACAGGGAACGTCCAATCCCGGCCATGCACCAACTCCATGTCACCCCGAGGAGCCTGTTCGGACCGTGGGCAGATTAGTCATAAACACGATCATCGGCAGACCTCACCCTACAGATAAGAACTGGCAAGAAATGGAGCGATATGCTAATTCCCTGAGGCATGCGGATTTTGAATGTTGTTCCAACATGGAGGATGGGACCCCTGCTAAATAGCCACGCATGATGATAGACGATATAGTATTCAGGATCAGAGATGCTGACCAGGTGGAGGCTCATACCATTGACCCGATGGTCATATCTGCCACAATTGGGCGGGCCTTTGTGAAAAGAATTTTGATTGACTGTGGAAGTTCTGTCAATATCATCTTCAAGAAGGCTTATGATCAGATGAAGATGGAGACGAAGGATTTGAAGCCATCTAAAGCTCGTATACACGGCTTTAATAGCACATCAACCGATGCAGTGGGGTATGTTGAGTTGCCAGCTGAACTAGGACAAGGTGAACGTAGGAGGGTGCAAATCCTACCTTACGTGGTTTTGGATGTGGATTCTCCATACAATGTGTTTTTGGGCCGACCGGCCCTGGCTGAGTTTAAGGCAGCATTGGCCCCGTGGTGTTTGACTTTAAAATTTCCGACTGACAAAGGAGTAGGAGTTGTTCATGGCGACCAGGCGACCGGTCGTGCATGTTATATGGCTGAGCTCCGAGAGGCCCAGTGGAGAGAGAAAGGAAAGGTTGCGGACAATTCCATCCGCATCCAGAATACCGACAATTGACAAATAATGCGCGAGCCCTGGCTCGGGCAAAATTCTCGGATCTACAGAGACATAGATCCGAGAGACGACGATGAGGAACCCAGGGAAGAAAAAGCTACACCGGCTGAACTGACGATTGACATTTTAGTTAGCCGAGACGATCCATCACGAGTACTGAAGATTGGATCACAACTCAGCCCCTCAATGACTGAAGACCTCAGTGATTTCCTCCGAGCGAATCTCGATGTTTTCGCTTGGACACATTCCGACATGTGTGGGATTTCCCCCGCTATTACGAGTCATATGTTGAACATAGACCTGAAGTACATCCCAGTTAAGCAAAAGAGGAGAGGGATGGACCCGGAGAGGTCCGCTGCTCTCAGAGAGGAGGTGGACAAACTCAAAGCCAATGGGTTCATCCGCGATGCCCTCTACCCTGAATGGGTATCAAACCCCGTGCTGGTGAAAAAGGCGAACAGGAAATGGAGAACTTGCGTAGATTATTCCGATTTGAACAAAGCATGCCCCAAGGACAGTTTCCCATTACCTAGGATTGATCAGTTGGTCCGACTCCACTACAGGACATGAGTTGTTGTCATTCATGCATGCATACTCGGGATACAATCAGATCCCGATGCACATTCTGGACCAGGAACACACCAGTTTCGTCACAGACGTTGGGCTATATTGCTATGTAGTAATGCCTTTTGGATTGAAAAACGCGGGAGCGACCTATCTGCGTTTGGTGAATCGAATGTTCAAAGATCAGATTGGTAGAATGATGGAAGTCTATGTGGATGACATGCTCGTGAAGTCACAATAGTCAAACGACCACATTCGGGACTTAGTAGAGATGTTTAACATACTCAGATATTATGGAATGAAGATCAACCCTCTGAAATGTTCCTTCAGCGTTGCGTCGGGAAAGTTTTTGGGATTCATTGTTAATGCCCGGGGAATTGAAGCTAACCCGGAAAAGATTCAAGCTATTCGAGATGTATAAGTGCTCAGAACTATAAAACAGGTGCAAAGCTTGAATGGGAAGGTGGCTGCGCTGAGTCGATTCATATCTAGAGCCACAAACAAGTGTATTCCCTTCTTCAATGTAATAAAGAAAGGAAAGAGGAATTTCGAATGGACATCCAACTATGTGAAAGCGTTCCAAGATCTGGTGAGGCATTTGGAGAGTCCTCCAGTGCTGTCGAAACCAGTAGACCACGAAATGCTGTACGTATACTTGGCTGTATCCTCGCATGCTACAAGTGCGGCTTTGGTCCGCGAGGAGGACCGAGTCCAAAAGTCGGTGTATTACGTTAGTAAACGTTTAACGGGGGCAGAAAGAAATTATCCTAAAATTGAGAAATTGGCCTATTGCTTGGTGATTGCATCACGTAAGCTGCGTCCATACTTTTAAGCACACTCAGTTAGTGTCTATACCGATTAGCCCTTACAACAGGTACTCCAACGACCAGAAACTTCTAGAAGGATGTTAAAATGGAATATCGAGTTGAGTCAGTTCGATATTACCTACCTGCCACGAAGAGCCATACAAGGGAAATCATTAGCAGATTTCATCGCTGAGTTTACTGTATCTGACGAACCAGATAGTCACAGTGTCATTCTCCCCATTCGATGGAAATTGTACACCGATGGGGGCATCAAACGACCGTTGCTCTGGAGCTGGTGTAGTTCTCATGACTCCAGAAAACTGATCGATTTGTTATGCTTTGAAGCTCAATTTCCCGGCTACGAATAATTAAGCAGAATATGAAGCATTGATTGCTGGTTTAAAGCTTATTGGAGAACTTGGGGTAAAGTCAGTTGAAATATTTTGTGACTCACAGTTGGTGGTATACCAAGTGCAAGGAGATTACCAAGCAAGAGGACAGAAGCTTGCTCCGTACCTTGCTCTGGTTCAGGAACTATTGACGAACTTCGAACATTATGACATTTTGCACGTCCTGCATGAACAGAACAAGGAAGCCGACTCGTTGGCCAAATTCGCAAGTACTGGCGATGCACAGCAAATGGGATTAGTTCCCGTCGAAACCTTACATGCTCCAAGCATAGATGTGATGGAGGTTGATTTTGTGTTGGAAACAGGAATCGAGAGGGAGTCATGGATAACTCCATTCAAACTATACCTGATGAACGAGACTTTACCCGAAAGAAGGAGCGAAAGACGATAGGTTATTCGCAAAGCCGCACGATATGTGATGCAGGATGGAGTAATGTATCGGAAGGGGTTCTCGGTCCCCTTATTACGGTGCATTGCCCATGATGAGACAAAGCGGGTCTTGAAGGAAGTTCATAAAGGAGAATGTGGCGACCAATATGGGGGGCAGACACTAGCAAAAAAGATCCTCCGTTATGGATACTATTGGCCAACTGTGAATCGGGATGCTGCAGATTATACAAGAAAGTGTGACAAGTGTCAAAGATATGCGAAAATCCTGAGAGCTCCGCCAACGAAACTCACACAAATGGTTAGTCCCTGGCCGTTTGCAATCTGGGGAATTGACATAATCAATTCTTTGCCTATATCCAAAGGTGGTGCAAAATACACGATAGTTGCGGTCGACTACTTCACAAAATGGGCCGAGGCAGAGCCTTTAGCCACAATCACCTCCAAGAAGGTCATTAATTTCGTTGTACGAAACATTATATGCCGCTTTGGCCTCCCGCGAACCATCATTACGGACAACGGAACTAAATTTGAAAGTAGAGAATTCAAAGATTTCTGTTTAAAGTACGGAATTGAGAAAAAGTTCACCGCCGTTGCTCATCCGAAGGCTAATGGACAAGTTGAAGCCGTGAACAAAATAATCAAGTCCATATTGAAGAAGCGTTTGGAAAAGGCTGGAGGCAAGTGGGTAGATGAACTCCCAACAGCGCGCTATGGGCTTATAGAACTACCCACAAGTCCGCGATTGGCCACACTCCATTCGCATTAGCATACGGCTCAGAAGCTGTTATACCCATGGAGCTTGAAGTTCCATCACATCGGGTGATACATTATGATCCTAAGATGAATCAGGGTCTCTTGTTGGAATCACTGGACTGCGTTGATGAAAAACATGAAGAAGCTGAATTAAGGGCGGCAGCATATAGGCACCGAGTCAAGCGATATTACAACTAAAAAGCGCTACTATTTCCATAACAGTTTGGTATCAGAGCTCAAATCATCGCAAAGCTTAAAGTAATTTTGGTTTGAAAAATTATTGATGTCGGATTTGATTTTTTTTCGAAGATGGCTATTTTGGATGGGAAAAATTGTGGTATTTGGAACCCTAAGATGGAGGATGTTCTGTACCTCAATGATCTTCATGATCCGATTAATGGAGATGGGAAGAAGCCCTCTGATGTAGATGGGGAAAAATGGAAGAAGGTGGATAAGAAGGCGATTGGTTTGATTCGCCAGTATCTTGATGATTCAGTTTTCCATCATCTGGCTAGTTGTGAATCCGCGAAAGCTTTGTGGGATAAGTTGGTATCTTTGTATGAGTTAAAGAGTGCTACTAGTAAGGCTTTTCTGGTTGGAAAGTTGGTACAACTGAGATTAGATGAAGAGAAGTCTGTTGCGGAGCATTTGAATGAATTTCAAGATGTAATAAATCAATTGGCAAATATGAAGGTCAATTTTGACGATGAGTTACAAGCTCTTTTATTAATGAGTTCGCTTTCAGAAAGTTGGGAAACTTTGGTTGTTTCATTGAGTAATTCCAATGCTAATGGAACTATCTCTCTGGAAACTATTCGAAGCAGTCTTTTGAATGAGGAGCTTAGAAAAAAAGGGTCAGGTATGAAATCAATTCAAAGTGAGGCTATGGTGGCAAGGGACTCAAAGAAAGATACAATTTGGAAGAAGGACGCTAATGATAAAGGTGTTATCACTTGTCATTATTGTAATAAGAAAGGTCACATACGCAACAAGTGTTATGCTTATAAAAGAGATCGGAAAAGGCTACGCATGGTGATACTAGTAGTGATGCATATGCAGGTTTTGCTGAAGATACCGATAGTAATGCTTCTTGTGATGTCCTCTTTAATGAAAATAAGCCTTGGAAGATGGATTTGGGAGTCAGTTTTCACATTTGTAGAGATGTGAATTATTTTTCTTCTTATGAGAAGAGTGTCGGCATGATTAGGACAACCAATGGAGAAGAGCTATAGATTTGTGGTATTGCATCTATCCGGTTTCGTATGCATGACGCTGTGGTTAGAGAAGTCTTTGGAGTGAGACATGTACCCACTTGTTCGCATAATCTTATTTCTCTCGGTCAGTTGGATCGCCGTGGTTGCACCTATGAGACCCAAGGTGGAGTTTTGAGAGTGAAGAAAGGTAGTCGTGTAAGGATGAGAGGAGTATTGGAAGAAGGAAACCTTTATAGCTTGGTTGGTTCTATAGTTGACTATGGAAAGCGAGTGGCGGTTGAAGGACCTAGTCTACAGCAAGGTGGAGAGGTTAATGTGGTCACTGCTTATAATTCTAGTATTGAGGATCATATTTCAGACAGGAGTCTTCATGTTGATGATGCTTGAGGGATCGATACTGATCAGGTAATGAGCTTAGATCGAGTGATAGACGAGTGTCAGGTTGCAAAATCCAGAAAGACAAGACATAGATCTTTGTGGTATTACAAACGTTTTTGAGACTGGATTTGTGTGGTGCACCTCATGTGGGAGATGCATCACTTGCAGGCAGTGGTTAAGGTTTGTAATTTAGTGTGGTTGAGATATGGGGATTTGTGATAGATCTAAATATGGCATGCTTGATATGTTGGAGATATGTGATTTTGCATCAAGGTGGAGTGTTAAATTTTGGTGATACAAAACCATAAATAAAGGGAAATAAATATGCAAAAGAAAGAAATAGAAGATTTTGTTTCCTATAATTAATAGGCATATCTGGTTATGCGTATTTCTCTCTCTGATTGGCTAATCAATTTATTTTTTGGCATCTAATGTTAACTTGGGCATTAAGTAATTGATGTTATAAATAGAGACTAGAATAGAGAGTGTAAAATATGTGGAAATCTATTTGCTAATTCTCTCTTCTTCCATCTTTGTTCTTCTTCTCTAACAATTTTAGCTATAGCGATCAAGACTCCCTTTTTTCAATTTGGTTATTGGTTCAACTTGTATTTTGTACTACTATTTCCATAACAATATGTATATAAGCATTACAAGGATATCAATAAAATAAACAAACAAATGAATGAATGCGACAATATATATTATATTATGTAGGTGATTAAGAAAATGGAATCACGTACCAAGGGACTTTTACCATTGGGTTCCCATTACAAATTATAATGAGTTATTCTACGTAATTGAAAATTCTACGTAATCGAAATACACTTAATAATCCTTTAATTTTCCAATCCACATCTCACCTACCCAACCGTCCAATTCTTCAAAAGTTGAAGATTCTAAACGCCCATTTGAGGCCGTAGCTGAAGTGTCGAAATCACGAAGGCCATTATATTAATTGGCTGATACCTTCTTAGCTTCACTACCGCTAAGCACTTGATGCCCAACTAGAACACGGCGATCGCTATCTCTATTGCTACGCACCTACAGCCTATAAGTATACTGGGTGTACTGGCAAGTATAAACATAGGCGCCTCTTCTGATCTCATTCCAAGCTCTGACTTTACCTGATGACTCTGTGTGTGGACCAATGGCAGAGCACTTGTGGCGTTAACCAGTATCGATCTCATACTCAGTTTGCCCCAAGAAGTTAGCCCAGGCATTAGTTGCTGAAGCTTGGACGGACTCCCTGAGTGACTCATCCTTGTTTCTCACCACCCAGTCAACAAGGCATACTTGCTCACTGCGATCTCTAGCATAGTCTCATTCGTACCGACCGGGGTCAAGAGTGCCTTGCCATTGCTGTCGCGTATCCCTATCGGTATCACCTACGCCATTCTTCGGATCCTTCTCCTGACGTGCCCAACTACGGAGAACAAGCACTCCCCCTAATGTGCCGGGTTACGCTTAGGAATGCGCATTTACCTGAAAAATACACCCAAATTAAGGGGGCAGATGGCCTTATTTCGGATAAAGATGGGCTTTCGTATTGAAAGAACCGTAGATAGAAAAACGAATCGGATTCACCACGACGAATCAATCCTGAAGGCTCTCTCGACATACATTTTTGCCTATTGATGCTGAGTCTCATTGCCATGACGGCGAGGGGCATCAGGCTCCGAGCTCCCTTAAAATCCTTAGTCAGTCAGAGTCTAGTTCGCAAGCACCTAGGCCTCTTTCGCATGATTCTTTCTTTCTCCGTTCGATCATTCCTGGAATTAGGAGGGGATTTTATTCTAAGCTGAGCTGGCTAGACTCTTTCTTATGGCGTATAGAAAGAATAAACTTCCGAGAAAGAGGAGCTAGGTAGGTACGGCCGATACCTAAATACGGGTGTCTTATCCATAGGTGCGTAGCGGTGCGGAGCGAAAGAAATAGAAGAACAAACATAAATTTTGTAGTTTCAAGAATTTTTTTTATGCATTATTCGAAAAGTGCAAATTTATGTTGGAAAACTTAGATTATGAATGAACATTGCCTTCTTTGTGTTAAAAAATATTTGAAGTGTGCTTCAAAAATTAAAGAGTTTTAGAAAATGTAGAATATATGCACTTATTAAAAACAATGTGTAAACTACGAAAGTAAATGTGGAGATCGATACAGTTAAAATGATGGTTATGATACACCAGTTTACAACAATATTTTATAGAAAAACAAGTTTTGGACACTTTCCTAAGAAGTTTAACCTCTACACATTTTGAATTGCAAAAGTGGAAATTATTAGCAACAAATTGGCATATAACTGAAATTCTACATTTTACATATAATAGAAAACACAGTATGAAAAAAGCATATTTTGAAAAAGTGCACATATTATGAATTTGCTAAAGTATACAAAAATATATATTAATTATTTGATCATATACAATGATAAATACCGCTTGAATGCCTATGATACCGCTTGCTACATAGACTATCATAACCATTTTGTTTTTATTCACAATAGGAAGCTCAGAAGTAGCAAGACAAACAAACAAGGTGCCCCTATATGGGCCATTGTACCATGGTTAAATATTCCTGCAGAATTCCGGTGATTCCTTTCTGGTTTCTCTCGTAACCGAAACGGAATCCGATCAAAATTTCGGTTCCGGTCTAAATTTCGGATTTGCTTTTCAAATACTGAAAAAAAAACTTATAAAAAATTAAAAAAAATACAACAAACATATAGTAATTAAAAAAGAAAACAAATTAATTGAGACAATAAATAAATGGAGAAGAAATCATGTAGTTTCATAAAAAAAATTGTTATACTTTTGTTAATTTACATTGAATCATAATAATAGATTTTAAATTTTCAAAATTGATCGAAGTTTTAAAATCTCAAATTAACAATACAAAATCTTACATAATAGATTTTTAATTAAAGTGTGTATTTTATATGTAAGGTAAAAAATGTAATACAAATTTACGACAGTATTGGATATTTATTAGCGTATATAGCAAATTAAAGCAAAAATAAGTACGGAAATTAGAAAACTGAAATTAAAACGGAACTTTCAGAATTTCTCGAAAGGGAACCGGGAATTTTAAAATCTCCAACGATCGGAACGGAAACAAAAAACGGAATTTTGAACCTTGCATTGTACTGATCCTGGAGATGAAGTAGGCCGCCATGCCAAGCTAAGCAACCACTAAAGTTTTAACAGTAGGCAGTACATGAGCAGTCTTTCAAACAGTTAGACTCACAATTTGAAGCACTTCCACTTTGTACACTTTAAGGATTATCAGGCATTCTAGTGTTGGGAATTGTACAAAACCAATCTTTTTCGGGCTCTAATTTTGTGTTTCTAAAACAGCCTCCAGGCCAATCACTCAAAGCCCAATCTGATGGAGAAGTTTCACTGAGACCCTTGAACTGACACCAACCGCTATTTGTTGGAAATAAACTTGATTTTGGTTTTACTTGATTATTTTGAAAAACAAATTATTCTGGATAATATTAATTTTGGTATTAATGGATATGTCAAATCAAGCATGAAAGAAAGACTTAGAGTTTTCTATTAAAGAATTTGAGAAAAACCTAGAGAACGGATTTTTCAAGAGAGTTGAAGAAAACTCTAGAGAGTGTTTATCATCCATAGGATTAAATTCATCTCTACCATTCATATAGGATATGTAAAACTATAAATATGAATGGTTTATTCTTTTGTATCTAAGTAAGAAAAGCAAATGTATTTGTAAGCAAGCAAAAAGAATAAAAGAGCAAAGAAAATAAAGATATTTCCTCCTTTATAAAATATTCTCTCAATCTCCATTAGTAAATTAAGAAGTTTCTCCCTCCTTCTTCTTCCTATAGAAATTTCCCAACAGTGGTATCAAAGCTTGAAGATCCTCCTAAAATTCCCAACAGTGGTATCAGAGC
Source organism: Allium fistulosum (assembly GCA_030737815.1). Lineage (NCBI taxonomy): Eukaryota > Viridiplantae > Streptophyta > Magnoliopsida > Asparagales > Amaryllidaceae > Allium > Allium fistulosum. The sequence continues at coordinate 757,840,293 of CM060902.1, forward strand.
CAGGCTGCTAATTAAGAAAGATGGAAAACAGAATGACTCTTTTTCAAGTTCCTTTATTAAAGAAGGAGAATTATGAAAGTTGGAGTATGCGCATGAAGGCACTGCTTGGATCGCAACATGCGTGAAATATCGTAGAAAATGGGTATGAAGAACCCGCCGATATTTCCACTTTATCCCAAATTGAAATGGATAATTTGAAGAATTTGAAGAAGAAGGATCGAAAGGCTCTTACGCTCATCTACCAAAGTTTGGATGATGCTATGATTGAGAAGATAGCTAGTGCATAAACTAGCAAGGAAGCATGGGAGATTTTGGAGAACGCTTTTAAAGGAATAAATAAAGTGAAGAAAATAGACTACAAACTAAGCGTTGTGAGTTTGAATCTTTATATATGAAATCATTAGAATCAATTGATGATTATTTTTCTCGAGTTTTATCTATTGTCAATCAAATGAAAAGATATGGAGAAAAAATAGAAGAATCTGGAGTTTTTGAGAAAATTCTACGATCTTAGATTCAAAATTTGATTATATAGTTATAGCAACTGAAGAATCTAAAGATCTAGGATCTATGACGTTGATCAACTCATGGGTTCACTTCAAGCGCATGAAGAAAAATTGAAGAGAAAGGTTAAAGAAGAGCCATTAAAGCAAGCTCTTCAAACAAAACTCACCTTGCGAGAAAATGAGACATTTAAAAATGGAAGAAGTCGAAGCCAAAGCGGAAGAGGTCGTAGTCAAAGCGATGGAAGAAATGACTATCATAGAGAGGAGAAAAGGAAAAATATATACACCCCAAGAGGTCGAGGAAGAGGAGGAAATATAAAGGAAAATGGAAGACTAATGTATGATAAATCATAAATAAAATGTTATAATTGTAATAAATTTAGTCATTTTGCTTCTGAATGTAGATCATCTTTCACTAAGCTTCAAGAAAGATCAAACTTCGTTAAACAAGACGAAGAAGGTTCTATAATTTTGTGAGCACTCAAAGCGGTTGAAATTAAAAATGAAAATATGTTATACAATAAGAAGAATGAAAAGGAAAATAACAAAATAGAAGAGAATACTGTGATAGAAGAGGAAGAGAAAACGAAGACTAACATGGAAGAGAATGCTGCAAAAGAGCTTCCAAAGATCAAAGAAGCAATGGAAGAGAAAATTGAAAAAATAAAAGACAAAGTGTATCGATGATCGAAGAAGCAAATAAAGAAAAAGTCAAAATTATAGATGTTGAAGAGCATATAAAAATCAATGAAGTGAAAAAGGAGTCTGCTAAGAAATTAAATATGAAAGAGAATGAAGAAGATGAAGTTGAAGAAGATAAAATCAATAAAGATAATGCAAATCATAAAAAGTGCGAAAACAAAGAAGATGAAAATGGAGAAATCGTCAATCAAGGTGAAGAAATCCAAGAGCTTGAAGAAGATTTAATGTATATGCAAAAATTGAAATAGAGAATACAAAAGGAGTAAAAATAGAAATGGTCAAAAAGGAAGTTAAAGGGCCCATTGACGAATTTCATGAACATGAGAAAAAATTAGTGAGCAAAAATTATAGCATTTCTATTTCGAATTCTTTTAATTTTCAACCAATTTATTTTGAATTCTCAAGCAAAAGTCAAATTTGGAAAACACAAAAAGAAATTGAATGGGTCAAATATTATAAAAGTAAAATTAAGAAAGAATGGAAAGATAACATATATGACTCATTCAAAATTTATGACACTAGCCCAAGATGGAAGTTAGAACGCTTACTTTTTGGAGTATTCTATCATAAGGAAGGAGAACGAAATGAATGGAGCACCATAAAGATTCGCGAAATTGCATCGAAGATCTCGACAATATGGAAGATCATTAACACAATAAGGAAAGATTGGATAATATCCTTATTTCTACCGAAACACGTAAAATACAAAGATTGGAAATTCTGTTTGGAGTTACAAAATCAAGTTTAAGGGGGATGTTGGAAATAAACTTGATTTTGGTTTTACTTGATTATTTTGGAAAACAAATTATTCTGGATAATATTAATTTTGGTATTAATTGATATGCCAAATCAAGCATGAAAGAAAGATCTAGAGTTTTCTATTAAAGAATTTGAGAAATTGAGAAAAGCTTAGAGAATGGATTTTTCAGGAGAGTTGAAGAAAACTCTAGAGTGTTTTTATCATCCATAGGATTAAATTCATTTCTACCGTTCATATAGGAAATGTACAACTATAAATATGAATGGTTTATCCTTTTGTATCTAAATAAGCAAAGCAGATGTATTTGTAAGCAAGCAAAAAGAATAAAAGAGAAAAGAAAATAAAGTTATTTCATCCTTTATAAAATATTCTTTCAATCTCCATTAGTAAATTAAGAAGTTTCTCCCTCCTTCTTCCTATAGAAATTTCCCAACAGTGGTATCAAAGCTTGAAGATGCTTATAAAATTCCCAACACTATTTGCCATCGAATGGACCGTATGTATAAAGCATGAACATCACAATGTTGTTATGTGTGGGACCAGAACTGACACCAACCACAATTTGCCACCCAAGTCGACTGCTTGATCCAACCGGATAAGTCCATGATCAACCTGGAAGTGAGTAGGTAGTCGTTTCGCACACCTTTGAAGTAATTCTCCTTCTCTCGTTGGAAATGTAACTGAAGTTGTACATGTAATTTGCGTACATTTCGGGGACCAAACAGAAAATATGACTGTCCCACGTGCCGGAGCTCCATTAGTTGAAGCTGTTGTTCTAGAGTATAAATAACAAAGTTGTGCTGTTTGGATCGATTTCAAAGTTGAAGATTCTTGAGGCGTGATCATCTTCATTTTTTCTAGAAGTTAGTCTTTGCACTCTTTCATTACTAATTTGTTTAGTCCGAACTTGCTGCCTGGTAACAAAGTGGACATTGGATGGTTGATGCTTTGCAATAGAGTTGCATTTGGATTTGATGCATCTCTTAAAACAAAGTTACCACTATAAAGAAGAACAACAACTACTTTATGAGTGTTGTGGGTGCTGTTAGTGGACCAAATAAGAGGGTTTGTTTGGTTGGAAAGGGCTATATTGCCATTTTCATAGATTGCAAGAATTGTTTTGTATATTTCAGTTAAGAGAGTTTCTCTGTTGGGAACCCAAACTAGAGTTTGTTAAGGTATGAAGTTAAGATTATACCATATTCTGTGATAGTAGTATGAAGATTTGTCCAGTTTGAAAAACCCTAGTTCAAATTTACCACCTTTTGACGTGAGTCTTTCAAATCCAATAATGGACTTATTAAACGTAATGTTGTATTCAGTGTGCAGGAGACATTGAAGAAGAAGAGGAGGAGAAAAGTTTTCAGTGGTTGATTCATGCTTGAAAACGCCATGAATATAAGTTGAGGAGGATGAAGGTATAGAGATGAGAGCGTGACTAGGGCAAAGCATTTCAGCCAATAGAGGACATTGGTGATTATGGATGTAAAGATTAAGATAATCAGCTCATGTATTTATAAGCTTGCGAGAAGATGGATATTTTTTAGTATGAAACCATTGCTGCAAACCCGTGAAACACGTTTGCTCTGAACTTACCATGGCAGCAAATTAATAAAGTGTTGATTATATGATTGTATTTTTGTTCTTAATGGGTACAGTATACGCATATATATTGCTCTTTGCAGGTTACAGTTTAATATTAACTTAAGTTTCATGCAACAAGCACAACATTGGAGTTGTACTGTTTGATCATAAATACAATTAGTTGTTGTTTGGCCAAAAATACAATTGGAGCTGTATTGTTTGGCATAAACTTGAGTTGCACTTCGATAGTTCGATATTTCCACGCAAAAGAAAATGTTTTTTTTTTCAAATATACGCAAAGCAACTAAAGTTAAAGCTCTTTGATTTGAAGTTTCAAGTACTATTAATAATAAATCAAACTTTAGCAACAAGTAACTCTCTTGCAGCTATGGCTGCTTTTGCAAATTTTCCTTATAATCCTACCTTTTCTGCTAGCCAAGATCAGATTGAGGGGTCTCTTCCTTCATCTCCATCCAATTCTCCTCCTATTTCGACTCTCAAATTACATCCCCAACAACATTTGACTAAAAAAGCTTCTGAAATCGATGAAGAGAGTTTTCAAATTGTTCAAAATCGTCGATATAAAACCATGTATAACAGATCTGCACCTCAGAATCATCAAACTGGAATAGGGTCAAACCAGTTAAATTTGAAACAAGGAACACAAATTAGATAAGAGATGCACATGGAAAAGGCACATATTCTAGGCACACTTCAGATCCAAGAAAATCAGCAAGAATCAACCATTTAAATGCAGTTTCAAAAAATCAATACAATCAATACAGAGATTCAAGAAATTCTCAATTAAATGGAAATTCAGATTCACAATACAAGACAAACCTGAACAATGCCTCTTCTTGGGCCGATATGATCAAAATAGGGGGTGTAAACTCTGATTTTGGTCTTAAATATGCTGCCCCCCTCTCTATAAATGAGAAAAAGATTGTTGTTGTGAATGCAGAGGCCAGCAATAGGACAAAGAATAAGTGGAATTCTTCGGTTATTGCTTATGATTTTGGCAATAGACCCACGTATTATCACTTCAAGGCTGCCATTGCAAGATCATGTAATCCCACTGGTAAATTTGATATCTTCACTCGTAATAATGATTTCTTTATTATTAGATTTTCAATTGCTTCTAATTGTGAAAAAGTAATTTGGTCCATATTTCATAAATGGAAAACTCATTATTATGAAAAAATGGAGTAAAAATATTAATCTTGATAGAGATATGCTTTCTACAATGCCAGTATGGATCAAATTACCAGAATTGAATCTCAGATTATGGGATAAGAAAATTTTAAGTGCTATAGCCAGTGTAGTAGGTAATCTTTAAAGTTAGATAAACATACTGCAAAGAAGATTAGACTTTCATGCAAGAATTCTGGTTGAAATTAAGGCTAATGCAGATTTACCAAAAGAGGCCTACATTTCTATGCATTATGGTGAAAATTTAGTACAAAACATAGAATATGAATGGATTCCTCCTAGATGCAAAACATGCTCATATTTCGGCCATACGATTGAAAACTGTGTTTTCAAAATGGTATGGAAAGAAAAGTGTTCAATGCAGGAAAAATCAGTTGAAGAGAGGTGGATTATACATGAGGAAAGTGGTGTGAATTCTGAAAGGTTGCATTTTGAATTTCATAATGGGAAAAGTTCACAAAATTTAATAGACTTACCAAGTATGAGCAAAAATAAAGAGGGTTTAACTTTTTAAGAAATTTCTCAAAAAGGGGAAGTACAAGAAAACATCAACAAACAGAACTTATTTGGAAATGTGGATATTATCCCTATTACAAATTTTATGGCATCAGAGGAAATCATTGAAAATCTATCTGAAGCACAAAGTAAAGGAAAAGTAGCAGAAATACATGAAAAAGAGAATATCTCTTCTGAACCTGATGGCATGATTCTTGATGAAAGCTCTCACATTAATAAAATACTTGGTAAAGAGCCATAATCCCAAAATAAATCATCTAGCAATTCATCTATCTACACAAATAAAAAATTCAATTTCAGATCACAGTATCCAAAAGGCAATAAGCTTAGTTTCAAATTCATCTACTTTAACAAGCAAAAGCAGAAAGGAAAGAAAAGAAAAAAGGATAAGTGGAATGAAAAATATAAAGGACATTGTTGCTAATGATAGCATTGAAGATGCAGATGACATTGATTTTAAGAGAAAATACATCATCAAAAACTCCAAGTGGGATGAACAACTAAAAGCGTTAAGCAAAACATCATATAAGAAAAAAGGGAAGAGGATGGAGACAATGGAAGAAGGGAACATACACGGTGATTAACTGTTACCGTTGAATGTATCCTTTGGAGTATCCTTTATAAATATGTTTAATAAAATTTTATATTTTTATATATCATGTCAATTATTGCTTGAAATATTAAAGGACTTAATTCCCCTGAAAGAAGATTAGATTTATCTAATCTACTTTTGACTTTAAATCCCAGTATTGTTGGATTATTAGAACATAAGTTAGATAATTCTAAAATAGTAGATTATCAAGCTAAATGGTTAAATAAATGAAATACTATTAACAATAATCAAATGGGAGGGAATGGTAGAATTATGGTAATTTGGGATCCTAATATTTGGAATATTTTCCAACATTTTATCAACTTACAGTTTATCCATTGTAAATGTATAAATAAAGGAGGGTTGCACCTTGAAATTACCTTTATTTATGCATCTAACAGTGAGAATGAAAGACAAATTCTTTGGAACCAGCTTGAATAGATTAACTCAAATATGAAACACCCATGGATTATTATTGGAGATTTTATTACTGTTATGCTTGCTTATGAGAAAAGGGGTGGGATTTATATACCTTTCAGAAAATTAGAAAGGTTAAATAACTTTTTGCTTAAAACTGGTTTAATTGAACCAATTTTATTTGGAAATAGATTCACATGGAAATCTGGGGAATTCAGAAACTTCCATTGTAAATTAGATAGAATATTGTTAAATCAAAGTTTTATAAAAAAATTAAGGATTTTAAATGTTATACATTACCCCAGGCTACAAGTGATCACACACCTATACAAATATTTCCCACTCGGAATAATATGTTATGAAAAATTATACTTTTAGATTCATAAATGGGTGAGTATTTGAGGATACTTACAGAGATATAGTCAAGAGCTGTCTATTTACAAAAGTACAGGGCACTGCCCAATACAAATTTAGTAAAACTTTTCAAATAACTAAGGATAAACAGAAAAATTGGAACAAAAATGAAATAAAAGCTATTAGAGAGGAATGTGAGTTGAGGCAAAATGATCTAGATAATGATTTCTCAGACATTTGTAAGTTCAACAATTTTTTTCAAGCTCAAAATAATCTGATTAAGTCTCTTTAGGTGCAGTCTATTAATTTGGGGCAGAAAGCTAAAGTAAATTGGTTGACTAATGGAGATGAAGCAACTAAATTTTTCTATGCAAAAATAAATAGTAGGAAATATAAAAATGATTTAGGAAAACTTATGGCTCAAAGGGGAATGTTATTAATGAAGTTTCTTGTATAGAAAGAGAAGCTATAAATTACTTTACAAAGTTATATGATACTAATCTTTATTCAAATAATTTCCCTAAAATTGAAACAAAATTTAAATTGAATGATAGAAGTCAGGAAATTCTTCTTGCCCCCATTAGATTATAGGAAATCAAAAATATCATATTTAATTCTAATAATGATAAAAGTCCAGGGCCTGATGGCTTTGATGCAAAATTTTATAAAACCAATTGGGAGGAAATAAAGGAAAGTTTATTTGAATCTATCATAAAGTTATTTAAAAATGGGAAAATATTGAAAAATTTAAATCATACATTTATTACTTTGGTTCCAAAAATTAATATTCCTAATAGTTTAGAAGATTATAGACCAATTGCTTGCTGTAACTTTATATACAAAATTATTTCTAATATACCATGTAATAGAATTAAAATATTTGTGAAATATTTAATATCAGAAAACTAAATTGCTTTCATTCCTGGTAGAATTATAATAGAGAATACTTTGCTTGCCCATGAATTGATTAGAAATTTCAATAATAAAAATAGGAACCTCATGTGTATTAAAGTAGACTTACATAAGGGATTTGACAAGATAAATAGGCATTTTATAATACATATGATGAAACAAATGGGATCTAATGATAAATTCTGCTCTCTAATTATGAACGCATTAATAATGTCACATACTCAATATTGGTTAATGTTCACCAAATGGGTTTATTCATAGCAATAGAGGTATTAGACAAGGAGACCCACTCTCTCCTTATTTATTTATTATCGTTATGGAATACTTTTCAATTCTAATGGAAACTGAACTAACAAAAAGAAGTATTAAACTCATTAATAGAATTAAGCCATATATTACGCATTTATTATATGCTGATAATTTGCTTTTGTTTTTAAATGCAGACTCACAAAGTGCAAAGCCCATTGTTAAAAATTTTGAAAAATTAGAAGATCATGATGGTTTGATGGTTAATGAATATAAAAGCAAAGCTTATTTCAGCAAAGGTTGTACCAGGAAAGTGGAGGTTTTAAATATCTTAAAATTTAAAGAAGGAAGTCTACCAGTAAAATACTTGGGATTGCCTCTTAGTGTCAATCAAATAAATGACAAAGGCTGCACAAGATTATATGACTTATTACAGAATAGATTTGAAGGGTGGACTAGTAAACTATTGTCATTAGCTGGTAGACTTAAGCTAACTCAAACAGTCATCATTGCAATCTTAATGTACTGGATCCAAGCACATAACATCCCAGCAAAAAAGCAATTCACAAGATAGAAAAAAATGTGTGCAAACTTTATAAAGGAAACCCTCATTAAATTGCATTAGAAAAGGTTTGCAAATCAAGAAAAATAGGGGGTCTGGGTTTAAGAAACATAAATGAGTCGAGAGAAGTTTGTAAGCTCAAGTTATTTTGGAAGTTTGTGAATGGGAATTCACTATGGGTAGAATGGATGAAAGCAAAATATCTCAAAAACAAGAACTTTTGGACTACAAGTATTGAAAATCATTATTCTTTTTCATGGAAAAATATTCATAACTGCAAAGAAATTGGTATCAAACTATTGGAAAGAAAATTTATAGATGGAGAATGGACTAGTTTGTGGTTTGATCCATGAATACATGGTAGAACATTAGTGAGACTTGTGGGATGGAACATCTTATATATGTTTAGAGGGGCTTCTGAAAAAGTAAATAACATAATTCAAAACAGCAGTTGGAATACATTTGAGCATCCAGCAACATCAATTTTTAATGCAGTCATTGAGCCGATCATTATTGACCCAAATCTTCAAAAGGATATATGGGAATGGAAGTTTTTTTCAAAAGGAATTTTCTCCTTCAAGAAAACTTGGAAGTTTATAAAAGGACATGAAACAAAAGTAGATTGGCACAATGTTATATGGACTAAATCAAATTGCCCATAAATGTCACATTGTGCCTATTTTTCCATTATAAATAGATTACCAACAAGAGATAGATGTCTGAAATGGAACAAAAAAAGGGAAACGATATGTCTTCTTTGTAAAAATGAAATAGAGAGTGTTAATCATCTGTTTTTTGATTGGTATACTCAGAACATATTTGGTATATTGCCAAAACAAAGATCAAGATAAATCAAAAGCAGATGGTGCAAAATATCAGGGAAAGCATCAAATACATTCAACAAAATTTCAAGGCAAAATCAAAAGAATTCAGAAAAGCAAGCACAATGCTAACAACAACTATATTTCATATTTGGAAAGAGAGAAATCAAAGGCTTCATATACAAAAGGAAACAAAAAGTATTCAACTATGGAAAACAATTGAAATGGAAAGTCAAATCCTTCTTAGCAAATATAACAATTAAAGCAAATATTTGGACAATTCAAATCCGAATATGTAACGACCTGGATTTTTCAATGATTTAAATAAGAATTATATTGGAGATTTTAAAATAAAATTTATTTTTAACAATAAATTTCGACAACAAAAACTAGATAGTTGAAATGCATCCATTGAAATGAGGCCAATGAAATTTATTTTGCTTCAAAATTTGTTCGAAACTCGGTCAGTATATTTTTCGGTAAGAATTATCAAATTTTGAAGTATAAATATTTTTACATAGAAATGATCTAAAAAAATTTCTGATTAAAATTACAAAGTTGTTCCGTTCAATTCTGACTTTTGTAGTTCCTTTTATCACAAATTGTCGTTGTTGTTCAAATTCGAAGCGGTATAACTGACGACATATGGAATTTTGTCACGACTGTCGCAGCATGGATTTTTGAACATCATTGGATTTATCTCGTTGTGCGGATCTTTGTGGTATATTCGTTTTCATATTTTAACATCCGTTGTAAAACGCTAAATGGACAAGATAGCGGTCCATGACCGTGCCTCGTTGGATATTTTACCCATCACTATTTCTTTTCACTTCTTTTCCATTCTTTCCTCGAGCCAAATCATTGCGTGAGCTGTCCAAAAACATTTATTGCTCCCATCAAATCACTGTGCATCTTCTTCTATTTATATTCGCGTTCCTTTCTCTTGCTCATGTTCTCTCTGCTCTTTGTTATGAAGATTTAAGCCTCTCTTCTACTTAAAAAAATACATATAAAGCATATATATTTCCCTTCCTCACGTAAACTCTCTTTCTCCTCTCCTTCTTTTTCCTTCTTCCTCCACGCGCAACCAGTCACCTCATCCTCTCCGCCAACCATGCCCCGCCTACCCATCACCAGCGCTCCACAACTCCACCACCTCACTCGCGAGCCTCCATCTCTGAGCGACCAACATCACCCGAACTCCCCCTCTTCCTTTTTTCCTCCTTTCCCCTCTCATCGTTTGCATCCAGCCACCCTCCTCTCTAACTCGCCCCTCAGCCAGGTTCCCACCTCCACCAGCCATCACCAGAGCTCTACCAACCTCCTCCGCCTTCACCGAACTTGCCGAACCACCCATCATCGTCCAACCTGCCTCCCTCTGCCTTCCATTCAACTACCTCCTTCATCGAACCCCAGCACACCACCTCGCCCACTCCACCACAACCAGACCTTAGACTTCGCCAAACCTCCGCAACCATCCCCTACCGAAGCTCCTACCGAAACCGCAGCTGTCACCTAGCTCAGCCGAGCCACCCCACTACCGTTGCTATTTTGTATGTGTGTTGTGCTGTTGCATGAGTTTATATATTTAAAAAATCAACATCGCCATCAGAACAAAAGAAAGGAAGCAGTAGTGTAGCTTTTGGTTGAGAGAAGGTGCTTTGCATACAAAAAGAAAAGCAACATGCTTAGTTATAAAAAAGGCATTGTGTTGTGAAGTAAATAGAAGGTAGCTAAGCACGCGTGGGAAAAGGAAAAAAAGGGTGAAAGAAGAAAAAAGAAAAAAAAAGCAAGGAGGAAACTGAGCTTATCTCATCCGAAGCATTATTGTCGCAGCCGTCGTCTTGTGTGAGCATGTTGTCGCTCGTGTCGACGTTTTCTCTCCATTTCAATTCACGCACGGAAGGTGAATATTTATAAATTTAAAACTAGAAACCGATTGCAAATAAAGCCATAAAAACGATAAATAAAATTGCTGATTGAAATTGATATTGACGTTAACATTTGAAATTCACGACTAGCTTGACATTGTGTACGTGATATGGAAATTATGATGACATATGTTTGGTTTGAATTTCAATTACAAGTGAAACCCATAGCTATTATTATTGTGATTATCAGTATAATTGATCCATGTTATATATACCTGTCACCTTGTTATTATATGAATTAATTCGACACTGAAATTTGATCTGTGATATGGGTTGAAATAATATATTGTAACGATCCACCTTTTTGGACAATTTAAATCGACAATCAAACACACATGCCAACTCAAACCATTCAAAAAGGGGAGGATTGTTAATGGGGTAAATAAGAAAAGAAGAGAAAAGGAACAAGAAACAACCACAGAATATCGCAGCGGAAAGATAAAATATAATAATCAAATAAACAGTTCATGAAGCTGTTTAATATACTTTTGATTATCATTTATACAACATTTATCAGAGTTATACATATACAACAGAACAAATAAAATAATGCAGCAGACAGCATGATGCATGGATAATAATAGTAATAGTATACCAAATCTTCGTCTTCGTCATCCAGAATAGATCTTCAATAAGCTGAAAAACTCAGGACTGACCCGAGCGTAATGAAAGAACAGAACACTCGAGTCAGGACTAAAATATCCTCATGTAAGTTAAATTAATCGTAAATAAAAATGAGTGTAACGGCGTCAGAGATGTTTACGGGGTTTGACATCTCTTATCCAATGTCGACGTGCGTGCAATAACTCAAGAGATGTTACGGGATTTTCCATCTCTTAAGGATCCGTTAAACTATCTACTATGTAGTACAATACGCTATTATAATATGTCTACAGTAAAGTAAAAGTATTAAAATAGTGTTAAGGCGTTACCCATATCCCCCTTAACACATTTTATATATCCCATAGTCTATACAGTACCGTACGCTCCTCCGAGAGGTTTACGCAGAGGGCACCCCATAGGTATGGTACAAAACAAACTCGTAGAAGGCACGCTAGGGCATGTGAACACGACACACAAGGAGATGCCAGGGTAGATATACCAATTGCACTCCCGGACTGGTGGTGACGCATAGCAGCTACTACCGCCCACCTCGGACACACTCCCAACAATCGAGGGGTGGCCACCAAAACAATCACAAAAGCAATAGAATGGTATCGAAGAAATATGCCCGATAAGAGGAATGACCTCACATTGGCCCGGTATAGCTCCTGATTTTAGTCACATCTAAGCTGACTCACGGGAGTCAGGGTCACGTCATACCATATAGAATCGTCGCCAAACCATCCTACTTCATTTCTGGAATCTCCACCACGTACACAGTTGTTAAAGTGGTTTTCGGTATCGACAGAGAGTATGCCCATATCCGATCCCGGTCTCTTTAACAACCGAACGCTTATTACACACCGGATGGTTCTTTTACATTTTCAAAATCAATTCATAATTGATATCAAAATATCAAGTTCGCTTCAAAATCAAATCCATTTCAAAAATCATCGTATCTACGCAAAATATACGATTTTATTTCAAAAATCATTTCGCCCCAATATCTCATTTCAATTTCAAAAATCGTCACATTTCAATTTAGGTTGTAACTTCATTTAACCACTTCGTATTTAAATCCAAGATTTAAATATAAACATTTCACCTTATTGACCAGCTGGAAATTTTGGAAAAATAGTTTTGAATAGTTTAAAGTAGCTTAAATAATTGAAAATAGTTAAAATACTCTAAATATTATAGATAGATTTCAAATTAGTTTTAAATTGATTTAATATAGTTAAATAGATTTAAAAATAGATTTAATATAATTAAATAGGTTAAATAACTTTAAAATAGATTAAATATGATTAAAATAAATTAAAAATAGGTAAATTACTTTAAATAAATTAAATTGGGTTAAGTAGATTTAAAAATAGATTAAAATAAGTTAATATGTTTAAATAAGTTAAAATAACTTAATATAATTAGTATAGGTTAAAATAGTTTAATATAAAATAGTTTAAGTATTTAAAATAGTTTATATAGCAGAATAACTTAAGAAAAACCAAATTTGAAATAGCTTCAAAGTCAACCATTTTAATTTCCAACTTACCAATCTGAATCAAATTCAAAATTCCATTCAGTCGATTCAAACCTCAATTTCAGTTCAAATCAATTTCGATTCCAATTTAATTCAATTCTATCCCAAATCCAATTTCCTCAAATTTCAAAATGTTATCTTTATCACACTTTTACTTAATAATATTCAAAATCCGAATAAAAATTGAATCCTTTAAAATCAAATCAATTTACGAAAATTCAATCATATCACAATTTTAATTTCAAAGTCTTAACTTCAATTATTAACCAATTTGTTTAACAAAAATTTATTTCAACATCTCAACATCAAATTCGCGATGAATTCAATTTCTATAAAATTTGATTTTTAAATTCCTTTAAATCAGACCATTTAAAATAATTCCAAATCAAAGATTTTACAAATTATTTAATTTAACCAATCCGGTGCCCATATATAATTTTCTATCCTATGGCCAAGTGATCAGTTATTTCAATTAAATTTCAGGAATAGATATATATCACTTCAAATCAAATCATAGTGTCATAGGTATATATCATTTCAACCTATTTCTCAATTTATTCAAAATGAATCAATTTACAGCTGTAATTTATAAAAAGGGTGATGACAGGATATCGACAACCAAATAAACATCCAAACATTTCAAACATCAATCAATAGCATCCATCGCAACCAATCATCCAAACAGACAATATAAATCACGGAAATTTCATAGTTATAAATGTTCGGTAATTTAATTGCGATTAAATTTCAATTCTAATTTGACTGTCGATTTCAATTTCTAACATTAAATTCGATGACAATCTAGATGACAGTTAAATTTTATCAACAACGACTAATAAAAATCATATCACTTCATAATATTAAATTTAACTAGCATCAGAATATTCTAGTACGTTGTGAGCGTTATAAAACACTCACCTTGAGTTTTAAATTTCAAATCAAATCGAACGACGTTCGATTTAACCTAAAATTTTATTTAGCTTCAAAAGTCCCCAAATCTATTCCATGACGTAGAGCTCGTCAACACGATTCCAACGCATCTTGTTTCATCCAATTCTGATAAAGTACGAAGAAGATATCCAATTTTAAAGATTGAACGAATTTAATATAAATGATTTACAAACTTATATAATTTAAATTAGCCAACAATCGATCAGGGCCGTTCATCTGGAATAAGAAAATCAGAGCCGCGAGATCTAGTTCTTCTCCATCACGTACACAGGAGGAATTCGCACGCAAGAACCCAACTTCGTCTCCTAGGGTTGATCGCCGCCTCCCCTATACCCATCTATAGCTTGATCAACCACCGCCTATCGAAAGCTCTAGCTCCAATGCACCAGCGCTCAAGGCCACGCGAAGCTCGGTCGTATCTAGCCGCTCGAAAACACACTCGAACCGACCAAAAACGGAGGCAGCTCGCTCTCCATCCACCACACCAAAACCCATCTCGACCGTTGGATTGGAGTTCGTATTACACTCTTCGATTATCTAGTTGGGGGTTTTCGAATTCGTTGCTTGGATTTCGTGATTTTTGAGGGGGAACGAAATCAATTATCGGCCATCGAAACCATCTCAGGCGGCCACGAGATAATAAGCTAGGGTTTCGATGCGTAAACGTATTTATATACGTATATACACATTATTTTAATATTATTCTCACATTTAAACAACATTTTCAAACGATTTCCAAACGACGCGTGCCGACAGGCGTTCCTAAGGTTTTACCCGCATTCCGAACACAATGGAACGTGTTTCGGAGGCTAATTCGATCGTCTGTGGAAGATAGCTTTTTGAATCGAATTAAAATATTAAATTTTCGATATTTATTTCAGCGCGTTTCTAACCCGTACGGCCAAACGATAACTCCAAATGCTTCAAAATTTGAAATCCGATAATAATACACTATTACGGATCCAATGGAACTAGTTTCGTCGCATTCCGAGACTGCGCTTCGGAAGGCTATTTTTACTCGTCGATTAAATCGACGACTTTTCAAAATTTACAGAATTTCTTATAAATCCAATTTTAAATGTTAACAAATTCATTGTTGTTTAAATATAATTTTATATCAATCTTCGATATCATTTTCAATCATATTATATTCAAAATTCAATTATTCAAATATTTGCAAATTTAAATTTTAAATAATTTTGATTATCCGAAATTCATTATCTTGAAATATTTAAAAATGAACTTATAAAATTTAACTTTAAAACGAATTCAAATTATGGAACAATTATTTCCGTTATACAGTTATTCAATTCCCGTTATTCAATCTATTCAATTATTCAATTTATTTCCAATATCAAATTTAAACAATTTAATTGATCCATATTCAACAAATTTCAATATTAGATTTTAAATGAATTCTCATTACTAATCAATTACTTTATTTACATCTAATGAATTCAACATTTATTTATCCAACTATTGATCGTAAACTCATTCAATAAGTAGCATTTATATTTCAATATTGGATTTTTAAATAAATTTCCGTTATTAGTCAATTACCTTATTCACATCCAGTGCATCCAACATTTGTTATTCAACTTCAGTTATTGATTGTAAACCCAGTTAATATATAAAATTTCATTTCATTTACAATTGGTTTTCAAATTCAATTCAACTGACAAATAAACCGGTAACTTATAATAATTATCACCATTAACTTTAAATCACAGTTATAAATGTATTATTACAAATAAGTGTCACAATTACCTATACAATACTAATTAGATTTCATTACCATTGACTATATATTATTTCATTAGTTAACCCAAAATTTACATTTGTTTTCTTATATTCCCTTTATAACCAAGTTATAATATTTAAGTCATTTCAATTGATTGGAATATCATTTAATTCATTAATAATTAACATAGATAAATATTGTTGTAATTCATTCTAGTTATTATTATAAATAAATAAATTACAAATTTTTAATTCTTCCAACATTAAACCATGAAATCTTATTAAATTAACTAATTTAATTATCGAAAATCTATGGGTTGTTACACTCTCCCCCACTTAAAACTTTTCGTCCTCGAAAAGGAAAAAAGAAGGGAAAAGGAACTAAGTAAAGAATTCAACAATTGAAATATTTTATTCAAAGTTATCAACTTATAAAACAGTGAAATTCAATTATAAAGTCATTACGACGCTTCCACTATGCTACTCCTATTAGCTTACGTCACAAGTTGGTTATCCAAATGAGTTATAAAATTTAAAACTTGAAAATTTTCTAACACCCGGATCTACGGAAAATTTCGGCAGCGTCTCCTTTGCGCGACACGATCGGTATAGCTACAAAACGCCTCTACGGGCCCCAAACCAATAAAAGAAAACAAAAGCCAAGTGGCTCCATCCAAAAACCATCAAATCAAATGACAAAATAAACACGTACCCTTTTGTCGGGCAATCCAAATTTCCTTGATTTAAATACCTGCATCTCATTTATCAATGATATCAAATCATATAATTTAAAATCAATTTAGAATTTTCATTTTCAATTATTTCAATATTTGCCTTACTTAAACTTGTACGAAGTACATATATCACCCGTACGCAATATCAAATCTGATCACTCATTCGATCACAAAATTTCACTTCCAAACTAGTATTGTTCACACGACTCTCTAGTGCGGACTCAGATTTGGTTTCTTGTTCAGAAACTGTTACTCTCCTTGCATAGCCATATAGTATGATAGAGAATTCCAGAATCAAATCAAAAATCCATATCCAGGGTTCGCCGTCAAGAATCGAGTGAAAAATCCTAACTTGGATCGATATAAATTATCTCGAAATTCTGTGCTCGAATTCAGATCAAATTGTTATGCGAATAAAATAATATACGTACAACTTACATATTAACTTTCAATAGATTTCTATACAATTTATCTATATTCAATTATTTTACTTACCTTCATTTCATTTACAATTTATTATTCACAATGCCTTATTCATATCCCTTAATTACTTAGCATATCCATTTCTTTACATAGCATACTCTTTAATACTATCATTTCTTAAACATCATCCTATAGAATTTATTTGCTCAAGTTCATTTTAAACTTTCTATACAATTTTATTAAATTCAATTTCATTTTCCAAATGATTCTTAGCTATCCCAAATTCTTTTGTTTACATTTACTTCATTTTCATAATTTCAGTTAATAACAAATTTATTGGTGGAACATTTTATTAATCATCACTTAGTTTATAATTATTCTATAAAAGTCATATATAAGAAGTGGGACTTTATCTAAGTTTATAATTATCTCCAAAGCTACAAACTTCAATTTCACAATTTCTTTGCAAATTTATATTCAATTCTATAACAAATTTACAAAGATATTATTTGATTCATTGGCCGGTTTTCTTAAGTTCTACTTACTTATTCCATTTAACCATTCATCATTTCATATTATACTTAAGTATATAACATTTTATTATAACCAAATTTCATTTATATATACATTTTAGTTACTTTTAAGTTTTGCTTACTTGTATATTTCAATTACTTTTAGGTTTTGTTTACTTGTATAATATCTCATTTCATATCTAAAACACCATTTTAACTTTTAGCATTTGGTAGTCATATTATATGTTATTAGAATGTAATTTGGTATTATACAAATTTATAGAATTCATTTTACTTTATTAGAATGTTCACAATTTAACTTGTTTGAATCTTCTTTACTTTTCAATACTTTTCAATTTTTAAGAGTTACACTTCAACTCTAAAGTTTCTCAAAACATTTATCTTAGAGCTTCATAATCCTCTTATTTTATAAGTTCTGGTTATTCACATTTCATTCAGATAACTTAAAAATATTAATTAACAGAACTTAGAAATTTAAATGCCTGTTTCATTTCAAATCATTTAAAATAAATATATACATTTATCTTATATGTATCAATCATACTTTTGGAGTTTAAACCAAAATGCATTTTCCAAAACAGTTTCGAAGCAAAGCAAAGCTTCGCAAAAGTCTTCCCCACTCTGAGACTCGAAAATGAACGTCGATGATGCTGCGCAGTCATCACCGAAATTATTTTCCAACGACATAAGAGAGGAGTACTGAATTCATTCCTTCTTAAAAATCCTTTCAAAATGTTTCCCATAAATATTTTTCAACTCATATCACTACATATTTTCTTCAAAGTTTTGAGAAACCATTTTCAAAATCCCCGGGTCTTAAATTCAATATTTCACAATTTAAATCTATCTTGATTTATAAGTCACATTTATAAATTATTCTTACAAAATTTTACCTTCTTAAAACATTCCATAAGTTGTTTTATCATTATTTATTTTGTAATAAACCTTATTTATTAAAACACAATATCCAATTTACGGTAACCATACATATTATCATTTCTAACAACCAAACAAACTGGATGTATCATAATAATTTCTAAAAATTATATCTTTATATACAAAATATAATTGGGGCAAAATTATTTCATTTACCCAATTTCAAAACAATACTATGTCGAATTGTTCTATTCAAGTGTTTAGAGATCCCTATCAATGACGTTAATTACTCGTATTGACCAGAATCCATATGCCACTCAACAAATCAACCAACACAATATAAAACAATTTTATACCACTAACAAATACGCTCTCTCATACATATACACTCAGCGACTCATCATAGGGTATTACTACCCTATTTATAAAGAGTCTGACCCCACAAAGCTAAGGTTATCGCTAAACCAAAGCTCTGATACCAACTGTAACGATCCACCTTTTTGGACAATTTAAATCGACAATCAAACACACATGCCAACTCAAACCATTTAAAAAGGGGGGATTATTAATGGGATAAATAAGAAAAGAAGAGAAAAGGAACAAGAAACAACCACAGAATCTCGCAGCGGAAAGATAAAATATAATAATCAAATAAACAGTTCATGAAGCTGTTTAATATACTTTTGATTATCATTTATACAACATTTATCAGAGTTATACATATACAACAGAACAAATAAAATAATGCAGAAGACGGCATGATGCATGGATAATAATAGTAATAGTATACCAAATCTTCGTCTTCGTCCTCCAGAATAGATCTTCAATAAGCTGAAAAACTCAGGACTGACCCGAGCGTAACGAAAGAACAGAACACTCGAGTCAGGACTAAAATATCCTCATGTAAGTTAAATTAATCGTAAATAAAAATGAGTGTAACGGCGTCAGAGATGTTTACGGGGTTTAACATCTCTTATCCAGTGTCGACGTGCGTGCAATAACTCAAGAGATGTTACGGGATTTTCCATCTCTTAAGGATCCGTTAAACTATCTACTATGTAGTACAATACGCTATTATAATATGTCTACAGTAAAGTAAAAGTATTAAAATAGCGTTAAGGCGTTACCCATATCCCCCTTAACACATTTTATATATTCCCATAGTCTATACAGTACCGTACGCTCCTCCGAGAGGTTTACGCAAAGGGCACCCCATAGGTATGGTACAAAAAAAACTCGTAGAAGCCACGCTAGGGCATGTGAACACGGCACACGAGGAGATGCCAGGGTAGATATACCAATTGCACTCCCGGACTAGTGGTGACGCATAGCAGCTACTACCGCCCACCTCGGACACACTCCCAACAATCGAGGGGTGGCCACCAAAACAATCACAAAAGCAATAGAATGGTATCGAAGAAATATGCCCGATAAGAGGAATGACCTCACATTGGCCCGGTATAGCTCCTGATTTTAGTCACATCTAAGCTGACTCACGGGAGTCAGGGTCACGTCATACCATATAGAATCGTCGCCAAACCATCCTACTTCATTTCTGGAATCTCCACCACGTACACAGTTGTTAAAGTGGTTTTCGGTATCGACAGAGAGTATGCCCATATCCGATCCCGGTCTCTTTAACAACCGAACGCTTATTACACACCGGATGGTTCTTTTACATTTTCAAAATCAATTCATAATTGATATCAAAATATCAAATTCGCTTCAAAATCAAATCCATTTCAAAAATCATCGTATCTACGCAAAATATACGATTTTATTTCAAAAATCATTTCGCCCCAATATCTCATTTCAATTTCAAAAATCGTCACATTTCAATTTAGGTTGTAACTTCATTTAACCACTTCGTATTTAAATCCAAGATTTAAATATAAACATTTCACCTTATTGACCAGCTGGAAATTTTGGAAAAATAGTTTTGAATAGTTTAAAGTAGCTTAAATAATTGAAAATAGTTAAAATACTCTAAATATTATAGATAGATTTCAAATTAGTTTTAAATTGATTTAATATAGTTAAATAGATTTAAAAATAGATTTAATATAATTAAATAGGTTAAATAACTTTAAAATAGATTAAATATGATTAAAATAAATTAAAAATAGGTAAATTACTTTAAATAAATTAAATTGGGTTAAGTAGATTTAAAAATAGATTAAAATAAGTTAATATGTTTAAATAAGTTAAAATAACTTAATATAATTAGTATAGGTTAAAATAGTTTAATATAAAATAGTTTAAGTATTTAAAATAGTTTATATAGCAGAATAACTTAAGAAAAACCAAATTTGAAATAGCTTCAAAGTCAACCATTTTAATTTCCAACTTACCAATCTGAATCAAATTCAAAATTCCATTCAGTCGATTCAAACCTCAATTTCAGTTCAAATCAATTTCGATTCCAATTTAATTCAATTCTATCCCAAATCCAATTTCCTCAAATTTCAAAATGTTGTCTTTATCACACTTTTACTTAATAATATTCAAAATCCGAATAAAAATTGAATCCTTTAAAATCAAATCAATTTACGAAAATTCAATCATATCACAATTTTAGTTTCAAAGTCTTAACTTCAATTATTAACCAATTTGTTTAACAAAAATTTATTTCGACATCTCAACATCAAATTCGCGATGAATTCAATTTCTATAAAATTTGATTTTTAAATTCCTTTAAATCAGACCATTTAAAATAATTCCAAATCAAAGATTTTACAAATTATTTAATTTAACCAATCCGGTGCCCATATATAATTTTCTATCCTATGGCCAAGTGATCAGTTATTTCAATTAAATTTCAGGAATAGTATATATCACTTCAAATCAAATCATAGTGTCATAGGTATATATCATTTCAACCTATTTCTCAATTTATTCAAAATGAATCAATTTACAGCTGTAATTTATAAAAAGGGTGATGATAGGATATCGACAACCAAATAAACATCCAAACATTTCAAACATCAATCAATAGCATCCATCGCAACCAATCATCCAAACAGACAATATAAATCACGAAAATTTCATAGTTATAAATGTTCGGTAATTTAATTGTGATTAAATTTCAATTCTAATTTGACTGTCGATTTCAATTTCTAACATTAAATTCGATGACAATCTAGATGACAGTTAAATTTTATCAACAACGACTAATAAAAATCATATCACTTCACAATATTAAATTTAACTAGCATCAGAATATTCTAGTACGTTGTGAGCGTTATAAAACACTTACCTTGAGTTTTAAATTTCAAATCAAATCGAACGACGTTCGATTTAACCTAAAATTTTATTTAGCTTCAAAAGTCCCCAAATCTATTCCATGACGTAGAGCTCGTCAACACGATTCCAACGCATCTTGTTTCATCCAATTCTGATAAAGTACGAAGAAGATATCCAATTTTAAAGATTGAACGAATTTAATATAAATGATTTACAAACTTATATAATTTAAATTAACCAACAATCGATCAGGGCCGTTCATCTGGAATAAGAAAATCAGAACCGCGAGATCTAGTTCTTCTCCATCACGTACACAGGAGGAATTCGCACGCAAGAACCCAACTTCGTCTCCTAGGGTTGATCGCCGCCTCCCCTATACCCATCTATAGCTTGATCAACCACCGCCTATCGAAAGCTCTAGCTCCAATGCACCAGCGCTCAAGGCCACGAGAAGCTCGGTCGTATCTAGCTGCTCGAAAACACACTCGAACCGACCAAGAACGGAGGCAGCTCGCTCTCCATCCACCACACCAAAACCCATCTCGACCGTTGGATTGGAGTTCGTATTACACTCTTCGATTATCTAGTTGGGGGTTTTCGAATTCGTTGCTTGGATTTCGTGATTTTTGAGGGGGAACGAAATCAATTATCGGCCATCGAAACCATCTCAGGCGGCCACGAGATAATAAGCTAGGGTTTCGATGCGTAAACGTATTTATATACGTATATACACATTATTTTAATATTATTCTCACATTTAAACAACATTTTCAAACGATTTCCAAACGACGCGCGCCGACAGGCGTTCCTAAGGTTTTACCCGCATTCCGAACACAATGGAACGTGTTTCGGAGGCTAATTCGATCGTCTATGGAAGATAGCTTTTTGAATCGAATTAAAATATTAAATTTTCGATATTTATTTCAGCGCGTTTCTAACCCGTACGGCCAAACGATAACTCCAAATGCTTCGAAATTTGAAATCCGATAATAATACACTATTACGGATCCAATGGAACTAGTTTCGTCGCATTCCGAGACTGCGCCTCGGAAGGCTATTTTTACTCATCGATTAAATCGACGACTTTTCAAAATTTACATAATTTCTTACAAATCCAATTTTAAATGTTAACAAATTCATTGTTGTTTAAATATAATTTTATATCAATCTTCGATATCATTTTCAATCATATTATATTCAAAATTCAATTATTCAAATATTTGCAAATTTAAATTTTAAATAATTTTGATTATCCGAAATTCATTATCTTGAAATATTTAAAAATGAACTTATAAAATTTAACTTTAAAACGAATTCAAATTATGGAACAATTATTTCCGTTATACAGTTATTCAATTCCCGTTATTCAATCTATTCAATTATTCAATTTATTTCCAATATCAAATTTAAACAATTTAATTGATCCATATTCAACAAATTTCAATATTAGATTTTAAATGAATTCTCATTACTAATCAATTACTTTATTTACATCTAATGAATTCAACATTTATTTATCCAACTATTGATCGTAAACTCATTCAATAAGTAGCATTTATATTTCAATATTGGATTTTTAAATAAATTTCCGTTATTAGTCAATTACCTTATTCACATCCAGTGCATCCAACATTTGTTATTCAACTTCAGTTATTGATTGTAAACCCAGTTAATATATAAAATTTCATTTCATTTACAATTGGTTTTCAAATTCAATTCAACTGACAAATAAACCGGTAACTTATAATAATTATCACCATTAACTTTAAATCACAGTTATAAATGTATTATTACAAATAAGTGTCACAATTACCTATACAATACTAATTAGATTTCATTACCATTGACTATATATTATTTCATTAGTTAACCCAAAATTTACATTTGTTTTCTTATATTCCCTTTATAACCAAGTTATAATATTTAAGTCATTTCAATTGATTGGAATATCATTTAATTCATTAATAATTAACATAGATAAATATTGTTGTAATTCATTCTAGTTATTATTATAAATAAATAAATTACAAATTTTTAATTCTTCCAACATTAAACCATGAAATCTTATTAAATTAACTAATTTAATTATCGAAAATCTACGGGTTGTTACATATATACCCAAATTTAAATCACTTGGCCTAGGATAGAAAATTAAACAATAAACACCGATTGGTCAAGTGAAATTTATTTTTGGATATTTAATATTTAAATTTGATATAAAGGAATAATTAAGAAATTTAACTAGAAAAAAGGAGGAAAAAATTTAAATTTGGAAATTTAACTTGAATTTATAATTTGGAATTTATGTTGAAGTTAATATTTAAATTTGAATTCTATTATGTTAAATTAGATTTTAAATGAAATACCAGTTGAACTGTTTTAAATTTTGAAATTGAATTAAAGTGGTTATGTTAAATATTAATGATATTTAAACTCGTTAAGTTGATTGCTTGAAATTTAATGGAACTTGTTAATATTGTATATGTAATTAAATTCTTAAATAAATATTTAATTTAATTAAAAAGGGAAATTAATTGATTTTATTGAATTAATATATAAAGATTAAACTAAATTGTTTTAAATTAAGGTTTAACTAAAAGTGTTAAATTAAGTATTTAAGTAATTGCTTAGTCCAGAAGTTTAATTAAATTGAATATTTAATACTAAAACTTTTGTATTTATGATTTAATTAACTTTGTTAATTTGAATAGTTATTCAATTTGGTTAATTATGTAAAGGTGAAATACTTGTTTAAAATTGAATCTTTAGATTTTAAATCTGATTTCATTTAAGTCAAACGAGGAGATGTTATTTGGAAATAAGAGATGCTTTGATTTAATAAAATAACCAATCGATGTGTAAAATGGCGTTGATTGTTAAAGTGACCAGAGCCTCTCATTGACATACTCTCTTTCAATATTGGAACCATTTTAACAACTGTATACGTGGAGGAGTCTCCAGAATGAAGTGGTTGGTTTTGGCGTACGTTGCTGGATTTGAAGAAAGAGAACAATGATGATAGACTCTGGCACTTGTGCCAATTTGAAATGACTAAAACAGGACGGCTTGACAGGGCCAAGTGGGCTAGCTACCCCTAGCAGACACACTTCTTCATATTTATACCCTTATCTCATTTGTTGTTGGTGATCACCCTTCTATTTTGGGAGTATTGGACACGGTAGGCGGTCGCTACGGCGATGCGTTACCACCAGCCCTACAACCCGAACTGTTAGTATCTTACTTTGGGCATTGCCTCACGTGCCTTGTCATACTTTTATGCGAGACCACTATGATTTTGGTTTAGTGTTGTCGTATCATGCCGCATCCCTATCCCTTGACGTGCTACTGGGGCGTTATATGCAAACTGTAAGATAATGCTTAAAAATGCATTAAAGGAGATTAATATAAAGTCTTGAGCCTTAACGCTAAGAAAAATATTTACTTTACCGATTGGCGTTACATATATAGCGTATCCTACTATATATAGATAATTTGATGGATCCTTAAGAGATGCAAAATCCCGTAAAATCTCTTGAGGTACTTTGTACTTTCACTTGAGTCAGACTTACTTACATGAGAACTTCTAGTCCTGACTCGAGTATATTCTTTTGCTTTATGCTCGGGTCAGCCAGAGTATTGCAGTGCGTGAGCAGTGCTTATTTTAGGAGGCGAAGACTTAGTCGAAGACTTCACTCTATCCAGTATTAGTTACCTATTTTCAATTTAGCTTGTACTAGTAGACTCTTACGTATTTCTAGTATTGTATAATTAAAGGCTGAACTCTGATGTATTTTGTTTAGTAGCTTCATGAATTACTATATATATTATTTATTTCCACCGCGAGATTCTGTATTATTCTGTGTGTGATTTTGTGTTTGATTTTATTTCAAACCCCAAATTGATATCTGTCAAATTTAAACGGTTTAAGTTGGATATGTGTGGTTTATTTTCAGCTTAAGTTGTTCGAAAAAGACGCATCGTCACAAAATATCTAGCGAATTGGTAACTATGAAGAAAGGATAGAAGCTTTCTTAAAGAGTGGGAAACTCAACACTGATATTCCCAGTGGCAGACTTCTTCTCCATAGTGGCAATCACTGGATGAAGAAGCCTGTAGATCACATTAGAACCATCCAAAGGACCGATACTGCTGGAGGCAGCCACCTCTACCATCAAACCAGGATCTGCACCTGTAAAGGAAAGGGAAGTAAACATAACTTTATTATGCATGAATCAAATAATAATCTAAATGAGAATACTAACCAATTTTCTTTCTTACCTGATAAGGGCGGAAACTACCGCTCTCACAACCAATATGATTTCGTGGATAATCCCCTGCAAATGGAAATTTTTTTGCAACTTGACATCAATAATCGGATAATCGATGAGGATCTTTATAGAAGCAAAATTAACAACCATATTTATCACTTATCTTTTTGGGAAAGGGGCGACAGCAAGCTTCAAGAACAAGGGAACCTTACTACAATTGATCGTGATACTCTAGAGAACTCAGATCAGAGATTATCAGATCAAAGCAGCAAATTTCGAAAGCAAAAGGAGCCGGTTTTGACCAATCAGAAATTCAAAAGAAGATTACTACAATTGATCGTGTTTCTTTAGAGAAC
This sequence comes from Allium fistulosum, assembly GCA_030737815.1. Lineage (NCBI taxonomy): Eukaryota > Viridiplantae > Streptophyta > Magnoliopsida > Asparagales > Amaryllidaceae > Allium > Allium fistulosum. The sequence goes on from CM060902.1 coordinate 757,866,672, forward strand.
CTAAATCGAAGATTATCATATCAAAGCAGCAATCTTCGAAAGCAAAAGGAGTCTCTTTTGACCATATTTGTAGCTTAGTTTTTCTCCCAATTAATTCTCATATTAACGAGAATAGAGATAGCAGAGTGAAAGCAACTCCCTAGAAACCTCCGTTATTAATCGATTCTACAAAGTCATCGATTAGTTCTCTAAATCGAGATCTGAGGGCTTCTTTGTTTGGGTAGATGAGAAATGTAATGTGTCGGCTAGGGCTTGTTATGAGTTATTTGTTATGTTTATTGAGTCGGGTAGGGTTATATTACCCTATATCTTAATGGGCTTTGGGCCTTTATTATTTACTTTTTTCAAAAAAAAAGTTCCAAGTACTGTTGAGCTTATACGTAAACATCATGTAATTTAAGCATCAATTGACACCATGCTTCTTTGATATTACAGTTTTGCCCTAACACCATCATGAAATGTATGCATTTACAATTGCTAGCGCAATTACAAGCAAATCTTGGAGAATCCCATAGTATTTTGCCTTAAAAATGAAATAAAATTATATGATCAAATGCATATATTGGTATAAATTTAGCATTCAAGATAATTCATGTTCCATCAAAGATGAAATTTAGAGTTAAACATCATTATAATACAAAAACTTCAAATACGAAGTCATAAACCCAAAATAAATGATGTATTAGTTTGCAAAATAGTAAATTATATCATAACATGACCATACATTCTTGTCAAATATCTAGATTGATTGTGAAAATAGTACATAATAACACATCAATAACATGTCATAAACAAATTCAGGAGAAAAATGTATTAATACCTGAGCATTAGGAAGGTATAACAACAAAAAAATAAAATCAATAACATAATTTGAGACACTGACACTAAATGCAATAACTCAAGGACTAATGGTAGCGTGTGGATTAGGATAAATCAAAGTAAAGTTGGATTATTCCAAGAAAAAATAAACTTAGTACAACCTTCTCCTCCTCCCTTTATTGGACTAAAAAGCTAACTCAACATCTTCTTTAGTAAGAACGGTTAAAAGTGCAAAACATGCATCCAAATGACTTGTGAAACACCATTATAAGATTATGTTCCTTAAAATCACTAAGCGAAGTTATAAGTGCAGGTTACATATTTGTATAAAAAGGTTATGTACTTAAATAATCTATAAATTAGACCAAGCAATTACATATCCACTACTGCAAACCCATGTTACGCACACGGTGTTTGTGACAGTATATATTACATATTTAATATAGAAAAAATTAGCAAAAGTGCAATATCTAACAAATACATATCAAAAGATTCACAGTGCAATGTAATGTACATTATATTTTTGTAGGAAAAGACAAGAGGAAATTTGCACAGAGGCCATACTTATAGCATGTGCTTAAAATTTAGTTCCTATTATTTATTCTATTAAAAAGGGTAATCTTTTTCAAGATGAGGCCCTAAATTTAGAAAATATCTATACATTGTATATTTGGATGGACAAGTATATCCTTCGTTTAAAAAACATTGATTAGGTCAATTAAGGGGCCATTTATTATTTAATTAAATTCATCCTTTTAAGAAACATTGACCAAGTAAATTAAACCGAACCACTTGAATCTCACATAGCATTCTTCTCTTCACTTTGTATGCATCTTTCTCTTCTAATATAAAAAAACGTTTTTTTCTTCTTTGTACACATCTTTATTTTGTAATAAAAAAACTTTTTCTTGCATTTTAGTATATCTTTCTCTTCTATTAATAAAAAAAATTCTTTTCTTGTGCAAAATAAAAAAAGAAGAAGTAAACTTGCATCTTTCTCTTATAATTTGCTCAAATTCTATTAATAGTACAGAAGGTGATAAAAGTTCTACAAACCTCAAGTTAATTTTCTAATTTCAATCATATTAGAAATATCTAATTTGTGGAGTAGGTATGAGCAATAATGGAAGTTCAAATGGATGAAAGGTAATTTATATCTTTTATAGCTTCTTTCTATATTTATTTTTAGGAATATACAATTCTAAGTTGGTCCATACTAATTATATTTTATTTCTAAAGTTCCATTTTTGTAAACTTAGAATACACCTTCTTACATTAAATTGAAATAGGGTTTTGATTTATAGTATTACATTGTAGTAACATTCTTGATTTTTTTTTAATATATCAGTTTTGAAAACGATGCATTAAAGTACTAGTTCTTAGAATGATACGTTATTGTTTCGATTCTGAAAATGATATATTAATGTATCGGTTTTGGAAATAATACGATACATTATTGTATGAGTTTTAAAAACAATACATTACTATATCGGTTCTGAAAATGATACATTACTGTATCAGTTTTGAAAAGTATACAATACTGTATTGGTTATGGAAAAGATACAGTATTGTATCCATTTTAAGATATCAGACTTTTAGAAGTTTTTTAAATAAAGTCGTTGGTTATCAATGTATCATATCTAAAATTGTTATATATTGTAATGCTATTAATAGTCTTCAAAATATCATTGATCTTTTGAAAACGACTGTTTTTAATCATGGTATTTTGCCTACTTAATTATTTATGTATGTAAAATAGTTTAAATGTTAAACTATGTAATATTAATTATTTAATTTTTTTTACCTCAAATTCAAATACAATACTGCTAAACTTGATAAATATATGTATGTATATCAATGCTTTAATACTACGAACAGGTTAATGTTTAATTTTGGATAACATATTTATGTTTTACGATTAATAAGAGTTTTCTTATTGTACAGACTTGCACCAGAAATTGGTATTGGTAGTAATGTGCAGGTTTTATTTCTTAGAGGAGAGTGTAGCAAAAGTTCAATCGTCTCTATTGACTATGAAATTTATAAAATGAAGAAAATGTTATGTCACTTTTGGTCAGATTTAATCCCTAACACCATTGAGCTTTCTTATTCTATCGAGTCAAAAGGACTATTATAGAAAAAACAAAGAATTACAGTCAATTTTATTGTTTTGTAGTCACAGAAAAGAATAATATTTGGTTTTAAATGTTTGTTCTAAGAAAGCAGTTGCTACAGATTTGAGCTATGGTAGGACTTCAATTACATTCTGTGACGCCCCACCTCTATACCCACGCTAGCCAAGAACGGTGTAATGTTTTCAACTAGCCCAGAGAATAAGGCTGTTGAGGAGCGACCATCCATGTAACTTCTTTGAGCGAGCACCGATATGTCAGAAAGTATGGAATGAACTTCATTTAAGGAGGAAGTCCGACATACCGATACAAACCCAAAGCTATCACACAGTGGCTATAAATAATCTTCGGAAACAAACATAGAAATAAACATAACATAAATCAGTCATAGACATCCATATCACAAAGGCGGAAAAAGATATGAATATATATAACACATGAAAGTGTACATCAGAGTAGTGGTCAGAAAGATCCACGATAATACAAAAGAATAGCAACACGTGCTATACAAAAGAATAAGTACACTACATAGAGTCTATATCTCAAATGTGTACATAAAAAAACTACTAATCTAAGTAGTTAGCCAAAAGTCAGAATAATAGATCCCTAGGAAGAAGTCAAGCAGAAGCACATGTAACATCTCGGTCTGACCCGAGTATTATTTATAAGAAAATAATAAACGGATCAGTCTAGCTATAAATATCAGATGATATGGAATAAAGTAAAAGGCATGACATGAACATGTAATAACCATAGTGGCATACTACTATAAGTATGTAATTGAAAATCGACAAGAGATTAATCAATATCACAAGAATCTTCTCAAAGATGAAATAGGGTATCATACCCTAAACTTGTATTCATAACAAGTCAATGACACACAAATTCACCAATGCACAAAAATTGATATCATATCAATGAATATCATGAAAATTGGTGAAGCATAAATTCCATAAATCAACACACAAAATCCAGAAATCACATAAAAAGGGGGGAGGCCTATCACAAGAACGGGAGCATGAAAACTCACCAACACGTGTAACACAAGAACGAGAAGCTATCTCATGGAAGCTATCCATTAAATTTTGACACACGAACGGCCCGAAGACCATGGGGCGCTACCCCACATATGTGATGGTGAAACATCACACACACGGGGTTTAGTCTCCCTCGTAGACAAAGAGACATCACACAATTGCTAGTCTAAATGAAATCACAAAAATGAACGTCATGATCATCAAGAAGTGTCAATCACACCAAGCTAGTAAATATATGAGTTTAGTTTCATGTCCCATAACCACTTGCTTAACTTAAATATTTACGAACAAGCTGTGAATCTTCACTAGAAAATTGTCACAAAAGGGTTCAATCGAACAAGTCCAAGAGCTAACCGACGAAGGGAACGCGAGCGTTTCATACCACTCGTTTTACTAAGTCGTTTAATTCGATTTCTCATCCGAGTCAAGTAAAGGCTTGTATATACTAATAGATTAGAAAACAGTTTAGGAAAAGAGCTTTCGTAATAAAATAGAGTTGAAATCGTTTTGATGAAAGAGTTTTGATATTTACTACTAGTGTTGAAACCTTCATATTTTTAAAGTGACAAACACAAAAATGATTGTAGAACAATCAATCACAGAAATTCACATACGAAGATGTGAATAAAATCCAAGGAAATCAGCTCAAAATACATTAAAGTGGAAGTTATGTTGAATGTTTTTCAGATAAGATCCCCTACGGAGGGGGGTCCAGGGAGGTGGCAACCCCCAAGGTGGGGGTGCGGGGGCAACACCCCCGCTACGAGGTTCGACCTAGCGACACAGTGTGTTGAGCAACCTAACGAGGTCAATGTTGAGCGACCTAACGGGGTCCAGCGACCTAAGTTTAAAAAGGTGGGCGACTTAACAAAGTGGCCGAGCGACCTACGAGCTAGCGACTGAAGCACGGCGAGCGACCTACGACCTAACGTAGCCGCGACCTAGTACCTCCGAGTGATGTAAGGTCGGAAACGACCTAACGACCTAGAGTTGCTTCGACTTAGTACTGCCAAGTGAAATAAGGTCGGAAGCGACCTAATGACCTATTTCCATGCGACCTAAGCCAGAATGAGCTATAAGCAGGCGGCGACTTTTCCACGCGAACGGCCTACGACCTAGCGACCTAACGAAGGCAGTGCAACCTAAACGTAGGAATTCGCCAAGAACGCTAGAAATTGGAGTTTTTCGCCAATCCAATCCAAACCAAATGAAAATATGCATGCTAAGGTGATAGGAATTCCTTTCCAATAGTCCAAGATAGTTATAGACAAGAATGTGAGATAAAAATCTCACCTTTTCACTAAAATGGATGAAGATGGAGCTTGAAAGCAAGGAGAAGCAATCCAAAGCTTGAATCCAATATCTTCTACTTGAATTTGGAGTGGAATGTTGGATTTGCAATTGAATTTGAGTTTGGAGTTTTTAATTTCACATTCCCTCCACCATTTTTGAAGAAGCTTAGATGTTTTAGCAAAGAGTGAAGTTATGAAGGGAAGAGGGTTGGGTTGAGCTAAAGAAGGTGCAGTCCAAACCAAAGTCACAAGCGGGAAAAAGTAGCGAGAATTCCACTAACTCCAAACATATCGAAGTTTACACTAAAAAAGATCGCAAACGTCATTTTGAACTCAATGGAGGTGGTCTCGAGTCCTAATTTGACCGTATGCAAAAAGTAGCTTTTCGGACTAACATCCGACTGACGATAAAATATTTAAATAAAATATTTAAATAGAAAATCGATAAATATGCGAGTTGTTACACGTTCTGTGCTTCAATCATACTACTACAATGAAAGAGCTATTGTGAAAAGACAATAAAGCAGAAATTATTACAGGTATTGTTCAAACATTTTCTAGTGCAAATGAATTTAGAGATTTTCTGAAAGTCTGCCCATGCAAACATGGACTCACTTTCAAATATAGTACAAATGCTCCAAGTAAAATAACGGTAGTGTGCTCAAGATGGGATGATCTTAATTGTAAATTCAAAATACATGCATCGGCTCTTCGTAAGCAATTGGATCATTTCATAATTAAAACAATGGTCAACAAACATGATTGTGGAACTAGTGTAATTAATGTTCACAACCCACAGGTAATTTTTTTTAATTTGAAGCATTTTTAAGAAAAAAAGTTTAGCAATAATGATAGTGATATCCACAGTTTTTGATATTGACTAGTTAACAATGATTAATTATGATATGTACAAATAGAAGTATTTGAATTTAGATACATATGTGTGTCATTGTTACATCTTACAAAGTTTGTATTATTAATTTTCAGGTTTCATCTAAATTCGTAAAGTCCTTGGTTATTGATCAGATACGAGATGAGCTTATGGAAAAAACTAAAGATATCATTAGCCAATTTAGATAAGAGTATAATATAAACCTTAGCTACTATTTTGCTTATTTGAGGGAAAAGCTTGCAATTGAACATATTCATGGTGATGACAGAAAAACATATAATGACAGTATGGTTTTTTAAAAGAGGTTACGAATACAAATCATTGCAGTCATGTTAATATTCAAGTTAATCCAGAAACTAATCAATTTGAGAGGTGTTTTATTGGATTCGATGCTTGTAAATCAGGTTTTAAACATTATCGTCCTATGATATATTTAGATGGAACATTTTTGAAAGGAAGACCTGGATGTATTCTATCTGCAACAGCAAAAAATGGCAACCAAGGTATTAACTCAATCTAGTTGATCGTGAATACAGGTATGAATACTGCTTCATGTATATATTAGTTAGTATCATTCATTTTAGCTTATATTGATAATAATTATTTTCACATCCATTGTGATTATGATACCTACAAATATCAATAATAGTTTTTACTTGATACATATAAGTCTCATTATTTGTTCCATTTGATACTTATATGTACCTTTATTCTTTTCCTCTTTATTTTTCCATAATCCACTACAAATATTTTTTGTAGTTTTTACCCAGTGGCAATGGCAATTGTTTCAGGAGAGGCACAAACTATTGGTCTTAGTTTCTAGAACAATTGAAAATTATGTTAGAAGAAGATAGAGCTTTAGTATTTATTTAAGATAAACATATTGGACTTCTGGCTAGTGTTCCTCGTTTATGTCCTTCTTCGTCCCACTTGACATGTGTGTATCATATGAAAAAATTTAGAAGCAAAACTTGGCGGACATTGTAAGAAGAATTGGTTAATTAACTATTTCTTCCATTTGATGAATAATCTTCAATTCACGAATTCCGTAATTTAATGATGCCTCTATATGATAACGGTGGTGATATTGTTTCAGATTTTCTTAAGGATGCTCCTTATTTACTATGGTCAAATATATATTTTACGGGTAAAAGATATGGTGAGCTATTTTCAAATATTGCTGAAAGTATTAATGCATGGATTTTGCTAGAGAAATTTCTTCCAGTTACTGCTTGTCTAGATGCTATAAGGAAAAGAATGGTGGAAATGATATCAAGACGTAGAGAAGATTTTCATCGTTGGGATACTAGACTTTGTCCTGTTATGGAAAGTCGAATGACTATTGTAATGATCCGGAATTTTCACCACTTTGATTGACGAATATTTAATTAATTTTAAATATTCAATATATAGGTTTTATAATGAAAATTAAACTCTTTTGAATAATAAATAATGATGGTGAAATAGTTTTTCAAATTTGTTTACAAAAATATTTAGTTCGAAAAAAGATCGAAGATGTGACCGGAATTCATTTTTTGAATTTTCAATTTTTTGTCGGTTAAAAGTTATCGAAAATGTTGTAATCAAAATAGCATAAGTTTATACACATTCATTCAGAAATAAATTAGGATATGTATGTATTCATGTATGCATTAGTTAAGTGTATGTATGTATACATATATATACTTAAGATAATATAATATAAAAATTAGATAAAAGTAAGCATCACATCATGGAAACATGTTTAAACATTAAGTACATGCATTTATGCAATTTTGGCATTGATTAGAAAGGGGAGGAGGCTATGGTGGCGTGAGTATAATGGGATGGAAGATTAGTGATGAGGTGGAAGCATATGAATGGGAGTAGACACTTCTTTATGTATTTTATATAAAGTTTTTTTTCCATTTTCTTTTTCCTTATTCTTTTCACTTTTTCTATTTTTCAAAAGTCTTCATCTTCCTAAAAGGTTTTCCAAAACCTTTTAATGGCTTTGTTCATAATTTTATGTTTTTAAAAATCGAAGTTTAATATTTTAAACTGATTTCAAATTTGTTTAATATCCTCCTTTTCATTTTAAAAACTTCTCCATTTTTCTCCTACTTCATTTGGTCATAACATCCTTTATAGTACTCCAAATCAAGATTTTATTTTTCTCAAACCAAATAGAATTCCTATGGCTATAACTTTTATTTGAATCACATTTTTAAATTTCTAATATTTTTGGGTTAAAATTGCATTTCTTTCTAACTCATTTTCGGACCCATATTATCAAGGCCAAAAATATCACTCTTTTTTTTACCATATCTCCCTCAAAACCAATTCAAATTAAGTCATTCTTTTCTTGTAATGATAGAGAAAATAATTTTCAAGAACTTTTCTTTTGAGCATTTTTTAAAATTCCGAGAGTAACATGGCCAAAATCGAAGAGAAAATGACCCATTTTCGAGTTGATTTTGTGGTTTTCCAAGCTTTACAAGTTCTAAAGCATTTCAAGTTTTCAAAGATTTTAGGTGAGTAAAGTTTTTATATCTTGTTGGAAAGATGTGATATTTAGTCATTTATTATTGTATGGTGATATATTGGTTTAGTTGATGAGCTATTATGTTGGTTGATTGGTTATGTGGATGTTTACTTGAAATTAGTAAGTTAGATTTGTGATTTGAAGGTTAAATGTTAGCTATAGATGTAAAAGTAGAATTTTGATTATGTTTGGATTTGGAATATGTAAATGTTGTTATCGATATGTTTGTATGTTTGTTTTCTAAGGAAAGTTAGCACTTTGTTTAGGTTATCGACGAAGAATTCTTTTGTGAAAATACGAGCTTTGATTTTAAAAAGCAAACTATATATATATTAAAGGTAGAAACTTTGTTAGTTTCAAAATACTTACCTTGGGGTCTAAAAGGTTAGAAAGTTTTCAAGTGTAAGATTTTCAAAGAAGAAAGTAAGAAAACATTTTTAAGTTATGGCAACCATAGCGATACGCTATAAATGCAGTTTCGCTTAAAAATCCGATTTTACAAAATTTAGTTATTTTAACTTAAAGTGTTTTGAAATTGTTTTATAAACTTACTAAAAATGTTTTAGAAATTTAATTAAGTTTTAATAATTAATTATTAATTAATTAAGCTTGGTAATTAATAATTAATTAAGTATTAAACAAGGTTCGGTAACCTTAATTAAATAAGGATTAGTTACTAGTTAAATATGCTTTAAAACAAATATTAATCTTTACTTAATTATGAGTTAAGTATATAATTTATTTTTAATTAATTATTAATCAAATATAAGGTCAATTATTTATTTAATTAATTAAGTGTTTATTATTTTTAATGATAAATTAATTAAGGTTTTAATTTAAAATATTTATTTATTAAAGGTTTAATTTATTATTTAAATTTTAATTAAAAGATTATTAAATTGATTAATTGAGATTAATTAATAGTAACAATTAATAAAGGTTTTAAATTATTATTTAATAATTAATAAAAGATTAATTGAGGGTTAAATTTATAGATAACTTATTTATTAAAGGCTTAATTATTTATTAATTTATAATTAAATTAAGTTCAAATTTAATAAAGATTAATTATGAATTAATAAAAAGTTTAACTTTTGATTAATAATTTTAAAAGGGAGTTTTGAGTTCTAAATCCTTTGTTTCGAGAATCAAATTGTTTTAAAGGTACTTCTTTTCCAAAGATGGTTTTGAACACAAGGGATTCAAATGCCGATACCATTAAGTATATAAACAATTGTGAATGAGTTATGTAAATGGTTTGATTATGTGGACATGTATTAGCGGAATAAATCCCCATTCTGCTATAAGTTGATTGTTTCGGCATTTGTTAGTAGAATAAATCCCTGTTCTGCTATAATGTAATTATTTATTGTGTGGACATATGTTAGTTGAATAAATTCCCATTTTGTTATAAGCAGTGAATTGTTTGAACATCTATTTAGGAGGACAAATCACCATCGTTCTATTATGTTATTTGGACATGTATGTGCTAGTTGAGTTGTATTGACATGTTATTCCCTGATTTGGATAATTGCATTTACATATATATTGACTTATGTAAATAAATGGTTAAGTCACTTGAAAGTGACATTAATGTTAAATGGTAACTTAAATTACTACCATTGGGATTGCTAAGCCTCCTTTTGAAATTATAAAGTATGATTTTGAATTAACTTCAATTCTTTAATCAATTTTGGGGTTTAAGGTTTATAAATGATTTTTCAAGTTATATTATTATTTTACAAGGTATTTATAAATAATAACTTGTTTATAAATTTGGGTTTTACTAAGTAAAAAGGTTTATTTAAAGTGATTTAAAAGGATGAGTTGAAAAAGATATTTCGTAAAGGATTTTTCTTAAATAAGATTTATCAAAGGAGTTTTAAATGCGGAAATGTTTTATAAATGATTTTAGAGGTTTGTAAAGAGGTTTTGTAAATTGACTTGTAGACTTATAAAAGTGTTTTATAAGATTTTGGAGATTTATAAAGATATTTAAATGTCAAGTGAGCTTTTAAAAGGGAATTTTTTTATAAAGGATAAGTGATTGGTTTATAATAAGTAATGTTTTCAAAAGGAATTTGAAAAGACAGTATTTTCCAAATGTTTTGATAATATATTTATACAGTTGAGATAAGTATATAAATGTTTGTCTAAGCATAACAGGATGTAAAGGGTTTGGGAATAGTGTTTTGTAAAGATCTTTTGATCTAATGTTTATAAAGTGATTTTAATTAATTAAAGATTAACTAAATAAGTCTTAGTGGATTCTATATAGAATTAAATCAATGTTTGAATGATTGTTTATTTGATAGTTAAATAACCGGTTATCAAACCTGGACCAAAACGTAACTTTGGAAATATTTAGGTGAAACACGTGAGTTATATGCCACGGTCATCCCCAATGATGTTGTACTGTGCTTATAAATCCCGTTTCATTCTTCTAGGATAAATGATAAGGAAATCCATCCAATAAAAGTAAGTAGGCGATCTCTGCTCTTATCCTTGTCTATTTATTTCCTAAAGAACTGGGGTTGAGTTTACCGGAAATTATCGAAAGTTGTTTCAAGGAGACCGAGATCAGATATGTTACCCGAAAACCACTTCGATCCAACTCAAGTGTTTCGACTTGAAGACATCTTAAAGAATATGGAATTGAAGATAGAGCTTTGAAGTGCAAGGGCTATTTGCTATTAATCCTGTGAGGGATTCCCCAAAAAGGATGTAATAGAATTAGTGCCTTCGGTTTCGTTCAGTCCCAGAACGAATGTAACGAACTGAAATTTTCGATCTTTGAAATCGACATCAATACTTTCACTGTATAGCATGTCGAATATTCAAGTGCCGGAAATACCGATTACTATGGATAAAGAAGAAGAAGAGATAGAAGAAATAGAAAACAACACATAGAATCTCACAAATCACAGCGGAACAATATATGGTAGATAAATACAAATCTTTATATAAAAAGAAACTGTAACTATTATTATACATTCAATCATCATAGTACAACAGTCATCGTAGCAATCTGGACAGTTATAATAACTTGTCCTCACAAGTACTGAATATATAGTTTAACAAACATAGCTGGAAATGTAACGCCCTACTCCGAGACCCACATTAGCAAAGAATATTACAAGGTAACACCGTCTGCTAATGCGGAGAATAGAGCTGGTTAGGAGCGACCATCTATAGCCTTGTCTTAATTATCTATTGAATACGCCGACAATGCTACTTCTTACTTAAATGGATCGCCATATCCAATAAATACTTAATACAAATCCATACGTGGCTGAAGGATCTATCAGAATAAAATATAACAACTCAAATGTAATACACATCACATAACAGAAGATCATCACATACATTTACACATATACAGATACATTACAGAGTTTACAAAATGAGACATGTCAAGTGGTAAAGAACACCACAATATACAGACAAGTCAATAGAATACATGTCAGATTTATAGACAAAAAGGACTACACAAAAAGAAGCTAGCGGAATAGTCCATGCGAAAGCAAAATAGGCTAAGTCCAAAGTACCTAACCTGAAACATTTCGGTCTGACCCGAGTATAAAATACACGGGTCAGTCTAGCTACACAAATCAGTTAGATATACTAAATGATAATGAACATACAAGATCATAAAGTACCATAAATATCTCCAAAAGAGATGCCCAAATCATCTAACATAAGATGAATCATAACAAGCCTCATATCATAGGCAACTCAAATAAACCAAGGATATCATATCCCAAAACAAGCCAAAAGGCAAATAACAAATACCAACAAAGGTACACAAGTTTCCACAAGGTAATCGCTATGTATCGAGTGGTTCCAAGAACCTACCCCGAAAGGCGATACTTTAGGTAAATATAATTGTAAGAGAAACAAAAGATGCTCGAGCTCAGTACTGTATAACAAGGATCTATACGCCCGAAGGCAACGCCCAAAGGCAACAAACCGTAGTGGTGGTACTGGATACCACTGTCCGGCGGAATGTGTCACAACTCTCAGAAAGGAACCCGAAAAATGTTAACGTGAGTCCCATACCACACGTTCGCACTAAATGGTTTACTAACCGTTAGTTAATTTCACACTCAAAGCAGTACAAAGTTCACCTCATCTCATCGGTAAACTAGACCCAAAGGTCAAAACGGTCCAACGAATAGATTAGGAATTAACTGAAAAGATGAACACACGTGTTCATAGCACGCGTTTTATCTAATCATTCAATTCTCCTCCCTCTTCGCTCGAAGTGCAAAAAAGTGTGTTTTAAATAGAAATTATAAATCGGAGAAATGAGTTTTTAATACAATTTAAAAGAATCATTTTATAAAAACTCGTGTACGAAGTCAAAAAGGGATCATCAAATTCAAAAATGCAATAACGACTAATTAGATCGACACGAATCGATCGAAATTGGAAAACCAAGGCAAAACAACAAATAGGCTAAGACAAGCAGGTCAGTCGACTGAACCAGGGGGTCAGTCGACTGGACCAGTGCCTGGAAACTTTTTGTTTCCAGGTCAGTCGACTGACCCAGGGTGTCAGTCGACTGACACAGAGGCAAGGAATATATGTCCCCTCAGGTCAGTCGACTGAACCTAGAGGTCAGTCGACTAAACCTAGAGGTCAGTCGACTGATACAGGGGCAGAATGTTTTCTGCCCCCCTGGTTCAGTCGACTGACCTACTGGTTCAGTCGACTGAACCTGCTTTCTGGGCAGAAACAGTCTAACCCCCCCAATGGGGAAAACGCGATAACATGGAACAGGAGCGACGAGCGAGCGACCACGGCCATGGACTAACATCAAGCGACAACCCGGCCTTGTATGGCCCTCCGAAACACTCCGATAACGTGTTCAAACATCAAAGAATGGATTTTCACAAAATTGGATTCCAAAAACCAAAAATTGGACAATTCACCGAATCGATCCAAATCGAACACAAATGAACATGAATTTATGTTGGGAATTCTTACCCAACAACAACAAAAGCAATAAGCTTAGATGTGAGTCCAAAAATCTCACCTTTAAACTCAAAAACAAATGATAAGAAGCCCAAACACAAGGAAAAGATCAACCACTCTTCACTTCAACTCTTCAAGCTTCAATCTAAGATCAAAACAAGTATTTCCTAAATTAGGGTTTAGAAATTTTATGAAATCGAAGAGGAATTGAGATGGAGAAGGAGGAAAGAAGGCTTACCTAAGCTTCTTTGCGAATTTGGAGCAAGAATTGGAGTTTGCAATCGAATCTAGGGCTTGGAATTTCTAATTCCTCTTCTCTTCCCCCATTTTCAGTTGTGCTAGAGAAAAAGAAATGAAATGAGAATGAATGGATGAAGAGAGGGCTGAATTAAGGCATAGAATGAGTTGGGTGAAACCCAAACCCAAAAGCCCACTAGAAAATAGCAAAATTCAACTTACTCCAAACATATCGAAGCTTATACTCAAAAAAGTCGCAAACACCATTTTGGACTCAATGGAAGTGGTCCCGAGTCCTAATTCGACCATTTGCAAAAAGTAGCATTTCGGACTTAAATCTGACTAACGACGCTATATTTAAATAAAATTTTTAAATATAAAATCGTAAAATATGTGTGTTGTTACAAATCTCCCCTTCTTAACAAAATTGCGTCCACGCAATTCCTAGAGAAGAATTTGTAACAACTACATACTTACATCACCCAAAAAGAAAATAAAATAAAATAAAATAAGCTTGAGATAAAAAGATATTCTCACCATTGCGAAGCAAAGATAGAAAACCCGGATAGGATCGCTCGATAAACTCTCTGGTTTCCCAAGTACAGTCATTGGGATTAGCGGACCATTGAACTTTAATGAGCGGCATGTCCTTGTTTCGAAGGTGTCTCACCTCCGTGGCAAGTATGCGAATAGGCTGCTGTACAATAGATAAATCTGGTGAGATCTCAAGCCCTTGCAAATCAGGAGAGTCAATAACAGAATCTGATTCTCGAAGACACTTCCGAAGCTGAGAGACGTGAAACACGTTGTGAACTCCGGATAGATGAGCTGGAAGTGAAACTCTATAAGCCACAGGGCCAATACGTTCAGTAATAGGAAATGGTCCTACAAAGCGAGGAGCCAATTTCCCTGTCACACTGAAGCGCATAACCCCTTTCAAAGGAGAAACACGAATAAAGACGAGATCACCAACCGAGAACTCGAGAGGCTTCCTACGGTTATCCGCGTAGGATTTCTGGCGGCTTTGTGCATCTTTCATTCTTTGACGAATAAGATTAATCTTCTCAGAAGAATCATGAACAAACTCTGGGCCAAGAATAAGCTTCTCCCCAGATTCCAACCAACAAGAAGGTGATCGACATGGCCTTCCGTATAAGGCTTCGAAAGGAGCCATACCGATACTGGACTGAAAACTGTTGTTGTAGGAGAACTCTACAACGGGTAGATGATCCTCCCAACTACCTCCGAAATCAAGAATACAAACACGGAGGAGATCCTCCAAGATACGATTCACCCGTTCAATCTGTCCATCAGACTGTGGATGATAAGCTGTGCTGAAATTAAGCTTTGTTCCTAAAAATTGCTGAAGACTCTGCCAGAAATGACTAGTGAATAAAGGATCACGGTCACTCACAATCAAACTAGGAACACCGTGAAGTCTCATGATTTCCTTGATAAATAACTTAGCCAAAAGAGAAGCAGTCCTATTAGATTTAATAGGAATAAAATGAGCTGACTTGGTGAGGCGATCAACAATAACCCAAATGCTAGAATGGCCCGATCTCGTACGAGGTAGGCCATCAATGAAATCCATCGAAATTTGATCCCATTTCCACAATGGAATCTTTAGAGGCTAAAGGAGACCAGAAGGGCGCGGATGTTCGGCTTTAATACGTTGACAAGTCATGCAATTACTTACATAACTCACCACATCGCGCTTCATTCCTTCCCAATAATAAAGGCGATGCATATCAGCATACATCTTACTACTGCCGGGATGAATAGTATACTTAGACCGATGATAGTCATCCAGAATGTCATGCCTATGTGCAGAATCAGAAGGCACAACAAGACGGTCCTTCTTGCGAAGACACCCATGAAAATCAATGCTAAAATCCCGCAACGCCTCATCACGGGATTCAGTCTCACACAGCTGAATAAGATGCACAAGATCAGGATCACACCGCTGAGCTTCGGCAATACGATCCAATAAAGAGGGTCGAGCTTCCAAACTGAATAATGCTACCTGAGAATCAGAGGATGGAGCTCGACCACGAATATCACAAAAAGATAAAGTCTCAAGAATATCCCATTCGGCAAGCATCATAGAAATGACAGCCGAATGTCTGCGACTAAGCGCATTAGCAACACGATTACCCTTACCAGGGGTATATTGGATATCAAAGTCATAGGAGGCAAGAAACTCGAGCCAATGTTGTTGCCTCATATTGAGTTCCTTCTGAGTGAACAAATACTTCAAGGATTTATGATCGGTATAGAGAATGAAGCGCTCGCCTAATAAATAGTGTCGCCAAATCTTCAAGGCGAAGACAATGTCAGCTAACTCAAGATCATGAGTGGCATAGCGAACTTCATTTGGACGCAGTTCCCTAGAAGCATAAGCAACTACCCGATCCTTCTGCATAAGCACGGCACCGAGACCACTACCACAAGCATCGGTGTAAACTACAAGATCATGATTCCCCTCGGGAACCATGAGAATAGGAGCATTAGTGAGAAGTTCCTTTAATGTCTGAAAGGAAGCTTCACACTTGTCGGACCAAATATAACGAATGCCTTTCCGAGTAAGGCTGGTGAGAGGAAGCACAACACGGGAAAAATCCTTAATGAACCGATGGTAATAACCCGCCAATCCAAGGAAACTACGAACCTCATGAACATTCTCAGGCCTCTTCCAATTCTGGATAGCTTCGATCTTTGAGGGATCGATCGAAATGCCGTCGGAAGATACAACATGGCCTAAGAACTTAACCTTATTCTCCCAAAAATGGCACTTGGAGAATTTGGATTTAAGCTGATGGTGACGAAGAGTACTCAAGACAATTCTCAAGTGATTAGCATGCTCGGCTTTAGATTTAGAATAAACAAGAATGTTGTCAATGAACACAAGGACGAACTTATCGAGATATTCCTGGAATACTCAATTCATAAGATCAACAAAGAAAGCCGGGGCATTCGTCAAACCGAACGGCATAACGAGCCACTCGAAAGAACCATATCGAGTGCGGAAAGCTGTAAGAGGTATGCTATCTTCCGCGACTCGGAGCTGATGAAAACCTGTGGCAAGGTCGAGCTGAGAGAAGACCTTAGCGCCACTCAATAGATCGAACATATCATCGATCCTCGGCAAAGGATACCTATTCCTGATGGTCAACTCGTTAAGCTTGCGATAGTCAATGCAGAGCCTAAGAGTTCCGTCGGACTTTTTCATGAAGATGACCGCGGTACCCCACGGTGAAAAACTGGACTGAATCAACTGTTTGGACTCAAGCTCTAAAAGCTGCTTCTTGAGTTCCTCATTTTCTTTGGTAGACATCCTCGTGGGAGGACGGCCAACTGGCTTCACGCCTGGAATAAGATCAATGCGGAACTCGATCGTCCGCTTGGGTGGCAAACCCGAAACCGGCTAAAAAACATCAGAGAAATCACGAACAATAGGAATATGAGATATATCATCATCATCTCGTGAGTCAAGAGAATATAAGGCCATTTCGGAATTATCCACATTCCGAAGAACAAGTGACAGCTGAGTAGACGAATCTGGATGTCGAAGATATAAAATTCTTTCGCAACAAATAATCCTGGCATCGTATCTCACTAGCCAATCCATACCCAAAATTATATCAAAATCCAAATAAGAAATAACGTGCAGATTCACATGAAAAGAAAAGCCACATAAAACAATCTCAACATCATCACAAAGCATGTTAAGGGTTGCGGATCCCCCAATAGGATTCACAATCCTCAACGAAGTAATCATACAAGAAACATCCAAAGACAAATCATCGACGAGCTTTTTCTGTATGAAAGAATGCGAAGCACCTATATCGAAGAGAAATCGAATACTACGATCATGAAATAAAATATAACCTTCCAAAATAGATGGAGATATACCTCTGGGCTGAGAAGGACCTCCAGAAGCCTTAGCAACATAAAGCTTGCCAGACTTGGCACTAGCAGGAGCAGTAGGGTAGGTGGAAACACGGTGACCTTCCTTCTTGCAATAATGGCAGAAGAGAGGTTTAGGACAAGCTCGAATCATATGATCAGGAGAACCGCAATTGAAACACTTCCGAATGGAAGGTGTTTCAGCAGATTGAGAGTTAGAACCAGATTCAATAGACTTTTTCTTCTTAAAAGGGAGAAATCCCTGCTTATGAAATGGAAACCTCTTCTTATTGGGGTTCTTGCGAACCTCAACATCATCACCACTATCACACTCCTTCTCGATGGCCTCGAGATGAAGTGTCGAATCAACCAACTCCTCAAAAGAAAGCTTAAGCTAGAGCATTAAGGACTTCTTAAGATATTTCTTAAGACCAGAGACAAACTTCAGATTCTTCTTATAAGAAGTGCTAATGAATTCAAGACCATACTTAGATAAGGTCTTGAAAGATGCAACATATTCAGAGATGGAGGATTTCCCTTGCTTCAACTCAAGGAAGCGACGGGCTAATAAAACTTCCTCAGATTCAGGAATGAATTTGAGTTCGAATCGCTCCCTAAACTGAGTCCAAGAAAGAACAGACTCATCAAGTTCGGCTATAAGAAGTTCGTACCAATCAAGGGCACGCTCTTGCAATAAGCTAGAAGTTACAAGAACTCGATCGTGGTCAGAAAGATCCATGCGAGAGAAGATACGCTCACATGTGCGAATCCAAGCTTGGACCTCAAGAACGGACTCGGAGCCTTTGAATGGTTTTCCACCAAGATGAGAAAAATCACTGCACAGGCATGTAAAGGCAGACTTGCGTGGAAGAGATGAACGAATAGGAGCTGGAGGCTGAGTGCTCCTAAACAACTCCAAGAACTGATCGATAGACATATACACGCCATCCGGATGCGAGCCGCTGGATTGCCCAGCATCCGAGCGTAGTCCTCTGCCTCTTCCGGCCATTAGCTGAAAGATAAGATAAAAACAAAGATTATTCACAAGGTAGATATCATTAATTCAATTATGGAATACTACGGAATAAAATGCATTCCTAAACGTATTACCAAAATTCTATCTACCCTAGAGGCACGGAAGGAATAAAAGAACAATGACTCAAAGATTCCTAACATTCGTACTACCCTTTGATGTACCGTAATATGTGTCTCTGTTCTATGTTTATAATATTTTGTTCTGAACTCAGCTCTGATACCAAGCTGTAACACCCCACTCCGAGACCGACATTAGCAAAGAATATTACAAGGTAACACCATTTGCTAATGCAGAGAATAGAGCTAGTTAGGAGCGACCATCTATAGCCTTGTCTTAATTATCTATTGAATACGCCGACAATGCTACTTCTTACTTAAATGGATCGCCATATCCAATAAATACTTAATACAAAGCCATAGGTGGCTGAAGGATCTATCAGAATAAAATATAATAACTCAAATGTAATACACATCACAGAACAGAAGATCATCACATACATTTACACATATACAGATACATTACAGAGTTTACAAAATGAGACATGTCAAGTGGTAAAGAACACCACAATATACAGACAAGTCAATAGAATACATATCAGAGTTATAGACAAAAAGGACTACACAAAAAGAAGCTAGCGGAATAGTCCATGCGGAAGCAAAATAGGCTAAGTCCAAAGTACCTAACCTGAAACATTTCGGTCTGACCCGAGTATAAAATACACGGGTCAGTCTAGCTACACAAATCAGTTAGATATACTAAATGATAATGAACATACTAGATCATAAAGTACCACAAATATCTCCAAAAGAGATGCCCAAATCATCTAACATAAGATGAATCATAACAAGTCTCATATCATAGGCAACTCAAATAAACCAAGGATATTGTATCCCAAAACAAGCCAAAAGGCAAATAACAAATACCAACAAAGGTACACAAGTTTCCACAAGGTAATCGCTATGTATCGAGTGGTTGCAAGAACCTACCTCGAAAGGCGATACTCTAGGGAAACATAATTGTCAGAGAAACAAAAGATGCTCGAGCTCAGTACTGTATAACAAGGATCCATATGCCTGAAGGCAACGCTCGAAGGCAACACCCGAAGGCAACAAACCATAGTGGCGGTACTGGACACCACTGTCCGGCGGAATGTGTCACAACTCTCAGAAAGGAACCCCAAAAATGTTAACGTGAGTCCCATACCACACGTTCGCACTAAACGGTTTACTAACCATTAGTTAATTTCACACTCAAAGCAGTACAAAGTTCACCTCATCTCATCGGTAAACTAGACCCAAAGGTCAAAACGGTCCAACGAATAGATTAGGAATTAACTGAAATGATGAACGCACGTGTTCATAGCACGCGTTTTATCTAATCATTCAATTCTCCTCCTTCTTCGCTCGGAGTGCAAAAGTGTGTGTTTTAAATAGAAACTATAAATCGGAGAAACGAGTTTTTAATACAATTTAAAAGGATCATTTTATAAAATCCCATGTATGAAGTCAAAAAGGGATCATCAAAGTCAAAAATGCAATAACGACTAATTGGATCGACACGAATCGATCGAAATTGGAAAACCAAGGCAAAACAACAAATAGGCTGAGACAAGCAGGTCAGTGGACTGAACCAGGGGGTCAATCGATTGGACCGGTGCATGGAAACTTTTTGTTTCCAAGTCAGTCGACTGACCCAGGGTGTCAGTCGACTGACACAGAGGCAAGGAATATTTGTCCCCCCAGGTCAGTCAACTGAACCCAGAGTTCAGTCGACTGATACAGGGGCAGAATGTTTTCTGCCCCCCTGGTTCAGTCGACTGACCTACTGGTTCAGTCGACTGAACCTGCTTCCTGGGCAGAAACAGTCTAGCTCCCCCCCATGGGGCAAATGCGATAACACGGAATGGGAGCGACCACAGCCACGGACTTACGTTAAGCGACAACCCAGCCTTGTATGGCCCTCCGAAACACTCCGCTAACGTGTTCAAACATCAAAGAATGGATTTTCACAAAATTGGAGTCCAAAAACCGAAAATTAGACAATTCACCGAATCGATCCAAACCGAACACAAATGAACATGAATTTATGTTAGGAATTCTTACCCAACAACAACAAAAGCAATAAGCTTAGATGTGAGTCCAAAAATCTCACCTTTAAACTCAAAAACAAATGATAAGAAGCCCAAACACAAGGAAAAGATCAACCACTCTTCACTTCAACTCTACAAGCTTCAATCTAAGATCAAAACAAGTATTTCCTAAATTAGGGTTTAGGAATTTTCTGAAATCGAAGAGGAATTGAGAGGGAGAAGGAGGAAAGAAGGCTTACCTAAGCTTCTCTTTGAATTTTGGTGCAAGAATTGGAGTTTGCAATCAAATCTAGGGCTTGGAATTTCTAATTCCTCTTCTCTTCCCCCATTTGCAGTTGTCCTAGAGAAAAAGAAATGAAATGAGAATGAATGGATGAAGAGAGGGCTGAGTTAAGGTATAGAATGAGTTGGGTGAAACCCAAACCCAAAAGCCCACTAGAAAATAGCAAAATTCAACTTACTCCAAACATATCGAAGCTTATACTAAAAAAAAGTCGCAAATGCCATTTTGGACTCAATGGAAGTGGTCCCGAGTCCTAATTCGACCGTTTGCAAAAGGTAGCATTTCGGACTTAATCTGACTAACGACGCTATATTTAAATAAAATATTTAAATATAAAATCGTAAAATATGCGGGTTGTTACAGGAAATAACCAAGTTGGTGTAATACACCTGAAATCTTGTAGCTCACCTCTTGAGCTCCATAGCATCCTAACCTGAACCCGTAATACTCGGTCTGACCCTAGCATTATAATAAAATAACACCCGAGTCAGTCTAGAAAACCAGCGTGAGAAAACAAACTCAATTTGAATTTAATTATTTTCAAAAATCCTTTTTGAAAAACAAAGGTATCTTGTAAGACCACGCCACACATAAATATGACGGGTTTTTACCTTACGATAACCAAAACCTTTTATATCAAAATCATCTGATATTATAATAGTGTCAATAGAAAAATAAACTATAGAATAACTGAAATGCTTACATCTCACGTTTCAGCATATTGGTATACAACTAAAACCGTACAACGCTAATTCAAGAATGGATTTCATATAATGACTGGGCACTGGGGTACCACCTATCACGGTACACATCTAGAAAATGTACCAAGATCGAACCTATCGATCCCTGCCAACACAAGACCAGCCTACCCCTTACTGGATAGTATCGAATATGTCATCACCTCGGTTGTTCCCAACCTTTTTACTGAGATCTTATGCACAAGCAATTCATAAATATGTAGATGTATCGTATCTAGAAAGGTGACAACATACCCTAATAGGTGCGACCCACTTAGCCTTGCTGCATCTCCCCTGATTTTCAGTCATTCCCGATTAATGAGGCTTGAGGCTATGTTTTACCTTTTAAAAATTTCACACTTAGAATGCTCATTGCCCTCCAATGACAATGTGCTGATAGCATTCATCCATACAAGTCCGTTCTCGAACTGAATGAAACCAAAGGCACTATTCCTACCACATCCAATTTGGAATCACCCTCAGGATTAGTGTAAAGGACCCTGAAGTCGACCTTCGAAAATCGGCATCCGTACTTCGCTTGTACTCAAAATGCCGTAGATTCAAACGCCGAATCTGGTTCTCCGAAGCTTATAACACACTTAAGTAAATAACAACACAGCGGAAGAAAAGAATAATACACTAATATACAATATCTGATACAATATCTGATACAACAGAGTGATATAATGAATATCAATATACATCAGAGATATGATACAAGAAATAGCAGCGGAAAAGAAAATGATATCATCAGCAGCGGATAGAATGTCTCCAATAGAATGCTCCAAGATAAGCAACGTCAGTCCATGAACTCCAAGAACTGAACCAGCTCCAGATAATCTACTAAACCTGAATATCTGATAAACCCAACTCTAGACTGCCCGTGTGGAAAATGGTGGGCACCCAGAGTTTAGGAAGGGAACAATAAACTCCAGATCAGTCATGGGACTGGTGTGAGCAACAAAACAGTTTATCTTTAAACAACACAAAAGGCTTTTAAACATTGAAACCCGCAATGCTTTTCGAAAATGAAACTATCATAAGGCCTCCTGCCACACACACAATGCAATCGCAGAATTGGAGGAGATTTCTCCTTATGATAGTCAAACATGCTTACTACGCAAAATCAAAACTCTTTTGATATTATTACTAGTGCATAGTGTAGAAAAACATTTTCGAAAATATAATATAAATCTTAGCCAGCATACAACATTTCATCGTATGCCTACTATAGCTACCATGTTCAATAACAGGTTACCGCCACATTCCATGGCAGGTTATACAACTAAAACCGTACAGGGTTCGTATTGTTTCTTTGGGTTTCCAACAAATGATCAGGCTAAGGAACTTCCTTACCGAAATAGAAACGCCTCTGGAAAGACGCCCCGGATCCTAACCGGATCTCTGCAAACAAAAGGCCGACGCTACCTCACGCTGTACAGCTGTAACTAGGTAACTAACACACTGACGCTACCTCACGCTGTACAGCTGTAACTAGGTAACTAACACACAAGTATGTCATCCCCCGGTCGTAACCAACCTTTATCCGAGGATCCTCAATCGCAAATCAACAGCCACAAAGTATAATCAACATAGGTAAAATATCTGGGCTCCATACCATGATATCACCTTTTATCCAGAAGGAAATGACATACCCTAGGGGCGCTACCCCTACAAACCTTTGTCGCAACATTCCTGTTTCGACCATTACCGGGTTGGGAGGCTCGACGAAGTCTCGTCCACAAAGCCACGCTTTTTCACAAAGCCACGCTTTGATCAACAATGATCAATCAGCCCTTCGTATGCCACATTATCAAATTGGGAATGTATCACTAGTAACCATCAACTACATAACCTCTGAGCTCGTACGTCTCAGAGAAGGGTGTTAAACTAAGAGAATAAATTCTCCGCCATCAACAGAAATGTATTTGATAGAAACCAGCTTTACATCTCAAAGTGTAATGTCAGACACACATCCATACAAGTCTGTTCCAGGTTTGAACAGAACTGAAGGCACTTCCGAAGAAGCCCTTGCAAATCCGGGTATTCACAATCCCGATCGGACTTCCCATCACTTAGGGAATCTCTATACGGGGCGCTACTCGGTGCAGAGACAATCGATAGGTCATCCTATCGCTTTCGCAAATACCCGGTCTTCACCACCGGTCTTCAAATGTTATCCATATCGTCGTATCACTATTCGGAATGGGTTGTATGACACAAAGGTCCTCTCCCGGCTAAACCGAATAACGAGCGCAATTAAAAATCATATGGATACTGGGGTCTCAGTTAAATCACAGCTTAAAGCCCAAAACTTTTCATTCGAATGGTAAAACAAATTACCATTTCCAATCTTTTAAATAAAAAGATTCATTTCAAAAACCTTCAATGGTTTAAACAATTTCCACGCTTTTAATCTTTTAAACAAAAAGATTCAATTCACAAAGTTCACCCCGTTCACAAAGATCCATTCATAGATTTTCAAAACAATTTCCATTTCAATTGAATTAACTCGTTAAATCTTTAAATCAAGATTTAACTTATAGCTTTCAAAACTCGTTTCCAAAGATTCATTCATAGTCTTCCAAAACAATTCTATTTCAAGTTGGATTAACTCGTCCGGTCTTTGAATCAAAGACTCATTTCATAGTTTTCAAAACATTTCAATTTCATTTCAAACTTGAAATTCTTTCAACACAAATTGGAAGTTCATTACTTATGTGAAAGCTTTTACTATTTGAAAATAAATAGTTTCGTTTCAGAAAAATCCAGTTATATTTACACGAGTTAAAACCCTTGAAATAAATTCAAATTCCCAAATCAATATCTTTAAAATGGTTTAACCCATATATAACTTGTACAACATCTTTAATCCCTAGTTTCAAATCATAGAATTCAATTTCAAACTTGAATTCAAATTTAAATCAAATTATTTAAATTTTCAAAACTCGATCAAGTTATTCTAAATAACTTTTATCTTTGAAATCCCATTTCAAAAGCTTTTCACTTTAAACCCAATTTTCCAATTTCAAAATCAATTGAAATTAAAATTTAAATTTCAAAAATATTAAATTTACATCATATGTGACTTAACCGATTTCCACGTGAAATCCATATTTGTGTGTGTAAAGGTGTAGTCCAGGGGTTTTCACACAATAGTGCACAACATCAATCATCACAGATATATCGATAAGCGGTATAACCCATAACGCTTATCTTCATTCACAGATTCATAGATAAAATAAATTTATCAGTCACAAAGATTCACAGTTATAATTCGATGTGGGTTTCGGATAACCAACTGGAATCCGACTCCCTGTCGTATCGAAATTCAAGTGCCGTTTTACGGGTCAAGGGGTTGCATAACAATATATACATCACAGATATAACAGCTTAGCACAAAGCATCACATAGCATCACGTCACATATCAACTATATCAATCCATCACATAGCATCCAATAACAATCAGACATCTTCAATTAAGATGAATAAATCATGTGGTTTAAATTAATTAATCACATAATTATTTTCATTAATTGTCCTTGATTAATTATCATTAATTACTATTGATTAAGCCTTAATCACCTTCATTAATTAATCATTTCTTAATTAATTAATTTATCCTTAATTGTTAATTAACTAACTCTCAATTTATAAATCAATTAACCTTAATTAATAAATAATTAACCTTTAAATTAATTACCCTTAATTAATTTATTATCCCTTGATTGATTTCCATGTAATAAATTTTCCTTAATTAATTATAACAAGTGATTAACCCAAATAAATTACATTAATTAATTAACCTTTTTTTAAAAACATAAATTAATTATCATTAATTTATGAGTTAACTTAAGATTCTTAAGTAAATTAACCATTTATCTTAATCACATTAAATAAATTATTATTTAATCAATCAAAGAGAAATCATAAATCTTAATACATTTCCAAATCAAGACAATTTTATCTTTAAATATATTTTATAACTTTGTTAAATATTAATTAGTGAAAATTAATTAATTCTCATATCTTCAAAACCTGTTTTTATCTTGCCTTTAAACTTAGAAACCTAAAATTCATTCCATTGTTTTAAAACCTGAAAACACAGTTCTTTTTAAAATTCTAAAGCCTGCTACTTAATCAAAAATGTTACCCGAGTCAAACGCAATCGTACCAGAGATCAACTTCGGTTTATCCCACCTTCCATTAACTTCGAGTGATGCTTTAACCCGAGATTATTAAACAAGAACTCGAGTAAACACCTTCTTCCCCAAACGAAACCTTTCCCAGATACACGATCCCACGTGTGCACGTGCACCGCCGCCTTGATCGCCTCCAGTCACTGTCGCGACCACCCACAAGTCGACCGCGATCAATTCGTCACTATCGACCCCTTAGTTCAACCAAAACAGTAACAAAACGAAATCGAGTCATTCGACCCCTAAACTGGAATTACTCTAATAATAAAAATCACCTCGCCCCACCGCCTGATGCCACCAGAACCCCAGCCACTTCGACCACAGTTGCTTCGATGACCCCTGAACCTATTCCCCCCGGTCCTTTGCAACTCGACTCCACCGTGATGATGAAACCGTCACAAAAATCAATATATCTTCAACGCAACCTTAAACCCCATCTCATCATTTCGCCATCGCCACGATCGTCGAGAAAATGTGCGAGTATTTTTCCCTGATTCTACAACACTCAATCCATCCTCCATCATGATCACGACGCGTACGAGCTTGCCGATCGATGACGATTGATAAAAAGATGTTTTTTGGTCGACTACAAATTTCACACCCAACATAAACTGAAAAATTCTAAAATGATGATTAAAAATCACGATTTTGACCCACGAATATATTTCTATAATCAACAATTAAAAAGCTAATCATCGAATTTTCCAGTTTTGGACAATTTCCTCTGTTACTTTTTATTTTGTTGAAATAACTATTTCCCTTGATCACTTGGAATTGTGTTTAAAACTTAAAGGTTGATTATCCCATCATATTTTATTCAAAGATCTTTTCCAAAGATTTGTTTGTATTTTGGAAATATGAATTTCTGTAAGAAATTCTAGTGCTTGAATCAACAGAAAGATGGGTATAAACATATATCCAATTATATTTATGTATACAGACAATGCATGCATATTTCAGCAACTAAACCAACACTTTTTAAAGTAAATCCAAACATACAGGCATTTATACAATCATACTTCAAACATCAACTCAGACATCAAAATATACAGATGGGTTTTAAATGAGTTTGCTCACATATTACTTGTTTAAGACAGAAGCCTATAGGGTTTAACAGAGTGATATAACTCTTATATACACATACTTTTCCTTTCAAACAGGCAGGCAAATTGACTATCAATACCAACATTTTTAACAACAACTTGAAGTATCCATTCCAAACATCAAGCATACAAACAGATTCAAACATACTTATGGTTTCAAAAGAAAAGTTACTCACAAGCAACAAGAAATCAAAACAGGGTAAGCTCTAAAAATAGGAGTTGCTCACCTGATTATGTACAGAGCAGAGGAGTAATAGAAGAACAGAGACTTGAAACTTTGTTTTTGATAAGTTGTTGAATCTGTTGTTTGTAATTTTATCTTTGATTGGAATCAACTCTTGCCTGTTGGTGATTGCTGAGTTGATTAGCTTGCTTCCAGGTTTGCAAATTGATTTGTATTGTTGTTTTAAATTGAACTCTTGTTTAAGTTGAAGATGATAATTGCTTCAGATTTGCTCAACTTTTAGTGAACGAATTGAGGTAAGAGTTGATATATGAACATATGTGAGGAGGAGATATAAAGAAATGAAGTCTACTGGGTTATTATTTTGTACAATATGTTGATAAATGTTTTGTACCACAATTCAGAGATTTTTTCCTTCCTTTTGTATTAACTACGCAGAAGTTGGGGGCTGATGAGATTTCCCTTGTGTACTAAGGAGGCTGAAGATGCTTGCATTTATGAGTTTGTACAACTTTACATATTTCTTTCTTCCTTTACTTCGGATGAAATGATATAGGATGGTGTACAAATAGGCATGCTGAAGGT
Source organism: Allium fistulosum (assembly GCA_030737815.1). Classification (NCBI taxonomy): domain Eukaryota; kingdom Viridiplantae; phylum Streptophyta; class Magnoliopsida; order Asparagales; family Amaryllidaceae; genus Allium; species Allium fistulosum. The sequence goes on from CM060902.1 coordinate 757,894,708, forward strand.
GCTTTCATTAAATGCATGAGTACTTTGTTCCCATGCTTGCCTATTTATGCTTCATACTTAAATATATTTACTCTTTACTTTATTTTACTTGCACATTTATTTACAACTTTGTTTCTTATTTAAGTGTTGTTTCTTTTCTTTTCTTATGGCTTAACAATATAAATAAATTTCTATTTTATTACGTTGTTAGATTATTTAACTTTACTACTAACTATCTTGTATCCCAAGTATATACATATATATCTCTATATTTATTTTTAAAACCATTTATTTTAAATTTAAACTCAAATTCAATATATATACAATATTTTTAATTTAAATGATTTATCCAAAATTTATCGACGATCGGGGAAACTCGCATCACTTAAATCGATTTATTTCACAAATTTTATTCAAAAATTCTTTAAATTATCAATTTAAATTTATATAAAATTCGGGGTCGTTACAATTAGTAGCGATTAACCCTTGCACTCCACATCTCTATCTTTGATTTCATGCTCTTCACGATGTGTTTACTTCGAAACGCATTCGTTGGATCGAAGTGGTTTTTGGATAATCAAATCTGATCCCGGTCTGTTCGAAACAACGTTCAATAATTTCCGCTAAACTCAACCCCGGTTCTTTAGGAAATAAACAAACAAAGATAAGATCGGAGATCACCTCCTAACCGTTGGTGGACGGATTTCCTTACATTGCCCTAGAAGAATGAAACGAGATTTATATGCACAGTATAACATCATTGGAGATGACTATGCCATATAACCCACGTGTTTCTCCTCGATATTTCCAAAGTTACGTTTGGGTCCAATTTCGATAGCCGGTTATTTAACTATCGAATACAAACATTCAATCATAGATTTCATCTCCCATAGAACCCATTGAGCCTCACATTCATTAGTTTAAAATCACTTTCAAATATTGGAAATCACTTCTATATACGTATCTCAACAAAATAAATATTCACAAAACGAAATATTTTCGATACTTAGAAAATATAACCATGTACTTATCCTAGCGGTATAAGTATATTTCAAATCATTCTTTTTAAAACTTGAAGAACCTTTCCCATATACTTACAAAATGGTATAAGTGTCTTAACCAATCACTTATAAGGATTTACTTATTTCAAGATCATTTAAAATGATTTAAGTACAAGTATCCTTTAAACAAAGATATAAATATTCTGAAATACCCTTTCTTTTTGTAACTATCTTTTCACTTTAATTTAAAATATCTTCTTTATAAAACCCAAACTCTATTTATAGAGTTCCTTATAAATCTCCAAGTTTTATTTATAAAGATACTCTTTTAAAATCTCCAAACCCATTTATAAAATTCCTCCTTTTCCACCATCATTCAAAACTTGACTTCTTTTCCGATTTTAATTCTCTTCCCAAGTTTATAAACCCCTTTACATAAATCCTTTTTATAAAAGAATTCCTTTTATAACAATTTATTTATTTTAAAATAAATAAATTAAACCATCATACACTTAACTTTAATCATTTTTAAATAATATAAGATAAATATGACTAAAAATATTTTAAATAATAAAATAAATAAACTATTAAACCTTTAAAAACATCTCCAATAGATAAAAAAATAAAATAACTTTAAATAACCTTTTAAATAAAATTTATCATCTTCAACAATATTTTCAATGAAATAATCATCTAGTTTGAAGTAACTAATAACGAAATAATTATTATCTCCAAAACATCAATAAAATAATTTATTTTAAAACACTATAGATAATATAGTAATCAACTTACAAAAATAACTTTATAAACATTTATAATTATTTATTAAATAAGCTCCTTATATATGTAGAAATAATTGAAAACATTTTTTTTCAATTTATAAATTAGAATTAAATCAAATCCAAAATTTCCAAATCTATTAAAGGCTCAGCAATCTCAGTGATACTTAATAAGCTACCGTTACCTTCTATTTAACTTCTCAAATAAAATTGCTGGTATTTTCATAATTAAGCATATATGTAAACCAATCCAAAATTAACGATCAAATTGACACTTAAATAAATTTCTAAATTAATATTATTGCAGAACGGGGATTTATTCTGCTAACCAATGTCATTTAAAGGTAAGCCCTTGCATTTATTAAACGATTTCTACTTGGCCAAATAGATAACACCAAGAGGTATACTTACATTAACAACATTATAATTTTAAACAACGTAATTATATTAATCCAAATTAGTATCAATTTATCACTACATATATATGATCCATTACTTAAACAAGTTTGAATACAAATTTAAAACTCAAACTATCTAATAGCATTTCAAGATGCTATATCGTGATCCTAAATCAAATTCAACCAATCTAATAGCATTTCAGGATGCTATCTCGTGATCCTATACCAGATTCAATCAACAAGCAAATTCAATTAGATATAAATAAATTTAAACTACCAAATATTATACTGGTAAATTAGAAAGGTGAGTTTAACTCATCATTATTCCAGCTATCGCTTTTGCATTCAGTTTGGTCTATAGTTGAACAACGTTCAACTATAGCTCCAGATCCAGCTAGTTCCAAATGCAACTAATTCAACCCCACCGCATAGAGGATGATGACACGATTCCAATGTGACTGACGGTGTCTCAATCGGACCTTGTATGGAGAAGATATACATTCTATAAGTTGTCGATTTATAAAGCACATATTTAAAACATTAATCACCTCCCTTAAAAACTAATTACCCATTAACACTCCCCCTCAAAACCTTCTTCCTTCCACTCCAACAACCAAAACCAGGAGCCAACCGTGCACGCCAAAACTGTTGTGCACCTCCACCTACGACACGGAACATCGCACTACGAAACATCGATCCGACGACACCACCATACTCCTCTTCAAAATCTCCACTTGGCCATCACCACCATGCCGACTCCGCCTTCTCCTACCAAATCATGAGCGTACACCCTTGCCGAACTACTGTATAATATCGCACATCGCCAATGGCGACTGGACCACCTACCAACCTCGCTGTCGACGTCTCTTCGCATCACGAGTCCCTTGCCATGCCTGAAATCACCTCCGACTCCCTGCAGCGCACCGCGACCTGGAGCTTCTCTGACATTTCCAAGCGACGCGATTTGCACCACACACTCGAATGCCTCAAAAACTCCCTCGCCAGCTTCTCTTCAACCTCGCGAACCCAGACATCAACTCCAATTCACAAGCCAATGCTTAAATCGATGATTATTCCCAAACCTAGAATCGACTGGCTAATGTCGAATAACCCAAACTCAGTCGCGACCAATAATATGCATACCCACTCGATGATCCAGCTTGCACGAATTCAAATATAATTTTTTTTATAATTTTCAGCTTAAGAGAAAAATTGGAATTTGATTTTATATTAGATTAGGCCATGCTTTTATTTGTTTACTGGGCAAACAACGGTATGGCTTTGTGTACTTGGAGCAAGTAGAAGAGGACAGTGGACGAAAACATGTTTGTATGCTGTCTTTTACGTGTGTCTACTGAGTACTGATGTTTTTATTATTATTATTATATTTTTATAAAAAAAATTCCAGCACAACACCCATAAAGTCCAGTTTCATACGGAATCCGAGTCGACAAAATAAAAATATATACTGGTTATTGAATTCTGCAAAATTACAAAAACACTACTGTTCACTGAAAAATCGTCAAACAACAACTTAAATATTTTCCATATTAAAAATTAGGGAAAAATGAAATAAATTAAATTGAAAACGGGTCTATAGAAATCGAGTCATTATATTAAAAGTTGATTTCCTGAAAATCAATTTTAAATCATTATTATTGTAAATAAATTAACAAAGAAACTCACTGTTAATATAGTTTAAAAGTTTTATTACCTTCATTCTTATTAAATAAAATTTAAATAAGATTTTAAATCATTTTTATCCATTGAAAAATCCAAAATTCAGTTATTTACACAATTTCGATTATTAAATTTAACAATTAAATTATCAAATAAATCGCTATATTTGAAATTCAAATTACTTAGTCTATAAAATAATTTTTTTCAATATATAAAATCAATTAAATATTCCAAATTCAAATACCCTAAATTCTGGGTCATTACAACGAACTTGTATGGATGAATGCTAGCATTGCATTGGTGCTTGGAGGGCAGTGTTAGCATTCCAAGTGGGATTATTATTCAAAAGAACAAAATGTAGCCTCAGGCCTCATCAACCGGGAAATGACAAAAACCGAGCATGCAGCTGGGCCATGTGGGTCGCTCCTATCAAGATATGGTTATCCCAAATCTAGATTGATTACTATCTACTCATGTATGCTTTAGGGCCCGAAGTGGGGTGATCATATTCGGTACTACTAGTCAAGTGGTAGGCCAGTCCTATGTGGTACGGGTACAAGATGTTCTTGTCAAACCTCGATGCATTTTATCTAGAGATGCACCATTGGAAGGTAGTTCCTTACCTTGTCATAGTATGGAATCCATTCTCTAATATATGCCTTTACGGTTTTAGATTTACCCAACTATGTCAAAATGTGAGATGTAAGCATTTCAGCTATATTTATATTTTACTTGAACCCTAGACATTATTATAATATCACTGGATTTTATATACAAATGTTTTGGTTATCGTAAGGTAAAAAACCATCCGTGTTTAAGTGCAGCGTGGTCTTACGAGATACCCTTGATTTTAAAGGTGTTTTAAAAGAATAATTCAGTTTTTTGAGTTTACTCACACCAGGACCATGTCTGACCTGGAGTTTTATTTTCTTTCCCTAAATCTCTTGGATGCTCAAATTTGTATGGGAAACCAAGTAGTTCAAGTTTTCCACGGGTGCATTCTGAAGGAGCTTGGAGAGGAGGCTTCATCGATAGCTAGTATTATCTATTTCCGTTGTGTTTGTACGTATGATCTATGTATCAGTTAGGTAGGGACAGGCTGTTATAACTATCCCATGATAGAATTTGTATTATTATGACTCTGATGTATCATTTTGGAAATGACTTTGTAAAAAAATATGTTGATTAATATATGTTATCCCATTGCATTGTGAGATTTCATGATTGTTTAGTTTCTTCTTATCTTCTATCTTCTTTCTTTCCCATAACGATCGGTCTTTCCGGCATTTGAATGCTTAGCATGTAATTAAGTGGATGTATTAGTATCAATTCTCTAGGTGTAAGAAAGATAGATCATTACATTTGGTATCAGAGCGCAATGTTAAGCGAGAACCTTGGCTTAGGTGGGGCAACTCATTAAGAGATAAGGTAATGAAATGCCTTATAATGAGTTTGAGTGTGTGTATATAAGAGCGTGTATTTGTAGTGATATAAAATGTTTATATTGTGTTGTTTTATCTGTTAAGCGGCTGATGAATTTTGATCAATGCGCTTGATCAACATTGTTGAAAGGGATTCCTAAATACTTAAACAAGGCCAACAGACACGGTATTGTTTTGAAATTGGGTAAATGAAATAATTTTACCCAGAATATATTTTATATATAGAGAATGATTTTCAAAATAGTATAGTATAGTATGGTATGGTATAGTTAGTTGAGAAGTTATTTGTTAAGGGATAATAATATTATATTACTATCAATTAGGTTTTTTAGTCATGCTTATCCAATTGAGCATTGACTATTGTTAGTCTATGTAGGAGCTTTCCTTTTTAAGATTTGGGGTGGGTAAATAGAAATAGGGAAAACATTGAAACGAACAACTTGTAAATTATGTTTCACAATTTGACTATATGGGATTCGACTGATAATGCGCGGTTAAATTGATTTAATAAAAGATGTTTATTTAAAGCTAGAATATTTGAAATAAAGATTTGGAAAATGATTTTATAAAAGTTGATCTTATCGAACGAATTTATTAGGAAGTGTCTTTTAATTAAAAAGAATTTAAGTTAAAACTTGAGGACCAAAATCCTGGGACTTTTGGAAAATGGTTTTCTAGGATTGGAAAAGTAATAATAGTATTATTTGAAAATATTTTTGGTTCAAGTATAAGATTTTGGGAATGTAAAGGTTAAGTAAGAAGTGTTTTCTTTGGATTAGTTTGGGAAAATGAGTCTTGATTGTTTTGTGATAATCTGGATAATCTTCTAAGTGACAATCAGATGTAAGCCTAGGCGAACGATGTAGGGCACTTATTCAATTATCCTTTTCATCATTGTACAATTGAAACAATTTCAAACCTGAACGAGCCTAAAGAAAGTTGGTGATAAATTATTTGTTGGAATTATGTAAAGTATTGTTTCAAAAATGAGATTTTGAAATAAAAGAAATATTTTTTTTAAGTTAACTAGTTTGGGTGGCTTGAAAATAACTTAAAAGTGGGGAAGAGATGTGTTTGGATGGTAAACACTTCTCTTGAGTATTACCCTTCTTGGTAAGGGAGTGTATAATACTATTTGGTAGTACCCCATTCCTTTGTATCATTTTGGAGTTACTCGAGCTATATATATTGTGACGACCGCCCATGACCCCTGCACCGAATCTAAGGATAGAGCGCTGTGAAGTGTGCCAGGCGACCATGGACGATTGTCAAGGTAAGATTTAAAACAACAGAATCTATCGTATTTCTCACAGCGCATGGACAAAATACAATAGAACATATGTATAGTGAAGCTTTACAGAACAAAATGACATCATATAAAACTCCAAAATAGTTGAATACAAGCATCCACATAGTCAATACAACTAGCCTCACTACATATCTCTCAGAGAATACAAAACAGCGGAATATCCAGTACATATAAGAAGATAATATGCAACCCTCTAGCTCGTCTTCGATATCAGCATCGTGAGAAGAGAACAGCACCTGTCACCTGCTACCTAGTCTGCCCGTCCCAAAATGGACGAACAGCCCAAGGCAATATGAATTAAAACATAAAGCCTTGAGTCAGACAACAGTCTTAGTGAGCAGTAAATTAACTAACAACATACCAAAAGAGCATAAAGGAAAAGGAATAGGAATACAACCCTCCCACTCCAACCTCATTCTACAGTGATAGCCCCCAGACACACACTAAGCAGAAGCAAACATAGCAGAGCATACAATTTAAAGTAAAGCTACTATCACTCGAGTCAAGGGCGATGTTTTCTAAGTACCAAGGCCTAAATCAGATAAGCACCCAGAAAATACCGCTCTTGAGTCCGAATGACGATACAACCAAACATCCATGACTCTGGCTATCACTGTTATCATTGCTTCGATATCACCGTTAATTGAATGACCGGCACATTCTTTCAGCCGTCCGTCAAGGGCTAATGGAAACCCCGGTTCTAGACATAACTCCCGCACGTCGTCGCAGCCCGTGCCTAGGACTATCGAATCTGCCCAGAGTACTCGACCATCAACAGTTGGCCGTTGGGACTATCGAATCTGCCCAAACGTACTCTTGCTTAGAGCATGCTAGAACCTTCAACAACGATGCTATCCAAGCCTCCTAGTCATCCTCCTCGACGACTATTCTCATATCCATTCATTATCTTCAACTCGAATCATATCACCGAGTTATCAACATGCTTGGAATTATCCCGTCTGGATTAGACCAAGTCTTCATCACATGATTGCCTCGCTTCATTACATCCTCGCAAAGCCTCATCTCATCATCACATCATCAAATCTATGCATAAGAGCTTCATCATCCCGCTACATATGCCACGAGCAGCTTTCCCAATTCAAGAGTCTTTCCCTTAGCTTTTGAATCGTCTTCGGTCTAAATCTAATCATCAATCATCTAGTTCATAACAATCAATCAAATCAAACATCAATCCAAACAATCAAGCATTCAAATATGATCTAAGAAGACAATTATAACAATAATGGCATTTTCGTAATTAAAGAGTTGAAAGTCCAATAAGCATGAAAACATGGATTATCTCTCTACAAACTTGATGAATGAACTTGCATAGGTTAACATATGATAAAATGGATGTAACATCATCATAAACAATGGATCTATAAGGATTTACACATAGGATGAAGAAAATGCATGGAAATCACTATTTTAACACCAAATCGAGCCAACAATCCGATATACTCCTTTGGATCCGTGTGAGAGATAATCACCACTCACCAAATCACCTAAACCAACCCAAATCAATACGCTTCAGATCTGGACAGCGAAGGATGAAGCTTGATCTATCACGGATCCGCTTCAAACGAAGAAATCTCTCTTGAAAAGATGAAGATCTTCAATCTAAGCTCTTGAATCTTCAATCTTGATCTTCGATTTGGATGGATGGAAGCACTAGATTAGAGTGGAGAAAAGAAGTGAAGAAGTGTAGAAGTCGAGCTCTCAAAATGGCAGCACTTCGTTGCTTCAAAATCCGGATCCCAAAAATGAAGAGAAGCTCTCCTATTTATAGCAGAAAACAGCCCTAAGTCGTAACTCGGCTATCTCCTTAAGTCGCTGCCGACTTAACACTATGCTGACCTACGACCTAAAAACCCCCACGACTTAACAGAGCCTCCGACCTAACCCTTAGCCAACAACTCCGACCTAACAGACAAGCCTACGACTTAACATGCGCGCGACCTAACTTATTCGAGCTACACGACCTAATACACGCGCGCTCCCTCCTAAGTCGCCTGGACGACCTAACAACTTAGCACCATTCGACTTAACACTTATACGACTTATAAAACCTTGCGACCTAACAACTTAGCCTCTCTTAAGGTCGCCAACTTGTTAACTCCTTAGATCGCTAACCCACCCAGTCGACTTAACTACTAAGTCGCTAACTTGCTATCCCAGCTCCTCTAAGTCGTTGCCGACCTAACCATAACTACATCCTATAGGTCGCTCGAAACCTTAACTCGAACTGCCGACCTAACACTTAACACCCAAACACTTAGGTCGCTCACAACACTCTTAGGTCGTTGCCGACCTAACTCTACCCCAGAATACTTAGGTCGCTTACTACTCTTCCTTAGGTCGCCTGAACCTCTTAAGTCGGTCACGACTTATCTCCTAGGTCGGTCACTACCTTAAGTCGGTCAACCACACTCCCTTAACTCGGTGAGTTCCTTGAGTCGGCAACTCGACCCAGACTTGTTGCTTAACTCGTCCAAACTCCTAAGTCGGCTACGACTTAGGACTTAAGCAAAATTCTGCCAAAACCAGAAATGACTTAACAACCATACAACCAAAGGTCAATCATTTTAGAATGTTTTGATCCGTAAAAATACGGGTCGTTACATATATATATTCTATGATTAAAATATATTGTGAAAATGACTAAGGATCCTAATATGGAATATTAACTAAGTTATCTACTAGTGCGGAATATAAATATAAAAGTAAAGTAAATGACACCAGGGATTTTTATATTGGTTCGAACTTCTGGTTCTACGTTCAGTCCCAGACTCCTTTTGGAATTTAACTATCAACCCTCTCTTAAACTGGAGGAATAGGTATTACACTGTTTAAGCAACTGAATAGGACTTCAACCACCTAAGCAATATAATAGTACTTCAATCGCCTGAGCAACTGAACAGGACTTCTAATACAAATAGTAAAAATTGCTTCTGATTGAGTATGCTCTTGAATAGCACTGATAAGTCAATAATGTACACCCTTCCTATAATCTTCTCCTTTGTGGTATATAGTGTAGTTCGTGAAGATAGGAAGTTAATTTAATCACAAATGAAATTGCTCTTGAATGTGCAAGTGATTAGAACAAGAGTTTGAATGCAAATGGCAAGAGTTTAGACAATAAGAATATGAGATAGAATCAGATAATTAGGTGTTTAAAGCAAATGAATTCTAAGCTATATAGTGTTAAAGTGTTGTAATTATTCATGAAAAGTAGCGATCAAAAGATACAAAAACAACTCTTGAATCAAGGGTCATTTCTGTTTGAGGAAGTGAAGTGACTTTCAGAAATAGAGCCGTTATGCAATTTCCGTCAACTGAATAAAAGAATTCAGCCAGCTGAAATATTTAAAATACGAATTAGAAATGAATTATTACAAAAAAACACCTTATTCCATTGACTAAAATGGGTAATTCAGTCGGCTGAACATTCATATCAAATTATCCATGTGCACTGATATTCGGTCGACTAAACTAGATAATTCAGTCGGCTGAATTTCATGTTTATTTGCCATATTCAAGGTTTTTCAAAAATATTTTTATGTGAACAAGTCTAATAAGAACTTTGATATATGAACTATGATTTGGAAGCTTTGAAATTGTGTGTGTGTGCGTGCATATACCACTTTGGAGGGATTTTAACAAAAATTAACTACTAGACTTAGACTATAGACCAACCATAAACAATATTGAAGCTTCTATCTGGAATCTTGTCTATAATCTATTGTCGAGTAGAATTGTAACTTCTCCTGCAAATATTATTAGTTCACATAATATTTACTTATATCGTTGTCACAATCGAAATATCAAAATACAAGGTTCTAACATTCTCCCTTTTTTGATGATGACAACTATGTGAGTTTGAAAATTTATAAAAGCAATTTACTCCCCCTGAATGTATATTCCCCTTATCAAACAATTTCTCCCCCTTTGTCATTGATGAAAAGGAACAAATATATAATAAAAGAAATACAGAGATATAAGCACACTAATATAAGCATATAAGCTTAACATAATAAATAGTAAAAAAAGAAACATGAGCATGTTTATATGAGAATCAAGGAACAATATCACACAACAACATTAAGACAATAAGCATACATAAGATAATGTCTTTAAAAAATACCATAAGATGTGCATAAGTAAAATATAAAAATTAGTGCTCCTCACTATCCGAAGCTTCTTCTTCCTCTTCTTCTTTGGAGGTTGACCAAGTAAAAGGTGCAAGGTTTTCGACAACATCCGTAAAGGTAGACCGGGTACATAGGACATTTTCCTAGATTTTATTTTAAAAACCTTTTATGGAATTTAGCTTTTTATTTGTTTTGGTCACATTTTTCTCGACGGTAGCCAAACGTCGTCTAAGCTTACTTTAATTGCAAGGGAGCGTAACAAGTGCTTGCTTTGGAGTAATGTCACTATGGAGCTCATGAATCTCATCATCGTCTTCTTCTTCTTCTCCTTGGCTGGGAAGTTGTGATGAAGAAGATGCGACATTTGTATCCCTTGGTTGAGGAATACCCTGATTGCGATTTGCAGCCCGTTGTTGGAAACTTATTATTTATTGAGATTCCGGGCGTTTTGGAAGACCCATAAGACTTAGAGTCTTCGAGTTGAGCTCTCCAATGGTCGTGTAATCCACATCGGGTAAAGGAACTCCAAAGTTTTGAAGAATATGCATGATGTAGGCTCCGTAGTGGATGGTTTTGTTGTTTCTTTTGTGGTTAACAGTGAGAAACTCTTCCAAAATAATATTTGCCCAATTTACTCTTTGGGACAAGTAAATAGAAAAGAGTGCTTGGAAATCCCTCTTATAGACTTTTCTCATAGCTACCGGTACGAGGTTGTAGTGATCGAATGAGAGCTCGGTAAAGAATATGTGCCTTTGGACGTAAGGCAACGGATTTCAAGATCGTCAAATCATCCGAAAGAAAACGATGAGAAATTTCATCTCGGTTATACATGTCTACTTCGACATTATCGATATCCAATCCTTCGGATGGACATCACAATATGTGACCAAGTGTTGTAGAGGAAGAAAAATTTTAACTCCACAAACCAAGGTCCAAATACAATCATCCTTATTACATGGATCTTGGTGGTCTAGATTCATATTAGCGAAGAATAACTGTGAAGACCCGCCTTTCATTCCACAGAAAGACGTATCATCATTAAGAAAGAAATAGGTAGAAAAAGAATAGATAGAAAAGAAAGAACTAAACAATATCATAATCTCACAGCGGAAACGGAAAATATATTATATCACATAGATATTACATAGTATTCATCATACATCAGAGTTACACAGTTACACAACATCAACCAAGACATCATGATGACCTGTCGATACATTACAACCCAAAATACAACAAAGATACGACACAGCGGAAACATATATATAGCTAGATATGCAGAAGCCTCCTGCTCCAAGCCTTCTCCAAAATATGTCAAAGCTAACCTGAATCACTTGGCTACTAATAAAAATTTGAGTACCCAAGAGTTTAAGAAAAAAAGAAAATAAACTCTGGGTCAGACATGGGTCTGGTGTGAGTAAACAGTTAGGTTGTTTAACTTGAAAAACATTTGAAAGAAAGGTATTTCATAAGACTCTCCGCCAATAAACACGAACAAGTTTTTCCCTTACGATAACCAAAACATTGATAGGAAATCCGGTTATATTATAATAGTGTCTAGGGTTTTCAATATAAAATAGGAAATAGCTGGAATGCTTACATCTCACATTCAAACATAGTTGGGCACAATCAAAACCGTACATGCACTTATTGGAGATTGGATTCCATACAATAGCAGGGCTATTGGGGTACCGCTCGTCATAGTATGTGGTCTAGATCACTGTACCGAGGATCCACCCTGATCCCCAGCAACACAAGGCCGGAGCTACCCCTTACTGGATAGTCCGAATAAGACAACCCCGCGGTTGTGGCCAACAACCGCCCACACAGCCGAATAAAAAAGGGACCTCTAGACAGGGGAAAAACTTATCCTACTTGGTTGCTACCCACTTAGCCTTGCATTCACCTTCCCTGTTTAACCATTCTCGGTTGATGATCTGATAGCATTCATCCATACAAGTTCGTTCCGGGTTCGAACGAAACCGAAGGCACTATCTTTGTTACACTCGTTTTGGAATCACCCTCAGAGTTAACGACAAATAGCCCTTGCACTCTGAATCTTCATCTTGGTCTTTAATTGAGATTTCACGACCTATCGTTTAATTTGGATCGATGTGGTTTTCGGATAACAAATTTGGTATCCGATCCCGGTCTCATCGAAATCCAAACGCCGTCTTAAAGACCAAGTTGTTTAAGTTTAAACAATTTAATTCAATTGTATTCACACAGCAACTTCATCACAGATAAATAACTCACATTTATCATAGCTATATCCAAAGTATTACACATCATAGAGCATCACAGATTAACATACAATAAACATTAATCAATTTAAACATTCTATACAATCAATCATCCATAAGCAAGACTTATTAATCCCATAATTATAATTAATTTAATTAACTCAAATTAAATTAATTACTTATGAATAAATCACCTAAACTTGCTTAATTATTATTAATTAATCATTCTTTAATTACTTTTATAAATCAATTAATCAATCTTTAATTACTTTTATTAATAAATTAATTAATCTTTAATTACTTTTATCAATAAATTAATTAATATTTAATAACTTTTATTAATAAATTAATTAATATTTAATAACTTTTATTAATCAATTAATTAATCTTTAATTACTCAAGGCCTTAATTAATTTTAAGATAAACCATTTGTCTTTATTATTTACTTAATTATCATTAAGATCTTATTTGATAAATCTTGGCATTTATTATCATAAAAACATTTTACCCTTTTAATTAACTACTTAATTACACATTTAATTTAAGTTTAAAATAAACTTAAGAATTAATTTAATAAACTTAAGTTAAATAAATCATACAACCTTTCTTAAACCAAATATTTAAAACACATATTATATAAAGAAATTGAATTTAGAAATAGATTAAAACTTGATTTATTTTAATTCTTAAAAACTTGCTTTTTATTTAAGTTTAAAACTGTTATAATATTACTCAAGTTCAACCCGGTACCTACCCGAGCTCACTCCTCTTCTTCTCTCGAAAACAAAACAATGATACACAGAGAAACCTCGTGCATGTGCACAGATCATCGGCGACACTCCGACCACCAAAACCACCGCCGACAAGTCGTCGATGACCTTCACTCTCGATTCCGACCACCAGATCAAAGAATCGAACACTAAAACAAAATCGAACAACCAGGTACGACTGGAACAAACCCATCGACCAAGAACCACCTCGACCTGACGCCTCCGACCACCAGAGTCTTCAAAACTCCGTCCATAGCTCCGCCGTTGACCCACGCTTCATTTCCCCCACCCACGATCATCTACAGATCACCCACGACCACATAATTTCTCTGATTCCATCGACAACCCAACAGTCTTCTAAAACCCTGCATCGTCGCCATGCCGCCGCCACGGTGATCGTAAAATCCAGAGATCAATTTTGTCGTGACCCCCGACCTCCCAGCATGCTTCAGCAACGACCTCGACCACCCTCTCCTTGCCGATCATCAGAAATCGGCTAAAAACCCAACCCACGTTCAACTCACGAATTATCTTCATTTACAAGCTTAAAAATCTTGATTCTATTTGTAAAAACCATATATTTCAAAAACAAATCGGGTTATATAATTGAAACAAGAAATCATTGAAGTCGAATTTAAACATGCTTTGAGATTTCACTGTATTTCTTCCTTTTAGTTAAAACTACCTTCAGATCTTTCTTGAAAATATTTTTAAAACCTATATCTTGTTATTTCATACAAATGGTGTTCATACATCATAACTTATAGATGATTAGGGAAAGAGCAGTTAATTTTTTAACTTATTTTAAGCCTGTAAAATCAAGAACAGAGCAATATACTGGTACATAGACATTCACATACATATATACATGCATTCATATTTACATTCATGCAAACACTTATCACAACTTTACTTCAAATATTTATTGCATGCATCAAGATTTTAAAACAGATTTAAACCTCTAAAAGAAAATTGTTTACTCACTGTTGAAATGAACAGAGAAGCCTGGAACAGGTTGAACTAGATTTTAAAAACTGGAATTTTCTTTGATCTTTTGAAAACTTGAAACTGGAAACTTAGTTGAGATGATCTTTGCTTTGATCTAGTTTGAGGTAGTTGTTTTGTGAAGATTGTTGTTTGATTTTAATTTCTGCTTTTAAGCTTCACAGGATTTTGATTTCTTTAGTTCGAAAATGAAGATAAGGGAAAAATGAAAGAGAAGAGTAGGGAGATAATTATATAGCCTTAATATCTTTCTATTTTTATTTTAAAATAAAAGAAAATTAATGACACTTGTTAAATTAGCTTAAATATGTCATTTGCATGATATAAATTGCTTACATTTGTAATTTACATGAATTTAATGTTTTTATATATATTTATATTAGATTTTAAATTTAGTTTTATATTTATTAATGTCTTATGAGTTTATAATTAAACTTTCTCTTTTATTTATCTATATATAACTTAAAAGAAAATGATATAAAAATCCAATTTTATTTTTAAAATATTTATCTTTTGAATTTCAAAATTCAAATTCAAATTCTATTTAAAATCTACTTACATATATACACATATATAAACAACACATGTTTAATTTGTTTGGAAAAAAGAATAATTTTGCCTATTTTAAATAATTTATAAAAGAAGATTATCAATTTTTATTTGCCTAATATTTTGGGATATCACATTCCTTCCCCCTTAAAAGAATTTCGTCCCGAAATTTAAAAGCAAAAGATAATCCAAAAGCTCTTATACTCAAACAATCAAGCATACATATCAGCTATATACTAACAATCAAAGAAAACAATTCATTCAAACAAACATTCTATCCTAACACAAATCCAGATAGGCTTTTCTAATACTATCTAGAGTTTCCCAGGTATAATCTCTAGAATCCTCGCTCCACTAAATCTTAACTAGCTTCACCAATTCCTCTTTCTCTCTAGGAGCCATCCTCCTACTTCTTCTTGAGTTGCCTCGATCCCATGCAAAAGACTACTCAAGTGAATTTCTGAACTATCGTAAGTCACTTTTGCAATCCTTCCTAGTTCAGTTTCTAAAGACACAGTTCTCTCTTCACAAACCATAACAGCTTTATGCTTGTCTAACCAATCCATTCCCAAAATAAGGTCAAATCCTTTAAAATCTAATACAAATGGGTCGCACGAGAAACTATGGGATAGATAAGAAATTCTTAGACCTCTACAGATCTTATCTAACTTGGTCACTCCCCTATAGGATTAGATACAAAAATAGGGCGATCCACAACACTAGGGGTAAGATGAAACTTCTCTACCGTATCCAAAGAAATAAAACTAAGGGAAGCACCAGAGTCAAACAAAACTCTAATATAAATGCCATCTAAAAGTAAAGTACCTTCAAGAACGCCTTTTCCTTTCCTATCAGTAGAAGTTGACGGTCCACCTTCAATAGCAAACACTTTGTTCTGCTGGGCGTTCTGAAGAAGTGGGCAAGCCTTCACCATATGCCCTGGCTGATGACAGTTGAAACACAAAGACTTCTGAACTATTGCGAAACCGGGTCCACTCTGACGCTGCTGAGCTCCACCTCTGGGACACTGCTTAGCCAAATGACCTTCTTGCTCACACACATAACACTTTCGAGCTCCATTATTGCCTCGTGGTTTCCCTTTGCCTTGCCTTTCCCAGTTCGGTTTGAATTTCCTTTTGTTCGGATTAGTAGAATTCCCACTCGATGCTGCCACAGCTACCAAAGGTTTCTTATCCATAAGTTCTTCATACCTCAACGCCATATCTACCTGTTCCACGAATGATCCCTTTAGGTGAGCCGTCATCTTTTCGAGAAACTCGGGCCTCGTTCCAAGCACAAACATCTCGTTCTTCTTGAGGGATGTATCAATAAGACCGGGTCCATAGCGAGATAATTCCTTAAATTTGGTCTCATATTCAGATACAGACATACTTCCTTGCTTGAGATCCAGAAAATCTCTATACAGACGAGTCTTCCCAACTGTAGGCATGAATTGTTCCTCAAATAGTTCCTTAAACTTGCTCCAAGAGATATCATCCTCGGAAATATTCATGGTAACTGCATCCCACCATGCAGCTGCTCCTTATTAAAGTTGCCACGATGCCATTACTCTCTTTTGCTCATCTGACAGATCCAAACTCTTAAAAATCCGCTCACACGAGCACAACCAAACCTGAACTTCAATGATAGACTCCGTTCCTTTAAAAGGCTTTCCTCCCAGATTGGTAAAAGCCTTGCAAAATGCAGCATAACTTACTCGAGGCGGTATTAGGTTTACAGCCTCACCAGTTACCCTTCCTTCATCAGCATTCAGACCTCTTCCATTAGTGGTCGTCGTGCTACTCACACCTCTGGTCCTTCTTCTTCCTCTAGAACTCATGTTGGAAACCTGGACAGGTAACCCAACAATCAGATAGGTGTATATAGTTATATATAAAAATTACAAGTACGCTCTCTCAAGATAGATATTACTCCAAAGCCTAGGTATTATCTCAACCTAGAGCTCCGATACCAACTGTGACGACCCGCCTTTCATTCCACAGAAAGACGTATCATCATTAAGAAAGAAATAGGTAGAAAAAGAATAGATAGAAAAGAAAGAACTAAACAATATCAGAATCTCACAGCGGAAACGGAAAATATATTATATCACATAGATATTACATAGTATTCATCATACATCAGAGTTACAGAACATCAACCAAGACAGTCGTGATGACCTGTCGATACATTACAACCCAAAATACAACAAAGATATGACACAGCGGAAACATATATATAGCTAGATACGCAGAATCCTCCTGCTCTAAGCCTTCTCCAAAATACATCAAAGCCAACCTGAATCACTTGGCTACTCATAAAAATTTGAGTACCCAAGAGTTTAAGAAAAAAAGAAAATAAACTCTGGGTCAGACATGGGTCTGGTGTGAGTAAACGGTTAGGTTGTTTAACGTGAAAAACATTTGAAAGAAAGGTATCTCGTAAGACTCTCCGCCAATAAACACGGACAAGTTTTTCCCTTACGATAACCAAAACATTGATAGGAAATCCGGTTATATTATAATAGTGTCTAGGGTTTTCAATATAAAATAGGAAATAGCTGGAATGCTTACATCTCATGTTCCAACATAGTTGGCCACAATCAAAACCGTACAGGCACTTATTGGTTATTGGATTCCATACAATGGCAGGGCTACTGGTGTACCGCCCGTCATAGTACGTTGTCTAGATCACCGTACCGAGGATCCACCCTAATCCCCTGCAACACAAGACCAAAGCTACCCCTTACTGGATAGTCCGAATAAGACAACCCTGCGGTTGTGGCCAACAACCGCCCACACAGCCGAATAAAAAGGGACCTCTAGACAGGGGGAAATCTTATCCTACTTAGGTGCTACCCACTTAGCCTTGCGTGCACCTCCCCTGTTTTAGCCATTCCCGGTTGATGAGGCTTGAGGCTACGATTACCTTTATAGCACACATATCTTGGAATGCTCATCGTCCTCCATTGACGATGATCTGATAGCATTCATCCATACAAGTTCGTTCCGGGTTCGAACGAAACTGAAGGCGCTATCTTTACACTCGTTTTGGAATTACCCTCAGAATTAACGACAAATAGCCCTTGCACTCTGAATCTTCATCTTGGTCTTCACTTGAGATTTCACGACCTATCGTTTAATTTGGATCGATGTGGTTTTCGGATAACAAATTTGGTATCCGATCCCGGTCTCATCGAAATCCAAACGTCGTCTTAAAGGCCAAGTTGTTTAAGTTTAAACAATTTAATTCAATTGTATTCACACAGCAACTTCATTACAGATAAATAACTCACATTTATCACAGTTATATCCAAAGTATTACACATCACAGAGCATCACAGATTAACATACATTAAACATTAATCAATTTAAACATTCTATACAATCAACCATCCATAAGCAAGACTTATTAATCCCATAATTATAACTAATTTAATTAACTCAAATTAAATTAATTACTTATGAATTAATCACCTAAACTTGCTTAATTTATTATTAATTAATCATTCTTTAATTACTTTTATAAATCAATTAATCAATCTTTATTTACTTTTATTAATAAATTAATTAATCTTTAAGTACTTTTATTAATAAATTAATTAATCTTTAATTACTTTTATTAGTCAATTAATTAATCTTTAATTACTCAAGACCTTAAATAATTTTAAGATAAACCATTTATCTTTATTATTTACTTAATTATCATTAAGATCTTATTTGATAAATCTTGGCATTTATTATCATAAAAACATTTAATCCTTTTAATTAACTACTTGATTACACATTTAATTTAAGTTTAAAATAAACTTAAGAATTAACTTAATAAACTTAAGCTAAATAAATCATACAACCTTTCTTAAACCAAATATTTAAAACACATATTATATAAAGAAATTGAATTTAGAAATAGATTCGAACTTGATTTATTTTAATTCTTAAAAACTTGCTATTTATTTAAATTTAAAACTGTTATAATATTACTCGAGTTCAACCCGATACCTACCCGAGCTCACTCCTCTTCTTCTCTCGAAAACAAAACATTGATACACAAAGAAACCTTGTGCATGTGCACAGATCATCAGCAGCACTCCGACTACCAAAACCACCACCGGCAAGTCGTCGATGACCTTCACTCTCGATTCCGACCACCAGATCGAAGAATCGAACACTAAAACAAAATCGAACAACCAGGTACGACTAGAACAAACCCATCGACCAAGAACCACCTCGACCTGACGCCTCCGACCACCAGAGTCTTCGAAACTCTGTCCATAGCTCCGCCGTTGACCCACGCTTCATTTCCCCCACCCGCGATCATCTACCGATCACCCACGACCACGCAATTTCTCCGATTCCATCGACAACCCAACAGTCTTCTAAAACCCTACATCGTCGCCATGCCGCCGCCACGGTGATCGTAAAATCCAGCGATCAATTTTGCCATGACCCCCGACCTCCCAGCATGCTTCAGCAACGACCTCGACCACCCTCTCCTTGCCGATCATCAGAAATCGACTAAAACCCAACCCACGTTCAACTCACGAATTCTCTTGATTTAGAAGCTTAAAAATCTTGATTCTATTTGTAAAAATCATAGATTTCGAAAACAAATCGGGTTATATAATTGAAACAAGAAATCATTGAAGTCGAATTTTAACATGCTTTGAGATTTCACTGTATTTCTTCCTTTTAGTTAAAACTACCTTCAGATCTTTCTTGAAAATATTTTTAAAACCTATATCTTGTTATTTCATACAAATGTTGTTAATACATCATAACTTATAGATGATTAGGGAAAGAGCAGTTAATTTTCTAACTTATTTTAAGCCTGTAAAATCAAGAACAGAGCAATATACTGGTACATAGACATTCACATACATATATACATGCATTCATATTTACATTCATGCAAACACTTATCACAACTTTACTTCAAATATTTATTGCATGCATCAAGATTTTAAAACAGATTTAAACCTCTAAAAGAAAATTGTTTACTCACTGTTGAAATGAACAGAGAAGCCTGGAACAGGTTGAACTAGATTTTAAAAACTGGAATTTGCTTTGATCTTTTGAAAACTTGAAACTGGAAACTTAGTTGAGATGATCTTTGCTTTGATCTAGTTTGAGGTAGTTGTTTTGTGAAGAATGTTGTTTGATTTTAATTTCTGCTTTTAAGCTTCACAGGATTTTGATTTCTTTAGTTTGAAAATGAAGATAAGGGAAAAATGAAAGAGAAGAGTAGGGAGATAATTATATAGCCTTAATATCTTTCTATTTAGTATTTTTAAAATAAAAGAAAATTAATGACACTTGTTAAATTAGCTTACATATGTAATTTGCATGATATAAATTGCTTACATTTGTAATTTACATGAATTTAATGTTTTTATATATATTTATATTAGATTTTCAATTTAGTTTTATACTTATTAATGTCTTATGAGTTTATAATTAAACTTTCTCTTTTATTTATCTATATATAACTTAAAAGAAAATGATATAAAAATCCAATTTTTTTTTAAAATATTTATCTTTTGAATTTCCAAATTCAAATTCAAATTCTATTTAAAATCTATTTACATATATATACATATATAGACAACACATGTTTAATTTGTTTGGAAAAAAGAATAATTTTTCCTATTTTAAATAATTTATAAAAGAAGATTATCAATTTTTATTTGCCTAAAATTCCGGGATATCACAATAACTTAATAAAGAGAGGATAAAGTTTGATGTTAATTGAGTCATACCCAATGAGATGGTCGATACCACTAGCGTCGGCAAGCTCTTGGATATCATATCCATTGAAATCAACAAACTTGATGAAAGCTCCTCCAAAAATTCGAGAATTTTTCATTGAATTGAATCGAGTTCCCGCTGTCTCATTGTGAAGCTAAGAACGGACTTGGCTTTTAGATGGGCTAGTAGAAGAATCACGAGCACATTTGGATCGGGGTGCCATTGATTTGAAAAGGTTTTAAGGAAGAATTAAATTTTTGATATGGAGGCTAGGGTTTCTTTTGGAGTAAAAATGGTTTAGGTAATGGGTAGAATGAGGAAGAGAGATGAGATGAGTAGTGATAGGGTGAATGCTTGCATTGGAAAGAGTGTATTGGTATTATAAAAAACTGAAAAAAATACGGGCTAGTCGACTGAAATGGGTTGCTCAGTCGACTAGTATGCAGGGTTTTGCATGCCACAAGTTTACAATGTAAAATATCGGAATTCGGTTGATTGTATATAGGGTGGAAGTCGACTGATAGCTGAGTCAAAATTTAAATAGATAGAAGATTTAGTCGACTGAAATGGGCAGTTCAGTCGGCTGAACATTCATATCAAATTGTGCATGTGCACAGATATTCAGTCGACTGAACTAGACATTTCAGTCGGTTGAATTTCAGGTTTTTTTGCCATATTCATGATTTTTCAAAAATATTTTTTATGTGAACAAGTGTAATAACAACTATGATATATGAACTATGATTTGGAAGCTTTGAAATTGCAGGTATGTGTGTGCATATACCATTTGGAAAGATTTTATCAAAAATTAACTACTAGACTTATCCTATAGACAAACCATAAACAATATTGAAGCTTCTATTTGGAATCTGGTCTATAGTCGATTGTCGAGTAGATTTGTATCCTCTTCTGCAAATATTGTTAGTTCATATAATATTTACTTATATAGTTGTCACAATCAAAACATCAAAATACATGGTTCTAACATACTGTTTCAATTCAAAAAAGTTTTTGAAAAAAGACTGGGTATTTGGGTCTTGAGTTTCCTTAGGGAAATAAATGAAAAATGGAATAGTTGAATTAGATAAGTGTGTGTACCCTTAGGATGTTGTGGAGTATTATACAAGTTGAACCTAAATTAGTTTATTAAATGTTTTCATAAATAATTTAGTGGGAATAGAGTTGACATTAGTAAGAACAAATTAAAGAAGTGCGTAAGTTGGATTTATATCATTTCTCCTTTTCACATAGGTATGATCTAAGATTCGAGTACATGACTTTTAGGTGATTCACACCATTCCGGATAAGGATCTTGTGACGACCCATCTTTTTGACCCCCAGGAATGACACAAAATATATCCATGGTATTCGTATGTCGTTGCCCAAGCATCCGAAAGATAAGTTGTCATGAGGAAAAATAAATAATAGAAAGAACATAATAGAAAAACTTCACAATATAGTGGTTACATATAATACAAAATGATTTAGTGAAAAAGGTTACTCCTTACACGGAGTTATCAAAGTTATACAAAAGAACTACACCTAACAAATTAGCTGTTATACATTCTAACTTTACATTTTTTTAGATACCAAATATACCAACTTAATCATACAATGGAAACAAATAACTAGATAACTAAGGTGCCGTCTACTCTATCACCGTCTTCCAAGAGCTCCAAAGAGTAACCTGCTATTCTCGGACTACTGAAATATAATTGAGTACCTGAGAGTTTAGAGAAAATAAACAACTCGGGTCAGACAATATGCTTGGTGTGAGTAAAACTCTAAAACAAAGGGAATGTATTTAACAATAATATATGGGACCACGCCGCTAACGTGGAATGGGTTTTCTTCCACATAAACAACAACAAAATAGAAGAATGGAAAAGAAAAACATGAAACAAATCCAAACATATATGATGGGCAAAAATAGTATAAATATCCAGACTTGAATGAATGGAAATAGTCCGAACAAAATCTAAACTGGGCAGAATGGATAGAATAAGATAACAGTCCAAACTTGATAGAATGGGCAAAACCTATAATTAAACATCGTTAAGAATGGTTGAATCTTCCCGTTGTAATTATAGAAAAACAATTCAAAGGTTAAGGAAAGGAAAGGAAAATCTCCAACAAATGACTAGGAGGGTGCATCCCCCTTAAAAGAAGTATACCTCTAGAAATATACTTGAAGACCCCGGGAACTCCAAGTCGAACCCTACTAATCCATACCGAGAATCCAAGCATTTCACATCTAAATGCGCAAAACTGAATCCAATCTAGATGAGATGTGAAAATACCCTAATGGGAGCAACCCCACATGACTTGGCCCCTAAAAACACGAGCTTTGATTTAGTCATTTTCGATAAAGGATAACAAAGCTCAACGGAGCAAATGCCATCTTAGAATGACAAAAAATAAAGAAGCCGAAGTAATCGATAGCTGGGAAACCAACTATCGAGGATATAAAACGATTATATATGGAAATTAAGTCTGGTGTACCCATCACTACTCGTTGAATTCAAACTTGTACTATTCTTGAGTCAAGTCAAGGTAGTGTTATCTCAAAGTCATACCTTGCGACCCTTCTTAATTTTCGGAATAGTGACAAGTCTACGTCTTCAATGTTTAGTGTTAAGCATACAAATAAATCGTTTCCATATAAGTGATATCACTTTATGGAAATTAATTCATTTTCATAAATGAACCAAACTTTTTCTTATAAAATTTGAATTCATTCTTAGCTTCACATTAGAGTATTAGCTTTAAAACACTTTGTTAAAAGAGTTCACTAACTTTAAACATCATTACAAAAAGGATTTTGTAACAACCCGAAGTTTAGTAACAATTAATTATCGTCTAATGACGATTTAATTGGTTGTTAATGGCTATTTGGAGTTTTTAATTGAGTTAAAATTCTTTGAAAAATGGGTTAGTGGTTATGCGGGCTTTAAAATTCATTTGGCCTACTTCTTTTTGTTGCCGTGATAATCATGTATACCCGTTCCCCTTCATTCTTTTTAATCGAAAACCCTAATCAAATGAGCGGAAAAAAATGGCGGCTTCGTTTTTATTTCTTGCTTCCAAAATTAGGTCTTCTTGATTTCAATCGAAGCTGAGCCTTTGTCGACCGATACTAGTTGTTCGCTTGTGCTTCGTTCTTGTTCGTACGCTCTTGGTTGCTTCGATGAATTTTTTGAAGCTGCGGCTTTCACTTATGGATTGAGTGTAGCTTTGTTCGCTTTCTTCGATTGATTTGTCGGCCGGCTTCAAATTGTCTAGTGCTATCAATTTGTTGAAAGATTAAGCTTCGTGAAATCGAGGGTGCCGACCCAGATTGGCTCGATCGAAGCTTTATCGATCGATGCTCTCTACACTTCGTGCTCGCTCACGACTTTTCAAATCGTTCGAATCTAAGGTGAGTTTACTCACATCTAATTCAAACTTCACATACATGTGATTTTGTGATTTCCACGGTTTTGAATTCTCTGGTACTTTGACTTCGGTCACTTTTATTTGTGGTAGTATTTTGGCCTCGGCCTCCTTGTGCTTTGCAAACTCAAATTGGGTTTTGTTGATGGTTGCCGCTGTTATCAAATATTCGAAGTTGAGTTATTCGAGTAGTTGGAAATTTTGTTGGTCATTACAATTCTTGATTTAAACTTGACTTTGAGAAGAAAGTGGACTTTGTTTAATTGAATTTCTGATAACTTCGGCATTGTTTTAACTTCGGCTTTGAACTTCTGGCCTTTAGTAATCCCTTTGAATTCTCTGTTGGCTTTGATTACTTTGAAACTGCTACCTCTGTTTTTTTACCTCTGTAGCATACTTGACTTACCGTTCCATGACTTCGGCATTGTTCATAGTTGGTTTTAATTCTCTGTTGGCATCGGCTTCTGTTGTTCCATGATTTTGTGGTATGGTTGCTTTGACTTTGGTGATGTTTTTGTGCCATGCTATGCATATGCAGTCATCTTCTTATTGCCTTGGTCTGGTGCAGTGTGACTATGTCTGTTGCCTCTGGCTTTGGTTCTTATGCATAGCAGATTGAGCTGGTACACGTTTGTGATGGGTTGCACTAAAATATACATGTGCACCATTGTTGTATCACCATATAGTTTGTAGTTAGTTTTGTCTTTGTACATTTGCATCTAGTTTCACTGCCTCTGTTTTGATCAGGTTTGCATTGTTGTAAGTGGACTGGTCTTATACACTTGAAGTCGTAGCCTTGTTTGGGTCATCTTGTAGTCTGGTTGCATATATACTTCACTGTACACATATATGCTCATGGTAGTCTGCTTTACTTGGTTTTGTACTGTCTGCGCTTTGATTCATTCGAGCTTGTTGACATTGTCTTGATTCTTATTGTTTTGGTGTTGGTCTGTCTCGACTCGGAGTCTGGTTGCTTCCTTGACTTGGTTGCCTAATGTGCACGTAAATGTGTATATTTTTACCACCATATTTAATCTATTTAAATTAAATAAATGATCATATCGGGTATTTTAACTTGTGTAAACCAAAATTCATATTATTTCAAATCGTCACATATTCATCTTCATCCAAGGGCAAAATGGTCATTTTGTGCATATATTAATTTTCTAAAATTTAATTGGAAATTTCTATATTATTTTGTAGGAATTTAAATTCATATACAAGTGGTTTCATGATGATATATGATGATATATGTATGCACAAGAGTGAAGAGAAGGAATGAAGATGGAAATAATTCAAAGGCATGATAATGGAGGACCCCACCTACCCACCTTCCTTCATGTACAAATTAGAATCTAATCCACATGCTAATGGTCATCAAATCTTCATGCACACTTAAATGGATGATTATGGGAGGCTAATGATTACTTGGCCACCACACTACCTCAAGGGCATTTTGGGCATTCCCCAAAAATATGAATTAGGGTTTAGCACATGTATAAAATCCCCTTATGTTTCATGTAACTCTCTCCCCATTTAGTCTCTCTTAGTTTAGTTTTAAATAAAAGAAAGCTCTCTTCTCTTTTCCATGGCTACTTAGCTATTTTTATTTTCATGTAACTTCCATTTTTTTATGCAATGTTAATTAGTGCTCTCTTTTCTTTTACATGCTTCTTTTCCTTTCATGTTGTAGTGTAGATCTTTCTTATTTCATGTAAGTAGATTAGTGTTTCCTTTCTTTTTTCTCTCTTTTTCCTCTTGTTTGTTTAATGTTGCTTTCTACATTTGTTGATTTGATAACAAAAATGAGAGGCTAATCCCTTCAATTTAGGGGTAATGAAGCTCTCTTG
The DNA here is from genome assembly GCA_030737815.1 of Allium fistulosum. Taxonomy (NCBI): domain Eukaryota; kingdom Viridiplantae; phylum Streptophyta; class Magnoliopsida; order Asparagales; family Amaryllidaceae; genus Allium; species Allium fistulosum. The sequence continues at coordinate 757,921,043 of CM060902.1, forward strand.
AATCATGTAGATGCAACATAATTTCTTTTATGTCTCTTTTGTGCTTAATGGAAAGTAGATGTTTGTGTGGTTTTGTGTTTAATATCGAGTTTGATAGCTTATATTGTTAAAAACAAATAGGCTATGCTTAGTCATATGAATCATTATTTACCTCTTCATCTACATATGATCATGGTAATGGAAGTGGATTTAGAATCAAAATTTGATGGTTTATGTTTCTAATTCAATAGTTAATAAACCATGCTTAAAATAGATTTCATTTTCACTTTCATTGTCAAGTTTCATGAAAGTTAGTAAGTGGTTTAAGGGGTGTGTTATAGTTTGATGGCTTATGTTGGCTAATCAATAGCACAAATATGCCATACTTATGATAAACGCATCAATTAAAGCACTAATGACCATAAAAGAGAGATTATGATTTCATATGTGTTGAACTACATGATCTAGAGAGTGGATTTATTCTCTAAATTGTCATTTAACTCTTATATTTGCATTTTTTTTCTCTTTGTTAGTTTTCTCATTTTTCTAGCTTAACAATCTCTCGACTTTGGTATAATTTGATTGAATAGAATTTTAAAATCATCAATTCCCTGCGGATCGACCCGTATTCGCCACGTGCTACATTCGTACACCGTGCGCTTGCGGTATATTTATTTCTAAATTCGTTCGACGGTTTTCTAAACCGATAGAATTTCCGTCGACGAACAAGTTTTTGGTGCCATTGCCGGGGATTTGCTTTGATTTTTAATTTTCTATTCTTCGGATTATTTTTGTTTGATTTTTATGTGTTTTTTATTTTGTGTGTTAGTTTGCATAAAAAAATATCTTTTGTATTGTGTGTTTGTTGTTTTCGTTTTTGTTGATTGTGTGATTGTTGTTTTTTAGTTCCATTAGCATTGCATTTGCATTTTTTTATAAAAAAAAAGAAAAAAAACACAATCACAATTAAAAAAAAATTATTGCATTTCTGTTTTCATATACAATTTCTGTTACAATTTTCAAAACACTGTTACAACTCCTGTTTTATTTCCTCTCTGTTTTCAATTCTGTGCACAGTGCACACCTGCAAAATCATTTCCTACCTACTGTCAACTACCATTCTACCACTGCCTGACATTCTCCAACAAATTCACTCACAAACATTTCCCTACCTCACCACAGAATAGCCTGTCATTGCCTATTTAAACATCATTGCCCTGTCATTCTTCTACTCACAGCCACCAACATAAACTTCCTCTATCACCCATTAGTGCCATACATAACCACTATCCTCTGACTTCATCGTTCAACCTCCTTTGCAAAGTTTTCATCTTCCATTACCATTCACAAAACCACCAAACAACCACCCACCCTCAAACAACTTGCCTGTGCCACTTCACCAAACTGTCTTACCATTTCAAACTCTTCATCTACAACTTTTCATTGCATCTGACCAAACACTGCATTTACATACTCCTTCACAACAACTCCTAACTGCTACTCCACATACAACACCTCTTCCATACCATCTCCACTCACTGTCCACATCTCAAACCATTTCCATCTCTCCATTTAAACAATCAGTACCACTACAAATCTGCAGCAAACAATTCACCTCCATCACCCATTTTCTGTCATCATCAAAAACACCCAATGTGACTTCAACTCCAGAACTTCGCTTCCAGTAACCCACACGAACAATCCACAGTCTCATAATCACCATCACCAACCATCGCGACATCATCCTCCCAGCGACCACGAATCCATCACCAAAACACTGGAATATCAGCCACCTTCACCAATTGACTCAAACACAACCCCCAATCTCCACAACCGAACAACTGCTGACAGTTAGCTAAAGCCACACTTCATCGAGTTCCTTCGACGCCTGCATTTCCACGAACCCAAATTCAAAAAACCAATCGACAAACGCCTTCATCACCTCCTCGAAACACAGCAAACCGCAACCCCAAATCCACCACAACCTCCCGCAACCATCGCACACCCCAATTGCTTAATCGACATCAAATACCCCGACTAAACCTCCAACTGCCTCTGACCAACTTCCCAACTGCTCAAAGCCAAAAGCCACCGACTTCGACAACTCCTACTCGAGAACAACCCCAATCCTCCCCGTGACCTGATACTACTTCACAATTGCAAACTCGAAGCATACGATCTCAATCTCCGTTGATTTTGAATTCGATCACTATTTAGCCTCAATCGATTTTGAAGTACTGATTTTCATTGAAAAGAAAAAAAACAATAATTGCACTTTGTTTTTTTATTTCAGAGAAGACAAGGGGGTTCGACTATTAAAGGTTGCGAGGTGGACTTTTGATTGTGGGTAATGGGCCAGGTTTTGGTCTTGAATATTTTATTTTTGTTTATTTCTTTTGTTTTTTATTTTTTTATTTTTAGTTTGTGTAAATCTTAAAAAAAAGTTGGGCCGGGTTGACTCATGTGGGTTGGTTTTAGTAGTAAAATGGTGAGTTGATTTGTGTTGTGTTTAGATTTTCTTTTCTTTTCTCATTTTTTCTTTCTTTCTTCTTTTTCCTTTAGTGTTTTATTTAAATCCTTTGTTTTGTTTTGAGTAGAATCTTTTGTTTTAAATTTTTTTTTGAGTGTTAAGTATTTTGTTTTGTTTCCTAAAAAAAAGAGTTTGCTTATTTGTTTGGTGTAATTTGTTTTTAGTTTTGTTTTGTTTAATCCTTAAAAAAAACAAAAAAATTCAATTTTTTTTTAAGTAAAATAGTACTTTTAAGTTTCCTTTCCAAAACAAAAATTAAAAAAAATTTCAAAAAAAAAACTGTATATATATCTTGTTTTTATTTTCAGATTGCAAAAGCAAAAAAGGAAAGGAGCTGCTTGCTAAAAATAACTGCTTCGCTTTGCTTGCCAAAAAAAACTGCTTAGTTGCTATATATATTGTTTTTATTTGCCTTGCATTGTTGTTTGCCTGCATTTTATAAAAGAAAAATTCATAAAATTAAAAAAACAAAAAAATTACATTCGTAGTTGCATTGTTAATACACGTTTAATTTCAGTTTTGCATTTCATCTTAGATTTTGATTAATAATAACGGTTAGACATCGATAGCTCTTAATTGTATATTGACAAGTTGTCTTCTTTGAACAATTTAATTTCTCGGTGTCTAGGCTACGGTAGAGTAATAACCATTTATAAATATTACGGTGATTCGTAAATATTATAGTGGTTGTTCCTCTGTAGGTACTTAAACCTTCGGCTACATTGCTACGGTGATTCGTGGTGCATCGATAACTCCTGCCCGTTACCTGGCTGAGAACTATCTTGTTGATTTAAGACAATTTGTAATTATACAATTTTGGGTTAACTTAGGATAAATCATTTGTAATTAGCCCTTGCATTCATTTAGTTGCATTAGTTCATGCATATTTAAAAAAAATTCAAAATCCAAAACTAAAAAAATTTGTTTATATTCCTTTTTCTTTGAAATTTTTAAATCCTTTTTCTTTGAAATTTCAAAAAAAAAACCTTTTCAAAAACAAAAATAAAATTGAAAAACCAAAAAACAAAACAAAAATCAATTTCCCTTTGATAAATAAATTTTATTTGTAAATATTTTTCCTTAAAAAAACAAAAAAAAACAAAAACATTCTTGAAAATGTCCGAGTTTCCCCACTTCCATGAATTTTACAATAGTTGTGAAAATCAATATAATCCATATGATTTCACTCCAAATCCATATGGATATTTTAACAACAACTATTGTTTAAACGATTTGAGTTTTGAACCACAAAATTTTCAAAATGACGAACCACCCTCGAATCTCGAAAAGAGCATTTCGTCTTTACTTGAAATCTCTACACAACAAAATCAAATGATAAATGATTTGTGTAATTCATATTTGGGCAATGATTCAAATCAAAGTTTTCAAAATAATTAAAATTTGAATTCACTTCAAAATTCAAACGATTTCGAGTATAACCCATGCCAATTCAATTTTGAACTCCAAAATGAATTTCAAAATCAAAACGAAAATGTGATCCACTTTTCAAATAATTTTGGCAATGGGAATAATCTCGACTATGATGCAAGTGAAAATTTTTGTTCTCAACAAATCTAAATCGAAAATCCTCAGGCTAATAACTATAAATTGGATTTTGTTGAGCAAATGAACGAAATTTACAATGATCACACGGATTCGTTGTTTAAAACATATATGAAACAATGTGAAAAACAAAATCAAATTCCAACGTGTGACGAGTCAAACAATAATCCATCTTTTATCCAAATCGACGATTTTCAAATAACAAATTTTGAAATTGAAAATAACGATCTTAACGAAGTTGTTGAAAATTTGGTGATTGACTTGGATTTCAATTCTTTTGAGGGTGAGAAACTCGATTTAAATTTCGATCTTCCTTTTTCTGAAAATTTGAATACAACAACTTTGGATTTTGAACTTGAGATACGCAATGAAGTTGTTGATAATCCAACAAAGGAAGTCGAATTTAACGAACACGAGTTTTATGGACTTTTTGAAAATGATTCGTTAAACTCTGATGGGGAAGATATAAATCACCAATTTAATTTTGAAATCAATAATTCTGAAGAATTTTTCAATGAACAGCTTAACTTTCAACTTGGTGATAATAAATTTGAATTTCAATCAATTATTCTATCAACCCCGAAAATCATTGAAAACAAAAAAACTCGTACGATTTTTCATAAAACGACATTCGTTTTTCCAAATCAACATTCAACTTTGAAATATTTTACGGTTTGGTTTTCCAAGCTTAAGCTGTGTCTCGCATACGTGACGAGACAAATGAATCGGTCTTTGGAAGACCGTTTCATTTACTTTTTGACGGCATACTTTCTCATCTCTTGTAAATAATCATCCTTTCATGTAAATATAGGATTTTTATTTTTCTTCTTTCTCCTTCCACTTGGGTTGACTATGGGGACACGGTCAAAATCAAGTGTGGGAGGAGACTCATCATCATTTTTCAATTTTTCATGGTTTATTTTTAATTTTTCTTTCCAAAATTTAAAAAAAATCTCAAAAACAAAAAAAAATTTGTTAAGCATTTTTGATTTATTTTTAAAAAGAAACACTATAGGATAAATATATGGTTTTGGTTTATTAAATTGAAATTTTTGAAAATTTATTCGTCTTAACAAAAATAAAAATGAAGTTTGATTACAAATAATAATGGTTTAACTAGTATATAGGAAGATTCATACGTGATAATTATGAAATATATCCTAATTGAAAATCTTTGTTTTAAAAAAAGTGGTTGATTTAAAGTAAAGGATATAACATTTTTTTTGTCTTCTAAGTTAAGTGGTGCTAAGATGATTTTGCAAAAACTCTCTCTTTCTATAAAAAAATCTGAAAAAAAAAACATTTGTATATATGTAAATATTTTCTATTAACACCTACGGTCAACAGGTGTGCACACTTGTGTGTACACTCGCCATGCTCTGTATCTTTCTCACGTAAGCCCGAAAGGCAGTGCATGATCGGTATATCTGGCCTCAGTTTATCTAAGCTAGGTGTATATATATAAAAATTCTTTTAATAACGCCTACAGTCAATAGGTGTTCACACTCGTGTGTTCACTCGCCACGCTCTGTATTCCCCTCACATCAGTCCGCAAGGCAGTGCATGGGTAATATATCTGGCCTCAGTTTATCTGAGTTAGGCATATGTACATATTGTAAATATCAATAAAATTTTCAAAAAATGGAGAGAGTAAGCAAATGAAATCCAAGCACTATTTTAACTTATTTGATTTGATTTGTTATTGAAATGAAATGACATACCACTTTAATAAACTTTGATAATCAACTAAGGACCTATTTCATGGTTACACTTTGTTATCAACTGAAACAACGAGTTAAACTATTGTCTATTTGTTATGATAACTTAATTTTTGTTGGAAATTTTGACGAGTAAATGACTTAAATTTCAAGATAATAACCAAACCTATATTTAACTTATTTGTGTTAATTTAAAAGTAAATCCTTCATTCGTAAATATTTTCAAAAACTTGCATTCATATCTTTGTAAATAAATCTTGCATTTTGTAAATATTTTCATCTTGCAGTTGGATTTTGTGGGTAGTATCCGCTGAAAACCCTCACGAGACAACACTCGTGCTACTGAGGACACCCAGAGGTTTAACGGCTTGTTGCATACGCTCAATGCAACCGTGCTCCCTACGAAAATGGATTTATCTTAGTTTTTTCCTTTATTCGAGGACGAATAAAAAGATAAGTGTGGGGGTATTTGATGTGCACGTAAATGTGTATATTTTTACCACCATATATAATCTATTTAAATTAAATAAATGATCATATCGGGTATTTTAACTTGTGTAAACCAAAATTCATATTATTTTCAAATCGTCACATATTCATCTTCATCCAAGGGCAAAATGGTCATTTTTGTGCATATATTAATTTTCTAAAATTTAATTGGAAATTTCTATATTATTTTGTAGGAATTTAAATTCATATACAAGTGGTTTCATGATGATATATGATGATATATGCATGCACAAGAGTGAAGAGAAGGAATGAAGATGGAAATAATTCAAAGGCATGATAATGGAGGACTCCACCTACCCACCTTCCTTCATGTACAAATTAGAATCTAATCCACATGCTAATGGTCATCAAATCTTCATGCACACTTAAATGGATGATTATGGGAGGCTAATGATTACTTGGCCACCACACTACCTCAAGGGCATTTTGGGCATTCCCCAAAAATATGAATTAGGGTTTAGCACATGTATAAAATCCCCTTATGTTTCATGTAACTCTCTCCCCCCTTAGTCTCTCTTAGTTTAGTTTTAGATCAAATAAAAGAAAGCTCTCTTCTCTTTTCCATGGCTACTTAGCCATTTTTATTTTCATGTAACTTCCATTTTTTTATGCAATGTTAATTAGTGCTCTCTTTTCTTTTACATGCTTCTTTTCCTTTCATGTTGTAGTGTAGATCTTTCTTATTTCATGTAAGTAGATTAGTGTTTCCTTTCTTTTTTCTCTCTTTTTCCTCTTGTTTGTTTAATGTTGCTTTCTACATTTGTTGATTTGATAACAAAAATGAGAGGCTAATCCCTTCAATTTAGGGGTAATGAAGCTCTCTTGAATCATGTAGATGCAACATAATTTCTTTTATGTCTCTTTTGTGCTTAATGGAAAGTAGATGTTTGTGTGGTTTTGTGTTTAATATCGAGTTTGATAGCTTATATTGTTCAAAACAAATAGGCTATGCTTAGTCATATGAATCATTAATTACCTCTTCATCTACATATGATCATGGTAATGGAAGTGGATTTAGAATCAAAATTTGATGGCTTATGTTTCTAATTCAATAGTTAATAAACCATGCTTAAAATAGATTCTACTTTTGATTTCATATCATTTTCATTGATGTTAGTAAGTGGGTTAGAGGGTGCATTAAAGTTTGATGGTTTAAGTGTGTTAATTAATAACACAATTATGCCATGCTTATGATAAATGCATCAACTAAACTCACACATGACCAAAAAGAGATCATAATGTCATTATGTTGATTTATATGATCATGAGAGAGGATTTGCCTCTAAATTGCTCTTTAATCTCATCTTTTTATTCTCCTTTGTTTTAGTTTGTTTTTACTTTCTTTTAGTTCGTTAACAATCACTCGACTTTGGTTTAATTTGATTGAATAGAATTTTAAAATCATCAATTCCCTACGGATCTACCCGTATTCGCCACGTGCTACATTCGTACACCATGCGCTTGCGGTATATTTATTTCTAAATTCCTTCGATGGTTTTCTAAACCGATAGAATTTCCGTCGATGAACATTGCCTGTTCACTATAGTGTGATGTTGTCTTGTGGTTCGATCCAGATCATATTTGTTTATGTGTTCAACTATGCTTTGCTCGATCCAGTTTCACAGTTGCATAGTTGTTTCATGTATATTCTGGCTTATGCTGGTACTGTTTTATTTGATGTGTTGTGTTATCATATTCACTTGGTGGCATTTGTTGCATATCCATCACTGCATTGTTTGGATGTATTTGAATTTTATGCTCGACAGTTTATGATGTTTTGTAGCGCACCTGTGTTGAATCCAGCTTTAAAGCTCGGGTTTGACTTCGTGCTCGATTGGGAGTTTTCATTGTGCATTCGTGTGCACTTCGTTCATTTGATGGTTACTGGGTGGATGTTGTTGCAGTTCCATCTGGTTCATTTTGATTTGATTTGATGCCATTTGTTTCTAATTCATTGAGCTTTTGTGTATTTCATCACTGTAGTGGCGAGGCAGTGCACGCGAGCGTGCACTGCAGCCAAACAGTATTGATTATTTTGTTGTTAATTGTTGTTTAGGCAATTCTGTGGTTTTCTTATTATCTTCATTGATAACCTTTTTAATTATCTTTGTTGATGATTTGAATTTGCTAATTTGTTGTTTAACACTGTTTAGTGTTATATCTACCGTTATCTGATTTCCTTGTTAAAGGATTGGATAGACGAGATTTATGTGACTGTCGTCTATTTGTTATTTATTATTATTGCTTCTGTGCAATAATAACTGAGTTTGAATTAGACTGACCCGTGTATTATTTTCTTTTGAATGTAATACTCGGGTCAGACCGAGTTATTACAGGTTGTAGATATCTTGCTTTAGGTTGCTGCTTGAGCTATGAAGTCTCTTCATATCTTTTGGAGTAGTCGTCGTCATTTTGTAGTAGTCAGTGTATCTGATCTAGATTGATATGTATTCATGTATATTATTCGATAATGTACTTGTATATATAACTTCCAGAGTCGACAGTTGTAGTTGTATCATATGTATTGTGTCAAATGTATTGTAACTGACATCAGTTATATATATATATACGAGACTTTTATTATCTGTGTTCCGCATTTGGCTTATCTGTGTTATTATTATATATATTGTCCTAAACTATTATGAACCATCGTAGTTCGTTTTATACTGGAATTGGGTATGTCGATGGGAGTAAATAAATAAGAGATGAAAAATAAAAATATATACCACAACTATCGAGGTAACCAATACTAGTGTAAGGCCTAACTACGGATGGCCGCTCCTATCCAGCCTTATTCTTCATAATAACAGACAGTATTTCTTTTAATGCTCTTTGTTATTGTGAGCATAGAGGTGGGGCGTCACAGTTGGTATCAGAGCTTGGGGTTTATGGACATAATATAAAACATAACTTAGATGCAACATGTGTTACAACTATTTGTCGATGTTTTTAGTTGTGTTTTGAGTCAAAACTAAAGTTTTGAAATTATGATGAAAATTTTAAATATCTTTATTTAAAAATAAAAGTGAAACTGTGTTTTGATGATTGAGTAATTTGTGTTGTGTTTATCAGAGTGCGCAGCGGAAGCAGTGACACTGTCTTCGCTGAGTACAGCTGATAACCTTTTTGATTTAAAAATCAAAATATGAAATTGAAATAAATTTCATTTGTTGTTTACATAGCTGGGTTTATTTTGTTTCCTTAAAAATTTCGAATCCGATTTGAGGATTCAAAGCGATTGCAGTTATGTGATTTTTGCTGTTTTGAATTATCTTCATTGAAGATACATTCGAATGATTTCTGTGTTCATTTTGTAGTATATGTGCAAATTTGAGTTGCACATTACTGCATAAATTTTACGTTGAGCCGGTGTTTGGTTTAAACGTATTTTGTTGCCGTTATTTTTATAACTGGATTTTTACACCGATGCTAAATTTTTGAAGCGCGGTGTTTAGTTGACATTTTTAATGAATGAAAATTCACTGGTATTACATTTTGATGTGAATTATTTTGATTAGATTTTGACGTATAAAAATTTCTATCGCTTTGGTTTCAGTAACCGTCAAATTTTAAAAGTGGATTTTCAAGCGGTTATTCCGCAATGCTGATTTTGAGATTCGTTTTACGATGTTTTGAGAAGTGCAATTTCCTTTTCGAAATTGCTACTGATGTTACTGTTTTAATCACGTGTTCTGAAAATTGTTTTAAAATTTTTACAGTTTGCGCTTTCAAAAGAATGAGGAAGCGATTTAAACGCTTCAGCAAAATTGAGGACTATGAACCCTCACTTTTACTGTTTCGCTTAATTCCGGACTTGTCCGTTTGAGAACGTAAAATGTTATTTATTTAAAATACAAAGTTTTACAGTTTGAGCTTTCAAAAGAATGAGGAAGCGATTTAAACACTTCAGCAAAATTGAGGACTATGAACCCTTACTTTTACTGATTCGCTTAATTCCGGACTTGTTCGTTTGAGATTGTAAAATGTATTTATTAAAAATACACAATTTTTGCACTTTCAAGGAAACGATGAAGAGAATCAAACGATTTAGTAAAACACGTGGTATGAGACATGTGCGTTTGCTATTTCGGTTAATTCCGGACTCGTTAATTGAAACATCTGCTGTTTGATGATTTTGTGTGCTTTCGAGCCACTATGTTGGACCTTCGGGTCATCTGCTGGACCTTCGGGTCATTTGTTGGGCTTTCGGGCCACTCTGAGGACCTTCGGGTCAAATACCAGTACTAGACCTTCGGGTCAAATACCAGTACTAGACCTTCGGGTCATTTGTTGGACCTTCGGGTCATTTGTTGGGCGCCAAAAATCATAGTACTTGGTAGGCTTTGGCCATTTGTTGATGCACGTGCGGCGTAGCTAAAACTCGCCATCTGATGGGATCGATCCAACCTTTTATGTTGATTTTCTAGAGTATCTTAATTGATTTCTAGATATTTGTTGTTTCTAATTATCTGTAGGTAATTAGATATTTGTTGTTTTGAGATTTCTGATTATCGTTTTTGATAATTAGATATTTGTTGATTTGAGATTTCAGATTATCGTTTTTGATAATTAGATATTTGATGTTTTCTGATTATCGTTTTTGATAATTAGATATTTGTTGTTTTGAGATTTCTGATTATCGTTTTTGATAATTAGATAATTGTTGATTTGAGATTTCTGATTATCGTTTTTGATAATTAGATATTTGATGTTTTCTGATTATCGTTTTTGATAATTAGATATTTGATGTTTTCTGATTATCGTTTTTGATAATTAGATATTTGTTGATTTCTGATTATAGTTTTTAATAATCGGATAATGTTGATTATTGTTTGAGATAATTAGATATTTGTTGTTTTGAGATTTCTGATTATCGTTTTTGATAATTAGATAATTGTTGATTTGAGATTTCTGATTATCGTTTTTGATAATTAGATATTTGATGTTTTCTGATTATCTTTTTTTGATAATTAGATATTTGTTGATTTGAGATTTCTGATTATCGTTTTTGATAATTAGATATTTGATATTTTCTGATTATCGTTTTTGATAATTAGATATTTGTTGTTTTGAGATTTCTGATTATCGTTTTTTATAATTAGATATTTGTTGTTTTGAGATTTCTGATTATCGTTTTTGATAATTAGATATTTGTTGATTTGAGATTTCTGATTATCGTTTTTGATAATTAGATATTTGATATTTTCTGATTATCGTTTTTGATAATTAGATATTTATTGTTTTGAGATTTCTGATTATCGTTTTTGATAATTAGATATTTGTTGATTTGAGATTTCTAATTATCGTTTTTGATAATTAGATATTTGTTGATTTGAGATTTCTGATTATCGTTTTTGATAATTATATATTTGATGTTTTCTGATTATCGTTTTTGATAATTAGATATTTGTTGTTTTGAGATTTCTGATTATCGTTTTTGATAATTAGATATTTGTTGATTTGAGATTTCTGATTATCGTTTTGATAATTAGATATTTGTTGTTTTGAGATTTTTGATTATCGTTTTTGATAATTAGATATTTGTTGATTTGAGATTTCTGATTATTGTTTGTAATAATTAGATATTTGATGTTTTCTGATTATCGTTTTGATAATTGGATGTTTACTAATTTTGCTGATTTTGAGATTTTCTAGTCTCTAATTGATTCTAGATTATGTTGATTATATTGAATTGCGGTTTCCTACCTATCTCTGTTGATAGTTAGAGTTTGATGATTATGAAGTTCGTGTTTTCTAGTTATTTGTTGGATAACTAGATATTTGCAGTTTTGCGATTTGTGATTTGTGTTTCCTAATTATCTTTACTGATAATTAGATTTTGCTATTTTCTAATTATTGTGTGATAATTAGATATTGCTGTTTTGTGATTTCTGTATTCTAATCATCTAATTGAAAATTAAACGTTGCTGATAATTGTATTGATTCAGTTTTGATTGTTTTCTGATTATCTATTTGATAATTAGATTTTGTTGAGGATTTGTGAATTTCTCTTATGGAATTAAAAGATTTCTTTGGTGTTGTATTCTCGACCTCTATTTTTCTAGCTTAACCAGTTTATGTTAGAAAAATAAGTGTTATTGACGACTTTAATTATGAAAATTGCGGGGACGCAATTTTTATAAGGAGGGGAGTCTGTAACAACCCGAAGTTTAGTAACAATTAATTATCGTCTAATGACGATTTAATTGGTTGTTAATGGTTATTTGGAGTTTTTAATTGAGTTAAAATTCTTTGAAAAATGGGTTAGTGGTTATGCGGGCTTTAAAATTCATTTGACCCACTTCTTTTTGTTACCGTGATAATCATGTATACCCGTTCCCCTTCATTCTTTTTCATCGAAAACCCTAACCAAATGAGCGGGAAAAAAATGGCGGCTTCGTTTTTATTTCTTGCTTCCAAAATTAGGGCTTCTTGATTTCAATCGAAGCTGAGCCTTTGTCGATCGATACTAGTTGTTCGCATGTGCTTCGTTCTTGTTCGTACGCACTTGGTTGCTTCGATGAATTCTTTGAAGCTGCGGCTTTCACTTGTGGATTGAGTGTAGCTTTGTTCACTTTTTTCGATTGATTTGTCGGGCGGCTTCAAATTGTCGAGTGCTATCAATTTGTTGAAAGATTGGGCTTCGTGAAATCGAGGGCGCCGACCCAGATTGGCTCGATCGAAGCTTTATCGATCGATGCTCTCTACACTTCGTGCTCGCTCACGAGTCCTTCAAATCATTCGAATCTAAGGTGAGTTTACTCACATCTAATTCAAACTTCACATACATGTGATTTTCTGATTTCCACGGTTTTGAATTCTCTGGTACTTTGACTTCGGTCACTTTGATTTGTGGTAGTATTTTGGCCTCGGCCTCCTTGTGCTTTGCGAACTCAAATTGGGTTTTGTTGATGGTTGCCGCTTTTATCAAATATTCGAACTTGAGCTATTCGAGTAGTTGGCAATTTTGTTGGTTATTACAATTCTTGATTTAAACTTGACTTTGAGAAGAAAGTGGACTTTGTTTAATTGAATTTCTGATAACTTCGGCATTGTTTTAACTTCGGCTTTGAACTTCTGGCCTTTAGCAATCCCTTTGAATTCTCTGTTGGCTTTAATTACTTTGAAACTGTTACCTTTGTTTTTTTATCTCTGTAGCATACTTGACTTACCGTTCAATGACTTTGGCATTGTTCATAGTTGGTTTTAATTCTCTGTTGGCATTGGCTTCTGTTGTTCCATGATTTTGTGGTATGGTTGCTTTGACTTTGGTGCTGTTTTTGTGCCATGCTATGCATATGCAGTCATCTCCTTATTGCCTTGGTCTGGTGCAGTGTGACTATGTCTATTGCCTCTGGCTTTGGTTCTTATGCGTAGCAGATTGAGCTGGTACACGTTTGTGATGGGTTGCACTGAAATATACATGTGCACCATTGCTATATCACCATATAGTTTGTAGTTAGTTTTGTCTTTGTACATTTGCATCTAGTTTCACTGCCTCTGTTTTGATCAGGTTTGCATTGTTGTAAGTGGACTGGTCTTATTCACTTGAAGTCGTAGCCTTGTTTGGGTCATCTTGTAGGCTGGTTGCATATATACTTCACTGTACACATATATGCTCATGGTAGTCTGCTTTACTTGGTTTTGTACTTTCTGCACTTTGATTCATTCGAGCTTGTTGACATTGTCTTGATTCTTATTGTTTTGGTGTTGGTCTGTCTCGACTCGGTGTCTGGTTGCATCCTTGACTTGGTTGCCTGTTCACTGTACTGTGATGTTGTCTTGTGATTCGATCCAGATCATATTTGTTTATGTGTTCAACTATGCTTTGCCCGATCCAGTTTCACAGTTGCATAGTTGTTTCATGTATATTCTGGCTTATGTTGGTACTGTTTTATTTGATGTGTTGTGTTATCATATTCACTTGGTGGCATTTGTTGCATATCCATCACGGCACTGTTTGGTTGTATTTGAATTTTATGCTCGACAGTTTATGATGTTTTGTAGCGCACCTGTGTTGAATCCAGCTTTAAAGCTCGGGTTTGACCTCGTGCTCGATTGGGAGTTTTCATTGTGCATTCGTGTGCACTTCGTTCATTTGATGGTTATTAGGTGGATGCTGTTGCAGTTGCATCTGGTTCATTTTGATTTGATTTGATGCCATTTATTTCTAATTCATTGAGCTTTTGTGTATTTCATCACTGTAGTGGCGAGGCCGTGCACGCGAGCGTGCACTGCAGCCAAACAGTATTGATTATTTTGTTGTTAATTGCTGTTTAGGCAATTCTGTGGTTTTCTTATTATCTTCATTGATAACCTTTTTAATTATCTTTGTTGATGATTTGAATTTGCTGATTTGTTGTTTAACACTGTTTAGTGTTATATCTACCGTTATCCGATTTCCTTGTTAAAGGATTGGATAGACGAGATTTCTGTGACTGTCGTCTATTTGTTATTTATTATTATTGCTTCTGTGCATTAATAACTGAGTTTGAATTAGGCTGACCCGTGTATTATTTTCTTTTGAATGTAATACTCAGGTCAGACCGAGTTATTACGGGTTGTAGATATCTTGCTTTGGGTTGCTGCTTGAGCTATGAAGTCTCTTCATATCTTTTGGAGTAGTCGTCGTCATTTTGTAGTAGTCAGTGTATCTGATCTAGGTTGATATGTATTCATGTATATTATTCGATAATGTACTTGTATATATAACTTCCAAAGTCGACAGTTGTAGTTGTATCATATGTATTGTGTCAAATGTATTGTAACTAACATCAGTTATATATATATATGAGACTTTTATTATCTGTGTTCCGCATTTGGCTTATCTGTGTTATTATTATATATATTGTCCTAAACTATTATGAACCATCGTAGTTCGTTTTATACTGGAATTGGGTATGTCGATGGGAGTAAATAAATAAGAGATGAAAAATAAAAATATATACCACCCCTATCGAGGTAACCAATACTAGTGTAAGGCCTAACTACAGATGGCCGCTCCTATCCAGCCTTATTCTTCATAATAACAGACAATATTTATTTTAATGCTCTTTGTTATTGTGAGCATAGAGGTGGGGCGTCACAGTTGGTATCAGAGCTTGGGGTTTATGGACATAATATAAAACATAACTTAGATGGAACATGTGTTACAACTATTTGTCGATGTTTTTAGTTGTGCTTTGAGTCAAAACTAAAGTTTTGAAATTATGATGAAATTTTTAAATATCTTTATTTAAAAATAAAAGTGAAACTGTGTTTTGACGATTGAGTAATTTGTGTTCGGTTTATCAGAGTGAGCAGCGGAAGCAGTGACACTGTCTTCGCTGAGTACAGCTGATAACCTTTTTGATTTAAAAATCAAAATATGAAATTGAAATAAATTTCATTTGTTGTTTAAATAGCTGGGTTTATTTTGTTTCCTTGAAAATTTTGAATCCGATTTGACGATTCAAAACGATTGCAGTTATGTGATTTTTGTTGAGATTTTTGCTGTTTTGAATTATCTTCATTGAAGATACATTCGAATGATTTCTGTGTTCATTTTGTAGTATACGTGCAAATTTGAGTTGCACGTTACTGCATAAATTTTACGTTAAGCCGGTGTTCGGTTTAAACGTATTTTGTTGCCGTTATTTTTATAACGGGATTTTTACACCGATGCCAAATTTTTGAAGCGCGGTGTTTAGTTGACATTTTTAATGAATGAAAATTCACTGGTATTACATTTTGACGTGAATTATTTTGATAAGATTTTGACGTAAAAAAATTTCTGTCGCTTTGGTTTCAGTTACCGTCAAATTTTAAAAGTGGATTTTCAAGCGGTTATTCCGCAATGCTGATTTTGAGATTCGTTTTACGATGTTTTAGGAAGTGCAATTTCCTTTTCGAAATTGCTACTGATGTTACTATTTTAATCACGTGTTCTGAAAATTGTTTTAAAATTTTTACAGTTTGGGCTTTCAAAAGAATGAGGAAGCGATTTAAACGCTTCAGCAAAATTGAGGACTATGAACCTCACTTTTACTGTTTCGCTTAATTCCGAACTTGTCCGTTTGAGAACGTAAAATGTTATTTATTTAAAATACAAAGTTTTACAGTTTGCGCTTTCAAAGGAATGAGGAAGCGATTTAAACGCTTCAGCAAAATTGAGGACTATGAACCCTTACTTTTACTGATTCGCTTAATTCCGGACTTGTCCGTTTGAGATTGTAAAATGTATTTATTAAAAATACACAATTTTTGCACTTTCAAGGAAACGATGAAGAGAATCAAATGATTTAGTAAAACACGTGGTATGGGACATGTGCGTTTGCTATTTCGGTTAATTCCGGACTCGTTAATTGAAACATCTGCTGTTTGATGATTTTGTGTGCTTTCGAGCCACTATGTTGGACCTTCGGGTCATTTGCTGAACCTTCGGGTCATTTGTTGGGCTTTCGGGCCACTCTGAGGACCTTCGGGTCAAATACCAGTACTAGACCTTCGGGTCATTTGTTGGGCGCCAAAAATCATAGTACTTGGTAGGCTTCGGCCATTTGTTGATGCACGTGCGGCGTAGCTAAAACTCACCATCTGATGGGATCGATCCAACCTTTTATGTTGATTTTCTAGAGTATCTTAATTGATTTCTAGATATTTGTTGTTTCTAATTATCTGCAGGTAATTAGATATTTGTTGTTTTGATATTTCTGATTATCGTTTTTTGATAATTAGATATTTGTTGATTTGAGATTTCTGATTGTCGTTTTTGATAATTAGATATTTGATGTTTTCTGATTATCGTTTTTGATAATTAGATATTTGTTGTTTTGAGATTTTTGATTATCGTTTTTGATAATTAGATAATTGATGTTTTTTTATTATCGTTTTTGATAATTAGATATTTGTTGTTTTGAGATTTCTGATTATCGTTTTTGATAATTAGATAATTGTTGATTTGAGATTTCTGATTATCGTTTTTGATAATTAGATATTTGATGTTTTCTGATTATCGTTTTTGATAATTAGATATTTTATGTTTTCTGATTATCGTTTTTGATAATTAGATATTTGTTGATTTCTGATTATAGTTTTTGATAATCGGATATTTGTTTCTGATTATCGTTTGAGATAATTAGATATTTGTTGTTTTGAGGTTTCTGATTATCGTTTTTGATAATTAGATAATTTATGATTTGAGATTTCTGATTATCGTTTTTGATAATTAGATATTTGATGTTTTCTGATTATCGTTTTTTGATAATTAGATATTTGTTGATTTGAGATTTCTGATTATCGTTTCTGATAATTAGATATTTGATGTTTTCTGATTATCGTTTTTGATAATTTGATATTTGTTGTTTTGAGATTTCTGATTATCGTTTTTGATAATTAGATATTTGTTGTTTTGAGATTTCTGATTATCGTTTTTGATAATTAGATATTTGTTGATTTGAGATTTCTGATTATCGTTTTTGATAATTAGATATTTGATGTTTTCTGATTATCGTTTTTGATAATTAGATATTTGTTGTTTTGAGATTTCTGATTATCGTTTTTGATAATTAGATCTTTGTTGATTTGAGATTTCTGATTATCGTTTTTGATAATTAGATATTTGTTGATTTGAGATTTCTGATTATCGTTTTTGATAATTAGATATTTGATGTTTTCTGATTATCGTTTTTGATTATTAGATATTTGTTGTTTTGAGATTTCTGATTATCGTTTTTGATAATTAGATATTTGTTGATTTGAGATTTCTGATTATCATTTTGATAATTAGATATTTGTTGTTTTGAGATTTCTGATTATCGTTTTTGATAATTAGATATTTGTTGATTTGAGATTTCTGATTATTGTTTGTAATAATTAGATATTTGATGTTTTCAGATTATCGTTTTGATAATTGGATGTTTGCTAATTTTGCTGATTTTGAGAATTTCTAGTCTCTAATTGATTCTAGATTATGTTGATTATATTGAATTGCTGTTTCCTATCTATCTCTGTTGATAGTTAGAGTTTGCTGATTATGAAGTTCGTGTTTTCTAGTTATTTGTTGGATAACTAGATATTTGCAGTTTTGCGATTTGTGATTTGTGTTTCCTAATTATCTTTGCGGATAATTAGATTTTGCTATTTTCTAGTTATTGTGTGATAATTTGATATTGCTGTTCTGTGATTTCTGTATTCTAATCATCTAATTGAAAATTAAATGTTGTTGATAATTGTATTGATTCAGTTTTGATTGTTTTCTGATTATCTATTTGATAATTAGATTTTGTTGAGGATTTGTGAATTTCTCTTATGGAATTAAAAGATTTCTTTGGTGTTGTATTCTCGACCTCTATTTTTCTAGCTTAACCAGTTTATGTTAGAAAAATAAGTGTTATTGACGACTTTAATTATGAAAATTGCGGGGACGCAATTTTTATAAGGAGGGGAGTCTGTAACAAGCCGAAGTTTAGTAACAATTAATTATCATCTAATGACGATTTAATTGGTTGTTAATGGCTATTTGGAGTTTTTAATTGAGTTAAAATTCTTTGAAAAATGGGTTAGTGGTTATGCGGGCTTTAAAATTCATTTGGCCCACTTCTTTTTGTTACCGTGATAATCATGTATACCCGTTCCCCTTCATTCTTTTTCATCGAAAACCCTAACCAAATGAGCGGGAAAAAAATGGCGGCTTCGTTTTTATTTCTTGCTTCCAAAATTAGGGCTTCTTGATTTCAATCGAAGCTGAGCCTTTGTCGATCGATACTAGTTGTTCGCATGTGCTTCGTTCTTGTTCGTACGCACTTGGTTGCTTCGATGAATTCTTTGAAGCTGCGGCTTTCACTTGTGGATTGAGTGTAGCTTTGTTCGCTTTTTTCGATTGATTTGTCGGGCGGCTTCAAATTGTCGAGTGCTATCAATTTGTTGAAAGATTGGGCTTCGTGAAATCGAGGGTGCCGACCCAGATTGGCTCGATCGAAGCTTTATCGATCGATGCTCTCTACACTTCGTGCTTGCTCACGAGTCCTTCAAATCATTCGAATCTAAGGTGAGTTTACTCACATCTAATTCAAACTTCACATACATGTGATTTTATGATTTCCACGGTTTTGAATTCTCTGGTACTTTGACTTCGGTCACTTTGGTTTGTGGTAGTATTTTGGCCTCGGCCTCCTTGTGCTTTGCGAACTCAAATTGGGTTTTGTTGATGGTTGCCGCTGTTATCAAATATTCGAACTTGAGTTATTCGAGTAGTTGGAAATTTTGTTGGTCATTACAATTCTTGATTTAAACTTGACTTTGAGAAGAAAGTGGACTTTGTTTAATTGAATTTCTGATAACTTCGGCATTGTTTTAACTTCGGCTTTGAACTTTTGGCCTTTAGCAATCCCTTTGAATTCTCTGTTGGCATTGATTACTTTGAAACTGCTACCTTTGTTTTTTATCTCTGTAGCATACTTGACTTACCGTTCCATGACTTCGGCATTGTTCATAGTTGGTTTTAATTCTCTGTTGGCATCGGCTTCTGTAGTTCCATGATTTTTTGGTATGGTTGCTTTGACTTTGGTGCTGTTTTGTGCCATGCTATGCATATGCAGTCATCTCCTTCTTGCCTTGGTCTGGTGCAGTGTGACTATGTTTGTTGCCTCTGGCTTTGGTTCTTATGCTCTTATGCATAGCAGATTGAGCTGGTACACGTTTGTGATGGGTTGCACTGAAATATACATGTGCACCATTGCTGTATCACCATATAGTTTGTAGTTAGTTTTGTCTTTGTACATTTGCATCTAGTTTCACTGCCTCTGTTTTGATCAGGTTTGCATTGTTGTAAGTGGACTGGTCTTATACACTTGAAGTCGTAGCCTTGTTTGGGTCATCTTGTAGTCTGGTTGCATATATACTTCACTGTACACATATATGCTCATGGTAGTCTGCTTTACTTGGTTTTGTACTGTCTGCACTTTGATTCATTCGAGCTTGTTGACATTGTCTTGATTCTTATTATTTTGGTGTTGGTCTGTCTCGACTCGGAGTCTGGTTG
The DNA here is from genome assembly GCA_030737815.1 of Allium fistulosum. Classification (NCBI taxonomy): domain Eukaryota; kingdom Viridiplantae; phylum Streptophyta; class Magnoliopsida; order Asparagales; family Amaryllidaceae; genus Allium; species Allium fistulosum. The sequence goes on from CM060902.1 coordinate 757,941,363, forward strand.
CTTCCTTGAGTTGGTTGCCTGTTCACTGTACTGTGATGTTGTCTTGTAATTCGATCCAGATCATATTTGTTTATGTGTTCAACTATGCTTTGCCCGATCCAGTTTCACAGTTGCATAGTTGTTTCATGTATATTCTGGCTTATGCTGGTACTGTTTTATTTGATGTGTTGTGTTATCATATTCACTTGGTGGCATTTGTTGCATATCCATCACCCCACTGTTTGGTTGTATTTGAATTTTATGCTCGACAGTTTATGATGTTTTGTAGCGCACCTGTGTTGAATCCAGCTTTAAAGCTCGGGTTTGACCTCGTGCTCGACTGGGAGTTTTCATTGTGCATTCGTGTGCACTTCGTTCATTTGATGGTTACTGGGTGGATGCTATTGCAGTTCCATCTAGTTCATTTTGATTTGATTTGATGCCATTTGTTTCTAATTCATTGAGCTTTTGTGTATTTCATCACTGTAGTGGCGAGGCAGTGCACGCGAGCGTGCACTGCAGCCAAACAGTATTGATTATTTTGTTGTTAATTGCAGTTTAGGCAATTCTGTGGTTTTCATATTATCTTCATTGATAACCTTTTTAATTATCTTTGTTGATGATTTGAATTTGCTGATTTGTTGTTTAACACTATTTAGTGTTATATCTACCGTTATCCGATTTCCTTATTAAAGGATTGGATAGACGAGATTTCTGTGACCGTCGTCTATTAGTTATTTATTATTATTGCTTCTGTGCATTAATAACTGAGTTTGAATTAGACTGACCCGTGTATTATTTTCTTTTGAATGTAACACTCGGGTCAGGCCGAGTTATTACAGGTTGTAGATATCTTGCTTTGGGTTGCTGCTTGAGCTATGAAGTCTCTTCATATCTTTTGGAGTAGTCGTCGTCATTTTGTAGTAGTCAGTGTATCTGATCTAGGTTGATATGTATTCATGTATATTATTCGATAATGTACTTGTATATATAACTTCCAGAGTCGACAGTTGTAGTTGTATCATATGTATTGTGTCAAATGTATTGTAACTGACATCAGTTATATATATATACGAGACTTTTATTATCTGTGTTCCGCATTTGGCTTATCTGTGTTATTATTATATATATTGTCCTAAACTATTATGAACCATTGTAGTTCGTTTTATACTGGAATTGGGTATGTCGATGGGAGTAAATAAATAAGAGATGAAAAATAAAAATATATACCACTCCTATCGAGGTAACCAATACTAGTGTAAGGCCTAACTACGGATGGCCGCTCCTAATCAGCCTTATTCTTCGTAATAACAGACAGTATTTCTTTTAATGCTCTTTGTTATTATGAGCATAGAGGTGGGGTGTCACAGATTTAATAACTTAAAACATCCTTATTACATTTATAAATCAACTTTAAAACTTCATTAATTAAGTTGATTGATTGATATTTAAATCCAAAGAAGTTAATTACCTTTAAGCACCATTAATTTAACTAATTAATAAAAATTAATTATAATTAATTAAATTAAATTAATAAATAATTTATTATCATTAATTAAAATGAATAACAAAGCCAAAACATCCTTATTACTTTGATAAATTCACTTTGAAACTTCATTAATTAAGTTGATAAATAACTTTCAATCCTTTAATTGACAAGGGTAAATCACCAATAAAATATAATTAATTCAATTAATTAGTAATATTTAAATATAATTTATTAAATTAATTAATAAATCATTAAATATCATTATTTAAAATGATTAACAACTTTAAAACATCATTAATGGAAAGATTACTTAAAGCTAAAACAAATAGATTTACTTTTAAAACCTTTAATTGAAAAGATTAATCAATTTAAATATGTCATTAGAAAATTGATTAATTTTAATCCATCATTATCAAAAAAATTATTAGCCTTAAACATTATTAAATAAAATGATTAATTAATTTCAATACATCATTAACCAAGTAATTAATTTTAAAACACATCGTTAATAAGTTAATTAGTTAACCCTAATCATTATTAATTAAATAATTTATTAAATAATCATTATTAAAATAATTGATTAAATTTGAAATCATTATTATTTCAAAAACTTGCTTATCTTGTAAAACTAATCCAAGCATGAAAATGAAACCAAACGGTTTTGATAAGAAGTGATTTTCCGAAAGTACCAATATAGCGACTATCGCTATACGAGTAGTTCAATAAACAAGTTTATGTCATTGTCAATATAACCAATCATCACATAGCAAGGATATGAGCATATATATATATATATGGTAATTTACAATGAAACAACATGTAATATGCATTTACTAACAATTATATTAACCGTGACTACTAACTTTTCATATAGCTAACTACATGCTTACTAACTTTCGAACACGACATCTTTTCAAAGCATAAAACAAATAACAACCAATGCATCACCCAATACATACTGCAAGTATTAATTAGCTACTAAAAATATAGTTTAAAACTTTTGTTTTGAGGGTGAAGTTTTAGTCATCAAGCACTTACTAACTTTACTGAATTATGACGAATCACCGCAACATCTTGCACTAACTTCAATGACTCCTCCCTTCACTTGAATCTTGGAGTCCTGGACCCTTAACGGGTCGTTTGGGCTCGGCCTAGTGGGCTATAGGGAATGGCCACTATCCAAAATGAGGGGTATGGGCCTTGTTTTGGATGTAGGTGATGTGGGATGGTTTTAACTTGGTTTTAGGAATATAGAAACTAGTTTTAAGGTGGATGGACTAACTTTTTGACTTAGGAATTTTCCTAAGAAGCCATTGATCAAAATAAGAAGCTAGGGAACGAAGATGGAGAAATAGGAATGTAAAGTGAAAAATGAGTGGAGGTGGAGGTATTTATAGGAAAATGAGAAGGCTATTTTAGCAAAATGACTTAAGGAATAAAATATATTAAACTTATCATGGCATAAGGTGCTCCATCCCCTCCCATACGCTATTAACATCCTATTCCACCCCTTTCATGTCATAACTCATGCAAATGCATCCATGTGTGTGTACATGAAGTATGGTGATACATGAGAGTTTATTTTATATTTTATTATTTCTTTTTCTTTTAAACATAATGTGTCGCATCTTGTTTATATTTAAAGTAAGCATGGTTTATTACTACTAGTTACCTTAATTGACTTACCATATGGCATGTATATGTGTGTGCATGTTATGTGCAAGGCATTTCCAAGGACTTTCCAATACTGGAAAGTCAAAAATTTAAAAACGTTTTTCTGTCACATTTTCTATATTTATTTAAACTAACTATTCTATTAAACATATTTTGAAAACGATTTTAACATCATTAATTGTCATTTAAAAATTATTTATTTGGCTATTAAAATATATTATTTAGGTATTTAAAAATGATTTAAATATTCAAATACAAAGTGATTAATTTGCTGACCGTTACATTATCCCCCATAAAAGGGTTTCATCCCCGAAATTATTATGGAGTGGAAGAAGTTATAGCCAACCTAAGAAAATCGATTTACTTACTTGGTTTTCAGTAAACCTGGTTAATTATATTTTTTTCCTACCAATAACATATGCAATATAAATACTGTAACAACCATATGCAATCAGGTAACATAATGCAACCTAAAAGTAATGTAACAAATATATGCAACAAAATAAAGATAATATTCTAAAATAAATGCTATGCCAACATTTTTCAAAATACTTCCAAATTTTAGAACTAAATGCCCAGGTTTTATATTCAAAATTTATTTTCGAATTAATCAATAAAAGAAGTAAATCAAAAACCAAGATCAAAATGACAAAGTGGGGGTCCTTCTAACAAAACATGTTAAACTCTAGAATCAAAACAATATGGAGCTTCCAATGGTATTCTAGTTCCTCCTAAAACAGCAACTAGAGCAAACAATCTCTTTATTTCTCAAATTTTTCCAAAAATCACTTTTTAAAATCACCGGGATTTAAGTCCTAATGATAACAATTCAAAAACCTTATTTATAAATTTTAGCTTTATAAACTATGGTATATAAGATCACACAATCAATCAATCAAATTCCATAAGGAAAATCTAACACTTAACATTATTTTAAAATGTCAAATGATTAACAATCTTAGCTTAGGTTCAAACTTTCTTGATTGCCTAAGAATATAAACAATTTCCTAAGTATATCATTTTGCTCATCAGCTTTTGGTTATTGCTTAGAGGATTACCTATGCTCCTTCAGACAAAATTCAAAGTTATTTTATAAAATTATTGGTTTCTTAATTATACCAATATTCTAAATCACTTGTATAATACTCTTATATATCCTAAGAGTACATACAAATACAAATTTTATTTTACTTTTCGCCATTTAGGTGAAGATCTTATTAAAATTCGAGTCTTTTAAAACTGAATCAACCCCTTGACCTCTTTAAATTAGAGTGTTTAAATGGACGAAGTTTATGGGTTGATCCAAAACAACAAATAGTTTACACTAGTTACAAGTTTCAAACAAAAGCTATGGTTTTAATAAAACAATTCCTATGAAAACCCACCTACCTTTTTACATTAAGGTGTTATAATAAATGATGTTTATGGATTGGCCCACTAACACCAATTAGTTTACACTGCTTAGATGTTTAAATAATATCTATGATTTTGATAAAACAATGTTATCAAAACATTATCCAATCTAACCCAATTAAATCAGTGTTAAATTATCCCTTATCTTCTCTAAGGGTAAAAATTCATTTATCCAAAACAATCTTTTATCAAAAATATTATTTATTTGGAAATCAATTCCCTTTAAGGGAACTTAAAAATTAAATACCCAATTATAAATTTCAAAACTCATCTTTGAAAGCATACTACATATATTTCTTTTATGAAATAACTTCAAACAATTTTATTTACTAAAACTCGGTTTGGGTTCGTTCAGTTTTGGACTCATTTCGATCGCACAATGATAAAGAGAATAATTTACTAAGTACTCCACAACGTTCGCCTAAGCAACATCCGATCATCACTTAGAAGATTATTCATATTACCAAAAAACTAACCAGAATGTTTTCCTCCGAATTATTCAAAGAAAAAGCATTCTACTTAAAATTTCTTTTTCAAAATATTTATACTTTAGAAATATTGTCAAATGATACTGCTATTACTTTTCTCAAAATCTTTTGAAATCATTTCAAAGAATTCTGGGATTTAAATTTTCCAAAAATTCTCTAAAATGTTATTTTAAAAGACAAATTTATAATACTAAGTGTATTAAAATAAGGGTAAAAAAATTCATTTTAAACATCGTTTACTAAAATCCCAAAACAATTTACACTTAGCTTTATTCATAAACAATTCTATTCAAAAGTTCTCATTAAAAGCCAGCATTTATTAATTTAAAACAATATTTATTATTTCAAAGGATAATAAAAAAATTTAAATACCTTTATATATTTTTAAAACAATGTTAATCGTCCTAGGGGATGATTTATAATACTCTTTTATAAATCTAAAGTAATATGATTATCCCGAAAGTTATTAATTAAATTTACAATTTCGTTATATAAACAAATTAATTATCTTTAATAAAATAGTTAATTGCATCCAAAACATTTTCATCAAATCAATTAATTTACATTGAACTCATTTCTTAAATTAATTAACTAACTTAAAATATCATTTATCAAAAGATTTATTAAATTCAAATTATTATTAATTAAAATGGATAATTAATCTCAACTATCATTAACTAAAATGATTTATAAAATTTACATACTATTAATCAAAACAATTAATTAGATTCAAAATGATCATTAGTTAAAATGATTAATTACACTTCAAATATCATTTGATCAAAATGATTTAGTCAAATTCAAACATCATTAATTAAGACGATTATCTAAATTTCAAAACACTATTATTTACAACAGTTAATTAAATTTAAACAATCATTAATTAAAATGATTAATTAAAGTTCAATATCATTAATTAAAATGATCTATTTTAAATTCAAATCTCATTAATCAAAAAATTAATTAATTTCAAACATCATTAATAAAAATGATTAATTAAATTCAAATATCAATATTTAAAATGATTAATTACTTTTAAACATCATTAATTAAAATGATTATTAATTTCAAATATCATTAATTAAAATGATTAATTAAACTACATTATCATTAATTAAAATAATTAATTAAAGTCAATTAATCATTATTTAAAACGACTAATAAAGTGTAAAACATCATTAGTAAAAATGATTAATTAAATCGAAAGATAAACCAATTTTAAACATCATTAATTAAATTGGTTAATTAATTTCAAATCATTAGTTAAAATTATTAATTAATTTAAATAACCATTTATAAAATGATTAATTAATTTAAAATATCATTAATTAATATGATTAATGAATTTTAACATTCTGTTTAGTGAAAACACAAGCTTATGTTCAAAACACACACGATAGGGCTTTGGGGATGAAAATCAATAAATGACGGTATAGCGAAAATTGTTATAACGACACATAAACAATTTAAATGGAATATCAAGATTGATTTCTATTAAACATCCATTTTCCAAACAAAAATTCAACCAAACAATTTGACTAACATCCAAGCAATCAATAATAGCTTATAGAATCGTAGATATGATATAGTAAAATTGAATGTGAATTAAACTCATATTTAAATAATTCTTCATTATTATAACTAAATTTTCTCATAAATGTACCCTCTAAATGTATTATACTACCATTTAGATTATATCAAACAACTTTTTATTAAAAGTTTACTCTCACCTTGACATTGTTAAAAGATAACTTTGAACTTAACCCTTTCACCGAATACCTTATAGTCAAATTATGAAACTGAATTCACAAGCGGTTCGTTCTCAAGGTTCCATAATTCCTATTTACCTAACCTATACCTTACTAAGAAAAATCTCTTATGAACTTATTCAACAATAGTTAATGCTCAAAATTAACGAACATAACTAAACAAATCCTAAATGATAATAACAAAATATTATCATCTCCTAATAATCAACTCATCAATAGAACTGTATTAATTTTTAAAATCATTCTTGTACATATAAAGTATATTTCAAGGAAATATTATTTCATTTACCATTTAAAACAATACTATATCGGTAGGTCTGCTCAAGTGTTTAGAAATCTCTATCGATAACGCTGATCAGACGCATCGACCAAAGTTTGTATACCACGGATCAAACAATACAATATAAAACATATTTATAAGACTAACAAATATGCACTCAATGTGTGTGTGTGTGTATATATATTTGTACTCTCAGACCTATCCTAGGACATTAATAGTCCTATCCTTAGATGGTTTACCCTACCAGGGATTAGGGGTTCGCTAAACCAAAGCTCTGATACCATCTGTGACAACCCACCTTTCTGGCCACTGGAAACGAAACTTAATATATCCTCGGTATTTATGTGTCATTTCCCAAGCATCCGAAAGATAAGTTGTCATGAGGAAAAGTAAATAATAGAAAGAACATAATATAAAAACCTCACAAAAGAATGGTTACATTAATACAAAATGATTTAGTACAAAAGGTTTCTCCTTACACGGAGTTATCAGAGTTATACAGAAGAACTACACCTAACAGATTGGCAGTTATACATTCAAACTTTACATTTTTTAGATACCAAATATACCAACTTAATCATACAACAAAAATAAATAATTAGATAACTAAGGAGCCGCCTGCTCGATCACCGTCTTCAAAGAGCTCTAAAGAAAAACCTGCTATTCTCGGACTACTCAAATATAATTGAGTACTCGAGAGTTTAGAGAAAATAAAAACTCGGGTCAGATAATATTCTTGGTATGAGTAAAACTCTAAAAAAAGGGAATGTATTTAACAATAATATGTGGGACCACGCCGCTAACGCGGAACGGGTTTTCTTCCACATAAACAACAACCAAACATAAGAAAGGAAACGAAAAATAGGAAACAAATCCAAACATATATGATGGGAAAAAATAGTATAAAGATCCAAACTTGAATGAACAGAAATAGTCTGAACAAAAGCCAAACTGGACAGAATGGATAGAATAAGATAGTAGTCCAAACTTGATAGAATGGGCAAAACCTATAATTAAACATCGTGAAGAATGGTTGACTCTTCCCGTTGCAATTACAGAAAAATAATTTAAAGGTTAGAATCAAATAAGGAAAGGAAAATCTCCAACAAATGACTAGGAGGATGCATCCACCTTAAAAGAAGTATACCTTCAGAAATATACTTGAAGACCCCCGAAACTTCGAGCCAGACCTTGCTAATCCGTACTAAGAATCAAAGCATTTCACATCTAAATGCGCAAAACCGAATCCAATCTAGATGATATTTGAAAATACCCTAATAGGAGCAACCCTTTATAACTTGGCCCCTAAAAGCACGCGCATTGATTTAGTCATTTCCGACAAAGGATAACAAAGCTCAATGGAGCAAACAACATCTTAGAATGATGAAAAATAAAGAAGCTGAAGTAATCGATAGCTGAAAACCAACTATCGAGGATATAAAACGATTGTATATGGAAATTAAGTCTGGTGTACCCATCACTACTCATTGAATTCAAACTTGTACTATTCCTGGATTAACGATAATGTCGAACAAGTCAAGGTAGTGTTATCTTAAAGTCATGTCTAAAGACCCTTCTTAATTTTCGGAATAGTGACAAGTCCACGTCTTCGATGTTTAGTGTTAAGCATATAAATAAATCGTTTCTGTATAAGTGATATCACTTTATAGAAATTAATTCATTTTCATAAATGAACCAAACTTTTTCTTATAAAAACCGAATTCTTGCTTAGCTTCACATTATAGTATTAGCTTTAAAATGCTTTGTTACAAAAGTTCACTAACTTTAAACATCATTATAAAAAGGATTTAATAACTTAAAACATCCTTATTACATTTATAAATCAACTTTCAAACTTAATTAATTCAGTTGATTGATTGTCTTCAATAGCCTTTAAATCTAAAGAAGTTAATCACCTTTAAGCACATTAATTTAATTAATTAATAAAAATTAATTATAATTAATTAAATTAAATAATTAATTAATTTATTATCATTAATTAAAATAAATAACAAAGTCAAAATATCCTTGTTACTTTAACAAATTCACTTTGAAACTTCATTAATTAAGTTGATAAATTAACTTCAAATGCCTTTAATTGACATGGGGAGATCACCTTTAAAACATCATTAATTCAATTTATTAGTAATATTTAAATATAGTTAATTAAATTAATTAATAAATAATTAAATATCATTATTTAAAATGATTAACAACTTTAAAACATCATTAAAAGAAAGATTACTTAATGGTAAAACAAACAGATTTACTTTAAAAATCATTAATTAAAAAGATTAATTAATTTAAAAAGGTCGTTAGAAAATTGATTAACTAATTTTAATCCATCATTATCGAAAGATTTATTAGACTTAAACATTATTAAATAAAATGATTAATTAATTTCAAAACACCATCAACTAAGTAATTAGTTAATTTTAAAACACATCGTTAATAAGTTAATTAGTTAACCTAATCCTTATTAATTAAATAATTAATTAAATTAATTAATCATTACAGGAATAATTAATTAAATGTTAAATCATTATTATTTCGAAAACATACTTAACTTGTAAAACAAATCCAAGCATGAAAACGAAACCAAACGGTTTCGATAAGAAGTGATTTTCTAAAAGTGCCGATATAGCAACTATCACTATAGGGGTAGTTCGGTAAACAATTTTTATGTCATTGTCAATAAAACCAATTATCACATAGCAAGGATATGAGCATCTATATAGTAATTTACTATGAAACAACATGTAATAATTATTTGCTAGCAATTATATTAATTTTAACAACTAACTTTTCATATAGCTATCTACATGCTTACTAACTTTCAAACACGACAACTTTTCAAAGCATAAATCAAACAACAACTAATACATCATCCAATACATACTACAAGCATTAATTAGCTACTAATATGAATATACATATAGTTTAAAATCTTTGGTTTTGAGGGTGAAGTTTTACTCACCTAAGCACTGACTAACTTTACTGAATTACGACGAATCACTACAATATCTTGCAGTAACTTCAATGACTCCTCTCTTCACTTAGACCTTGGTGTCTTGGATCCTTAATGGGCTATTTGGGGTTGGCCTAATGGGCTAAAGGGCACAGCCATTGTCCAAAATTTGGGGTATAGGCCTTGTTTTAGATGTAAGGTGATGTGGAATGGTTTTAACTTGATTTTAGGAATATGGAAACTAGTTTTAAGGTGGATGGACTAAATTTTTGACTTAAGAATTTTCCTAAGAAGCCATTGACAAAGATAAGAAGCTAGGGAATGGAGATGAAGAAATAGAAACGTAAAGTGAAAAATCAGTGGAGGTGGAGGTTTTTATAGGAAAATGAGAAGGGTATTTTAGTAAAATGATTTAAGGAATAAAATATATTAACTTATCATGGCATAAGGTGCTCCATCCCCTCCCATACCCTAGTACACGTCCTCCTTCCCCTCTTTCATGCCTTAACTCATGCAAATGCATCCATGTGTGTGTACTTGATGTATGGTGATACATGAGAGTTCATTTTATATTTTATTATTTCTTTTAAACATAATGTGTCACATCATGTTTATATTTAAAGTAAGCTTGGTTTATTACTACTAATTAACTTACCATATGACATGTATATGTGTGTATGTTGAGACAAATGTGCACAATGTTTCCAACTACATTTTGATAGCGAAAAGTCAAAATTTCAAAAAATGTTTTTCAGTAACATTTTCTATTTTTATTTAAACTAACTATTTTAGTAAACATATTTTGAAAACAATTTTAACATCATTAATTATTATTTAAAAGATGTTTGTTTAGCTATTAAAATCTATTATTTAAATATTTCAAAATGATTTAGATATTCAAATACAAAGTGATTAATTTACAGGTCATTACAGATCTATTACTCGATTTTTGACAGCCATCACTTGATGAGTATTTTTGGTATGGGACCAATGTTTTCTATCATAGTACATGGCTATGTAAGGATAATAGAGGTTCCTAATCAAGAAACCTTATCAAAGTTCGCACTAGAAAATCAGGCGAGCGATACTAGTTCGGAAGGGAAGTTAGGTACTCGAGTGGTGATCGAGTCAGATTTTGCATATGAATGATCTATGTACATTATACAGACTGATGTATAGTGTTTTGTATTACTAGGGTGGGTTGTTTCCAGGGAAGGGTTGAGGTATAATTTCGGGGATGAAATTCTTTTAAGGGGGAAGAATGTAACGACCCGGAATTTTCACCGCTTTGATTTACGAATATTTAATTAATTTTAAATATTCAATATATAGGTTTTATAATGAAAATAAAACTCTTTGAATAATATAAAATAATAGTGAAATAGTTTTTTAAATTTGTTTACAAAAATAATTTTTTCGAAGAAAGATAAAAAATGTGACCGGAATTCGTTTTTTGAAATTTCAATTTTTCGTCGGTTAAAAGTAGTCAAAAATATTGTTATCAAAATAGCATAAGTATATACACATTGGTTTAGAAATAAATTAGGTAATGTATGTATTCATGTGTGCATTAGTTAACTGTATGTGTTATCCATAAAAATCTTCTCCGGGTTAAAAGTATGAAAGAAGGAGCTATAATGCGGAATTTGGAAGCATCCGTAAGTATTGAGATGACTTCCACAAGTATCAAAGAGGATTCCATAAGCATCAAAGAGGGTTCCATAAGCATCAAAGTAGCTTTCATAAGAGTTAAGGGAGCTTCCAAAAGTGTTAAAGTGGCACCTTGAAGACACGAAAAGGAAGTGAGGCTTTCGAAGTATTGAGATGACTTCCACAAGTATCAAAGAGGATTCCATAAGCATCAAAGAGGGTTCCATAAGCATCAAAGTAGCTTTCATAAGAGTTAAGGGAGCTTCCAAAAATGTTAAAGTGGCACCTTGAAGACACGAAAAGGAAGTGAGGCTTTCGACAGGGTTGAAAAGGCCTCCCAAGCATTAGAGAAGATTCTTTCGTCATGGTCAAAAGGGCTTCCATAAACATCAAGGAAAATTCCTTTACATATGTCGAATGGAATGCTTCCACTGATATTTTTACTTTCCGAAAGAGTTGAATCCCTGCCTTTCGTAAGTGTTAAATGAGTTATAGGCTTCCGAAGTGGTTGAAAGGGGCATCAAAAGGCAGACCTCTACGATAATCAAAGCCCAATACCTTTTGCAAGAGACAACTACTTTAACTAAAGCTACCTTCCGCAAGTTTCTTCAACATGGAAGACCTTCCGCAAGTATTGAGAGAGTCCAATTCTTCCATAGGGATCGACAAGAACACCTTCCGCAACCATCAAAGTATATGCTTCCGAAGCAGTTGACCTTTCCGTAGGAGCCAAATCATTTGCTAATGTCATTCCATCCTTTGTAAATACCTCTGCAACTACAGAGTAAAGGCTTTCGAAAACGTCATCCCTTTTTTAAGTATTTGTACCTTCCACATATGTTGGAACACCCTTTCGCACTCATCCAACACATCTACAGCAACAAAGGGCCTCTTCCATACCTTCCGATGGCGTCGAAGGCCTCCAAATCCTAGACAAAAGCTGCATCAAAAAAGTGCTTTGGAGTCGAGAACAACGAAAGTTTACGAAAGTATCGTTTCGACTTAGTCGAAAGGATGAATGTGAAAAACGCCAACCCGCACCTATAAATAAAACCTAGGGGTGCTTTTTTAGGGATCCAATTTTTCATTCTTTCCGCATGTATGTTATTTCTAATTTGTAAACCCTAATTTCTAAATCAAATTGAGGATTTCACTTCATTGTACACTTAAGCCTTTGTATTCATAAAAGTTATCAATAAAACGGATACATAACATACTCAAATTCATCGATTCAGATTTATTGCATGCATATGGCTTTGTTTATGCAGTATACACATTTATACCTTATGAAGGAGTTCCTTACGAAGCCATAGGATCTATTCAACACACTAATACCTTTTGACACCATTAGATCACAACCGCGGGCTATATTAACCAATTCGAAAGGGTTTTCGAAGGGGTATATTGACGACATCAATACTCTCCCTTTTTATGCATTCAAAAAGGTTTTATATGCTTACAACAACTTCACCAGGCTTCACCAAGGCTTCTTTTTAGCTTTCCCTTAAAACCTTCTCCTTCAATCTTACTTCAAAGTGTTGATAAGTTTTCTTGTTAACATTTTTGGCACTAGAAGGAGGGTTTGAACCTCCAATACCCTATAACCATCTCTATAGACTAATTGCATAAGGTTCTTTATTTTCAAGAAGAAAATGGTAAGGGCTAGGAGTAATAATGACATTCCAAATGAAGAATCTGCGTCACAATCAACTTTGGAAGATAATATAATCCCGAACTTCAACTTAGAGAATATGGAAATTGGGCAACCTTCAACCCTAATAAGATTTGAAAATAATGAGACTAAAGTCTAGAATCTATTGCAACAAGTGATAGTTATGCGAGAACTTCTTGAAGGGGCTCCATCTCAAGGATTATTAAAGGTTGTGGAAGGAGGAAATGAAGCGTAATCTCCAAATAAGGACAAATTGGAAACCAACAAAGTCAAGTTAAGAGGTCTCTTGAGCATTCAAATAGTTCAATTCAAAGAGACAATAGAAATTACCACGATGAGGAAATCGACCGAATAATAATGGATAGCTTAAAGAAAAGGAATTCCTAATTTAGAGAAATATGTTATCCATTAAAAAACTCCTTTTTCAGAAGAAATAATGGCAGTTGGCATTCCTCCTCACATTCAAATTTCCTCACTAAATTATGATGGCACCACCAACCTGGAGGATCACTTAGTAGCTTTTGGAATAAGAATGGATATCTACATGCTTCTAGGGCAATTTGTTGCAAACTTTTCCCGGTAACTTTTCAAGGAGCGGCCATCAAATGGTGTAAGAATTACCACGGAAGGACCATCAACTCCCGAGATTAATTTTCTTGTGAGTTTATTATGCAACTTTTCATATACAAAGGTCTAACTATGGATTTTAGTCTGTTAGCTACTATCAAGTAGAAGGAGGGAGAGCTACTTGACGAATACTTGAAAAGATTCAGTACGAAAGCATTGAAAGCAGAAAATACAACCAATAGAGAAAACCTTATGGCAGTTCAATCAAGATTGATTGAGCAAACCCTTTTCTTGGAAGAACTTCATAATCATGGATATAGGGATCTGTGAAACTTCTATTTTCAAGCCGAGAAATTTATTTAGATGGAGAAGAGCCATCCTTTTACAAGGGAATCCCAAAAAAATCAAAGAGAAGAAGAGATCAACTCTGAGTCTCCTAGTAAAAGATCGAAAGGAAAGAAAAGTAGAAGAAAGAGTCAGAGGGAGATTTTCAAATCCAACTACGTGAATTTGAAAAAACCCATTTCTCATATTATCACCATAGCAAAAGACTCTGAAAGTTTTTCAATTACTCACGAAATATCGTGCCGTCCCAAACCAAGCAAAGGGAAGGACTATTGCGACTACCACGAGGCAAATGGACATAAGACCGATGAGTGTTGTATCTTTGCAGGAATAATTCATAATATGATCATTATGAAAATTCAATGTTTCCACACTATTATTAGATAGGAATTCTGAACAAGTGTCTCTTGATACCAGATAGACTTTTATTCTTTTTGTTAGAAGATGATGGTAAATGGGAATAAGAGCTCTTCAATCTTCATTTTATTAGATAACATTCAAAATTAATACCAAACTATATACTAATTTATTAATGAATGAATGAAAATTACTAACATACAGTACAGTGTTGGTGATAAAATTATAGCAAAGAGACAATATAAAACCACCTGAAGCAAGAAATTAATTCTCGATGGCCAAATAAAACTTAACCCAAGAAAAAAGGCTTTGGAGTGTATGATAGTTTTCTTGAAAGGTCCTACCACATAAACCAATATCGCTGATAAGGTGATATAATTCCACATTTCTATCATCACATATTGGAAACATGTTTAAACATTATATAGTGATATGCATTAGTTAAGTATATGTATGTATACATATATACTTAAGATAATATAATATAAAAATTATATAAAAGTAAACATCACATCATGGAAACATGTTTAAACATTAAGTACATGCATTTATGGCATATTAGCTTTGATTAAAAGGGGAGGAGGCTATGGTGGCGTGAGTACAAGGGGAGGGAGGCTTGGTGATGAGGTGGAAGCATATGAATGGAGGAAAAAGGACAAGGGTATAGTGATAATTTTCTTTATGAATTTTATATAAAAGCTTTTTTTTTGTTTTATTTTTCCTTATTCTTTTCACTTTTTCCATTTTTCCAAAAGCCTTTATCTTCCTAAAATATTTTAATGGCTTCCATTCATAATTTAAAGTTTTTTAAAATCCAAGTTTAATCTTTTAAAATGATTTCAAACTTGTTTAATCTCCTCCTTTTTATTTTAAAAACTTCTCCATATTCCTCCTACTTCATTCGATCATAACTTCGTCTACAATACTCTAGATCAAGTTTTTCTTTTCTTCAAACCATATAGAATTCTAGTGGCAACAATTATCACTTGAATCACTTTTATAAATTTTGAATATTTTTGGGTCAAAATTGCATTTCATTCTGACTCATTTTCGGACCCATATTATCAAGGCCGAAAATAGCACTCCTTATTTGACCATATCTCCCTAAAAAACCCAAATTGATTGATTCTTTATTTGAAAGGATAGAGAAAAGAATTTTCTGAAAGTTTTACTTTGACCACTTTTTAAAATTCCGAGAGTAACATGGCCAAAAATTAAGGAGAAGATGACCCATTTTCGAGTTGATTTTGTGGTTTTCCAAGCTTTACAAGTTCTAAAGCATTCCAAGTTTTCAAAGATTTTAGGTAAGTAAACTTTTCATCTCTTTTTGGAAAGAAGTGATTGAAAGTATATATGGATCGAAAATATATAGTAAGACTAGTCTAGCAAGTGCGAAATTATAAATAATAGTAAATAGCAGTAATAAAAATGACACCAGGGATTTTTATACTAGTTCGAACTTCCCGTTCTACGTCCAGTCCCAGACTCCTTCTGGAATTCCTCGAATAATCCTCACTTAACCCGGAGGAACAGGTATTACACCGCCTGAGCAACCGAACAGGACTTTTCTGCCTAAGCAACCGAATAGGACTTCAAATACAATTTATAAATTGTTTCTTGACTTGTGTGTTCTTGAGTAACACGAATATAGTCAATATAGTACACCCTTCCTATAATCTTCTTGATATGATGATTTGAATGTTCAATTTTAGGAAGTAGAGATTTGAAAATCACTTGAGATTATAACATTATAAAACAAGAATAGATAGAAAGAATTAGTATGTTAAATAGTGGATTTTCATCTCTATTTATAGTATTGAATAGTTTTAATTCAATAGTTGCAATCATTAGAAGGAGTGCAACTCTTGGTGAAGAAGACAACTCTTCAAAATTTGAATTTTCATGAAGAGATGCTTCAGTTCGTCAAGTTTAGATGTCTAAGAAAAATATTCAGATGGCTAAGTAAGTTTAAAAGGTCAAAGAGGCAGAGGAAACAATTTCAGTGAATACAGACGTCTGATGTTTAATTCAGACGTCTATCGTTAATGACAGATGTCTATATTAAATTTTTAGACGTCTGTGTTCAGTTTAAAATAGAAAATAGTAATCCAGGAAGTACAAACGTCTCGACTTTATTATCAGACGTCTGTTATTGATAATAGACGGCTATATAAAAGTTCAGACGTCTGAACTTGTACTGATTTGTTCCTCTTCCTTATTTTAGTGATTCTGAACTTGAGATATTTATAATTTTTGAAAATACTTTTATATCTTTAAATATTTAAAGATATTTTATATTTGTAGAACATGTTTTTTTTTCAAAAACTATTTGTGTGTGTGTGTGTTGTTATCATCATATCAGAGATTGTACAAAAATATCTAACCGGAAATAATAATCAAAATACTTGAGACTTTGAGCTTTGTTTGTTGACGATAGGATAATAACTTTTCTTTGTAGATTCCTGCAAGAATATTTGTCATCATAGTATATAGTTTGAAATATATAGTTGTCACATTAAAATCGAAGAAGGCAGGTTCCAACAGTGATTTTTAGTCAGTTCTTATTGTATGGTGATATATTGGTTGAATTGATGAGCTATTGTGTTGGTTAATTGGTTATGTGGATGTTTACTTGAAATTAGGAAGTTAGATTTGTGATTTGAAGGTTAAAGGTTAGCTATGCATGTAAAAGTAGGATTTTGATTATGTTTGGGTTTGGAGTATGTAAGTGTTGTTATTGATATGTTCATATGTTTGTTTTCTAAGGAAAGTTAGCACTTTGTTTGGGTAATCGATGAAGAATTCTTTCGTAAAAATACGAGCTTTTGTTTTAAAAAGCAAATTATATATATATATATATATATTAAAGTTAAAAACTTTTTTAGTTTCAAAATACTTACCTTGGGGTCTGAAAGGTTAGAAAGTTTTCAAGTGTAAGGATTTCAAAGAAGAAAATAAGGAAACATTTTTAAGTTATGGCAACCATAGTGATAGTCGCTATGGATGTAGTTTCTCTTAAAAATCTGATTTTTGCAAAATTTAGTTCTTTTAATTTAAAGTATTTTGAAATTGTTTTATAAACTTAATAAAAAATGTTTTAGAAATTTAACTAAGTCTCAATAATTATTTATTAATTAATTAAGCTTGGTAACTAATAATTAATTAAGTATTAAACAAGGTTCATTAATCTTAAGTAAATAAAGATTAGTAACTAGTTAATTATCCTTTAAAAGCAGGATTAATTTTTAATTAATGATTAGTTAAGTATATGATTATTTTTAATTAATTATTAATCAAATATAAGGTCAATTATTTACTTATTTAATTAATCAAGTGTTTAACTATTTTTAATGATAAATTAATTAAGGTTTTAATTTAAAATAATTATTTATTAATGCTTTAATTTGTTATTTAAGTTTTAATTAAAAGATTATTTAGTTAATTAATTGAGATTAATTAATAGTTAATTATTAATAAAGGTTTTAAATTATTATTTAATAATTAATAAAGGATTAATTGAGGATTTAATTTATAAGTAAATTATTTATCAAAGGTTAATTATTTATTAATTTATAATTAAATAAATTTCAAAGTTAATAAAGATTAATTATGAATTAATAAAGAGTTTAACTTGTAATTAATCATTTTAAAAGGGAGTTTTAAATTTTAAATCCTTTGTTTCGAGAATCAAATTGTTTTTAAGGTACCTCTTTTCCAAAGATGGTTTTGAATGCAAGAGATTAAAATGTTGATACTATTAAGTAGACAAACAATTCTGAATGAGTTATGTAAATGTTTTCATTGTGTGGATATGTGTCAACATAATAAATCCCCATTCTTCTATAAGTTGATTGTTTGGATATTTGTTAGCGGAATAAATCCTCATGCTATAATATAATTGTTTATTGTATGGACATATGTTAGTAGAGTAAATCCCTATTTTGAATTAAGTAGTGAATTGTTTGGAAATCTATTTAGCAGGACAAATCACCATCCTACTATTATGTTATTTGGACATGTATATGCTAGTTGAGTTGTATTGAGAAGTTATTCCCTGATTTGGATATGAATTGCATTTACATATATGTTGACGTATGTAAATAAATGGTTAAGTGACTTGAAAGTGAAACTAATGTTAAATGGTAACTTAAATTACTACCATTGAGATTGCTTAGCCTCTCTTTGAAATTATAAAGTATGATTTTGAATTAACTTCAATTCTTTAATCAATTTTGGGGTTTAAGGTTTATAAATGATTTTTATAGTTATATTATTATTTTTTAAGGTATTTATAAATAATAACTTGTTTATAAAAATGGGTTTTATGAAGTAAAAAGGTTTATTTAATGTGATTTAAAAGAATGAGTTGAAAAGGATATTTTGTAAAGGATTTTTCTTAAAGAAGATTTATCAAAGGACTTTTAAATAGGGAAATGTTTTATAAATGATTTTAGAGGTTTGTAAAGAGGTTTTGTAAATTGACTTGTAGACTTATAAAAGTGTTTTATAAATTGATTTTGGAAATTTATAAAAATATTTAAATGTGAAGTGAGCTTTAAAAGGGAACTTTTTATAAAGGATAAGTGGATTAGTTTATAGTAAGTAATGTTTTCAAAGGAATTTGTAAAGAGAGGATTTTCCAAATGTTTTGATAATATACATATACCGTTAAGATAAGTATGTAAATGTTTGTCTAAGTACAAAAGAGATGTAAGGGGTTTGGGAATAGTGTTTTGTAAAGTTCTTTTCATCGAATGTTTATAATGTGATTTTAATTGATCAAAGATTAATTAAATAAGGCTTAGTGGATTCCATATGGAATTAAATCAACGTTTGAATGATTGTTTATTTGATAGTTAAATAACCAACTATCAAACCTAAACCAAAACGTAACTTTGGAAATATCTAGGAGAAACACGTGAGTTATATGGCATGGTCATCCCCAATGATGTAGTAATGTATGTATAAGTCTCGTTTCATTCTTTTAGGACAAATGATAAGGAAATCTGTCCACTAAAGGTTAGGAGATGATCTCCGCTCTTATCTTTATCTACAGATTTCCTAACGAAGAGACCGAGATCAAATATGTTATTCAAAAACCACTTTGATCCAACTTAAGCGTTTCGACTTAAAAACATCTTGAAGAATATAGAATCGAAGATAAAGCTTTGAAGTACAAGGGCTATTTGCTATTAATCCTAGGAGGGATTCCCCGAAAAGGATGTAATAAAAGTAGTGCCTTTGGTTTCATTCAGTCCTAGAATGAACTTGTATGGATGAATTGATGCCTGGAGGGCAGTGTTAGCATTCCAAGTGGGATTGCTGTTCAAAAAGGCAAAACGTAGCCTCAAGCTGCATCAGTCGGGAAATGACAAAAATCGGGCATGCAGCAAGGCCCTATGGGTCGCTCCCATCAGAGTATGGTCATCCCAATCTAGATCAATCACTATCTACTCATCTATGCTTCGGAGTCCAAAGTGGGGTGATCATAGTCAGTACTACTAGTCAAGTGGTAACCCAGTCCTATGTGGAAGGAGTAGAAGATGTTCCTATCAGACTCCAGTGCATTTTATCTACCATTGAAAGGTAGTCTCTTACCTTGTCATAATCTGGAATCCATTCTCTAATACGTGCCTTTATGGTTTTAGATGTACTCAACTATGTTGAAATGTGAGATGCAAGCATTTCAGCTATATTCATATTTCACATGAACCCTAGACATTATTATAATTTCATTGGATTTTATATACAAATATTTTGGTTATCGTAAGGTAAAAACCCATCTATATTTATGTGCGGCGTGGTCTTATAAGACACCCTTGATTTTAAAAGTGTTTTAAAGAATAATTCAGTTGTTTGAGTTTACTCACACCAGACCCATGTCTGACCTGAAGTTTTATTTTCTTTCTCTAAAACTTTTGGGTGCTCAAATTTGTATGGGCAGCCAAGTAGTTCAAATTTTCCACGGATTCATTTTGGAGGAGTTTGGAGCAGGAGGCTTCATCAATAGCTAGTATTATCTATTTCCGATGTAGATGTATGTATGATCTATGTATCAATTATGTAAGGACAAGCTGTTATAACTGTCCTAGGGTAGAATTTGTAATAGTATGACTCTGATGTATCATTTTGAAAATGACTTTGTAAAGAATTATGTTGATTAATATACGTTTTTCCATTGCGTTGTGAGATTCTGTGATTGTTTAGTTACTTCTTATCTTCTATCTTCTTTCTTTCCCATGACGATCATTATTTCCGACACTTGAATGTTTGGCACGTAATACAGTGGACATATTATTGTCGCTTTTCGAGGGTCGAATAGCCTTTTGTTACAGCTACATTAGTTTTAGAAAGTGGAAGGCTAAATGATTCTATTTCAAGTGATTTTGTTTTTGAAGTTCAAGATGGAAATTATAATCATCGTGTTGATCTATGAAGTAGGACGTGCACATGTAATAGATGGAGAATAACAGGCTTTCCTCAAATTCATGCCATTCGATCTATTTTTATAGACCATGGCAACGTTTATGTTTATGTTGAGTACTATTTTACAGCAGATGCTTTTCGTGCTGCTTACTCTAATTCAATTAATCCAATTCCTAAATTGGATAAGGATGATGATGCTGACGGTGACGAAGATAAGGTTCTACCACCAAAAGATAGACAAGGAGCTGGAAGGCTTACTCTGGGATTTCATTAGAAGCATCAAGATAAATGTGGAAAGTGTCATATGGCAGGCCATAATAGAAAAATGTGTAAAATAAACAGTTATAATTCTGTTTTATAGTTGTTAGCAGTTTTTTAGTTAGATTTAAATAATTAGTTTTACATTTCAAGTAATATAAGAAATAAATATAAATAGTGTTTTTATTATCGAAAACTATTATCGTTCGAAAACAACGATTTAATAATTCATATTGTGTTACATATATGTTTTTATTCGTTTAAACGTATAACGGAAACAATCACAACACAGTTAAGTTCATTATAATCATTAGTAAACATGGATTTGTTTAATTACGTTTGTCTTTAATCTGTATTGAAATATACGTTGTTCATGATAAATATGCATTTCATGAGTGATATATATCATATAATTGATAGATACCTTAATCGCTACAATAACAATCAAATCAATAACTATAAGTATCACTGTCACTTTAAATTCATTAACCATTAGTCAATACAGCAATATTATTTCAAGGAATTTTATTTTTATTCTTAAAAATACTTTTATTAATACTCAATAAATGATTTATTTTTATTTTTATTATATTACAGACTAACTAGTTAGATTGACATTTAAAATGAAGTTGATTACATAATCTTTTTAATTAAACGCTAATATTCCAGGTAAGAAATAATTGCACTGTGATTTCATTTTCATATACTTTAAATTAGATTTAGTCTATTATTCACCTTGGAAAAAATATTTACCTTTATTAGCTTTAGTTTGGTAATATAACAAAAAAACCGATTATTACTTCCATTTAATATTAAAAAATACAAAATAACAAAATTTTATTGTATAGGTTTCGAAATCGATACATTAATGTAGTGGTTTTGAAAATGGAACAATACTGTAGTGGTTTTTAAAATGATACATTACTGTGCCGGTTTAGAAAACGGTACATTACAGTATCGGTTTTGAAAACGATACACTGCTATATCAGTTTGGAAAAAAATTATTGTATGACTATTATTATGATATATATTACCAACAAAAATATTTAGTACGACATAACCTGTGCAGTTAAAGCGCTCGGCAGATTCAAAGTGGTGGAGGTGCAAAAAGTCATAGAGGGGATACAACGAGGATATAGCGGGATATAGCGAATGGCTCTAAAATAGCATATAAAACTCGTACTTAATGTTTTTACAAATATATAAATGGTAATTAAATGAAAAATTATCATTCAATTGAATTATAATTAATACATAAATAATTTGAAATAAAAACATGTGCGAATATACTTTAAATAAACGTAAAACTGTTATATAACATAATTGAATTTAGTAGAATATTAAAGTATTTTGATTTCTGAAAATATATTAAAAATTACATCAAATAAATTAGTTTATTAATTTTTATAATGTATAAATGCAATTTTTCAATTCATTTTATTAAAGAAGATATAGCGGAATATAGCAGGAATAACGGGATATATCGGAAATAGCGGGGCTTAAAGCGGAAAGGCTATATTTTGGGGCTATATGGAAATATCGTAGCGGTAGAAATCCTCTATAAGATATAGCGGGGTTATAGCGGGGTAATAGCGGGGCATTAACTACACAGGACATAACTATATAACATATTATTATAATTATATTATGCATCACTAATAGAGGGAACTAAATATATTATTATGCAATGGTGAATATCTTGTACATTTTTAGTTATAAACATTACATTTGGCGTTGTTAGTATTAATTTAGTGAATGATACATATAACTGTTGTAACGATCCACCTTTTCGACCTCCAGGAGTCAACACTAATACATCCACAGTATTCATGTGCCGAACAACCAAGTACCGGAAAGATGGATATTTTGGGGAAAGAAGAAGTATAAAGACAAGAAGAAACTAAACAAGACATAATCTCACATCGCAACGAATAATAAATAATATAACAATGATCTTTACAAAAAAAATTATATGCATACATCCATCAGGGTACTAGACTATCATTTACCCAAACAGTTATAAAACTTGTCCTTACAGTTTCTAATAAATACAATAAAACCATGCAGCGAAATATAAAGAAATACGTAGATACATCTTGGCCTCTAGCTTGACTCCTGAACTCAAATGCATCCAATGCTAATCTGGAAAATATGTTCGGTCTGACCCGAGCATTACAAGAAAACATCGCTCAAGTCGGTCTAGTAAAACCAGCATGAGAAACTCAACTCATAAGGAATTTTATTATAACTTACAAAATCCTTTGAAATCAAAGGTGTCTCATAAGACCACGCCACACATAAACACGGACGGGTTTTTACCTTATGATAACCAAACCAATTTTATTATAAAATCCAATGATATTATCATAATGTCTAGGATTCAAAGTAAATATATCATGTAGCTGTGATGTGTGTGGATGAAAACAATAATAGGTATATAATCAAAAACCAAAGGCGCTTATTGGAGAATAGATTTCCAGCAACTACCTTCCGATAATCTGTACACCTCTACATAAAATGTACAGTGAGATCGAAAACCTTTCGACCTCGGCATGACATGACCAGCCTACCCCTTACTGGATAATACCAAATATGATCACCCATTAGTTGTGATCGACAACCATAAATGGGCCCCGAAGCATACAAGAATATCGACTCTAGATCTTGGCGATGATCATACCCTAATAGGAGCGACACACATAGCCTTGCGGCCTACCATGTTTTTGCCATTCTTGGGGTGTGAGGCTTTGAGAGACCACGGTTACCTTTTTCCTCACAGCAGACCATCTTGGAATGCTAACACTACCCTCCTAGCGGAAATGCAATGCCAGCATTCATCCATATAAGTTGTTCCAGGATCGAATAAAACATTCAACATTTACTATCTTCAATTTTGGAATCACCCTTAGGATGGATAGTATAGCAGTATAGCATATTTCATAACGATCCATCATGAACGTTATTAGTTTGGAGTGGTTCGGAAAAATCATACTTATCTGAAACCAGTGTCTCCCAATTAAGCAGTAATTTCCAA
Source organism: Allium fistulosum (assembly GCA_030737815.1). NCBI lineage: Eukaryota > Viridiplantae > Streptophyta > Magnoliopsida > Asparagales > Amaryllidaceae > Allium > Allium fistulosum. The sequence goes on from CM060902.1 coordinate 757,965,732, forward strand.
CTAACTCAATTCCAGTTCTTTAGAAGTATGCAACAAGTATTCAATTCCTCACCGAAATAAACACAACATACTTCCTGGGTTAAAACAGGTCAAGATTTAATAGTCAATTATTTAACTATCAAATAATCAAACAACAACAATTCAGAGATTTAATTATCTATAGTAACCACTAAGCCTCAAAATAAATCTTTCATATATTTTAAATCTCTTTCCAAAATATTTATTGAAATATTCATATACTTATCACACTGGAGTAAGTACATTCATAAAACATTGTGAAAGATTTCTCATTTAGAAATCATATTAAAAGGATCAAATAAATGTTATTTAAATAAGAGATAAGAATAACCCCAAACACTATTCTTTCGGTGTTAAGCATGGAACAAATGTCCACACCACCAAAATTAAGAAGGTCGGTTAAGGTAAATCCAAATCTCAAATTCTTTTATAAATTTCTTCAATAGATCCTTTTAATAAATCATTTCCATTTATGACACCCTTTTTCTTAAATTCTAAATCCATTTATATAACTCTTTTATAAATATCCAAAAATCATTTATAAAACTTCTTTTATAAATATCCAAAATCATTTATAAAACTCTTTAATAAATCTCTAAACCATTTATAAAACTCTTTAATAAATCTTCAAAATCATTTATAAAACTCTTTTATAATTCTCCATTTATAATTCACTTTTCTTAAAATATCATTTGTAAATCTCCTTTAAATAAATCCTTTGTAAAATATTATTTACAAAATATCATTTATGAATACCTTTATCAAAATGGTTGAACAACTTGCAAAATTATTTACAAACACTTAACCTCAAATTGCTATAGAATTAAAGTCAATTTTAAAACCATAATTTATAAATTTGAAAGGAGGCTTAGTGACAACAATGGTACTAAATCAAGTTACCATTTTAATTAAATTTGACTTCCAAGTCACATAACAGTTATTTACAAAAGCCAATATATATGTAAATAAAATCCATAACTAAACCATGGAGTAACATGTCAATACAAACTAACTAGTGGATACATATTCAAACAACATAATAGCAAGATGGTGATTTGTTCCGCTAAATAGATGTCCACATAATCTATTAAATTTAATATAGCAAAATGAGGATTTATTCTGCTAACAGATATCACATAATTAAACAATTGAGTTATAGCAGAACGTGGATTTATTCTGTTAAACAGATATCGAGTTTAGTATAACCTAATCGCATTTGTATGGTTACTCAATGGTATCGACAACAGAATCCCTTGTGTTCAAAACTATTCTTTGTAAAAGAAAGTTGCCTTTAAACAAATTGATCCCAGGAAAACAAAGTAATTAAGAACTTAAACCTCTTTTTAAATAATTAATTACAAGTTAAACCCTTTATTAAATCATTATTAAATTTTCGTTAACTCTTAACTTAACTTAATTATTAGTTAAGAAATAATTAACCTATAATAAACAATTTATTTATAAATTAAAACCCTTAATTAATTTATAATTAGAATAATCAAACACTTAATTAATAATTAACTAATTAATAATTAAGTCACCGTGCTTCGATATATATATATATATATATATATATATATATATATATATAAACATAAATTTATATATTCAACAACATGCTTTTCTCTTTTCGTTGATCCCGTCATCATGTGCTTTCATGGTTTCCACTCCTTTCATTCCTTCCCCCTCACCCATCACTTCGCCACACCATACCCACCTTACCCATTCCACTACCTCACCTTTTGACCATATCACCATACCATCTCTCTCTGACTTACCACCTCCTTCTGTAACTGTCCACCACTCCACCTTACCTCCACCTATAGACTCATCTATCTCCATTGATGTTCCATCACCTCTGTCCGTACCACCTGCTCCGCCCATACCAAAACCACCTGACATCCTTCCCTTACACAATCCTTCTAACCATGTGCATGTTCCTCCAGCCACATCCAACCTTCCTACCACCACAAAGGTACCTCTCACCACATCACCGCCTTCATCTTCCAAGACCCATGGGTTTCACTATTCAAGACCAAGCCTCATAATGTAGGCAGATACTCGCCGCGTCACTTTGAATTATCATATGAGGGTGCTGCTCTTCAAATGCCTACAGAAGTTCAGCAAGAAGGCATTAAATTTTGGAACCAACATTTGGTCAGTTTTTTTCGGGATGAAAAGCTATCGTACAATGTAGTTATCTATCACTTGCAGAAGAATTAGAGACTTAAAGGAACATATAAGGTTAAATCTAATAACTCAAACTTTTATTTTGAATTTTTTAATGAGGCAGACAGGTAGAGAATTCTAGAAAGCGATCCGATATTTATTAGAGGCAAAATGTTTACTATCACTTCATAAAAATCCACCTTCAAAAGTGCACAATCTCAAATTAAATTGGTTCCTATATAGGTACATTTTCACAAAATACTGATTCTTGCATGGACCTTACTAGGCATTAATTGGCTTGCTTGTCATTTGGGTACTCTGGTTTGTTACAATGAAGCAACTGAGAAAATGCAGCGGTTTGAATATGCGAAATGTCTGATTGAAATAACTCCCGATAAGGAGTTGCCTGATCTAATTAAATGTGGTGAAGGTGACGACGTTGTTTATGTCGAGTCTTTTATGACTGGAGACCAAAGAAATGTGTGCATTGCAAATGCTTCGGCCATGATATTTCTACATGGATGGATATGATATAATGCATGCACACTGAAACATTAAGTAAAGAACAAATCGTACTTGAAACACAATGCTCTCAGATGTAACAGGTCTTGACTGAAGCACATAATGCAAGGAAATGTAATAAAGCAACAAAAAATGATGAGACTGGAATATGGAGAACCAAGACACAAAAACTGTGGATAAAGAAAAAATAGTTTCAAATGAAGAACCCAAGACAATCTCCACAGCTGACAATCCAATGAAAGCTATTGTTCATGTACATGCACAGATACATGAACTGGACACATACTATGCAACTATTAACAATAACTCCAATTCTACCCACACACCATTAACATCAGACCTCTGTTCCACTGACCGGAGCAATTTACATACTCATAACCTCCCTGTTGCCCCTCTACCACCTACCCCCAATATTCCATTATCCAATAGCTTTGACATTCTCACCGACCATTGCACCTTACTTTCAACTTCAGCTCATACACTGCCTCATATACCTAACTCCTTACATTCTACCATTTCTTCCGTTATGGAAACTTCCACAATTAATACCCTACTCCCTGATGAGTCCCTCATCATTACAACCCATGCTACAAAACCCAGTTCTGATTTACCATCCTTGAATTCACATGCTCTACCATACAACCATATCCACCTACCCATAGACATCAATAAACAACTCATTGAACATAACATCATCCAAAATGATTCATTTGATGATCAAAACACTGGATTACAACTCCTATTTTAACATGCTTCTCCTACAAATACCAACCCAAACAGCTTCCACAATCATCATTCCTCCCTCAACCATCCCAAGCTTGCATATCCCAACATAAACAGCAGAAAAAAAGAACAAAAAGAATTATAAAAATAAAAAAGGCAAGGAGCTTGAGGACTATGATAATGGTCATGACTACTCAACAGCAGAAATATAGCTACATAATATGAACACTGATGATGATGAAGAAAACACATGGCACTCAATCATTGGGCTAAGGAAATCAAGTAGGAAGAAAAAACTTATCCTTTCTAATGCTTGACAACATTGCAGCATGGAATTTAAGAGGTGCTCACCTCCCCTTAAAACAACAGAAGGTCAAAAGACTGATTTATCAACACAAATTGCAAATGATTGGAATTCCTGAGATAAAACTTAATGAAAAATATACAAAAAATGTGCTCTTTTATCAACCGTCTCTGGGATTATGCTCATAACTTGACACATGTTGAATATGGTTGTATTGTTGTGTTATGGAACCCTCATATATACAATGCCATCACCATTACATCATCTGAACAATTCATCCTTTTTCTTGTTACCCACATATCAACCTCCTTTGTATTCAATATCACTTTTATTTATGCTTCTTGTAACAAAGACTCCAGAAACATGTTGCACACCTTTATACCGTCTCAGAATAATATCATTATTCCATGGATCCTTGTGGGTGATTTCAACTGCATGTATGCATCATCACAAAATTTTGGAGGCAATCCCCTTACCATTCATGACATTAATCCACTTTCCCAATCTATTCAAACTGCGGCCATTCACAAAATCCCTTCCATTGGCCCAATATATACATGGAATAATCATAGGAATGGCAAATGAACTTTTTTTTACATTAGACCACTCTCTATTCAACTTTCATGCACTTTCCTCCTGGCCAAAATTTTCATCCACTGTCCTTCAACCAGGAATTTCTGACCATAGCCCTCTAATCCTCTCTTGGAGTGCGAAACCATTTAAGTACCAAGCCTCTTTTAAATTTTTAAATTTTTGGACTAAACACATACTATTTCATGCTATTTTCTTACAGGGATGGAACATTCATACATACGGCAATCCTATGTATATAATACAGAAGAAACTGAAGAATGTCAAAAATTGTTTGAAATTATGGGCTAAAACCACTTCTGGCGATGGTACATCCAAATCTGATCAACTACGTGAAGAACTATACAAAGCTCAAAATGACATGCTTGATACACCTGGCAATGAAGAACTATTAGCTGCGGAACATAGATTAAACCAACAGTTTCTGGAAACTATTTAACGACAAATTTTCTATCGGATTATGAAATCGTTGAACGAATTTATAATAAAATTTATACCGCAAGCGCACGGCGTACAAAAGTTAGTATGTGGCAAGTACGGGTCGATCCGCAAAGAATTGTTGATTTTTAAATCTCTATTCAATCAAATTAACCAAGATTTGAGATGTTTAAGCTAACTACTAAAAATTGCAAAAACTAGCAACTACAAAGGTGAATGAAAACTATGAGAATAAATGACAATTTAGAGATAATTCCACTCTCTACATCATATAGTTCAACAAAACATAAAATTATGATCTCTCTTTTTGGTCATAAGTGAATTTAAATGATGTGTTTATTATAAGTATGGCATATTTGTGCTATTAGTTAGCTCAACATAAGCCATCAAACTATAACACAACCTCTAAACCACTTTTAATTCTCATGAAATATGACAACAAAGTTGAATGAAAAATCTATTTTAAGAATGGTCTATTAACTATTAATTAGAAATATAGACCATCAAATTTTAATTTCAACATTCACTTCATTACCATCATCGTATGTAAATGAAGAGGTAATTATTGTTTGTGATTGTTTAAGCATAGCCTATTTGTTATGAACAACATAGACTATCAAATTCAACATGAAACAATAAATCACATCAACATTCATTTAAGCATAAAAGAGAGCAATAATTATCAAAATGTTGAAGCTACATGATTAGAGGCTCCATTACCCCTAAACTGAAGGGATTAGCCTCTCATTTGTGTTATCATATCAACAGAAGTAGCATGCAACATGAAACAAAAAGAAGAGGAAAAATAGCTAAATGAACAAGAAATAAAACTAATCTACTTGCATTAAAATCAAACTACACTACTAGCATGAAAGGAAGTAAACAAGAAAAGAAAAGAGCAATGTATTAAAGTTGCATAAAAAATAAATTACATGAAAGAAATGGCTAAGTAGCCATGAAAAGAAAGGGAAGCTTTCTTTTATTTCTAAGCTAAAAACTAACTAAGAGGAAGATAGGTTACATGAAGCATAAGGGGTATTTATACATGTATGAAACCCTAATACACATTTTTGGGGAATGCCCAAAATACCCTCTTAGGAAGTGTGGAGGCCAAGTAATCATTAGCATCATATAATCATCCATTAAGTGTGCATGAATATTTAATGGCCTTTTAGCATGTGCATTATCTCCTAAGTGTACATTAAGGTAGGTGGGTAAGTGGGGTCCTCCATGATCATCACTTTGAATTATTTCCATCTCCATTTGTGACGCCCCACCTCTATGCTCACGCTAGCCAAGAACACCACTAAGTAATACCGTCGACTAGCGCGAAGAATAAGGCTGTTGAGGAGCGACCATCTGCGTAATTGCTTTGCGCGAGTACCGATATGTCAGATAATATAACTTACATTTCATTTCAAGAGGAAATCCGACATATCAAATACAAGCTCAAAGCTACCACACAGTGGCTAAGTGGCCTTCGGAAGCAAATACAGGAATAAACATAACACAAATCAGTCATAGACATTCATATCACAAAGGCGGAATCAGATATGAATATATCACATAAAAGTGTACATAAAAGTAGTGGTCAATCTAGGTCCTCTACATCACAAAAGAACAGATACAAGTGCAAGACAAAAGAATAATTATACATCACGGAGTCTCTATCTCAAATGTATAATAACAAAAACTACAAAACTGTGTAGTTAGACAAAAGTCAGAAGATGATCCCAGATAAGGAGTCAAGCAGAAGCACCTGTAACATCTCGGTCTGACCCGAGTATTATTTAATAAGAAAATAATAAACGGATCAGTCTAGCTATAAATATCACATATAGAATGAGATAAGAGTAGAGATATAACAAAAACGTATGATAACAATAATGTCAAACAGTGACAAGTATACTTTTAAACAACAACAAAATCAAACAATATCCCAAGAATCTCAAGGCACCAAAAAGAATGTCATATTCTTTATTTCATTCACCAAACCCCAAATATTGACAAACATATCATTGCCAATCACAAAAAGAGGTGAAACACAAATTCTAGAAATCATCAACTAGAAATCCAAAAATCACAAGGGGGGAGGCCTATCTCAAACGGGAGGATGAAAACCCACCAACACGTGTATCACAACCGGAACGCTATTCCATGGTCGCTAACTATAAATTTTGAGCCAAAGACCACGGGTCGCTACCCCGCCAAATTTGAGCCGAAGCTCCACAAACGGGGTTTTTAGTCCCCATACAAACAAATAGCATCGCACATCGCTAGTCTAAATCATAAAATGATCATCATCGATCAATAAAAAGTGTGAATTACACTAAGCCCGTAAATATAAGAGTTTAGCTTCATGTCCCATAACCACTAGCTTAACTTAAATATTTACGAACGAATTGTAGATTTCCACTCGAAAATTGTCACAAGATTTTCAATTGAACAAGTACATTAGTTAACCGATGAAGTAAACGCAAGTGTTTCATACCACTTGTTTTGCTAAGCCATTTAATTAGATTTTCTCATACGAATGAGGTAAAGGTTTGTATATACTAATAGATTAGAAAATGGTTTTTTATAAACGAGCTTTGTATTAAAAATAGAGTTGAAATCATCTTTGTAAAGAGTTTGAATATTTACTACTAGTATAGAAACCCTTGGTAATTTAAAGTGACAAGTCATGGAATTATTGTAGAAACAATCAATCATCAAAAATTCACATACGAAGACGTGAATCAAATCCAAAGAAATCGATACCGAATTCATTAAAATGGATATCCTCAAAAATCCCGAAAAGGAAGTCATCATAGTAGATAATAAATGATAACAACAAATCGGATAATCACAATTCGATAAAAATTGGAAATCAAAGCAAAATAAACAATTATGCAAAGACAAGCAGGTCAGTCGACTGAACCAGGGGGTCAGTCGACTGGCCCAGTGCCTGGAAATTTATGTTTCTAGGTCAGTCGACTGACCCAGGGTGTTTGTCGACTGACACAGGGGTACGAAGTTTTCTGCCCCAGGGTCAGTCGACTGACCCAAAAGGTCAGTCGACTAAAACAAACCCAGGCCAATTCCTGGGATCTGGTTCAGTCGACTGACCTACTGGTTCAGTCGACTAAACCTGCTACCAGAGCAGAATCAGCCCAGCCCCCTTGCGAGGCAAAATCAATAACACGGATGGAAGCGAACGAACGAGCAACTACGACTGAGGATTTATGCCAAACGACAACCCAACCTTGTATGGCCCTCCGAAACGCTCCACTAACGTGTTCAAACATCAAAGATTGGATTTTTTTACAAAATTGGATTCCAAAAACCAAAAATTTAACAATTCACCAATTCAATTCAAATCAGAAGAAAATGAACATAAATAAGTGTTAGGAATTCATACCTAACAGCTACAATATCTATAGAAATAGATGTGAATTCAAAAACTCACCTTTAAACCCAAAAACGATGAAGGAGAAGCTTGAAAGCAAAGGGAGATCAACTACTCTTCCACTTCAACTCTAGAAACTCCAATCTAAGTCTAGAAGCAATAATTTTCCAAATTAGGTTATAGGAAATTTTTGAAATTGGAGAGAGATTGAGATGGAGAAGAAGAAGGAGATGCTTACCTTAGCTTCTCTTTGAATTTGGAGCAAGAATTTGTATTTGCAAAGGAAACTAGGGTTTTGAATTTTAATTTCCCATTCCTCTCCCCATTTTTACTGAAACTTGAATGTTAGGGAAATAAGAATGAAGTGAAGAGGAGAGGTGGACTGAGCTAGGGTGTTAAGATGGGTTAGTGGGCTGAAACCCAAACCCAAAGCCCTAGTAGAAAAATAGCAAATTCTACTCAACTCCAAACATATCGATGTTTATACTCAAAAAAGTTGTAAACGCCATTTTGGACTCAATGGAGGTGGTCTCAAGTCCCAATTCGACTGTTTACAAAAAGTAGTTTTTCGGACTTTAATCCGATTAACGATTTTATATTTAAATAAAATATTTAAATATTCAATCGTAAAATATGCGGGTTGTTACAGACTCCCCATCCTTAAGGAAATTGCATCCTCGCAATCTTTAAGAAATAAATAAGAAGTAACAACAATAAAAGCATATCAACACAAAAAGAAGAAATTTGAAATAAGAAGTTCACCTTAAGGAGCACGAGAGAGCAAGTCTGGATGTGTTCGCTCGATGAATTCTCTGGATTCCCAAGAGCAATCCTTAGGATTTGAGGACCATTGAACTTTCACAAGAGGAACATATTTATTTCGATGGCGTTTAACCTTCGAAGCAATGAGTCTAATAGGATGTTGCTCATAAGTCAAATTAGGCGAAACTTCAATTTCTTTAATAACACCGGGCTCAAGAATAGAATCGGAATCTCGAAGGCATTTCCGTAGTTGAGAGACGTGGAATACATCATGAATAGTAGAAAACTGAGCCGATAATAAAAGGCGATAAGCCACGGAATCAATGCGTTCGGTGATGGGAAATGAGCCAATATATCGAGGTGCTAATTTTCTCGATCGACTGAAACGCATAACACCCTTCATAGGTGAAACACGAACAAACACAAAATCTCCCACAGAAAATTCTAATTTCCTTCTTCGATTATCGGCATAGGATTTTTGTCTACTTTGAGCTTCTTTCATCCTATGACGAAAAAGGTCAATCTTTTCTGTGGCATCCCGAATAAAATCTGGACCTAAAACCAGTTTCTCACCGGCTTCAAGCCAACACGAAGGAGATCGGCATGGCCTTCCGTAAAGTGCCTCGAAAGGTGCCATACCAATACTTGATTGGAAGCTATTATTATAGGAAAACTCAACAAGAGAAATATGATCTTCCCAACTTCCACCAAAATCAAGAACACATGCACGAAGAAGATCTTCAAGACTTTGATTCACACGGTCGGTTTGTCCATCGGACTGAGGATGATAAGCGGTGCTAAAATTAAGCTTCGTTCCCAAAGCTTTTTGAAGACCTTTCCAAAATCCACTAGTAAACAATGGATTACGATCGCTAACAATAGAAGTTGGAACCCCATGCAATTTAACAATTTCCTTGACAAAGAGTTTAGCCAAAATAGGTATTGTCCGATTGGACCGAACTGGAATAAAATGGGCGGATTTTGTAAGTCTATCTACAATTACCCATAGGCTATCATGACCCGAACGAGAATGGGGAAGACCGTCAATAAAGTCCATGGAAATTTGATCCTACTTCCATATTGGAATTTTAAAAGGTTGCAAGAACCCACCGGGCCTTCGATGCTCGGCCTTAACGAGTTGGCAAGTCATGCAACGCTTAACAAAGTTAGCAATATCAGATTTCATTCCATCCCAATAATAAAGTCGCTTCATATCCGCGTACATTTTACTACTGCCGGGATGAATGGTAAATTTAGAACGATGAGAATCTTCTAAAATGTCTTTACGAAGATCAATAATATTTGGCACCATAAGTCTACCAAATTTTCAAATACCGCCACGAGCATCAATATCAAAGTCTTTCAAACCTTCAATATCAATTTTATCCCTACAACTTTGGCTAAGAAGAACCAATTCGGGATCATGCTTTTGAGCTTCAAGAATGTGGTCTAAAAGAGAAGGATGAGCCTAAAGGCTACATAAAACGAGAAATGAACATGAGTTGGATTCACGATCTCGAATCTTACAAGTGGATAAAGTCGCGAGATCATTCCACTTGGATTTCATCAAAGAAACAACCGCTTGTTGCTTACGACTAAGGGCATCGACAACAAGATTTCCCTTTCCGGGAGTATAAAGAATATCAAGATCATAAGATGCAAGGAACTCGAGCCAACGTTGTTGCCGCAAATTAAGTTCCTTTTGGGAAAATAAATACTTCAAAGATTTATGATCGGTGTAGAGAACAAATTTCTTTACCAAAAGATAATGATGCCAAATTCTAAGGGCGAAAACAATAGCCGCGAGCTCTAAATCATGTGTGGCATATTTAGTCTCGGCAGGCTTTAATTGCCTAGAAGCATAAGCAATAACACGTTCCCGCTGCATGAGAACGGCACCCAAACCAACACGACTAGCAGCGGCATAAACAATAAAATCTTGGTTCCCATCGGGAATCACAAGAATAGGAGCATCGGAAAGGAGTTCTTTTAATTTTTGAATTGAAGCTTCACATTTGTCTGACCAAATGTATTTAATTCCCTTTTTTGTCAAACTAGTAAGAGGTACGGAAATTTTAGAAAAGTCTTTTATGAACCGACGGTAATAGCCCGCCAATCCGAGAAAGCTACGAATTTCTGTCAGACTCTCCGGTCTCTTCCAATTTTGAATAGCTTCAATCTTTGAAGGATCCACGGAAATTCCGGATTCAGAAATGATATGCTCTAAAAATTTCACACGAGATTGCCAAAAGTGGCATTTAGAAAATTTTGCTTTCATTTGGTTGCTCCTAAGAGTTTCCAACACAATCCGAAGAGGATTTTCATGCTCCTCCTCGGTTTTAGAATAAACAAAAATATCATTGATAAAGATGAGAACAAATCAATCGAGGAAGTCTTTGAAAACTCGATTCATAAGGTCAACGAAATAAGCTGGAGCATTCGTTAAACCAAATGGCATAACAAGCCATTCATAAGATCCCTAACGGGTACGAAACGATGTCAAAGGAATGCTATCCTCTTCAATATGGAGCTGATGAAAACCGGTTGCTAAGTCTAACTGTGAAAAGACTGTAGCACCACTAAGTTGATCGAACAAATCATCAATCCGAGGCAAGGGATATTTATTCTTGATGGTGAGATCATTAAGCTTGCGGTAGTCAACGCAAAGCCTAAGTGTACCATCAGATTTCTTCACAAAAATAGCTGAAGCTCCCCATGGAGAGGAACTAGAGCGAACAAACTGTTTTGCTTCCAATTCGGTTAATTGTTTACGCATCTCCTCATTTTTCCTTATTGGACATACGATAAGGAGGTCGAGTAATAGGTTGAGCTCCAGGGATTAGATTAATTCTGAACTCAATTGCTCGCTTAGGTGGTAATCCTAAAACGAGCTCAAATATGTAGGGAAATTCACGAACAATGTGAAGGAGAGAAATGACATCTTCCTCATCATCATTATCATCATCATGAGGATTTTGAGAATACAAGGATGCTTTCGAATTGGAATCTGAATCTTTCAGAACAAGAAAAATCTGCTTAACATATTAAGGATGTCGAAGATATATAGTCCGCTCAGGACATAGGATATGGGCTTCATAACGGCAAAGCCAATCCATTCCCAAAATCATTCTGAAACCAAGGTAACGCATAACATGCAAATCGGAATGGAAAGAGTAAACACATAAAATAATCTCGACATCTTTACACAGTAAACTTAGTGTTGCAGATCCACCAACCGGATTCGCAATCCTCAATGAAGTCATCATGCCAATAACATTCAAAGACAAAGAATCAACAAGTTTTTTGATATAAAAGAGTGAGATGCACCCGTATCAAAGAGAACTCGAATAGGAAAATCACGAAATATAATAATGCCCTCAAGGATAGAATGAGAAATACCTTGACCACGAGAAGTGTTAGCAGGAGCTTGTACAACATTTAGCTTGCCTTCCTTCTTGCCTTGAAGTATGGGACATAAAGATATAGTGTGACCCGAACTCTTGCAATAGCGGCAAGAAAGAGACTTCGGACACTTGTTTGCATAATGGTCCTTAGAACCACAATTGCAACATTCTCCACGTCGAGGGTTAGGAGTATTCGCTACCGAAGTTGTTTGCTTCCCTTTTTTGTTAAGACTAGGCTTGAATTTAAAAGGTCTCTTCTTGTTGATGTTTTGTTTGACCTAAACATCACTTTCTTTATCGGCCTCTTCGAGTCGAAGAGCGATATCAACTAGCTGATCAAAAGAAACTTCTAATTTCAGAAGTAATGGCTTTTTAAGGTTTTTGTTCAACCCATAAAAAAATCTCTGATTTTTCTTCAATGGGGTATTAATATACTCGACCCTATATTTAGATAGAGATTCGAAAGATGCGACGTAGTCTGTCATAGAAGATTCACCTTGAACAAGGTCTATGAAGCGTCGGGCTAATGATACCTTTTCAGCTTCCAGCATGAATTTCAACTCGAACCTTTCCCGGAATTGCTCCCAAGTAAGGTCTGCTTCTATAATTTCAAAGATCAAAAGCTCGTACCAGTCTAATGCTCTTTCTTGGAGCATGCTAGAAGCCACTTGGACTCGATGGAGATTATTAAGATTCATGTGATAAAAGATGCGGTCGCATGTTCAAAACCAAGTTTGGACTTCTATAACGCTCTCGGAACCTTTGAATGGCTTTCCACCCAGACTGGTGTAATCACTGCACAAGCGTGCAAACCCAGATTTAGGATGGGTGGGCTCTGGAGTGGGTCTGATAGCTTGACCATTCCTTACAAGATCTAGAAGTTGCTGAGTAGACATAAATACTCCATCCTAAGGAGTAGCACTAGATTGACCGGCGCTGGGGCGGCCTGGTCTAACCATTTCTCTTCTTTAAGAAAGAAAGAAAGGAGAAAAAAGGTTAATCTCAGAATGAATATCAAACAAACTTGATTGATAAAACAAGGCATCATAAAGAGAAATAGGATAGAACGGTACGAAGACTCGAATTAAATCCTATGGCACGATTCCTAAGAAAGACTTTGGACAATGATCCTTGCTAGATTATTCTATATTGTTACGAAGTTTGGCTCTGATACCAAGCTATGATGCCCCACCTCTATGCTCATGCTAGCCAAGAACACCACTAAGTAATGCCGTCGACTAGCGCGAAGAATAAGGCTGTTGAGGAGCGACCATCTGCGTAATTGCTTTGTGCGAGTACCGATATGTCAGATAATATAACTTACATTTCATTTCAAGAGGAAATCCGACATATCAAATACAAGCTCAAAGCTACCACACAGTGGCTAAGTGGCCTTCGGAAGAAAATACAGGAATAAACATAACACAAATCAGTCATAGACATTCATATCACAAAGGCGGAATCAGATATGAATATATCACATAAAAGTGTACATAAAAGTTGTGGTCAATCTAGGTCCTCTACATCACAAAAGAATAGATACAAGTGCAAGACAAAAGAATAATTATACATCACGGAGTCTCTATCTCAAATGTATAATAACAAAAACTACAAAACTATGTAGTTAGACAAAAGCTGAAGATGATTCCAGATAAGGAGTCAAGCAGAAGCACCTGTAACATCTCGGTCTGACCCGAGTATTATTTAATAATAAAATAATAAACGGATTAGTCTAGCTATAAATATCACATATAGAATAAGATAAGAGTAGAGTTATAACAAAAACGTATGATAATAATAATGTCAAACTGTGACAAATATACTTTTAAACAACAACAAAATCATACAATATCTCAAGAATCTCAAAGCACCAAAAAGAATGTCATATTCATTATTTCCTTCACCAAACCCCAAATATTGACAAACATATCATTGCCAATCACAAAAGGAGGTGAAACACAAATTCTAGAAATCATCAACTAGAAATCCAGAAATCACAAAGGGGGGAGGCCTATCTCAAACGGGAGCATGAAAACTCACCAACACGTGTATCACAAACAGAACGCTATTCCAGGTCGCTAACCATAAATTTTGAGCCGAAGCTCCACAAACGACCCGAAGACCACGGGTCGCTACCCCGCCAAATTTGAGCCGAAGCTCCACAAATGGGGTTTTTAGTCCCCACACAAACAAATAGACATCGCACATCGCTAGTATAAATCACATAATGATCATCATCGATCAATAAAAAGTGTGAATTACACTAAGCCAGTAAATATAAGAGTTTAGCTTCATGTCCCATAACCACTAGCTTAAATTAAATATTTACGAACGAATTGTAGATTTTCACTCAAAAATTGTCACAAGATTTTCAATCGAACAAGTCCATAAATTAATCGCAAGCGTTTCATACAACTTGTTTTGCTAAGCCGTTTAATTAGATTTTCTCATACGAATGAGGTAAAGGTTTGTATATACTAATAGATTAGAAAAAGGTTTTTTTCAAACGAGCTTTGTATTGAAAATAGAGTTGAAATCATCTTTGTAAAGAGTTTGAATATTTACTGCTAGTATAGAAACACTTGGTAATTTAAAGTGACAAGTCACGAGAATGATTGTAGAAACAATCAATCATCAAAAATTCACATACGAAGACGTGAATCAAATCCAAAGAAATCGATACCGAATCCATCAAAATGGATATCCTTAAAAATCCCGAAAAAGAAGTCATCAGAATAGATAATAAATGATAACAAAAAATCGGATAATCACGAATTGATAAAAATTGGAAATCGAAGCAAAATTAACAATTTTGCTGAGACAAGCAGGTTAGTCGATTGAATCAGGGGGTCAGTCGACTGGCCCAGTGCCTGGAAACTTTATGTTTCCATGTCAGTCGACTGACCCAGGGTGTCAGTCGACTGACACAGTGGTATGAAGTTTTCTGCCTCAGGGTCAGTCGACTGACCCAGAAGGTCAGTCAACTGATACAGACCCAGGCAAATTTCTGGGATTTGGTTCAGTCGACTGACCTATTGGTTCAGTCGACTAAACCTGCTACCAAAGCAGAATCAGCCCAGCCCCCTTGTGGGGTAAAATCAATAACACGGATGGAAGCGAACAAACGAGCAACTACGACTGAGGATTTATGCCAAACGACAACCCAGCCTTGTATGGCCCTCCGAAACGCTCCACTAACGTGTTCAAACATCAAAGATTGGATTTTTTTACAAAATTGGATTCCAAAAACCAAAAATTGAACAATTCACCAATTCAATTCAAATCAAAAGCAAATGAACATAAATAAGTGTTAGGAATTCATACCTAACAACAACGATATCTATAGAAATAGATGTGAGTTCAAAAACTCATTGTTAAACCCAAAAACGATGAAGGAGAAGCTTGAAAGCAAAGGGAGATCAGCTACTCTTCCACTTCAACTCTAGAAACTCCAATCTAAGTCTAGAAGAAATAATTTTCCAAATTAGGTTATAGGAAATTTCTGAAATTGGAGAGAGATTGAGATGGAGAAGAAGAAGGAGATGCTTACCTTAGCTTCTCTTTGAATTTGGAGCAAGAATTTGTTTTTGCAAAGGAAACTAGGGTTTTGAATTTTAATTTCCCATTTCTCTCCCCATTTTTACTGAAGCTTGAATGTTAGGAAAATAAGAATGAAGTGAAGAGGAGAGGTGGACTGAGCTAGGGTGTTAAGATGGGTTAGTGGGCTGAAACCCAAACCCAAAGCCCTAGTAGAAAAATAGCAAATTCTACTCAACTCCAAACATATCGATGTTTATACTCAAAAAAGTTGTAAACGCCATTTTGGACTCAATGAAGGTGGTCTCGAGTCCCAATTCGACTGTTTACAAAAAGTAGTTTTTCGGACTTTAATCTGATTAACGATTCTATATTTAAATATTCAATCGTAAAATATGCGGGTTGTTACAGACTCCCCTCCTTAAGGAAATTGCGTCCTCGCAATCTTTAAGAAATAAATAAGAAGTAACAACAATAAAAGCATATCAACACAAAAAGAAGAAATTTGAAATAAGAAGTTCACCATAAGGAGCATGAGAGAGCAAGTCCGGATGTGTTCGCTCGATGAATTCTCTGGATTCCCAAGAGCAATCCTTAGGATTTGAGGACCATTGAACTTTCACAAGAGGAACATCTTTATTTCGAAGGCGTTTAACCTTCAAAGCAATGATTCAAATAGGATGTTGCTCATAAGTCAAATTAGGCGGAACTTCAATTTCTTCAATAACACCGAGCTCAAGAATAGAATCGGAATCTCGAAGGCATTTCCGTAGTTGAGAGACGTGGAATACGTCATGAATAGTAGAAAACTGAGCTGGTAATAAAAGGCGATAAGCCACGAAACCAATGCTTTCGGTGATGGGAAATGGGCCAATATATCGAGGTGCTAATTTTCCCGATCGACTGAAACGCACAACACCCTTCATAGGTGAAACACGAACAAACACAAAATCTCCCACAGAAAATTCTAATTTCCTTCTTCGATTATCGGCATAGTATTTTTGTCTACTTTGAGCTTCTTTCATCCTATGACGAATAAGGTCAATCTTTTCTGTGGCATCCCGAATAAAATCTGGACCTAAAACCAGTTTCTCACCGGCTTCAAGCCAACACAAAGGAGATCGGCATGGCCTTCCGTAAAGTGCCTCGAAAGGTGCCATACCAATACTAGATTGGAAGCTATTATTATAGGAAAACTCAACAAGAGAAATATGATCTTCACAACTTCCACCAAAATCAAGAACACATGCACGAAGAAGATCTTCAAGAGTTTGATTCACACGCTCGGTTTGTCCATCGGACTGAGGATGATAAGCGGTGCTAAAATTAAGCTTCATTCCCAAAGCTTTTTGAAGACCTTTCCAAAATCCACTAGTAAACAATGGATCACGATCGCTAACAATAGAAGTAGGAACCCCATGCAATTTAACAATTTCCTTGACAAAGAGTTTAGCCAAAATAGGTACGGTCCGATTGGACCGAACGGGAATAAAATGGGCGGATTTTGTAAGTCTATATACAATTACCCATAGGCTATCATGACCCGAACGAGAATGGGGAAGACCGTCAATAAAGTCCATGGAAATTTGATCCCTCTTCCATATTGGAATTTCCAAAGGTTGCAAGAACCCACCGGGCCTTCGATGCTCGGCCTTAACGAGTTGGCAAGTCATGCAACGCTTAACAAAGTTTGCAATATCAGATTTCATTCTATCCCAATAATAAAGTCGCTTCATATCCGCGTACATTTTACTACTGCCGGGTTGAATGGTAAATTTAGAACGATGAGAATCTTCTAAAATGTCTTTACGAAGATCAATAATATTTGGCACCATAAGTCTACCAAATTTTCGAATACCGCCACGAGCATCAATATCAAAGTCTTTCAAACCTTCAATATCAATTTTATCCCTACAACTTTGGCTTAGAAGAACCAATTTAGGATCATGATTTTGAGCTTCAAGAATGCGGTCTAAAAGAGAAGGATGAGCCTCAAGGCTACATAAAACAAGAGATGAACATGAGTTGGATTCACGATCTCGAATCTCACAAGTGGATAAAGTCGCGAGATCATTCCACTCGGATATCATTAAAGAAACAATCGCTTGTTACTTACGACTAAGGGCATCGGCAACAAGATTTCCCTTTCCGGGAGTATAAAGAATATCAAGATCATAAGATGCAAGGAACTCGAGCCAACGTTGTTGCTGCAAATTAAGTTCCTTTTGGAAAAATAAATACTTCAAAGGTTTATGATCGGTGTAGAGAACAAATTTCTCTCCCAAAAGATAATGACGCCAAATTCTAAGGGCAAAAACAATAGCCGCGAGCTCTAAATCATGTGTGGCATATCTAGTCTCGGCAGGCTTTAATTTCCTAGAAGCATAAGCAATAACACGTTCCCGCTGCTTGAGAACAGCACCCAAACCAACACGACTAGCATCGGCATAAACAATAAAATCTTGGTTCCCATCGGGAATCAAAATAATAGTAGCATCGGAAAGGAGTTATTTTAATTTTTGAAATGAAGCTTCACATTTGTCTGACCAAATGTATTTAATTCCCTTTTTTGTCAAACTAGTAAGAGGTACGGAAATTTTAGAAAAGTCTTTTATGAACCGACGGTAATAGCCCGCCAATCCGAGAAAGCTACGAATTTCCATCACACTCTCCGGTCTCTTCCTATTTTGAATCGCTTCAATCTTTGAAGGATCCGCAGAAATTCCGGATTAAGGAATGATATGCCCCAAAAATTTCACACGAGATTGCCAAAAGTGGCATTTAGAAAATTTTGCTTTCAATTGGTTGCTCCTAAGAGTTTCCAACAAAATCCGAAGATGATTTTCATGCTCCTTCTCGGTTTTAGAATAAACAAGAATATCATCGATAAAGATGAGAACAAATTGATCGAGGAAGTCTTTGAAAACTCGATTCATAAGGTCAACGAAATAAGTTGGAGCATTCGTTAAACCAAATGGCATAACTAGCCATTCATAAGATCCATAACGGGTACGGAACGATGTCAAAGGAATGCTATCCTCTGCAATACGAAGCTGATGAAAACAGGTTGCTAAGTCTAACTGTGAAAAGACTGTAGCACCACTAAGTTGATCGAACAAATCATCAATCCGAGGCAAGGGATATTTTTCTTGATGGTGAGATCATTAAGCTTGCGGTAGTCAACGCAAAGCCTAAGTGTACCATCAGATTTCTTCACAAAAATAGCTAAAGCTCCCCATGGAGAGGAACTAGAGCGAACAAACTGTTTTGCTTCCAATTCGGTTAATTGTTTATGCATATCCTCATTTTTCCTTATTGGACATACGATAAGGAGGTCGAGTAATAGGTTGAGCTCCAGGGATTAGATTAATTCTGAACTCAATTGCTCGCTTAGGTGGTAATCCTAAAACGGGCTCAAATATGTCGGGATATTCACGAACAATGTGAATGAGAGAAATGACATCTTCCTCATCATCATTATCATCATCATGAGGATTTTGAGAATACAAGGATGCTTTCGAATTGGAATATGAATCTTTCAGAACAAGAAAAATCTGCTTAACATATTAAGGATGTCGAAGATATATAGTCCGCATAGGACATAGGATATGGGCTTCATAACAACTAAGCCAATCCATTCCCAAAATCATTCTGAAACCAAGGTAACGCATAACATGCAAATCGGAATGGAAAGAGTAATCACATAAAATGATCTCGACATCTTTACACAGTAAACTGAGTGTTGTGGATCCACCAACCGGATTTGCAATCCTCAATGAAGTCAGCAAGCCAGTAGCATTCATAGACAAAGCATCAACAAGTTCTTTTGATATAACAGAGTGAGATGCACCCGTATCAAAGAGAACTCGAATAGGAAAATCACAAAATATAATAATGCCCTCAAGGATAGAATGAGAAATACCTTGACAACGAGAAATGTTAGCAATAGCTTGTACAACATTTAGCTTGCCTTCCTTCTTGCCTTGAAGTTTTGGACACAAAGATATAGTGTGACCCGAACTCTTGCAATAGCGGCAAGAAAGAGATTTCGGACACTTGTTTGCATAATGGTCCTTAGAACCACAATTGTAACATTCTCCACGTCGAGGGTTAGGAGTATTCACTACCGAAGTTGTTTGCTTCCCCTTTTTGTTGGGACTAGGCTTGAATGTAAAAGGTCTCTTCTTGTTGATGTTTTGTTTGACCTCAACATCACTTTCTTTATCGGCCTCTTCGAGTCGAAGAGCGATATCAACTAGCTGATTAAAAGAAACTTCTAATTTTAGAAGTAATGGCTTTTTAAGGTTTTTGTTCAACCCATAAACAAATATCTAATTTTTCTTCAATGGGGTATTAATATACTCGACCTCATATTTAGATAGAGATTTGAAAGATGCAACGTAGTCCGCCACAGAAAATTCACCTTGAACAAGGTCTATGAAGCATCGGGCTAAAGATACTTTTTCAGCTTTCGGCATGAATTTCAACTTGAACCTTTCCCGGAATTGCTCCCAAGTAAGGTCCGCTTCTATAATTTTAGAGATCAAAAGCTCGTACCAGTCTAATGCTCTTTCTTGGAGCATGCTAGAAGCCACTTGGACTCGATGGAGGTCATTAAGATTCATGCGAGAAAAGATGCAGTCGCATGTTCGAATCCAAGCCTGGACTTCTATAACGCTCTCGGAACCTTTGAATGGCTTTCCACCCAGACTGGTGTAATCACTTTACAAGCATGCAAACCCAGATTAAGGATGGGTAGGCTCTGGAGTAGGTCCGATAGCTTGAGCATTCCTTATAAGATCTAGAAGTTGCTGAGCAGACATAAATACTCCATCCTGAAGAGTAGCACTAGATTGACCGGCGCTGGGGCGGCCTGGTCTAACCATTTCTCTTCTTTAAGAAAGAAAGAAAAGAGAAAAAAGGTTAATCTCAGAATGAATATCAAACAAAATTGATTGATAAAACAAGGGATCATAAAGAGAAATAGGATAGAACGGTACGAAGACTCGAATTAAATCCTATGGCACGATTCCTAAGAAAGACTTAGGACAATGATCCTTGCTAGATTATTCTATATTGTTCCGAAGTTTGGCTCTGATACAAAGTTGTGACGCCCCCCCTCTATGCTCACGCTAGCCAAGAACACCACAAAGTAATGTCGTCGACTAGCACGAAGAATAAGGCCGTTGAGGAGCGACCATCTGCGTAATTGCTTTGTGCGAGTACCGATATGTCAGATAATATAACTTACATTTCATTTCAAGAGGAAATCCGACATATCAAATACAAGCTCAAAGCTACCACACAGTGGCTAAGTGGCCTTCGGAAGCAAATATAGGAATAAACATAACACAAATCAGTCATAGACATTCATATCACAAAGGCGGAATCAGATATGAATATATCACATAAAAGTGTACATAAAAGTTGTGGTCAATCTAGGTCCTCTACATCACAAAAGAATAGATACAAGTGCAAGACAAAAGAATAATTATACATCACGGAGTCTCTATCTCAAATGTATAATAACAAAAACTACAAAACTATGTAGTTAGACAAAAGCTGAAGATGATTCCAGATAAGGAGTCAAGCAGAAGCACCTGTAACATCTCGGTCTGACCCGAGTATTATTTAATAATAAAATAATAAACGGATTAGTCTAGCTATAAATATCACATATAGAATGAGATAAGAGTAGAGTTATAACAAAAACGTATGATAACAATAATGTCAAACTGTGACAAATATACTTTTAAACAACAACAAAATCATACAATATCTCAAGAATCTCAAAGCACCAAAAAGAATGTCATATTCATTATTTCATTCACCAAACCCCAAATATTGATAAACATGTCATTGCCAATCAAAAAAAAGGTGAAACACAAATTCTAGAAATCATCAACTAGAAATCCAGAAATCACAAAGGGAGGAGGCCTATCTCAAATGGGAGCATGAAAACTCACCAACACGTGTATCACAAACGGAACGCTATTCCATGGTCGCTAACCATAAATTTTGAGCCGAAGCTCCACAAACGAGATATTTGAACGGTGTATTTGAGAGGAGCATTCAATTTATAATTTTAATTTAATTGATTTATAGTTAATTAATTATTTGTTTTATTGTGTAGTATTCCATTAAACCAAAATAATACATTTTAACTTCAAATACAAGCAAATAAAACAAACCAGAAATTTTAACCAAATAAAATTGAAAATTTAACCAAATATACTAACGACGACTACAGAACACTCAACTAGTACGACATAAACTCGCTGACTGATTCCTTCTGTTTGACAGGTAATCAATGCACAGTTCTATGAAAAGTTCATCCCTTTCGGTTGTACATAAAGCTATGAGTTGCAAGGAAGCGGAAGCAGCAGCAGAACCAGAAGAATGCGCTATAATACTGAAAAATGAAAATTTCAAAACATAAAAAATAATTCCAGAAAAATATATATTGTAGATACGGTAAAAATGAATGGATTAGCGAAGAAAATTACCTTAAAATAAGCTCATACGGATCAGAAAAAATTCGAAAAGAGGAAAAATAGGTTGTTTAGACCGTTGTGAGAAGGAGGAAGATGATGGTTGTGTTTATATAGGAGGGATGGATGCCGATAGATACAACGGTTGGAGTGAAACGGCAGGACACCTAACTACGGTAAAATCATCCGCATCCCGTATAAGGAGTAGAACGTGTGTTAAGGATTTCAGTATCTATTTTATATTGCCAAGAATTCTAGAAAGTCACCAAACGTTTTTGTACTGAAAAATTCATTTTTAACGTTGTAGCTAATTATGTTCGGTGTAGCTTAACCCAATGCCAAGAACCTTTTATATATGTTAATATTTGCATTCACCGGTTTAATTACATTACCAAGCAGTTTGATAATAATGAAATAGGACCAGCAAACAGGGGCAGAGCTTAGCATTGGCAAGCTGGGCCAAAGCCCTAGGTGAAAAGCTTAAAAACTGTTATAGAAATATTACCAGGCCTTAGCTGAATCTGTATTTGGGCTTTATCCGAATGAAACAGAAATTGCTAAAACCCAGTTTCATATGCCAAGTTGTGCATGTATGCCCAACAACAAGAAAGCAGTTCACCCACCTTGTTGCAAATGCATTCATACGCATTTTCTAGGTAGAGTGAAAACTTGTGAAGATAGTTAAAGAAAACATAAAATACATAATGGGGAAAAATGCATCATATACTGCATCTACCAAACGCAGGAAGACAAAATTACCATATCCATATTTTTACAGTAACCATATATAACACCATATGCATAATTTTACAGTAACTATATATAACACTTTTAGTGGCACAAATACCAAAAAATGCAGGTAATTGCACTTTTAAATATTTATTTACACCGCTAATCATTTACAAGTAACACAAAATTGATCCAGTACTTTGTAATGATATCTTCCAGCTAGCCTTCAGCGGGAAACCACAGACTTTGTCCTAGATTCTGAGACAATTAAAGAAAAGATTTGAGTTGCCAATTTGCAAGTAAAATAATACATGCATATAATAAGTTCTATATGGCTTCAAGCATATGAATTTGCATGCATCAGATTCAAATTGTTCTTTAAAAAATTTGAAAGAAAAAAAAAGTTAAAAATTATCCACGTATAATGTGATATAGAGTTCATTGCTCTGAATTCATGGTAACAAATAAGGAAGAAGAACATCTAACTTTCTTTTCAAACTTTCATGATAAATTTTATATATCTTTTGTACAATAAACTTATTTTTCAAGCAGAATTTGTAAATGCGTAAATTTATCATGCAAAAATAGTACTAGGGTTACTGGAGAACCTATGAAGCCTTGATGAGATACAACCACCACTTTATCATGTTGACATAATCACAAAAGAAAATTTAATGTAAACAAATAAGATGGGCCGCCAAATAACAGAAATTCCGTAGGCCAGTATCTTGTTTGAAAGAAAAATCATTATAATTTATTGTTATAATTAACTGTAAAAAAATTAGATCAGCCATCAAATAACAAAAAAATTAAGCTTAGGGAGCAACTAATACATCTTAATTTATCATTATAATTTATGCTATGAAGAAATAAATATTATAATTTGGTTGTAGTGGCATTTGGTTCAGTACATGTTTTAGTTTATAATTCAATTTGAACCACTTTATATAACTAGAAACGACATAGCCCAATTTGAAAACAAATTACTAAATTAGGCCAACTTTTGCTTTGTTGGCATTAAGTTAGCATTTTGAACTGGTATCAACTATCAAGTCAGCATTTTGTACAGGTGTGAAGAATATGTGATGAAATTGCACTAATTTCATTTGAAATCACATCAACGCAAAATGCTGATTCGGCAACAGCGTGGCAAAAAATCATTTAACTATGTGATTTGTTTTGAATTTGAACTATATTTGCTGAAAGGTGGCCCAAATTGAGAAAAAAAACTTCAATTTATATGCTGCAACAGAGCATCAGTTCAAGAGGATTTTGGATCTGTTATTATTGCTGTGCTAATAAAATCCATCCATTTACTGCTTTTTATACTATACAACATTTTGAAAGAATCAATTTTGCTGTGCTAATAAAATTAATCCAAAAATAATGGGGATGTTCATTTGTTAATTAACATCAGACTTTTTGATCTTACTTGAACGCTTTGTATCTCTAGAGAATTTGCTTCCACATCAACAGTTAATGCTTTGATTGGGTGACCCGCATCATTAAAATCAATCCCATGATCCTGAAATTCAGACATATTAGTTTAAACAGCGTCCGCGCCATGAACTGTTTTTAGAACTGGAATATGTTTTTTATTCAAATTGATTACAAAATAATTATAGTCATTAGTAACTGAAAAGTGCAAGGCTACAACTTTGTCCTTTTTAGTAAACAACTTCAAGTAGAACCATTGTACTGCAAGAGTACAAGCAAGTATACAACAACATAACTAACACTAGAATAAGGAAAACAGGTGGTACATTAACATCAGGTTTGACAGCTATTATTTTTTAATTTTTAATTTTTTTTGAAACAAAGTGGAATACATACATAAATTTGTTTATACATGCTCACGTGCACACACACATGCATGCATGCATGTTCAGAAGACTATTGAGTGAGTTATGTAACTAAAACACATTTAATAATCACAACTTTAATTTTGCTCTTGCTTTTTGTCGAGCACACACTGAAGTGATGAATCATTGTTTAACTTCCTGCACACTTGTCCAATCTGCAAATAATTTTAATATGTAGTTTGCTCTGCCTGATCTATGAATAATATTTTCTCCGTTTTAATCCAATTTTATAAAGTATTACATTGTAGATTTGTGATACTCCAGATTTTATGATATGTTCAATTTCTGTTTTTAATGCACAAGGATCAAAGGTCTAAAAGTTGATAATCATGAATGTATTTAGACCTGTATTCAAATTAATTTTATATTTAGGACCAGAAAAGCTAAGCACTCTTGAAGTAACACAAGCGATAATTAAACTAATTAAGCTAGAGACAGGCATGGGAGAAGGAAAAAAAACTACCACTGTTTTCCTCTATCTTCGTAGCTTAGCATCTTTATTTTTCTCTGTTTCCCTATGATGCAATACGCAAATCAACTAAACACGTAATTAAATTTTATCTCTTCTTTCAGTTTCCTTCTTTTTTTGGCCGTTTTTGTTCTGTTGCTCATTTTTTCCTAAATTGTGGAATACAACATGAAACTAAAACCAAGAGCACAGAATGATATTTTGTTATTTTATGCAAATCAAATGTTCAAGCATAGCCTTATGTAAAATAGCTAAAATGGTTATAAAAATAATTTCAAAGAAGTGGACTGACTAAGATCCAAGAGTGGCTTAGGCAACCAAAACCTTGGGTCGGCCCTGGTTGTAGAAGAAGTCTATGTTGTCTCGATTTATACAAACAAATACATATGTGCTAGCACGCACGCAAGTTAACGGTAATTATGTCAACATTCATGTTATTATCCACACAAAACATAATGAAGATAATGTAAACACAAAAAGCATGTACCTGCAAAAGTTTGTGGATGAGAATTACTGGTAAAGTGGACTCATTAGGCGTGGGTCAAAAAGAAAAAAAACTGTTGAATCACAAATCATTTTCTGAATTCCAGATCAAAAACTACCGCCCTCCACCCCAACCCCCCCCCCCCAAAAAACCACAACCCAAAACCCATGCACCCCAAAAAAAAGGATACACGCACAGAGGGAGGGAAAAAAACAACGCAGTTTCCATTGCCGATTGATGGGTATAGTACAACTACAAAACCATGATATCTTGTTTCATTTCAAACCAAAGTTACACGGTTTTTTTTTCCGATCCACTCGGTATAATATTATTTTTTTCATGTAAAATATATAAGATGATAGGTCTAAAGTTCAAAACAATAATTTATATTTAACGTCGAAAACCCAAGCATGTACAACAAAAAATAAAGCAATAATTTAACTCATTAAAGTAGACAAGAAGCCTTATTTTGGATGAAAGCTAAGTGAGACGATAAAAATGTTATTTACCTAAGGATAATTTTCCCGTAAGCAACGTTGACTTTGTTTGTGCGCACTCGGCGCACACACTGCAATCATAAATCAATTCACATTTAAGACTGGAGAACCAAGCATGTTCAAGCAACACTAAAGCGATAAATTAAAATCATTAAGCTAGACAAGAAGCCTATATTATTCTAGTCTTCCAGATGAAAGTTGGGTGAGACGATAACTTCTTAGCTCGATTAGTTTAACCGTTGCTTACATGACATTTACTTCGGGGTGAATTCCAAAACCTCCATCACTCCATTCCTACATCATTTATACATCAAATTGTCTGCATTTTTTTTAAATTGAGCTAATTTTTCTTGGATATGATCTTCTAATAATTCAAACCATAATCACAATGATAATAATGGGGTGGAAAACACCTCATCTTCAAAAAATTATGAGAGGTTGAAAATATTCAAATTAATTGTTGATTTGAAATGTAAACTTGAGAGGTTAGAAATTCTGAAAGATCTAAAGTTCTATATAGATAATCAACATTATTATATGCATATAAAAAATTAGCTTAATCTGATACATATTTTTAACATTAGAAATTGATTGGGGAATTTCCAAGGAATAAAAGATGAAGATTTAGAGACCACCCCTGTATGCCTGTGTATGTATGTATACACTAAGTCTTTGACATGAATATGGTTTGTTTATTTTTTCACCACTACTTAACGACGGTTGTTATACCCTTCATCTTTTTATCCACATTATGCATAACAAAGTTCAAAAAATGAATTAAAAAAGTGGACACATGTAACAATTTGTGTTGATGAAAATTAGGGATATAGCAACGTCATTAAGTGGAGGTGAACAAAATCAAACTCAAACAAATCATATAAAAATAGAGGAAATCTATAGCATCAGAAACAATGTTTTGATTTTTTTTCCCTTTGGAGAATAAGAGTGAAACTTGCGTATGCAAAGCATTCGATTTAATGTCTCAGGGGTTCGAATCAATAACCTCTTGAACCGAGTCTAGAGTGTCATAGTACTTTTCACTTGAATCAATGACCTCTCGCACCAAAGCCAAATCACTTAACCACTTGGACAATGGTGCTTGTCATAATCATATGGTTCGCATAACCTATTGAATATGTAATTTAATTTGCTTGGTCAATGGCTAAAAAATGCAGCACTTAAGTGTTGCTAAAGCCTAATTTGCATCTAAAGCTCAAAACATATAGAAAACAAAGTGCTAAAGTTTGATCACAGGTTAAGCATTTTTAATAACACGGTCCCCCTATGAATATAGATTTGGAAAATCAGGGAATTAAATTTCGCTCATAAAACATGAGAAATGTGTGTACCCTATTATACATTAAGATCTAAGGCCGCGATTTGATTCTTGATTACTTGACAAAAATTACCTTATCCTAGCTAATTACTTCAATTCATGAAGATCGTATATGTTCATGCGCAAGAGTTAAGATATGCCCCATATGAAGGAGGTACGTGAAGTAGCCATAAAAAAAACACTCAAGGGAAAGTAACATAAACAGTGAAAGAGGCAACTCCACATAATTTTAAGTTTTAAGTAGTTTTGTAGAGTTAATTGATGTTGATATGTAAAATCCGACTACTTGGAACTGGAGTAAAGAATATATAAAACATTCAAACGATGCAAAGTTTTGTTCATAACAAATTGACCAAATGCTATAGTTAAAATCTCTCTAAACTGCTGCAATAGAGATAGTCTGTGTGTTATGATTAAGGCAAACCTATATGCTTTCATCGGTGAGAGATTTGAGACTCAAGCACAGCCTCAATGTAAGACTAGTTCTTAACGGTGGACCCTTGTACTCTTAAGTATCCTTACATATTAAGGAACATTGTGTACTAAGTACCAATACCAACTTAATCTACTTAACCTACAGCAACATAGCACTCATAATTACAGTGCAACTATTAACCACCTATGTGTCACAGTGAAAACAAGTCAAACATATCGTTACAATTGCAAATAAGGCAGAAAATCACGATGAATGTCAGCATCAAAAGAGTTGATGGCCACATCAACTATGAAAGCAGATGAACAAGTGCAAATAAAAAACCATGCATAAAATGCAGAATCCTGTTGGTAAACGGTTACTTTTTATCAAAATAATAATAATAATAATAATAATAATAATAATAATAAATTGTCACATAGTGCTGCTTACCCATGTTAGTTCTTCATATGGTTCTACTTTTCTGGTGGTGAAGAAAGCAAGCTGCAAATATGCATGGGCCGAATTTACATAATACTCGTTTAGTAATTTCCCACTTCCATAAATATGGCCTGGACGTTTTAGGGTGTAAACTTCTTACATGATAGAATTGTCGATATGGAGTCTCTTTCTACAGGTATCTCAATCATATTTGCATCAACACGTCTAGAAAGTTTACAACCATATTAGAAGACATGGTATCATAGAGTTAGTACTGGACAACTTTCTTAGACATCCATAATTCTTGCATAGCTTGGCAAAATATCAACAATAATTTGTCATATAGGTGCTTGGTTTGAATAAATGTCAATACTATTTTTATAATAATAATAATCAATAGGGCACACTTGCTCTTCATTGCTAAAAAATCATTTTTCCTTTATAATTTTTTACATTTAACAATATCATCGATAATTTTTCATGTAGATTCTGGGTTTGAATAATTTTCAAACACTATTTTTTCTTCATTGCTAAAAAAACAAATTTCTTTTATAATGTTTGACATTTAACAATAAGGTACATCTGACAATCATCCAAATTACAATTATCAGAAAATGGTATCGGAGTTGACAATCATCCAAAACTGTTTGCAAGATTTGACAAATTGGTCAACTCAATTATCAAATCCCTCTATTAATGTCAATTGATGGAAATATTCCAAAGAGGGAAAATAGAATTGAATCGATACTTTTTATTTTGCATCGACAGCAATCATTTGTTTTATCGTTGTAGTTTACATAAGTTAGTTGTTCTCAGTACTTCTGCAAATACAGTCTACAGCATATTGTTCCTCCACGTTATTAATTCAATTACTGAATCTCTAAGAAATAAGATTGCTTATACAGAAGTCAGAGAATTCATTGATCTAATTCAAGTCTTTTTATGGATTATTTGGTATGAAAGAAGCAAGATATTTCTTACAGACAAAAATTGAACATCTACTTAGTTATAAATATGTACTTTGGCATGTGAGACGCCCATGTGAAGAGGATAAAGAATATCTTTGAAAAAAATTAATAGAATAAGCTTAAATAACCTGGTTCTAATTTTACATATAGCTTTATATAAAATAATTGATAGAAAATTTATGGAACGTGAAGAAAAAAGCACAATAGAATATTGGATGTATGAATGTAAAACAACATTGTGAATAATGAATAGTATAGGAAAAAAAGAATATATTGGTATTGAGAAAACAGTGAAAATAAATGTATCTATCATAATAATAAAAATAAAGAAGATAAAAACTTGTTGGACTTAGATTCGAATATGTAACCTCATTTATATATCAATTTTTTCAACAAAAACATATGTTAGTTTTATCATTATGGGACTTAGAACTCATGACCTCATTTGACTACAAAATCACCTAAGGCATACGAGGCGTAAAAAAAAAATGCCTCGCACGCCCTAGATGCCTAATAGGGGTAATTCTCGGAAGTAAAAAGATTCACCTAGTTGAAAATTGTTGCTTGAAACCTAGAAAATAATATTATTATTTAAATTCTTTATCATGAAGAGTTTCAAAATTGATTCGGAATTGGTATCAAAAAACAATTGTTGAATTAATTTCGAAATTTGATTGTTGAATCGATTTTAGAAATTGATTTTTGAATGGTTTTTGTACAATTATTTTCGAAATCCATTAAAAATACCAAGAAAGAAAAATAAACTTACTTGTCGCTTGTTGTTTATTTTCTTTGTAGTTGAAGTCAAATGCTTATTCATTCATTGTTTATGAATACGAACTTACAAATTTTTATGATGTATTGTATAATAAATTTGAATGCTTAATGATTTCTAATTTATCATTTCAATGTTTTTATTCATGTTACTCTTAATATGCCATGTATGTGATGTATACCCAAAAAAAACTTATGCATTGAGGCTTACCCCTCGCCTCAGGAATACAAAAATGTATTGCATACACATTCACCTTTTAAAACATTGCAATTATCTTATGTGAAGTTTAGTTATATTTCATGACATGCAACATATAGTTCAGATGCTGCTCTGTAATGCATTTAGTAGTTGTTGCTTTAATGGTTGGGTTCATCTTTGTTTCTCCTTGAAAGTTGATAGATACAAATATTCTGTTTTTACTGGATGCAAAATGTTTGGTTCCCAACCATGTGTGTACGTACATATGTATGTGTATTTAACTTGTAAAATTTGAATTACCACATATATTCATTTGATATGATGTTAGTACACTTGCAGCATTCAAAAATATCTACAATGTTATCGTAAATTCTCATGCATTGGAAATTGTGATGATTTTAAATTAATTATATCTTGTGATGATTTTAAGTTAATTATATCATGGTAGAACTATGGAAAGTGTCCGCAATTTGTATATACAATGGTATATTGTATAAACTATGGAAATTTGATATAACTATGCTTCTAGGGCGAATGCATTGGAGAAAGATTGACAAACATGAAACTACAACATCGTACCACACAAAGCATGGTCAATGCTTGCATATCCTGTGCTTTTGCATGTTGATTGGAAATTTGAAAGGCTTTTAAAAATGATAAAGCTCTTTTCTGAATGTCACATTTTATGCGAATGTGACGAGGTTTGTGGATCATGGTTAAGTTTTAATTTCAAATGGTATTGTAAATAACACAAAAGGTACTATAATTTCCAAAACACTTGAATCTCATTGCCTTGAAATTTTAATTAGAAA
Source organism: Allium fistulosum (assembly GCA_030737815.1). NCBI lineage: Eukaryota > Viridiplantae > Streptophyta > Magnoliopsida > Asparagales > Amaryllidaceae > Allium > Allium fistulosum. The sequence goes on from CM060902.1 coordinate 757,997,062, forward strand.
ACGAATATGTGAATACAATATAAAACATAAAATGGGACACGACATATGTTGGCTGCTAAATCACTTTAAGTTTATATATATATATATATATATATATATATATATGGTAGAAATCAGGTGAACATCTAATGATTGAGATATATTGTACTGTGTCACACGTATGGAAAATTCTATTTACATACAAGTTGACGACACATAGATAACACAAAAGATCTTAATCATTAGGCCTTATTGTATGTTTAGATGTGGAGTTCCATTGGCATAATATCTCATTGGGTGTGTGTACGCGTGTGTGCATAGTTGCATGTTACTTTAATGTTGTATTACAAGAAAATTTACATTTTTCTAATCACAACTTACCTATGATTCATAAACCTTGTCACATTCCTATAAAATGTCCAGACAAAGAGCTTCATAATCTTTTAAAAGCCTTTCAAATCACAATCAGCATCTAGAAACACTGGATATGCATTGGCTTTAGCCATACTTTGCATGATATAATTTTTTTCCATGTTTCTCAATATTTTACTTGCAGTGCAATATAAAACAGTTTATACAAATTGCGAACACCTTCCATGGTTCTACCAAGATTTAATTAATTCAAAACTATCACAATTCCCAATACATGAGATTTTTCGCTAAAATTATAGAAATTGTCGAATGCAGCAACAGCAGGTATACTAACGTCATATCAAATAAGTGTATTTGATAACTCAAATTTAACAAGTTAAATAAAATTGTATTTTGAGAATAGTCCGCCACTCTCAAATCACATTTAACGCATCAACTGACCTGTAGATTCCAATGTATATCATGTTGAACAACTTGATTTGTACAATGTTTACTGCAACCACACTTTCTCCATCATTATTTGATAAAATTTTCTTTCAGTATGCCCTTTACACTTATTTGAAACATTACTTTTATTATAACATCCTAAAGGGCAGTCATGGCAATACACATGGTGTTTTTGTGGCTTGCTATAAATTGACATACATCCATCCAAAAAAGAGGGTTTTAGCAATCCATCATTTGTATATGCAAACTCTCCTCCGGTTTCTCGTGCATACGTGCTAGGTATGGGTGCAATTACACAATCGCCAAAACAATCAGAGCAACAATCTTTGTCACCCACTCTAGCTAATAAGAAATTATAACGTGTATGTTCTGATACACAATGCTTTTTATTTTATGTATATAATAAAAGGGAGAAGGAGCTTCCTCTTTGCTATATTCATTTACAAAGGATATTCAAAACCTCTCTTCGCCTTTACTAATTTCATTTTGATCATGTTGAGGTTTTATATACTCTACGAATACTTGTAAACTATGAGAACTGCAATTACTCTTCTTTTATGCTTTAGTTTCTGTTCCTTCTGCCTTGTTCTCATCTTTCTCTAAGTTTCTTTACTTTCCTCATCGCATGAAAGCTTCATAGCCATTTTCTTGCTCAGAATTGTTATATTCAGGACTCAATTCTGATGAACATTGGCACATATCTCTCAATATTTTCTGAAGAGAAAATCAAGATTTGAAAGCTTATAGGATTTAAGGCACCTTTCGTCCGTTATCTTAATAATCATGTCAAGTTTTGGCATGACAGCATGAGAATTCACACTTAGAAGAAGTGCTACATCCTCTTTGTCTAAAGAAGCTACTTCTAGAGTAGCAGATGTTTTTCTAAAAGTAACAAACTCTGATGCCTTTCCATTTGCAGTAGCTTGTTTTCCATTAACCACATCCAAATCAAAGGTTATACCCTGTGTGCCTGATGGTTCATTATCATTTGCTTCCAATGCTAGTGTGCTTTTTGACAAATAATTGACCTGATTTAGATGATGTTGAAGACCTAAATTGAGGATATATTAGGAAAAAATAAAAAAATGATAGCAATAAAGTGTATTAAGCATAAGAAACCAATTTAGGACATAGTAAATGCAAAAGTTTACCCACACACATCATAGATAAATAAATAAACAGAGACTTACAACTTGAAGTGTACAAGTTATCCCATGTGACTGAGGTGGTTCTTATAATCACATTATACAGTATTAGTATAATATGACGGCGTGATGCTATATACTTATATTGTAGGTATATAATATACGACATAGCTCACTGGTCATATTTCATACTTAAGAACAAATTAGATGAACTTGTCTATAATTTTTTCCTGGTAAACAGTCTTTGAAAATGGTCTTGTTATCATCGTATGAGACATGACAGGAAAGTTATAAATAAGTCACAAGGAGCAGTCAAATTTTAAAATGGACATTTCACAATTTATCACAGAATGTTCATTAGTCGTCATTCTGACTTTCTAGCGTAGTGGAATCACTAATGAAGTAACTGGTATCGCATCGCAAGCTTATACACTTGTAGCCTTTGATGGATAATCAATATTTTTTTAATATATAAATTCATCTCTATCTTGGTTCCTTCAGTGCAAACTCATTACAATATTCAATAATAGTTGAATATTTTTGGTGTAAACACGAACTATTCAAAATCCCCTAGAAAAGAGTAACAGATGACTGAACAAATTTAAAAAGTCGAACATTTATCCATAATTGTTGAATCAAAGTTTTATCTTTAATTTAAATAGGAAAAAAAAATTATTTTTACTATCCTTTTTATTATTAAATAGGAATTAAAATACCATATTAGAATTACATAACTTTTATGAGATTAGAGAATTATGTTGTTAGGTGGTTAAAATATTGGGAATTGCATTGTATCTTTTTTTAATACGGTTGTAACACCTTTGGTTACAAGGTTATATATGCACGAAGCGCATGTCATCTCCACACGCGAAGCGCGTGCTGTTACACGTAATTAATGACATGTCTCTTAACTATCAATTTGGAAATACATTAATCAAAAAGATCATGTCAGGTTGTTGATGGTAAAAGAGAAAATTGTGTGGCCGATTATAGCTGTCAACAAAGTAGAAAAATATTAAGAACTTCACATGAGTTGATTGTTTCTACATTAAAACACAATTATAAAAGTTTTGTTAGCTTGTTCTAGAGATACCAAAGATGGTGTCAGATTTAGATGTTCAGAAGAAAAAATTATTGATTATCCATCAAAGGCTACAACTGTATAAGCTAGTGATGAGATGACAATTCCTTTATTAGCAATTCCACCAGGCTGGTAGAATCAAAATACATTCTAACGAAATTGTTGATTATACAACAAGCACACAAGCTGCCACGGCCCCTCAACTGAATTTGTTTGCATTCTGATTCTACTGGCCTGGTTGAGTCGATGATAAAGGAATTGATATCTCATTTGACTCCATCTTTGATATTTTCGTTACAAGCTCACAAAAAAAATTAGAATTCTGCTTGGATGGAGAAATATTTAATTCATGTGAATTTCTTACGCTTTTTGTACTTTATTGGCACTTATGATCAGCCACATATTTTTCTTTTTTTACCATCAACAGCCTGACATAATTTTTTTGAATAAAAATGCACTTTCAAAGTGACAGATGAGAAACATGTTATTAATGGCATGTGCTTCGTGCGTGGAAAGAATTTCACACAACCGTGAAACCAAAGCTATTACAACCATATTTATAAAAAGATATAAAATGAAATTCCTAATATTTTAACCATCAGAAAACATAATTCTCTTATCTTTTTTAAGAAATGTAATTCTACCATTGTATTTTAAATTGTATTCAATAATGAGAACGATAGCAAAAAGAATACTTTTCTTTTGCTCAAAGTAAGGTTAAAACTTTAATTCGACAATTATGAATAAATGTTTAACATTTTAAATCCGTGCAGCAATTTGTTATTCTTTTTTAGAGGATTTTGGGTAGTTTGTGTTTACACAAAAAGAATGTAACACCAAAGATATTACAACTAATATTAAAGATAATATAGTGGGTAATGAAGTAGAAGTTAAATGGCTTGCCAAAAACATGGACATAAATTATCATGTGATATGTTTTCTCCTCACTTGTACAAGTTTTTGAGATCAATTTGTTAAAAACTTAAAACAGTGAATAATATACAATCGAAAGGAGACAATTTCTCGAAAGTTTAGGAATTTGTTAAATGTGAAAGGAAAGCTGTCGTGTTTATTTGAAAAAAGAAAATGGTAATACACTTTCTTTTTAATTATTATTACTTAGGACTTGCACAAGCTATCCGACTGCAATGACAAGATGAAAATTAATTGAACAGCTTTCAAACTGTCAAACATGGTTATGAGGACGTCAGTTAAAGCAACCACATTATGTTGAAATGTACACGAATTTAAACTAACTGAACATTTCTAATAAGAAAAAATGAAAAACTCCAAAGCCTAAAGCAGCCTGTAATAAAACTTCAAAACCCCAATGCAAAAGGAATGAATAATATTTGAGAGCAGGAACAAGGAAAGAAAGCCATAATGAGCAGCAATCATTTCGATCAAAGGTTTCATGAAAAGAAAACAACAAAGTAAATAAACAATGGGAAGGTAAAACCTCAATTTTTGAGCGGTACCAAAGGCACCGCGGTTTCAACTCAGTCGGCGGACTTCCGTTGGGCACGCCTAGATGGCTCTGGCGATGTACCGCCGATTGGCAGTGAAAAAAGAAAGGCGGCGCCAGAAGCGGAAACTTCCGCACTTATGTTTTATTCGAGGGCGACAAGGGCAACTGACGTTGAGAGAGGAGACGGTTTTGATTTTGTTGAGTACGAAGTTGGGCTGTGTTGATTGCTGTTGCAAAGATTAGATAAAATGGGCGTCATAAACACGTTATTTTTTTCATCCTGCAAGGCCCAAATACAATTGGTAGCCCAAAATCAAATTTGCCTACGAAAATTAGCTGAAAATAAATATCAGAGCCTAAAAGCAGATCAACGGATACACAGGCTATGGGAAAACTAGACAAGTTATTATATATTAGTAAATGAAAAACTAATTTGAACAAAGAAAATAAAATAAATCTTTTTTAGTTGAAATTGTTTGTTAAACGGAGATTGAAATCATTGGCTCTTAAAACCAAAGCAAAACTAGCAAGTTACCGTGTTTATGATCAACTTCTTCATTCAACTACGGTATGCCAAAACTATGTGTTATACCATAATTTTTACTTGTTATAAATACTGAAAGGATAACTCTTGGCTTAAACTCAAAAGCTCATAGAGTTACAAATCGCCGATAAATACAAAGCATACGCCTACATTAAGATGATTCGATTCGAAATCTGAGTGACTACCATATATCTTTCAGGTCATACTAAAGCTTGTTTAAGTAGTCATTAGTGGCGGACAAAGCCAATCAATTCTTGTACAACTCTTTGCAGCTAATTTGACCAAGTAACAAAAACTTAGCAATAGTGGGCATAGAGATCTCTTCTCGAACCACTATAATTTCTCTGTATTCTTTTTTATTCGGCACTTATTGCTTTCGGCTCAAGCATTTCGCCTTGGACTTAATTTTGCTTGTACATTACTTCTTCCCGAAATGAATTTCGAACTTTGAGGTGTTAGTTTGTGATAAAAAATTACTCTAACATTTTTATTGTTAGAAAAAGGACTTGAACCTCTGTTCCAATATACTGCATCATGCGCCTGATCCGAACCAACTTCCTCTCTGATGATGAAATCTAAGTCCCCTATGAGAAGGAATCCTAAATCTCTGATGATTGATGAAGATGCTCAAGGAACGTCTAACGAAACAAGCAATCTAACCGTTGTTGGTGGTTCTCTACCCCTGCTTTATGCCGGCGGTCCGTTCCAACAAGTGTTGCTTGCTTTTATGAAAATACCATGAAATGCTTAAGTGATTACCAAAACGAACGAGGAAAATAATTGGTGACATAAAAAAGAACAATTGTTGTTGCTATTGATGAGGAAAGCTAGCTCCTAAAGGTTGGTCGAAATCTTAGGAAATGACAAATGATAAGGGAAGAGTTCGAGGTCGAGTTTGTTAAAAGCATTGCTAATAAAATTAGGGTAGAATCATTCTAGACAAGTAAAGAAGTCCAAATCTTAGGCCTCCAACACCGAGCGCTTAAAGGACGAGCCTCGGTATGGTAGTAGGGTTCATGCCGAAAACATAGATATTGATGTTAAGCCTAGTGAAAGACTAAATCTCGGAGGAGACCGAAATATGGAAAAATATTGTCTAAATTATCAAAGCAAGTTCAAAGGCTCCAACAGGAAAGATCTGGTTCTTATACAGAACCAAAGATAAAAAAGATTCATCCATTTTTTGTTGATATAATGAAGGCATCATTGCTTATGGGATTTAGAATCACAAAACTCTCGTACGATGGATCGACTAACCCAGAAGATCATATTACCTTATACGAAATACAAATGTAAGCGGTCCGAGCCTTGGATGAAGTTAAATGTAGATTTTTATCGTCTATTTTTACTGGAATGACATTAAAGTGGTTTCAAAATTACCTACCTAACCCAATCCACTCTTGGGATCAGTTGACAACAGAGTTTATGACCATTTTCTTTGCTTCAAGGGACACTTGAGGGAGAGTAAGCTTGCTTGTCGATATTTGGCAAGGGAGAGGCGAATCACATAAGGACTATTGCAAAGATTCAATGATGTTGTTGCGAAGGTTTAAGGCATGTAAAATGACTCCATGTTGATTGCTATATCTTCGGCATTATAGAGAAACGCTCCATTTTGGAATGATTTGGTGAGGTGCAACACCCCGTAAAATAAACAATAATTAATAAATAATTATTAAGGCTCGAAAGTGGAATTTGAGTAAACTTCATAATTTGACCATGAAACATACACTATCGTGTTCATGGTAATTTTCTAAGCAACTTTCATACATAAAGTGTTGTGATCGGAGTTCAAACGAAGAAATTATGAGCATTTGAAGTTTTCAGATTGAATATAACTAGAAAAGAATTAAAAGGAAATAAATAATAATAAATGCATGGACCCTAGTGGTCAACTCTCTCCATGGGCTAGTTGATCGCTGGCGGTCGACCCTTTATGTGGAGTGGTAGACCGATTAAAGTTACGGCGGCTAAAGTGTCGAACCTCGACCTAATGGCCCGAATTTAATTAATATTAGTTGTAGTGGATAGAATTGGTTTAAATGTCCATAAATATAGGCCTAGCTCCTCACTTTTTTCTCATATTTTCTGATTAAAGCAGCGAAGCTCTACTATTTTCCCTTCTCCACTATTTCTAAAAATCATAGAAAAACTACACACGCATATATTGGAGAAGGGTGGAAAAAAAGAAGAAGAAAAGAAGTGAATCAATTAAAAAGGTAAGTTTTATACTCATATCTGTAATTTAAATGGGTATGTATATATCTTATTATACATATTTTTAAATTAGAAAGGAAAAAGAGTCGATTAAATGGATGAATTCAAATTTGGGAGAATTGAATGTTGGAACCTGCCTTCTTCGATTTTAATGCGACAACTATATATTTCAACCTATATACTATAATGTCAAATATTCTTGCAGGAATCTACAAGAGAAGCTATTATCATATCTTCAACAAGATTAAGTTCTCAAAATTTTATTATTTCTAAGTTAGATATTTTTGTACAATCTCTGATATGATGATAAAACACACACACAAATATACTTTTGAAAATCATGCTTTAAAATAATAAATATCTTTAATTATTTAAAAGATATAAAAAGGTATTTTCAAAATTATATAATATCTCAAGTTCAAAAGTGCTAAAATAAAGGAAGGAACAAAACAGTACAGATTTAGACGTCTGTATATTAATTCAGACGTCTGACATTAATATCAGACGTCTAAAGATAATATAACAGACGTCTGAACTCTATGTATATAGTGCTTTTATTTCTATATGAAATAGACGTCTGTCAATTTAATAACAGACGTCTGTCATCCTAGACAGATGTCTGAATTAAAAGACAGACGTCTGAAATGACTATTTTTTCTTTCTTTTATTTTTTGAATTTTAAAACTTTATTCAGACATCTGTCACTTTTCTCTCAGACATCTGAACTTGACGAACTGAAGCATCTCTTCATGAAATATCAAATTCTGAAGAGTTGTCTTCTTCACCAAGAGTTGCACTTCTTCTAATAGTTGCAACTATTAAATTAAGACTATTCAATACTATAAATAGAGATGAAAATCCACTATTTAAAACACCAATTCTTTCTATCTATACTTGCTTTGTATTATCATAATCACAGGCGATTTTCAATCTCTACTTCCTATCTTTTGCACATTCAAATCATCATATCAAGAAGATTATAGGAAGGGTGTACTACATTGACTATATTCGTGTTATTCAAAGAACACACAAGTCAAGAAACAATTTACCAAATTGTATTTGAAGTCCTATTCGGTTGCTTAGGCGGAAAAGTCCTGTTCGGTTGCTCAGGCAGTGTAATACCTATTCCTCCGGGTTAAGTGAGGGTTGTTAGAGATATTCCAGCAGGAGTCTGGGACTGGACGTAGAACGAGAAGTTCGAACCAGTATAAAAATCCCTGGTGTCATTTTTATTACTGCTATTTACTATTATTTATAATTCCGCACTTGCTAGTCGTAGTTTAACTATATTATCGATCCATATACACTTTCATTTGGTATCAGGGCAAGGTCATCACATAACTATAACACAGTTATCTGATTTTTTTTTAATAATATGGACAATAACACTATCAACAGTTTTACTGAGGGACAGGCCACTACACGACCACCATTGTTTAACGGATTAAATTATAGTTATTGGTCAACTAGAATGAGAATTTTTATGCAATCTAGTGGATTTGAAACCTGGAATATCATTCAAACTGAATATACTATTCCTACTACAGGTTATGCTGCTTGGTCTAATACACAAAAACTAGATGCTACTACAAACGCAAAAGCAATGAACATGTTATTTTGCGCATTAGACAAAAATGAATTCAATCGAGTCAGTATTTGTAAAACTGGATATGAAATTTGGAATACTCTTAAGGTTACACACGAAGGAACAAATAAAGTAAAACAAAGCAAGATTTCTATGCTTAAAAACCAATTTCAAAATTTTAGAATGAAACAAGGAGAAAGTATTAGTTAAATGTACTCTAGATTCCAGGATATTTATCACTCACTTTTAGCTTTAGAAGTTACTTTTACTAAATCTGATGTTGTATCAAAAATCCTTAACTCTTTAACTGATGAATGGGAACGAAAAGTCTTAGCTATCGAGGAAGCTAATGATATTTCAACCATAAAAACAGAAGAGTTTATAGGAAATCTAATGTCCTATGAAGTAAATTTACAGGCAAGACGAGCACAAGCACAGGACAAGAAAACTATCGCTTTTCAAGCAGAAAAAGAAGACTCTGAATCAGAAGATGATATGGCATTTATAGCTAAGAATTTCAAAAAGTTTTTAAAATTCAAAAAGGGTAATAAATTTGGAAATAACAAGGGTTTTAATAAGCCTTCAAGCTCATCTCTTGAATGCTACGAATGTCACAAGAAGGGCCATATAAAGAAAAATTGTCCTGATCGGAAGAAAGAAAATAATCTCAAAAAGGACAAATATAAAAAGAAACAAGCCTTCTCAGTTACATGGGATGATACAGAATCTTCTTCTTCAGACAGTGATAATGACAGTGATTCAGAACAAGCCAACGTTTGTTTTATGGCAACAAATGATGATGTAAGTGATCTAACTTTTGACGATTTAATAGAAATAAACTCTGAATTGTTAGATAAACTTAGAATCCTAAAGAGTAAATATAAAGATGCTTTAGGAAAATTAAATAGAACTGAAATAGAAACTGACATGTTAAAAGATGAAAAGAAAATATTAGAGGAAGAGTTAGTAAAATCTCAAGAATCTTATGTTAATATAACATCTCAATTCACTGATTTAAGGAGTGAAATAGAAAGACTAAAATATGAGAATGTTAAATTAGCAAAAGAGAATTATGATTTAAACTCTAATATTAAAACACTTGATATAGAAGTATCAAACCTTAAAACAAAACTGGAAAATATTTCTAAAAACGTTTCTAAATTTAACAGTGGAAGAGAGAGTCTCTCTAAAATAATTGAGAACTCTCAAACCTGTTCAAATAAAAAGAGGTTAGGATATAAAAAACCAATACAAAAGTATTCTAAAAATAATGATTCTTTATATACAAATTTTAAGAAAAAGGAATCTATATCTATTCAAAAAGCTCCTTCAAAAGTTATTCATCCAAAATCAATTATGATTTGGGTTCCAAAAACTAATAATAATTTGATTAGGAAAAACTACATTAAATCTTTCATTATGTCTGTACATAAGAATGAAAATTTTATTTTTAAAGGGAACTCTAAACCCAACTGGGTTTGGCTTCCTAAGATTTAACCCTTAGGACCCTAACAGAGGAAGTGGGTACCAATAGAATTTCAATATTTTTTGCAGGTACCGATTAAGAAAAGAGGAAAATGGATTCTAGACAGTGGTTGCTCAAAACACATAACAGGCGGCAAAAATATGTTAACTAACATTATCTACTCAGATGGAGGATCTGTCACTTTTGGAGATAATTCCAAAGGTTACATCATCGGTAAAGGCGATGTGAGCAGTGACGGTACATCTAATTTACCTCTTATTACAAATGTCTTATTAGTTAAAAATTTAAAACATAACTTACTAAGTATTAGTCAATTATGTGATAAAGGTTTTAACATAGTATTTTCTGAAAATAAATGTAATATTTTTTATCATAACAAAAATATTATTTTCGAAGGAGTAAGAGATCGTAATATTTATATTTTGAATATGAAAATAATAAAATTTTGAGAACTTAATCTTGTTGAAGATATGATAATAGCTTCTCTTGTAGATTCCTGCAAGAATATTTGACATTATAGTATATAGGTTGAAATATATAGTTGTCGCATTAAAATCGAAGAAGGCAGGTTCCAACATTCTCCCCCTTTTTGATGATGACAACTATATAATTCAACGGTTAGTATAACCATACCTTTTGCTCCCCCTGTCAATATGACCAATTTATATAGCAGAAATGTTATTATTTCAAAATAAGCAAAAATATTCATCATCAGACATACAGACATCTATACTTTTTCAACAGACGTCTGTAAAACACCTTCTTTTATTTTTTCAAGCCACACAGACGTCTGAAGCATTTATCACAGACGTCTAAATTAAGTATAAAATGTTTCAAAATTTTCTGTTATAAAATTAGCCGTCTGTTTGAAAATAACAGACGTCTGTTCTTCAATATAGACGTCTAACATAAAATTTCCAGACGTCTGATTTTAGTTCAAAATGTTTTTTACTCTCTGTTTCAATTTGAACCTACTGAGCCGTCTGTCACCTTGTTTTAGACGTCTGTTATTCTTTTTAGCCGTCTGTTCTAAAAATTTAGACATCTAAACTTCTCTTAATTGTTTCTTATCTACAGAACTTCAGACGTCTGTATATTTTTTAGACGTCTGAAACCCTGTTAAAAAGAAAACAATATAAATCATACCAACGGGTTCTTTTCTTCATCACGTATATTTTTTTCCTCAAAATCAAAATTCAAAACCCTAGCCTTCTCCAAATTAAACAATGGCGCCCAAATCAAAACACAAGAAACAAAAAGGGGATTCTTCTCAACATTCTTCTCATATTCTCCCTTCAGAAGATCAAATTGCAGCTTGGCTCTATCATGAACCCCGAAGTATGGCTCGTTACAAACATCTATCTTCTCTGCCATCATTTCATGGTATTTTTCATGACCTTGATCATTTTCCTACGTACAAACTTAGGCTCTATACTGATAGATCTCAGATCACTAGTCTTATTGATTTCAAAGACAATCAAGTCAACATTTGTAGACTTAGTGTCCTATTATTTCTTGCAAATGTCAACAATCCAAAAATTAGGCTGCATCGAGATAAAGGAACGCTTTGGACAAGCGTATTTGGAAACATTCTTCAAATAACTCCTGCTGACATTGGACTAATTTTAAAATGTAGCTCGGATGGGGTCGATTTAGATGATTTTAAGTTAGAAGGAGAGGATCTTAAACAAATAGAATATTATCTTTTTGAACCTAGAAAGTGCACAGATAGATCAAATCATCTTCGTCCCCGACCTCGTTAAATGCTTAGAATGCTAATAAAAACAATTTTTCCCCGGCAAGGAAGCCATGAGGTCATTTATGATGATGAAGATAAGGCGCTTCAATCAATATTATCGAATTCTCAAATCAATTGGGCACAATATTTTTATGATGCATTTCGTACTTATCACGACTCGAAGAAGCGTACAATTGTCTATGCCCCCTATATTACTCGTATTCTAACTGATCTGTCTATTCCAAGTCCGTCAATTGAATTTGAAAAGATTAAGGTATCCAACATTCGCTTCTTTAGTTTGATGGGATTACCGGAATCTCCTCCGACATTTCCAACATATACTAATTTTAAAGCGGAACAACTAGCTTTACAAAAAGAAAAAGGAAAAACAAAAGTAGGCAGTTCCGGACATGATGGAGATGAAGGAGATACTGAACAAGAAGGGGATGAAGAAGATGAAAGGGAAGATGAAGAAGGAGAAGATGAAGCTTTTGAACAAACTTTTATCCAAAGTTCAATCCCGGAAACTTACGAGATTGAACTAATTTTTGGTACTTCACGCACTTATACTAAAAATGAAAAACTCAAGTCTGACATCACCATCTCTAAAAATCAAAAGAAAATCTCTCAACAAATTGCACAAGGCTTTTCGTCCATCAATTCTAAATTCGATGATTTAGATGCCAAAGTCGAAGAGAATGCACGAGAATTGAAAAATGTCAAGACAATTCTTCGTCAATTGTGGAAAAAGTCTCATGGATCTTCTCCTCCTTCCTCTCCAACTTGGGGAGAATGGTAAAAGAAGATGTTTTTCTTTTGGTTTGCCTTTTGGTCCAAAAACTTCACTTTCATAAAAATTCTATTTTTTTGTGATGTTTAAAACTTATTAGTTGTTCTTTGTATAATTTTCTTGTCTCTCTTAGTTCTTTGTGTTGGTTAAACAAATGCTCTGTCTTAATATATTGTTTTGTTATTATCATCTTGGTACATGCTTGGTCTGTCTACACTTCTTAACTATTTTGTTATTTACAGTTTTGTCATTTCTCTATATCTAACACCCCCCTACAACTCTTTCTGTTAATGACAAAGGGGAAAAATAATAACATTTCTGCTATATAAATTGGTCATATTGACAGGGGGAGCAAAAGGTATGGTTATACTAACCGTTGAATTATATAGTTGTCATCATCAAAAAGGGGAAGAATGTTGGAACCTGCCTTCTTCTATTTTAATGCGACAACTATATATTTCAACCTATATCTATAATGTCAAATATTCTTGCAGGAATCTACAAGAGAAGCTATTATCATATCTTCAACAAGATTAAGTTCTCAAAATTTTATTATTTCTAAGTTAGATATTTTTGTACAATCTCTGATATGATGATAAAACACACACACAAATATACTTTTGAAAATCATGCTTTAAAATAATAAATATCTTTAATTATTTAAAAGATATAAAAAGGTATTTTCAAAATTATATAACTTCTCAAGTTCAAAAGTGCTAAAATAAAGGAAGGAACAAAACAGTACAGATTTAGACGTCTGTATATTAATTCAGACGTCTGACATCAATATCAGACGTCTAAAGATAATATAACAGACGTCTGAACTCTATGTATATAGTGCTTCTATTTCTATATGAAATAGACGTCTGTCAATTTAATAACAGACGTATGTCATCCTAGACAGACGTCTGAATTAAAAGACAGACGTCTGAAATGACTGTTTTTTCTTTCTTTTATTTTTTGAATTTTAAAACTTTATTCAGACATCTGTCACTTTTCTCTCAGACATCTGAACTTGACGAACTGAAGCATCTCTTCATGAAATATCAAATTCTGAAGAGTTGTCTTCTTCACCAAGAGTTGCACTTCTTCTAATAGTTGCAACTATTAAATTAAGACTATTCAATACTATAAATAGAGATGAAAATCCACTATTTAAAACACCAATTCTTTCTATCTATACTTGCTTTGTATTATCATAATCACAAGCGATTTTCAATCTCTACTTCCTATCTTTTGCACATTCAAATCATCATATCAAGAAGATTATAGGAAGGGTGTACTACATTGACTATATTCGTGTTATTCAAAGAACACACAAGTCAAGAAACAATTTACCAAATTGTATTTGAAGTCCTATTCGGTTGCTTAGGCGGAAAAGTCCTGTTCGGTTGCTCAGGCAGTGTAATACATGTTCCTCCGGGTTAAGTGAGGGTTGTTAGAGAAATTCTAGAAGGAGTCTGGGACTGGACGTAGAACGAGAAGTTCGAACCAGTATAAAAATCCCTGGTGTCATTTTTATTACTGCTATTTACTATTATTTATAATTCCGCACTTGCTAGTCGTAGTTTAACTATATTATCGATCCATATACACTTTCATTGAAAACCTAAAAAGTGAGTGAAAAATTATATGATTTATATATAACACTAAAATTTATATCGTAGAATTTTATTTAATTATTATGCCCAAAAGATTTGTTGAATTGTAGCCTAAAATTTATATCGTAGAATTTTATTTAATTATTATGCCCAAAAGATTTGTTGAATTGTAGCCTAAAATGAATGAATTTAATTGAAATCCTGCCAATATAATCTGTAATTTATGAACTCGGAATGGAATAGTATGCACCTTAATTTGGAAATTTGGAGATTGGTCCATAAAATTATTAAAGTAGGATGCTGATAAGATTGTGAAGTTTATTTTAGATTTATGTTAGTTAGACTGTAAATTGTCTAGCATCCATTTGGATTGCTCTAATTCAACTTGGAATATAAGTTTCTATATTTTAATTTATTAGGAACGTTAAGGGTACAATTTATTTGTATTTATTTCCATGTAAAATTCCATAAATTTCCCAACTTTATAGGTATAAAAAGTGCGTCGTTTGGGATAATGAGGAATCCATCAAAATGAAAGAGATGTGTCAACTACGGATGTTTCTTCATAGTTTGCATTGTCTATTTTAACAAAAAAGAGAAAATTTCTTATAATTTCAAATGAAGTAAAAGGCTCACTTTTAAATAATTTATGGAAAGTTATAACAGTAATCCTTTTTATGAAGGATAGCTCCAATATATTAAAATGCGGAAACGAATATTCTTTGTATAATATACATATAAGTGTATATTGTAAAATTTCTAAACGTTGGAATTAATGATCTAGGAATAGAAATACACACACACAAACACACATCTTTACTACTAATAATAAGAATTCAGTGAACTATAATCAACCGTGTCTTTTGGAAGTTCCTAAAATACCCTTTTCACTTAATCTTATGTCTTACGTGTTTCGTTTCCTTCCATACCAGCCTAAGAAATACCCTAATCTCCCCCAAATCAAACATCGTTGTCGTCGACGATCCATGCCAACCATCCACCTTCGCGATCGATAACCAAAGTGATATCGCTCTCTCCATCGGGCTTCAATTTGCAATCGAATGATTTTGTTCACTAGCGTTTGGTTACTGTGTTGGGAGATTCCCCCAAATCAAACATCGTTATCGTTATCGTCGACGATCCATGCCAATCATCCACCTTCGCGACCGATAATCAAAGTGATATTGGACATCACGCTCACTCCATCGAGCTTCAATTTGCAATCGAACGATTTTGTTCACTAGGGTTTGCTTACTGTGTTGGGAGATTCTTCACCTTCGCCCATCACCACGATTGGTGCTTCAGTATCATACGTTGAGTTCGACTAAGGTAATGTTAGTATAGTAGAAACGGCCTGTGGTGAACTGTCCTAACGTGAATGTGTTCCTATGGTGACATGTCATATGGGGAGCTGCCTTAAAGAGAGAGGTGAGGAGTTGTTTGATGATAATCCACGTATAAGGAGTGAGTGAGCTAGAATCTACAATGAGTGATGTCAGAGCCTGTAAATAGAGATGTGAGCCTGCTAGAGCAGGGCTAATGGTATGGGGTATCCTTAGGTGAATGGATGGTTAGCAATCAGAAGTTGAGGTTAGCTTTCTTTCTAATCTTATATACTGAATGTGTAGTTACTCAAAAATATGTTAATGTTTAATAGATGTGGATTAGTATTATATCACTCTTTAAAAGGGAACTTAATGGATATGAAAGCTTAAGTTATTTACCTGTTTATTAAAATGAATATTGTTGGAATCTATGATTATATCAGTTTCTCTTGGTTTGGGGTCTATGAATAATCACTTTTATGTGTTAGTATATTTTCTATTGGAGATTATAATTGATCTTTTCATGTTGATGCATGTGGATGTGTTATGGCAGATTTCAATCGAGACCACTCAAATCCAAATCCCCAAACACAGCAGAAAAGCTAGATCGTGATAGATAGAGCAAAACAACCAAACACTACTAGAATTCAATATATATCCAAAACCAAAGCACGATCACAATAACACCACAAGCAATATATGATATGAAGCAATAATGAAAACAGTAAATCACACACCGATTTATAGTGGTTCCACTAACGTCGCGTTAGTGTACATCCACTTTGAGAGATATCTTTTATTATCACCAAATAAGAAGAGTACAAGAGATTGATTACAATGATCTATTCTTTCGAGAATCAATGTTTGTGGAGATTAGAATTGAAGAAATAGAGTTTTGCCAAAAACCCTAATTAATGGAGGACTAAACCCTTGATTAGATTGCTTGATTAACCCTTTGCAGCCTCTTTCAAATGAAGATAGCATATATACTGGTGGAGAAAACCCTGGCAAAAGACAAACTTGGCCCTGAACGAAATAACACTAAACCCAGCCCAGAAAACAGCAATTCGCCGGCTCAGACGTCTGGGACAGGGCTCCAGACGTCTGACCGAACATTCGGGAGACTGGACCCTATAGGGCCAGACGTCTGGCCCATGCCTGTAGACGTCTGGCTACAGGCTACAGGCTATAGGCAACCAGCACATCAAACACCTCCAGTTTGCTCCTCCGGACTCCGTTTCGCAATCCGTCTTCTCCAACACCAAACTACATTCATCCCCTTCAATTCTCCTTCATATAGTGTCACAAAATTTAACACTCCACCTTGACACTATATCCATCTCCAACACCAATGGTACCATACCATCAACAATCGATAGCTCCAACTACCAACACTTCTACCTTCAACCAAACATGAATGTTTCCCCAACGGGTTCAGGCAAAGCCGCCCCCATTGCACTCCATTAACGAGTTCAGGCACAAAGCCCCCACCCGCCAACGAAATGTTGAAACATTCAAACACCGTCTCACCAAAGACAAGAGCACTAGGAGTGTACACTAGCACTACACCAAGAAGATAGAACCACAATCTTGTACTAATACTCTTCCTCATCTACAACAAAGTATCTCTCTCAACTGTGCCACCCCGTGGCACCTAGCACTTCTCCAAGCGAATTAAGTCCGAGCAATGCTCAAACTTCCCAACCGGCAATGCCTTAGTGAACATATCCGCCGCGTTTTCCTTTGTGTGCACCTTTCGAAGATATACTTGTTTATCCTCATCCATGGCTACTAAGAATGACTCCCTCACTTCTATATGCTTCGTCCGTGAGCTAAACGCCAAATTCTCCACCAAGTGAATAGCAATTTGGCTATCACATTGAACATCGATGCTATCATGTTCAATACCCAAGTCACACAACAATCGCTTCAAATAGAGTGCTTCCTTCGCCGCTTCTACCGCGGCTATCAACTCCGCCTCCATAGTGGATAAAGCTACTACGGTCTGCAATCTAGATCTCCAACTTATGGTCGTACCACCAAGTGTGAAGACATAACCGGAAGTTGACTTTCTCCTATCTCTATCACCGGCGTAGTCCGAATCACAATAACCAACCAAGTTGCAATTCATTTTCCCACTACCGCCAAAAACAAGACCATGAGATGACGTACCCCTAAGGTATCTCAATATAAGCTTCACAGCTTCCCAATGCGATTTTCCCGGATTAGATATGAAACGACTAACCATCCCGACGGCATTTGCTATATCGGGCCTTGTACACACCATAGCATACATTAAACTTCCAACCGCACTTGCATATGGCACCTTTGCCATATAAGCCTTGTCTTTCTCTAAGATAGGTGACCCTTTACTCGAAAGCTTCACATGCAAAGGTAAAGGTGTATTTGACGCCTTTGCATTCTCCATGCTAAACCGGCAAAGCACTTTCTTAATGTACTCCTTTTGATTCAATTTCAACTCAAAACGCTTTCGATCCCTTTCTATTTCCATGCCCAATATCCTCCTTGCTTCTCCAAGGTCCTTCATTTCGAATTCCGACTTTAATTGCAATTTCAACTTGTTGATTTCATTCTTGTCCTTCGAAGCAATGAGCATGTCGTCCACATACAAGAGTAAATACACCCAACAATCATTTCCCAATTTCTTGAAATACACACAAGCATCCTTGATGCTTCTATTGAAACCGTTTTCAAGCATAAAATGATCAAATCTCTTGTACCATTGTCTAGGTGATTGCTTCAACCCATATAGTGATTTCTTCAACTTGCACACCATATTTGACTTACCATTTACAACAAAACCTTGCGGTTGCTCCATGTAAATGTCTTCATCCAAGTCACCATGCAAGAAGGCGGTCTTCACATCAAGTTGCTCCAACTTTAAGTCGTGAATAGCAACTATGGCAAGTAATATCCGTATGGAAGTATGGCGCACGACCGGTGCGAATATCTCATCATACTCCATACCCTTTCTCTGTTCAAACCCCTTAGCCACTAACCTAGCCTTGTATCTCCCATCGTCCTTCACCTTGTAAATCCATTTGCACCCTATAGCACGGTTTCCTTTAGGAAGCGGAACCAAACTCCAAGTTCGATTTTTCATCAATGATTGCATCTCTTCCTCCATGGCACAAATCCACTTCGAGCTATCACTCGAATTCATGACGTCATCAAGGTCCATTGGCTCATCTTGGACTACATGAAGCGCATAGTCCAACTTATCACAAAAGCTAAGATAGTTCCAATCACCATATCTTTCGGGTGGTCTTATTGGACGACGCCCAACCCGAGTAGCAATATTTTCACCCAAACTCCTTTCGGCTCCACCTTAAACCGAAACTTCTCCAGGCTCGTGTACATCACCAACACTACTAGAGGCACCACGTGGACTTTGTGATGTAACATCAACCGCATCCTTTTCACAAGCATCTTCAACTACTCTACCACCTCTACCACTGGGACGAAATGGTGGAATAATTTCCTTCTCCTTCGATTCATCACGAACCAAGACCAGAATATCCGATGAGCTCTCATTCTCCTTGAACAATGCCGACTCGTCAAAAGTAACATGATGAGAGTTTGTCACCTTCTTTGTTTCTGGATTCCAAATCCGATAGCCTTTCACACCATCCGTATAGCTAAGCAAGACCCCCTTGAAAGCTCTTGGTTCAAGCTTATCATTACCCGGATCATGCACATAAACCGGACTTCCAAAGACACGAAGATAGCTCAAGTCAATACTCTTTCCCTTCCACACTTCCTCCGGAATTTTGTTATCAATAGCCGAGCACGGAATTCGATTAATGATATGCACCGCGGTTGACAAAGCTTCGGCCCAAAATTCCTTAGACAAACCCGATGTCAATCTCAAGCATCGAGCTTTCTCTAGTAGAGTACGATTCATCCTCTCCGCAACTCCATTTGATTGCGGATCTCCCGGTGTAGTAAAATGTCTCCGAATCCCATGATGCTTGCAAAACTCTAAGAATTCTCCAGAAACATACTCCCTGCCATTGTCGGACCTAAGAACCTTCAAAGACTTACCACTCTCATTCTCAACAAGAGCCTTCCATGCTTTGAACTTTGCAAATGCCTCCGACTTGGCCTTCATTACATACACCCAAACTTTCCGAGAAAAATCATCTATAAAGGAAATATAATAGCGAGCTCGACCTAAAGAAGCTACCGGTGCCGGTCCCCATACATCCGTGTGCACATACTCAAGAACATTTCTTGAATCATGTTTTCCTTTACCGAATGATACTTTTGTTTGCTTTCCCAAGACACACTCTTCGCAAAACTCCAATTTGTTGAAACTCTCACCATCGATCATCTCCCTCTTCCGAAGAATCTCCAAACTCCTCTCCGAGCTATGACCCAACCTCAAATGCCACAACCTTGTCGCATCCAAGCCACGAGAACTATCAACACCTACACAAGTTTCACCTTCTATGGTCTCTCCACGAAGCAAATAAACACCATGAGCCCTAGCACCTTTCATGACCATAAGTGCCCCTTTCGAAACCCGTAAACAATCACTCTCAATAGTGATCTTACATCCAAGAGAATCCAATTGCCCCAAAGAGATAAGAGACTTCCGAAGTCTCGGAACATAGCGTACATTAGTGAGAGTACGAACCACTCCGTCAAACATTTGAATTTGCATAGAACCAATGCCTTGAGACCTACACATAGCACCATTTCCCATAATAATTGAATTTCCCTCTTTAGAAACAAGAGAAGAAAAACAATTCCTATTAGGCGTCAAATGATACGACACCCCCGAGTCGAGCACCCACTCACTACCGGAAACATCCGATGCTACTACCGTCAACACATCTACGTCTTCCTCACCAACACCTCTCTCCACCGCTACAGATGAAGATGCTACTTCCCTTTTACCCTTCTCCTTGTCCGGACATTCATTTCTCCAATGACCGTGTTTCTTACAAATATAGCACTTGCCTTTCCTTTCTTTGATTTCCCTCTCCAACCGGGATTCCTTGATTTAGAACGCCCCCGGTTGTCCTTCTTCACTTGTCTTTCCTTCTCCATAAACAAACCTTGACCATTACCGGCACTACTACCACCAACACTCAACTCCTTCATTTGATCTCTTAATTCCTCACTAAGAAGACCCGTCTTGACATCATCTAACGTCAATGTATCCCGGCTATAGATCAAACTATTTGAGAAACCCGTATAACGGTCCGGCAACGAACATAACAATATCATCGCCTTTTGCTCTTCCTCAATCTTCAAATCTACTGCCTTCATCTTCATTAGCAAATCATCAAACACATTCAAATGTGCCTTTAGCGAAGTTCCTTCTTTCAACTTATAGGTGAAAAACGTTCGCAACAAGATCAAACGATTAGTTAGAGACTTCTTCATATACAATTCTTCCAACTTGTCCCAAATTCCCTTAGCGGTGGTCTCACTACTAATGTCGGAGATCACATTCTCTCCCATAGCAAGTTGAAGTGTAGTAAATGCCCACTCTTCCATTTCCTCTCTTTCGACATCCGAGATGTCCGTCGGCAACAAATGTGTATCAAACACCACTCGATGTACCCGATTCCTCCTTAGAACCGCTTTCATCTTCCATTGCCATTTTTCAAAATCATTATCGCCATTCCACTTGTCGATAACCAATTGCGACCCCGACGCCACATACGACCCATGTACATACGGTGCTATACCACTTGGACTAACCATTGAATTTCCAAAGTTATCCGTTTTCGGCATTTCAACAACCACCTACCAACTCCAAAGCTCCGATACCAAATGTTATGGTGGATTTTAATCGAGACCACTCAAATCCAAATCCCCAAACGCAGCGGAAAAGCTAGATCGTGATAGATAGAGCAAAACAACCAAACACTACTAGAATTCAATATATATCCAAAACCAAAGCACGATCACAATAACACCACAAGCAATATATGATATGAAGCAATAACGAAAATAGTAAATCACACACCGATTTATAGTGGTTCCACTAACGTCGCGTTAGTGTACATCCACTTTGAGAGATATCTTTTATTATCACCAAATAAGAAGAGTACAAGAGATTGATTATAATGATCTATTCTTTCGAGAATCAATGTTTGTGGAGATTAGAATTGAAGAAATAGAGTTTTGCCAAAACCCTAATTAATGGAGGACTAAATCCTTGATTAGATTGCTCGATTAACCCTTTGCAGCCTCTTTCAAATGAAGATAGCATATATACTGGTGGAGAAAACTCTGGCAAAAGACAAACTTGCCCCTGAACGAAATAACACTAAACCCAGCCCAGAAAACAGCAATTCGCCGGCCCAGACGTCTGGGACAGGGCTCCAGACGTCTGACCGAACATTCGGGAGACTGGACCCTGTAGGGCCAGACGTCTGGCCCATGCCTGCAGACGTCTGGCTGCAGGCTGCAGGCAGCCAGCACATCAAACACCTCCAGTTTGCTCCTCCGGACTCCGTTTCGCAATCCGTCTTCTCCGACACCAAACTACATCCATCCCCTTCAATTCTCCTTCATATAGTGTCACAAAATTTAACAGGATGAGTCCTACATTGGGATTTATTAGTTGACTGTGCCGCAAGTGTTTTAACTTTTTGTGGCATTTTAAATCATGATGACCATACAATAACTTTTTCCTAATGCATTATACTATATATTTGTTTATTCTTATTAGCTTTAAGCAAGCCTCTAATGGATTTATTTGTTCTTTGATTAATGTATCCTCCTATTAATTTCTACTAAATACATACCTGGAAACCTAAAACTGAAAAAATACATGAAGAAGCTGAAAAAAAATACTCAAGCCAAAGTTCTATAACTGGAAAGACTTTTCTGTATGCGAAGTCGGCTATTGATTTTATTGTAGGACTTCTAGAGAGTACAAGTTCATTTGGAATTTTCATATGCACATCAATAAAATGAACAAAAAAGATGCTAGGTCAAACTTATAACTGTGTTCACTTTAGATGTCAACAGTTCGAGGTTTCAATTGTCTTTTTTTAAATTGTTCTTCTTAGAATGTTATTGTCATAAAATAAATATTTTTCTACAAGGATTAAAATATACAAAATCCACATACACATATTCTGTGTCACTGATTTTGTTCATGGAGATTCCCAATCAGAAGCAATGATTCCAAAAGATCATTAGCGTCATGTGGGTTTGGTCGTAACTACCTTTTTGTTAATTTCAATTAATTATACAGTTCCAAGTATATTTACTATATAAGTGCACATTAATATGGTACTTAGATTATTGTTATTTTATTCTTTTGCATGGTATAGAAGAATAATGGTAGTACTTTATGATGCTTTATTTCTTTACCATTTATAAAGTTGCAATAGATTGCGCATCGGTTTGTCTTTTACAAGAATATGCTTCAATTTTAGTTTAGGGTCAGTATTATCTGAATTGTTCATGTGATTGAATACTAAACTTATTTTTGCATGTGATTCTAAGGGATTTAGATTAAATCAAATCATTTTATTTCTCTTCCTACTAATTGTAAAGGTTTATTTGCGTCTGTACTTTGGCTACACGTCTTTCTAAAAAGAAGTAGATCAAAGGAGATCATATATGATTAATATTTTTATTTGCTTCTTTTTCTTCAGTTTCTCTAATTTTTATTTTGTAATACTGGCAAGTTCAGAAGGCATAAACATTACTTTAATTTGGATCATTTGACAAATTGAGGTTTTTTGATTATTTAGTCTAAGATAACATCAAAAGCTCTTATATGGAATCAAATGATTTTTTTAAATTAATAACCATACAATTAACAACGAATCTTCTATTTTCATATGTAAAGGCAATTAAATGCTGGATATGCTCAATATTTATGCGTTGAACACTCTTCCATATTAGTTATTTGGAACTAAAGGTTTTTATTTGAAATTTAGTACGATTCACAACACCAAGACGAATAATTATGTAATTTTGTTGCAGCTTTTCATTCAGTTATGAATATCCGCATTTATCACAAAAATGCAGATATTTTTTATTTTGATGCTTTTGATCTTTATCTTCTAATATATGCTTCAGATTTCTACACCGAATTAATTTTAGCTGAACTAACCCTAAAAAGTGAAGGGTTTAAGAGTGGATGCCAATCTAATATTGATAATTATGTCAGATTATGTTTTTTTCAGATGCTTAATTTAATTATAATCTAAGAGATCAATTCGATTTAGTTATTATATTTATTTTCTTAGATTGCTTGCTAGACTGTCGACTCTTAGGTATAGATTTGCTCGGTTTGTTTACTCTGCATCATTAACATGAATGTGATTTATCACATGGATGTTACTTTTCTTGCAATACTGGCATAAATAATACAACAAAGCCAAGTCTCAAACAATGGCTATTGAATTCAATTTTAGTCCTAATTTAAACATGAACTTCTCATTTATAAGTATGGGTGCCTGAAGGTTTATTACAGATTACCGATGAAGGAACTGTTAAATTCTTTGAACTATCCATTTGTTTCATTGTAGCATGTTACATTACTTAACTTTCAGTTAACTGGGACCGATTAAACATAACAAATCCCACCAAAAAATTAAAACATTAATGAGTAAGAACTGCCATCAATTTTAGCAATGAAAAATAAAAACCTGTGCATGTGGTCGACAAAATCATCAATTACAACATGCCAGGCACCTGCAGTTTGATAGGAAGAGTTAAGGTTCAAGATAAATTGTAAATGACTCAAGTTTAATTTGAAAATTTTTATTACCTTTTGAATCATAGCCCTCAAGATTCTCATTTACGCATCGACTAAAAGCAATGAGCTGGTGCCATGTATCCTAAGTTATATTATGTTTATGGTGTTCCTAATTTGATATGAAAAATTATATCATCATATAGATTTAAAACAAGTATATACTGAGACGGTGCAATTACATTTAGCATGAAATTTGTATTTATGTATAATAAGTTTTTAAAGAAATGTATGGCGTTCTATCCATAATGAACCAAAAGTATGATACGAATGGTGATTTTTTTATATATACAAAAGCTTCTTGTAATATCCCGGAAATTTTGACAATATCAATTTAATAATCTGTTGAATAATTAAATTGATATGGATAATCTTTGATAATAAAATTTGAATTTAATTTAATAATCTGATTAAATTAGTATTAATTGATGATTTTATCTTTTAAAAAGTTAATAAGATATTTTCTATTTGAATATATACATATTTATTTGTATATATTGTAAATAGAAGCTTTGGGCAAATTGGGAATTTAGATTTAATTTAATTTGAATTTGAATTTAAGTTTTGAAATTCAAAAGAATATATATATATATTTAAATTGTTTTGAATATTATAATATTTGTATAAACTTATATTTATAAAATATAATTAGCTTTTGTTTCTCTTTAAAAAAGTAATATATATAGATAAGTGATTAAATAAATAAGAAAAAGACTTTTTATTTACTTTTAAAATAAATATAAATATGAGTAATTACTTATAAGACATGTGTCATTTATCTAAAGCTTTGTAAAACATGTGTAATTAAATAAACAAATGTATAGGACAAGTGTCCTTATTTATTTTCATTTTCTTTTATTTTATAAAATCTAAAATATACATGTATGTAAACATTTGCATTTCTTCAATTCATTCTTTCTAAAAAATTTTTCAAAACCAAGAGAACTCAAAATCTTCTTCTCTAAAACAAATCTGAAAATCAGTAATCTAATACCTCAATCCAATAATAAAACCAGAAAACCAAAGCTTTTCATCAACCTTGTAATACATTTTCCAAATCAATAAGCCTGTAATCATTTTCCAAGTTTTCAAATGCAATCTGGAATTTGGTTACTGCATGCAAACCTGAGAACTAAAGCTTCCATTCCAGTTTCAAATCAAAATCAGTTCCTCCTCAAACCAGAAATCAATTCAAAAGCCTGAACTAAATTCTTCAACCTAAAATTCATTTTCAAAAGAAAATGTAACCATAAGCCTGCAAGCAAACCTGGAATTTTGTCTGAAGCAAAGCTCAAAATCAAGTCTTCAGTCATCTTTACAAGTTTCAATAGCATGCAGTTTTCAAAAGAAAAGGGAGCTCAAAGTTTTAAAATCAAAGAAGCTAAGGAATTCAAGTTTTCCCAATTTCAAGTTTTTCAAATACTAAGTGCACTGCTCTCTGTTTCATGCATGCCTGGTGAGTAAATTCTTTTAAAAACAGATTAAACCTGATCTTATGCTTGATGCTTGTTGAAGTAATATAGTATATTAAGTCTATATAAATGCATAGATGTGAATGTATATGTATATAGTGTGATGCATGTGAAATATTTGAAATCTATACAGACATGTTCTCTGTTTTATAACCTTGTGAGCAAACTCAACTTAAAATATATCTAAATGATCTATGAATTGAAATCTCAGAAAAGTGAGTAACTTTAAATTTTAAAATATAATTAATTGCATGCTAGTATGGTTGGATATAAAGGTGTATTACATAAATGAATGTCTGATGTGGATTTTTATTTGTGTGCATGCTGTTATAAGTGTTCTGTTCATTATTGTCTAGGTGAGTAACAGTTCTTTTAAAAAAAAAAATTAAGGTAAATCTGGTTGTTGAATCATGTTTTAAATAAGTTGTATTTGTATATTTGTTAAAGTCTCCTGTGCATTTGTGATGTGTGATATTTGTTGAATTTGAATTGCCTGTATAACATCCCTGATCTAAAATCTTCAACCCAGTTTCCTATTTGAATTCATTTTTCTTTATCTATTAATTTTTAAGACTTAGGATTTAAACAAATATTGTTTGTTTGGATATAAACTTAATTCTAAAATTATCTTAACTTAAATAGAAACTGAATTTGCTCTGGAAATCAAGTTTAAAGGGGGAACTCAAGTCATTGTTAAAATTCAAACTTGTTGATTTAGCAATTCAGGTTTACAAATTAAAACCTTAGATCAATTCATGATTTTTAAGAGTAAAATCATAAATTCTAAGATTGGTTGGACTGTGCATTACTGTTTTGACCCAAAATTGAGTTTTGGAATGTCTCGGTTGATTCAAGTGGATTTGGGGGTCATGTTTTTGTATGATGGAAGATGGGTGATAGGGGAATCAAGGAAAATTGGTTATAAGGTGATCAGATTGATATAGAGACAGCAGTGATTAAAAATTTTCTGTAACCCTAGTTTTACACAAATTAGGAAATCGATCATCATTGCCTCTAGAGTTGTTCGAGTGTGAAGTAGATTTGGGGAAGTGTTGCTGAGGCCATGACGAGATTGTGGCCAAGATTTCAACTCAAACGATGGTCGGAGGAAGGAGAACTCGTCGTTGACAGGTTTGGGTTTGGGTGTGCACTATGGTTTCCAGGTTTGGGAATGGAGTCTCGAATTCGATTTCGAGTTGGAGTTAATGTTCTGATGGTCGGAATCATATGTGAGGCTGGTCGTCGACTTGAAGGAAGCATCGCAGATGGTCGGAGTTGGCTGTGATGAAGGTGCACGTGCACAGTGCACAAATTCTCTGATGAAGTCTGGTTGGGGAAAAATGGGTACTCGGAAATTTCTCGAGTCAAATTAGTTTTTACTCGGGTAATTAGGGGTTTGTCTCGAAGCATGTTAGAGGGAAACTCGAGTATAAGAACTGTTACAGGTTTCTACTTAAAACCTGTCAGTTTTCAAATTTAATTTTGATTTTAAATTTGAAAGCAAGTTTTTAAATGCAAAATTTAAAACCCAATTTAAAATATGGATTCAAAACTGAATTTGTAATCTAGTTTTAAAAATTAAATTAAGTTTTATAAAATGAAAGGTTTTAACAACTTTAAAAATGTTAAAAGTATTTTTATAAAAATGGTTTCATTTTAAATTCTTAAATTTAAAATGAAATGGAAAGTAAAATTAAAACAGATTGTTGTTAAAATGTTTTGCTAATGATAATTTGATCATTAATGAGATTAAGGTTTATCTTAAAGCTATTTAGAACTTAATGATTTATAATTCAATAAATTATTAAGGTAATTGAAAGTTAATTAATCAATTTAATTAAGTTATGATTTGGAGTAATAAATTTAATAATTAAGGGTTTAAAATTGATTAATTAAGATTTAATTAAATTAATTAAAGGTTAATTAAGTTGAATTAAGGATCATTAATTAGAATAAGTTAAAATTTTAAATTAATGGTTAGGAAATTAATATAGGTAATTAAGGATTAATTAAGTTATTTTTAGGTACTTAATTAATTAAGTAATTAGGGATTAATTTATTAGTAATTAGAATTAATTAATTTGAAATTACTAATGGTTAATTAATATTTAATTAATTAAGAAAGATAATTAAATAATAGTTAATAGTTAATGTAGATCATTAACTTGGAATATTTAATAAACAATTAATGTGATTAATTTTGATAATTAAATAGATTAGATAATTAAGATTAATCATTTGTGAAATTGATAATATAATTACTTAATGGAAGTAATTAAGAAATTAATTACTTAATGTAATTAATTAAGTTTAATTTGATTAGTTAAGTAATTAATTAAGTTTAATTAATTTAATTTAATCACTTAATGATTTGTAAAGTATAATTACTTAATGTAATTTAATGAAGTATAATTACTTAGGAAAGTAATTAATAGATAATTACTGATGTAATTAATGGAGTAATTAAGGGTAGTTAATTACTAAATGGAATTAATCAAAGGATTAATTAAGAAATTAATTAAGGAATAATTAATTTATTTTAAGAAGTAATTAAGGGTAGTTAATTACTGAATGTGATTAATCAATAGTGATTAATAATTGTGGTTTAATTAAGATTAATTACTTAATGTAATTAATTTAAATAAAGTAATTAATGATGTAATGTGATTAAGGATCATTAATTAATATAATTTATGATGTAATTAAGAATTGATTAATTAAGATTAATTAATCAATATAATAAGTAATTAAAGAGTAATTAATTAATGTAATTAATTACTATAAGTGGTTAAGGATAATTAATTTAATTAATTAAAGATAAATTACTTGGATGTAATTAAAAGATAATTAATCAAGATGATTAATTGAAATGAATTATTAGAGGATAATTAATTAATTGATTGTAATTAATTAATGGTTAAGTAAGATGGATTTATAAAATGAAGTAATTAATTTAATTCAATTTAAATTAATTTAAGATGATATAAATCATTACTTATGAATGGGTGTTAGTATTGGATACTTGACATTGATTGATATCTCTGATGAGATATATGCTGTATGATATGGATGTTAGTTGAATTATATGGATTATCTGATAATGTTGATTATCTGTTGTGAATTATCTTTCTTTGTGTATAAAGATAATGAATTGAATTGTTTTAACCTTTAAAACAACTTGGCCTTAAAAGATACGCTTTGGATTTCGATGAGACCGGGATCGGGTTTCCGTATACCGGATTTCCAGGTCTGGAGACCCGAATACCACATCGATCCAAATTTACGATAGGTCGTGAATCAAGTGAAGATGAAGATTCAGAGTGCAAGGGTTATTGTCGTTAACTCTGAGGGTGATTCCAAAACGAGTGTAACGAGATAATGCCTTCGGTTTCGTTCGAACCCGGAACGAACTTGTATGGATTGAATGCTTTCAGCACATCGTCAGGTGGACGATGAGCATTCTAAGATAGATGTGTTCTTTTTAAAGGTAATCGTGACCTCAAGCCTCACAAACCGGGAATGGCTAAAACAGGGGAGGTGCAGCAAGGTTAGTGGGTAGCACCCAAGTAGGACAAGGTTACCTCTGTCTAGATGTCCCTTTTTATTTCGGCTTAGTGTGTGCGGTTGCTGATCCCAACCGTGAGGTATCTTGTGCGGGAATTATCCAGTAAGGGATGTTCCGACCTTGTGTTGCAGGGGATTGGGAGTGATCCTCGGTACGGTGATCTAGACCACGTACTGTGACGGGCGGTACCCCGGTAGCCCTGCCATTGTATGGAATCCAAACTCCAATAAGCGCCGTACGTATTAGTTGTGCTCAACTATGTTGAAATGTGAGATGTAAGCATTTCAGCTATTTCTGTATTTTACTTGAAAACCCTAGACCCTATTATAATACAATCGAATTTCCTATCAAATGTTTTGGTTAGCGTAAGGTAAAAACTTTTCCATGTTTATGTGTGGGAAGTCTTACGTGATACCTTTGTTTTCAAAAGGTTTTGAAGTTAAACAGTTTTAACCCGTTTACTCACACCAGACCCATGTCTGACCTAAGTGTTTATTTCTGTTTTATAAACTCTTGGGTACTCAAATTTTTACGAGTAGCCAAGGGATTCAGGTTTAGCTTTGACGAATTATGGAGGAGCAATGGAGCAGGAGGCTTCAGCGTTGTAGATAGATAGTAGTTTCCGCTGTGTTGATTTTGTATTGATCTCTGTATTGTATTGAGATGTAATAACTAGACAGATGTTTATAACTGTCTAGTATATGATATGTAATCTGTGTAACTCTGATAAGGGTTGTATATGATACTATGTAATATTTATGTGATATAATATATTTTGTTCGTTTCCGCTGTGAGTATTTGTGTTTGTTTTCTTTCTCTTTCTCTTCTTTTCTATTTCTCACCCCTTTCTTTCTTATTAGCGATACGATTTTCTATGGAGAGAAAGTCGTGGTCGTTACACTTCTCATACTATACACACACGCGCACTCAATTATATCAATCTAGGATGCACAACTCATCTACATAATGAAAATCTAAAGGTTGAAGTGGAAATTATATATTTGATTTGAGTTCTCCCATCTAAGATATGAGAGATTAAGGTGAATCTTTATTATCGTTATGCGGGTTCACTTTTACTCTATTTGGATTGACAAAATTGATGATATTTTCTCTGCAGATTAATCGTTCATTACAAGAAGAGATATTAAAAATAAACCAGAAGTTGTTCAATACAAAAGTAGAAATAGAAGAAAATGTTGCTGATTACGGCAACGATAGGTTGTTTGAAGTTGGGAAAGGGACGTTTATCATGTGCTCATTCACACCTATTACGTATAGTTCAGAGATGAAATTGCTTCTTTCTTCATCCGAGGTCAGCGAAAAATGTTCCAAAGAGAAACTTATGTATTCTAATTATATGTATTTGTAAATTCGTTTCTTACCCAGATTCTTATTTTTTCAGTGTCAGATAAAGCCTCTCAGTTTACATATTCCTTTGAGTTATCTGAATGATTCTCCTATACTTCTTAATCAACTAACTGATGCTGAACTGCAGTAAGTTGTTGGGAAGAAGCACTAAATGATAGTGAATATCTATCTATGATATTAATTATAGAAATATAATAATAGTAATTAGGAAAGTTTTGCCAAACACTGTCCAAAAGTTTCAAAATAAGCCAATTCTCCTTCTCAAAAACGCAATCCATGAAATACCCTTGGAATTATTTTTGACATTTTTTTTCTTTCGTTTTTTCTTTTCTTTTCACAACTCATATCTGCACTTATCACTATTATTATTGTACAATAATCCAAAAAAGAATTTAGTAGTTCACTAGCAGTTTCATATTTTTGGCAGAACTTACAACATGATTTATGCATACTACTCCTTATTATACTTTCACCAATGTATCTATAGACTGTTCATTTATAATTCTTTAAATCTTTATGAGTTGTGTAGGATAATTCTACCTTTGTGATATGAATTTCATTTTGTTGATTTAAAATGTGACAGAAGTAATTTTCAATATTTGTTAGCATCCTATACTGAATTGTTGGTAAATTGTCATCAAACACAGATATTAAATGGCATGAACATACTATTGCATTGTTTAGGAAATGAAATAAATGTTGAATTAGGAGGAAAAAATGTATTCAGAATTTAGTAGATCTTGATAGTAGTTTCTCCGCATATATAAACAATTTTGTTTTGCTGATTTTTTTTTCAATAAACAGTGAGGATAGTCTCAATGGAAAAGTACATTCAAGAGTTGAAAGATCCACAAGATGCATAAACCATCCAAGCAGTGCGGAAACCTGAACCAATGTATCTCATCATAACCGGTAAAAGATGATGCACTTTAAATATTTGCTGATATGTTTTTATGTTTCATGTTATTGTGTATAGACCTCACATGAACTATAAGCTTGCTATGTAGACCTCGCATAAAAACCTATGTACAGCTTGATAATAGAAAAAAAATTACATTTCTTAGTTATCATGCTTGATATAAATACTGCAATGTATCGATACTGTAATTTAGAAGGGTCAGACAATTACAACTTAGCATTGCGCTACTGCTTAGTTGCATTTTGTAGTTGAGCAGTGCCCGATTATCTTGCAATTGAGCACACTGCTCAAGTGCAAATGAACCTAAGCACTGTGCTCAGTTGCATTTGTAACTGAGCTGAATTGCTCTGTTGCAAAACGCATTTGCAATTGAGTTGAGGTGCTCAGTTGCATTTTGTAGTTGAGCACACTACTTAGTTGCATTTGCAACAGAGCATAATGCTTACTTTCATATTGATTTATATTATAATAGCAAAAAGAAATTGGTGGGTTCGGCTCATGTTTTTTTCCCTCATATTAGTTTAGACTTCCATTATGTATTAATGGTGTTTGGTTTCTTGAATGTTGCAGTCAAAAAGTATGGATTAGTATAACATGTATAAACTGAAAATAATTTATTTATGCAAGCAAATGCTCAAGGACCAATTATGTGATATATTGCTAAGTCGTTTCTAACAAAAATTTTGTATCTGCAGTTATAGTTTATAATTTTGTTACTATTAGTAATATATGAAGATATTAACTCTTGCAGTGGAAGAAATTGAGGAGATATGTTTAGAGGTCATCATACAAAAAGAATTTGATTTGGATTGAGGACTGCACTGCTTCTATAGACCAACCAGACAATATTTTTCCACTTGAAGTCGATATGTTATCCTCCATAATTTAAATTTAGGGTTGCATCTTCTGCATACCAAGTGTGCTATTTCTTATCATTTTATTGTATACGTACATGTACTATTTCTCATCATTTTTTTAATATCGGTTGCACACATGTAGATGTTGAATCTGTTAAAGTTTATATAGGAAGTGTAAAAGATATTATAATGATGTTGTAAAGACCCTTTTGTGCTCACTTATTGCTGCCATCTCTTATGCTTTATGAGAATTCCAGACTTCTGCTAAACTTGAAGCTTACTATGATGAAACTGGGACAATTTTTGAGATTATGGTACCAAAACATCATATAGGACCCGAAGAACATGAAGTTATTATGTGTAGGAGGCCTCCTCATCTTGGAGGTAATGAGCTTTGTTGAGCTGAAAAAATTAGGGGTTTTAATGTTTGATTGTATTAGATAGTGATCAATTTTCATCTTGCTGATCTTGAATCTCAAAGGAAAACAAGGAAATTATTGTTGTTTTCCTATTTCCAGCACTTAACGTTGATGTATAATTTTTATTTTCTAGACCTATAAGGATATTTGATTTGGTTGTTTGAAATAAATTGGTTTAAGCTATTAGATTTGTTAGCAACCATGTACTCTGTTATAATACAATCTGTATGCATGTCTGTGTTTTTTTGCCTATTTGATCACAGCAAGTCGTTAACGTGTTTCAAGCAAGTTTTTTGAATGATGAATCGTATCATTTCAAGATATTTTATGGTCGGTTACCCTTTGATTATTTATTTCTTCCATCCATTGTTGTATTTTGATTAAAGCTCACTTATAGAAAGTGTAAAAGTTCTTATGTTTTCTTCTATCTTTCATCCACGTCTAGTTTGTTGGTGCCAAATTATATGTATATCAAAGTAAATTAATTAACACATAATTTCAATATCCATATCTCATAGTTCAACTATGCTTCACTAAAAAGTCGTGCAAGTGATATACCAGGTTCACAGAAGCTTTTGGGTCATTTGCTATTTACTCGATATTAATAGAAGAGTAGTGTAGTCAATTTGATTGTAAGAAGTGGAAAAACATAAACATGGTCATATGTCGGAATCACCTTTCAAATTTGAAATTTCATAAAGCCACGGTGGAAAGCCTATTCATCGAATTCTTCCCATTAATAGAAGAGATGAAGCCATGTTGTGAAGTGATGATGTATTTAGATATATTCTCACATTAGCTAAAAGTGCCTATGCATGTATAAATACAAGTATTATTTCATTTTCAGTAGTATAAAATAAACTAAAAAATAAGAATTGAATGATAAAACTTTAGCATTATAATTTTTTTGTTCTATGACTGTTCTACAGTTGTTTTGGTTTTCTCGGACGTTGTTTTAGGCTCGGTTTATGCTGACAACAATACTATCAAATCTACTTCTGGGGATGCAACTATAAATGCATACATATTGTGATTAAATGCAGGCCCATCTGGGCGTGCATATATACTCGTACGTATAATATGCCTACTAATTAAAATTTATGTAAATAGGGTAATGAATAAAGTGTAATAAATAAATACACGTATGTACTCGTATTAGTTATAATTAAGATGACTAAATATTAATAGCATTAACAAATTTTTCTAACCAAATATGCAGAGTAAATTAAGATGGGTTTGGATAAGGGCTTAAGTAGCCTTATGCAAGTTTGGGAGAATAAACAATTCCAGTTCGAGTTAAAGTGAAGTCATATGCATGTTTATTATTCAAACTCAAGTCCAGAAGATAGTCATATGCATGTCCATAGTTTAATGATGGTCCAATATAGTCATTCGAAAGAAGTACGATATACAAAATGTTTGTTGTCCAAGTCCTTATGTATAAAGTTTGAGAGTTACAATTCTTCCAAGGAAATATGCTATGCAACTGTTAAATGTTCAAGGCCTTATGTGCAAAATGTCACAAGAATACAATCAACTCTAATAATCCCCAAATCAATTTAGGGTTTACAACTTCAAAACGTCAGAAATGAGAAAAGAGTTAATCACCTCTATTTGAATGGCCAAGGGAGTCTATTTATAGAGGTAGGCGGCATGGCTGCCATGTATCCATCCAACCATATATTATACATCTCCTATACATTGCATATAATTGACACCCATTTCCGCTTTATAATTTCAGCAACATAATCCCCTTTATAGAAACTCATCATCTTTTACATCTTTGAGTTGTGATATCTCTTGCTTTTAGAAGCTCAAAACCCCTTGCTAGAGTCAAAGTTTGTTGATCCTTCAAAATTCATCATATTTGTAGAAGCTCGACATTACTCATTGTTTTGAGACGCTCTACACCAGCTGATGCTGTAAAGGCTCGATAATGGTTGTTTCACTAAAATCTTGTTTTCGATATCCCCTCTTATACTTAAATGCTCGAAGCCTTTTTATAGCTCAGTCTTATCCTCTTGTTATATACTCTACAATACTGTATGTTGTAGAGGTTCAACATCTTCCATTTTTAGAAGCTTGATACCTTTAGATATTCATTGGCATGGTATCTCAATTGCCTTTTTGAAATTCGACACCTTCTTACTGCTAGGCACTCGATACCCTCTTTCACTGTTAATGTTCGACATTGTTTGTTGCTTGTTAGAGGCTCGATATCACTTCCTGCTGTAGTAACTCGGTACTCTTTAAAGATTTAGCACTTCTTCTCTACTTATTGACTGCTTGGAGTTCGACATTCTTAGAGACTCAGCGTCTTTTCTTGAGCGCTGAATGCTTATGAACTTGACTCTCTTCTGGCTTAGCACCTTTAATCATTGTCAAACCCGATACATTCTCTTTAGAAGCTCGGCATGTGTGTGTAGTAACATTTACCCCCCACCCCCAATGTAAAAGAAGAGTATTATACTTTAGTATAATTTTTCACATTGCCACCTCGACATTGGCATTGCTGCCTATTGGAATTCTGCTTCAATCTTGTTCATTCATTTGAATTGAAATCAACACCCATATTGTTTCTCTTTTCTTTCTATAAATACCCATTTTTCTTCTCCAAAGATTTCACCTGTAAACACAAAACTTAAATCAAAATTATCGTTCTTTTCGGTCTTTCAAATTCAAAAGTAAGCTTCCAATTTCTACTTAAATCAAGGTGCTATTCTTATTTCTAATCGAATTATGTACAGGAAAAGTAGAGTTTTTAATTTTGAAATTTGGGTTTAAGTAATCAAGCGTTTGTGAATCATTTTGAGTTTGATTAGCGATTGAATCCAAGTGTTTCTCGTAATTTAGGAATTTTGTTACTTGGATTTGAGCACCATCTATAACACATGTTAGTATTTCACAAATTTTTGTGATTATCTTAAGTTCAATAACTTTTTACAAAACTGATACTCAATTGGGGGTTTCGATGGTTGACAATAACTCGATACCTACTTAGGGACTCAATACTCCATTAGAGTTTTGCCAATTAACTACAGGCTCACCGTTCAATCATAAACTTAACAATCAATTAGAGGGCCGCCGACTAGTTAAAACCCAATAGAGTTAGGGGCTTGTTAAATAGTTACAACCCTGCCAACTAATTATGAACTCCACAATCAATTAGAAAACTGACAACTAGTTAGAGAGTTGATAGCTAGTTATGAATTTGACGAATACTTCAAGAAGTGTTAACTAGCTACAATCGACATCCTTTTAAAGAGCTGCTAACCCACAACAAATTCAGCAGTTACTCAAAGGGCCATTATCTAGTAACAAATTTGATATCTTTTATGAATTCGACCCCTTATTATGGGCTTGGTAGCTAACTATAGTACCTTCGATTAGATATGAATTCAATAACTATTTACATATTTGATACCTTGTTACAAACTCAACAATTAGTTAAAGCATCTTTAAATAATTTCGATCCTATTATTTATTTACGATCTTAACATCCTACTACAAACTCAATAACCGATTGATAAGTTTTCAACTAGTTAGGAATTTACTAACCATCTACGAACCCGATATCTCATTGTGGACTCGATATCTAGCAATGGATTCAATAGCTATTTAGTGAATTGTCAAATGGTCATAGACTCGATAAATATTTATGGGTTTGGCATCTCATTATGAGCTTGACAATTAGTTAAACAATTTTCAACTCATTATGATCTCATTAATTATTTATAGGTTTGATGCGTATTCTTAAGGATGTAACTTTTCCTTAGCATTTTCCTTGAATATTTTAAACTTTTTTAGAATATATAGTACTTCCCTGACTTTATGTAATATCATCTGGCAGATAAATGGCTTTCAAGAAAGCTATTAAGGTTTCCAAGTCTTCTTTCATTTCAGAGAAAGGAGATTATAGGCATGCTTAATCCATTATAACTACCCAGGATGAAGTCCTTAAAGATAGAGCCGGAGCATGCTAGAAAAGAAAGAACTTAAATGGCTAACTAGCTAGAAAGCAAATATGCCACCTTCATTGATGCAAACAACATTATTAAAGATGACAAACGAAAAGTTTTCAACTTTATCAATCACGCCCATTCCAAAATTAGGGAACGGTGTTACCAAGATGCCTTTTATATTGCATATTTTGACAACATAATATTCAGGATTATACTTTCCTTCACTCCTGGATTTAAATGATAGACTTAAAATAAATTTGACCTTAAGTTCGAAAGAGTTTCTCGGTCACTTTAAGATGAATTCCTTGAAGAGGAACCAATTAAACCTCAAGAGCTATTATTATTTGATGATCCTCCTCTTAGCAAAGAAAAAGATAATGATGAAGGGGAGGATGACATGGAAGATGAAAAGGATGATGTTGATAATGATGACCGTGAGGATGAAGACAAAGGTGATGGTAGTAAGGATCCAAAAGGACCAGGAAATGATGGTAGCGGGTCGGGTGGTCATGAATTAGACCCTTCTACTCATGATACAGATTGTAACAACCCGCATATTTTACGATTGAATATTTAAATATTTTACTTAAATATTTCATCGTTAGTCGGATTATAGTCCAAAAAGCTACTTTTTGCAAACAGTCAAATTAGGACTCGAGACCACCCCCATTGAGTTAAAAATGACGTTTGCGACCTTTTTGAGTATAAACATTGATATGTTTGGAGTTAGTGGAATTTTGCTACCTTTTCACTTTGGGCTTTGGTTTGGGTTTCAGCCTTATATCCTAACTCAAGCCCTTAGCTCCACCCCCACTTATCTTCATTCACTTCATTTTGCTAACACTTTCAAGCTCTAGATAAAAATGGTGGAGGAGAAAAAGAATTAGAATTCCTAAGCCCTAGGTTCCAATTTGCAAATCTAGTTCTAGCTCCAAATTCAAGAAGAAGCTTTGGTAAGCCTTCTCTTCTTCTTCCCCAACTCGTTCTCCTTTCAATTTCAGAAATTCCTATACTTAACTTAGGAAATGTTTCTCTTTTAAGCTTAAATTCAAGCTTCTTGAGTTGGGATTGAAGAGTGGTTGATCCTCCTTTGTTTTCAAGCTTCTCCTTCCTTGTTTTTGTATAAAAAGGTGAGATTTTTATCTCACAACTTTGTCTATAACTATCTTTGATGTTAGGTATGAATTCCTAACACTTGTTCATGATCATTTGATTTTGATTTGGATTGATTTGGTGAACATTCCAATATTTGATGTTTTGAAGGCAAAACTTTGAAAATCCTAGCTTTGAATTGTGAACATGTTTTGGTGGTGAATCGGAGAGCTTTAGGGCTGGGTTGTCGCTAGGCATAAATCCTTTGTCGCCGATGTTCATTCAATCGCTCCGAATCCGAGAAGTTGTGTAGGTTTGCCCACTTTTGGGCTTTGCAAATTCTGTCCTGCTACAGGCGACAGACGTTTGTGGATTATCCACAGACGTCTGTGGCTTCAGGAAAAAATATTTCCCGAAACAGGTGACAGACGTCTGTGGATTTCCCACAGACGTCTGTGGCTGTTGATTTCTGGAAATTAGCCTATTTTTATGTGGATTTCCAAATTTATCGATTTTTGATTATCCATATAGTTATTGTCAATTAATATCAACTTTGATGATTTCTTTTCTGGATTTTTGGTGTTTCTATTTGATCGATTTGATATCGATTTCCATGGTTTGATTCACGTTATCGAAATGTGAATTTTGTGATTGATTGTTTCTACAATCATTTTGTGATTTGTCACTTCTAAATACAAAGGTTTTCTATACTAGTAGTAAATATTCAAACTCTTTTACAAAGATGATTTCAACTCTATTTTTAAACATAAAGCTTGTTTTCAAAACCGTTTTCCAATCTATTAGTATATACAAACCTTTACCTCATTCGTATGAGAAAATATAATTAAACGGCTTAGCAAAACAAGTGGTATGAAACGCTTGCATTTACTTCGTCGGTTAATTTTTGGACTTGTTCGATTGAAACTCTTGTGACAATTTTCGAGTGGAAATCTACAATTTGTTCGTAAATATTTAAGTTAAGCTAGTGGTTATGGGACATGAAGCTAAACTCATATATTTACTAGCTTAGTGTAATCGACACTTTTTATTGATCAATGATGATCATTTTGTGATTTAGACTAGCGATGTGCGATGTCTATTTGTCTACGAGGGAGACTAAACCCCGTTTCTGTGGAACTTCGGTTCAATTTGGCGGGGTAGCGAACCGTGGTCTTCGGACCGTTTGTGGAGCTTCGGCTCAATATTTATGGTTAGCGACCATGGAATAGCGTTCCATTTGTGATACGCGTGTTGGTGAGTTTTCATGCTCCCGTTTGTGATAGGCCTCCCCCTTTATGATTTCTGGATTTCTAATTGATGATTTCTAGAATTTGTGTTTCACTAACCTTTGTGATTGACAATGATATGTTTGTCAATATTTGTGGTTTGGTGAATAAAATAAAGAATATGACATTCTTTTTTTGATGCTTTGAGATTTCTTGAGATATTGTATGATTTTTTTGTTGTTTAAAACATACTTGTCACAGCTTGACACCATTGTTATCATACGTTCTTATTATATCTCTGCTTATATCTTATTCCTTTATCTGATATTTATAGCTAGACTGATCCGTTTATTATTTTCTTATTAAATAATACTCGGGTCAGACCGAGATGTTACAGGTGCTTTTACTTGACTCCTCATCTGGGATCATCTTCTGACTTTTGTCTAACTACATTACATTTGTAGTTTTCGTTGTTATACATTTGAGATAGAGACTCCATGATGTATACTTATTCTTTTTTCTAGCACTTGTATCTATTCTTTTGGGATATTGTGGATCTTATTTGACCACTACTCTGATGTACACTTTTATGTGTTATATTCATATCTGTTTCCGCCTTTGAGATATGAACATCTGTGACTGATTTACGTTATGTTTATTTCTATATTTGTTTCCGAGGTCCACTTAGCCACTGTTTAGTCGCTTTGAGTTTGTATCGGTATGTCGGATTACCTCTTGAAATGAAATGCATTACCCAATAGTGTTCTTGTCTAGCGTGAGCATAGAGGTGGGGCGTCACAGCTTGGTATCAGAGCCAAACTTCGGAACAATGTAGAATAATCTAGCAAGGATCATTGTCCTAAGTCTTTCTTAGGAATCGTGCCATAGGATTTGGTTCGAGTCTTCGTACCGTTCTATCCTATTTTCTTTTGTGATTCTTTGTTTTATCAATCAAGTTTGTTTGATATTCATTCTGAGATTAACCTTTTTCTCTTTTCTTTCTTTCTTAAAGAAAAGAAATGGTTAGACCTGGCCGCCCCAGCACCGGTCAATCTAGTGCTACTCCCCAGGATGGAGTATTCATATCTGCTTAGCAACTTCCTGATCTAGTGAGAAATGCTCAAGCTGTCGAACCTATTCCTGAGCCCACACATCCTAAGTCTTGGTTTGCACGCTTGTGCAGTGACTACACTAATTTGGGTGGAAAACCATTCAAAGGTTCCGAGAGTGTTATAGAAGTCCAGGCTTGGCTTCGAACATGCGACCGAATCTTTTCTCGCATGAATCTTATTGATCTCCATCGAGTCCAAGTGGCCTCTAGTATGCTCCAAGAAAGAGCATTGGACTGGTACGAGCTTCTAATCTCCCAAATTATTGAAGCGGACCTTACTTAGGAGCAATTCCGAGAAAGGTTCAAATTAAAGTTTGTGCCAGAAGCTGAGAAGGTGACTTTGGCCCGTCGTTTCGTAGACCTTGTTCAAGGTGAATCCTCCGTGGCAGATTATGTCGCATCCTTCGAGTCATTTTCTAAATACGGGGTCGAATACATAAACACCCCATTGAAGAAGAACCAAAGATTTGTCTATGGTTTGAACAAAAATCTCAAAAAGCCATTACTTCTGAAATTGGAAGTTTCTTTTGACCAACTTGTTGATATTGCTCTTCGACTCGAAGAGGCTGATAAAGATAGTGATGCTGAGGTCAAACCCAACATCAACAAGAAGAGACCTTTTAAATTCAAGCCTAATCCCAGCAAGAAGGGAAAGCAAGCAACACCGGTAGCAAATACTCCTAACACTCGTCGTGGAGAATGTTACAATTGTGGTTCTAAGGACCATTATGCAAACAAGTGCCCGAAGCCTCTTTTCTGCCGCTATTGCAAGAGTTCGGGCCATACCTTATCTTTGTGCCCAAACTTCAAGGCAAGAAGGAGGGCAAGCTAAATGTGGTACAAGCTCCTGCTAACACTTCTCGTGGTCAAGGTATTTCTCATTCTATCCTTGATGGCATTATTATATTTCGTGAATTTCCTATTCGAGTTCTTTTTGATACGGGCACATATCACTCTTTTATATCAAAAGAACTTGTTGATGATTTGTCTTTGGATGTTATTGGCTTGATGACTTCTTTGAGAATTGCGAATCCGGTTGGTGGATCCGCAACACTCAGTTTATTATGTAAAGATGTCGAAATTATTTTATGTGAGTTCTCTTTCCGTGGCGATTTGCATGTTATGCGTTACCTTGGTTTTAGAATGATTTTGGGAATGGATTGGCTTAACCGTTATGAAGCCCATATCCTATGTCCTGAGCGGACTATATATCTTCGGCATCCGCAATCTGTTAAGCAGATTTCTCTCGTTCTGAAAGACTCAGATTCCAATTCGAAAGCATCTCTGTATTCTCTAAATCCTCGTGATGACGATAATGATGATGGGGAAGGAAGATGTTATTACTCTCATTCGCATTGTTCGTGAATTCCCTGACATATTTGAGCCCGTTCTAGGATTACCACCTAAGCGAGCAATTGAGTTCAGAATTAATCTCATTTCTGGAGCTCTACCTGTTACTCGTCCTCCTTATCGTATGTCCAATAAAGAAAATGAGGAGATGCGCAAACAATTATCCGAATTGGAAGCGAAGCAATTTATTCAATCTAGTTCCTCTCCATGGGGAGCTTCGGCTATTTTTGTGAAGAAATCTGATGGTACACTTAGGCTTTGCGTTGACTACCGCAAGCTTAACGATCTCACCATCAAGAATAAATATCCCTTACCGCGGATTGATGATTTGTTCGATCAGCTTAGCGGTGCTAAAGTCTTTTCACAATTAGACTTAGCAACCGCTTTTCATCAGCTTCGTATTGCAGAGAATAATTCCTTTGTCATCGTTCCATACACGTTATGGATCTTATGAATGGCTTGTTATGCCATTTGGTTTGACGAACGCTCCAGCTTTTTTCGTCGACCTTATGAATCGAGTTTTTAAAGACTTCCTCGATCGATTTGTTCTCATCTTTATAGATGACATTCTTATTTATTCTAAAACCGAGGAAGAGCATGAAAATCATCTTCGGATTGTATTGGAAACTCTTAGGAGCAACCAATTAAAAGCAAAATTTTCTAAATGCCACTTTTGGCAATCTCGTGTGAAATTTTTGGGGCATATTATTTCTGAATCCGGAATTTCCGTGGATCCTTCAAAGATTGAAGCGATTCAAAATTGGAAGAGACCGGAGAATGTGACAGAAATTCGTAGCTTTCTCGGATTGGCGGGCTATTACCATCGGTTCATAAAAGACTTCTCTAAAATTTCCGTGCCTCTCACTAGTTTGACAAAGAATGGAGTTAAGTACATTTGGTCAGACAAATGTGAAGCTTCATTTCAAAAATTAAAAGAACTTCTTTCTGATGCTCCTATTCTTGTGATTCCCGATGGGAACCAAGATTTTATTATTTATACCGATGTTAGTCGTGTTGGTTTGGGTGCCGTTCTTATGCAAAGGGAACGTGTTATCACTTATGCTTCTAGACAATTAAAGCCTGCCGAGACTAGATATGCGCTCATGATTTAGAGCTCGCGGCTATTGTTTTCGCCCTTAGAATTTGGCGTCATTATCTTCTGGGAGAGAAATTTGTTCTCTACACCAATCACAAATCTTCAAAGTATTTATTTTCTCAAAAGGAGCTTAACTTGCGTCAACAACATTGGCTCGAGTTTCTTGCATCTTACGATCTTGATATTCTTTATACTCCCGGAAAAGGAAATCTTGTTGCCGATGCCCTTAGTCGTAAGCAACAAGTGGTTGTTTCCATGATGATATCCGAGTGGAATGATCTCGAGACTTTGTCCACTTGTGAGATTCGAGATCGTGAATCCGATTTATGTTCATCTCTTGTTTTGTGTAGCCTTGAGGCTCATCCTTCTCTTTTAGACCGCATTCTTGAAGCTCAAAAGCATGATCCCGAATTGGTTCTTCTTAGCCAAAGTTGTAGGGATAAAATTGATATTGAAGGTTTGAAAGACTTTGATATTGATGCTCGTGGCGGTATTCGAAAATTTGGTAGACTTATGGTACCAAATATCATTGATCTTCGTAAAGACATTTTAGAAGATTCTCATCGTTCTAAATTTTCCATTCATCCCGGTAGTAGTAAAATGTACGCGGATATGAAGCGACTTTATTATTAGGAGGGAATGAAATCTGATATTGCTAACTTTGTTAAGCGTTGCTTGACTTGCCAACTTGTCAAGGCCGAGCATCAAAGGCCCGGTGGGTTATTGCAACCATTGGAAATTCCAATATGAAAGTGGGATCAAATTTCCATGGACTTTATTGACGGTCTTCCCCGTTCTCGTTCGGGCCATGATAGCCTATGGGTGATAGTAGATAGACTTACAAAATCTGCCCATTTTATTCCCGTTCGGTCCAATCGGACCGTATCTATTTTGGCTAAACTTTTTGTCATGAAAATTGTTAAACTACATAAAGTTCCTACTTCTATTGTTAGCGATCGTTATCCATTGTTTACTAGTGGATTCTAGAAAGGTCTTCAAAAAGCTTTGGGAACGAAGCTTAATTTTAGCATCTCTTATCATCCTCAGTCCGATGGACAAACCGAGCGTGTGAATCAAACTCTTGAAGATCTTCTTCGTGCATGTATTCTTGATTTTGGTGGAAGTTGGGAAGATCATATTTCTCTTGTTGAATTTTCCTATAACAATAGCTTCCAATCTAGTATTGGTATGGCACCTTTCGAGGCATTATACGGAAGGCCATGTCGATCTCCTTCGTGTTGGCTTGAAGCCGGTGAGAAGCTGGTTTTAGGTCCTGATTTTATCCGTGAGGCCACAGAAAAGATTGACCTTATTCGACATAGGATGAAAGAAGCTCAAAGTAGACAAAAATCCTATGCCGATAATCGAAGAAGGAAATTAGAATTTTCTATGGGAGATTTTGTGTTTATTCGTATTTCACCGATGAAGGGTGTTGTGCGTTTCAGCCGATCGGGAAAATTAGCACCTCGATATATTGGCTCATTTCCCATCACCGAACGCATTGGTTCTATGGCTTATCGCCTTTTATTACTGGCTCAATTCTCTGCTATTCATGACGTATTCCACGTCTCTCAGCTGTGGAAATGCTTCCGAGATTCCGATTCTATTCTTGAGCCTGGTTTTATCGAAGAAATTAAAGTTTCGCCTAATTTGACTTATGAGCAACATCCTATCTGAATCATTGCTTCAGAGGTTAAACGCCTTCGAAATAAAGATGTTCCTCTTGTGAAAGTTCAATGGTCCTCAAATCCTAAGGATTGCTCTTGGGAATCCAGAGAATTCATCGAGCGAACACATCCGGACTTGCTCTCTCGTGCTCCTTGAGGTGAACTTCTTATTTCAAAATTTCTTCTTTCTGTATTGATATGCTTTTGTTGTTGTTACTTCTTATTTATTTCTTAAAGATTGCGAGGACGCAATTTCTTTAAGGAGG
Source organism: Allium fistulosum (assembly GCA_030737815.1). Taxonomy (NCBI): domain Eukaryota; kingdom Viridiplantae; phylum Streptophyta; class Magnoliopsida; order Asparagales; family Amaryllidaceae; genus Allium; species Allium fistulosum. Next base: position 758,041,968 of record CM060902.1, read on the forward strand.
GGAGTCTGTAACAACCCGCATATTTTACGATTGAATATTTAAATATTTTATTTAAATATTTCATCGTTAGTCGGATTATAGTCCAAAAAACTACTTTTTGCAAACAGTCAAATTAGGAGTCGAGACCACCCCCATTGAGTTCAAAATGACGCTTGCGACCTTTTTGAGTATAAACATTGATATGTTTGGAGTTAGTGGAATTTTGCTACTTTTTCACTTTGGGCTTTGGTTTGGGTTTCAGCCCTATATCCTAACTCAAGCCCTTAGCTCCACCCCCACTTATCTTCATTCACTTCATTTTCCTAACACTTTCAAGATCTAGATAAAAATGGTGGAGGAGAAAAAGAATTAGAATTCCTAAGCCCTAGTTTCCAATTTGCAAATCTAGTTCTAGCTCCAAATTCAAGAAGAAGCTTTGGTAAGCCTTCTCTTCTTCTTCCCCAACTCGTTCTCCTTTCAATTTCAGAAATTCCTAAACTTAACTTAGGAAAGATTTCTCTTTTAAGCTTAAATTCAAGCTTCTTGAGTTGGGATTGAAGAGTGGTTGATCCTCCTTTGTTTTCAAGCTTCTCCTTCCTTGTTTTTGTATAAAAAGGTGAGATTTTTATCTTACATCTTTGTCTATAACTATCTTTGATGTTAGGTATGAATTCCTAACACTTGTTCATGATCATTTGATTTTTATTTGGATTGATATGGTGAACATTCCAATATTTTATGTTTTGAACTCAAAACTTTGAAAATCCTAGCTTTGAATTGTAAACATGTTTTGGTGGTGAATCGGAGAGCTTTAGGGCTGGGTTGTCGCTAGGCATAAATCCTTTGTCGCCGATGCTCATTCAATCGCTCCGAATCCAAGAAGTTGTGTAGGTTTGCCCACTTTTGGGCTTTGCAAATTCTGTCCTGCTACAGGCGACAGACGCCTGTGGATTATCCACAGACGTCTGTGGCTTTAGGAAAAAATATTTCCCGAAACAAGTGACAGACGTCTGTGGATTTCCCACAGACGTCTGTGGCTGTTGACTTCTAGAAATTAGCCTATTTTTATGTGGATTTCCAAATTTATCGATTTTTGATTATCCATATAGTTATTGTCAATTAATATCAACTTTGATGATTTCTTTTCTGGATTTTTGGTGTTTCTATTTGATCGATTTGATATCGATTTCCATGGTTTGATTCACGTTATCGAAATGTGAATTTTGTGATTGATTGTTTCTACAATCATTTTGTGATTTGTCACTTCTAAATACAAAGGTTTTCTATACTAGTAGTAAATATTCAAACTCTTTTACAAAGATGATTTCAACTCTATTTTTAAACATAAATCTTGTTTTCAAAACCATTTTCCAATCTATTAGTATATACAAACTTTACCTCATTCGTATGAGAAAATATAATTAAACGGCTTAGCAAAACAAGTGGTATGAAACGCTTGCGTTTACTTCGTCGGTTAATTTTTGGACTTGTTCGATTGAAACTCTTGTGATAATTTTCGAGTGGAAATCTACAATTTGTTCGTAAATATTTAAGTTAAGCTAGTGGTTATGGGACATGAAGCTAAACTCATATATTTACTAGCTTAGTGTAATCGACACCTTTTATTGATCAATGATGATCATTTTGTGATTTTGACTAGCGATGTGCGATGTCTATTTGTCTGCGAGGGAGACTAAACTCCGTTTCTGTGGAACTTCGGTTCAATTTGGCGGGGTAGCGACCCATGGTCTTCAGACCGTTTGTGGAGCTTCGGCTCAATATTTATGGTTAGCGACCATGGAATAGCGTTCCATTTGTGATACACGTATTGGTGAGTTTTCATACTCCCATTTGTGATAGGCCTCCCCCTTTGTGATTTCTGGATTTCTAATTGATGATTTCTAGAATTTGTGTTTCACTAACCTTTGTGATTGGCAATGATATGTTTGTCAATATTTGTGGTTTGGTGAATAAAATAAAGAATATGACATTCTTTTTTTGATGCTTTGAGATTTCTTGAGATATTGTATGATTTTGTTGTTGTTTAAAACATACTTGTCACAGCTTGACACCATTGTTATCATACGTTCTTATTATATCTCTGCTTATATCTCATTCCTTTATCTGATATTTATAGCTAGACTAATCCGTTTATTATTTTCTTATTAAATAGTACTCGGGTCAGACCGAGATGTTACAGGTGCTTCTACTTGACTCCTCATCTGGGATCATCTTCTGACTTTTGTCTAACTATATTACATTTGTAGTTTTTGTTGTTATACATTTGAGATAGAGACTCCATGATGTATACTTATTCTTTTGTCTAGCACTTGTATCTATTCTTTTGTGATATTGTGGATCTTATTTGACCACTACTCTGATGTACACTTTTATCATTTATGTGTTATATTCATATCTGTTTCCGCCTTTGAGATATGAACATCTGTGACTGATTTATGTTATGTTTATTTCTATATTTGTTTCCGAGGTCCACTTAGCCACTGTGTAGTTGCTTTGAGTTTGTATCGGTATGTCGGATTACCTCTTGAAATGAAATGCATGTTATACTATCTGACATATCGGTGTTCGCACAAGGCAATTGCACAGATGGTTGCTCCTCAACATCCTTATTCTTCGCGCTAGTCGACAGCATTACCCAGTAGTGTTCTTGTCTAGCGTGAGCATAGAGGTAGGGCATCACATAGATCTTCCCGATCCTCCTAATGCTTCTTAAGAAGACACCACATCAAAGCATGCTTGGTTTGCTAATGAGGAACCAACCAAGGAGAAAACTTGGGTTTCTTCTCCATGAGCCCCCATGGTACAGGTACAAAGTTTGCTATCTTTAAATGCTTATATTTATCTGTTAGATTTAGTTAATAAATCTAATATTTTAGCTAAGGAAAAGAAACAAACATCGCTTTGAGATTTTGCATGAGAAGGGTGAGAAGAAAGTGCAACAATTAAACAAAGGAATTAAGAAAGAAGTTGAAGACTACAACAATTTATGTAAAACATGTAGGCGTCTTCTTATTTATGCTAATCGATTGAAATACTTCAAAGGCAAATGGGCAGCCCCGCTCTTAAGATGTAACAACCAAGGATTTTTTACCCTCGAAAATCGACACTAATACGTCCACTGTATCACATGCCGAGAAAATCGAATGTCAGAAAACCTGATTGTTAGGGGAAAAAGAAGAAGAAGTTAAGAAGAGAATAAACAACATAGACTCTCACAGTGGAACGAAAAATCTATAATATATCATAGGTCTTTACACAACTGTAATATATGTGTATATATATATATATAAACATCAATTAGAGTATACAAACCTATTTCAGCCTGGACAGTTATAACAGTCTGTCCTCACAATTGCTGATAACACACCAATGAATACAGCAAAAAATATAACCATCTACGTGAATACGTCTCTAGGCCTCCAACTCATCTTTTGAAGCTCTAAGGCATTCGAACTAATATGTAATATGCTCGGTCTGACCCGAACATTATAATAAAATAACACCAAATCAGTCTAGAAAACTAGCGTGAGAAAACACACCCAATTGGATTTACAGTTATAAGAAAATCTTTGAAATCAAAAGGTATCTCGTAGGACCATGCCACACATAAACACGATGGGTTTTTACCTTACGATAACCCAAAACACTTTTATAGAAAATCCAATGATATTATAATAGTGTCTAAGGGTTCAAAGTAAAATATTAAAATAGCTGAAATGCTTGCATCTCACATTTCAACATAGTTGAGCGCAATCAAAATCGTACGGCGCTTATTGGAGGATGGATTCCATACAATGACTAGGCACTGGGGTACCACCTATCACAGTATACCTCTAGAAAAATGTACCGAGATCGAACTTATCGATTCGTGCCAATACAAGACCGGTCTACCCATTACTGGATAGTACCAAGTATGTCATCACCCCGGTTGTTCCCAACCTTTTTACCAAGATCTCATGCACAACCAAATCCATAAATATATAGATGTAGGGTATCTAAAAAGGTGACAACGTACCCTAATAGGTGCAACCCACTTAGCCTTGCTGCATCTCCCTTGATTTTCAGCCATTCCTAGTTGACTTGAGGCTATGTATTACCTTAGATTTAGCATTCATATACTTGGAATGCTAACACTGCCTTCTAGGAAAACAAGGCAATGATAGCATTCATCCATACAAGTTGTTTTGGGTCTGAACAAACAAATCTCGTCAAAGATCATCGTTTTCATTATCCTCAAGATTTCATAATTCGTAACGCTCAAATCAGACCGAAGTGGTTTTCGGATAATTAAATCTGATCACGGTCTCTTTGAGCGATCAACGAATTTGGCCAGATTTGATAGTCGGTTATTTAACTATCAAATTACACACATAAGCAGTCACTGAGCCCATATTATAAATCTTTCAAAACGTTTATTCAAATATCTTTACAAAGATATATATTCAAATCTCTTCCAGTTTTTTTTCAAGATTTGGAAACAATTTCAAATTCTTATATCCATAACAGGATATTTCCAAACCATATCAACACTTAGAAACATCTCCAATTTCAATTTGTAATCCATTACTTAGAAGAAAAAAAATATTTCTATAAAAATCATCTCATAGTTACAATATTTCCAAAACCATTCATTTCAATACTTAGGAAAATATTTTAAGTATATTTTCCAAATTATTTCTAATATCAATACAAGAAATACTTCATAACTTATCTCATAAATCATCAGAATTTCATTAATTCCTTTTACAATTTCCAACAAAATCGATTGTACTTATTTATAATCCAACTAAATTTTTTTAATTCTTTTTATGAATTCAGATTCATTTTTGAAGTTCCCGTATCTAAACATTTTGGAAATTCTCTTAAATTTCCAGAATTCCTTTATAAGGTTTCACTTATCAAATTTCATCCGTAAAATAATCCTGGTTTACAAATCTCAAGAGGATTTATAAATAAATTTCAACACTTACCTTTAAAACCTATATATAAAAATAATAGGTATTTTTAAAGAATAATAATTTATTTTCAAAACATGTTTAAGTAATTATTTAAAACATCAAAACCCTTTTAAATAGATAGCGATAACTAATTTCCAATTCTTTTACGTTTCCAATTCATAACTATTTCCAAATTCCAAAATAGAATCCACTATTCCTTTCTAAACTGATTTCCATATCTTATTTTAAATTCATACTGCGAATTTATATTCCCAATTTACCAAACTATAATCCTTCCACTTTATTTATAAACATTGTTTATAAATCCATAAACTTGTTTCCAGATTTTCTCTATTAATAACAGATTCATATTAAACAACTCCATTTATAAATATAGTCCCTTATAAATTTCCCTTATTCTTCTAATCTATTAAAATATCATTTTTTAAACCCCTTTTACATTTAAACAAATATCACTTAAAATTTATTGTTTAAAAAAATCTTTTATATCCATTATTTCAAAATCTCTATTTAAATTATTTCATTAAATAGTTAAGTACAAGTTTAAAATTAAATCATTTGTTTTATCCAAATCAATTCCTCTTTAAATAATCCAAAACTCAATATAAATATTTCACTTCCAATATCTCCTTTTAATTTCTTTTCAAATTCAAAAATGATATTTATGGTATTTTAAAATATCAAAATTTAGGACAGTGCTACTATAGCAGCCAATAGATCAAATCATATTATAATATATCACAGATTATTCAAACACATCATATGTCACTATATATGAAATTAAAATCAACATTTTTGAGGAATCTAGTTGGATCCCTCCAACCTGTTTCCCTGCAACCACAGATGTTATATAAACACAAAAATATAATCACCGCTTCGAGGCAGGATATTGCAATAAAAATGGTCATCCGCTATTATGTGGGGGCGCATAGTGTCGCATCCGTTCCAATAAGCGGGAATATTCAACCCAGCTAATATAAATATAGTAATTCATCCAAACAATCATTCAACAATTTTTGTCAACGATAAATCAACTATTTATCCAAAAAGTTGAGATTAACTCGCCTAAATTTCCTGTTGTCGCCGAGGCATTATGGTTTCCTCTAAATCGAACGACGTTTGATTTAGCGCGAAATTGAACTAGTTCCAAACGTCACCAAACCAATTCCATATCGTAGTTTTTGTCTAGCGCTTGGTTTGAAAAAGGTCAATCGTCAAGGGTCGGCCGTTCAAACCAATAGTGTCGATTGGTGGAACTTTTCTTATTTAAATATTTCTTACCTTAAATAATTGTATAATTACTTTTGATTCCATATTTTCAAACGTTAATAACTTTTCATACTAGCTTCGATTTCAAATAACTATATATGAAACTTGTCCATAAAATCGTTAAGAACGCAATGGTGCAAGTTTCATACCAGATTCGGATGTTTTTTTAAAATTCCATTTTTACCTTTGTTATATTTAACTTCAATTCTTTTATTAAATTTCTATCCAAATTTTGTGGGATGTTACATTCTCCCCCTTAAAAGAATTTCGTCCCCAAAATCTCCAAGAATGGAAAAATGCAACTTGTACATACAGAAATTAATAATAACAACCATCTACTCATCCATCAACCACCGACATCATTGTCCTTGATTCAAATTCTAATGTGATATGACATATAGGTATAAAATGCATATGAACCTATACTAATACACAAATTAGGCGGTTTCCTGATCTAGTCGACCTCCTTAAATGCACATGCTTATACTATGTATCCCAAATGTATGCAACATCCTATTTAAATATACTGGAAATTCTATATATATGCGCAACCATTGAATACACATGCAACAATCATATGCATATAACTCGATAAAATAAAACAAGTGACGTTGTGAGTGTTTGCTACCTCGAATTTTTTTTTACCTAAGTGTGCAAAGATCAATTTAATAAATACATCCATCAGAAAGCATCATCCAAAATATGTCTTAATGACATGCTTGCAACCATTCCTAGCATCCAATTTTCCTTACCTATGGGGTATACTAAGCTAGAACCTAAGCATATAAGTAGTTTATACTTATCTAACTAAAAATAAAAACATACCAGAAAAGGGTTCTGGATGGTAGCTCAGATCTTCTCCTCAGGCTCCCATGTACTCTCAGTTGGATTTTCTTCCCAGTAGACCTTAACAAGCTTAATAAATTTATTGCGGAGTCACTTTGTACCATACTGAAGAATATGAGTTAGTGCATGATGAACAAGTGACTCCCCTCTACTTCCACTTCCTCTAATTGTCTCGGCTTGACTACAGCTGCCGTATTATGTAGACACTTTCGCAAGTGTGACACATGGAAAATGTCATGTACTCCTGCTAACTTCTTAGGAAGCTTCACACTATAAGCTAACTTCTTACTCTACCAGTGATCGAAAAAGGCCCTATAAACCTTGTACTAACTTTCACAAACTACCAAATCTCGGACATGCCTACGCGGTGAGACTTTCACGAAAACCATGTCGCCCACTATGAACTCCAACTTTGTGCATCTCTTGTCAGCATAAGATTTCGGCCTATCTTGTGCATTCTTCATCCTTCTACGGATCAAGTCTACCTTCTATGATGTCTCCCTCACCATATCTAGTCTAAGAATAATCCTATATGTAGTGTCTCACCAACAAGATGGTGATCTACAAGGCCTCCTGTACAATGCCTCAAACGGTGTCATCCCAATACTCGCCTTGTAGCTGTTATTATAAGTAAACTCCACTAGCTGCAAGTGATCTTCCTAAGAGCCTCTGAAATTTAAGATACACATCCGAAGCAAGTCCTCCAACACCCAGTTCACCCTCTCCATCTATCCATCCGTCTGCGGGTGATAAGCAGTACAAACTCAACTAAGTGCCTAACGCCTCCAAAAGACTCCTCCAAAACTCGCTGGTGAAAAGTGGATCTCTGTTGCTAATGATGCTAGAAGGAACTCCATGTAGCCTAACTATATCCCTCACGTATAGTGTCACCAAAGATGTTGATAAAAGTATCTCTTCATGTCATGGTACATTTTGTCTCCACGGAGATGAACGGTCATCCTAGAACTTTGAGACTCGGGTAGTACCATGTCTGTAACGACCCCGAATTTCATATAAATTTAAATTGATAATTTAAAGAATTTTTGAATAAAATTTGTGAAATAAATCGATTAAAGTGATGCGAGTTTCCCCGATCTTCGAATAAATTTTTGATGAATCATTTAAATTGAAAATTTGTATATATGTGAATATATATGTGTATATTGGGTTTGAAATAAAATCTAAAATAAATGGTTTAAAAAATAACAATAACAACTTTACATCTATGTACATAAAGTAAAGGCATGTATGAACAAAAGAAAGATAAAATCAAATTGCAAAAGTCAGTACAAAGTAATGGAGCAAAAGCAAAGACAAAACAAATGCAAAAATCAAAGCCTGTAGTAAATGAAGATAGGCATAAGCTTGCATAGAAAGATAGTAACTTCTTTCAAGTATGAAGATTTGAAATATCTATAAACAAAACATAAAGGACCTATGCAATTAATGCCATGTCCTTAGCTAACAAAATATTATCATCAGCCGAAATCTTGTTTATCAAACAAAGAAAAATGAGAAAAATCTCTGAAATGATTGTACAAACAAACCATAACATCCTGTACAACTCATTTCCTTTTTTTTTCAGTTGTTCCTTTATATGTATGTGTTCATCTTCCTTTTCTAGTTCGTTCAGAAGAGAAAAAAAAATACAAATCAATTTACAAACTGAGGAAAGCAATATCATCTTCAATTTAAACAAAAGCTTCAACTTGAACAACAAATCCAAAAATACAAACTCAATTCTAACAAGAAGATCAAACAAAGTAAGATTTCGACTATATTCTTTTCAAGTCTGTTTCAAGTGGAGAAGCTCTGTTCTTCTTCTTAATCACTGTGAGCAAACTCCTTTTTTTTTAAGCTTAACCTGTTTTGATATCTTGATTCTTGTGAGTATTACAACCTGGCTTCTTCTGTTATTTTTGAAATGCCTGTGAGTAATTTAACCCAGTTTTCTATGTTAATTGAAATGCCTGTGAGTGACTCCAACTTTAAGTATAAATTAGTTTGTATAAATTTTTCCGTATTGTTTGTGATATGTGTTTGCAAATTTCTGAAGTTTGAAGTATGCAGGCATTAGAGAAAAAATTTAACTTCTCTAATTAGTATCAAAGTGTAGAACAACCAAGGAAAATTCAATTACTTGTTTTCTAATTAATATCAGGCATGGTTACAAACCAAAACAATTGTATTTAAGTATGAGGTATAACTTAAAAATAGTTCATGAAATAAAAATGTATATAGGATGGAAAAAAATCAAGTTTTTACAGTAAAAACTTTGCTCTCTGGAAATTTCGAAGTTTCGAAAATATTGATTCAAGTGTATAGCCTAAATCCTTAATAAAAGTTATGATTTTTAAGTATGGGTTGATGATTTTTAGTGATGGGAGTTAGCAGCAGTTGGGCTTTGTTTAAAAAGTGGAATTTTACCAATCTCCGGTGACGTGTTGTACTAGGGGAATCGGGGTTGCTTGTGGTGATAGAGGAAGCTACGGTGGTGGCAGGAAAAATGACCCGAGGTGGCGGAGATAACGGTGGCGTCGGCAGCGTGAAGAGTAAGTTTGTAAACCTAATTTTATAGTGGGGTCGAAATTTTGATTTCCGCGGCCTCATTCAAGCATCGAGTTGCTCGGGGTGCTGGGTGAAGGTGGACGTGGGGTTGACAAAGTCGAGGCCGGAGTTGCTAACTGGCCGATGGTCGGAGCTCGGAGAACGTGGAGATTTCCCATTGACGTGTTCGAGTTGTTGTTCGTTTGAACGAGCATATTTCGTTTTCGACCTTGTTGAGTTGAACTGGAGTTGGATTTTGTATGTGAGTTCGTTTTAGGGTTTGCTGGGGGTGCCGTAGATCGCCAGAACGGTGGCGATGCGTCGTGCACGTGCACGGCCACGTTTAAGTATCTGGAGGAGTTTGGGTTGTGGTGACTCAAAGGGGAACCCGCGTTTCCTTGAAGATGGCTCGTATACTTCCTGTATTGCCTGGTAGTGTTTCAACAGTAGTGCTAAATTTTAAAACTTAAATTTATCTGAAGAAAAAAAGAAGAAGGAGAAGAGTAAGAGAGAGCAGGGGGAGACGACCCGGGGAGAGCTGGTGGGAAACGCGAGTCGATACTCGAGTAAAAGCCTGGGAAGATCGGGTTGCTTTAAAAATGGGTTGAGCCCAAATAAAATTTAAGTTTTACTGTTAACAATCTTTGATTTATCAAGCAATTAATATTGACTATATTGAATTAAATCTTATTACAAATTTTAATTAACTAAGTGATTAGAGATTAATCAATTTGTAATTTAAGATTGGTTAATTAATAATGAATTGATTTATTAATTAAGGTAATCAATTTAAGGTTACACACTTAATCACCTAAAGGAAAATTTGTTAATGTGATTAATTGATGGTTAATTTATTAATGTAATTGATTTGAAAGATAGTTACTTAATAAAATAATTAATTAATGATTAATTAACCAAGATTTGTAATTATTCATAAGTAATTAATCTGGTATAAATTTATTATGATCAGATATTAATTAATCCTACTTGTGAATGTTTGGACTTGTCTGAATAATTGAATTGTTTGACATCCCTGATCTGTGATGCTGTGTGATATGTGCTGAGCCGTGATTTTGATTTCTGTGATATATTACTATGTGAATATGAAACCCTTGGCCCGTAAAACGACACTTGAATTTCGATGCGACAGGGAGTCGGATTCCTGTTGGATATCCGAAACCCACATCGAATTGTAATAGTGAATCTTTGTGACTGATAAATTTATTTTATCTATGAATCTGTGAATGAGGATAAGCGTTATCGATTATACCGCTTATCGATATATCTGTGATGATTGATGTTGCACTATTGTGTGTAAAACCCCTGGACTACACCATACACACACAAATATGGGTTTCACGTGGAAATCGGTTAAGTCACAGATCATTTAAATTTGATGTTTTGAAATTGAAATTTTAATTTCAGTTGATTTTGAAATTGGAAATTTGGGTTTAAAGTGAAAAGCTTTTGAAATGAGTTTCAAAGATAAAAGTTATTTTGAATAACTTAATCGAGTTTTGGAAATTTAAATAATTTGATTTAAATTGGAATTCAAGTTTGAAATTGAATTCTATGATTTGAAACTAGGGATTAAAGATGTTGTACAAGTTATATATGGGTTAAACCATTTTATAGATATTGATTTGGGAATTTGAATTTTAATTCAAGGGTTTTAACTCGTGTAAATATAACTGGATTTTTCTGAAATGAAACTATTTGTTTTCAAATAGTAAAAGCTTTCACATAAGTAATGAACTTCCAATTTGTGTTGAAAGAATTTCAAGTTTGAAATAGAATTGAAATGTTTTGAAATTTATGAAATGAGTCTTTGATTCAAAGACCGAACGAGTTAATCCAATTTGAAATGGAATTGTATTGAAAGCTATAAGTTAAATCTTGATTTAAAGATTTAACGAGTTAATTAAATTGAAATGGAAATCGATTTTAAAATCTATGAATGAATCTTTGTGAAGGGGGTGAACTTTGTGAATTAAATCTTATTGTTTAAAAGATTAAAAGTGTGGAAATTGTTTAAACCAGTGAAGGTTTTTGAAATGAACCTTTTTGTTTAAAAGATTGGAAATGGAAATTTGTTTTAACCATTCGAATGAAAAGTTTTGGGATTTAAGCTGTGATTTCACTGAGACCCCAGTATCCATATGATTTTTAATTGCGCTCGTTATTCGGTTTAGCCGGGAGAGGACCTTTGTGTCATATGTCCCATTCCGAATAGTGATACGACGATATGGATAGCATTTGAAGACCGGTGGGGAAGATCGGGAATTTGCAAAAGCGATAGGATGACCTATCGATTGTCTCTGCACCGACTAGCGCCCGGTATAGAGATTCCCTAAGTGATGGGAAGTCCGATCGGGATTGTGAATCCCGGATTTGCAAGGGCTTCTTTGGAAGTGCCTTCGGTTCTGTTCGAACCCGGAACAGACTTGTATGGATGTGTGTTTGACGTTACACTTTGAGATGTAAAGCTGGTTTCTATCAAAAACATTTCTGTTGGTGGCGGAGAATTTATTCTCTTAGCTTAACACCCTTCTCTGAGACGTACGAGCTCAGAGGTTATGTAGTTGATGGTTACTAGTGATACATTCCCAATTTGGTAATGTGGCATACGAAGTGTTGATGATCATTTGTTGGTCAAAGCGTTGCTTTGTGAAAAAGCGTGGTTTTGTGGAAAAGCGTGGCTTTGTGAAAAAGCGTGGCTTTGTGAAAAAGCGTAGCTTTGTGGACGAGACTTCGTCGAGCCTCACAACCCGGTAATGGTCGAAACAGGAATGTTGCGGCAAAGGTTTGTAGGGGTAGCGCCCCTAGGGTATGTCATTTCCTTCTGGATAAAAGGTGATATCATGGTATGGAGCCCAAATATTTTACCTATGTTGATTATATTTTGTGGCTGTTGCTTTGTGATTGAGGATCCTCGGATAAAGGTCGGTAACGACCGGGGGATGACATGACTCGTGTGTTAGTTACCTAGTTACAGCTGTAAAGTGTGAGGTAGCGTCAGTGTGTTAGTTACCTAGTTACAGCTGTATAGCGTGAGGTAGCGTCGACCTTTTGTTTGCAGAGATCCGGTTAGGATCCGGTGCGTCTTTCCAGAGGCGTTTCTATTTCGGTATAAGGAAGTTCCTTAGCCTGATCATTTGTTGGAAATCCAAAGAAACAATACGAACCCTGTATGGTTTTAGTTGTATAACCTACCATGGAATGTGGCGGTAACCTGTTATTGAACATGGTAGCTATAGTAGGCATACGATGAAATGTTGTATGCTGGCTAAGATTAATATTATACTTTCGAAATGTTTTCACACTATGCACTAGTAATAATATCAAAAGAGTTTTTCCTTTGCGTAGTAAGCATGTTTGACTATCATAAGGAGAAATCTCCTCCAATTCCGCGATTGCATTGTGTGTGTGGCGGGAGGCCTTATGATAGTTTCATTTTCGAAAAGCATTGCGGGTTTTCAATGTTTAAAAGCCTTTTGTGTTGTTTAAAGATAAACTGTTTTTGTTGCTCACACCAGTCCCATGACTGACCCAGAATTTATTGTTCCCTTCCTAAACTCTGGGTGCCCACTATTTTCCACACGGGCAGTCAAGAGTTGGGTTTTTTAGATATTCAGGTTGAGTAGATTATCTGGAGCTAGTCAGTCCTTGGACGACTGACCTTGCTTTCCGTTAGCTATGGATTGGAGCATTCTATTGGAGATATTCTATCCACTGCTGGTGTTATCTATTTTCTTTCCGCTGCTATTTCTTGTATCATATCTCTGATGTATATAGATATTCATTGTATCATCATTGTATCTGGATATTGTATCAGATGTTGTATATCTATATTCTTTTCTTTTCCGCTGTGTTGTTTACTTAATGTTGTTATAAGCTCCGGAGAACCAGATTCGGCGTTTGAATCTACGGCATTTTGAGTACAAGCGAAGTACGGATGCCGATTTTCGAAGGTCGACTTTTGGGTCTTTACATTTGGTATCAGAGCTAAGGTTGAACTTTAGCTCAGGAGTATAACACATTAAGTAGCTCATTAGAGATAGGGTGAAGTATACCCTAGAATGAGTAATTCTCATATATCCGTCCGTATGTCTCAGTAAATTCTCTTACTATTCAATGATAGTTAGTATGAGTGCGAGAAGAGGATGAGATAGGGGACAGGGGAATACGACTGTAAATGGTCAATATCCTGTAACAACAGAGGAAACAATCTTTTCTCTATCAATCTCTTTGTTTCAGCATCTTTTCTCAATTCTTCGATAGTTTCTGGTAGACCCAGGAAGGAATTCGATATATTAATATGGGACGTAAACTCCAAATAGGCCAAAATTGTTTATTGGATGAATTGTTTGCTTTGTTTGCTATGGTTGATAGATATGCTTTAATTTTTAAACTGAAAGTTCTGAAATCGTATCCATATATATATCTATAATCTTTGGGTCCGGATATGTTCTACGAATGGTTAGTTATCCCTTCGGACTAACCGATGCCACTGCATATTTCGTAGATCCGGATAACCCGAGTACCTTATGAAGTGTTAAATAGATTCGTTCTCGTATCTATTATGGATATTCTGATTTGGTAAGCCAGAGGCAGAATAGATGTTCACTGGATTTGATGAAATATTTTTCATCTGTCTTTTTGTCTCCCTGGAAAATTTCGAGGACGAAATTCTTTTAAGGGGGGAAGTCTGTAACGACCCCGAATTTCATATAAATTTAAATTGATAATTTAAAGAATTTTTGAATAAAATTTGTGAAATAAATCGATTTAAGTGATGCGAGTTTCCCCGATCTTCGAATAAATTTTGGATGAATAATTTAAATTGAAAATTTGTATATATGTGAATATATATGTGTATATTGGGTTTGAAATAAAATCTAAAATAAATGGTTTAAAAAATAACAATAACAACTTTACATCTATGTACATAAAGTAAAGGCATGTATGAACAAAAGAAAGATAAAATCAAATTGCAAAAGTCAGTACAAAGTAATGGAGCAAAAGCAAAGACAAAACAAATGCAAAAATCGAAGCCTGTAGTAGTAAATGAAGATAGGCATAAGCTTGCATAGAAAGATAGTAACTTCTTTCAAGTATGAAGATTTAAAATATCTATAAACAAAACATAAAGGACCTATGCAATTAATGCCATGTCCTTAGCTACCAAAATATTATCATCAGCCAAAATCTTGTTTATCAAACAAAGAAAAATGAGAAAAATCTCTGAAATGATTGTACAAACAAACCATAACATCCTGTACAACTCATTTCCTTTTTTTTTCCAGTTGTTCCTTTATATGTATGTGTTCATCTTCCTTTTCTAGTTCGTTCAGAAGAGAAAAAAAATACAAATCAATTTACAAACTGAGGAAAGCAATATCATCTTCAATTTAAACAAAAGCTTCAACTTGAACAACAAATCCAACAATACAAACTCAATTCTAACAAGAAGATCAAACAAAGCAAGATTTCGACTGTATTCTTTTCAAGTCTGTTTCAAGTGGAGAAGCTCTGTTCTTCTACTTAATCACTGTGAGCAAACTCCTATTTTTTTTTTTGAAGCTTAACCTGTTTTGATATCTTGATTCTTGAGAGTAATACAACCTGGCTTCCTCTGTTATTTTTGAAATGCTTGTGAGTAATTTAACCCAGTTTTCTATGTTAATTGAAATGCCTGTGAGTGACTCCAACTTTAAGTATAAATTAGTTTGTATAAATTTTTCCGTATTGTTTGTGATATGTGTTTGCAAATTTCTGAAGTTTGAAGTATGCAGGCATTAGAGAAAAAAATTTAACTTCTCTAATTAGTATCAAAGTGTAGAACAACCAAGGAAAATCCAATTACTTGTTTTCTAATTAATATCAGGCATGGTTACAAACCAAAACAGTTGTATTTAAGTATGAGGTATAACTTAAAAATAGTTCATGAAATAAAAATGTATATAGGATGGAAAAAATCAAGTTTTTACAGTAAAAACTTTGCTCTCTGGAAATTTCGAAGTTCCAGAAATATTGATTCAAGTGTATAGCCTAAATCCTTAATAAAAGTTATGATTTTTAAGTATGGGTTGATGATTTTTAGTGATGGGAGTTAGCAGCAGTTGGGCTTTGTTTAAAAAGTGGAATTTTACCAATCTCCGGTGACGTGTTGTACTGGGGGAATCGGGGTTGCTTGTGGTGATAGAGGAAGCTACGGTGGTGGCAGGAAAAATGACCGAAGGTGGCGGAGATGACGGTGGCGTCGGCAGCGTAAAGGGTAAGTTTGTAAACCTAATTTTTTAGTGGGGTCGAAATTTTGATTTCCGCGGCCTCATTCGAGCATCGAGTTGCTCGGGGTGCTGGGTGAAGGTGGACGTTGGGTTGACAAAGTCGAGGCCGGAGTTGCTAACTGGCCGATGGTCGAAGCTCGTAGAACGTGGCGATTTCTCATTGACGTGTTTGAGCTGTTGTTCGTTTGAACGAGCATATTTCGTTTTCGACCTTGTTGAGTTGAACTGGAGTTGGATTTTGTATGCGAGTTCGTTTTAGGGTTTGTTGGGGGTGCCGTAGATCGCCAGAACGGTGGCGATGCATCGTGCACGTGCACGGCCACGTTTTAGTATCTGGAGGAGTTTGGGTTGTGGTGACTCGAAGGGGAACCCGCGTTTCCTTGAAGATGGCTCGAATACTTCCTGTATTGCCTGGTAGTGTTTCAACAGTAGTGCTAAATTTTAAAACTTAAATTTATCTGAAGAAAAAAAAAGGAGAAGAGTAAGAGAGAGCGGAGGGAGACGACTCGGGGAGAGCTGGTGGGAACCGCGAGTTGATACTCGAGTAAAAGCCTGGGAAGATCGGGTTGCTTTAAAAATGGGTTGAGCCCAAATAAAATTTAAGTTTTACTGTTAACAATCTTTGATTTATCAAGCAATTAATATTGACTATATTGAATTAAATCTTATTACAAATTTTAATTAACTAAGTGATTAGAGATTAATCAATTTGTAATTTAAGATTGGTTAATTAATAATGAATTGATTTATTAATTAAGGTAATCAATTTAAGGTTACACACTTAATCACCTAAAGGAAAATTTGTTAATGTGATTAATTGATGGTTAATTTATTAATGTAATTGATTTGAAAGATAGTTACTTAATAAAATTATTAATTAATGATTAATTAACCAAGATTTGTAATTATTCATAAGTAATTAATCTGGTATAAATTTATTATGATCAGATATTAATTAATCCTACTTGTGAATGTTTGGACTTGACTGAATAATTGAATTGTTTGACATCCCTGATCTGTGATGCTGTGTGATATGTGCTGAGCCGTGATTTCGATTTCTGTGATATATTACTATGTGAATATAAAACCCTTGGCCCGTAAAACGGCACTTGAATTTCGATGCGACAGGGAGTCGGATTCCAGTTGGATATCCGAAACCCACATCGAATTGTAATAGTGAATCTTTATGACTGATAAATTTATTTTATCTATGAATCTGTGAATGAGGATAAGCGTTATCGATTATACCGCTTATCGATATATCTGTGATGATTGATGTTGCACTATTGTGTGTAAAACCCCTGGACTACACCATACACACAAATATGGGTTTCACGTGGAAATCGGTTAAGTCACAGATCATTTAAATTTGATGTTTTGAAATTGAAATTTTAATTTCAATTGATTTTGAAATTGGAAATTTGGGTTTAAAGTGAAAAGCTTTTGAAATGAGTTTCAAAGATAAAAGTTATTTTGAATAACTTAATCGAGTTTTGGGAATTTATATAATTTGATTTAAATTGGAATTCAAGTTTGAAATTGAATTCTATGATTTGAAACTAGGGATTAAAGATGTTGTACAAGTTATATATGGGTTAAACCATTTTATAAATATTGATTTGGGAATTTGAATTTTAATTCAAGGGTTTTAACTCGTGTAAATATAACTGGATTTTTCTGAAATGAAACTATTTGTTTTCAAATAGTAAAAGCTTTCACATAAGTAATGAACTTCCAATTTGTGTTGAAAGAATTTCAAGTTTGAAATAGAATTGAAATGTTTTGAAATTTATGAAATGAGTCTTTGATTCAAAGACCGAACGAGTTAATCCAATTTGAAATGGAATTGTTTTGAAAGCTGTAAGTTAAATCTTGATTTAAAGATTTAACGAGTTAATCAAATTGAAATGGAAATCGATTTTAAAATCTATGAATGAATCTTTGTGAATGGGGTGAACTTTGTGAATTAAATCTTTTTGTTTAAAAGATTAAAAGTGTGGAAATTGTTTAAACCAGTGAAGGTTTTTGAAATGAACCTTTTTGTTTAAAAGATTGGAAATGGTAATTTGTTTTAACCATTTGAATGAAAAGTTTTGGGATTTAAGCTGTGATTTAACTAAGACCCCAGTATCCATATGATTTTTAATTGCGCTCGTTATTCGGTTTAGCCAGGAGAGGACCTTTGTGTCATATATCTCATTCCGAATAGTGATACGACGATATGGATAGCATTTGAAGACCGGTGGTGAAGACCGGGTATTTGCGAAAGCGATAGGATGACCTATCGATTGTCTATGCACCGAGTAGCGCCCGGTATAGAGATTTCCTAAGTGATGGGAAGTCCGATCGGGATTGTGAATACCCGGATTTGCAAGGGCTTCTTTGGAAGTGCCTTCGGTTCTGTTCGAACCCGGAACAGACTTGTATGGATGTGTGTCTGACGTTACACTTTGAGATGTAAAGCTGGTTTCTATCAAATACATTTCTGTTGGTGGCGCAGAATTTATTCTCTTAGCTTAACACCCTTCTCTGAGACGTACGAGCTCAGAGGTTATGTAGTTGATGGTTACTAGTGATACATTCCCAATTTGGTAATGTGGCATACAGAGTGCTGATGATCATCTGTCGGTCAAAGCGTTGCTTTGTGAAAAAGCGTGGCTTTGTGGAAAAGCGTGGCTTTGTGAAAAAAGCATGGCTTTGTGGACGAGACTTCGTCGAGCCTCACAACCCGGTAATGGTCGAAACAGGAATGTTGCGGCAAAGGTTTGTAGGGGTAGCGCCCCTAGGGTATGTCATTTCCTTCTGGATAAAAGGTGATATCATGGTATGGAGCCTAGATATTTTACCTATGTTGATTATATTTTGTGGCTGTTGCTTTGCGATTGAGGATCCTCGGATAAAGGTCGGTAACGACCGGGGGATGACATGACTCGTGTGTTAGTTACCTAGTTACAGTTGTAAAGTGTGAGGTAGCGTCAGTGTGTTAGTTACCTAGTTACAGCTGTACAGCTTGAGGTAGCGTCGGCCTTTTGTTTGCAGAGATCCGGTTAGGATCCGGGGCGTCTTTCCAGAGGCGTTTCTATTTCGGTGTAAGGAAGTTCCTTAGCCTGATCATTTGTTGGAAATCCAAAGAAACAATACGAACCCTGTACGGTTTTAGTTGTATAACCTGCCATGGAATGTGGCGGTAACCTGTTATTGAACATGGTAGCTATAGTAGGCATACGATGAAATGATGTATGCTGGCTAAGATTAATATTATACTTTCGAAATGTTTTCACACTATGCACTAGTAATAATATCAAAAGAGTTTTTCCTTCACGTAGTAAGCATGTTTGACTATCATAAGGAGAAATCTCCTCCAATTCTGCGATTGCATTGTGTGTGTGGCGGGAGGCCTTATGATAGTTTCATTTTCGAAAAGCATTGCGGGTTTTCAATGTTTAAAAGCCTTTTGTGTTGTTTAAAGATAAACTGTTTTTGTTGCTCACACCAGTCCCATGACTGACCCGGAGTTTATTGTTCCCTTCCTAAACTCTGGGTGCCCACTATTTTCCACACGGGCAGTCTAGAGTTGGGTTTTTCAGATATTCAGGTTGAGTAGATTATCTGGAGCTAGTTAGTCCTTGGACGACTGACCTTGCTTTCCGTTAGCTATGGATTGGAGCATTCTATTGGAGATATTCTATCCACTGCTGGTGTTATCTATTTTCTTTCCGCTGTTATTTCTTGTATCATATCTCTGATGTATATAGATATTCATTGTATCATCATTGTATCTGGATATTATATCAGATGTTGTATATCTATATTCTTTATCTTTTCCGCTGTGTTGTTTACTTAATGTTGTTATAAGCTCCGGAGAACTAGATTCGGCGTTTGAATCTACGGCATTTTGAGTACAAGCGAAGTACGGATGCCGATTTTCGATGGTCGACTTTTGGGTCTTTACAATGTCAATCAAATCCATAATGAGAGGAACATAACCTACTATCTCTTCGTAAACCCCCTTCTAGTCAATGGCATAGAGCCTCAAATGACTCAACTGTTCCCCTCTACCAAGCCTCTCGAAAATATCCAATAGCTTATTATGTGCTTCTGACTTGACCCAATGCAGTCCATAAGTGGAGGTTGTACGTCCAAAGCAGCTAACAATCCCACGGTGATGTTTGATGATTGTCGAAAATCGAACATAAAAATAAACTCCAAGTGCTTCCACTATAAGAACATAGGACTCAATATCGCATGCTTCCTACTCAAGGCGTTGGATACAATATTGCCCTTTCCTAGAGTATTGGATACATTAAAGTCATACAATGCTAAAAACTCCATCCACCTCTGCTGCCTTAAATTAAAATCCTTCTGGGAGAATAAATACTTTATAGACTTATGATATGTGTATAGCTCAAACCACTCTCCTAATATATAATGTCTCCATGACTTGAGTGCAAAGGCAACGGCTGCCAACTCAAGATCATGGTAAGATAGTTTCTCTTGTGGACTTTTAACTATCGACTAGCATAGCTCACCACTCTCCTCTTCTGCATCAACACCGCGCCTAACCCCATACCATAAGCATTGGTATACACTGTGAATGCCTCAGTACCATCAAGTAGTACTAGAACAGGTGCACTATTCAATGACTCCTTCAACTTGATAAAAGCTTCCTCACACTTCGAGTCCCACGAGAAAAATCAAATTCTCCTTGGTAATGCATGTCAGAGGGGTAGATTTTTAGCGAAGTCCTTAATGTACTTCCTATAGTAGCCTGCCAAACCAAGGAAACTCTTCACTTCTGTGGCATTCTTCAGTATATGCAAATCTATATTGTAGCAACTTTACTAGGATCGACCGTCAGCCCATGCTCAGGGACAATATGTCTGAAAAAGTGTACCTCCCTACCCCAAAAGTGACATTCGGAAAACTTCGCCTTTAACTTATGTCCACGGAGTGTATTGATCGATTCTTCTAGATGCATTAGTGATAGAGTTAAGGGTATGCCCTATAGGCAATTATGTAATCTATTACATATATCTAACTCTATAACCAATCTTGTTTGAAATAAAAGGTGTTTTCTTTTTATTATATACTTGGTATAATGTGTTATATATTAATTAATCAATTTAATTAAAAGTATGTTTAATAGAAAATCCATAAATGGTATATTTTGTGATGATAGTTACAAAATGTTGTAACCGTGAGTGAAAATAAATATACCATTTTAAATATTCCTAGTCAAGATGTATCGAGACTAGATATCAATATATTTATCAAGACTTGAGTACGTAATGCTCTCCAAATGTTGGGCAGTTTATTACTCATGGCTGCTGAGGGCACCAAGGGGTTACGTGCTGATAGTTATTAGATAACTATGGAATGGCTCGCTCGATAGTTTTCTATTAGTTAATATAACTAAGGGCAAACAGAAAATATCGATGTGACTAATTTACATAGTTCTCTTGACTTGAGAATACTATTGATCTTTAATGTGGAAGCTTCACTTTGATATAGTTAAATCATGGCACATCATCCATCGAACGACTAGTTGGGTCAAGTGGAAGCATTAGAAGTGAAACACTATTCAAGGGAGGATTTGTCTTCTTAGTTAGATGTGGTTAGTATCATGGTCAACTGAAGTCAACTCAAAGTCAAAGTCTCTAGTCAAAGCATTTCGGTTAATAATTATTATTATAATTGGGCTAAGAACTTTGTGCTTGGACTATAAAGTTGAATATGGATGATATTAGAATTTTAACCATTACCAAATTCTATAAGTCCTAATGTGATATAGTTTTGACAAAGAAAATCAGTGCAAATTAATTGCTACACCGGGTACTGCTTATAATAAGTAAAATTGGATTTTACCAAAAGATATGCAAGCGATAAATCCAGCCAAAATGTCACACCGCTAGCTAAGGTAACGTATGAACGTTAATTTTCGAATTGTTCAATATTAATCGCTAATTGAATTTACACCTTTGAGTCACACAAATGTTGTGATGAATACTCTGAATAAAACACGTGATTTAATTAATTCATAAATTATTGTAAATTAACTAAATTAATTAATATTTATAAAATATGAATCATTAAACTTTATTTTTTTTGAATATATTAGCATTTAATAAAGTGTGTATTTAAAAGTTATAAATGCTCGTATTGATATACGATATCCATAAAATATTTAAACTGGGTTTAAATAGATTAATTTCTAAGTTGTTTTGGAAATGTTGATTTGAGGCCCACATTCATGATGTAAAAGGGAAGAGTTTTCAAATGCGATTTAAAAATATAAAAGGAGACATTAAAAGAAGGAATTAGATCCCTTTCCTTTACTCCTCTTTATGAAATGATTCTTTCCTTTTCTCTTTAAATCTATTTCTTCTGACAAAAATGTAAAGAGAAGGGAAAGGATTTGATTAGATTTAATTAGAAACTAAATATAGAGGTTCAAAAAGGGAAAATTGAAAGGTTTTAATGTTTTCTTTAAAACATATCCTCTATTATTCAATCCATTCATTATTCTTTTCTTGACAGAACAACCTATCTTCTTGCTCTCCTTCTATCCCTTAATGGCCTCCATGATAAAAAAAAGGGGAAATTGCTTTTAAAAAAATCAAATAAATTAATAATATTCTATGTGGTGTTTACCTCTAGATATTTGCAAAATCCATAGGTCGATTCGATTGAATCAAAGTTTTATTCTTCATTTAATGTGCAAATCTTAGGCTTCATCTTTAGGTAATTCTAATCTTATCTTATTGAATATTCACCATGTTAATGAAGTTTAAATATTTTACATGCTATATCTTGTCTTATCATTTGTTCATTATATTGACCCAAAGTTCAGATCTCATATATGTTAGTTAATTTAATTAATTTAAATCTATTCTCATCATTTGTTCATTATGTTGATCCAAGTTTATATATGACATATGTTAATTGTATGTTCATTAGGATTATATAAGTGAATCCTATATTTGCTACAACCTTTTCATCATATGTTCTAGTTTAGATCTAATTCCTTTTACATCAAATTTATATATACCAAATTGTCTAATCCAATTTTGTCATTGTTATAGAAATTACTATTTAAAAAAACCAAATAAATAAACTAACAGATTTGGATTGGAAACCAATTTAATTAATTGATGTATTTTGTACCTAATTGTATACATAAGCATAAATTACCTATATTATGTAAATTATTTAAAATCAATTTGGAGATTGAATACATGTTTTACATATTTGTTGTTTTGATTAAAATTTTGGTTGTTGTTGATATTTGTTTAAAGGTTATTTCAATTAAAAAAACATAAGTTTACTTTATGCAAAACATTATAAACCTTTTGAATCCCTCTTAAGTTAAAGTAGATTTTAATTTTTTACTTTAATTTTAAAACATGTAATATATTACAAAGTTTACATACACACACACACAGATATATATATATATACACATGTATTTATGTAATTTTAATTTAAGATGTAGTTTGCAGTTATTCATACATGCATACATGTATGTATTTTAGTGTTCAAATTGTTTTGAAATAGCATTAATGATAACTTAATGAAACAAAATAACTTCTCCACCTTTTTCTTTCCTTATTAATTGCTTTCTTTAACATAATTGATTGCCCATTGTTATATATTTAAACTTTTGATTAGGTAAGATAACATTCCAACATATTGTGTATAAGTAAATATAACTAAACTGATGAAATGAAATAACTTCTCCACCTTTCTTCTCCTTATTAACCTCTTTCTTTAACATAATTGATTGCCTTTATATAAGTATATACATAAACTTTTTACTAGATAAAATAACTTTCTAACATATGCATATATTATTATTTTATATAATTTTAAAATAAACTATAGACAACAAAGACATATATAAAGGTTGAATATATACGTTGATGTGTAAATTCCAACATCTGTATATGTACACATTAACCTTGTGCACTACTTATATGTTGCACTTGCACTATACACATATGAATGTATTTGATACATTCATTATTATATATCCGAACTCAAATTAAATTTAAAACTTCTTTTACTCATGAAATAAAATAAAATATTGATTTTATTAAAAGGAACTTAGAAAATTTCCAAATGAATTTAGATTTCATAGGTCCATTAGAGATCCAATAAAGGATTTTTTTTGAAATTCACCCTTTAACTCTGTTGCGGGATGGCCCAGTTCCAACAATGGTATCAGTGGTCAATAGCCTATGTGGTCTAAATTAGTCATACTAGAGCTAACTAATTAAGTTTGCCCACTTAGTACGGTGTCTAGAAAGGTAATTTCTAGGATTAGAATTGGATAATCAAGTATCATGTCCTGTCTGATTACCAAACTGGCCTGAAAGGTGAAGTGAGCCCAAAGGTTGCCTTTAATAGAAAAGGCCTAATCTGAATTGGTCCTTGGGCTAATTTTCAAAATTGTTTTGAAAATCAAAAATAATATTTTAAATTTAAAAGTTAAATTTAAAATAAAAAATGTTTATTGTAAAAGATAATATAATACGACATAAGTTTTCAAAATGTTTGAAAAAATAATGATATTTTCAAAATGTTTAAAAATATTTAAATACTAATTTCAAAATTTAAAGTTTATTAATAAGATTAATAAAATGAATTAATAAAATTTAATTAATTAATACTTACATACATGTATTATATATATTTATACATGTTATGTTATTTTAAAGGCGTTTAAGATAAAATAAGCGTACGTGTACATATATATAAAATAAAATTTGAAAATAATATAATTTAAATTATTTAATTAAATAAATATATTTAATTTAAATTATTTAATTAAATAAATATATTTAATTTTAATTAATTAGTTAAATTAATTAAAGGTTAAATAAATGAACAAATTAGTTAAAAAATACACATATATGAGATATATGTGTTATAATATAAAGGTTATTGTATGTGTGTGTGTGTGTGTATATTATATATAGGTATCACTATAAAGGTTATAATATATACTATAAAGTTTACAGTTGACATGTCTCATATAAATGTTGTGTTGAAATACTAATATAAAATTAATTAAAGAGTTAATTAATTAAAATTAATTAAAAATGATTTAACTAATGTAATATTATACATAAGACTATTATGTAAGTAATATGAAATATAAAAGATATATAATGATAAAACTTATATGATATGAATGCATAAACTAAAGGTAGAACATTAAAGAAACCTAAACAAAGTTAAGGAATATATACATACGTAAATGTATGTATATCGTGATTTCTGATATGTCTGACACTAGAATCACGAGGGTATTTCATAAAAAATACATTATTCCATAAGTTAACATCACTCGATATAATATATTGAAGATTATGAATCTTCAATATAATGTTGTCCTATACCATATATATAATTAGTAAATTATTTGCATACTCTTTAGTTGTTGAGCAAACTCAAGTAAGGGATGTTATGTGTAACGACCCCAGATTTTAATTTAATTTAAATTAATAATTTGTTGAATTTTTGAATTAAAATTGTATAATTTATTTTAAATTGAAGCGAGTTTCCCCAATATCCAAATAAATTATATATTAAATCATTTAAATTTTAAATATTATATATATATATGTATATATTGGATTTGAGATAAATTGTAAATAAATGATAATAATAAATATTAAAATAGATGGTTAATAATAATTTGAATTCATAAATTAAATATAAGATAATAAATATTAAAGAAAATTTAATAATTGAGTTATAAATAGAAATAAATAAAGTAAATACCATTGTACAAACTTAACAACAAAGTAAGATAGAAATTCATTTTAAATTATAAAATAAACACATTGAATAAATTAGTTAAAATTATAACAAAACATACAAAATAATATATAGGAATTTATTTACAATACAAAGTTAAAAACAAAAGAAATAACATACAATAATTCAAACAACACATAAATAGAAACTTATTTACATTTTAAAGTGAATATAAACAAAAGCATATAGGCTGTAGCCTATCTGGCAAGGGAATAAACAAAAGTATTTAAGTTAAAACAAGACAAGTATAATAGTGCTAGCACCAATTTATATACCTTCAGCCGAGAAAAATAATAACAAAGCAAACAAAGATAAGAAAATGTCTTTAGTCAAACAAGCAAGACATCATCCACCATACCATATCAATGCAGCAATTAATGCAAAAGCATGGGTATGTACAAGTCATAAATGCAAACTACCTTCAGCCAAAAGGAAAGAAAAGAAAATATGAATGTTGTACAAGAAAATTTAATATATTCACTTTGTACAAAATATATACCCGGTTGTACAAGCAAAAAGATATCACCTGTATAAGTTTTATTCCCTGTTAACTCATTTCTATATCAGCCTTCTCCTCTTAAATTCGTCCATTACAAAACTGAGAAAAAGAATATCATGCAAAACATAAACTCAAACAAGCATTAAAGCCTGGAAATCAAAAGCAATGCAATCAACTAAATTCAACAAAACAATCAATGCAAACCAGAGATTAAAAGGCAGTGAAACTCAAAGCAGAGATCAAATTTTCAAATGCAAAGCTTGTTCAAGCTTCTCTGTTCTTCTCTGTTGCGAATACCCAGGTGAGCAACTTTAATTTTTCTTTTAGACCTCTTTGTTCTTTTATCTGTGAGCAAATTCTTCCTCCCTATTAAATGTTGTTGTGTGTATATTTATGAGTACATTTCTGTGAATAGTTGAATGTAAATGTGTGCATGCCTGTTTATTGAGATATCTCTGTTCTTTGTTTTCAAGACCCAGATTTGCAAACAAATCATCATCTTTTGATCTAATAACTACTAGGGCATGGAATATAAACAAAAGTTGTTTGATTTAGCATAGATAAATATTTAAATTTTATATTTAAGTTAAAATATAGAGGACTATCTCTGAAAATATCCTGGAAGTTAAAATGACTGAGCAAAATTTAAATAAGTCAAAAAAAACACAAACTTGGTAATTCATAAATTCAAGATTTTAAATTGAATATATAAACTAAAACATTATTTTTAACACTAAAATCATAAGTTTTAGATTGGGAATGAGCATGCAGTTCTAGGTAGAACTGGAAATGGTCATTTGGGATTTTCTGGTGATCTAAGTGGTCGGAGTGGACGGGGTTCTCATTGGAGGAAGACAGATGATCAGAGAGTAAGGGAAAAATATCAGGTAGGCGGTCAAGGGATGGTGGCGATGGTGGTTGACCTTTGAAGTTTGTAGCCCTAGGTTTAAGGTTGATCGGAAATGTTGCCATCACGAATTCGCTGGTGGTTCGAGCTCCACCGGGCTTTGGGATTTGGAAGCTGGGATGTTGGCGAGGTGGTGCCGGAGGGTCAGGCTTTCAGTTGATCGGAGAGGGGAGCACGAGATCTGTTCCAGGCTTTAGTAGTGTTCTAGTTTTGAGTTCAAAACTCGAATTTGATTTCGAGTTTATAACTTCGACGTGATGATCGGATTTTGGTGAGAGGGTGGTCGCCGTCTTGTTCGATGATGTTGTGTTGACCGGAGATGGTCGGAGGGACTGTGCATGTACACAGTGCATATCTTGGTTGTTGAAGATGTTTGAGCAGGAATGGGTTCTGTTTTACTCGAGTCGAATGGTGAGTTGCTCGAAGTATTTTGGGGTTTGGCTCGAAGCGTTTTAGGGGTAGCTTAGGGAATGTGTAGTTACAGGTTTTCGTTAAACCTGTCTGTTTAAAATGTTATGATGGTTTAAAAATTTGTAGATAAAGATTTAAACTATGTTTTAAATTCTAAGTTAAATCTGGATTCAAAATCTTAATTTGCATCATAGTTTTGAAATGAAACTAAGTTTTGGAAATGAATGGTTACAAGTTTTTAAAATCTGTCAGCTTTTTAAAAATGTAGAAATGAATGGGTAAATGTAAAACAAAGATTTAAACTCAGTCTAAATCCGTTTTTAAGTATGATTGCAAAATTTAAAATGGAATGTAAGGGTAAGTTTAAAGGTAAATTGTTGTTAAATGTTTGTTGATAAAAATTCAATCATAAGTAAGAGTAATGTTTATCTTCAAGTAAATTAGGATTTAATGATTTACGATTCATTTAAATTATTAAGTTAATTAAAATGGATTAATAAATTTAATTAATAATTGGATAAATTAAGTAATTATGAGTTTAAAACAATTAATTAAGGTTTAAGTTAATTAATTAGGAATATTAATTTGTAATTAAAGATCATTAATTTGATAAGATTAGATTTTTAAATTAATGATTAAGTGTTAATTAATCAAGTAATTAAAGGTTAACTACTCTAAAGAACAACTAATTTATGTGGTTAATTTATTTAAGCTAATTAAACTAAGAATAATTTATTAAAGGTCAAATTAATTAAGTAATTAATTAAGATAAGTGGTTTATCTTTAATTTAATAAGGGCCTTAATTAACTAAAGATAATTGCTTAATGAAATTAATTAAAGGGTTAATTTATTAATGTGATTAATTAGTTATAATTACACAATATATTCATCTTAATTGTAGATGATTGAGTATTATCGAATACTTTGTGATACGATGCTTTGTGATATAAATTGCTTGTATTAAGCTGTGATATCTGTGATATGTTTCTGTATATCTGTGAAAACCCTTGGCCCGTAAAACGGCACTTAAATTTCGATGCGACAGGGAGTCGGATTCCAGTTGGTTATCCGAAACCCACATCGAATTGTAATTGTGAATCTTTGTGACTGATAAATTTATTTTATCTGTGAACTTGTGAATGAAGATAAGCGTTACCGATTTTACCGCTTATCGATATATCTGTGATGATCATGTTGTACTATTGTGAAACCCCTAGACCACAACTTTACACACACAAATATGGATTTCACGTGGAAATCGGTTAAGTCACAGATAATTTAAATTTGATGTTTTTGAAATGGAAATTTTAATTTCAATTGATTTTGAAATTAGAAATTTCGGTTTAAAGTGAAAAGCTTTTGAAATGAGTTTTCAAAGATAAAAGTTATTTTGAATAACTTAATCGAGTTTTGGAAATTTAAATAATTGGATTTAAATTTGAATCCAAGTTTGAAATTGAATCCTATAATTTGAAACTAGGGATTTAAAGATGTTATACCCGTTATAAAAAGGGTTAAACTATTTTAACAGTATTGATTTTGGGAATGTGAATATAATCCAAGAGTTTTTAACTCGTGTAAATATAATTGGATTTTTCTGAAACGAAAACTATTTGTTTTCAAATAATAACAGCTTTCATATAAGAAGTGAACTTCCAATTTGAGTTGAAAGGTTTCAAATTTAAAATGAAATTGAAATGTTTTGAAAGGCTATGAATGAAATTGTTTTGAAACCTATGAATGTATCTTTGTGAAAACTGGGTGAACTTTGTGAAATAAATCTTTTTGTTTAAAGATTTGAAAATGGTAATTTGTTTAACCATTCGAATGAAAAGTTTTGGGCTTTAAGCTGTGATTTAATTGAAATCCCAATATCCATATGTTTTAAAGATTGCGCTCGTTATTCGGTTTAGCCGGGAGAGGACCTTTGTGTCATATAACCCATTCCGAATAGTGATACGTCGTATATGGATCGCATTTGAAGACCGGTGGTGAAGACCGGATATTTGCGAAAACGAAAGGACAACTCGTCGAATGTCTCTGCATCGAATGGCCCCGATATAGAGATTTTATCACCCTTTGTGATGGGAAGTCCGGACGGGATCGTGAATACCCGGAATTGCAAGGGCTTCGTAAGAAGTGCCTTCGGTTCTGTTCGAGCCCGGAACAGACTTGTATGGATTGTATGTCTGACATTACACTTTGAGATATAAAGCCGATTTCTTTCAAATACATATCTGTTTGGTGGCGGAGAATTTATTCTCTTAGCTTAACACCCTTCTCTGAGACGTACGAGCTCAGAGGTTATGTAGTTGAAATTTATCAGTGATATATCCCAATTTGGTAATGTGGCATGCTGAGTGTTGCTGTGTGATGATCAGTGTTTGATCATTTGTGATATGATCTTTTGTTTGATCATTTATCTTTGTGATCATAGGTTGATCATCTGTTGACCCAAAGCGTGGCTTTTTGAAAAAGCGTAGCTTTGTGGACGAGACTTCGTCGAGCCTCACAACCCGGTAATGGTCGAAACAGGAATGTTGCGGCAAGGTTTTCAGGGGTAGCTCCCCTAGGGTATGGCCATTCCTTCTGGAAAAGGGTAGTATCATGGTATGGAGCCCAGATACTTACTCATGTGGACACACTTTATTTATGACGTGTGATGTTGGTTTCGAGGTACCTCGGTTAAAGGTCCCAAAGGACCGGGGGTGGCATATCTGAGGTTTCTTTTATCCCTTGGGAAAAGGGGTTGCCGGCCTTGTTTGGCAGAGAACAGTTGGTTCTCGAAACGTCCCGCCAGAGGCGTTTCTTTCGTGGAATAGGAAGTTCCTTAGCCTGACCATTTGTTGGAAATCCAAACAAAACAATACGAGCCCTGTACGGTTTAAGTTGTATTACCTGCCATGGAATGTGGTGGTAACCTGCTATTGAACATGGTAGCTATAGTAGGCATAAGTGCGAAATGTCTATGCTGGCTAAGATTTATATTCTACTTTCGAAATTTTTTCTACACTATGCACTAATAATAATATCAAAAATGATTTGATTTTGCGTAGTAAGCATCTTTGACTATCATAAGAAGAAATCTCCTCCAATTCTGCGTTTGCATTGTGTGTGTGGTGGGAGGTCTTATGGTAGTTTCATTTTCCAAAAGCATTGCGAATTGACTTTAAATTCTCTTGCTATTTGTTTTAAAGATAAACTGTTTTTGTTGCTCACACCAGTCCCATGACTGATCCGGAGTTTATTGTTTCTTTCCTAAACTCTGGATGCTCAAAATTTTATACACGAGCAGTCTAGAGTTTGGTTTTTCAGATATTCAGATTTAGTAGATTATCTGGAGCTAGTTCAGTCTTTGGATCGGACTGCACTTGTTTATCTTTGTGCCTCGTTATTGGGAGTTCGAGCTATTTATGGATTGGCGCTTTGAAGATGGAGATTATCCGCTGCTGATGTTATCGTTTTCTTTTCCGCTGCTATTTGTTGTATCATATCTCTGATGTATATAGATATTCATTGTATCATTCTGTTGTATCTGGATATTGTATCAGATATTGGATATCTATATTCTTTTATTTCCGCTGTGTTGTTTACTTAATGTTGTTATAAGCTCCGGCGACTCGGATTTGAACGCTTGAATCTACGACATTTGAATACGATGTAAAGTATGGATGTTGATTTTCGAGCGGGCAAAATTCGTTATCGTTACATTGTATAGTATAATTGATTATTAATATAATAATAGACGAGGTAAGATAACTATATGTATTTGTTGAGAAAACTCAAGGTACATATACTATACTTAGGCTGTCGCGGTATGATGGGTACGAGTGAATAATCTCTTTCGATTTGTTGAGAAAACTCAAGATTGAAATGAGATTAGGACAAGGTACCAAGGGTTGGGAGTTGTATATAATACGATCGATAAGCAATTATCCATCGTTTGTGGAGTTATGACTTGTCGACCAAACTCTCAAGGTAAGAATTCCAAGACGGACGAGTCCTAACAACCCGCCCTGAAACAGACCTAAATTCCAACCCAAATAATGCCCATCGAAGCTTAGACCCATTTAAAAGCTTCTTATTGGTTGGTATAAAAAACAATACAGAGCTATATATTTACACATTCAGAACTCACAGCGGAAGGATAAAATATAATAACAGAAACAATAGCCGTTTCACTTAAAATCCATAACAACCATCACATATCCGTAGTACGAAAATTTCAAAATACAACCTTATTTTCAATGGGTACAGTAGAAAATAACATGAGTAGATAAATAGATAAACTACCACAAGTTTCCTCCTCGCCTTTGCCTACGTCAAACTCTAACTCTTTTCTTCGCTTGTCCGCATAGGATTTCTAGCTATATTGTGCGGCCTTCATTTGGTACCTAATCAATTCTATCTTTTTCGTTTTGGCATGTCAAACACCTAGTGCCAAATTCTGCCACCATCTTCTTTATCCCTGTCTGATAGAAAATTCTCTTCATATCACTATTCATTTTATCTCCTCCAGGGTGAATGGTCATTCTTGAATGGTGTCACTTCGCAAGCTAAAATCTATTTTACCTAAAATCCTAAAGGTTATTTTGGGGTTAATCCATCCTTTATTCCTAGTTACTAACCTAATTTCCTCATTAACTTCCAATCTTACATACAGTTTATCACTAGTTAAGTGTTCTTATGAAATTTCTTTATTTACGATGTTCATATATATATATATATATATAATATATATATCTGGTTGTCTAATCTCATCCATAAAATTAACCCCAATAAACAGGAACATATCTTATACGATATCACACGCTTTTCTAATAACCTAAGAGAGACAATTAGCGATAACAACCCCAAACTTTAAAAAGAAATTTTGCTGGAAGCTGCCATTTATCATTAACTAATGTTAATGATGTCGGGGCCCTAATACTCCTTACTAAATTAAGATGAACATTCCTAGTATATCATTCCACTTAATTCTCCATCTTCCTTAATTCTCACTCTTGGTTTCTACTAAATGCACTCCATCCATTAATTTAGTTAATATATCCATAACAATTAATCATTAATGCCAAAGTTGGACCATCTCTAATCAATCTTCATTTAAACCCATTAGTTTTTTTACCAATTTTAAAATCCATCTATTGTGCCAATTCAATTCTTCCAAAAATACCATATTAAATTTCACTATTATTTGCAAATTTATTGCCCATCAAATATGTAATTGATGTTCATAAATCTTAGTCCTATAATAACTAATATGAATACTATTGTAAATTATGCTATTTATATATTTCTATTTTCAAGGAACGGGTGCCAACTCCCTAGAATTGAAAGATGATGGAAGAAAAGTCCCTCCCGAATAAGTTATGAAAATTAGGTCCCTATTTTTAGTTTTTGGCTAATTTAGGCTGCTTTTGCCCCTAATAACAAAATAGGGACCTAATTTACATGGGTTTATGAGTATAGACTTTTTGTGCATGGACTTTGAGAATAGGGACCTTTGGTCCAAAACCCCTTCTATTTTTATATGTTAATCGTTGTTATATGAATGTATATATTTCTTATTTCTAATCATTAATTTATAAACTAGAACATTCCTTTCCACATGTTAATTTATCAAAGCTATTCCTTATTAATTCAAATGACATGCTTTTATACATATTTTGAGTTGGATGATTTATGGAATTTACACGGAACCTGCTTCAAATAAATCAAAACATAGAAATTTACATTCTAAGTCAACCAAGCAACCTAATTTACAACCCAATTATAGATATACAATATCTTCATAACTGTACCAACATGCTACAATTAAATAACTGGAACTTATTTTAAATTTCCAGACCAGGTTGTACATACTATTCCTATTTTATTCATATCCTAAAACCTTTACACTGCCTTACCTATGTAGTGATCCTTATCTACTCCATAAAAAATTTGGTTTAGTCCTCACCGTTCATAAAATTAAAATTTCACAATTATAAAGTATCTTATCTGAAAACTTTATCTTTCAAATCATAAACTTCGAAACCCTTTTTTTCAATTTCAAAAATTGCTTAGTTTCCAAAAGGAGTCATGGAATATTTTCTTTTCTCTAACCAACTTTTCCTTTTTAAGTACTTTCTACAACAGAGATTTATTTCTTTAAAGGTTGAACTTTTAATTCAAAACATTTAAAACTCAATTATTAAATCATAAATTCAAAATTTGCTAAATTACATAAAGGAGCAAAATAATTTCTCTTCTAAAAAACAATCTACAACATACTAAATAATTTTCAACGAACTGTTTTCATACACATAAACTTATTACATTAAATTCGAAATTAGCATTTATTACTCAATTAATTTATGAAATCAAGGCCTATACTTACGAAGAGTTCATTAACTACCATTTTAAGAATATATTATTATTATTATTTTCCAAATTTAACTCCTTTTAAATCTATTACAAAGTTTATAACTTCAGTAGCATTTCAAAATAACAGATTTTCATTTATTAGACATTTATTATTTTATGGATATTTCTAGTTACAAAACAATTATTTTAGTAGACTTCAAACCACAATCTATTCACATGCATGTTAAATTTCTAACTTGTCCCAAAGATATACATTAACATCTATTGGTTTAATACTCAAAATGTACTGTCACTTAACTAAATACGTTTTATAACTTTGTTTAACTCTTATTTAAACTCCTATAATCATTCAAAATCATTTTCTTATCAATCCCAATTTATTTTTCTTTCATTACCATTTGAATTCAATAATATTTTATTCTTGTTCAAACAAATTCTAAATAGAAAAATGTAAATATAAAATTTCATCCTCACATAAAAGCTTTTTGTTATAACATTCAGAAAATTATCCCAACTAGTTTATTAATTATCATCGTTTAATTTCATCCAATTGTAAAAAAAATTGAAAACATCTTTTATAATCTTAAACAGTGAAAAGTGTTATAAACAAGGATAACTTCTATCCTATTAATTTCTTATCAGATTACTAATCCTATTTTATCCAAATTCCTAATGCTATTACTATCCAAATCTTCAAATATTGCCTCTATTTATATTTCTCCTAACTAATTGGCTTCTACTTTAGCTGTTATTCTCTATATTTTCCTTATACGAAAATGTTCCTCCTATCCCAATTATTCTTATCCTTCTATTCTCCATACCTTAATTTAATTAAGTTTCCATTTATTCCCCTTTTAGAAAGAATTAAAAAAAGAACTTTCAATTTATGAAATAGAAAAAATCATCAAATCCAACCTACGCTCTATTTTAGATTTATTTTAAAAACGAAGAATCCCTTTCCCCAAAAGTTGAAAACTTTTCAACTCAACCAAGTTTGAACTAGAATTTCAAATATGAAAAATCCTTTTTACCAAAAGCATTTTAATCAAAAACTTTTGCTTCTTAAAAAAAATTGTAAGTTTTCAAATTTCCTTAAATTTTCAAAACAACAACCTCCCAATAATTCCTTTGAAAAAATTATTTAAAATATTTTAAGGGAATTTTCGAAAAATATTTTATCAAATTCTTTCACATGGGATTAGATCTAGAAATTGACTTTAATTTTCCTTTCTTTTGAACTTTCCTTTTTTCCTACCTAGTATTTATAAAAATCTGATTATCTCCTTATGGTGATTAATGTACACCTTCTTGCGGGAACTTTCTCCACTACATCTTACTTTACTGCTATCATTCCTTACTTTCAGATGTTTACAACACATAGGCTTTTACCTCCCATCTATTTTTGTGTATTAGGCTAGGCGTACTAATCTTTGTCTGTATAATTAAGGCTATATAATTTACCATAATGATGATTATTCTACCTTATAATATTTTATTACTCCCTAGCATGTTTATTTGCTATTTATATAAATGTCAATTGTCCGTAATAAATGATTATTATTCTAACGAACAATTTTAAAGACATTTATTTATTCATTCAAATTTTACCAATTACGCATTCCTTATTTTTCCATTATTAGTCTAATAATCTCTTTAATTCATTTATATCCTTTTTAAATTCTTGTAACTCCCTGTTTTTCGCACATTTATTGTCTTATCAATTTTCGAGTTACAGTCTTTTCTATCTACATTTCCTAAGATAGTATTATATGTTGAAATAAAGATTTGCCTAGTGTGTTTATGTATGTTTAAAATAAGTAAGTATACATATAAAGTACGATTCTTGAAAAATACTTTTAGAAATAACAAGTACACCACTCATACGTATACCCATCTTCGTTGGTCGGGTAACCTAAGCTCTGATACCAAATGTGTTGTTATATAACATTAATCAACACATGGAATAGAGAATAAAGAAATAGAGAATAGAGAATCCGCCCATCAAAATGTAACATGAATAGATATCCAACCTACCCAATTTAATCAATAGATTTGCATATACCAAATCCAAATTCTCATGCGTCGTCCATGTTATACATTTCGAAATAAGGCCCATCAAAATGTATGATCTTTGGTATACGTATCCTTAAGATATCTCCTAAGGGTGGATTGTTACATTTTTAAGCTTTGGTTACATTTCATACACCTTCCGTGAAATATAACCACGAGAAGCTAAATGAGCTTAGGTTACCCAATCAATGGGGGTAGGTATATGTATGAGAGGCATACTTATTATTTTTGAATTAAAAAAACCTACTATATATAAATAAATAAATATTTATTTTAAACTTACGCAAAATCACTAGGCAAATCTTTACTTCAACATGTAAACTATCTTCGGAAATGTAGTAGGAAAAGATTGTAACTCCAAAGTAAATAAGGCGATAAATGTGTAGCAAATAGGGAGTTACAAGAATTTAATAAGGATATAAATGGACCAATTAAAGAGATTAGTAGGGTAATTATGGAGAGATAAGGAAGGCATGATAGGGAAAAAATAAAATGAATAAATAAATGCCTTCAAAAATTGAACGTTAGAATAATAATCATTTATTATGGACAATTGACATTTATAGAAATTGCAAATAAACAGGTTAGATAGTAATCAAATATTTTAAGGAATTATAATTAACATTAAGGTAAATTATATAGCCTTAATTATATAGATGAAGCGTGGTAGGACTACCTCAAGCCTATGTGTTGTAAACATCCGAAAGTAAGGAATGATAGAAGTAAAGCAGGGTGTAGTGCAACAAGTTCCCGCAAGAAGGTATACATTAATCACCACAAAGAGATAATCATATTATTATAAATATTGAGTAGGAAAGAAAGAAAGTTCAAAAGAAAAGACAATTAAAGTCAATTTCTAAATCCAACCCCATGAAAAAGAATTTGATAAAATATTTTTGGAAAATTCCTTGAAATGTTTTGAATAAGTTTTTCAAAGGATTTATCGGGAAGTTGCTGCTTTGGAAAAGCAAGGAAATTCATAATTTAAAATCTTGTTGAGTCAAAAGTTTCCAATTGAAAGGATTTTTGGTAAAAAGGATTTTTCATTTTTGAAATACTAGTTTAAAATCGGTTGAGTCAAAAAGTTTTCGATTTTTAGGGAAAATGATTCTTCATTTTTAAAATAAATGTAAAATAGAGTGTAGGTTGGACTTGATGATTCTTCTTATATTTCATCAATTTGGAAGTTTCTTTTTTTCTTAATTCTTTCTAAAGAGGGGGATTATATGGAAATGGAACGTAATTAAATCAAGGAATAGAGAATTTAAGGAGAAGAATAACTAGGACAGAAGGAACATTTTCGTATAAGGAAAATGCGGAGAATAATAGCTGAAGTAGGAGCAATTAGTTAGGAGAAACATAAATAGAAGCCATATTGAGGGATTTGGATAAAAATAACGTTAGGAATATATATAAAATGGGATCGGTACTCTTGTTAGAAATTAATAGATAGAATTTGTCCTTGTCTACTCCACTTTTGATTGTTTTAGTTTATAGAAGGTGCTTTTGAAAAAAAGTTAACAATTGGATGGAATTAAATGATGATAATTAATAAATGAGTTGGGATAATTTTGTGAATTTTATAAGGAAAAGCATTGACGTGAGGATGAGAATTTTATATATACATTTTTCTATTTAGTACTTGTTTGATTAAGAATAAAATACTATTGAATTTAAAATGGTAATGAAAGAGAAATAAATCGGGATTGATAAGAAAAGGATTGCGAAAGTTTTAGGAGTTTAAATAAGACCGAAAGATTTTAGGAGTTTAAGTAAGACTGGAATTACCATTGATAATGAATGTCTAACAAAACCATTTATTTTGAAATGCTACTGAAGTTATAATCTTTGTAATAGATTTAAAAGAAAAATAATAATAATATATCCTTAAAACGGTAGTTAATGAACTTTTCATAAATATAGGCCATTAAGTAATGAATGCTGATTTTGAATTTAATGTAATAAGTTTATTTGTATGAAAGCAACTTATTAAAAATTATTTTGTATATTGTGGAAGGTTTTTGAGAAGGGAAATTATTTTTCTCCTTTATGGAAGTAAGCAATTTTTGAATTTTTAATTTAATAATAGTTTGGTATAATAATTGAGTTTTAAATGTTTTGTATTAAACGTCCAACCTTTAAAGAAACAAATTTTGTTGTAGAAAGTCCTTAAAAAGGAAAAGTTGGTTAGAAGAAGGAAAAAATTTCAAGGCTCCTTTTGGGAATTACGCAATTTTTGAAAATTGACAATAAATGTTTCCAATTTTATATTTTTAAATATAAAGGTTTCAGATAAGGTACTTTATAATTGTGAAATTTTAGTTTTAAAAATGTTAAGGACTAAACCAAAATTTTTGACGAAGTAGATAGGGATCACTACCTAGATAAGACAGGTAAAGGTTTTAGGATATGAATAAAAGAGGAATAATTTGTACAACCTGATTTGGAAATTTTAAATTAGTCCTAGATATTTAATTATAAAATAGTAGTAAAGTTGTGAAGATATCCCAGATTTATAATTGGGTTGTAAGTTAGGTTGCTCCAGTTGACTTAGAATGTGAACTTCTATGTTTTGATTTATTCGGAGCATTTTTTGTATAACTTCGATAAATTTTCCGATTCCAAAATATGTATAAAAGTGTGGTGTATGAACTAATAAGGAATGTGCCAAAAAGGGAAAGAGATATGTAAGGTATAGATATTCTTTTCTGTTTTACACTGTCTATTTTGTTAAAAATAAATAATTCCTTGCAATTTCAAACGAAGCAAAGATCTCGCTTTGGTTAATTTATGCAAAATTATAACGATGATCCTTTTTAGAAGGATAGCTTTGATAAATTAAAATGTGGAAAAGAATGTTCTAGTTTAGAAATTAATGATTAGAAATAAGACATATACACACACACGTATAACTGCGCTTAACCTATAAAAATAGAAATATATAAATAGTCTAATTTATGACTATATATGTATTAGTTAGTAATTAATGGATTAGGATTTATGGACATTAATTGCAAATTTAACCGTCAATAAATTTGTAATTAATGAAACAATTGAATGAGACCGATTAGGGAATTTAATATGACATTTATGGAGGAATTGAATGAGAAATTATTAGAGATGATCCAATTTTGAAAATAATGTTCAATTATTGAGGTTATGTTAACTAAAGTAATGAATATACCACATTTGTTAGAAACCATAAGGAAAATTAAGGAAGATGAAGAATTAATAAGAATGACATATTAAGAATGTTCATCTTAATTTAGTAAGGAGTATTATGGCCCCAACATCATAAACACCAGTTAATAATAAATGACAACTTCCAATCAAATTTTATTTTAGAGTTTTTGGAATTGTTATCGCTAGTTGCCTCTCTTGTGTTATGGGAAAAGCTTATGATATGGTATAAGATATGTTCGTGTTTTATCATTGGGTTGATTTTATGGATGGGATTAGACCGCTAGATAAATATATATATATGAAGGAACAACGCAAATAAGGAAATTTCATAAGGAAACTTAACTAGAGATAAACTGTAGGTAAGACTGGAAATTAATGAGAAAATTAGGTTAGTAACAAGGAATAAAGGATGCTTTAATCCCAAAAAATTTAGGATTGACCTAGTTTATTCCTAGTTACTAATTACTGTATTTCTAGTTACTAACCTAATTTTTTCATTAAATTCCAGTCTTATCTATACTTTATCGTTAGCTAAGTGTCCTTATGAAATTTCCTTATTTACGATGTACCTTTATATATATATTTATATAGCGACCTAATCTCATATATAAAATCAACCTAATGATAAAACAGGAACATATCTTATACCATATCATGCGCTTTTTTCATAACATAAGGGAGACAACCACCAATAACAATCCCAAAAACTCTAAAAGAAATTTATGCTAGAAGTTTTCATTTATCATTAACTGGTGTTAATGATGTTGGGACCCTGATACTCCTCATTAAATTAAGTTAAACTTTCTTAGTACGTCACTCCACTTAATTCCCCATCTTCCTTAATTTTCCTTTTTGGTTTCTAATAATAGTGGTCCATTCATTACTTTAGTTAATTAATGTGGTCCATTCAGTACTTCAAAAATAAAGACCATGGTCACCTCTTATAAATATCATACTATTAGTCAGCATGCTTTAGGTCAATCTACAAAAGCCAGAGATTTGGTGGCATTTGATATTAATAAAATATGCTTTGAAATAGATCAAATATATGTGAAAAATGTGTTTTATAATTGTCACATATGCCAACTAGTATTTCCGTTTTCACTTGTTAGGTTCTTATATTTTCTAAATTTATATGTTGAGATTATTTTATCTCTTTAGACGCGAAATAGTAGTTCAAAGTAAATAAAAATTGAAGAGCAACTATGTTCTAATGAAAATAAGTTCATTATTCTCTTTTGTGTGTATTTATATGTGTGTGTGATTATATCTACTAAACACTTGCTTAGCATCATCATAAAAGGCCAAGTAGATGTAAACCGAAAGGCAGTTAATGATTTTCAATTATACTAATAGAAAATTTACAACAAATTTCCATAATCTGTTGAAAATTCATTTGATCTTCTTAGATGTACATAAAAAACTTAAAACTTTTTTTCATTTGTCTAAAAAAGACCACCGTGATACTTTTCTGAGTAAACTGCATCAAGTAATTAAGAAAGTTAGCCGCCCACAAGAAAGGTTGTTGCTTCTTTTTCCCAGTCTAGCCAATAATTCGCTGATTGGTTTCCTTTTCGATATATATGGGAAAACTTGACCTCCACAAAGTGCTTCGATAGTTTTTGAATCTCTTGTAATATAGGCCAATTGGACATTTTAATCAGATTAAATCTTTGCAAGAAAGATATAACTATAGACGAATAACCTTATATCCATATTTTCCTCATGGAAGGGTAATGTTTTACCACTTCGTTTAGACAATAACCAGTCCACATAGTTCATCTTCTACCACACTTGCCTTAGCTACCATATATCACACCCAACTAGCAGCACAGAGCTATACTCATCATAGACAATGTAGCTACATCCTGCTTTATTGTTTGAAACTCTTCCATCGAAGTTAAAGTTTTATAATACCATGTTCGGGTAGAGTCCAACGCAGTGGTATTTGGTCTGCATCAACCCCATGCTTTGAAGGAGATGAAATCGGATCATCCGTGCAACTAGGATATCGATTACCATTGTGTTGTAGAAGCATTGGATGAAGAATGTAAGGATGGTACGAGGAAGAGCATAATAATGTGGTTGAGGCGGTGGTAGCAATGGTGGAAATGGTAGCAAGCAACAAAATCGTGGAGGATAGCACATATCAATAGGGAAATAAGCGACTTCTATGGTAAACATATGGGCAGTATAACTGCAAACAAGAATCAATTATACATATTGAGTAAAATCCAATATGTAATTTTATATTTTAGGTAACATATGAGATCTCGCATCATCCCACCTTAGAAGTTGATAATTGAAAGGAGAATAGTGTTTGTGTTTCTAGGAGGTTGAGAAAGGGATTTCTAATGAATTTAGTAGTTTGTAATAGGTGATTAATATATGTATTATCAATGATAATCATCTATGTATTTAACTAAAATAAAGAAAATATTAAAATTAGAATTCACAGATATAAAATTTATTATTTTGATTTTTTTATCATCTGAATAAAAGGCATCATTAAAAAAATTATA
The DNA here is from genome assembly GCA_030737815.1 of Allium fistulosum. Lineage (NCBI taxonomy): Eukaryota > Viridiplantae > Streptophyta > Magnoliopsida > Asparagales > Amaryllidaceae > Allium > Allium fistulosum. The sequence continues at coordinate 758,083,656 of CM060902.1, forward strand.
TTATTGGTTAATTGATGTTTTTTATAGGTGTTTATTTATGTATTTAAAAAGTATTAAAGTACTAAATTTAAAATTGATGAAAAATAAGAGCTTATCCTTTTGCCAAAAAATTATAATTTTTACACATTTCACAAATTATAATTATTTACTATTTTAAGAACATAAAAACCCAAAATGAAAACCATTTTTAATAAAAATCACTATTGTGAAAACATATTAAAAAAGATAGTTGAGATTTTCCTAGGACTGAATCTATTACTTTATATTATTGGCAGGCTAAATCTATTAGTCGTTCGGCCTCCCAAGTTGTTTCATTAAAACGATCGCCCTTACTTTAAATCAACTCTTAATTTTCTTTTCTTTTTCCTTAATATTACATCAGCCTTTCATTTCCAATTCTACATTTCACCATCAACATTCAAGCAAGAGCATATCGAAATTATCAAGTAAATTAATTTGGAATCATGTATCCAGATCATTATTAAATATTGAATTCTGAGTCCAGCTTTAAATTAGGGTTTAAGAATCCAAGACTGGAGTTTGGATCACTTTGAGCTTGCATGGTTAAAAAATGTTGTTTTACGTTTCAATTAAATTGTTGTAATGTGACCATTTCATTTAAATGACTAATATCAATTTTGCAGAAACAAGATGATAGATATATGTGCTTATGTTTTATTTCAATGCATGATGAAGAAGATTAAAGGTAAATGTACTAGTTAATATGTAAAGACCCCCACCTCTATACCAATACTATCCAAGAGTATTATGGAGTAATACTGTCAGATAATACGAGGAATGAGGTGACATGGTGTACACACATGAATATTCAATTTGGCCAACGTTGGTACGTATTAAAACATCGAATATAACTCACCAACAAACGCACACAATATCAACACAAAACAATAAACACGTGTGCCTCTAGGATAGAACAATACACAATATACAATAGATATTACAGATCATAGAGTCAATATCGCAGCGATAATATATAGTGTAAAATATACAACATATGTCCAATATACAGAATATCTAGTCTCCTCTATTCCTAGAAAATACAAGCCGATTTCATCGTCCCTGTACCTGAAATGTCTTAGACTGGCCCGAGAATTATATAAATAGTAAACGGGTCAGACTATATCTAAATCCATTGTTAATAAACATATAGATTATAGTATGTGCTGGATGTAAATATAATAATGTTATCTCAAACAATCCCAAATATCATACAATGTAGATAACCACAAAACCCAACATAAAAATATCATCACCCATATGTAAACTCATCAATCATAAATTATGAAACAACATCAAATGGGTGAATCATCCATATCCAGAAATCATTATCCAAATCCAGAAACCATCAATAAAGGAGATATCATCAAGTATAATCAGGCTAGCACAAGGCGTTGCCCAAGTATATCTCTCAATCTCAATAATAAAAGCATCATCATCAACACACAAAATAGGATAGGCTACCTATCAGTATAATAAAATATACGAGAGTCAACTATATTATGGACACCTATACAGATATAATCTCATCTCATTATATATAAATAAATCGGAATAAATCATGATGGGGAATGACTGTACGATAGGCATAAAGTCCCTAGTAGAGTCATACATACATCAATATGTAGGTCACTTAACCCTTGATTGCCTAACCCATATCTATACTTGAGTGAGGTGTATCAATAGAATATGCCAATCTACCACTCCATTAGAACCAGAATGATAGCCGTCTGTCCGCTCCAGGAGCCCAAGGTCACCTAACCGAATATGCTCCTATAGTCTTCAGTTACCTCGACGGACATTGTGACACATATCCACCAATGACTCGCCAACGCGTAGCCTCTTAGTCACAACCCTTCCTTGCCCTAATAGGTAACAGACTGCTGGCCTATGCGGCATAACAAAGAGGCTATAGGGCACCTACCATATGGGTCACCTAACCTAAATAATGTAATGTGGGGCACCAACTCCATGGATCACCTAACCTAAATCATGTGATGTGCTTCAAAAATAAAATTCAATATAGTGCCGTGGATTTGGGGCACGACCCCAAGATCAGGCTGCTAGGATGGATTCTAACCATGTGGTTCTCTCCAATCCAAATAAAAGGAGTACATCATGATAGTGGCATAAAATATCAATAAATACAAGGGCACCTACCCTCCTCGCACCTAGGAGCATCACCTCACGTAAGTACAATCTCATCATATTATTCCCCTCACATGAGTGCCATTTACTTATAATGTATAATGGAATAAATATCACAACAACGTCCCTACCATTGTGTGATACTCAAACATTTATTCACTTCTCATAAAATACACTCAAACTTCATATATTCTATATAATGAGTCCAAAGAATAACCGAAGAAATATTATCGAATGCCCTATCCCAAACACCGTTTATTCATATTTCTCATCACATAGAATAAAATCCTCACAAAATCATAATGAAGGGTGTCATCACTTTATCATATCAAACCACTAAACAAATCAACATCAATAGTGAATCATTCATGATATCGAAATCAATGTAAGAAAATGAGAAATTAGAAAATAAAGAAATCATACATAAAAATCTCACTTAAATTAAGAAATGAAATTATAATAAAGTTTAACAAAATATTTATTTAAACAATTAAATCAAAAATTCGAATATGTATATAAAGCATTCAAAATTACTTTATAAATCAAATGTGACGACCGCCCATGACCCCTGCACCGAATCTAGAGATAGTGCGCTGTAAAGTGTGCCAGGCGACCATGGACGATTGTCAAGGTAAGATTTTAAACAACAAAATCTATCGTATTACTCACAGCGTATGGACAAAATACAATAGAACATAAGTATAGTGAAGCTTTACAGAACAAAATGACATCATATAAAACTCCATAATAGTTGAATACAAGCATCCACATAGTTAATACATTCAGCCTCACTACATAACTCTCAGAGAATACAAAACAGCGGAATATCCAGTACATATAATAAGAAGATAATATGCAACCCTCCAGCTCGTCTTCGATATCAGCATCGTGAGAAGAGAACAGCACCTGTCACCTGCTACCTAGTCTGCCCGTCCCAAAATGGACGAACAGCCCAAGGCAATAAGAATTAAAACATAAAGCCTTGAGTCAGACAACAGTCTTAGTGAGCAGTAAATTAACTAACAACATACCAAGAGAGCATAAAGGAAAAAGGAATAGGAATACAACCCTCCCACTCCAACCTCATTCTACAGTGATAGCCCCCAGACACACACTAAGCAGAAGCAAACATAGCAGAGCATACAATTTAAAGTAAAGCTACTATCACTCGAGTCAAGGGCGATGTTTTCCAAGTACCAAGGCCTAAATCAGATAAGCACCCAGAAAATATCGCTCTTGAGTCCGAATGACGATACAACCAAACATCCATGACTCTGGCTATCACTGTTATCATTGCCTCGATATCACCGTTAATTGAATGACCGGCACATTCTTTCAGCCGTCCGTCAAGGGCTAATGGAAACCCCGGTTCTAGACATAACTCCCGCACGTCGTCGCAGCCCGTGCCTAGGACTATCGAATCTGCCCAGAGTACTCGACCATCAACAGTTGGCCGTTGGGACTATCGAATCTGCCCAAACGTACTCTTGCTTAGAGCATGCTAGAACCTTCAACAACGATGCTATCCAAGCCTCTTAGTCATCCTCCTCGACGACTATTCTCATATCCATTCATTATCCTCAACTCGAATCATATCACCGAGTTATCAACATGCTTGGAATGATCCCGTCTGGATTAGACCAAGTCTTCATCACATGATTGCCTCGCTTCATTACATCCTCGCAAAGCCTCATCTCATCATCACATCATCAAATCTATGCATAAGAGCTTCATCATCCCGCTACATATGCCACGAGCAGCTTTCCCAATTCAAGAGCCTTTCCCTTAGCTTTTGAATCATCTTCGATCTAAATCTAATCATCAATCATCTAGTTCATAACAAGCAATCAAATCAAACATCAATCCAAGCAATCAAGCATTCAAAAATGATCTAAGTAGACAATTATAACAATAATGGCATTTTCGTAATTAAAGAGTTGAAAGTCCAATAAGCATGAAAACATGGATTATATCTCTACAAACTTGATGAATGAACTTGCATAGGTTAACATATGATAAAATGGATGTAACATCATCATGAACAATGGATCTATATGGATCTACACTTAGGATGAAGAAAATGCATGGAAATCTCTATTTTAACACCAAATCGAGCCAACAATCCGATATACTCCTTTGGATCCGTGTGAGAGATAATCACCACTCACCAAATCACCTAAACAATCCAAAAGATAACAACTTCAGATCTGGACAGCGAAGAACTAAGCTAGACCCGACAAGATCTCACTTCAAACGAAGAAATCTCTCTTGAAAAGATGAAGATCTTCAATCTAAGCTCTTGAATCTTCAATCTTGATCTTCGATTTGGATGGATGGAAGCACTAGATTAGAGTGGAGAAAAGAAGTGAAGAAGTGTAGAAGTCGAGCTCTCAAAATGGCAGCACTTCGTCGCTTCAAAATCCAGATCCCAAAAAGTGAGAACAACCCCTCCTATTTATAGCTAAAACTGCCCTTAAGTCGTAACTCGGCTATCTCCTTAAGTCGGTGCCGACTTAACACTTAAGCCTCTGCCGACCTAGCAACCTCTGACTCAACACATGCGCATATACGAACCCTGTCTACGACTTAATGCGCACGCGCCTTATCTAGTTAGACGACTTACGACTTACTGCTATGCCGAGTTAACCAGCCTATACGACCTAACGACTTAACCATAAGACCGACCCAACGAAGCAGACTCATCATACTGCCGCAGAACCCAAGTCCTAAGTCGGTTGACGACTCAACAACTTAACACAGGAGACGACCTACCAACTCATAACTCAACACACACTGCCGACCTAACACTTAACACCCAAACACTTAGGTCGCTCACAACATGTCCTTAGGTCGTTGCCGACCTAACTCTACTCCAGAATACTTAGGCTGCCTACTATTCTTCCTTAGGTCGCCCTAACCTCTTAAGTCGGTCAACCCCACTTCCTTAACTCGGCAACGACTTAACAAATAATTTGTCAGATATGCTAACTACCAGGTCGCTCCAAAATACAAGTCTCCTTAGGTCGTCTACGACTTAACTGCTATACGACTTAAACAACTGCCGACTCAAAAACTCACTACTATCCTTAAGTCGGTTAATAATATAAGTCGGTCAACTTCTTAGATAGGCTACTCCCTTAAGTCGGTCACTCGACCTAAGCCACCCTATGACTTAACTTCCTTAACCCGGTTAATCCCTTAGGTCGTCCTAAACTATCAACCGACTTAAACCACTCCCCTATCTTCCTTAGGTCGTCGCCGACCTACCACTTAGTCATTAACCCGTCCAGACCTATTTCTTAACTCGTCCAAACTTCCTAAGTCGGCTACGACTTAAGACTTAAGAAAAATTCTGCTAAAACCTGAAATGACTTAACAACAATACAACCAAAGGTCAATCATTTTAGAATGTTTTGATCCGTAAAAATACGGGTCGTTACATTCTCTCCCCCTTAGGAATTTCGCCCCCGAAATTCCAAACAAACAAGGCAATCAAAGCTATTCTGTACGCCTATCATCCATAACAATCAATAGACCATGCATCCAATTCTAGCTTAGCGTACAGAATTCTAAGACTTAGAACAAGTTACAATTTCGTTAGATGACACGACACCTTAGGGCCATACCTTGAAGAGTTCAGGATGAGCTGCCTTCATCCTCTCTTCCACCTCCCACGTACAGTCGTTATCATCGTCACTCCATTGTATCTTGAGCAACTTAACTATCTTCCTCCTAAGCTGTTTCGTGTCGGTTTCAACAACACGAAGCGGCTTACGAGGTCTTCTATCGACTGGATCAACTTCTAAGTCTTCACAGCTATCAGCAGAAACCACCGTACTCGAGTCGTGCACATACTTCCGTAGATATGATACATGAAAAACATCGTGCACACTCGACATCTTCTCTGGTAACTCCAATCTGTAGGCGAGCTTTCCAATTCGCTCGATGATCGGGAATGGTCCAACAAATCTCGGAGTCAATTTTCCTTTCTTCCCGAATCGGATAACATTCTTCAGTGGAGAAATCTTCACAAAAACCATTTCACCTACGTCGAACTCCAAATCCTTACGACGTTTATCAGCATAACTCTTCTGACGATCTTGGGCTGCCTTCATTCGTTGCCGAATGATCTCTATACAATCTGAAGTCTGACGAATCATCTCTGGCCCAAGCATCAACTTTTCCCCAGTTTCCAACCAACATGTTGGAGAGTTACACGGTCTTCCATACAATGCCTCATATGGTGCCATACCAATACTTGACTGGTAACTGTTGTTGTACGCAAACTCCACCAAATGAAGGTGATCTTCCCATGATCCTCCGAAGTCCAAAACACATGCTCTAAGAAGATCTTCCAAAACTCGGTTGACTCTCTCGGTCTGACCATCTGTTTGAGGGTGATAAGCTGTACTCAAACACAACTCGGTTCCCAAAACTTCCTGGAAGCTCTTCCAAAATCCACTAGTGAACAACGGGTCTCGATCGCTCACTATACTTTTCGGAATACCATGGAATCGAACTACCCACTTAACATACAACTCAGCCAACTTTGATGCAGTCCTAGTCGATCGAACAGGAATGAATCGTGCACTCTTAGTCAGACGATCCACAACGACCCAAATCCCTTCATTTCCCGTTCTGGTTCTAGGCAATCCATCAATAAAATCCATCGACACTTGTTCCCACTTCCATGTAGGAACTTCTAAGGGCTGAAGCAATCCACTTGGCTTCTTCTGTTCAGCCTTTACCAACTGACAGTTCATACACTTGGAAATGAAATCTCCAACATCCTTCTTCATGCCTTCCCAGTAGTAGGTTCTCTTCATATCCCGATACATCTTATTTCCACCTGGATGAATTGTCAGCTTCGAGTGATGACTTTCCTTCAGAACTTCACTCCTCAATTCATCTATATCGGGAACAACTAGTCGTCCTTGCTTCCGAAGCCAACCCTCTCGATCGACCTCGAATCCTTTATCCTTTTCTGGATCCAATCCAGATTCCAATTCACGGATAATCTTGACAAGCTTATCATCTCGCTTTTGGCCCTTGCCAATCCTTTCCACAAGAGAAGGTCTTATCGATAAGTTTGCCAACATTTCAGGTTCTAGTTCGCATCTAGGCCTGAAGTCAAATCCAGCTAAATACTCAAGACTCTTCCATTCAGAAAACATGGCTCCCAATCCTGCATGTCTTCGACTTAACGCATCTGCCACTGCGTTACCTTTTCCCGGAGTATAAGCTATACCAAAATCATATGATGCCAAAAACTCTAGCCAACGTTGCTGCCGAAGATTCAAATCCTTTTGGGAGAAAAGATACTTCAACGACTTGTGATCCGTAAACAACTCAAATCGAACTCCCAACAAATAATGCCTCCACATCTTCAGAGCAAATACAATCGCCGCTAACTCCAAATCATGAGTCGGGTAATTCCTTTCATGCGGCTTTAGTTGTCGACTGGCATACGCAACAACTTTATCCTTCTGCATCAACACTGCTCCAAGTCCAGTACCACATGCGTCGGTGTAAACCACCATCTCATCATTCCCACTAGGAATAGTTAAAACAGGAGCACTCGTCAGTCGCTCTTTCAGGATTCCGAAAGCTTGCTCACACTTAGCATCCCAACTGAACACTTGGTTCTTCTTCGTTAATCCTGTTAACGGTGCAGCTACCTTGGAGAAGTCTTTGATAAACCGTCGATAATATCCTGCTAATCCAAGAAAACTTCTCACATCTGATGCATTCTTAGGTCTAACCCAATCCTGGATTGCTGCCACCTTAGCGGGATCAACCGCTATTCCATTTCCAGAAATCACATGGCCTAAGAACCTCACTTCACTCTTCCAGAAGTGACACTTCGAAAACTTAGCCTTCAGCTGATGTTTCCGTAAGATCTCCAAAACAATACGCAAGTGCGTCTTGTGCTCTTCTTCCGTTCTGGAATAAATCAGAATATCATCCACGAACACAAGTACGAACTTGTTCAACTGATCTCTGAACACTCTATTCATAAGATCCACAAAATATGCTGGCGCGTTAGTCAATCCAAACGGCATTACCAGCCACTCAAAGAAACCGGATGGTGTCCTAAAAGCAGTCTTCGGCACACTATCCTTAGCTACTCTCAACTGGTGAAATCCCGTTGCCAAATCCATCTGAGAAAACACCTTAGCCTCGTGAAGCTGATCAAACAAGTCATCTATTCTCGGCAATGGATACTTGTTCTTCTTAGTCACCTTATTCAGCTCACGATAATCCACACACAATCTCAATGACCCATCTGCCTTGGTTGCAAACACAACTGGTGCACCCCACTCGGACACACTACGCCGAATGAATCCTTTCTGCAAAAGATCATCAACTTGCACCCTCAACTCCTGCTGTTCCCTAGGCGCCATCCGCCTAAGAGGCATCACAACAGGTCTGGCTCCTTCAACTAGATCTATACGAAACTCGATCTCTCTATGCGGCGGCAACCCTTTGACTTCGTCAAAGACATCCTCGAATCCATTTGCGATTGGCACTAAAGACAGTCCATCCCGTGGAACAACTAGCGAATACATGAAGCTCATGAAGACGCCTTCCTCATGCTTACATCGTATCACAATCTTTCGCCCTTCCACATTCCCGACTGTCACCTCCAGCCTCTCACAATCAACCTTAGCCGCATACTTCCTAAGCCAGTCCATACCCAAAATAATTCCGAACCCCGCAAAGTTCAGAACAAAACAATCACAAACAAAAGAGCAACCATGACTCGATACATCTAGACCACGGCATAACATACACAAACAAGACGAACCCCCAACTGGATTAGTCACAACCAATGGCCTATCAACAATATCCGGTTCCAAACCTAACCGGCCTACTAGTTCATTACAAACAAACGAATGCGATGCTCCAGTATCAAACAAAACTCTAACTGGAATACCACATAGGAAAAGAGTACCTTGAACAACCACACTCTTTCCCTTTTCTTCAGCAGTAGGAGCTTTCGAAGACGACGGAACAGCCCCCAAAGCATAGGCTTGCACAATCTGCCTGTCCCTCCTCGGTTCTGGACAATTCTTCCTGAAATGCCCCGGCTTGTCACAGTTGTGACACTTCATCGGTGCCTTTGGATTCTTACAATCCTTCGAGAAATGGCCCTTCTGCTGACAGTTGTAGCAAGTCACCTCGCCTTTCGGCTTCTTCTGGCCATCCTTACCCTTCTGCTGCTGCTGCTTCCTCTTCTGGTTTCCACCCTGCTGTGGTTTAGATTCTCCCTTGGTAACAGCAACAACAGGTCCTTCCTTAGGAAACAGACTCTCATGCCTAAGAGCTTTCTCCACAAGCTTCTCAAATGAATCGTCCAAATGATCCACCAACTGCCTCCCAAGATAACTATCCAAGCCGGTCACGAACTTCTCATTCTTCTGATAAGAAGATTCAATATATGACCGGGCATACTTGGACAAAGCTTCGAACTCAGAAACATACTCAAGAACTGATCTTCCACCTTGCTTGAGCTCCACAAACCTCTTGAACAGAACAGACTTCTGAGCTGTAGAAATGAACTTAGCTTCAAATCTGACTTGGAATTGCTCCCAAGTAATCTCTTCTTCCGGAGTAGTGATGGTAATAGAGTTCCACCAATCAGAGGCTCTCCCTTGAAGCTGCCTCGATGCCAACTTCCTCTTAGTTGCATCATCAATTCCCAAATCACCAAAGATCCTTCTACAAGCATCTATCCACCTCTGGACCTCAATGGTAGATTCTGTTCCCAAGAAAACCTTCCCTCCAAGAGCAGTATAATCCTTGCACAACTTAGCAAAATCCACTGGTTTCGGAGCTTGGACTTGAACTCCAACATCTACTGCTGCCCCCGGAACTGGTATCCTTCTCATGATCGAAGTCATCATAGCTTCGAACATGGCTGCATAATCAGCAGTCTCTTCAGTAGCACGGCCTTCCCTAGCAGCTGGTCTCCCTCTTCGACTCATTCTCAATATCTATAAAAAGGAATGATTAGAACATCTAGAGAAACAACTGCATGAAGGACTCAACTCTACTAAGTTACTATATTATATATAGTATTCATCCATCAAAATACAATTACGTCTCTCATACGTAGTTATGACGGCGAGCGTTGGGTAAAATCGATTAACCAATGCTCTGATACCAAATGTGACGACCGCCCATGACCCCTGCACCGAATCTAGAGATAGTGCGCTGTAAAGTGTGCCAGGCGACCATGGACGATTGTCAAGGTAAGATTTTAAACAACAAAATCTATCGTATTACTCACAGCGTATGGACAAAATACAATAGAACATAAGTATAGTGAAGCTTTACAGAACAAAGTGACATCATATAAAACTCCATAATAGTTGAATACAAGCATCCACATAGTTAATACATTCAGCCTCACTACATAACTCTCAGAGAATACAAAACAGCGGAATATCCAGTACATATAATAAGAAGATAATATGCAACCCTCCAGCTCGTCTTCGATATCAGCATCGTGAGAAGAGAACAACACCTGTCACCTGCTACCTAGTCTGCCCGTCCCAAAATGGACGAACAGCCCAAGGCAATAAGAATTAAAACATAAAGCCTTGAGTCAGACAACAGTCTTAGTGAGCAGTAAATTAACTAACAACATACCAAGAGAGCATAAAGGAAAAAGGAATAGGAATACAACCCTCCCACTCCAACCTCATTCTACAGTGATAGCCCCCAGACACACACTAAGCAGAAGCAAACATAGCAGAGCATACAATTTAAAGTAAAGCTACTATCACTCGAGTCAAGGGCGATGTTTTCCAAGTACCAAGGCCTAAATCAGATAAGCACCCAGAAAATATCGCTCTTGAGTCCGAATGACGATACAACCAAACATCCATGACTCTGGCTATCACTGTTATCTTTGCCTCGATATCACCGTTAATTGAATGACCGGCACATTCTTTCAGCCGTCCGTCAAGGGCTAATGGAAACCCCGGTTCTAGACATAACTCCCGCACGTCGTCGCAGCCCGTGCCTAGGACTATCGAATCTGCCCAGAGTACTCGACCATCAACAGTTGGCCGTTGGGACTATCGAATCTGCCCAAACGTACTCTTGCTTAGAGCATGCTAGAACCTTCAACAACGATGCTATCCAAGCCTCTTAGTCATCCTCCTCGACGACTATTCTCATATCCATTCATTATCCTCAACTCGAATCATATCACCGAGTTATCAACATGCTTGGAATGATCCCGTCTGGATTAGACCAAGTCTTCATCACATGATTGCCTCGCTTCATTACATCCTCGCAAAGCCTCATCTCATCATCACATCATCAAATCTATGCATAAGAGCTTCATCATCCCGCTACATATGCCACGAGCAGCTTTCCCAATTCAAGAGCCTTTCCCTTAGCTTTTGAATCATCTTCGATCTAAATCTAATCATCAATCATCTAGTTCATAACAAGCAATCAAATCAAACATCAATCCAAGCAATCAAGCATTCAAAAATGATCTAAGTAGACAATTATAACAATAATGGCATTTTCGTAATTAAAGAGTTGAAAGTCCAATAAGCATGAAAACATGGATTATATCTCTACAAACTTGATGAATGAACTTGCATAGGTTAACATATGATAAAATGGATGTAACATCATCATGAACAATGGATCTATATGGATCTACACTTAGGATGAAGAAAATGCATGGAAATCTCTATTTTAACACCAAATCGAGCCAACAATCCGATATACTCCTTTGGATCCGTGTGAGAGATAATCACCACTCACCAAATCACCTAAACAATCCAAAAGATAACAACTTCAGATCTGGACAGCGAAGAACTAAGCTAGACCCGACAAGATCTCACTTCAAACGAAGAAATCTCTCTTGAAAAGATGAAGATCTTCAATCTAAGCTCTTGAATCTTCAATCTTGATCTTCGATTTGGATGGATGGAAGCACTAGATTAGAGTGGAGAAAAGAAGTGAAGAAGTGTAGAAGTCGAGCTCTCAAAATGGCAGCACTTCGTCGCTTCAAAATCCAGATCCCAAAAAGTGAGAACAACCCCTCCTATTTATAGCTGAAACTGCCCTTAAGTCGTAACTCGGCTATCTCCTTAAGTCGGTGCCGACTTAACACTTAAGCCTCTGCCGACCTAGCAACCTTCGACTCAACACATGCGCATATACGAACCCTGTCTACGACTTAATGCGCACGCGCCTTATCTAGTTAGACGACTTACGACTTACTGCTATGCCGAGTTAACCAGCCTATACGACCTAACGACTTAACCATAAGACCGACCCAACGAAGCAGACTCATCATACTGCCGCAGAACCCAAGTCCTAAGTCGGTTGACGACTCAACAACTTAACACAGGAGACGACCTACCAACTCATAACTCAACACACACTGCCGACCTAACACTTAACACCCAAACACTTAGGTCGCTCACAACATGTCCTTAGGTCGTTGCCGACCTAACTCTACTCCAGAATACTTAGGCTGCCTACTATTCTTCCTTAGGTCGCCCTAACCTCTTAAGTCGGTCAACCCCACTTCCTTAACTCGGCAACGACTTAACAAATAATTTGTCAGATATGCTAACTACCAGGTCGCTCCAAAATACAAGTCTCCTTAGGTCGTCTACGACTTAACTGCTATACGACTTAAACAACTGCCGACTCAAAAACTCACTACTATCCTTAAGTCGGTTAATAATATAAGTCGGTCAACTTCTTAGATAGGCTACTCCCTTAAGTCGGTCACTCGACCTAAGCCACCCTATGACTTAACTTCCTTAACCCGGTTAATCCCTTAGGTCGTCCTAAACTATCAACCGACTTAAACCACTCCCCTATCTTCCTTAGGTCGTCGCCGACCTACCACTTAGTCATTAACCCGTCCAGACCTATTTCTTAACTCGTCCAAACTTCCTAAGTCGGCTACGACTTAAGACTTAAGAAAAATTCTGCTAAAACCTGAAATGACTTAACAACAATACAACCAAAGGTCAATCATTTTAGAATGTTTTGATCCGTAAAAATACGGGTCGTTACATCAAATATCATTTATAAAAATCTTCGTACAATTTTCTATAATTAATTATATATTTTTCTTATAATAATACAGATATATAAAGTTTATTATGTAATATTAAAGTATTCGTATGACTAGGGTGATTATGAAAAGTCAGAAAGTAAATAGGACCATTGGTTCAACATGATCATTTTCGACACTATAAGAAAAAACCAATATTACAACGTTTAAAATATGTCTTCTATACCCATTGGCTATGTTTTACTATACATTGTCTATTCAAGAGTTGCGAACAAAAGAGGTCATGCATCACATGTAAGAAACATTGTAAAAAATGTTGTGTATGATATTTTTACAATGGTTTTCTACTATTGTATTATACGAATTCCAATAGGCTTTTGACAATTGTAAACAGTTTCAAATCATTGTATATGGATCTTAACAACTATCTCCTTACATTGTTAAAGTGATTATTTATTTTTAATTTTAACACCTATTATTCAAAAGGATTACGATAATGATTCTTAACAATACAATTTATATATAAAACTCATTTTCATTTATCATAACATTATTTACTATATCAAAGTACAAAGAACAACAAATTAGCAATTAATAATAAATTTAATGAATGTTTGACAAATGTAGATAACTATAATTTTATACATACAAACCAAAAGAAATAATATAGTTTTAAAAACCATGGACTGATCAGCTCAACTCCTTGTATTTTTGTTATGAAACAATGCCCTTCAGTTCATTTCTTCAAAAGTGTTACTCTTCAGCTTTAGTCTCCTTTCCCTCCTCCTTTGCTTTCTTTACAAACACTAATACACCAGGCTCAATTATTGTCAACATATTCATCCTAGTATTTATTTTGTGGAACAATGATCACCACCTAATTTTTTCAAAGTGTTTCTCTTTAGCTTGTCTCCTTTCCCATTCTTTAAGAACATTGACACACCAGGCTCAATTATTGTCAGCATATTAATCTGATTATTATGATTTCAGTCGTTGAATGCATAAAAATATTTCCATTAATATCTACAATAAAGATATTCATGATGCATTGAATTCTAACAACAACAAAGAGGTAATCAAATAAAAGATGACCAATAGAATAATGTATTCTAATAGTTCTTAGCAATCATGCTAATTTCATATTACCATACCTCACTAATGGAAGAAAGCTGCCAAAAAAGAATTTTATTGCACTCTATCAACTAGACATTTTCATTTTGCACAAATGTATCGTAACCCATATAACTAAACAAGAAAGAGATTTTGAAAAGAAGTCCGGTAAGTATTTAAAACTATATTACAACAATAAATTTAGAAAAAATACTTATACCATGTTCAAGTGTATATATCTTGCAAATACATTAATTCATACAAAGAAATTGTAATAACCCTGTATTTTTTGTTAATTAAATAAATTAAATAATGATTTAAATTGGAGAATTTAATCATTACTTTGGATTTTGCGTTCTTTTATAAAAGAAAATTTGATTTTGAATGATTTATTCTAAATCCTTTTGAAATATGGAAATGTTAGTATTTTAAGGTGCTAATAATCACTTGTAATTATTATTAAGATTTTAATTAATTACGCTGAAGTCTAAATTTATAGAAAATTTGGAAAATAAAAATATGGTTGAATATCTTGGAATTTGATAAATAAATTATTTTGTAACAAAGAGTAGAGATTTTACTCAATCACTGTCAAAAAGAAAGGAGAAATAAGTATTAGAAATTACAACTATTCTTAGATGGGCCTAAGAGAAAACCCATATCCATACTTAATCAAATATGAGAAATTTGCTTACTCATTTTCTCACTTTCATTATCCTGTACGTTTCTTTTTCTCTTTTCTGGATACAAAAGAAAAACTAGGTTTTGTTTTCTCCTTCTAATTTGATCACATCTCCCAAGACTTAAAATATAAGTAATATCGAAGACATCAAGTGCTTTGTTCTAGGGCTTCTTAAGGTGGAAATCAAGTTAGATTTGAATGTAAATTGCCGAGCTAAACATAGGAGTACAAAGGTGAGTAACCCTCAGACAATCTATCTCTAAATCCAGGTGTTTGATTACTATGTTGAGTTCAGTTTTAATTTTATTTAATGGATTTGTTATTCATTGAAAACCCTAATTGCTGTCTAGTAAAATCTATCACCCAGTCATATTTAAATGGAATTTTTTTTCTTGAAATCATGGTTAAATGCTTTGTTGTCTGCTGCTTTTTATGCATGCTTGTACGTAGTGTAAATATGGGTTTAATATTGGGAGCATTTGGCGGAACTAGTAAATTCGATCGAATAGCATCTCCTGGAGCCGAGAATGCTCCAGGAAATAGCGCCACCGTTTCACCGGTGGGCGAATTCCTAGAGCATGCTCGGCTCCAGGAAGTCATTCTACTGAGAAATTGTTTCATAGTTTGCATGCTTTCCTTACTTTTGGCCAGGTGATTGATTTCCGAACAAAGACTGCATGATATATATATTACAATTTTAGTTATTCAACTGTTAATATTGAACCTGGATAAATACTCGGTGTATTACCATGTTAAACCTAGTGAATTCTTTTGTTATCATCACCTTGTTTTGTGGTTTGGTCAGGATTTTGCTTTACTTTGTTTTGAGGATTTTTTGGGTTATTTACCTTCTGAGTTCTAAGTTTGGATATTCAAATTTAATAAATTTAATTGGTTTAAGTTTTTGAGATTATTTACTGTGTATATATATATATATATATTAACAAGGAATTTACAAAAGAGAGTTTATTATAACATATAGATTTCAAACTTGTTTCTATTAATCTAATCGCTTACAAATGATTTTACCAAATAGTCATATATATATAGTATTACTAGTATAAATGGATATGGATTGCGAAATATGGATTTGGAAATATAAAACTGAGTTGATTCTTAACTAATGTTAGAGTAAATATATGGTTTGGGTTATGAGTAATCATGGTTTATTACCTAAATATCTTGTATGGAATTTTGAGACAACTATGTATATACAAGTGCATTTTTAGATTAATTCAGATTTACGGATATTTTATCAAATAGTGAATATAATCTTTATAAAGTTAAATAATAAATGAGTTTAATGAATTATAAATTGAGAGGTTCAAAAGAATGCTATAAATAAAGTATTTTTGAAATCATTTCATATATGGGAAAAATTATTTTTTTCAAACCCTAAACTATTATTGGAATTTATGCCCTTGGGCATTTCCATACAACTTTTGGATTTTTATGTAAAAATGTTTTGAGAATCTCAATTCTATAATATGGGAAGTACTAATAATCGACTTAGTTTTATTATTTGGTTTTAAATGCTTCCAACTAACACTTCATCGAATATGGTATAACTCATTGAATAGAATGTTTGAGTGGGATTTTATAACGACCCGCTATTTTGGACCATTCGCATCCGTACATGTCGAACTTGAATGATTCAAAATACCGAATTGTAAATTTAAATTTGGCAAAACTGAACATAAACAGTAAATAAAATAATCACAGACACAGAGTAATAATTTGCAGCGGAAATAAAAGATAGTAGTTCATGAAGCTACTATGTACATATAAGAGTTAAATAAGGTACAACAGATGTCTCGAATACAATAATCGAATACAATGTCAGAATACATCACTAGAATCAACTGAATATCTGAAAGCTGGATAGATAGCTGGATCTCCAAGCGAAGCTCCAACTCCAAAGGTGAGTCTCGAATACTGGTACACTCAGTCTGACCCGAGCGTAAAGCAAAACACAAAACACTCGAGTCAGGATTAATATTCTTATATCAATAAATCCAACTCAAGTGAAATAGCAATTGAAATACAAGTAACTCAAAGGATGTTTGGAATAACCATCCTCTAAGGATCCGTTAAACTATCTACTATGTAGTAGGGTACGATAAGTAGATAATGCCTATCAGTAATATAAAGTATCAAAATAGTGTTAAGGCGTTACCATTATCCCCCTTAACACATTTTATATAAGCGTTATAGTCTATACAGCACTGTAAACTCCACCGTAAACTAGTGGGCTATCAAGGAGTACTCCATAGGTATAACACAAAACAAATCGTAGTGGTCGCGTATACAGGGATACAAGTATGACAAGGCACATGAGGTAATACCCAAGGTAGTGAAACTACCGTTTGCCTGATCCGGACTGGTGAGAACGCATCGCCGTAGCGATCGCAACACCGCAAAACAAAACTCCCAAATCAAGGGTGCACCAATCGACAACAAGTAATGAGTAGTTTCGAAGAAGTGTGTTCGCTCGAGGTAGCTAGCCCCCATTTGGCCCGACACGGCTCCTGTTTTAGTCATTTCCAATTTGACACAAGTGTCAAGGCTATCCATTATCGTTCTCTTTCTTCAATCATCACGTACATCATTCCAACCACTTCATTCTGGATCACACTCCGCGTATAGTTATTAAAGTGGTTTTCGGTTTAAACAGTGAGTATGTCCCTAACCAATTCCGGTCTCTTTAATAACTTTCGTGATTATTACACCGATTGGTCGTTTATATAATTCAAAACCAAATCAATTACAATTTCAATTAGAATTTGTAAACCAACATTTCATTTCTCTTTCGAAACCAATTTCCAATAATTTACGTTTCAAAACATCCAAATTACCATTTCAAGATCTTATAATTCAATTTCAATTTCCTTTAAAACAATTCAAATATTGATTCAAGTTCGTATATAAGATTCATTCCGAAATCATTTAAATTTATTTAATTTAACATTTAAATCAATTTAAATTCATTTATCAATTTCATTCAATATTCATTAAGTAAATTTGTCATTCAAAACAATTTCTATTAAATTTCCAATTCATTAAATCCATTATTTAAATTCAACTTCCTTATTTCAAAACTTACAATTTGAATTAAATTAAATTCATCAAATCAAATTCTTTAAATTTCAAGTCTTACATTAATTTCAATAAATCACATTTTATTTCTTGATAAAGAAATTCAATTTCACATATTTACTTACTTAAATGATTTTCCAAACTTAATTAATAAAGAAACTCAATTTCAATTATTTATGAAGTAAAATTCACTTATTCAAAAATTCAATTTAATTTAATCATTAAATAATTCAATCTTATTTAATTATTAAATAATTCAAAACTTAATTATTAAATAATTTCAAAGTTTAATTATTAAATAATTTCAAAGTTGAATAATTTCAAACTTAATTTTTATTTCAAACTTAATTATTAAATCATTTCAAACTTAATTCAATCATTTCTTAAATTAAACATCGTTCTTTCATCAATTACATTGTTAATATTCTGTTTCAGATTATTAAATATTAACATTTTCCTTTCAATAAAAATTCAAATTTTCAACTTCATTTCAAAACCATATTATTTATTCAAATAAAATCTTCGTTTTATTTTTAAATCAAATTATTGACCAATTGGGTTTTTATTTAATTCTCTATCTTAGGTCAAGGTTTAATTTGGGTATTTATCATTTCAACCCGATTCCAATTCAATTCAAAATCAAAGCATAGCAAAGGGAACTTGCAGTGTGATAACTGGGATGGTGTCAAAGTAAATAAACAAGCAATAACAACAACCAATATCAATCCAATAATCAATTCAAATAATCCCGAAATAATCGTATTAATTCACATTGTTGTTTGTGCAAATTAATATAATTATTTCTAGAATCTACACTATCATTTCATGTAGATTAAAGATTATTACACTTCATTATTCTATGGTTCTTCACTTGTCATTCGATTTCAATTTTAACACTACAACAATTAATCCAATATACGTTCAATGGTTCAAAGTGTAATTATCACTATTTTACATGTCAATTAATTTAATCATTAAAAGGGGTTATATTCAACTAATCAAATTGAACATATATGTCGATTCAAATTTTAATTATCCTACGTCAAATTTACTTGCATAATATTTATCACTTTATACATTACAATTTAACATCCAATATAAACAACAAACCAATCAATCAATCAAACTGTATTATCATCGCATAAATAATTACAGAAAATGGTGTCAGATGTCATGGGTGAATAGGTATAGGTAATAGCATATATAACAGTGTAAACAACTAACAGCAGTATATTTCAATTGTCGTTTCAATTGAAATCAAATTTAATAAATAAAAGAACGTTAATCGTGAGTGATTGCTCACCTTTCGAGGCTAGAGAGATGAACGAGAGTGAATCGAGTTACGGAACACAAGCACGACTTCAAAAGTAAAGCTGGATGACACGAATTCGACGAACAGATCTGATAAGTAAGAATTGACGAAATCAAATCAGAAATGGATCAATATGGCCAAATGGTACAAGTGAACAAATATAAAATTTTATGTAACATATATAAAATCACATTCTAATTTCAAACGTATATTCAATTTAATGTATATGTATCAAAAATCAATTTTTTTTTGTTTCGGTTTAAAACATATATATAAAAATCAACATACGTATATAATACAATTTGAAATAACTAATTATAAAAATCAACAGTATATATGTCACTAACATATAAATTATATATATACCATACATCATATAACTTAATCGTAGCCAGCAAATCTAAATATATACATATACAAACAAAACAAATTAAAATATATAATTACAGTATAAGTATGCAATTAAGCAATATACTCTAAAACTATATATATTATATATGTATGCAGACCTTCCGTATAACTTAACTATTTTATAAACCAACCTTCACACAACTCTATGTATACCAATATATATACGTACTATACATATATTAAATATGCAGGCCTCATAAATACTTACAACAAAATATTTATAGTATAACATATATGCTACTCTTCAAAACTGTTCAACATAACAAAAAAATAATAGCGTTCGAAACCCATGTTGTACGAATCAATATCCATATAGCAGCTAACATAAAATTCGAGAAATATACATATATTTAATTCAACTATGCAGACGTAGGTAACTTTTATAACTAAATTATGCAGACATATTACAGGCAATATATATTTATAGTATATACACGCAGACTTTATAGATATATATTATATTTAAACAATACTTAATAACAATTATTACCCCTTAAAAATTTCCATAATATATTCACACGCATCAAATCCCAGACATATATATATATAGAAGTCCGACAAAATATACATATATAAACCTTTATAACATAATATACTTTTAAATATAACTGTATATATGTAACAACAGCAACTCCACTACCAATTTTACTTTATAATATACGAAACAATTTGTTTTATTTTTTCTCAGTTACACCTCATGTATATGTATATATACCCACATGAACAAGCTTTACACAACTTCAAAGCTAGTAGACTAACCGATGGCTGTAAATGTAACTGTTATATATATATCTAATATATTATAATATCTAAATCCATACATATATATGCAGCATGAATTTTATACTCAATTTGTATCATATTTGAACCATATACAAAGCAAGTATACCTTTATATAGAATAAAAATAAACGTATATATATAACTTTATAATATACACAACTATTTTACATAACATACTGTAAGAATTTGTATAAAAAAATTTCTGGAAAACAAAGTTTTAGAACCATAGTATATATTCTAACATATAATATATATACCTTTGCCACACTTCCTTTGCAAGGCAGAACAGGGAGGATGGGAGAAGTGGTTGAGGCGTTAAAGGGTAGGGAGGAAGATGAATCGCAAGCAAGCTGGAGGGAAGACAGTGAACTCGAGAATAGGGAGAGGAGTTGAGGAGGTGCGGTTCGACTTGCCAGTGGGTGATGGGGTTGTCCACGCGATTGTGGAAATGAGCTAAGCAGAGGCTGTGGGGTTCGAGCTCGGGTTGGCTATTGCTATGGAGGTTGCAGGCGGGTTGGTGGCAGGTCTGGTGGGTGAAGTTTTCCGTGGTGAGGTGGAGGAGGTTGCCGATTTGCTTGGGGAAAGGAGAGCAAGTATACGCGAGAGAAGAAGCAGCGGCAATGGTAGAAATCGATAGGTGGAAAGAATAAGAACAGAGAGAGGTTTCAACAAGGAAGGAGGAGAGGCATAATAAATATTATTGTTTTTTTCGTGTAAACTCGTTTCAATCGAAACGGATAGAAATGAAGAGGCTAAAATAAATGAGCACACTAGTCATAAATTTCTTTCTTTTTCAAAATGAATGGTGCAACCGAAAAATAAAAATAAAATATGAAGCAACAATTTCGAAACGATGGACGTGCGAAAGTCCTGTGCCGAATTTAATAAAATTACTTACTCGGCTGATTGAATTATATGTTAAGTAATTGAAAGGACAAAGAATTGAAGGGTTTAAATACGTAGCCGATACGGAATCGTTATATCAACCCGGCAGCGAACCGGACTTCAAAGTACCGAAGTGAATATACCACAGAGATCGGCATGATGAAATGATCAAAATGGCATACAGATATTGGTGGTACGATCACCCGATCAAAAATCGATATCGGTACCGAAATGCTGCTAATCTGTCAGAAATAAGGTGAACGGAGCAATAGAAGTCAAAATTTGAAGAAACAAAATATGACGTCTCACTCAGAAGATGATTTAGAATTTTTCTATGTAAAAATATTTAGGTTTCGAAAACATTTATTTTCATCGCTTTTTAACTGATTAAATTGAAGTAAATTTGCGCACGAAATAAACTTTCATATTTTCGGATGAAAATTTACCAGTTGTTATGTTTAACTAGACGCATTACAAATATCAAATTTATATTTCAAAATTTTATCGTTTAAAATTTCGCAAAATTTCAATTAATAACGTTATTAAAACCAGTTAAATTTACGGGTCGTTACACTCTCCCCCACTCAAAACTTTTCGTCCTCGAAAAGGGATGAAGTAGGAGAATAGAAACAACCAGAAAGAAAACAGATTTGTAATACAAAATAACAATTAATTTAAACCATATAAATTCAAATTTAAATTAATTTATATTCAATAATTGATTTAATCCATTTGATTTCACCAAAATCGATCCCAATTATTTCTAAATTCATTATCTTATTATCCAATTATCTTAAATTTACAATTTCTAAAACCATGAATTTGAATAGTCTTTTATTATAATCATATTTTTTTCAGCAATTTAAATTCTTCTTTATTCCAAATTATTGTTAAATTTATTCTACTTAATATATCTAATCACATATACTTAACCCATATTAATTTAAACCATAAAAGTTCCGATTTAAATTAATTTATATTTACTAATTGCTTTTAAATTCATGGTATTTTCATAGGTTGATCAAATTTCAATTTGTTAATTCTTTCAGAACAAAATTTATCATATTTATCTCATTCAACTAACTTATTATTCTATCATCTTTATTAGCATTTTTTTATAATTAAAATCTAAGCGCATAACATTTATTATAAACACTCAAATTTTATTTATAAAATTATTTTATATTGTATATTATCCAATTACATTTTACTTCTGAATAATTTAGGTAAGTTATAGTGAAATGAAATTTAGTACTATACAAATAAAATTTTCAAATTCAATTATTTCAAGTTTAAATACTTATTCAAAATTTAGCTTTATTTCAATTGAAAACATCTTTTAACATGATTTTTTTAGAATTAAATTTTTGTTTAATTTCAAACCCTTTAGAAATAATTACGTATATACTATATATATTAAATCAAATTTAATTTAAAATAATATTCCCATATATATATATAAATCAAGTCATACTTAAGAAATTCAAATCAAAATATTTTTCCAAAACAAAACAGTAGCAAAGCTACAAAATGGTTTCTCCACTTCGAAACTCGTAAATGAATGTCGATGATGCGGCCGCCATCACCGAGATTATTTTCCAGCGACAAAGAGAAGAGCACTGATTTAAACTTAAATTATTTGGAATGATTCTTTTTTGAAGATATTTAAATACTCTACACTTTAAAACTTTCAAATCAAAGTTTGAAACCACCAAATATTAAATTCTCAAATTTAGTTTAAATCTATTTAAATTTAAAATCAATTTTAACCCATTTTTATAAATTCATTTATTTATATTATCTAATAGTCAATGGTTTATGAAATAATAAATGAAAATTAAATATTATCATTTCGGACAACAACTCATTAACAATTTAATTTCAGAAAAATTTATACTTGTATATATAATATAATCATTCAAAATTTTATTTTGTTTACCAAATTTGAAAACGATATTGTGTCGGTTTGCTCTGTTAAAGTGTTTTGGAAATCCTATCGATAGCGTTGATCAGACGAACCGATCGAAAACCCAAATCAACATCAACAACTCAAACAACACAGTATATATTAAAACATTTATATATTAGTTTACAAATACATTTCTTTGCTCGACGATACAGGAATGAATTTTCGAAATAAGGATAGGGTTTCAAATTTTTGGTGGACTCAAATCAAAGAGAAATCTGATTCGAAGATAAGTTCGAAACAAAATAAGATGATTTAAATAACAAATAGGAAGATGGATAAGTTTATATAAATCACGGGCAACCTTAACTAGGTCGACCATGACTTCAAGAATAAGATCAATGTAGAATTCCAAGGCAAATCTACATTCGATCTCAAGAAATAGAATTCAGGTGTAGCAGGAGATAGATAGCATCGTAAACCGAGGATATAGAAATCTCTGGTAAATCAATGCCTATTGTAAAGGAGTTTCACTCCTTTACAAATCAATTTGAGATTGGCGAGATCGCCGACTCATTATAAAGACCATTCGAAGTGGAGTTATGGGATGCTCCAGAATCGAAAGAAGACGAATAGTGAGGGACACGAATGAATTTTGGAATCGTAGGGAACGTTCCAAAATTCAATGGAATCAAGTCAAATAGGAAGAGATTCAAACTCGAATGAAAGTGAATCTGTAAATACATTTACCCTATATGTTAAGTTCTGCCTAGAGCTACCAAAGCTCTGATACCAACTGTAACGACCCGCTATTTTGGACCATTCGCATCCGCACATGTCGAACTTGAATGATTCAAAATACCGAATTGTTAATTTAAATTTGGCAAAACTGAACATATACAGTAAATAAAATAATCATAGATCACAGACACAGAGTAATAATTTGCAGCGGAAATAAAAGATAGTAGTTCATGAAGCTACTATATACATATCAGAGTTAAATAAGGTACAACAGATGTCTCGAATACAATAATCGAATACAATGTCAGAATACATCACTAGAATCAACTGAATATCTGAAAGCTGGATAGATAGCTGGATCTCCAAGCGAAGCTCCAACTCCAAAGGTGAGTCTCGAATACTGGTACACTCAGTCTGACCCGAGCGTAAAGCAAAACACAAAACACTCGAGTCAGGATTAATATTCTTATATCAATAAATCCAACTCAAGTGAAATAGCAATTGAAATACAAGTAACTCAAAGGATGTTTGGAATAACCATCCACTAAGGATCCGTTAAACTATCTACTATGTAGTAGGGTACGATAAGTAGATAATGCCTATCAGTAATATAAAGTATCAAAATAGTGTTAAGGCGTTACCATTATCCCCCTTAACACATTTTATATAAGCGTTATAGTCTATACAACACTGTAAACTCCACCGTAAACTAGTGGGCTATCAGGGAGTACTTCATAGGTATAACACAAAACAAATCGTAGTGGTCGCGTATACAGGGATACAAGTATGACAAGGCACATGAGGCAATACCCAAGGTAATGAAACTACCGTTTGCCTGATCCGGACTGGTGAGAACGCATCGCCGCAGCGATCGCAACACCGCGAAACAACACTCCCAAATCAAGGGTGCACCAATCGACAACAAGTAATGAGTAGTTTCGAAGAAGTGTGTTCGCTCGAGGTAGCTAGCCCCCATTTGGCCCGGCACGGCTCCTGTTTTAGTCATTTCCAATTTGACACAAGTGTCAAGGCTATCCATTATCGTTCTCTTTCTTCAGTCATCACGTACATCATTCCAACCACTTCATTATGGATCACACTCCGCGTATAGTTATTAAAGTGGTTTTCGATTTAAACAGTGAGTATGTCCCTAACCGATTCCGGTCTCTTTAATAACTTTCGTGATTATTACACCGATTGGTCGTTTATATAATTCAAAACCAAATCAATTACAATTTCAATTAGAATTTGTAAACCAACATTTCATTTCTCTTTCGAAACCAATTTCCAATAATTTACGTTTCAAAACATCCAAATTACCATTTCAAGATCTTATAATTCAATTTCAATTTCCTTTAAAACAATTCAAATATTGATTCAAGTTCGTATATAAGAGTCATTCCGAAATCATTTAAATTTATTTAATTTAACATTTAAATCAATTTAAATTCATTTATCAATTTCATTCAATATTCATTAAGTAAATTTGTCATTCGAAACAATTTCTATTCAATTTCCAATTCATTAAATCCATTATTTAAATTCAACTTCCTTATTTCAAAACTTACAATTTGAATTAAATTAAATTCATCAAATCAAATTCTTTAAATTTCAAGTCTTACATTAATTTCAATAAATCACATTTTATTTCTTGATAAAGAAATTCAATTTCACTTATTTACTTACTTAAATGATTTTCCAAACTTAATTAATAAAGAAACTCAATTTCAATTATTTACGAAGTAAAATTCACTTATTCAAAAATTCAATTTAATTTAATAATTAAATAATTCAATCTTATTTAATTATTAAATAATTCAAAACTTAATTATTAAATAATTTCAAAGTTTAATTATTAAATAATTTCAAAGTTTAATAATTTCAAACTTAATTTTTATTTCAAACTTAATTATTAAATCATTTCAAACTTAATTCAATCATTTCTTAAAATAAACATCGTTCTTTCATCAATTACATTGTTAATATTCTGTTTCAGATTATTAAATATTAACATTTTCCTTTCAATAAAAATTCAAATTTTCAACTTCATTTCAAAACCATATTATTTATTCAAATAAAATCTTCGTTTTATTTTTAAATCAAATTATTGACCAATCGGGTTTTTATTTAATTCTCTATCTTAGGTCAAGGTTTAATTTGGGTATTTATCATTTCAACCCGATTCCAATTCAATTCAAAATCAAAGCATATCAAAGGGAACTTGCAGTGTGATAACTGGGATGGTGTCAAAGTAAATAAACAAGCAATAACAACAACCAATATCAATCCAATAATCAATTCAAATAATCCCAAAATAATCGTATTAATTCACATTGTTGTTTGTGCAAATTAATATAATTATTTCTAGAATCTACACTATCATTTCATGTAGATTAAAGATTATTATACTTCATTATTCTATGGTTCTTCACTTGTCATTCGATTTCAATTTTAACACTACAACAATTAATCCAATATACGTTCAATGGTTCAAAGTGTAATTATCACTATTTTACATGTCAATTAATTTAATCATTAAAAGGGGTCATATTCAACTAATCAAATTGAACATATATGTCGATTCAAATTTTAATTATCCTACGTCAAATTTACTTGCATAATATTTATCACTTTATACATTACAATTTAACATCCAATATAAACAACAAACCAATCAATCAATCAAACTGTATTATCATCGCATAAATAATTACAGAAAATGGTGTCAGATGTCAAGGTTGAACAGGTACAGGTAATAGCATATATAACAGTGTAAACAACTAACAGCAGTATATTTCAATTGTCGTTTCAATTGAAATCAAATTTAATAAATAAAAGAACGTTAATCGTGAGTGATTGCTCACCTTTCGAGGCTAGAGAGATGAACGAGAGTGAATCGAGTTACGGAACACAAGCACGACTTCAAAAGTAAAGCTAGATGACACGAATTCGACGAACAGATCTGATAAGTAAGAATTGACGAAATCAAATCAGAAATGGATCAATATGGCCAAATGGTACAAGTGAACAAATATAAAATTTTATGTAACATATATAAAATCACATTCTAATTTCAAACGTATATTCAATTTAATGTATATGTATCAAAATCAATTTTTTTTTGTTTCGGTTTAAAACATATATATAAAAATCAACATACGTATATAATACAATTTGAAATAACTAATTATAAAAATCAACAGTATATATGTCACTAACATATAAATTATATATATATACCATACATCATATAACTTAATCGTAGCCAGCAAATCTAAATATATACATATACAAACAAAACAAATTAAAATATATAATTACAGTATAAGTATGCAATTAAGCAATATACTCTAAAACTATATATATTATATATGTATGCAGACCTTCCGTATAACTTAACTATTTTATAAACCAACCTTCACACAACTCTATGTATACCAATATATATACGTACTATACATATATTAAATATGCAGGCCTCATAAATACTTACAACAAAATATTTATAGTATAACATATATGCTACTCTTCAAAACTGTTCAACATAACAAAAAAATAATAGCGTTCGAAACCCATGTTGTACGAATCAATATCCATATAGCAGCTAACATAAAATTCGAGAAATATACATATATTTAATTCAACTATGCAGACGTAGGTAACTTTTATAACTAAATTATGCAGACATATTACAGGCAATATATATTTATAGTATATACACGCAGACTTTATAGATATATATTATATTTAAACAATACTTAATAACAATTATTACCCCTTAAAAATTTCCATAATATATTCACACGCATCAAATCCCAGACATATATATATATATATAGAAGTCCGACAAAATATACATATATAAACCTTTATAACATAATATACTTTTAAATATAACTGTATATATGTAACAACAGCAACTCCACTACCAATTTTACTTTATAATATACGAAACAATTTGTTTTATTTTTTCTCAGTTACACCTCATGTATATGTATATATACCCACATGAACAAGCTTTACACAACTTCAAAGCTAGTAGACTAACCGATGGCTGTAAATGTAACTGTTATATATATATCTAATATATTATAATATCTAAATCCATACATATATATGCAGCATGAATTTTATACTCAATTTGTATCATATTTGAACCATATACAAAGCAAGTATACCTTTATATAGAATAAAAATAAACGTATATATATAACTTTATAATATACACAACTATTTTACATAACATACTGTAAGAATTTGTATAAAAAAATTTCTGGAAAACAAAGTTTTAGAACCATAGTATATATTCTAACATATAATATATATACCTTTGCCACACTTCCTTTGCAAGGCAGAACAGGGAGGATGGGAGAAGTGGCTGAGGCGTTAAAGGGTAGGGAGGAAGATGAATCGCAAGCAAGCTGGAGGGAAGACAGTGAACTCGAGAAGAGGGAGAGGAGTTGAGGAGGTGCGGTTCGACTTGCCAGTGGGTGATGGGGTTGTCCACGCGATTGTGGAAATGAGCTAAGCAGAGGCTGTGGGGTTCGAGCTCGGGTTGGCTATTGCTATGGAGGTTGCAGGCGGGTTGGTGGCAGGTCTGGTGGGTGAAGTTTTCCGTGGTGAGGTGGAGGAGGTTGCCGATTTGCTTGGGGAAAGGAGAGCAAGTATACGCGAGAGAAGAAGCAGCGGCAATGGTAGAAATCGATAGGTGGAAAGAATAAGAACAGAGAGAGGTTTCAACAAGGAAGGAGGAGAGGCATAATAAATATTATTGTTTTTTTCGTGTAAACTCGTTTCAATCGAAACGGATAGAAATGAAGAGGCTAAAATAAATGAGCACACTAGTCATAAATTTCTTTCTTTTTCAAAATGAATGGTGCAACCGAAAAATAAAAATAAAATATGAAGCAACAATTTCGAAACGATGGATGTGCGAAAGTCCTGTGCCGAATTTAATAAAATTACTTACTCGGCTGATTGAATTATATGTTAAGTAATTGAAAGGACAAAGAATTGAAGGGTTTAAATACGTAGCTGATACGGAATCGTTATATCAACCCGGCAGCGAACCGGACTTCAAAGTACCGAAGTGAATATACCACAGAGATCGGCACGATGAAATGATCAAAAGGGCATACAGATATTGGTGGTACGATCACCCGATCAAAAATCGATATCGGTACCGAAATGCTGCTAATCTGTTAGAAATAAGGTGAACGGAGCAATAGAAGTCAAAATTTGAAGAAACAAAATATGACGTCTCACTTAGAAGATATTTAGAATTTTTCTATGTAAAAATATTTAGGTTCCGAAAACATTTATTTTCATCGCTTTTTAACTGATTAAATTGAAGTAAATTTGCACCCGAAATAAACTTTCATATTTTCGGATGAAAATTTACCAGTTGTTATGTTTAACTAGACGCATTACAAATATCAAATTTATATTTCAAAATTTTATCGTTTAAAATTTTGCAAAATTTCAATTAATAACGTTATTAAAACCAGTTAAATTTACGGGTCGTTACAGATTTACTAAATCTTTAGTGAATACTTGAATTTCACCAGGTACTATTGGATGCTTTGGTTAAATTCTTGCGATCTCTTTTAAGGAAGTCATTAACACTTTCGGGTTGTATTCTCTTTTGGTGTTTGGTAGGGCCGATAGATCCTCATGAAAATATAGTTCAGGTTTTCTAGTGGTATCCATAATGAGTGGGATTTACTAGCTTCTAGTAAATACTTGAATTTCACCAAGCGTTATGGGACATTTTGGTTAAGTTCTAGTGATTACTGAAAGTGATAGTATTTAGCACTTTAGAGTATATTTCCTTTTGGTGTTCGGCCGAGGGTCGATAGATCCTTAAGAGGTATACTAATGGATTTTTGTATGATCATCTTGATCAGTGTAAGTTATAAATACATATAGGTAAATATATAATAATAATGAACAATCTAAGGAATCTGAGTCATGATTTTTATGATCGTCTTGATCGGTATGAACGTTCCTTGAGATCGGCTGTGATTCTATTTCATGGCATAGACGACCTTTGGTATCAGATCGGTATGGATAATACCATAATTGTTTGGTTGTTTGCTACAATATAAGTACAATCATTGTGATTAGTATGAATGATCATTATGATTGGTATGGATTAGGATTATCTTGGATTTTGGAAGTTGGAATCTGTGATTATTCTGTGTTCATGATTTAATTACTCTATGTGTTGTAGATTAATTATTTTTGTGTCTTGTGATGGATTCCGAGTTAGATTATTTCAATGATTTGTTTATGTGTGTATGTATATATGTATGTATATGTATATATCTGACCTCTGTGTTTGATATAATGATATATATATATATCTTAGTCTTATATCTTGTTCTCATCTTTTGAATATTTAGAGATAGTCTGACCCGTTTATTTTATAATACTCGAGTTAGGCCGAGACTTTTCAGGTTATAGGACAGGTTGACCTTTGGATGGTTGTGCTAGCAAAGAGATAAACCAATTTTGACTTTTAGTTTATCTCATTTAGGATTTTGTGTTTGTTATGAAGTGTATATTCGAGTTAGAGATTTATACCAGATGTATATTATATGAGTCTAGTTTTATAGTTGATAGACTCTCAATTTGTATATGTATATGACGTTTATTATTCCACTGTGATCTATGACTATTGTTCATATGATATACTATTTTGATTCTTAGAAATCGGTGTGTTTATTACTTTGAACTGAGACTGTACACGTCAAATTTTATTCTAGAGATTTAATAAAGTGGTAAGTAGAATGTTTTAGTGTTAGTTTAAAGATATATTCACATTTGGTCGCCTTTAATAAGCCGTATTCTCCATATTATTGGAAGACATTATTTATAATGTTCTCTAATAATACGGGCATAGCGGTAGGATCGTTGTAGTTGATATTAGAGCTGAGTCAAAACATTATAGAATATAATATCATAGATCTAAGGCATAGTGAGACTTAGAGTCCTGTCCCTTGGGGTGTGTGGTAGATAGTTAATTAATTGTCTATATAGGGATAGGAATATAAAATGGTTATGGGAATAATCATTGGGGATGTGTTTGTGAAATTTTTTGATTACTTTACAAATTATTTTTATAAAATGATTTCAAAGGTTAAGTGTTTTTTAGTAGTGTTCTGATCCATTAGTGATCAGAGTTGCGCAACGAAAACTGATAGATTGTTTCTGCTGAATATAGTAATTAGTTGTTTGAATTTTTGTTTGATTGGATGATGCATGAATGAACGATTGGTTGCATTATTGAATTGCTAGTAGTAGATTTTTATTTGTATGAGAATTTAAATATTTTAAATTTTGGAATTCTATTATGCTAAATGCACATTGAGTGTTTTATGAATTCTAGTCGAGACATGGGATGCCAAGGTGTCAATATTGATTCCTAAATGCTTTGACGATATAGTCAGACATGGTAATTTTGAGTTATATATATTAGGTATTATTAATAACTGTGAGTGGGTTATAAATAATATTTAAGAAGGAAATAGAGTGTTAAATAAATTGAATGTTAATTTAAAAATAGGGTAAATGTTTTGGAAAATATAATTATATGCATATGTGATAAATTAGGAAGTAAAAAAGATATTTTGTGAAAAGTATGTGTACATGTATATACAATTATGATAAATATTAAAAGTATGTATTTTGGATATAACTAATATTATGAAAGGAATTATTTTAAGTTATATAGTTATTTGGAAAGAATATATTAATTTGAGTTTTGATAATAATATTTAGTAAATGATTTGGCATAGAATATTATTATTTGTGAAAATAAAATCTTTCATGCAAAGATATTTTGGAAAATAAATTAAGCATAAAATTTGTTTGTATGTATATATGTGTTTAAAAAAAATTTGGTGGTTTAGAAAATTATAATGAGACTATGAAAATGCATTATATATACTGTTTTAAATATCATATGCAACCACCAAGCATTAGCAATGGCAAAGATCAGTGGCGAGGCAATGTCGACTTCGCGATCAACATCGTAGCCATTTGACAAAGCGATTTGCTATAAATAGGTGGCGAGCAAAGTTATTATATTATTTGATATATTTAATTATGTGCACTCATTTATGATATATATACTACAATGAATGGTGTGTGATAATTTCGATTTTGTGTGTGCATCATTTTATGATTTAGACGGATGTTAAGTTTTGTAATTTAATTGGAATTGGAATTTTATAATTTGATGATTTAGGTTTTATAATTGAAAATGTAAATGTAAATATTAGAAAGGGTTATCTGGAAGTACTAGTTAAAATTTTAAAATTTGAAATTAAAAATAGTTGTGTGGACTTATTTTCCAATTAGAAAATAAGGAAGGAGAATATATTAATTTTTATAAATTAAAGTGTAAATTAAAACAATGTTTTATTTTTGCGGTAATGATTAAATTTAAAGAAGGAACTTTTGAATACACATGTTTTTATTTTAGACATTCTCTGAATCAAAATACGAGGATGCAATTTATTTAAGAGGGGAGGTCTATAGCAACCCTATTTTTTTTGTTAATTGAATAAATTAAAATAAAGATTTAAATTGGAGAATTTAAACCATCGGTTTGGATTTCGTGTTCTTTTATAAAAGAAAATTTGATTTATAATGATTTATTCTATATCCTTGTGAAATTTGGAAATGTTAGTGTTTTAAGGTGCTAATAATGACTTGTAATTATTATTGAGATTTTAATTAATTGTGGTCAAGTATAAATTTATAGAAAATTTGGAAAATAAAAATATGGTTAAATATCTTAGAATTTGATAAATAAATTTAATCTATAATAAAGAATATAGATTTTACTCAATCTTTGTCAAAAAGAAAGGAGAAAAAGGTATTAGAAATTACAATTATATGGGCCTAAGAGAAAACCCATATCCATAATTAATCAAATATGAGAAAACTGCTTACTCATTTTCTCACTTTCATTATCCTATACATTTATTTTTCTCTTTTTTGAATACAAAAGAAAAACTAGGTTTTGTTTTCTCCTCCTAATTTGATCACATCTCCTAAGACTTAAAATACAAGTAATATCAGAGAAATCAAGTGCTTTGTTGTAGGGCTTCTTAAGGTGGAAATCAAGTAAGATTTGAATGTAAATTGCTGAGCTAAACATAGGAGTACAAAGGTGAGTAACCCTCACACAATCTATCTCTAAATCCATGTGATTGATTACTATGTTGAGTTTAGTTTTAATTTTATTTAATGGATTTGTTATTCATTGAAAACCCTAATTGCCGTCTAGTAAAATCTATCACCCAGTCATATTTAAATGCAAATATTTTTCTTGAAATCATGGTTAAATGCTTTATTGGTTGCTGCTTTTTATGCATGCTTGTATGTGGTGTATGTCAAGACCCAAAAGTCGACCTTCGAAAATCGGCACCCGTACTTCCCTTGTACTCAAAATGCCGTAGATTCAAATGCCGAATCTGGTTCTCGGGAGCTTATAACACAGTTAAGTAAATAACACAGCGGAATAAAAAAAGAATACATTGATATACAATATCTGATACAACAGAGTGATACAATGAATATCAATATACATCAGAGATGATACAACAAATATAGCAGCGGAAAAGAAAACGATAACAACAGCAGCGGAACAATATCAATAGAAGTGATAACTCCAAAATGATCTTCAGACAAGAATGAATCCACAACTCCAAGATAAGCAACTCCGATGAATGAACTGGCTCCAGATAATCTACTAAACCTGAATATCTGAAAAGAAACCCAACTCTAGACTGCTCGTGTGGAAAATTATGAGCACCCAGAGTTTAGGAAGGGAACAATAAACTCCGGATCAGTCATGGGACTGGTGTGAGCAACAAAAACAGTTTATCTTTAAAACAAATAGCAGAGATTTTTAAAGTCAATTCGCAATGCTTTTTGGAAAATGAAACTACCAAAAGACCTCCCACCACACACACAATGCAAACGCAGAATTGGAGGAGATTTCTTCTTATGATAGTCAAAGATGCTTACTACGCAAAATCAAATCATTTTTTGATATTATTATTAGTGCATAGTGTAGAAAACATTTCGAAAGTATAATATTAATCTTAGCCAACATACGACCAGTATCGTATGTCTACTATAGCTACCATCTAAACAGTGGTGACCACCGTACGTAAATGGCAGGTTCTACAACTAAAACCGTACACGGTTCGTATTGGAAGATGGATTTCCAACAAATGGTCAGGCTAAGGAACTTCCTATCCACGATGGGTACGTCCCTGGAATAGACGACCCGAGAACCTAACCGGATCTCTGCCAACACAAGGCCGGGTTACCTCTGCAAAAATAGGTAACTACTGACACGCGTATGCCATCCCCCGATCGTCACCGATCTTCCCGAGGATCCCCGATTTCCAACAACCACAAAGTAATAAATTTGCAGCAACCACAGAGGTAAATTATCTGGGCTCCATACCATGATACCACCTTTATCCAGAAGGAATGACATACACTAAGGGGCGCTACTCCCTAGAACCTTGCCGCATCCTTCCTGTTTTGACCATTTCCGGGGTGTGAGGCTCGACGAAGTCTCGTCCACAAAGCTACGCTTTCTACAAAGCCATGCTTCGGGTCAAACAAATGATCAACCTATGATCACAAAGATATAAGATCAAACAAATGATCATATCACAAATGATCAAACACTGATCATCACACAGCAACACTCAGCATGCCACATTACCAAATTGGGATATATCGCTGATAAATTTCAACTACATAACCTCTGAGCTCGTACGTCTCAGAGAAGGGTGTTAAGCTAAGAGAATAAATTCTCCGCCACCAAACAGAAATGTATTTGAAAGAAATCGGCTTTATATCTCAAAGTGTAATGTCAGACATGTATCCATATAAGTCTGTTCCGGGTTCGAACAGAACCGAAGGCACTTCTCACGAAGCCCTTGCAATTCCGGATAACTCTCAATCACGTCCGGACTTCCCGTCACAAAAGAGTGATATAAATCTCTATACCGGCGCGACTCAGTGTAGAGGCATTCGACAGGTTGTCCTTTCATTTTCGAAAAATATCCGGTCTTCAACACCGGTCTTCAAATGCGATCCATATACGACGTATCACTATTCGGAATGAGTTATACCACCCAAAGGTCCTTTCCCGGCTAACCCGAATAGTGAGCGAAATATTTAAAAACATACGGATATTGGGATTTCAATTAAGTCACAACTTAAACCCAAACTTTCTTTTCAAATGGTTTAACAAATTACCATTTTAATCTTTTTAAACAAAAAGATTCAATTCATAAAGTTCACTTAATTTCACAAAGATTCATTCACAGATTTTCCAAATCGATTTCCATTTCAATTTGATTAATTCGTTAAATCTTTAAATCAAAGATTTAACTCATAGCTTTCAAAACAATTTCATTTCGAATGGGTTAAACAAATCATCATTTTAAATCTGTTAAAAATAGACAGATTTAATTCATAGCTTTCAAAAAGAATTCATTCATAACTTGGAAAAAACATTTTTTCAATTCGATCTTGAAATTCCTTTAATTTAAACTGGAATTTCTTTTCTTATCTAAAAGCTTTTATCATTCGAAAACAACAGTTTTCAATTTGGAAATCTGATTCATTCATACGAGTTGAAATCCTTGGTTTAAATTCAAATTCCCAAATTAATACTTTAAAATGGTTTAATTCATACAAACACATTTATATCATCTTTTATCCCTAGTTTCCAAATCATAGATTTAATTTCAAACTTGAATTCAAATTTAAATCTAATTATTTAAATTTTCAAAACTCGATTAAGTTATTCAAAATAACTTTTATCTTTGAAATTCTATTTCAAAAGCTTTTCACTTTAAACCCCAAATTTCTAATTTCAAAATCAATTGAAATTAAAATTTCAATTTCAAAAACATCAAATTTAAATTATCTGTGACTTAATCGATTTCCACGTGAAATCCATATTTGTGTGTGTAAAAGTGTAGTCCAGGGGTTTAACACAATAGTGCAACATCATGCAATCATCACAGATCAGAATACAGAAATATAGTTGATAAGCGATATAGACTATAACGCTTATCGCTCATTCACAGATCACAGATATATATCACAGATAAGTAAATTACAGTACAGATCACACACAATCAGAATATATCACATAGCATCACAGATCAGGAAATATCAAAAATTCCATCATCCAATCAAATCCAAATATTCATAAGTAAGATCAGTTAATTATCAAATTAATTCAAATCAGATTTATTACTTATGAATAAACTACAAATCTTGGTTAATTAATCATTAATTAATTATAAACCATTTTAATTAATTAACCTTCAATCATTTATTACTTAAGCTTTAATTAATTAATTATCCTCAAATTAATTACCTTAATTTATAAATCATATTAATTAATTAACCTTAAACCAATTACATAATCAATTAACCCCTTAATTGATTTCATTAAGTAATTAACAATTTACAATTGATTTTCTTAATTAATAAATCTGATTAATTATCAAATTAAATCACATTTATTTAATTACTTAATAATTTCTAGTTAATTACCATTTAATTAATTATTCTTAATTAATTAAAATAAGTGATTATTCTTAATCACTTATCAACTTTAACCATTAATTAATTTCTTTAATTAAGCAATTATCTTTTAAGTAATTAATTACTTTTAATTACTTCACTAAATACTTATGCTTCATCAATTACATTAAGTAATTATACTTATCACAATTTCTTTCCAATTTCACTTTAAATTTAAGACTTAAAAGTGAATACCAACTTAACTTTAACAACATTTAAAACACATTTTTTTTAAAACAATTAACCTTTAATCTTACTTTTAAATTCCTCAAAGTATACTTTCAATTAGTTAACCAACTTAAATTTAAAACTTTGAAACTTGTATTAAGAACTTAACTCAAATCGTTAATCATTTTATTAAGTTTACAGTATCTAAGACTTGTTTGACAAACAAACTGCTTCACTTGCTTTATTAATACAGCAGTTTGAAAAAAAAAAAGCACCCGAGAATCTCATACCTTATCTCGAGTATCACTTCGGGTTACCCACTCAAACCACCCGAGACGTTCATCTGTGCTTTCCCCACCTTCTTCTTCTCCTACTTTTTTTTCTCCAGTTGTTAAGATTTGAAACTAAAAAAAAACAAAGCAGCAGGTTCCACACTCACGCTCGAACTCGACCTCAACCCGAAGCAACCATCTCAAAAACTCGAGCACGACTCGAGACACAAACCATCAACGTGTCTGACACCGGAGCTATGCCGTACACGTGCACGACAACACGCGAGGCTCTGGTGAACTTCCACCCACTCAGGCAAGTCGCAATCCATCTCTAAATTCGAATCAAAAATTCGAATTGCCTTACAAAAATCGAATTCGAGAATTTAGCCTACAGCTCGAAAAGTTGTAACTAACCTCTTCGACAAAACGTCACGCCGCCGCCGCTCCAGCCACCTGCAGCACCCAAACCTGGAAACTCGCCGTTCAACCAACCTCGGCCACCAGAATTTCTACAACTCCGGCAATCTACTCGTCGTCCTCCCCTCTACTATCTCCAAAAGGTATGTCGAACTCGATGCATCCCATAGGACGAACGAATCAAAAGTCTTCGACCTTTCCAAAACTAGGGTTAAAGACATTAAACATTCGCTACCACATCCACGATGAACTGGACCACCACCCACTATTTTTCCCATGGCCTCTGATCACTCCTCCATCTTCTGAAGGAAACTCAGCCTCGCCGATCAACGAGATCGACCGTGACGACCCAAAGTACATGATTCGTGCAAACCCAAACTGATCTTAATCCCTCGCTCTAAAAATTAAAATTTCTGCTTTAAAAATCATATTTTTCAATAAGAATTCAAGTTGTATACCTGAATTTGTAAATCATGAAGTTCGAAATTTGGCTTATTTAAAGTTAACTCTAACTTCTTGATTTCCAGAGAAGATTGAAAGTTGTTTTTAACTTATATAAATTTTAAAACTTAGCTTATATTTTAACAAACAAAGTTTGTTTAAACACTTAAACCTAACAGAGATCAGAGAGAGAGAAGTTGAAATTCTTAAACTAAGTTTTAAGATCTGGAATGAATGAACAAAAGCAAGCTTTGTTCTGTTTCCAGACATGCAGAGGAATATATTCATTTTTGTAAATGCAACCATATTTCACAGCTTTACTTCAACATAAATCACTACATCCATTTTATGGATCAGATCAAAGAAGTTGCTCACCTTATTTTCCAGAAAAGAAGAACAGAGCTGCTGTGTTGAAACAGTTTTGAAAAATGCAAGTTGAAGCCTTCTCTTTGATTCTTAAATCTCTGGCTTGAATGAATTCGTATTGTAGTTTGTTTAAATTGTAGATGATATTAACTTCAGTTTCTTTGCTTAGTTTTGATGGAACTAGCTGAAATGAAGGGGAAGGCTGGCGTATAAAAATGTGAAGTTTACAGATAGTATTACATTGTATAGGTTGATATAATTTTATTTGTACAATGCCAGAGATATTTTTCTTCAATTGGAGGCTGAAATCACATTTCATGCAACTCGAACAGATTTTGTTTGCTAAAGGAAATGAGAGCATTAAATGTTGTTGTACTTTATGTTTTTAATTTACACATATTTTATATTTTTACTTGCCTTGAGTCTTCACTTACAAGCTACAACATATTACATGTTTACTTTGTATTTGATTCTTTTAGTTTTTAGGTCTGCATGCATTCGAACCATCAATTTTTATATTAATGCAAGCTTTGTATTAGGCTGGAAAGTCTTCATTCCTTAGTGCTATGTTTTCTTGTTTTCCATTTAAATTGTGATTTGAAAGTTATTTTCCAATATTTCACTTTGATCGATAAATTATACAATTTTTTATTCAAAAATTAATTTAAATTATCAATTTAAATTAAATAAAATCTAGGGTCGTTACAGTGTAAATATGGGTTTAATATTGGGAGAATTCGGTGGAACTAGCAAATTCAATCGAATAGCATCTCCTGGAGCCGAGAACGCTCCAGGAAATAGCGCCACTGTTCCACCGGTGGGCGAATTCCTGGAGCATGCTCGGCTCTAGGAAGTCATTCTACTAAGATATTGTTTCATAGTTTGCATGCTTTCCTTACTTTTGGCCAAGTGATTGATTTTCGAACAAAGATTACATGATATATTTATTACAATTTTAGTTATTCAACTGTTAATATTGAACCTGGATAAATACTCGGTGTATTACCTTGTTAAACCTAGTGAATTCTTTTGTTATCATCACCTTGTTTTGTGGTTTGGTCGGGATTTTGCTTTACTTTGTTTTGAGTATTTTTTGGGTTATTTATCTTTTGAGTTCTAAGATTGGATATCCTAATTTAATAAATTCAACTGTTTTAAGTTTTTGAGTTTATTTACTGTATAAACACACACATACACACACACATATATATATATTAAATAGGAATTTATATAAGAGAGTTTATTATAATATATAGATTTCAAACTTGTTTCTAAATTAATCTAATTGCTTTTATAAACGATTTTAACAAATAGTTATACATATATTAAGTATTACTAGTATAAATGGATATAGAATGTGAAATATGGATTTGGAAATATAAAATTGAGTTGATTCTAAACTAATTTTAGAGTACCTATAAAGTTTGGGTTATGAGTAATCATGGTTTATTACTAAATATCTTGTATGAAATTTTGAGAGAACTATGTATATACAAGTGCATTTTTAGAATAATTCGGATTTACGGAATATTTTATCAAATAGTGAATATAATCTTATAAAGTTAAATAATAAATAATTTTAATGAATTATAAATTGAGAGGTTTGAAAGAATGTTATAAATAAAGTATTTTGGAAATCATTTCATGTATGGGAAAATTTATATTTTTCAAACCATAAACTATTATTGGAATTTATGCCTTAGGCATTTACGTGCAACTTTGGATTTTTAAGTAAAAATGTTTTGAGAACCTTAATTCTATAATATGGGGAGTACTAATAATCGACTTAGTGCTATTGATTTGTTTAAATTTTTTCCAGTAACGATTCATCGAATATGGTATAAGTCATTGAATAGAATATTTGAGCGGGATTTACTAACCCTTTAGTGAACACTTGAATGTCATCGGGTAGTATGGGATTATTTGATTAAATTCTTGTGATCGCTTTTAAGGAAGTAATTAATACTTTAGGGTTGTATTCTCTTTTGGTGTTTGGTGGGGTCGATAAATCCTTAACAGAATATAGTTTAGGTTTTCGAGTGGTATCCATAACGAGCGAGATTTACTAGTTTCTAGTAAATACTTGAATTTCACTAAGCATTGTGGGACGTTTTGGTTAAGTTCTAGTGATTACTAAAAGTGATAGTATTTAGCACTTTAGCATATATTTCCTTTTTGTGTCCGGCAGGGGCCGATAGATCCTTAAGGGGTATACTCATGGATTTCTGTATGATCATCTTAATCAGTATGATTTATAAATACATATAGGTAAATATATAATAATAATGAATAATTTAGAAATTTTGAGTCATGGTTGCTACGATCATCTTGATTGGTATGGACAATCCTTAAGATCGGTTGTGATTCTGTTTCATGGTATGGACGATCTTTGGTATCAAATCAGTATGGATGATACCATAATTGTTTGGTTGTTTGCTATGGTATGAGTACAATCATTCTGATTGGTATGGACGATCATTATGATTGGTATAGATTAGGATTATCTTGGATTCTGGAAGCTGGACTCTGTGACTATTATGTGTTCGTGATTTAATTATTCTATGTGTTGTGGATTAAATATTTCTATGTCTTGTGATGAATTCTGAGTTAGATTATTTCAATGATTCACCTATATACACACACACACATATATATATATGACCTCTGCGTTTGATATAATGTTATATATATATACATTAATGTTATATTTTGTTCTCACCTTTTGAATATTTAGAGATAGTCTTACCTGTTTATTTTATAATACTCAGGTCAGACCGAGACTTTTCAGGTTACAGGATAGGTTGACCTTTGGATGATTATGCTAGCAAGGAGATAAACCATTTTTGACTTATAGTTTATCTCATTTAGGATTTTGTGTTTCTTATGAAGTGTATATTCGAGTTAGAGATTTGTACCGGATGTATATTATGTGAGTCTAGTGTTATATTTAATAGACTTTCAGTCTGTATATGCATATGATGTTTATTATTCCGCTGTGATATGTGAATATTATTTATATGATATTCTGTTCTGATTCTTAGAAACTGGTGTGTTTATTACTTTGAACTGAGACTGTACACATCAAATTTTATTCCAGAGATTTAGTAAAGTAGTAAGTAGGACATATCGGTGTTAGTTTAAAGATATATTCATATTTGGTCGCCCTTAACAAGCCATATTCTCCGTATTATTAGAAGACATTATTTATAATTTCCTTTAATAATATGTCATAGTGGTGGGGTCGTTACAGGCACCACAAATCAACAAATGTGTGTGGTTATAGGTTCCAACTTTGTGAAGGTTTGCATCAAATAATTTTATAGATAATGTGTACGATTTGAACCAAACCCTTTTTTGCATTCAATATGTGAACATCAGAATACTAATCAAAATGAGAATTTAAGGAATAATAACTTTCAAAATCTAATGACATATAACAAGGGCTGGTGTGGTCTGGCTAACCCAACATTCTTACTTTTTCGAAACTAAGATAAAATTATTGCCACCTGTAATATTTTTTGTGTGTGCAAAAGAGGCAAACTTATAAGATATAACTTAAATTCTTGCATCGTATCATGTGAGAAATATTCTAACCGTTGCAGCATTTGACATCTCATTAAGTACCTCGGTACTCAAAACAAAGCCTATGATATAATTGCAATGCCCATAATTGATATTGAAAAACTTGGTTGTAAATAGAATACATTATCATTCAAACGATTGCATATGTTGTGGTAACCTTGATTTCATGCTCATCTGCCTGTTAACATTGACACTAAAATAGCCAATCTTGGTTGAGATCACGATGGCATAGGGCTGATGCTACAACATAAGGATGCACCACTAAGCTTGAATTGATCTATGCATAGTATGATATTTAGAAGATACGATAAATAACATTGAAATTATTAAATTAATCTAAATAACTGGAAAATAGAACCCCATTAATGTTCTTATGTCGAAACAAACTTTACATAACCAAACATACATATGGTATTATATGTTCCCAATAAGAAAATCTTGATAATAGACAAATATAAGATTTTTAATGAAAAATTTGAAGTTTATAGGGATGTGTGAACATATGAAATATTTTGAAGTCCTAATTCGTTTCAAATTAATTAATTGCAAAGGAGGTTTATGCAAGAAAATTTCTAAAGTATGTAAAATGAACGTGTGTGTGTGTGTATTGACGAAGTCATGTGTATAATATAAAAAAAGATATGAAATAACACTTAAAATCTGAACAAAACCGTATTTATATCTGAGCTATTCATTTACTTCAATCTCTTGAACATCCACTAGCGCCATTGTGACACTCGTTCCTTACTAAAATTATAGGATTTTAACGATAGAAGATGGCTTATGTCTTTTAACTACATAAGGAGCAAATGAAATGAAAAAACATCCATTTAGTACTTGCAAGTCCCATAAAATAAGAATATAAATAATGTAAGGTGAATGGCCTGAATACTTGACGATCTTAGTACTTGTATTCAGCAAAAGACCCCAAAAGGAAAAGCAACCCAACATTAACATGAATATGCATATGGTTTGTTAGATTGGATGGCTCATGTAATAAAACTCAAAAGTTTATACAAGCATTTCATTAGACAAATTTTGCTAAAACCACTTGCAACAGAAGTGTAAACCAAATCAACTTCCGATTAACTTGGAGAATAGAACATTTAAATTCAACAATGGCATTTTATGATCAAATTTAAGACTCTCGTTTGATATTTTACATTTGTGTTTTAAAATTCAGTGGTCCACAAATCATATTAATTAACTAACATGTTCTCCTTATAATTAATGTTTATACCAATGACGATTGAATTATCAGTGGATAGTCTGTTGTTAGAACTATCTCTGAGGAATGCAAATTACGGATCTTAAGGCTAGGAATAACACTAGAGGGGGGGTGAATAGTGTTTATAAGAAATTACTAAATCTTTTTGAGTTTATGTTAATTTGAATACAAATTTATGTAATATTCAGACACGGATATAATCACAGAATCAAACACAGATGCAGAAATAAAGTAAATGCAATAAAGGAAAGAACACACCGGATTTTATACTGGTTCTACCCTACATCCAGTCTCGCACAACTAAGTACGGATTTCCTTTCAAAAGCAATTCAACAATTACAACCCTCGGTTTCAAGGCTACGAGGTACACCCTTCAGAATCACAATCCTCTGGGTAGAGATACTTGATTCCCGGGGCAACAAGTTCACCCAATTGTTTCCAAGGCTACAATCACACCTTTTCTCGCTTGATTGATTTCCAAGGATACAATCACACCTTTTCTCGCTAGATAGATTACAAAGAAGCCTATAACTCTGAATAGCACTGAGATCTTGTTGAGATAGTGATAGAGAATCAAACCAGAGATGATCTAGTTAGATTCGATGTTGATTTCGGCAGAGTGATGATAGGATTTTGAATAAGAAAATGTGGAAGAAGAAGAGAAGTGAAAAACCAGAAAATCTGATATAACTAACCCCTATTTATAGAAGAACAGCAGCCATGTCCATTCGTGAAAGGTTATGGCGAATAGACACTTCTTCTGAAATTCAAATTTTTGAATCTAACTGTCACTATGTCGACATGGGGTACTAGGGCATGTCGACATCCCAAAGCATTTTTTGATGATTTGATTTTCTTTGAAAATAACTTTTATCTTATATTAAAAACTATTTAAACTTTATAAATATACTTGACTATAAATAAAATACATAGATAAATATAGAGAATAATATATATAAAATTTTACTATAATTTTATATTTAAATCTAAGTATAAATATATTATAATTAAAAGATAGTTTAAAACCAACGAAGTTTAAAAACAAGAGTTTATTAAAAACAAAAACAAAGAATATTTTAAA
The DNA here is from genome assembly GCA_030737815.1 of Allium fistulosum. Taxonomy (NCBI): domain Eukaryota; kingdom Viridiplantae; phylum Streptophyta; class Magnoliopsida; order Asparagales; family Amaryllidaceae; genus Allium; species Allium fistulosum. The sequence goes on from CM060902.1 coordinate 758,128,006, forward strand.
GCTAAAACATCTTTTTGAAAATCATTTGAAAAGATAATTTTTAAGGCTAAAACATTTTGAAAAGCAGTTTTGAAAATCATTCTAAAGTAGTTTTGAAAAACATTTTGAAGTAGTTTTGCAAGCTTCTTCCTACAGAATATCTCATCATATCAGGACTCGAGAACTTGTACAAAACCAGGATGTTCGTGGGTTTGTAAGCCACTTGACGTAGGTTTGTAAGCTACTTGTCGTGGGTTTGTAAGCCACTAAAAAGGTAGAAATGGGTTCCATCCCAAAAGAAAATTGGAGTGAAGATTTCAGTGCTATAATGAAGTTTTAACATAATTCTAGACTCAATACTTATCTTGAAATCTTGAACACTTGATAATCTTGATATTCTTGATACTCATAAGTCTTCAATCTTGATATCTTGAATCTCTATACTATACAGTCTTCATTCTTTGTACCTGCATGGTTAAATCCTGCATATACATATATATCTAACATATAATGTTAGTATTTATATTTTATAATCTTATTCTAAGGTTGTTGTCATCAAAACCATCATCTCAAGGACTAACACTATCTGCATTATCAACTACAAAAAATGAAAAACAAAAAAAATGAAAAATAAAAGAGGAAATTTTTTGAAGCATTAGTTGTGGATTTTATTCCAGTCCACTGATTTAATAAGTTAGTTCACCTTAATATCATTAACACCTTCCTCCATTAGCGATCTTATTTTAATTTTGAAAATTTTTTAGTTGATCCACCGATTTCCGTCTTTTACTCCTATCCAATTATTTCTCTTTTATGAGTCCATTTTCATTTCGTGTTACTACATGGCAAAAATAAAAAATATGTGTTATGCAAATTGTTCCCATAACACTAAAAAATTACTTGTATCATCTCAGTGATTCATTTTTAGAAAAGGCTAGAAAAGGATAAAGCTACCATAGTTTAAATACTATCAATTCGTTTCTAAATAAAATCACTGAAATTGACATCCTTAATGAAGTCAATTTGTTATTAATTAAAATTGTTGAAGTTTATTTGTTATTACTATAGCCTAATCCATGTTCAAGGGCACACACACATATGTATATGTATGTGTATATATGTTTTTGTGTGTGTGTTTTACCATCTTCTCTTCAATACGACACACCTGCTTTTGCTAGTTCCTTCAAACTAAAAAAATGTTTATGAATATCAGTTATTTCTTCAGCATTATCTGTATATTAAAATTTAAACCAAATTTGTTTGATCTTATTTTTTTCCTCTCTACAAATATACTCTATAAAAGTGTACTACTATGAATATGGTAAAAGAGTAGGGTGAAGTAGGAGAATAGGAAACCAACAACATCAAAAAGAAATCTGTGCTTATTTATGTCATGGGTTTATAAACGTGAAAAGAGTTATTTAAAAAGGAAAGGGAAAATTAAAACTGAATAGGGGAAAGATTAATATCATTAAAATAAATCATTAGTTAGTCCATTGTGGATGGACTTAATAAATATATGGTGTATTAACTTATCAAATATAAAAGGTGGATCTAATGACTAAATGGTGGATTGGAATAGAAGTTACCTCAAAAGTTTTAGATTATAATATGGTGTTGCCGAATAGATAAAGGGGCGATATGGGTTACTAACTTGTTCGCTCAAATTGAATATGTAGTATGAACATTATATTACAAACACAAATTTCGATGTTCTATTGCATTACATAACAGTCTGAAAACCATAATAGTCAAACTCAAGTATCATTTGAAAACATTTACTTTTATTTAAGGCAAAATTTATCATCTTTCATTAAGTTTAAAGACCACACATCAAACATATGCAAGTTACATGCAATAAGCTAGCACTCAAATCAAACAATAAATTTAAAATTCGAATAGATCATAGGAAATAAAACTAACCCTTTCAAAAGTCAAAACAAAACTAACATACCCTATAAAAGAGAAAAAGAAATCTAAATCAATAATTGCAATCAATCAAAAGGACACTTAAATGATTCAATCATAATGTAAGAATCAGTAAATTAATGAAAATTCATGGCATTGAATTGGAAAGGAAAAAGAGTCATAAAGCCCTACTTTGAAATTGAAATTAGATGATTAGATGTTTAGAAATTCAATTAAATATTGGAAAGCAAATAGAAAAGCTGTTACCAGAAAGTAATCAAAAATGATAGAAATCAAATTATCACCTACAACCAGGTTGAGAAGATTTGAACTAAGGAAGAGAGTTTGGTTAGTTTGGTTTATCCAATAATGAAAATTGTCATACCAAACAAAAACAAATAAAAAGGGAAACCAAACCAAATCAAGTTTGGTTGGTTCGGTTGATTACCCGATTTAACCGATCTAAAAATGGTTCACATTCTATGTTTGGGATATTCATTTTAATTTGAAATAAAAACTAAATATATGATTAAAGTATTCTTATTTAGCATTCTTATGCTTTCTAATAGTAATTTTGACATGTATATGATAAATAAAATTATTTAGATCACTACACTGATTTAAAAAAATTAATAAAACATTAGTAATTTTGAAAATATAATAAAATTTCGGTTAATTTAAATTAAATCAATAACCAAATAAATATTTTTTTACAGGCCAATTATAAACCAATCTAGGTTCAAAACCGAACCAAACGGATCGAAATTAATTTGTTTGGTTTAACCAAAGATTACTCATCCCTCTAATTTGCACGAATATGTTTTTTTGTGTGGGGAGAATTGAGAAAGGAGAAGCTTTGAGATGGTAAGAACGATGGGTTGAAATATGAACCATTGGTTTAATAGCTTATTTAACGGTTGAGGACCTAAGGTAACAAAGATGTGGATTAATTGGTAATGGATACAAGGACTATTGTTTTGCATTTAAACTTTTAATATAGAAATTAAATAAACAATAAAATATAATTAATTGGAAACAAAATTATATTATTTTTAAATCATTCTAGAAAAATAATTTTGGACAATAAATATTGTTAAATATAATAAATATTATAAATAACCGTTAAACTGATAGTTATAACCCTTCGTAAATAATGTTGAATACAATAAATTTACAACACTAAAAAAGGTTATAAGATGTTAACATTCAACAACATCCCATAAATGTCACGTTGAAAAAAAAATGATACAATGGAAAAGGACCATTATAAAATATTACTTTTTAAAACAATTGAGAACAACATTGTAGAATTTAATTTTATTACAACATTTATATAGAGAACGTTGTCTGGAAAATTGATTACAACGTTTTTTTAAAATAAGTTGGTAAAGCACCAACTTTTTCGCATCATTTTACGGAACCGTTGTAAATTCTTAGGTGTAAAATGTTATTTTTGTTGTAGTGCGATAAAATTCTACGTGATGTTTCGAAACAAGTTGAACTAGCGGTATTGTTTACGTTGTAATTGTTAAAATCCAACCATACAAAATCATCAACGTTGTCGAAAAAGATTAAATACAAAATACCATGTCATTTGAACTTAATTTGGTCTTGCATCTTGTAAGTAACTCAATAATTAACTATTTCAAATTATCAAATAACTTTCAACATGGTTGGCTCAGTTAGTTGATAGTTTAGACTACGAGATTAACGTTCATGAGTTTGATCCCTAGAATCGACACTTTTAAAATCAATTTTTGAATAACGTTGGTAATATAATCGTTCAAATATATCAAAATGATACAATTTCTTATATTTTAGTTTATCGTATAATATTAACGAATTTGTAAGGTTGAATTTTGAAAATTCAAAACTTAAAATAAATCTATTTTTTCAAACCATTCATTTTCAATAGAATTCTATACGTAACTTATCGAATAAAACCGCTGTGAACTGATGGACTTGTTTTCGCTTTGAATTCTCAATATCCAATTCTATGAAATTATTGGTGTTGTCCACAATGCTAAAATATATAATATGAAAGATATTTAAGATATTTACACGATGGATCTACCAAAGTCGCTCGCATTAACTATGGTAACATCATCCTCATCCCGTAAAATGAAGGAGTAGAACGTGCTAACGATTTCAATATCTATTTTTGTATTGCCAAGAATTCAAGGAAGTCAACCAAACGTTTATGTACTGAAAAATTCATTCTTTAACGTTGTAGCTAATTATGTTTAGTGCAGCTTACAATGACATGGACATTTTATATATGTTAATATTTGTATTCATCGGTTTTATTACATTACCAAGCAGTTTGATAATAATGAAGTAGGACCAGCAAACAGGGGCGGAGCTTAGCATTTGGCAAGCTGGGCCAAAGCCCTAGGTGAAAAGCTTAAAAACTATTATAGAAATATTACTAGGCCTTAGCTGATACTATATTTGGGCTTTATCTGAATGAAACAGAAATTGCTAAAACCCAGTTTCATATGCCAAATTATGCATGTAAGACCAACAACAAGAAAGCAGTTCACCCACCTTGTTGCAAATGCATTCATACGCATTTTCTAGGTAGAGTGGAAACTGTTATTCGCAACTACCGGAAGTGTTACGAAACCAAATTGTAACTTCAGCAACAGTTATAAAATAATGCAGAAATAGTAATGGCAAAATTTGTCAATTAATTTTGAGAAATTGTAACACCAAAAAACGTGACTAGATCTGTCTGAAAATGTATTACCGATTAAAGTGTCCGAGTCCAGTAGAAACTGTTTCCTTGAAATAATATTGCCGCCGTACGTAGTTCACGGATGTTAGCAATTTGTTTCCCAGGATGAAACGGACCAGCCCCGCCGCGTGGTGGTTGAAGACGGAGCGCCGACGAACTGAAGAGATTATTGAACTGTGAACAGAGTTCTGGAAGAGGAAGAGAATGAAGAAAAATTAATTATCAGTTATTAATCTCGTTTTGTGGGCCCCTATATATAGGCTGGAGGAGGTGCCTATTCAGAGCGGTCATGACTGTTGGAAAGGTTGCGACCCTTTAACCGACAGACGCGTGCGTACAGGCGCAACGTTCTAATTTTGAAGTTCAAAATTAGCCGTTTCAGCGTAGCAGGCCCGAGTGGCAGATGGAGACCCATCAAATCACGAGACCCCAAGAGCCCCAAGGCCTAAGGCCCAAGGCCCAATCTTTGACATTTTAATATTAATATGAGGCCCAAAGCCCACTTGCCACAAGTCTTCATGTCTCCTTCTTCTTTTCTTTTGATTTAGTATATTGAGTTGTGGTATATATGGTGGTATTGAAACAAATATTCCACTATGTGGGACTTTGTTTCAATACACACAATACCAAACTATCTTTCTCTTCCCTAAACACTTTCTCATTCATTTTGCTAACAATCCCCCACATGAATGAGTAGTTGTTCATAGTTTCACGAGACATTTATCGTATCGGTTAAAGTAGCACAAGGGCTTTGAACTTTCCTAGTGTTTACCTATTTGGATTACAGGCGAATCAGTAGACATAGAATGTCCTTGAACTGTAAGCTTTTTGTGTAATTCTACAATAGATAACACACGACAAATGTTTCTTATAATCCTTCGTTCTCTTTATGTGTTCGTTTTTTCCTTGAACACCAGCCTGGTCTCATAAGTGCTAAGAGAATTAGGCCTCATAATTCTCTTTGAAGCGGCGCCTTCGCACTTACGTAGGTGATTCTGTAAAGGGTATTCACAATTCCTCAAGTACAGTCATCATTAAAAGTATCAATACTTATCCTATTTTCCAACAAATAAAGCACTGACTTATCATAGGAATGGTTTGAGTGTAACAGTGCTATCAAGTTTCTCTTAAACTTAGTTGTCCCTTTGAACCTAGATTTTGGGATCTCCAGTCAACTAGGTGGGGTTTCCATTTTAGAAAAACTTTTAGTTTATGGGCCTTAACCCCATTCCCATCGATAAGGTTTGAACTTTCTCCCTTGGCAAGCCTTTTGTTAGTGGATCCGCTATGTTATCTTTAGACCTTATGTAGTCTATAGTGATAACTCCATTAGAGAGAAGTTGTCTTATTGTTTTATGTCTACGACGAATATGCCTAGATTTACCATTGTATAGTGTACTATTTGCTCTTCCAATTGCTGATTGACTATCACAATGTATATATATTGGAGGCACAGGTTTGCTCCAATTTGGAATATCTTCCAAGAAACTTCAAAGCCAGTCTACTTCTTCTGCGGTCTTATCTAGTGCAATAAACTCTGATTCCATCGTAGATCTAGCTATACAAGTCTGTTTGGATGATTTCCATGATATTGCTCCATTTCCTAATGTGAACACATATCCACTTGTAGGTTTTGTATCATGTGATCCAGTTATCCAATTTGCATCACTGTATCCTTCCACTGTTGAAGGATAGTTTGTATAGTGTAGACCATAGTTCTGTGTATACTTTAGGTATCCTAGAACTCTGATTATCGCTTTCCAATGATGTTTACCAGGATTGCTGGTAAATCTACTCAGCTTACTTACAGCGTATGCGATGTCTGGCCTAGTGCAGTTCATAACATACATGATACTTCCTAGTATACGAGAGTATTCAAGTTGGTAGATGCCATCACCAGTGTTCTTCACCCAATTTTGGTTCATATCTACTGGTGATTTTGAAATAGTTATATTATTTTGCTTGAATTTTTCAAGTATCTTGGCGATGTAATGTGATTGGGATAATGCATATCCCTGTGGTGTTCTCAAAATTTTGACACCTAGTATCACATCAGCCAGTCCTAGGTCTTTCATACCGAATCTAGAGGATAACATTTCCTTTGTAGATGTTATTATGGCCTTGTTATTTCCTAGGATCAATAGGTCATCAACATAAAGACAAACAATGACATATCCTAAATGTGTGTGTTTAATATAGACACATTTATCTGATTCATTTATTGTGAATCCAATTGATAACATAGTTTCATCAAATTTCTCATGCCATTGTTTTGGAGCTTGTTTAAGGCCATAAAGAGACTTTACTAATTTGCATACTTTATTTTCCTTTCCATAGCTCAGAAACCCTTCAGGTTGCTTCATATATATTTCTTCCTCTAGTTCACCATTCAAAAATGCAGTATTTACATCCATTTGATGTATTTCTAAATCAAGTATGGATGCAATTGCAATAAGCATCCTAATTGATGTTATCCTTGTCACTGGTGAATATGTATCAAATAGTCTAGTTCTTCCTTTTGGCTGAATCCTTGGACTACAAGACGAGCTTTGTACTTGTCTATTGAACCATCTGGTTTCAATTTCTTTTTAAACATCCATTTATTACCTAAGGTCTTGCATCCTTGAGGTAAATCAACTAACTCCCAGGTATGGTTAGCCATAATGGATTCTATCTCATTGTTAATAGCCTCTTTCCAGTAAGGGGCATCGCCGGAGGACATAGCTTGTTTGTATGTTAATGGATCATCTTCTAACATAAAGGTATAGAAATCTGGTCTAAAGGTTTTTGAGGTTCTAGACCTTTTACTTCTTCTTGGTTCCTCCACTTGTTGATCAGCACTAATTTGCTGAAGGTTATCTTCAGTATCCTCAAGAGAATTGGAGATTTCATCTTCCCTTGGTCTCTTATGAGTATCACTGTCAGTGCCCTGCTTTAAAGGGAATATATGTTCGAAAAATCTTGCATTTCTCGACTCAATGATGGTATTTTCATGAATATCATCAATTCCATATTTGTGTACTAAAAATAGATAAGCGGCACTGTTTTGTGCATATCCAATGAATACACAATCAATTATTTTTGGTCCTATCTTGACCTTCTTTGGTTTAGGTATCTCTACTTTAGCAAGACACCCCCACACTTTTAAGTATTTGTAGGACGGTGGTCTATTTTTCCAGAGTTCATGAGGAGACTTGGATGTTTTCTTTCGTGGTATTTTATTTAAGATATGATTTGCCGAAAGAATAGCTTCTCCCCAAAAGTTATCTGGCAGTCCACAGCTTATTAATAAAGCATTCATCCTTTCTTTAAGAGTTCTATTTTTCCGTTCGGCTATACCGTTGGATTGAGGAGAATATGGTGCTGTAGTTTGGTGTATAATGCCATGCTCAGCGCAAAATTCTTCCAAAGGAAATTCATATTCTCCTCCTCTATCACTTCTTAAAGCTTTAATTTTCTTGTTGAGTTGATTCTCAACTTCTGCTTTATATTGTTTAAACATATCGAATGCTTCATCCTTGCTTCTAAGGAGATACACATGACAGTACCTAGTACAATCATCAATAAAGGTAATGAAATACCTTTTTCCGCCTCTAGTTTGACACATTTTCAAATCACATACATCTATGTGTATTAGATCTAGAGGTTCAGTTTCTCGTTCAACATGATGAAACGAGGTTCTTGTCAATTTTGCTTCTGCACAAATTTGACACTTATAGTTGGAGTCTATGTTACATTTTGGTATAAAATCTAGATTAATTAATTTTCGCAATGTATCAAAATTTACATGCCCTAATCTAGAATGCCATATGTTAGAAGAGTCAACAATATAAGCAGAAGATTCACTTTTATTCATATCAGTGTTTGGTACAATAGTGGTTACATTTGCTTTAAATAAACCATCACACACATATCCTCTTCCTACATACACTCCATTCTTTGATAATACAAACTTATCAGCCACAAAAGTTAATTTGAATCCATGCTTGCTGAGTGACGACCCTGAAATCAGGTTCTTGCGAATTTTTGGAACATGGAGAACGTCACTTAAAGTAAGTTCCTTTCTAGAAGTTAGTTTCAACATAACTTTTCCCTTGCCTTCGAACTTTGATATAGATGAATTTCCCATGAAAATTTGTTCATCATCAGTTGCAGTTTTATAAGTTGTAAACATCCACTTATTTGCACATATGTGTTGAGTCGCACCTGTGTCTACAAACCATTCCTTTGAATTACCAACAAGGTTGCATTCTGATATTACTGCACATAAATCCATATCAGAAATGCCATCTGTAACTTCAGCCGTATTTGCTTTTGATTTCTTCTTTTTGGGAGCGCGACATTCAACTGCTTTATGTCCCTTCTTTCCACAGTTATGGCAATAACCCTAAAATTTCTTCTTCGACTTCTGAGGCGCATTCTCACATTTTCTCTTGTTAGGTTTATCTGACTCAACAACATTTGCTTTGGCAGCCATATTCTGAGAGATCCTTTTCTCAGAATTTCTATTGTCTTCCTCAATTCGCAGACGAACTATGAGTTCTTCCATTGTCATTTCCTTACGCTTATGCTTAAGGTAATTTTTGAAGTCCTTCCATGACGGAGGAAGTTTCTCAATGGTTGCGGCAACCTGGAAAGATTCGCTAAGTATCATCCGTTCGACTTGCAGTTGACGGATGATCAGTTGTAGTTCTTGAGTCTGGTTGATCACAGTCTTTGAAACTACCATTTTGAAGTCGAGAAATTTGCCAGCGATGAATTTCTTCATGCCTGCATCTTCAGTTTTTTACTTTCTGTCCAAGGCCGTCCAGAGTTCCTTGGATGTTGCCACAGTACAATAGACATTGTAGAGGCTATTGTCCAGACCATTGAGAATATAGTTTTTACACATAAAGTCTGAATTTTTCCAAACATTTGCGACCTCCACTTTGATTGCATCGGGTTCGAGTTCGGAAACTTCAGGAGCATCTTCGGTTAGAAACTTAGCGAGGCCCAATGTTGTTAGATAAAACAACATCTTCTGTTGCCAACGCTTGAAGTCTGTCCCGTTGAACTTTTCTGGCCATTCTCCATGAGTCAGTGCCATTGTCGGAACCAGAGGCGCCGGCTGAGCGTTTGTCACCGTATGCGTAGGTGCGGCGTTATTGTTGTTGCTATTTTAAGACATCGTCGTCTACAAAAATCAATATTGTTTCAAGATTGTTATCCGCAACTACCGGAAGTGTTCTGAAACCAAATTGTAACTTCAACAACAGTTACAAAATAATGCAGAAATAGTAATGGCAAAATTTGTCAATTAATTTTGAGAAATTGTAACACCAAAAAACGTGACTAGATCTGTCTGAAAATGTATTACCGATTAAAGTGTCCGAGTCCAGTAGAAACTGTTTCCTTGAAACAATATTGCCACCGTATGTAGTTCACGAATGTTAGCAATTTGTTTCCCAGGATGAAACGGACCAGCCCCGCCGCGTGGTGGTTGCAGATGGAGCGCCGACGAACTGAAGAGATTATTGAACTGTGAACAGAGTTCTGGAAGAGGAAGATAATGAAGAAACAAATTAATTATCAGTTATTAATCTCGTTTTGTGGGCCCCTATATATAGGCTGGAGGAGGTGCCTATTCGGAGTGGTCGTGACTGTTGGAAAGGTTGCGACCCTTTAACCGACAGACGCGTGCGTACAGGCGCAACATTCTAATTTTGAAGTTCAAAATTAACCGTTTCAGCGCAGCAGGCCCGAGTGGCAGATGGAGGCCCATCAAATCACGAGACCTCAAGAGCCCCAAGGCCCAATCGTTGACATTTTAATATTAATATGAGGCCCAAAGCCCACCTGCCACAAGTCTTCATGTCTCCTTCTTCTTTTCTTTTGATTTAGTATACTGAGTTGTAGTATACATGGTGGTATTGAAACAAATATTCCACTATGTGGGACTTTGTTTCAATACACACAATACCAAACTATCTTTCTCTTCCCTAAACACTTTCTCATTCATTTTGCTAACAATCCCCCACATGAATGAGTAGTTGTTCATAGTTTCACGAGACATTTATCGTATCGGTTAAAGTAGCACAGGGGCTTTGAACTTTCCCAGTGTTTACCTATTTGGATTACAGGCGAATCAGTAGACATAGAACGTCCTTGAACTATAAGCCTTTTGTGTAATTCTACAATAGATAACACACGACAAATGTTTCTTATAATCCTTCGTTCTCTGTATGTATTCGTTTTTGCCTTGAACACGAGCCTGGTCTCATAAGTGCTTAGAGAACTAGGCCTCATAATTCTCTTTGAAGCGGCGCCTTCGCACTTATGTAGGTGATTCTGTAAAGCGTATTCACAATTCCTCAAGTACAGTCATCATTAAAAGTATCAATACTTATCCTATTTTCCAACAAATAAAGCACTGACTTATCATAGGAATGGTTTGAGTGTAACAGTGCTATCAAGTCTCTTAAACTTAGTTGTCCCTTTGAACCTAGATTTTGGGATCTCCAGTCAACTAGGCGGGGTTTCCATTTTAGAAAAACTTTTAGTTTATGGGCCTTAACCCCATTCCCATCGATAAGGTTTGAACTTTCTCCCTTGGCAAGCCTTTTGTTAGTGGATCCGCTATGTTATCTTTAGACCTTATGTAGTCTATAGTGATAACTCCATTAGAGAGAAGTTGTCTTATTGTTTTATGTCTACGACGAATATGCCTAGATTTACCATTGTATAGTGTACTATTTGCTCTTCCAATTGCTGATTGACTATCACAATGTATACATATTGGAGGCACAAGTTTGCTCCAATTTGGAATATCTTCCAAGAAACTTCGAAGCAGTCTGCTTCTTCTGCGGTCTTATCTAGTGCAATAAACTCTGATTCCATCGTAGATCTAGCTATACAAGTCTGTTTGGATGATTTCCATGATATTGCTCCATTTCCTAATGTGACATGTGATCTAGTTATCCAATTTGCATCACTGTATCCTTCCACTGTTGAAGGATAGATTGTACAGTGTAGACCATAGTTCTGTATATACTTTAGGTATCCTAGAACTCTGATTATCGCTTTCCAATGATGTTTACCAGGATTGTTGGTAAATCTACTCAGCTTACTTACAGCGTATGCGATGTCTGGCCTAGTGCAGTTCATAACATACATGATACTTCCTAGTATACGAGAGTATTCAAGTTGGTAGATGCCATCACCAGTGTTCTTCACCCAATTTTGGTTCATATCTACTGGTGATTTTGCAATAGTTATATTATATTGCTTGAATTTTTCAAGTATCTTGGCGATGTAATGTGATTGGGATAATGCATATCCCTGTGGTGTTCTCAAAATTTTGATGCCCAGTATCACATCAGCCAGTCCTAGGTCTTTCATATCGAATCTAGAGGATAACATTTCCTTTGTAGATGTTATTATGGCCTTGTTATTTCCTAGGATCAACATGTCATCAACATAAAGACAAACAATGACATATCCTAAATGTGTGTGTTTCGTATAGACACATTTATCTGATTCATTTATTGTGAATCCAATTGATAACATAGTTTCATCAAATTTCTCATGCCATTGTTTTGGAGCTTGTTTAAGGCCATAAAGAGACTTTACTAATTTGCATACTTTATTTTCCTTTCCATAGCTCAGAAACCCTTCAGGTTGCTTCATATATATTTCTTCCTCTAGTTCACCATTCAAAAATGCAGTTTTTACATCCATTTGATGTATTTCTAAATCAAGTATGGATGTGATTGCAATAAGCATCCTAATTGATGTTATCCTTGTCACTGGTGAATATGTATCAAAATAGTCCAGTTCTTCCTTTTGTCTGAATCCTTAGACTGCAAGACGAGCTTTGTACTTGTCTATTGAACCATCATGTTTCAATTTCTTTTTAAATATCCATTTATTACCTAAGGTCTTGCATCCTTGAGGTAAATCAACTAACTCCCAGGTATGATTAGCCATAATGGAATCTCATTATTAATAGCCTCTTTCCAGTAAGGGGAATCCCTGGAGGACATAGCTTGTTTGTATGTCAATGGATCATCTTCTAACATAAAGGTATAGAAATCTGGTCCAAAGGTTTTTGAGGTTCTAGACCTTTTACTTCTTCTTGGTTCCTCCACTTGTTGATCAACACTAATTTGCTGAAGGTTATCTTCAGTATCCTCAAGAGAATTGGAGATTTCATCTTCCCTTGGTCTCTTATGAGTATCACTGTCAGTGCCCTGCATTAAAGGGAATATATGTTCGAAAAATCTTGCATTTCTCGACTCAATGATGGTATTTTCATGAATATCATCAATTCCAGATTTGTGTACTAAAAATCGACAAGCGGCACTGTTTTGTGAATATCCAATGAATACACAATCAATTGTTTTTGGTCCTATCTTGACCTTCTTTGGTTTAGGTATCTCTACTTTAGCAAGACACCCCACACTTTTAAGTATTTGTAGGACGGTGGTCTATTTTTCCAGAGTTCATGAGGAGACTTGGATGTTTTCTTTCATGGTATTTTATTTAAGATATGATTTGCTGAAAGAATAGCTTCTCCCCAAAAGTTATCTGGCGGTCCAGAGCTTATTAATAAAGCATTCATCATTTCTTTAAGAGTTCTATTTTTCCGTTCGGCTATACCGTTGGATTGAGGAGAATATGGTGTTGTAGTTTGGTATATAATGCCATGCTCAGCGCAAAATTCTTCAAAAGGAAATTCATATTCTCCTCCTCTATCACTTCTTAAAGCTTTAATTTTCTTGTTGAGTTGATTCTCAACTTCTGCTTTATATTGTTTAACCATGTCGAATGCTTCATCCTTGCTTCTAAGGAGATACACATGATAGTACCTAGTATAATCATCAATAAAGGTAATGAAATATCTTTATCCGCCTCTAGTTTGACACATTTCCAAATCACATACATCTGTGTGTATTAGATCTAGAGGTTCAGTTTCTCGTTCAACATGATGAAACGAGGTTCTTGTCAATTTTGCTTCTGCACAAATTTGACACTTATAGTTGGAGTCTATGTTACATTTTGGTATAAAATCTAGATTAATTAATTTTCGCAATGTATCAAAATTTACATGCCCTAATCTACAGTGCCATATGTTAGAAGAGTCAACAATATAAGCAGAAGATTCACTTTTATTCATATCAGTGTTTGGTACAATAGTGGTTACATTTTCTTTAAATAAACCATCACACACATATCCTTTTCCTACATACACTTTATTCTTTGATAATACAAACTTATCAGCCACAAAAGTTAATTTGAATCCGTGCTTGCTGAGTAACGACCCTGAAATCAAGTTCTTGCAAATTTCTGGAACATGGAGAACATCACTTAAAGTAAGTTCCTTTCTAGAAGTTAGTTTCAGCTCAACTTTTCCCTTGCCTTCGACCTTTGATACAGATGAATTTCCCATGAAAAGTTGTTCATCATCAGTTGCAGTTTTATAAGTTGTAAACATCCACTTATTTGCACATATGTGTCGAGTGGCACCTGTGTCTACAAACCATTCCTTTGAATTACCAACAAGGTTGCATTCTGATATTACTGCACATAAATCCATATCAGAAATGCCATATGTAACTTCAGCCATATTTACTTCTGATTTCTTCTTTTTGGGAGCGCGACATTCAACTGCTTTATGTCCCTTCTTTCCATAGTTATGGCAAGAACCCTGAAATTTCTTCTTCGACTTCTGAGGTGCATTCTCACGTTTTCTCTTGTTAGGTTTATCTGACTCAACAACATTTGCTTTGGCAGTCATATTCTGAGAGATCCTTTTCTCAGAATTTCTATTATCTTCCTTAATTCGCAGACAAACTATGAGTTCTTCCATTTTCATTTCCTTACGCTTATGCTTAAGGTAATTTTTGAAGTCCTTCCATGATGGAGGAAGTTTCTCAATGGTTGCGGCAACCTGGAAAGATTCGCTAAGTATCATCCGTTCGTCTTGCAGTTGACGGATGATCAGTTGTAGTTCTTGAGTCAGGTTGATCACAGTCTTTGAGTCTACCATTTTGAAGTCGAGAAATTTGCCAACGATGAATTTCTTCTTGCCTGCATCTTCAGTTTTGTACTTTTTGTCCAAGGCCGTCCAGAGTTCCTCGGATGTTGCCACAGTACAATAGACATTGTAGAGGCTATTGTCCAGACCATTGAGAATATAGTTTTTACACATAAAGTCTGAATTTTTCCAAACATTTGCAGCCTCCCCTTTGATTGCATCGGGTTCGAGTTCGGAAACTTCAGGAGCTTCTTCAGTTAGAAACTTGGCGAGGCCCAATGTTGTCAGATAAAACAACATCTTCTGTTGCCAATGCTTGAAGTCTGTCCCGTCGAACTTTTCTGGCCTTTCTCCACGAGTCAGTGCCATTGTCGGAACCAGAGGCGCCGGCTGAGCGTTTGTCACCGTCTACGTAGGTGCAGCGTTATTATTGTTACTATTTTGAGACATCGTCGTCTACAACAATCAATATTGTTTCAAGATTGTTATTCGCAACTACCGGAAGTGTTACGAAACCAAATTGTAACTTCAGCAACAGTTATAAAATAATGCAGAAATAGTAACGGCAAAATTTGTCAATTAATTTTGAGAAATTGTAACACCAAAAAACGTGACTAGATCTGTCTGAAAATGTATTACTGATTAAAGTGTCCAAGTCCAATAGAAACTGTTTCCTTGAAATAATATTGTCGCCGTACGTAGTTAACGGATGTTAGCAATTTGTTTCCCAGGATGAAACGGACCAGCCCACCGCGTGGTGATTGCAGACGGAGCACCGACGAACTGAAGAGATTATTGAACTGTGAACAGAGTTCTGGAAGAGGAAGAGAATGAAGAAACAAATTAATTATCAGTTATTAATCTCATTTTGTGGGCCCCTATATATAGGCTGGAGGAGGTGCCTATTCGGAGCGATCGTGACTGTTGGAAAGGTTGCGACCCTTTAACCGACAGACGCGTGCGTACATGCACAACGTTCTAATTTTGAAGTTCAAAATTAGCCGTTTTAGCGTAGTAGGCCCGAGTGGCAGATGGAGGCCCATCAAATCATGAGACACCAAGAGCCCCAAGGCCCAATCTTTGACATTTTAATATTAATATGAGGCCCAAAGCCCACTTGCCACAAGTCTTCATGTCTCCTTCTTCTTTTCTTTTGATTTAGTATATTGAGTTGTAGTATATATGGTGGTATTGAAACAAATATTCCACTATGTGGGACTTTGTTTCAATACACACAATACCAAACTATCTTTCTCTTCCCTAAACACTTTGTCATTCATTTTGCTAACAATCCCCCACATGAATGAGTAGTTGTTCATAGTTTCACGAGACATTTATCGTATCGGTTAAAGTAGCACAAGGGCTTTGAACTTTCCTAGTGTTTACCTATTTGGATTACAGGCGAATCAGTAGACATAGAATGTCCTTGAACTGTAAGCCTTTTGTGTAATTCTACAATAGATAACACATGAAAAATATTTCTTATAATCCTTCATTCTCTGTATGTGTTCGTTTTTGCCTTGAACACCAGCCTGGTCTCATAAGTGCTTAGAGAACTAGGCCTCATAATTCTCTTTGAAGCGGCGCCTTCGCACTTACATAGGTGATTCTGTAAACGGTATTCACAATCCCTCAAGTACAGTCATCATTAAATGTATCAATACTTATCCTATTTTCCAACAAATAAAGCACTGACTTATCATAGGAATGGTTTGAGTGTAACCGTACTATCAAGTTTCTCTTAAACTTAGTTGTCCCTTTGAACCTAGATTTTGGGATCTCCAGTCAACTAGGTGGGGTTTCCATTTTAGAAAAACTTTTAGTTTATGGGACTTAACCCCATTCCCATCGATAAGGTTTGAACTTTCTCCATTGGCAAGCCTTTTGTTAGTGGATCCGCTATGTTATCTTTATACCTTATGTAGTCTATAGTGATAACTCCATTAGAGAGAAGTTGTCTTATTGTTTTATGTCTACGGCGAATATGCCTAGATTTACCATTGTATAGTGTACTATTTGCTCTTCCAATTGCTGATTGACTATCACAATGTATACATATTGGAGGCACAGGTTTGCTCCAATTTGGAATATCTTCCAAGAAACTTCGAAGCCAGTCTGCTTCTTCTGCGGTCTTATCTAGTGCAATAAATCTGATTCCATCGTAGATCTAGCTATACAAGTCTGTTTGGATGATTTCCATGATATAGCTCCATTTCCTAATGTGAACACATATCCACTTGTAGATTTTGTATCATGTGATCTAGTTATCCAATTTGCATCACTGTATCCTTCCACTGTTGAAGGATAGACTGTACAGTGTAGACCATAGTTCTGTGTATACTTTAGGTATCCTAGAACTCTGATTATCGCTTTCCAATGATGTTTACCAGGATTGCTGGTAAATCTACTCAGCTTACTTACAGCGTATGCGATGTCTGGCCTAGTGCAGTTCATAACATGCATGATACTTCCTAGTATACGAGAGTATTCAAGTTGGTAGATGCCATCACCAGTGTTCTTCACCCAATTTTGGTTCATATCTACTGGTGATTTTGCAATAGTTATATTATATTGCTTGAATTTTTCAAGTATCTTGGCGATGTAATGTGATTGGGATAATGCATATCCCTGTGGTGTTCTCAAAATTTTGACGCCCAGTATCACATCAGCCAGTCCTAGGTCGTTCATATCGAATCTAGAGGATAACATTTCCTTTGTAGATGTTATTATGGCCTTGTTATTTCCTAGGATCAACAGGTCATCAACATAAAGACAAACAATGACATATCCTAAATGTGTGTGTTTCGTATAGACACATTTATCTGATTCATTTATTGTGAATCCAATTGATAACATAGTTTCATCAAATTTCTCATGCCATTGTTTTGGAGCTTGTTTAAGGCCATAAAGCGACTTTACTAATTTGCATACTTTATTTTCCTTTCCATAGCTTAGAAACCCTTCAGGTTGCTTCATATATATTTCTTCCTCTAGTTCACCAGTCAAAAATGCAGTTTTTACATCCATTTGATGTATTTCTAAATCAAGTATGGATGCGATTGCAATAAGCATCCTAATTGATGTTATCCTTGTCACTGGTGAATATGTATCAAATTGTCCAGTTCTTCCTTTTGTCTTAATCCTTGGACTACAAGACGAGCTTTGTACTTGTCTCTTGAACCATCAGGTTTCAATTTCTTTTTAAACAACCATTTATTACCTAAGGTCTTGCATCCTTGAGGTAAATCAACTAACACCTAGGTATGATTAGCCATAATGGATTCTATCTCATTGTTAATAGCCTCTTTCCAGTAAGGGGCATCGCCGGAGGACAAAGCTTGTTTGTATGTCAATGGATCCTCTTCAAACATAAAGGTATAGAAATCTGGTCTAAAGGTTTTTGAGGTTCTAGACGTTTTACTTCTTCTTGGTTCCTCCACTTGTTGATCAGCACTAATTTGCTGAAGGTTATCTTCAGTATCCTCAAGAGAATTGGAGATTTCATCTTCCCTTGGTCTCTTAAGAGTATCACTGTCAGTGCCCTGCTTTAAAGGGAATATATGTTCGAAAATTCTTGCATTTCTCGACTCAATGATGGTATTTTCATGAATATCATCAATTCCAGATTTGTGTACTAAAAATCGATAAGCAGCACTGTTTTGTGCATATCCAATGAATACACAATCAATTGTTTTTGGTCCTATCTTGACCTTCTTTGGTTTAGGTATCTCTAATTTAGCAAGACACCCCCACACTTTTAAGTATTTGTAGGACGGTGGTCTATTTTTCCAGAGTTCATGAGGAGACTTGGATGTTTTCTTTCGTGGTATTTTATTTAAGATATGATTTGCCGAAAGAATAGCTTCTCCCCAAAAGTTATCTGGCAGTCCAGAGCTTATTAATAAAGCATTCATCCTTTCTTTAAGAGTTCTATTTTTCCGTTCGGCTATACCGTTGGATTGAGGAGAATATGGTGTTGTAGTTTGGTGTATAATGCCATGCTCAGCGCAAAATTCTTCAAAAGGAAATTCATATTCTCCTCCTCTATCACTTCTTAAAGCTTTAATTTTCTTGTTGAGTTGATTCTCAACTTCTGTTTTATATTGTTTAAACATATCGAATGCTTCATCCTTGCTTCTAAGGAGATACACATGACAGTACCTAGTACAATCATCAATAAAGGTAATGAAATACCTTTTTCCGCCTCTAGTTTGACACATTTTCAAATCACATACATCTGTGTGTATTAGATCTAGAGGTTCAGTTTCTCGTTCAACATGATGAAACGAGGTTCTTGTCAATTTTGCTTCTGCACAAATTTGACATTTATAGTTGGAGTCTATGTTACATTTTGGTATAAAATCTAGATTAATTAATTTTCGCAATGTATCAAAATTTACATGCCCTAATCTAGAATGCCATATGTTAGAAGAGTCAACAATATAAGTAGAAGATTCACTTTTATTCATATCAGTGTTTGGTACAATAGTGGTTACATTTTCTTTAAATAAACCATCACACACATATCCTCTTCCTACATACACTCCATTCTTTGATAATACAAACTTATCAGCCACAAAAGTTAATTTGAATCCGTGCTTGCTGAGTAACGACCCCTGAAATCAGGTTCTTGCGAATTTCTGGAACATGGAGAACGTCATTTATAGTAAGTTCCTTTCCAGAAGTTAGTTTCAACACAACTTTTCCCTTGCCTTCGACCTTTGATACAGATGAATTTCCCATGAAAAGTTGTTCATCATCAGTTGCAGTTTTATAAGTTATAAACATCCACTTATTTGCACATATGTGTCGAGTGGCACCTGTGTCTACAAACCATTCCTTTGAATTACCAACAAGGTTGCATTCTGATATTACTGCACATAAATCCATATCAGAAATGCTATATGTAACTTCAGCCGTATTTGCTTCTGATTTCTTCTTTTTGGGAGCGCGACATTCAACTGCTTTATGTCCCTTCTTTCCACAGTAATGGCAAGAACTCGGAAATTCCTTCTTCGACTTCTGAAGCTTATTCTCACGTTTTCTCTTGTTAGGTTTATCTGACTCAACAACATTTGCTTTGGCAGCCATATTCTGAGAGATCCTTTTCTCAGAATTTCTATTATCTTCCTCAATTCGCAGACGAACTATGAGTTCTTCCATTGTCATTTCCTTACGCTTATGCTTAAGGTAAATTTTGAAGTCCATCCATGATGGAGGAAGTTTCTCAATGGTTGCGGCAACCTGGAAAGATTCGCTAAGTATCATCCGTTCGTCTTGCGGTTGACGGATGATCAATTGTAGTTCTTGAGTCTGGTTGATCACAGTCTTTGAATCTACCATTTTGAAGTCGAGAAATTTGCCAGCGATGAATTTCTTCATGCCTGCATCTTCAGTTTTGTACTTTCTATCCAAGGCCGTCTAGAGTTCCTTGGATGTTGCCACAGTACAATAGACATTGTAGAGGCTATTGTCCAGACCATTGAGAATATAGTTTTTACACATAAAGTCTGAATTTTTCCAAACATTTGCGGCCTCCACTTTGATTGCATCGGGTTCGAGTTCGGAAACTTCAGGAGCATCTTCGGTTAGAAACTTGGCGAGGCCCAATGTTGTAAGATAAAACAACATCTTTTGTTGCCAACGCTTGAAGTCTGTCCCGTTGAACTTTTCTGGCCTTTCTCCATGAGTAAGTGCTATTGTTGGAACCAGAGGCGCCGGCTGAGCGTTTGTCACCGTCTGCGTAGGTGCATCGTTATTGTTGTTGCTATTTTGAGACATCGTCGTCTACAACAATCAATATTGTTTCAAGATTGTTATTCGCAACTACCGGAAGTGTTACGAAACCAAATTGTAACTTCAGCAACAGTTACAAAATAATGCAGAAATAGTAACAGCAAAATTTGTCAATTAATTTTGAGAAATTGTAACACCAAAAAATGTGACTAGATCTGTCTGAAAATGTATTACCGATTAAAGTGTCCGAGTCCAGTAGGAACTGTTTCCTTGAAACAATATTGCCGCCGTACGTAGTTCACGGATGTTAGCAATTTGTTTCCCAGGATGAAACGGACCAGCCTCGCCGCGTGGTGGTTGCAAACGGAGCGCCGACGAACTGAAGAGATTATTGAACTGTGAACAGAGTTCTGGAAGAGGAAGAGAATGAAGAAACAAATTAATTATCAGTTATTAATCTCGTTTTGTGGGCCCCTATATATAGGCTGGAGGAGGTGTCTATTCGGAGCGATCGTGACTGTTTGAAAGGTTGCGACCCTTTAACCGACAAACGCGTGTGTACATGCGCAACGTTCTAATTTTGAAGCTCAAAATTAGCCGTTTTAGCGTAGCAGGCCCGAGTGGCAGATGGAGGCCCATCAAATCATGAGACACCAAGAGCCCCAAGGCCCAAGGCCTAATCTTTGACATTTTAATATTAATATGAGGCCCAAAGCCCACTTGCCACAAGTCTTCATGTCTCCTTCTTCTTTTCTTTTGATTTAGTATATTGAGTTGTAGTATATATGGTGGTATTGAAACAAATATTCCACCATGTGGGACTTTGTTTCAATACACACAATACCAAACTATCTTTCTCTTCCCTAAACACTTTCTCATTCATTTTGCTAACAATCCCCCACATGAATGAGTAGTTGTTCATAGTTTCACGAGACATTTATCGTATCGGTTAAAGTAGCACAGGGGCTTTGAACTTTCCTAGTGTTTACCTATTTGGATTACAGGCGAATCAGTAGACATAGAATGTCCTTGAACTATAAGCCTTTTGTGTAATTCTACAATAGATAACACACGACAAATGTTTCTTATAATCCTTCGTTCTCTGTATGTGTTCGTTTTTGCCTTGAACACCAGCCTGGTCTCATAAGTTCTTAGAGAACCAGGCCTCATAATTCTCTTTGAAGCGGCGCCTTCGCACTTACGAAGGTGATTCTGTAAACGGTATTCACAATTCCTCAAGTACAGTCATCATTAAAAGTATCAATACTTATCCTATTTTCCAACAAATAAAGCACTGGCTTATTATAGGAATGGTTTGAGTGTAATAATGCTATCAAGTTTCTCTTAAACTTAATTGTCCCTTTGAACCTAGATTTTGGGATCTCCAGTCAACTAGGTGGGGTTTCCATTTTAGAAAAACTTTTAGTTTATGGGTCTTAACCCCATTCCCATCGATAAGGTTTGAACTTTCTCCCTTGGCAAGCCTTTTGTTAGTGGATCCGCTATGTTATCTTTATACCTTATGTAGTCTATAGTGATAACTCCATTAGAGAGAAGTTGTCTTATTGTTTTATGTCTATGACGAATATGCCTAGATTTACCATTGTATAGTGTACTATTTGCTCTTCCAATTGCTGATTGACTATCACAATGTATACATATTGGAGGCACAGGTTTGCTCCAATTTGGAATATCTTCCAAGAAACTTCGAAGCCAGTCTGCTCCTTCTGCGGTCTTATCTAGTGCAATAAAGTCTAATTCCATCGTAGATCTAGCTATACAAGTCTGTTTGGATGATTTCCATGATATTGCTCCATTTCCTATTGTGAACACATATCCACTTGTAGATTTTGTATCATGTGATCTAGTTATCCAATTTGCATCA
Source organism: Allium fistulosum (assembly GCA_030737815.1). Lineage (NCBI taxonomy): Eukaryota > Viridiplantae > Streptophyta > Magnoliopsida > Asparagales > Amaryllidaceae > Allium > Allium fistulosum. The sequence continues at coordinate 758,150,266 of CM060902.1, forward strand.
CTGTATCCTTCCACCGTTGAAGGATAGATTGTACAGTGTAGACCATAGTTCTGTGTATACTTTAGGTATCCTAGAACTCTGATTATCGCTTTCCAATGATGTTTACCAGGATTGCTGGTAAATCTACTCAGCTTACTTACAGCGTATGCGATGTCTGGCCTAGTGCAGTTCATAACATACATGATACTTCCTAGTATACGAGAGTATTCAAGTTGGTAGATGCCATCACCAGTGTTCTTCACCCAATTTTGGTTCATATCTACTGGTGATTTTGCAATAGTTATATTATATTGCTTGAATTTTTCAAATATCTTGGCGATGTAATGTGATTGGGATAATGCATATCCCTGTGGTGTTCTCAAAATTTTGACGCCCAGTATCACATCAGCCAGTCCTAGGTCTTTCATATCGAATCTAGAGGATAACATTTCCTTTGTAGATGTTATTATGGCCTTGTTATTTCCTAGGATCAACAGGTCATCAACATAAAGACAAACAATGACATATCCTAAATGTGTGTGTTTCATATAGACACATTTATCTGATTCATTTATTGTGAATCCAATTGATAACATAGTTTCATCAAATTTCTCATGCCATTGTTTTGGAGCTTGTTTGTATGTCAATGGATCATCTTCTAACATAAAGGTATAGAAATCTGGTCTAAAGGTTTTTGAGGTTCTAGACCTTTTACTTCTTCTTGGTTCCTCCACTTGTTGATCAGCACTAATTTGCTGAAGGTTATCTTCAGTATCCTCAAGAGAATTGGAGATTTCATCTTCCCTTGGTCTCTTATGAGTATCACTGTCAGTGCCCTGCTTTAAAGGGAATATATGTTCGAAAAATCTTGCATTTCTCGACTCAATGATGGTATTTTCATGAATATCATCAATTCCATATTTGTGTACTAAAAATAGATAAGCGGCACTGTTTTGTGCATATCCAATGAATACACAATCAATTATTTTTGGTCCTATCTTGACCTTCTTTGGTTTAGGTATCTCTACTTTAGCAAGACACCCCCACACTTTTAAGTATTTGTAGGACGGTGGTCTATTTTTCCAGAGTTCATGAGGAGACTTGGATGTTTTTTTTCGTGGTATTTTATTTAAGATATGATTTGCCGAAAGAATAGCTTCTCCCCAAAAGTTATCTGGCAGTCCACAGCTTATTAATAAAGCATTCATCCTTTCTTTAAGAGTTCTATTTTTCCGTTCGGCTATACCGTTGGACTGAGGAGAATATGGTGCTGTAGTTTGGTGTATAATGCCATGCTTAGCGCAAAATTCTTCAAAAGGAAATTCAAATGAGTCCAAACTTAAATTTAAATTTAAATCTTGAATTTGTAGAAGTGTTATCAAAATAAAGATAATAATGAATTGGTTTCCAGATATGATAATCTTGGTTATTATCATAAATGGTTGCAAAGCCTACCGGTCGCCACTGGCTCGTCCCATTACATTTGGTTTTTAAACTTGTAGGAATAAGAACAGAGTAATTTCCTTGCTCTCTGACATGCACAGATATATCACATATATTTATCAATATGCAAGGTAAATTCTACTCATGCAATAGATCTTAAACAAAAATATGATTAAGTTAAGATATTAAGGTGCAGCAAGGCTTCGTGGGTAGCGCCCACTGAAAGTAAGGTCATCCCTGTCTAGATGTCCCTTTCTATTTCGGCTTAGTGGTATCAGAGCTTGTTTGTTGTTTGGGAACTGAAATCATAACAGAGACAAGATCATTTAGTGATTTTTAGTTCGATAATCACTGGGAATTTCTGGGATGATCGGTACGGTGATCTAGGCCACGTACTATGACGGGCGGTACCCTAGTAGCCCTGCCATTGTATGGAATCCAATCTCCAATAAGTGATCTCGGACTTGATTATATACCTACGTATGTTGGAATTTAATGAATATATTTGCCTGAAAGTATATGTTCTTGTCTCTGTTATGATTTCAGTTCCTTAATCTAATATATAATTACTTTAAAACAAAACAATTTAAATTTTAAAAATTCAAATCTTAAATAGATTATTAAATTACCTGTTCAGGTTTTTCAATATAAGATATAAAGGTAGATAGGGTAGTGGTGTGTGTAACACGACGACTACCAATGGGTCGGTGTGAGTAAACGGGTTAAACTTGCTTAACTTCAAAAGGAAGCGTGGTGGGCCCATAACCCACAGGTCCCAGGAAGCGTCGTGGGCCCATAACCCATGAAACCTTGCTGCACCTCCCCTGTTTTATCCATTCCCGGTTGATGAGGCTTGAGGCTACGATTACCTTTAATCAGAACATATCACTTAGAATGCTCATCGTCCTCCTGACGATGTTCTGAAAGCATTCAATCCATACAAGTTCGTTCCGGTTTCGAACGAAACCGAAGGCATTATCTCGTTACACTCATTTTGGAATCACCCTTAGAGTTAACGACAATAACCCTTGCACTCTGAATCTTCATCTCGAATCTATAAGTACTATCTCCGTCAACTCATTACGGAATCACCCACAGAGTTATACTGACAAAGAATAGTTCTTACACCTCGAGTCTTCACTTCAATTGAGATTCATGACCTATTGTTAATTTGGATCGATGTGGTTTTCGGATATCCAAATCTGGAAATCCGATCCCGGTCTCATCGAAATCCAAAACGTATCTTTTAAGACCAAGTTGTTTTAAAGTTAAAACAATTCAATTCATTTATCTATATACACACAGATAGATAATTAACAATATTTCAATAGATAATCAACATTATCATTATAAGCAGATAATCCATATTATCATAAAATGCAACCAAAGCATCCATATCACATAGCATTTCTTATCTCATATTTGAGATCTCAACCATTCAAGGCAATTAATATCATCCATTTACATAAGCAATGATCTATACCATCTCTAATTAATTTAAAGTTAATTAAATTAATTACTTCATTTCTAATTAATTTAAAATAAATTAATTAATTACTTCATCATTATAAATCTTACTTGTAATCATTAATTAATTACAAATAAATTAATTAATCATTCTTTAATTATCCACTTTAATTAATCACCTTGATTAATTATTCTTTAATTACATTTAAGTAATTATCTTTAATTAATTTCACAAATTAATTATTCTTAACCAATACAGTAATTAACCTTTAATTACTTCATTAATTAATTAATTATAATCAATTACTTTAATTCTTAATTAATTACAATTAATTAGTTCATCTATAATCACTTATCATTGATTGATTAATCTTAATTAATCAACCCTTAATTACATCATTAATTAATTATAAACTAATGATCCTTAATTACATCTTAGTTATTTATTCTATTTAAATTAATTACATTAAGTAATTAACCTTAATTAAACCACAATTATTAATCATCTTTGATTAATCTTAACCAGTAATTAACTTCCCTTAATTACTTCCATTAATTAATTTCTTTTTAATTAATTACCTTAACAAATAATTAATTACCTTATTAATTAACCTTAATACTTTAATTAACTTTATTAAATAAATTATTTAATCAATATCACTAGGTAATTAACCCTTAATCATTTCCATTTAATTACTTTCATAAAATAATTATCCTCTAATTACTTTATTAAATAATTTACCTTTATTTAATTACATCCAGTAATTATTCCTTAATTACTTCATCAAGTAATTACACTTAATTAATTTATAAGTGATTATCTTTAATTAATCACTAATTAATTACTTAGTTAATTATTTAACTAATTATTTAAATTTAATTAAATAATTTCTTAACTATTTATACTTAAAGATCTTAATTAAGAAAAATCATTATCTTAATTTAATTAATTAGATTGACCAACAATTTAATTGTCTTCACATATTAACTATCTTTAATTAATCAAACTTTTAATTACTTAAGATAAATCCTTTTTATAATTGATTACCAATCTTAATCATAAAAATAAAATACTTTAGAAATCAATTATAATTTACACATCTAATTTAACTTCTAAAATCTTTTAAAACTTTAAAAGTTTATTTAATAAATTTTAATACAAAAATCATATTGAAAATCTATGTTTCTATCTTTTAAAAACTTATCTATTAAATATATAAAACTTGTTAAAACAATTTTCTAGAAAACAATTTATTTCCATAATCCTATAACTTGTATAACTTTGTTAAAAACTTGAATTATTTACAAAATAAATCTTCTTTGTTTTAAAAACTTTAAACATTGCCTGTTCCATTTTTAAAACCTGAACAACTTAAAACCCGAGTAAAACCCTAAGAAACTCGAAGTAAAACACGAGACAACCCACAACACTCCTGCTTTGAGTAAAACTCAATTATTCTCGAATGAACACCCGAGCATTTGCTTTCTTCCCCAAATCCAACTTCCAAATGCATGACAACGTGCTCGTGCACGTGCACACCATCACTGGACGTCGACGAACTCCACCTTGGCCTCTGACGAGCCGACTTCAACCACATTGTTTACGCAACAAATGGTCACAAACCCCAAATATCGTGAAAGCACCAAGTTATGAATGTAAATCAGCAATATTCCAAACACAAATCACAGATCTAAGCCAGCAACAAATAGCAATCCAGAAGTAATGAATAGTGACACACAATTTATAGTGGTTCGGCTATCTTCGGCCTACGTCCACTTCAAAGTTTTATCTTTTATTGATTATCCTCGCTGGTTACAGATGATTACAGCAGTTACAATGAAGGATTTCGAGTATAACAGCAATGGAAAGAAGTAGAATTGAATCCGGCAGAGTCTGGACGTTCGATTGCTAAAAAAGATCCCCTTTCTGTAGGCTTCAGGGGGCTATTTCTAGGCGTAGGAGGCTGAGATCGCGCTCAAACTTCGGGAGACTTCTTCTGGCACGTGAGTAGGCCCATGCGCCCGGTCCCACCAAGTTTCGACTCCATCTGGGATCGATTCGAAACAACTTCGTATCGATCAAAAAATGCTCCAATCGAGCTGAAACTTGGCAGGGACATTCTTTACCTTGCACGCAAGCTACTGTGAAATTTTCGTTACATTTGGATCTGTGGTTTAGGAGATATGATCGATGCAATCTCATGTTTTCCGTAGCCTGCCGTCTTCGAATCCACGCTTTCGCATCCCTCCTGTTCGACTCGATCAGAGCACGTGCGCGTGCAGTGACGTGTTGCGAAATCCCTGGGTCAATCTGCTTTGTGTGCCGAGTTGAAGGTTTCTTCCTTCGAACCATGCATGTCCTTCGCCGCTTTGAATGCTTCTTCTCTTGATTTGCGCTCGCATCCATACTTTGCGTTCGTTCGTGCTGATAACTTTGCTTTGCATCTACACCCAACTGCCATCGTACCATTCTTCGTATCGATTTCAGGAAAGTGTTTCGTATCGATCTAGTGATCGATACGAAATAAAGTTATGTGATGTCGATCGATACGAAAAAGGCAAGAAGGGCCAGGAACGAAGTTGGATGATGGATACGAACGAAGCCTTACCTGATGGACATGAGCGTGGCCTTACCTGATGGACACAAACTCCGACAGCTTTCCATGGATACGAAAGTGCCAAATCCCCCTCTCGCCGATACGAAACCATTGGGTCGAACCAAAACCTGATCGATGCAAAGAGTTCAATGCCGGATGGATTCGAACAGCTTCGAACAAAGCCTTGGGATGGATTCGAATAGATCGAAGCGGTATCCTTCCGATGGATACGAAATCGATCGGTTCGAACAAGCCAATATGATGATTTCCTGATCGACGCGAGCATGATGGATTCGAACAAATCATCCCAGCGCACTTATGGATAAGAACAGCATATTCGTCTACCTTGTATCGATCTTATCTCCTCCATACAAATTCCGATTAACTTGAGATTTGAAGCATAGCCTTTTCTAGCATTGATCATCATCTCCAATCGATTCCGTCCCGACCGTAGTCCGGCCAAATTTCGACGACATCCATCGTAGCCTTGTTTCTAATCGATCTCCGATTCTGATATCCATCGTTCCTTGCAAATTTGTTGATGTTCCAGCCTTGACCAAAAGGTGGGATAACATTTGCCCCCCAAAACATGCCTTGTGATAATAAGGCATGTTTTGAATAACTCCGAATCCGATATCCAAAGTCCATAGCCAATTCCATGCCCATCCAAACTCGATAACCGAGTTTTAATCCATCCTTAGTCAATAGCCAATAACCGAATCCAGGACCTCTCCGGGTCGATATCCAAATCCATAACCTCTCCAAGCCCTTGCCAAGCGCAATACACACCTGACGACCGTGGTCCAGTATCCCTGGACGTTGAGCTAACCTCTCCGGGTTCTTGCCAAGCGCAATCCATACTTGACGACCTTGGTCCAGTGTCCCTGAACGTTGAGCTAACCTCTCCGGGTTCTTGCCAAGCGCAATCCACACTTGACGACCTTGGTCCAGTGTCCCTGGACGTTGAGCTAACCTCTTCGGGCTCTTGCCAAGCGCAATCCACACTTGACGACCTTGGTCCAGTGTCCCTGGACGTTGGTAATGCCATGGCTTAAGTCCTAAGCCGAATCCTGGTCGCTTCGGACCCTTGTTGAGCATAGTCCATACTCAACGACCGTTTATCAAAAAACCAGAAAAAATCTAATCAAAATCCAATCCAAAATCCAAATCAAATCGGAAAACCAGAAATCCATATCAAAAATCAAAATCATTATCCAAAACAGAGAACAATCATCCAAATGAAAGCCAAAACAGAAAGTAAACAAAACCAGGAGCTCAAACCAAACTCCAAAACCAAACCAGAAAAACGAGTGTTCAATCCGAAAACAAAAGATAGATTTCGCAAACCATGGCTTCACGGTTTATCATCATTCAGAGCATGCCTTGGGGCTATCTCCGTCCCCATACATGTGTTAATGACTTGGTTGCTTGCCAATGGTTTGCTACTTGTTTCATATTATCCCGGTCAATTGATAATCAATCGACCATCATTCCTAGGCCTCACACCATCATGGATTGAGGTGGGCGGTGGTTGCTCCTACTCCACCGCTGCATTCCGAGCCCCAACATACTACCTCAATTGTCCATTCCTCACATACTCCTCGATTATGTCCTTTAGGTGCCTGCAGCTGTTGGTATCGTGTCCATCCAAATCATGGAAGAGACAGTGCCTTCCTGATGCCCTTTCCCGCTCGGATGGTTCTCTCCTAGCCGGCCTCCGGTAAGGAAGGCGATTCCGGGTTTCCATGTATATCCGCTCCAGTGTCTCGTTTAATCCCGTGTATGTGGAAAACTTCGGATCCTTCCATCGTTTCCTAGCTTTCTCGGAATCATCATCCAGCTTCCTCTTTCCTTTGTCTTTATCCGGGTTTCCGTTAGATGGTCCTCCACCCTCAGTTGCGTTCACCTCCTTTAACTTTAAATCCATACATGCGTCTTCTTGCCGAAGGAACCTTTCAGCTTCATGGAAGAATTCCCCGAGATCCAGCGGCGGGTCTCGTACTAAAGATACCTTAAAATCTGAATCCTCTCTGACTCCCGACACTACCGCCATCAAAACCATCGATGGATCCGGCCGATCCACCGAGGCAACCGCCGCATTAAATCGAGTTAAAAATGCTCTAAGCGATTCATCCGTCCTTTGCTTTACCGACGTCAGCGTCATTACATTCTTAGGTCTTTTGATATGAACCCGAAATTGTCCTAAAAACCTGTCCACCAACTCCCTCCAAGTCCTGATAGATCCTTCTTCCAACTGCCTAAACCACATGGCAGCTAGGTCTGTCAAATACAACGGGAAACATCTGGCCATTACTTCCTCCGATGCCCCCAGCACTTCCATGTGTCTAGTGTATCTCATCAAGTGATCAGTTGGGTCAGCCTTGCCATTATATCCTTCCAAGCTAGGTAACTTAAACTTAGGTGGATTCTGAGCTATCCTGATTTCCCGAGCGAACGGGCTCCTGTTCACTCCTTCCAAATCTCTATTGGTCAAACCTCCACGCATAGTCTTCCTAATGATTTCAACTAATCCAGCGTTGTTTGTCAGGGGTTTCCCTCCATGCTCCCGAGGGAACTCCGACACGTATTCTTCATGTGGCTCATTAGTAGCAACGTTAGCCCTAGCCTGTTGAACTCCTTCCAAAGGTCCTCATGCGTTGGATCCTGCGGGCCTGCCCCCAAGCCCTTGTTGATTGCCTTCCAGTTCTGTATTCTGTCCTCCATTGGGCTCCATAACCCTAGCCCCTTGTTCCACATTGACAGCCGCTGTAGCTGGTCCTAAGTTTTGTATTCCCGTAGCTCTCATCTGCTCAAAGAAATTCTACAGCATCTCATGTTGGCTCTTCATTATTCTTTCATGCATCAGATTGGTCATGGTCTCCATTTCGTCTCTAGTGATGTAGATCGAAGCTGGTTCTTCTCCAGCACCAGAGGATGCCTCTTGACTTCCTACTTGTTGGCTTCTCTCAGCTCTTTGTCTCGTTTGTCGAGTCATTGTCTCCCAAATCTGATCCCTTTAAGCTTTTAAATCTAAACTCTGAATCTGATGTAGCGGGTGCTAGTTGTTCTCAGTGAAAGCACCAAAGTGTTTGTGCCAAAAATGGTCACAAACCCCAAATATCGTGAAAGCACCAAGTTACGAATGTAAATTAGCAATATTCCAAACACAAATCACAGATCTAAGCCAGCAACAAATAGCAATCCAGAAATAATGAACAGTGACACACAATTTATAGTGGTTCGGCTATCTCCGGCCTACGTCCACTTCAAAGTTTTATCTTTTATTGATTATCCTCGCTGGTTACAGATGATTACAGAAGTTACAATGATGGATTTCGAGTATAACAGCAATGGAAAGAAGTAGAATTGAATCCGGCAGAGTCTGGACGTTCGATTGCCAAAAAAGATCCCATTTCTGTAGGCTTCAGGGGGCTATTTCTAGGCGTAGGAGGCTGAGATCACGCTCAAACTTCGGGAGACTTCTTCTGGCATGTGAGTGGGCCTACGCGCCTGGTCCCACCAAGTTTCGACTCCATTTGGGATCGATTCGAAACAACTTCGTATCGATCAAAAAATGCTCCAATCGAGCTGAAACTTGGCAGGGACATTCTTTACCTTGCACGCAAGCTACTGTGAAAATTTCGTTACATTTGGATCTGTGGTTTAGGAGATATGATCGATGCAATCTCATGTTTTCCGTAGCCTGCCGTCTTCGAATCCACGCTTTCGCATCCCTCCTGTTCGACTCGATCAGAGCACGTGCGCGTGCAGTGACGTGTTGCGAAATCCCTGGGTCAATCCGCTTTGTGTGCCAAGTTGAAGGTTTCTTCCTTCGAACCATGCATGTCCTTCGCCGCTTTGAATGCTTCTTCTCTTGATTTGCGCTCGCATCCATACTTTGCGTTCGTTCGTGCCGATAACTTTGCTTTGCATCTACACCCAACTGCCATCGTACCATTCTTCGTATCGATTTCAGGAAAGTGTTTCGTATCGATCTAGTGATCGATACGAAATAAAGTTATGTGATGTCGATCGATACGAAAAAGGCAAGAAGGGCCAGGAACGAAGTTGGATGATGGATACGAACGAAGCCTTACCTGATGGACACGAGCGTGGCCTTACCTGATGGACACAAACTCCGACAGCTTTCCATGGATACGAAAGTGCCAAATCCCCCTCTCGCCGATACGAAACCATTGGGTCGAATCAAAACCTGATCGATGCGAAGAGTTCAATGCCGGATGGATTCGAACAGCTTCGAACAAAGCCTTGGGATGGATTCGAATAGATCGAAGCGGTATCCTTTCGATGGATACGAAATCGATCGGTTCGAACAAGCCAATATGATGATTTCCTAATCGACGCGAGCATGATGGATTCGAACAAATCATCCCAGCGCACTGATGGATACGAACAGCATATTCGTCTACCTTGTATCGATCTTATCTCCTCCATACACATTCCGATTAACTTGAGATTTGAAGCATAGCCTTTTCTAGCATTGATCATCATCTCCAATCGATTCCGTCCCGACCGTAGTCCGGCCAAATTTCGACGACATCCATCGCAGCCTTGTTTCTAATCGATCTCCGATTCTGATATCCATCGTTCCTTGCAAATTTGTTGATGTTCCAGCCTTGACCAAAAGGTGGGATAACACACGTCACCACGTTTGACCATCCCAATATTCTCGATTCGAACGAAAATCGAAAATGACCTATTAAACCCATCAGCCTGAACATGCTTCGCCAGAAAATCACTCGCCTCCGACAATCTATGCCACGAGAAGCTTCACCATCATCACCATAGCTCACCCTCGACCTCCAGCTCCTATTGAAGGCCTCGCGATCGACTCCGATCATCTCTCGACGTCTCGAAACCCAATAGAACACTCACGACAAACACAGAGTACTAAACCCTACTTCCTCGATCTCTGGCCATCTTGGTCCATGAAAAATCCTCTCACCAATTTTCCTGTCCTCGTCGACAACTCAACCACCTCCAGCCCAAAAATCAAGTCTCCCCTCACCACCGATCGATGGCAATTGATCAATTCGACCAAAACGAACAACTCGAGACCATCCACTAATTTTCAAACTAAAAATCATGATATATATATATATTAAAATTCATGATTTTCTACCATGAATACAATCATGCAATCCAAACTAAAAATTGAATTCATAAATTTTTGACCCAATTTATATTTTCACTGTTCTTTATAAAATTTCGAGATGAATACTTAATATAAGTTCCAGGTCTTATTTTTAGGAGTTATACTACATGATTTTGAACATTTTTCATTCACAAACCAAAGGCTAATAGTGACTAAATAATGAGAAGTTGGATTTTTAAAAGAATTTAAGCTCTGATAAAATCAACAGAGACTATATCTAACTATACAGGCATTCAAACATTCATATACAAACATGCATATAATTCAATTCAAGTATTTCAGATTACAGCATGATAACAATATGAAATCCAGGATTTAAAACTGTTTTAAAAAATAAGTTTACTCACCAGTTTATATCAGAGAACGGAGAATATATTCTGTTTCCAGGCTTGTTCCAGATTTTGAACTTCATTTCATTTTGCTTTGTTGAATTTTAAACTTGTTGGTCTTTGAGTTGTAGCTTGTTGTTTTATTTCTCTTATCTTTAGGTTGTTTTGAAGATTTTGAAACTGTTATTAAATTTGCCTTTGATCTCCTTTTTGTTTTGAATTTCCAGATCTTCATTTCTTCTTTGCATTTTGATTTCCAGACTTGTTATTTGATTTTAGATTCGAATTTAGTTTTGGTTGAAATGAAGAGAACAAGAGTTCAGCTGAAAGTAAAAATATATTTCTTCTTTCATATTTTAATTTATTTATTTTAATTATTAAAAAGAATGTTGACATTTGTCCTTCTTAGATGTTAATTAACTTACACCTAAACACTCCAAGCTTCCATATGTTTACAAGTGTTAAACTTGTCTTTTATTAATTTATTTAAGTAATACATATGTATTTATGAAATATTTATATGTATATAATGTATTTAGCTTTTTATAATTAAGCTTTTAGATTTTTAATAAATATAGAAAAGTGAATTCATGAAAACAATTATTTATAATAACTTACACTTTGATCAAATTAATATAACATATTTTTATATGCTTGAGAAATTTATTTTACTTTATATATATTTTTCACAAACCAAATTTATCTTTATGTTTGAATTTTAAAAATGAAAGAATATTAGAAACAAAAGAAAAATGAATTTCTAATTTAAATCTTATTTAAAATTTAAGCTTAAAATATATCTTTTAAATAAATTAAAAATTATCCTTGTTGTTAAAAATTTAAATTTCAAATAACCTTTGGAAAACATTATATTAAACAAAATTTCCAAATTACAAACTATGTATATATTTAAAGTTTGAAAACACTTTATTAAATTCAAACCAATACTTTTCCATTTCAATATATACAAATATATACATTCTAAATTGAAAATAATTAACATTAGTTTTGATAATTACTATATTGAATTTTATAGCATAACTCCAAATCACAATATATATATATATACATATATATCATAATTTGAAAACATAACTTTTATTTAAATTAAAGACTTCCTATTTATATACCAACATACATATATAGATTATAAATAGAAAACATTTATATAAGTTTTGAAAGATAAATCTTACCAATTTTAAATTGTTAGAAAAGATATTAATAAATATTGCCAATTTAAAATATTATTAACCTTTAAAAGAATTAAACTTGTCAATTTGTAAAATAAAAACAACAATTCAATTTAATTATTAATAAAGATTATTAAATTGATATTGCCAAAATTCCGGGATATCACAAGGCCCGAGTGGCAGAACATGATATTTGTAGCGGACTGTTATGTGTTAATGCTTTATGTATTTGGCATGTAAACTTATCTAACTTTTTGGAGTGTTAGAATTCTATGACTAGCTTTTAGTCTTTTCGTATGTGATTTTAATTATTTTACGACAATATTTAGTATTAGTATGGATGTATTGCATGGATGCTGGTGTAATTTTTTTTAAAATTTGCATTTATTTTGCAACGGGCAATGTGCGTTGTTATATGAGCTTTTTACAACGGTCAATGCATGTTGTGAAACAGGCTATGCAACTAGTATGGTTAGTCTATTGCAACGGATTTTGGCCGTTGTATTATAGTCTATTACAACGGTCATAACCCGTTGTAAAAAGGTATACTACAACATTTTTTACAACGTGCTTTGCCCGTTGTAAAATGTGGTGGATCTATTACAACGAGGCCTATTACAACGGGCACATGCCCGTTGCGAAAACCATATTACAACGGGCATTGCCCGTTGTAAAAAGACTGTTTTGTTGTAGTGATGGTTTATTTTTTTCACCACTACTTAACGGCGGTTGTTATACCTTTCATGTTTTTATCCACATTATGCATAATAAAGTTAAAAATGAATATATAAAAAAGTTGACACGTGCAACAATTAATTTGTGTTGATGAAAATTAAGGATATAGCAACGTCATTATGTGGAGGTTAATAAAATCAAACTCAACAAAGCATATATAAATAGAGAAGAAATCTATAACATTTATGTTTTGATTTTTTTCCCTTTGGAGAATAAGAGTTATACTTACGTAAGTAGAGCATTCAATTTAATGTCTCGGGGGTTCGAATCAATGACCTCTTAAACTTAGTCTAGAGCATCATAGTACTTTTCACTTGAACTAGTGGTCCTTGACATGTTTTCAATTTTGAAAGTTTATATTTAAAAAAGCAACACTACACATCATAATAATATACTTTAACATATGCTATTGAATATGTAACTTAATTTGCTTAGTCAATGGATAAAAAATGCAGCACTTGAGTGTTGCTAAAGCCTAATTCACATCTAAAGCTCAAAACATATAGAAAACAAAGTGCTGAAGTTTGATCATAGGTTAAGCATTTTTAATAACTCAGTCCATATGACTATAGATTTGGAAAATCAGGGAATTAAATTTCACTCACAAAACATAGATCTAAGGCCGCGGTTTGATTCCTGATTACTTGACAAAAATTACCTTATCCTAGCTAACTACTCCAATTCATGAAGATCATATATGTTCATGCGCAAGAGTTAAGATATGCCACATATGAAGGAGTGCGTGAAGTAGCCATAGAAAAAACACAACGGAAAGTAGCATAAATAGTGAAAGAGGCAACTCCACATAATTCTAAGTTTTAAGTAGTTTTGTAGAAGTAAGTGTTGTTGATATGTAAAATCCGATTACAAGGAACTGGAGTAAAGAATATATAAAACATTCAAACGATGCAAAGTTTTGTTCATAACAAATTGACCAAATGCTTAGTTAAAATCTCTCCAAACTGCTGCATAAGAGATGGTTTGCGTGTTATGATTAAGGCAAACCTATATATGCTTTCATCGGTGAGAGATTTGAGACTCAAGCACAACCTCTATGTAAGACAAGTTCTTATTGGTGGACCCTTGCACTCTTACGTATCGTTACATATGAGGAACATTGTGTACTAAGTAGCAAGTTAATATACTTAACCTACAACAGCTTAGCACTCATAATTACAGTGCAACTATTAACCACCTATGTGTCAAAGTGAAAACAAGTCAAACATATCGTTGCAATTGCAAATAAGGGCAGAAAATCACAATGAATGTCAGCATCAAAAGAGTTGATGGCCACACCAACTATGAAAGCAGATGAACAAGTGCAAATAAAAAACCATGCATAAAATGCAGATTCCTGCTAGTAAACATTTACTTTTATCAAAAAAATGATCACATAGTGCTGCTTACCCATGTTAGTTCTTCATATGGTTCTACTTTTCCGGTAGAGAAGAAAGCAAGTTGCAAATGTGCATGGACCGAATTTACATAATATTCATTTAATAATTTCCCACTTTCATAAATACGGCGTAGACTTTTTAGGGTGTGAACTTCTTACATGATAGAATTGTCGATCTGGAGTCTTTTTCTACAGGTATCTCAAACATATTTGCATCAATGCATCTAGAAAGTTTACAACCATATTAGAAGAAATGGTATCATAGAGTTAGTACTGGACAAGTTTCTTAAACATCCATAATTCTTGCATACCTTGGCAAAATATCAACAAAATTTTTTCATGCAGGTGCTTGGTTTGAATAAATGTCAATATACTACTTTTATAATAATAATAATAAATAGGGCATACTTTCTCTTCAATGCTAAAAAATCATTTTTCCTTTATAATTTGACACATGTAACAATATCAACAATAATTTTCATGTAGGTTCTTGGTTTGAATAATTGTCAAACGCAACTTTTTCTTCATGGCTAAAGAAAACAAATTTCCTTCATAATTTTAGACATTTAAATGTATGGCACATCAGACAATCTTTGACATTTTAATATTAATATGAGGCCCAAAGCCCACTTGCCACAAGTCTTCATGTCTCCTTCTTCTTTTCTTTTGATTTAGTATATTGAGTTGTAGTATATATGGTGGTATTGAAACAAATATTCCACTATGTGGGACTTTGTTTCAATACTCACAATACCAAACTATCTTTCTCTTCCCTAAACACTTTCTCATTCATTTTGCTAACAGAAACTTGTGAAGATGGTTAAGAAAACATAAAATACATAATGGCGAAAAATGCATCATATACTACATCTACCAAACGCAGGAAGACAAAATTACCATATCCATATTTTTACAGTAACCATATATAACACCATATGCATATTTTTACAGTAACTATATACAACACTTTTAGTGGCACAAATACCAAAAAATGCAGGTAATTGCACTTTTAAATATTTATTTACACTGCTAATCATTTACAAGTAATACAAAATTGATCCAGTACTTTGTAATGATATCTTCCAGCTAGCCTTCAGCGGGAAACCAGGCTTTGTCCTAGATTCTGAGACAATGTAAAGAAAAGATTTGAGTTGCGAATTCGCAAGTAAAATAATACATGAATATATTGCTTTCTGTATGGCTACAAGCATATGAATTTGCATGCATCGGATTCAAATTGTTCTTTAAAAAATTTGAAAGAAAAAAAAGTTAAAAATTATCCACATATAATGTTATATAGAGTTCATTGCTCTGAATTCATGGTAACAAATAAGGAAGAAGAACATCTAACTCTCTTCACAAAATTTCATGTTAAATTTTATATTTCTTTTGTACAATAAACTTATTTTTCAAGCAGAATTTGTAAATGTGTAAATTTATCATGCAAAAATAGTTCTAGGGTTACTGGAGAACCTATGAAGCCTTGATGAGATACAACCACCACTTTATCATGTTGACATAATCACAAAAGAAAATTTAATGTAAACAAATAAGATGGGCCGCCAAATAACAGAAATTCCGTAGGCCAGGTATCTTGTTTGAAAGAAAAATCATTATAATTTATTGTTATAATTAACTGTAAAAAAATTAGATCAGCCATCAAATAACAAAAAAATTAAGCTTAGGGAGCAACTAATACATCTTAATTTATCATTATAATTTGTGCTATGAGGATATAAAATATTATAATTTGGTTGTAGTGGCATTTGGTTCAGTGCATGTTTTAATTTATAATTCAATTCGAACCACTTTACATAACTAGAAACAACAGCCCAATTTGAAAACAAATTACTAAATTAGGCCAACTTTTGCTTTGTTGTCATCCAGTTAGCATTTTGAAATGGTATCAAGTCAGCATTTTGTACAGGTGTGAAGAATATCTGATGAAATTGCACTAATTTGATTTGAAATCACATCAATGCAAAATGCTGATTCGACGAAAGCGTGGCAAAAAATGATTTAACTATGTGATTTGTTTTGAATTTGAACTATATTTTCTGAAAGGTGGCTCAAATTGGGAAAAAAACTTCAATTTATATGCTGCAATGCAATAGAGCATCAGTTTAAGAGGATTTTGGATCTGTTATTTTTGCTGTGCGAATAAAATCCATACATTTACTGCTTTTTATGCCATACAACATTTTGAAAGAATCACTTTTGCTGTGCTAATTAAATTAATCCATAAAATAATGGGGATGTTCATTTGTTAACATCATACTTTTTGAACTTACTTGAACGCTTTGTATCTCTACAGAGTTTGCTTCCACGGCAACAGTTAAATGCTTTGATTGGGTGATCCACGTCATTAAAATCAATCCCATAATCCTAAAATTCAGACATATTAGTTTAAATAGCGTCCGTGCCATGAACTGTCTTTAGAACTGGAATATGTTTTTTATGCAAATTGATTACAAAATAATTATGGTCATTAGTAACAGAAAAGTGCATGGTTACACCTTTGTCCTTTTTAGCAAACAACTTCAAGTAGAACCATTGTACTGCAATAGTCCAAGAAATATACAACAACATAACTAACACTAGAATAAGGAAAACATGTGGTACATTAACTTCAGGTTTGACAGCTATTATTTTTTATTTTTTTATTTTTTTTAAACAAAGTGGAATACATACATAAATTTGTTTATACATGCTCACGTGCACATACATAAGCACACACATGCATGCATACATGTTCAGAAGACTATTGAGTGAGTTAGGTAACTAAAACACATTTAATAATCACAACTTTAATTTTGCTCTTGCTTTTTGTCGAGCACACACTGAAGTGATGAATCATTGTTTAACTTCCTGCACACATGTCCAATCTGCAAATAATTTTAATATGTAGTTTTCTCTGCCTGATCTATGAATAATATTTTCTCCGTTTTAATCCAATTTTATAAAGTATTACATTGTAGATTTGTGATACTCCAGATTTTATGATATGTTCAATTTCTGTTTTTAATGCACAAGGATCAAAGGTCTAAAAGTTGATAATCATGAATTTATATAGACCTGTATGCAAATTAATTTTATATTTAGGACCAGAAAAGCTAAGCACTCTTGAAGTAACAACTGCGATAATTAAACTAATTAAGCTAGAGACAGGAATGGGAGAAGGGAAAAAACTACCACTGTTTTTCTCTATTTTCATAGCTTAGCATCTTTACTTTTCTCTGTTTCCCTATGATGCAATATGCAAATAAACTAAACACGTAATTAAATTTTATTTCTTCTTTCAGTTTCCTTCTTTTTTTGGCAGTTTTTGTTCTGTTGCTCAATTTTTCCTAAATTGTGGAATACAACATAAAACTAAAACCAAGAGCACAGAATGATATTTTGTTATTTTATGCAAATCAAACGTTCAAGCATAGCCTTATGTAAAATAGCTAAAATGGTTATAAAAATAATTTCAAAGAAGTGGACTGACTAAGATCCAAGAGTGGCTTAGGCAACCAAAACCTTGGGCCGGCCCTGGTTGGAGAAGAAGTCTATGTTGTCTCGATTTATACAAACAAAAACATATGTGCTAGAACGCACACAAGTTAACGGTAATTATGTCAACCTTCATGTTATTATCCACACAAAACATAATGAAGGTAAACGCAAACACAAAAGGTATATACCTGCAAAAGTTTGTGTGGATGAGAATTACTGATAAAGTGGCCTCTTTAGGTGGGGGTCAAAACAAAAAACTATTGAATCGTGTATCATTTTCTGAATTCCAGAAGTTTAACACCACCAAATACTACCGCCTCCAACACCCCCACCCCCCCAAAAAAAACCCACCAAACCGCACTCACACTGAAAAAAAGATACACACACAGAGGGAGGGGGAAAAAACAATGCAGTTTCCTTTGTCGATTGATGAGTATAGTACAACTACAAAACCATGATATCTTATTTCATTTTAAACCAAAGTTATAAGGTAAAGTCCAGTTGGTATAATATTACTTTTTCATGCAAAATAAGTAAGATGATAGGTCTAAAGTTTCAAACAATAATTTATATTTAGGATTGAAAACCAAACAATAATTGTTAAGCTAGACAAGAAGCCTATATTATTCTAGTCTTCCAGATGAAAGCTAGATGAAAGCTTGGTAAGATGATAACTTCTTAGCTCGATTAGTTTAACCGTTGATTACATGACATTTACTTTGGATGAATTCCAAAACCTCCATCACTCCATTCCTCCGCCATTTATATATCAAATTATTTGCGTTAATTTTTTTAAATTGAGCTAATTATTTTGGATATGATCTTCTAGTAATTCAAACCATCTGCAGAATAATAATAACGAGGGGTGGAAAACACCTCATCTTGAAAAAATTATGAGAGGTTGAATATATTCAAATTAATTGTTGATTTAAAATGTAAACTTGAGAGGTTGGAAATTTTGAAAGATCCAAAGTTCTATATAGATGATCCACATTATTATATGCATATAAAAAACTAGCTTAATTTGATACCTATTTTTAATATTAGAAATTGGTTGGGGAATTTCCAAGGAATAAAAGATGAAGATTTAGAGACCACCCTTGTATGGCTGTATACGTATGTATATGCAAGTTAATGAAGAAAATAACATAACTGTCTTATGTTATGTCATTGTAATGGTAATGGGCTATATTATATAAAGCCCATATATATCTGCTGTATATTACATCAAATATTGTCAGTAACATTATTAAATAAGATCAAACAATTACAGTTCATTTCTTCTTTCAAACTGCTTCAATCATTTTTAATTCTTTCATAAAATCTTACATGGTATCAGAGCCATACTGCCTTACAGCAAAAGATTTTTTGAAAATAGTTAAACCCATCAGAGGAATTTCATCATTTGGGTTTAAATCCTTATCCAAGAACAAGAGTTCTTCTCATTTAAGGATAATACCTGAATCAAATCGAGAGTGCCTTGCCAAGAACATCAGTTCGGTTGCAACTTCTCAGATTCATATTCAAGCAGCAAAGAAAAGCATCAAATCATCGAAATCTTATCAAGAAATTCAAAAATGCACAATCAAATCTCAAGAAATTGCCATCCAAAGAAAGCTTATCAGAGGAAACTCACCATATAAGCATTTCTGGTTGCATATTACCTGAAAAGTGCAGCAAATCAAATTCTTGGTAAGATTTCTCATTTCTTGAAGCCTTTTCTCGTGATTTTCCTCTCTGTTCATTCTCCATTCTTGCCACTCTGACTGAAGAAAACACTTCAGCCACTGCCACCAGTGCCATCAACTCTCAGCAAGCCATTACTACTGCTGAAAACCTCCTCAAATCTAAAATTAGCCCACAAAGTCAATTGGTCAATATTCACCTTGATGAAGATACCTATCTACTATGGAAACTACAAGTTGAAACTGCATTAGAAGGGTATGGCCTCGAAGGATATATTCTTGGCACCATTCAAATTCCCCCTATTTGCATCACAAATCAAGAAGGAAAAGCCATAAGTAATGATGAATATACAAGATAACATAGACAAGATAGACTAATTTGCTCATGGTTAATATCCTCTATTACTGCCAAGCTATTATCTCATGTAACAGGGTGTAAAAGTGCATTTGAAATTTGGTCAACTGTTGAAAGAGTCTTCAATTCTCAATCTGCTGCCAAGATTCTATCATATAAAAGGCAGTTACATTTGATAAAAAAGGACAACATGAACATGAGAGAATACCTATTCAAGATCAAGTCAATATGTGACTGCTTGGAAGCAGCTAACCACAAGGTGTCTATCTCTGATCATGTTATGACAATTCTTAATGGTTTAAATGAAGAATATGAAGCTGTGGTTGCTGTCCTCACATCACAAAAGGATTTACCATCCATTGAAGACATTCATTCTATTCTACTATCTCATGAAACAAGATTAGACATAAAGAAATCACCAGAATCAGATATCACTGCAAACTATGCTGCTAATTAAAGAGGAAGAGGACAAAGCAGTAACAGAGGTGGTCAAAACATACAAAGGGGTGGAACCTCTAACAGAGGAAGAGGCAGAGGAAAATTCAACAACAATTACAAGCCAAAGTGTCAAATTTGTGAAAAGATTGGTCACACTGCTATTAAGTGTTACTTCAGGCTAAACTTGAACTATGTGCCAGGTCAAGGTTCTAGCAATCAGAGGAATTCAAACTCAAGTGCAAATATGGCTCAAGTTCAACAAGATTCAGACAATCAAACAATAAACAGAAATGAATCAGGAAATACTGAATCAGCAAGTGAAGACAGTTGGTACCCAGACTCAGGAGCAACCAATCACATCACAAATAATCTGAATAATCTAAATCTTGGTGGGAAGGAGTACAAAGGTATGAACTCTATTCACATGGGTAATGGTAACCCTATTGCTATTACACACACCGGTAGGTCTGTTATACCAGGAAAAAGAAAATTATACCTGAACAACCTACTTAGAGCCCCTTTAATTAAAAGAAATTTGCTAAGTGTGTCACAATTTGATAAGGACAGTAAAGTGTACTTTGAATTTTATCCTGAACACTGTGTTGTCAAAGATATTCTAACCAAAGAAAATCTTCTGCAGGGTAAAAATCATAAAGGCCTATACAAATTCTGTTTTGCTAAGTCAAGATACTGTGAAAATGAAAGAATGTGGTGTAATAGTGTTGAAAATAGAAAGACTGAAAACTGTAATATGTTTGACTTATGGCATAGCAAGCTTGGCCATCCTAATGTAAAAATTGTGAAACATGTGATGAAAACAATGCCATCTCTTCCGTTAACTGTACTTTACCATACATCTTTATATATTGTCAAATGGGTAAAAGTCACAAACTATCTTTTTCAGACTCTAAAACTATATATAATAATCCACTGGAAATGGTTGCCACTGACTTGTGG
Source organism: Allium fistulosum (assembly GCA_030737815.1). Taxonomy (NCBI): domain Eukaryota; kingdom Viridiplantae; phylum Streptophyta; class Magnoliopsida; order Asparagales; family Amaryllidaceae; genus Allium; species Allium fistulosum. Next base: position 758,171,511 of record CM060902.1, read on the forward strand.
GGACCAGCACCAATATGTACAGACTATGGTTACAAGTACTATATATCCTTTATTGATGCTTATTCTAAATATGTGTGGATATACTTTTTAAAAGCCAAGTCTGAAACATATAATGCTGTTATACAATTTATAAATACTGCTGAAAAGCAAACAAACCATACTGTTAAAGTGTTTCAGTCTGATGGTGGAACATAATTTCTACCACTAAAAAATTATTTTAAAAATAAAGGGATAGTACACAGAATCACATGTCCACACACCTCTGAACAAAATGGGATAATTGAAACAAGGCACAAACAAATTGTAGAAACTGGCTTGACTTTACTAGCTCAATCGTCAATGCCTCTAAAATTTTGGCTAGATTCTTTTTCAACTTCAGTATTTCTAATAAATAGACTACCCACTAAAGTACTGAAAATGAAAAGTCCTCTGGAAACACTGTTCAATGTCAAGCCAGATTATCTACATCTAAAAGTCTTTGGTTATTTATGCTTTCCTTGTCTCAGACCTTACAATAAGCACAAATTGAACTATAGATCATCCCCATGTACATTTATGGGATACACTATAAATCAAAAGGGGTACAAGTGCTTAGACAAAAATGGAAGAATTTTAATATCAAGGCATGTTGTTTTCAATGAAAAAATATTTCCATTCAAAGAAGCAGAGGTCAAAACAACTAAAAAGATATACAATCCAAGAGATTCTATACATGCTGTGCCAGTCATACCAGAACAACCTGCCAAATCCAACACTGATCAAGTCAACAATGACATCACTGGTCCTCAACTCACTATGTCTGGCAACAGTCAGTCCAGCACCAGACCAGGTCAAGAACAGGATGGCACAGTTTGTACACCTGATCATTCATCTCAGCAAAGAGTTAGCATGCAATTTGATGAATCATCTCAAATATCATAAAGTCAAAGCAAACAACAACTTGATGAAAATATGAACCAACAGCAGGACAATATTGCTACAAGACACCACATGGTGACAAGATCAAAAAGTGGAATTTTCAAGCCAAAAGTCTACAGTGCTAACTTAAATACTGAAGAACCATGCAACTATCTTCAGGCCTTAGAAAATGAAAATTGGAAATCTGCCATGGCAGAGGAATATGATGCTTTAATCAAGAATAATACATGGAAATTAGTTCCAGCACCAAAAGACAAAAATGTTGTTGGGTGCAAATGGACTTTTAGATTAAAAAAAATGCAGATGGTACAATATCTAAGTATAAGGCAAGATTAGTTGCAAAAGGCTATTCACAACAGGGAGGATTTGATTTTAAAGAGACATTTTCACCTATTGTGAAACCTACCACTATTAGAGTAGTCATTACTACTGCCTTATGCAAGAATTGGACCATCAAACAACTTGATGTTACTAATGCTTTTCTAAATGGCATTTTACAGGAAGAAGTCTTCATGGAACAGCCACATGGTTTTGTTAAAGAGGAAAACAAAGGACTTGTGTGCAGATTAAATAAAGCACTGTATGGCCAGAAACAAGCACCAAGAGTGTGGTTTGAAAAGCTAAAAGCTACACTTGTCAAACTGGGATACAACTCAACAAAATCTGACATATCACTATTTACTAAATTCAATAACAATATCACAATATATGTACTGATTTATGTTGATGATTTCATTGTTACAGGCAATAGTGAGACTGAAGTTAACAAGTTAATCAAGCAATTAGGTCAAGAGTTCTCTATCAAAGGCCTTGGCTATCTAAACTACTTTTTGGGCATAGAAGTTACAAAGCTTCCAGATAATTCCATTCAATTAAGTCAAAAGAAATATATCACTGAAATTCTACGCAGAGCTAAAATGGATAAAGCAAACTCAATATCTACTCCCATGATCAGCAATGTTCAAATATCTAAACATCAAGGAGAAGCAATACTCAATGAAAAACAGTACAGAAGTATAGTTGGCTCACTGCAATATGCAACAATCACAAGACCAGAAATAACATTCAGTGTTAACAAGGCAAGTCAATTCATGCAAAAACCTACTACTGATCATTGGAAACTTGTCAAAAGAATACTGAGATATCTGAAGGGTACAATAGACTTTGGATTAAATATGCAAGCAAGTAAAACACTGAACATAACTGGTTATGCTGACTCAGACTGGGCTAATGACCTAGACGACAGGAGATCTACAACTGGTTACTGTATATTCCTTGGAAAAAACCCTGTTTCCTGGTGTTCAAAGAAACAAACTACTGTTGCTAGATCTAGTAGCGAGGCTGAGTACAGGAGTGTAGCCAATGCTGTGTCAGAGATTATGCAGATTGAATCACTGTTATTTGAACTACAAGTTAAACCAGAAAACAAACCAACTGTATGGTGTGACAACTTGAGTACAGTGCATCTATCTACAAATCCTATTCTACACTCTCGTACCAAACATATGGAATTGGATTTATACATTGTTCGTGATCAAGTCAACCGTGGAAAACTGAATGTCAATCACTTACCATCTACACATCAAATAGCCGACATACTCGCTAAACCACTCTCCAAATCGAATTTTATTCGATTCAGAGAGCAACTGAAAGTGAATGAAAGTAGCAGCAATAAAAGTCGTACCTTTATACCTGACTTACCTACTACTGAGATCGATTCACGTCTGAAGAAGGCAGATGAAGTCATCACATCGTGAAAGATTGAGCCTTTTAAGAAAAATGTTGATTCCTCCTAACTTCCATTGCATGAAGATGATACCGGTGCTAGACTAGTAGTTTTTCCCTCAAGTTCCTCTCCCAATTTCAGAAGCAATCTTTCAGATCGACTTATTCTTTGTAGCTTCAAACCCTAGCCCCTATAGGGTTTGCGGGGGAGTAATGAAGAAAATAACATTACTGTCTTCTGTTATGTCATTGTAATGGTAATGGGCTGTATTATATAAAGCCCATATATATCTGCTATATATTACATCAAATATTGTCTGTAACATTATTAAATAAGATCAAACAATTACAGTTCATTTCTTCTTTCAAACTGCTTCAATCATTTTTAATCCTTTCATAAAATCTTACACAAGTCTTTGATATGAATATGTGGTTTATTTTTTTCACCACTACTTAACGGCGGTTGTTAAACCTTTCATGTTTTTATCCACATTATGCATAATAAAGTTAAAAATGAATATATAAAAAAGTTGACACATGCAACAATTAATTTCTGTTGATGAAAATTAAGGATACAGCAATGTCATTATGTGGAGGTTAATAAAATCAAACTCAACAAAGCATATATAAATAGAGAAGAAATCTATAATATTTATGTTTTGATTTTTTTCCCCTTTGGAGAATAAGAGTGATACTTACGTAAGTAGAGCATTCAATTTAATGTCTCGGGGGTTCGAATCAATGACCTCTTAAACTTAGTCTAGAGCATCATAGTACTTTTCACTTGAACTAGTGGTACTTGACATGTTTTCAATTTTGAAAGTTTATATTTAAAAAAGCAACACTACACATCATAATAATATAGTTTAACATATGCTATTGAATATGTAACTTAATTTGCTTAGTCAATGGATAAAAATGCAGCACTTGCGTGTTGCTAAAGCCTAATTCACATCTAAAGCTCAAAACATATAGAAAACAAAGTGCTGAAGTTTGATCACAGGTTAAGCATTTTTAATAACTTAGTCCATATGACTATAGATTTGGAAAATCAGGGAATTAAATTTCACTCACAAAACATAGATCTAAGGCCGCGGTTTGATTCTTGATTACTTGACAAAAATTAAATTATCCTAGCTAACTACTCCAATTCATGAAAATCGTATATGTTCATGCGCAAGAGTTAAGATATGCCACATATGAAGGAGTGCGTGAAGTAGCCATAGAAAAAACACAAGGGAAAGTAACATAAATAGTGAAAGAGGCAACTCCACATAATTCTAAGTTTTAAGTAGTTTTGTAGAAGTAAGTGTTGTTGATATGTAAAATCCGATTACATGGAACTGGAGTAAAGAATATATAAAACATTCAAACGATGCAAAGTTTTGTTCATAACAAATTGACTAAATGCTTAGTTAAAATCTCTCCAAACTGCTGCATAAGAGATGGTTTGCGTGTTATGATTAAGGCAAACCTATATATGCTTTCATCGGTGAGAGATTTGGGACTCAAGCACAACCTCTATGTAAGACAAGTTCTTAATGGTGGACCCTTGCACTCTTACATATCGTTACATATGAGGAACATTGTGTACTAAGTAGCAAGTTAATATACTTAACCTACAACAACTTAGCACTCATAATTACAGTGCAACTATTAACCACCTATGTGTCAAAGTGAAAACAAGTCAAACATATCGTTGCAATTGCAAATAAGGGCAGAAAATCATAATGAATGTCAGCATCAAAAGAGTTGATGGCCACATCAACTATGAAAGCAGATGAACAAGTGCAAATAAAAAACCATGCATAAAATGCAGATTCCTGCTAGTAAACATTTACTTTTATAAAAAAAAATGATCACATAGTGCTGCTTACCCATGTTAGTTCTTCATATGGTTCTACTTTTCCGGTAGAGAAGAAAGCAAGTTGCAAATGTGCATGGACCGAATTTACATAATACTCATTTAATAATTTCCCACTTCCATAAATACGGCGTAGACTTTTTAGGGTGTGAACTTCTTACATGATAGAATTGTCGATCTGGAGTCTTTTTCTACAGGTATCTCAACCATATTTGCATCAACGCATATAGAAAGTTTACAACCATATTAGAAGAAATGGTATCATAGAGTTAGTACTGGACAAGTTTCTTAAACATCCATAATTCTTGCATACCTTGGCAAAATATCAACAATAATTTTTCATGCAGGTGCTTGGTTTGAATAAATGTCAATATACTACTTTTATAATAATAATAATAAATAGGGCACACTTTCTCTTCAATGCTAAAAAATCATTTTTCCTTTATAATTTGATACATGTAACAATATCAACAATAATTTTCATGTAGGTTCTTGGTTTGAATAATTGTCAAACGCAACTTTTTCTTCATGGCTAAAGAAAACAAATTTCCTTCATAATTTTAGACATTTAAATGTATGGCACATCAGACAATCTTTGACATTTTAATATTAATATGACGCCCTAAGCCCACTTGCCACAAGTCTTCATGTCTCCTTCTTCTTTTCTTTTGATTTAGAATATTGAGTTGTAGTATATATGGTGGTAATAAAACAAATATTCCACTATGTGGGACTTTGTTCCAATACACACAATACCTAACTATCTTTCTCTTCCCTAAACACTTTCTCATTCATTTTGCTAACAGAAACTTGTGAAGATGGTTAAGAAAACATAAAATACATAATGGCGAAAAATGCATCATATACTGCATCTACCAAACGTAGGAAGACAAAATTACCATATCCATATTTTTACAGTAACCATATATAACACCATATGCATATTTTTACAGTAACCATATACAACACTTTTAGTGGCACAAATACCAAAAAATGCAGGTAATTGCACTTTTAAATATTTATTTACACTGCTAATCATTTACAAGTAACACAAAATTGATCTAGTACTTTGTAATGATATCTTTCAGCTAGCCTTCAGCGGGAAACCAGGCTTTGTCCTAGATTCTGAGACAATGTAAAGAAAAGATTTGAGTTGCGAATTCGCAAGTAAAATAATACATGAATATATTGCTTTCTGTAAGGCTACAAGCATATGAATTTGCATGCATCGGATTCAAATTGTTCTTTAAAAAATTTGAAAGAAAAAAAAAGTTAAAAATTATCCACATATAATGTTATATAGAGTTCATTGCTCTGAATTCATGGTAACAAATAAGGAAGAAGAACATCTAACTCTCTTCACAAAATTTCATGTTAAATTTTATATTTCTTTTGTACAATAAACTTATTTTTCAAGCAGAATTTGTAAATGTGTAAATTTATCATGCAAAAATAGTTCTAGGGTTATTGGAGAACCTATGAAGCCTTGATGAGATACAACCACCACTTTATCATGTTGACATAATCACAAAAGAAAATTTAATGTAAACAAATAAGATGGGCCGCCAGATAACAGAAATTCCGTAGGCCAGGTATCTTGTTTGAAAGAAAAATCATTATAATTTATTGTTATAATTAACTGTAAAAAAATTAGATTAGCCATCAAATAACAAAAAAATTAAGCTTAGGGAGCAACTAATACATCTTAATTTATCATTATAATTTGTGCTATGAGGAAATAAATATTATAATTTGGTTGTAGTGGCATTTGGTTCAGTGCATGTTTTAATTTATAATTTAATTTGAACCACTTTACATAACTAGAAACAACAGCCCAATTTGAAAATAAATTACTAAATTAGGCCAACTTTTGCTTTGTTGTCATCCAGTTAGCATTTTGAAATGGTATCAAGTCTGCATTTTGTACAGGTGTGAAGAATATCTGATGAAATTGCACTAATTTGATTTGAAATCACATCAACGCAAAATGCTGATTCGGCGAAAGCGTGGCAAAAATTGATTTAACTATGTGATTTGTTTTGAATTTGAACTATATTTTCTGAAAGGTGGCTCAAATTAGGAAAAAAACTTCAATTTATATGCTGCAATGCAATAGAGCATCAGTTTAAGAGGATTTTGGATCTGTTATTTTTGCTGTGCGAATAAAATCCATACATTTACTGCTTTTTATGCCATACAACATTTTGAAAGAATCACTTTTGCTGTGCTAATAAAATTAATCCATAAAATAATGGGGATGTTCATTTGTTAACATCATACCTTTTGAACTTACTTGAACGCTTTGTATCTCTAGAGAGTTTGCTTCCACGGCAACAGTTAAATGCTTTGATTGAGTGATCCACGTCATTAAAATCAATCCCATAATCCTGAAATTTAGACATATTAGTTTAAATAGCATCCGTGCCATGAACTGTCTTTAGAACCGGAATATGTTTTTTATGCAAATTTGTTACAAAATAATTATGGTCATTAGTAACAGAAAAGTGCATGGTTACACCTTTGTCCTTTCAAGATAAGAGTCATAAGTCGCTGTTTTTGATGTTGTTATACAAAAAGTCCCTGCAAAAATGAATTTGTAAATTTGGTCCCTATTTTTCAAAAATAAAAAACGCAAAACGTCTTGCACTGTTCTGACAGAAAATGCAAGATAACTTGCACTTTTCTAATTTTGAAATATTTTTCGAAATTTTCGAAATTTTCTAAAATTTGAAAATTTTGAAAAACGCAAGTTAACTTGCACTTTCCACTTTCCTGATGCACTTTCCATCAGGAAAGTGCAAGCTAGTTTGCGCTTTCTAATTTTGAAATTTTTTTGAAAATTTTGAAATTTTTGAAAAGCGCAAGGTAACTTGCGCTTTCTATCAGGAAAACGCAAGTTGGTTTGCGCTTTTTGATTTTGAAAATTTTGCATTTTAAAAAGCGCAAGCTAACTTGGGTTTTCTAATTAGAAAAAACAGGGACTAAATTTACATACTTATTTCTACAGGGATTTTTCTTGTAACACCATCAGAAATAGGGACCTTTCGTGCAAAGCCCCTTGTCCTTTTTAGCAAACAACTTCAAGTAGAACCATTGTACTGTAATAGTCCAAGCAATATACAACAACATAACTAACACTAGAATAAGGAAAACATGTGGTACATTAACTTCAGGTTTGACAGCTATTATTTTTTATTTTTTTTAAACAAAGTGGAATACATACATAAATTTTTTTATACATACTCACGTGCACATACATAAGCACACACATGCATGCATTCATGTTCAGAAGACTATTGAGTGAGTTATGTAACTAAAACACATTTAATAATCACAACTTTGATTTTGCTCTTGCTTTTTGTCGAGCACACACTGAAGTGATGAATCATTGTTTAACTTCCTGCACACATGTCCAATCTGCAAATAATTTTAATATGTAGTTTGCTCTGCCTGATCTATGAATAATATTTTCTCTGTTTTAATCCAATTTAATAAAGTATTACATTGTAGATTTGTGATACTCCAGATTTTATGATATGTTCAATTTCTGTTTTTAATGCACAAGGATCAAAGGTCTAAAAGTTGATAATCATGAATTTATATAGACCTGTATGCAAATTAATTTTATATTTAGGACCAGAAAAGCTAAGCACTCTTGAAGTAACACAAGCGATAATTAAACTAATTAAGCTAGAGACATGCATGGAGAAGGGAAAAAAAACTACCACTGTTTTTCTCTATCTTCATAGCTTAGCATCTTTATTTTTCTCTGTTTCCCTATGATGCAATATGCAAATAAACTAAACACGTAATTAAATTTTATCTCTTCTTTCAGTTTCCTTCTTTTTTTGGTAGTTTTTGTTCTGTTGCTCAATTTTTCCTAAATTGTGGAATACAACATAAAACTAAAACCAAGAGCACAAAATGATATTTTGTTATTTTATGCAAATCAAACATTCAAGCATAGCCTTATGTAAAATAGCTAAAATGGTTATAAAAATAATTTCAAAGAAGTGGACTGACTAAGATCCAAGAGTGGCTTAGGCAACCAAAACGTTGGGTCGGCCCTGGTTGGAGAAGAAGTCTATGTTGTCTCGATTTATACAAACAAATACATATGTGCTAGCACGCACACAAGTTAACGGTAATTATGTCAACCTTCATGTTATTATCCACACAAAACATAATGAAGGTAAACGCAAACACAATAGGTATATACCTGCAAAAGTTTGTGTGGATGAGAATTACTGATAAAGTGGCCTCGTTAGGTGGGGGTCAAAACAAAAAACTGTTGAATCGCGTATCATTTTCTGAATTCCAGAAGTTTAACACCACCAAATACTACCGCCTCCAACACCCCACCCCCCCCCCCCTAAAACACCCACCAAACCGCACACACACTGAAAAAAGGATACACACACAGAGGGAGGGGGAAAAACAATGCAGTTTCCTTTGTCGATTGATGAGTATAGTACAACTACAAAACCATGATATCTTGTTTCATTTTAAACCAAAGTTATTAGGTAAAGTCCAGTTGGTATAATATTACTTTTTCATGCAAAATAAGTAAGATGATAGGTCTAAAGTTTCAAACAATAATTTATATTTAGGATCGAAAACCAAACAATAATTGTTAAGCTAGACAAGAAGCCTATATTATTCTAGTCTTCCAGATGAAAGCTGGGTGTGATGATAACTTCTTAGCTCGATTAGTTTAACCGTTGATTACATGACATTTACTTTGGATGAATTCCAAAACCTCCATCACTCCATTCCTCCGCCATTTATATATCAAATTGTTTGCGTTAATATTTTTAAATTGAGCTAATTATTTTGGATATGATCTTCTAGTAATTCAAACCATCTGTAGAATAATAATAACGAGGGGTGGAAAACACCTCATCTTGAAAAAATTATGAGAGGTTGAATATATTTAAATTAATTGTTGATTTAAAATGTAAACTTGAGAGGATAGAAATTTTGAAAGATCCAAAGTTCTATATAGATGATCAACATTATTATATGCATATAAAAAAACTAGCTTAATTTGATACCTATTTTTAATATTAGAAATTGATTGGGGAATTTCCAAGGAATAAGGGATGAAAATTTAGAGACCACCCTTGTATGCCTGTATATGTATGTATATGCAAGTTAATGAAGAAAATAACATAACTGTCTTATGTTATATCATTGTAATGGTAATGGGATGTATTATATAAAGCCCATATATATCTGCTATATATAACATCAAATATTGTCTGTAACATTATTAAATAAGATCAAACAATTACAGTTCATTTCTTCTTTCAAACTGCTTCAATCATTTTTAATTCTTTCATAAAATCTTACATGGTATCAGAGCCATGCTGCCTTACAGCAAAAGATTTTTTGAAAATAGTTAAACCCATCAGAGGAATTTCATCATTTGGGTTTAAATCCTTATCCAAGAACAAGAGTTCTTCTCATTTAAGGATAATACCTGAATCAAATCGAGAGTGCCTTGCCAAGAACATCAGTTCGGTTGCAACTTCTCAGATTCATATTCAAGCAGCAAAGAAAAGCATCAAATCATCGAAATCTTATCAAGAAATTCAAAAATGCACAATCAAATCTCAAGAAATTGCCATCCAAAGAAAGCTTATCAGAGGAAACTCACCATATAAGCATTTCTGGTTGCATATTACCTGAAAAGTGCAGCAAATCAAATTCTTGGTAAGATTTCTCATTTCTTGAAGCCTTTTCTCGTGATTTTCCTCTCTGTTCATTCTCCATTCTTGCCACTATGACTGAAGAAAACACTTCAGCCACTGCCACCAGTGCCATCAACTCTCAGCAAGCCATTACTACTGTTGAAAACCTCCTCAAATCTAAAATTAGCCCACAAAGTCAATTGGTCAATATTCACCTTGATGAAGATACCTATCTACTATGGAAACTACAAGTTGAAACTGCATTAGAAGGGTATGGCCTCGAAGGATATATTCTTGGCACCATTCAAATTCCCCCTATTTGCATCACAAATCAAGAAGGAAAAGCCATAAGTAATGATGAATATACAAGATAACATAGACAAGATAGACTAATTTGCTCATGGTTAATATCCTCTATTACTGCCAAGCTATTATCTCATGTAACAGGGTGTAAAAGTGCATTTGAAATTTGGTCAACTGTTGAAAGAGTCTTCAATTCTCAATCTGCTGCCAAGATTCTATCATATAAAAGGCAGTTACATTTGATAAAAAAGGACAACATGAACATGAGAGAATACCTATTCAAGATCAAGTCAATATGTGACTGCTTGGAAGCAGCTAACCACAAGGTGTCTATCTCTGATCATGTTATGACAATTCTTAATGGTTTAAATGAAGAATATGAAGCTGTGGTTGCTGTCCTCACATCACAAAAGGATTTACCATCCATTGAAGACATTCATTCTATTCTACTATCTCATGAAACAAGATTAGACATAAAGAAATCACCAGAATCAGATATCACTGCAAACTATGCTGCTAATTAAAGAGGAAGAGGACAAAGCAGTAACAGAGGTGGTCAAAACATACAAAGGGATGGAACCTCTAACAGAGGAAGAGGCAGAGGAAAATTCAACAACAATTACAAGCCAAAGTGTCAAATTTGTGAAAAGAATGGTCACACTGCTACTAAGTGTTACTTTAGGCTAAACTTAAACTATGTGCCAGGTCAAGGTTCTAGCAATCAGAGGAATTCAAACTCAAGTGCAAATATGGCTCAAGTTCAACAAGATTCAGACAATCAAACAATAAACAGAAATGAATCAGGAAATACTGAATCAGCAAGTGAAGACAGTTGGTACCCAGACTCAGGAGCAACCAATCACATCACAAATAATCTGAATAATCTAAATCTTGGTGGGAAGGAGTACAAAGGTATGAACTCTATTCACATGGGTAATGGTAACCCTATTGCTATTACACACACCGGTAGGTCTGTTATACCAGGAAAAAGAAAATTATACCTGAACAACCTACTTAGAGCCCCTTTAATTAAAAGAAATTTGCTAAGTGTGTCACAATTTGCTAAGGATAGTAAAGTGTACTTTGAATTTTATCCTGAACACTGTGTTGTCAAAGATATTCTAACTAAAGAAAATCTTCTGCAGGGTAAAAATCATAAAGGCCTATACAAATTCTGTTTTGCTAAGTCAAGATACTGTGAAAATAAAAGAATGTGGTGTAATAGTGTTGAAAATAGAAAGACTGAAAACTGTAATATGTTTGACTTATGGCTTAGCAAGCTTGGCCATCCCAATGTAAAAATTGTGAAACATGTGATGAATAACAATGCCATCTCTTCTGTTAACTGTACTTTACCATACATCTTTATATATTGTCAAATGGGTAAAAGTCACAAACTATCTTTTTCAGACTCTAAAACTTTATATAATAATCCACTGGAAATGGTTGCCACTGACTTGCGGGGACCAGCACCAATATGTACAGACTATGGTTACAAGTACTATATATCCTTTATTGATTCTTATTCTAAATATGTGTGGATATACTTTTTAAAAGCCAAGTCTGAAACATATAATGCTGTTATACAATTTATAAATACTGCTGAAAAGCAAACAAACCATACTGTTAAATTGTTTCAGTCTGATGGTGGAACAGAATTTCTACCACTAAAAAATTATTTTAAAAATAAAGGGATAGTACACAGAATCACATGTCCACACACCTCTGAACAAAATGGGATAATTGAAAGAAGGCACGGACAAATTGTAGAAACTGGCTTGACTTTACTAGCTCAATCATCAATGCCTCAAAATTTTTGGCCATATTCTTTTTCAACTTCAGTATTTCTAATAAATAGACTACCCACTAAAGTACTGAAAATGAAAAGTCCTCTGGAAACACTGTTCAATGTCAAGCCAGACTATCTACATCTAAAAGTCTTTGGTTGTTTATGCTTTCCTTATCTCAGACCTTACAATAAGCACAAATTGAACTATAGATCATCCCCATGTACATTTATGGGATACACTATAAATCAAAAGGGGTACGAGTGCTTAGACAAAAATGGAAGAATTTTCATATCAAGGCATGTTGTTTTCAATGAAAAAATATTTCCATTCAAAGAAGCAGAGGTCAAAACAACTAAAAAGATATACAATCCAAGAGATTCTATACATGTTGTGCCAGTCATACCAGAACAACCTGCCAAATCCAACACTGATCAAGTCAACAATGACATCACTGGTCATCAACTCACTATGTCTGGCACCAGTCAGTCCAGCACCAGACCAGGTCAAGAACGGGATGGCATAGTTTGTACACCTGATCTTTCATCTCAGCAAAGAGTTAGCATGCAATCTGATGAATCATCTCAAATATCAGAAAGTCAAAGCAAACAACAACATGATGAAAATATGAACCAACAGTAGGACAATATTGCTACAAGACACCACATGGTGACAAGATCAAAAAGTGGAATTTTCAAGCCAAAAGTCTACAGTGCTAACTTAAATACTGAAGAACCATGCAACTATCTTCAGGCCTTAGAAAATGAAAACTGGAAATCTGCCATGGCAGAGGAATATGATGCTTTAATCAAGAATAATACATGGAAATTAGTTCCAGCACCCAAAGAAAAAAATGTTGTTGGGTGCAAATGGACTTTTAGATTTAAAAAAATGCAGATGGTATAATATCTAAGTATAAGGCAAGATTAGTTGCAAAAGGCTATTCACAACAGGGAGGATTTGATTTTAAAGAGACATTTTCACCTGTTGTGAAACCTACCACTATTAGAGTAGTCATTACTACTGCCTTATGCAAGAATTGGACCATCAAACAACTTGATGTTACTAATGCTTTTCTAAATGGCATTTTACAGGAAGAAGTCTTCATGGAACAGCCACATGGTTTTGTTAAAGAGGAAAACAAAGGACTTGTGTGCAGATTAAATAAAGCACTGTATGGCCAGAAACAAGCACCAAGAGTGTGGTTTGAAAAGCTAAAAGCTACACTTGTCAAACTGGGATACAACTCAACAAAATCTGACATATCACTATTTACTAAATTCAATAACAATATCACAATATATGTACTGATTTATGTTGATGATTTCATTGTTACAGGCAATAGTGAGACTGAAGTTAACAAGTTAATCAAGCAATTAGGTCAAGAGTTCTCTATCAAAGGCCTTGGCTATCTAAACTACTTTTTGGGCATAGAAGTTACAAAGATTCCAGATAATTCCATTCAATTAAGTCAAAAGAAATATATCACTGAAATTCTACGCAGAGCTAAAATGGATAAAGCAAACTCAATATCTACTCCCATGATCAGCAATGTTCAAATATCTAAACATCAAGGAGAAGCAATACTCAATGAAAAACAGTACAGAAGTATAGTTGGCTCACTGCAATATGCAACAATCACAAGACCAGAAATAACATTCAGTGTTAACAAGGCAAGTCAATTCATGTAAAAACCTACTACTGATCATTGGAAACTTGTCAAAAGAATACTGAGATATCTGAAGGGTACAATAGACTTTGGATTAAATATGCAAGCAAGTAAAACACTGAACATAACTGGTTATGCTGACTCAGACTGGGCTAATGACCCAGACGACAGGAGATCTACAACTGGTTACTGTATATTCCTTGGAAAAAACCCTGTTTCCTGGTGTTCAAATAAACAAACTACTGTTGCTAGATCTAGTAGCGAGGCTGAGTACAGGAGTGTAGCCAATGCTGTGTCAGAGATTATGTGGATTGAATCACTGTTATCTGAACTACAAGTTAAACCAGAAAACAAACCAATTGTATGGTGTGACAACTTGAGTACAATGCATCTATCTGCAAATCCTATTCTACACTCTCGTACCAAACATATGGAATTGGATTTATACTTTGTTCGTGATCAAGTCAACCGTGGAAAACTGAATGTCAATCACTTACCATCTACACATCATATAGCCGACATACTCACTAAACCACTCTCCAAATCGAATTTTATTCGATTCAGAGAGCAACTGAAAGTGAATGAAAGTAGCAGCAATAAAAGTCATACCTTTATACCTGACTTACCTACTACTGAGATCGATTCAAGTCTGAAGAAGGCAGATGAAGTCATCACATCGTGAAAGATTGAGCCTTTTTAAGAAAAATGTTGATTCCTCCTGACTTCCGTTGCGTGAAGATGATACTAGTGCTATACTAGTAGTTTTTCCCTCAAGTTCCTCTCCCAATTTCAGAAGCAATCTTTCAGATCGATTGATTCTTTGTCGCTTCAAACCCTAGCCCCTTTAGGGTTTGCGGGGGAGTAATGAAGAAAATAACATAACTGTCTTTTGTTATGTCATTGTAATGGTAATGGGCTGTATTATATAAAGCCTATATATATCTGCTATATATTACATCAAATATTGTCTGTAACATTATTAAATAAGATCAAACAATTACAGTTCATTTCTTCTTTCAAACTGCTTCAATCATTTTTAATTCTTTCATAAAATCTTACACAAGTCTTTGATATGAATATGCACTACAACAAAACTACCCTATTACAACACCCTTTTTACAACGGGCATTGACTGCCCGTTGTAATAGAATGCTATTACAACGGTCCTTTCAGGCCCGTTGTAATAGATGCCCTATTCAACGCCCTTTTTACAACGGGCTACGACTGCCTATTGTAATAGAATGCTATTACAACGGTCCTTTCAGGCCAGTTGTAATAGATGCCAATTTTACAACGTTCACAAAATGCCCGTTGTAATAGATGTCAATTTTACAACAGTCACAAAATGCCTGTTGTAAGAGGTGCCAAATTTACAACGGTCATAACGTCCGTTGTAATAGGTGCCAATTTTACAACGGTCAAAAAATGCCTTAATCGATGCCAATTTTACAACGATCATAAAATGCCCGTTGTAATAAATGTGTGTTGCCAATTTTCAATAATCAATAATTAATAATTACAATGCTTTTTTAAAATTAATATTTATTATTTATTAATATTTAATAATTAATCATTAATAATATTGTATTAATCATATGTTACTAATTACTAATTATAATATTATATTACTAATTACTAATCATTAATAATATTATATTATTTATTAATATTTAATAATTAATCATTAATAATATTATATTAATCATTTATAACTTATAATAATTAATGATTATTAATAAATAATCACTAATTACTAATTATTATATATAATCAGTATTCCAACAGGCCTAATTTTACTTTTCAATTATTAGTAATTAATATCAAGTAATTAATATTCAAGTAATACCCATTCCCCTTATCTAAATTTCACATCCATGCACCCTTCGCCCGCTCTGCCTTTTTTACCCATAAACCCTTCCCCCCTTTCCTATTTCGCATCCACCAAACAAAAAAACTAATCGATCTACCGATTATCGATTACTGACGTCCTTCTATTATCGACCACTCTGATGCTGTATCTACCGACTATCGATTGATTGATTCCAGGTATTTGCTATTTTATCTTTGAGTAGCAATACAGATCGATTCCAAGTATCTGTTTTCTTTGTCTTTGAGTAGTAATAAAAATCGATTTTAGGTATTTGCAGATCGATACCATGTATTTTGCATCAAGCAATCGCCAAATCGATTCCGAGTATGTCAATGCCCATGGTGTATATTCAGATTGTAGTCATGCTAAAATATAATAGGAATGATTTCATGTTTATACATATGTGATTCCGTTGCAACAGGTTTAATTATATGTTATTTCAGCGCAACGTGTTGGAAATAATTTTTATATAACTTGTAATAACATTCAAATACTTGTTTGCATTGTGATTGTAATAGAATATGAACTAATGATTTCTATATTATTATTTTTTACATGTACGAAGTTCTGTAGTATAACTGGTTTAGTTCTTGATATTTTAAAATATGTAATTTGCATGTAGTAATGTGTTTGAAATAACGTTTATAACTTGTAATAATATTCAGGATTTCAAGTTTTCCACTCTCTCGAAGGAGGAACTGGATCGGGAATGGGAACATTGTTGATCTCAAAGATAAGGGAAGAGTACCTTGATCGCATGATGCTCACTTTCTCAGTGTTTCCTTCTCCTAAGGTCTCGGACACCATGGTTGAACCATACAATGCAACTTTATCTGTTCACCAGCTAGTAGAGAATGCCGATGAGTGCATGGTTCTGGACAATGAAGCTCTTTATGATATCTGCTTCAGAACCCTCAAGCTTACCACTCCTAGCTGTAAGTTCCTTTATCCCTAACACTTAAATTCTGCTTTGTATGTCTCTGTAGCTACTTAACAGTAAGTTGTTGTTTTTAACATTTGGTGACTTGAACCATTGAATATCTGCAACAATGTCTGGAGTAACATGCTGCCTCCACTTCCCTGGCCAACTAAACAAAGAAGTAGCGTATGACTAGTGAAAAGTTTGAACAGAGAAAGGTAACCAAAATGTGCCAGGTGAACAAATGTTGACATTTTCATAATTTTGTTGCTTATCTCTACCAATACTAACTAAAATTATGTCAATTCAATCATAAGTCTCTTCATGAATTAAATTACTTTTGTTTCCAATAGAAAGAAAATTGATTGCACCAATTTTACCCAATATACGTGTAATTCAAAAGAGTAAAGCTATTATATTAGATTTCTATTTCTCAAACAGAACCTACGCTTCATTTCCCATCTTCTTCATGCTATCTTCAGGAACAAAGGAAAGAAAATCTAAGGCTTGCTCTTCTACCCTCCAGTTGAATCTGTGAAGGTATATTTTGGTTTAGATACCAGTTTTAATTTATAAATATTGATTCAGCTTTCGTTTCAAATTATTATTTTCAGTGTTTGGCTTAATTTGTTTCTAAATTTGGATCCAAGTCTATTTATTTCTCTTGAATTCTATTTTAGTTTATGATTAACTACTACTGGTAGGTTTCTCCTGAATTGATCTTTATTTAGTTTTGACCATCATCATTGTGAGGATATTTGATAACAGGAAATTATTGTCAAGGACAAAATTTCTCAGCATTTTATCCTCAAGGACAGACCTTCAGTATTTTAACCTGAAGGACAACTTTTTTTAGGTATCAGTTTTTAAAGTTTTTAGGTATCAGTTTGTAGTTATCGGTAGCAGTTTTTAGGTATCAGTTTTTTGTTCGGTAGTATTTTTGGAAGAATGTTTGTCCTTATGAATAATTTTGAAATAATGTTTGTCCTTATGTATAATTTTTATGAGAAAGTTTGTCCTTGTGGTTAAAATATTGAGGTCGTGTCCTTGAGGCTAAAAATATACAAATTTTTGTCCTTTAAATTAATTCCCTCATTTGATAAATAGTACATGCTTGCATTGACCAATATAGTGGAGTGTATATTATATTATGTACGTTGGTACTTGATCAAGTAAAAAAATGAAATAAAAGTACGTATCCCAGTTTCGATAATCTGAACTGCGTAATATTGACAACACAGTGAAAATATTTAAATATTAGCTATATGCATGAACAATATGTAATTGTTTAGCTAATATATTAAACCCCTAATCTTGGCTATCGTCGTTTTAAGCAATCAATGTAAAATAACCAATGAATATACAGTTAAGTAGTTTAATTTGATTATGTATATGTCTTGTAAGAAATAAGTATTCAGTTTGATTACTTATTTAAGTAGTTGTACTTCGGTGCCTATTTAAGCCTGTTAGGGATTATGGTGAGGGGTGGACTTAAAGCAGGAATTACTGGGCATGTAATGTTATATCAATTATGAAAATATAAATGCAGCATTGATTATGAAATTGTTAATTTTAAATGATTTGATTTTTACCCTTTGTCATTGTGTTTTCTTTGTTTGAAAGTATTATTTTCTATCTTGATATATTGTTTAACGCTCTCCAAACAGTAGATTTAAGCTCAGGTTTGCATGAATTCTCTAATATGTTTAATTTCTGATAGAGGAATCTGTTTAATCTCTCTTATTGATTAGGGCTTCATCCCTTAAAAAGCGCAGTAGTGATGATGCTAAAGATAGCAACAAGGCTGATTGTCAAGCATCTGAAACTTAAGGTGCATTTGTTATTATAAACCATTCTTTTCTTCAGTTCACATAACTTCTCACATATATGAACATCATTTCACTTTTTTTATATGCCTATTTAGTAGATAGTAAGAGGTTTGCTTCAACCTATGGAGTTAAAATTAGCTTGGACCATATATATAGCCATATAGGCTCTAATAATAATTTCATTTGGTTAAATCAAATAGACGTTACAAAATAGTCCAGCTGATGTGGTTGAGGAAACACAATTGACTTAAAAATATAATTCATTTACAATGTGGAAAACTTTGGTACTTTGTACACAGAAAGGAATTCTCCGTATAAATTATTGATATTTTCACCAAGTAACATTTAAATTGTATTCAAAATTACATATTTAACAAGTTATAAAACCATTTACAAAACAGACATCTTTAATAAATGAAATTTTGTACTTTAGATATGTAAAATAGCAGCAGTAACATTTTAAATTTGGACGGTTAATGAGCACTCGAAGATTTGAAATTCGTCCGCATTTGTATTCGAAAAAGAAAAAAATATCTGAAATTCGAAATGGATATGGATACATATATTATGGTATTTGCATCTGAACGTTATCCGTTTGATTTTTATCAAAATAAAGTTGAGATTATGCATATTTTTGCTGTTTTATCTAGGTAAACAGCATGTATAAGTGAATGTTTGCTGTCCAAAACTGATTTCTGTGATCATAATTTTTATTTTTTGTATTTATATTAGCATTATAACTTAAGCTGGATCAAAAAATTTCATTTACTTTTTTGAGTTTATTAATTGTGAGCGGAGCGGATAAATATCTTATATTCATGCTTATCCATAGTTATGGATGTCTAATATCGGATAATGGTTTCAGATGCAAATGCGGATGTCACTTAAAAATAGGAATAACTTGTTATGATTCGTTCCATGCACAGCACATACAGTGACCAGTAGAAAGACCAAAGTATAGTAGTAAGATGCTTGTTTTTCTTTCCGAGGAAGAAACATAGACATTGTAACAATCCGCGTATTTTACGATCGAGTATTTAAATATTTTATTTAAATATTTCATCGTTGGTCGGAATATACTCCGAAAAGCTACTTTTTGCATACGGTCGTATTAGGACTCGAGACCATTTCCATTGAGTTCAAAACGCCGTTTGCGATCTTTTTAAGTATAAACTTTGATATGTTTGGAGATAGTAGAATTTTGCTACTTTTTCCACTTAGGGCTTTGGTCTTGTTTCAACTCATTAGACCCAAGCTTGACCCCTCCTCTCTTCATTACCTTACTTCTATTTCCTAATACTCAAGCTTTTGCATCAATGGAGAGAGGAATGGGAAATTAAAACCCCAAGCACTAGTTTTCTTTTGCAAATCAAGTTCTAGCTCCAAAACTAGTAGAAGAAGCTTTGGTAAGTCTCCTCTTCTTCTTCTCCAACTCATTCTCTTATCAATTTCAGAAA
Organism: Allium fistulosum; assembly: GCA_030737815.1. Lineage (NCBI taxonomy): Eukaryota > Viridiplantae > Streptophyta > Magnoliopsida > Asparagales > Amaryllidaceae > Allium > Allium fistulosum. The sequence goes on from CM060902.1 coordinate 758,191,545, forward strand.
TTCCTAAACCTAATTTAGGAAATGTTTCTCTTTTTAGCTTAGATTCAAGCTTGTTGAGTTAGAGTTGAAGAGTGATTGTCATTGCCATTGTTCTATAGCTTCTTCATCCTTGTTTTTTGCATAAAGGTGAGATTTTTATCTCACATCTTAGTCTATAATTATCTTTGATTGTTAGGTATGAATTCCTAACACTTATTCTTGTGCAATTGATTTTGGTTTGGATCGATTTTGTGTATATTCCAATTTTTGGTGTTTTGGTTTAATTTTTGTCAAATTCCTATTATGGATATTTGGATATTGATATTCGAGGTGTATCGAAGAGCCATTAAGGCTGGGTTGTCGCTAGGCATAATTTCTTAGTCGTTGTTGCTCGCCCGATCGTTATCGATGTCGTTTGGCCATTTTTGGCCTAGGTTCTGGGAATGCCTTGAACAACAGTTTCAGACGTCTGAAACGTATGGTTCAGACGTCTGAATATAATACTGGGAATTTTTTTCTCCCATCATTCAGACGTTTGAATCAAAGTTTCAGACGTCTGAATTGGTTCGTTTTGAAACAGAAAGGAAATAGGCTAAAAAGTGCCTATTTCAGACGTCTGAAATCAAGGATTCAGACGTCCGAATTCTGTTCTGGAAAATATTTTATTTTCCAGATTCAGACGTGTGAATCCTTGATTTCAGACGTCTGAATCTGCAGTCTTTTGCCTATTTGCCTATTGAGGTTGAATTTCCAACTTTAATCGATTCATGTTGGTTCCCTTTTTTTTGTTATCATTTATTATCGACTTTGATGACATTTTCTTCGGGATTTTTTTTGGAATATCCATTTTGATGGTTTCGGTATCGATTCCTTTGGATGTTATTCACGTCTTCGAATGTGGAATTTTGTGATTGATTGTTTCTACAATCATTTTGTGATTTGTCACTTTTAAAAATACAAAGGTTTTCTATACTAGTAGTAAATATTCAAACTCTTCCACAAAGATGATTTCAATTCTATTTTCAATATCAAACTCGTTTATCAAAACTGTTTTCTAATCTATTAGTATATACAAACCTTTACCTCATTCGTATGAGAAAATCTAATTAAACGGCTTAGCAAAACAAGTGGTATGAAACGCTTGCGTTTACTTCGTCGGTTCATTTATGGACTTGTTCGATTGAAACTCTTGTGACAATTTTCTAGTGGAGATCTACAATTTGTTCGCAAATATTTAAGTTAAGCTAGTGGTTATGGGACATGAAGCTAAACTCATATATTTACTAGCTTATTGTAATTGACACTTCTTGATGATCAATGACGATTATTTTTGTGATTTAGACTAGCAATTGTGCTATGTCTCTTTGTCTACGAGGGAGACTAAACCTCGTTTGTGTGATGTTTCGACTCACATATGTGTGATAGCGACCCACGGTCTTCGGGCCATTCTTGTGGAGCTTCGGCTCAAAATTAATGGTTAGCTACCATGAGATAGCGTCTCGTTTTGTGATACACGTGTTGGTGAGTTTTCATACTCCCGTTTTGTGATAGGCTTCCCCCTTCTTGTTATTTCTGGATTTCTTGTGATGATTTCTGGACTTTTGTGCTTCACCAATTTTCGTGACTTCTATTGATATGTTTTATCAATTTTTGTGTATTGGTGAATTTGTGTGTCATTGACTTGTTATGAATACAAGTTTAGGGTATGATACCCTATTTTATCTTTGAGAAGATTCTTGTGATATTGATTAATCTCATGTTGATTTTCAATTACATGCTTATAGTAGTATGACATTATGGTTATTACATGTACATGCCATGTCTTTTATTTTATACCATATCATCTGATATTTATAGCTAGACTAATCCGTTTATTATTTTCTTATAAATAATACTCGGGTCAGACCGAGATGTTACAGGTGCTTCTGCTTCACTTCTCTTCTGGGATTATTCTGACTTTTGGCTAACTACTTAGATTAGTAATTTTTGTTGTATACATTTGAGATCTAGACTCCGTGTTGTATACTTATCCTTTTGTGTAGCTTGTAGCTATTCTTTTGTATTGTCGTGGATCTTTCAGACCACTACTCTGATGTACACTTTCATGTGTTATATATATTCATATCTTTTTCCGCCTTTGTGATATGGATGTCTGTGACTGATTTGTGTTATGTTTATTTCTATGTTTGTTTTCGAAGATTTTATATAGCCACTGTGTGATAGCTTTGAGTTTGTATCGGTATGTCGGACTTCCTCTTATGCATGCTATACTATCTGACATATCGGTGCTCGCACAAAGAAATTACACGAATGGTTGCTCCTCAACAGCCTTATTCTCCGTGCTAGTTGACAGCATTACTAAGTAGTGTTCTTGGCTAGCGTGGGTATAGAGGTGGGGTGTCACAGCTTGGTATCAGAGTCAAACTTCGTAACAATGTAGAATAACTTAACAAGGATCATCGTCCTAAGTCCTACTTAGGAGTCGTGCCTTAGGATTTAATTCAAGTCTTCGTACCGATTCATCCTATTTCCTTTTATGTATCCTTGTTTTATCTAGCAAGATTTGCTTGATATTTATTTGGAGAATAACTTTTCTTCTTTTCTCTTCCTTAAGAAGAGAATGTCTAGACCAGGCCGTCCCAGAGCCGGACCATCTACTGTTACTCCCCAGGATGGAGTTTTTATGATTGCTCAACAGCTTCTTGATTTAGTAAAGAATGCTCAAGCAGCTGGTCCTAATCAGGAACCTACTCATCCTAAGTCTGGATTTGCACGCTTGTGCAACGATTATACCAACTTGGGTGGGAAACCCTTCAAAGGTTTTGAAACTATTATTGAAGTCCAGGCTTGGCTAAGAACATGCGATCGAATCTTTTCTCGCATGAACCTTATCGATCTTCACCGAGTTCAGGAGTCCTCTAGTATGCTCCAAGAAAGAGCATTGGACTGGTACGAACTTCTTGTTTCTGAAATCAATGAAGCAGACCACACCTGGGAGCAATTCGGGGAACGCTTCGAATTGAAATTTGTACCAGAAGCTGAGAAAGTAACAATGGCTCGTCGTTTCATAGACCATGTTCAAGGTGAATCCTCTGTGACAGATTATGTCGCATCCTTCGAGTCACTATCTAAATATGGGGTTGAATACATCAACACCCCATTGAAGAAGAATCAAAGATTCGTCTATGGCTTAAACAAAAATCTCAAGAAGCCATTACTTCTAAAATTAGAAGTTCCTTTCGACCAACTCATTGATATCGCTCTTCGTCTTGAAGAGGCGGATAGGGAAAGTGATGTTGAAGTGGTGGGTTCCAAACCAAACTTCAACAACAAGAAAAGGCCAAACAAATTCAAGGGTCCTTATCCCAACAAAAAGGGGAAACCTGCTCCTCCGGCAGCAACGACTTCTACCCCAAGTAGTGGGCAATGCTTTAATTGTGGTTCTAAGGACCATTTTGCAAACAAGTGTTCAAAGCCCCGTTCTTATCGCTATTGTAAAAGCCCGGATCATTATATACATTTATGCCCCAGACTTCAAGGCAAGAAGGAGGGAAAGTTAAACGTGGCTCAAGCCCTTGGCAACACATCTCGTGGTCAAGGTATATCTCATTCTATTCTTGATGGCATCATTATATTTCATGATCAACCTATTCGAGTTCTTCTTGATACGGGTGCGTCCCATTCTTTTATATCAAAAGAACTTGTTGATACATTTTCTTTGGATGTTTTGTGTTTAATGACTTCTTTGAGAATTGCGAATCCGGTTGGTGGATCCGCAACAATTAGTTTGCTTTGTAAAGATGTTGAGATTATTTTGTGTGATTTTTCTTTCCGAGCCGATTTGCATGTTATGCATTACTTAGGCTTTGGAATGATTTTGGGTATGGATTGGCTTAACCGTTATGAAGCTCATATCCTATGTCCTGAGCGGACTATTTATCTCCGACATCCGCAATCTGTTAATCAGATTTCTATTATTCTTAAAGATTTGGATTCCGCTTTGGTTGCATCTTTATATTCTCTAAATCCTCTTGATGATGACAATTGTAACGACCCAGAATTTCGAACAAATTAAATTGAGGATATTTAATTAATTTTAAATATTTGAACGATGATTTAATTTGTATCCCGAATATAACTTTGAATTTGGCGATTAAATTACAAAATTTAATCGATTGGAAGTTGAATAAAAATTTGAATCTTCAAATTTAGGCCGATTAAAAATATTTCAAACGCTTGTGAAATTTATATTGATAACACTGAAGATAACAGAAGCTTCAGAATATGATTTCAAACTGTTTCGTTCAGTTTTGAAATTATATCGTTCGTATAGATATTTAAAAATAGCCGTCCGAGGGACAGTCTCGGAATTCGACGAAACCAGTTCCGTTGGATCCGTAATATTGTATTATTATCGGATTTCAAATTTTGTAATATTTGGAGTTGTCGTGTGATCGTACGACAAGCAAACGCACTGAAATTTAAATTGAAATTTGTTTGATTTAAAATGCTATTTTCTCCATACAATCGAATTTGGACTCAAAACTTTTTCCAACGCGTTCGGAATAGGGGATAAACATTAGGGACGCCTAGCGGCACGCTGAAATCGAGATTCGAGATTTCAAGTTACACAATACGAAATGTTTTGAAGAAAAATTTATAAATAAATAAGAAGAAAAATAAAATATAAAGTCAGACCATACCCCCACGTTCAAATCCACGTTCACGACCTTACCTCCCCCATGCCTTCGTACCCCTCTCCTCCCCTCTTTCTTTATAATTCAAATCGTTCAGAGAAAAAAAAAAAGAAAAAAACCGGTATGCCCTTCTCGTTCAAAACGACTTCCTCCTTTCCACCTTTCAAATTTATTCATAAATTGAATACAAATAAAAAATGGTGGCTTCGTGAGAAGGTTGGAGGGATGGCGACTGCGCTCGCGGTTATGGCAGAGCAGGCGGCGACGTGATGAAGCATGGGTCGAGTGGCGAAGTGGGAGGCTCGCGTTCATGTCAGGATGGTGGCGATTTAGGGCAGCGGCAAAGGCGAAGTAGAGTTTCGAACCAGCAGGCGCGCGGTGGTGGTTTGAAGTGGGCGACGACATGGGTTTTGGCGAACTCGATTGAGGAGGCTCGCGCGCGCACTCGCGTAGGGATGGATGCAGGGAAAGCATGGTAGGGCTGGGGCTTTGTTCGATTTCGACGTAGGGGTCGCGTGATGGGTAGCCGGAGTTAGGCGTGGGTTTGCGTCTGGAAGCTTAAGGCAGTAGGGTCGAGATCGATTTAGGCTAATCAGAGGTGCTTTGGTTGAGGGCTTGGGGGTTGCAGAGGCGAACTCGCGATGGGTTATGCCGAAGCAGGTTGCAAGGCGCTGGGTTCGAACAGCGATGGTGGTACGTGTGTTTGGTAAGGTAACGATTCTTGTTTGTTCTTGATTTTAATTGAATGTATAACTGTCCTTTACAGAAAGAAAAAAAAAGAATTTTTTTAATCATAAATTTGTATGGTCAAGTTTTATAAAGATATCTGAATATAAAGTTACAGAGAAGGAAACAAAATATATACAGTAAGAGTTATAGACTGTTCTATTTTTGAATTTAATTTAATAAGCATATTGAAAATATGTAAGATTTAGAAATAGAAACAGAAATTTTAAGAGGGCAATATAAATTATTTTTTATAGGGATATATGAATATAGAGTGCGAAATCTATAGAAATTATTTTATAAAGATATATGTATTTTTAAATGGGAAAAATAAAATAAAATAATTGTTCGATCATTTCAAAGTATTAATAAATCGTATAATTGTTTATACAAGGTTTGAAACCGTGAAGGAATGGTCAAAATGGAAAATGGGCTGCAAATTAAAATCAAAGGTGAGATTTTCTCACTCAAATTGAAAAGTGGAATTTTCAGTTATTGTTTGATTGTCTGTTTGGATTGTTGATATTAGATATTTTAGGATATATCTATATATAGCAATATATACATATTGGCATATGTATATATTGGATTGATTGATTTTCCCGCCTCGTATAGCGGATGAGACCCTATTGCTCCGTTAGTAAGCGGATTTTTATAAAACCTATATACCGCAATATTCCACCTTGAAGTGGAATGGTATTGTGCTAACGTCTGTGGATGTAGGGAAACAGGTTGGAGGGATCCAACTGGATTCCTCATCAGTATTTATTTATTTACAGATATATTGATATAGATCTGTTATCATATTGATATATGATATTGACTGTTGTGATGGACTAATTGATGCGTTGCATCATTGGATTCAAAATTTTGAAGTTTAAAAATAACAATTTTAACTTTAAAAGAGATTTTTAAAGTGATTATTTGTAAGTATACGATTTATTAAATTTTTGGAATTATTTATCTTAAATAAATAAATGTTATAAATTTAAAGTTATGGAAATTATAATGTTTGTGAAATATAACCAAAAGATGATTTTTGAAATTAATAGTTAAGTAATTTATAAAATAGTTTAAATAGAGATTTTTGAATTTATTATGAAAGCTCTATATATAAGATTTATAAAATTTGATTTTTATAAATCAAAGTGATGAAATTATAAAGGAGTTTTAAAGACGTTTTAAATGATGTTAAAATGGGTTTTATAAAGGGCAGAATAAATGATTTGTGAAGTCCTAAAAGAACGATTTTTGTAAATAAACGAATTATAAGTGTTTAACTTATAGAATGGACTTTTGGTAGAAAATTGAGTTATAAATTGAATTGGATAAAAAAAAGGAATTTATAAGTTGAAGTAGTTATAAAATATAAAATTGTGATTTATAAACGTTGTTTATGAATCCGAAATCACTTATTTTGATAAGTGAATTGTAGAAGTTAATTAAAGGAATTATATCCACGATTTTGGACAGTGGGTAAGCCTTTAAACAAAACGTGTAGAAATGTTGAATTTGGATAACGAACTATATTCACGATTTTGGACAGTGAATATATTACTTAATAAAATGGTTATGTTTTGGGAAGTTAATATTATGAAATGAAGTAATTGTTTTAAAAGATGTTTTAAAATGGGTTAAAATATCGAAATCATATATTTCAACATTTATTGTTGAAATAGACGTTTTCGAGAAATAAGGAAATGATGGACTATAACACTGATGTTATAGTAAATGATTTTCGAAAGAAAATGTTTTATGTAGTATTGGGATTTATATATCTATCTTAAATCCGAATCCCTATACTAGTGATTTTGAGTCGTCGTAACGATGTTTTACGCAACATTCGTTTTGACTCAAATAGATGTTAAAATAAATGATTTCCTTAAAGAATGAATATATACTTAATATTGATTTAAGTATATTGAATATTTTCAAATGTTGAAAATAAATAGATTTGCGAAATACTTATTTTTAAATAAGTATGGAAATACTTTTACAAAATGAAAAGAAACGTTTTGAGATTTTATCTTCTTAAAGATAAATCGAAAATGAATATTTGAAAAACAATTTGAAAATCGTATATCAGTAGATATTTTGAAAATATAAATTCACTATGGAATTTATGAAAGAAAAGGGAAACTGTTTTAGAAAAATAAACGTTGATTTATTTTTGAAGTGTGGAAAAGTTTATATATCTAATAAAGATATTTTGGAAGATAAATAATTTGGAAAATTATTTGGGATCTGATGATGTTGCGCATCTTTATTGATAGTTAAATAACCGACTATCAATAATTACCTTGAGTAGGTTTTTGTTGTGAATTGGATGAATTTGAATGTCACACTTATTTTTAAATAAACGCTCACTATTCGGGTTAGCCGGGAAAGGACCATGGGGTCGTATAACCCATTCCGAATATGTGATATGTCGTTATGAATCGCATTTGAAGACCGGTGTTGAAGACCGGATATTTTTGAAAACGGAAGGATTACCGTCGAGTTACTCTACATCGACTGATCTTCGATTTAGAGGTTTTATCACCCTTAGTGACGGGAAGTCCTGACGTGATTGAAAATTATCCGGATATGCAAGGGCTTCGTGAGAAGTGCCTTCGGTTCTGTTCGATCCCGGAACAGACTTGTATGGATTGTGTGTCTGACGTTACAATTTGAGATATAAAGCTGATTTCTTTCAAATACATTTCTGTTGGTGGCGGAGAATTTATTCTCTTAGCTTAACACCCTTCTCTGAGACGTACGAGCTCAGAGGTTATGTAGTTGAAATTTATCAGCGATATATCCCAATTTGGTAACGTGGCATACTGAGTGTTGCTGTGAAATGATCAGTGTTTGATCATTTGCGATATGATCATTTGTTTGATCTTATATCTTGGTGATCATAGGTTGATCATTTTGTTTGACCCGAAGCAGGGCTTTGTAGAAAGCGTAGCTTTGTGGACGAGACTTCGTCGAGCCTCACACCCCGGAAATGGTCGAAACAGGAAGAATGCGGCAAGGTTCTAGGGAGTAGCGCCCCTTAGTGTATGTCATTCCTTCTGGATAGAGGTGGTATCATGGTATGGAGCCCAGATACTTAACCTATGTGGTTGCTGCATTATTATCTATGTGGTTTGTTGGAAATCGGGGATCCTCGGGAAGATCGGTTACGATCGGGGGATGGCATACGCGTGTCAGTAGTTACCTATTTTTGCAGAGGTAACCCGGCCTTGTGTTGGCAGAGATCCGGTTAGGTTCTCGGGTCGTCTATTCCAGGGACGTACCCATCGTGGATAGGAAGTTCCTTAGCCTGACCATTTGTTGGAAATCCAAACTCCAATACGAACTTTGTACGGTATTAGTTGTAGAACCTGCCATTTACGTACGGTGGTCACCACTGTTTAGATGGTAGCTATAGTAGGCATACGATACTGGTTGTATGTTGGCTAAGATTAATATTATACTTTCGAAATGTTTTCTACACTATGCACTAATAATAATATCAAAAAAAATAATTTGATTTTTGCGTAGTAAGCATCTTTGACTATCATAAGAAGAAATCTCCTCCAATTCTGCGTTTGCATTGTGTGTGTGGTGGGAGGTCTTATGGTAGTTTCATTTTCCAAAAGCATTGCGAATTGACAATAAAGTTATCCTGTTGTTTATTTTAAAGAATAACTGTTTTACGATCTCACACCAGTCACCATGACTGACTCGGAGTTTATTGTTCCCTTCTAAACTCTGGGTGCCCACCAATTTCCACACGGGCAGTCTAGAGTTAGATTATCAGGATATTCTGGATATTCTGGAGCTTTGGAGATAAGCTGGATGGTGAGACGTAGTATTTGTATCTGATATTATTTATTCCGCTGTGTATTCTGTATGAGGACAAGTTTATATAACTGTCCATTGTTGTATATTGACTCTGATTGATGTATGTATAAACTGATATAGTTCTTTGTTTTAAAAGACTAGTGTTTATCTATTATATATATTGTTCCGCTGCGATGTGTAAGATTCTGATATTGTTTTCTGTTCTGATGTGTTTTCTGTTGTTCTTCTTCTTTCTTTCTTCTCTTTTTCTTCTATCTTCTTCTTCTACTACTTTTTCTTTTTCTTAAAACCCTCACTATTGGAGTTTCCGGCACTCGATTTCTCGACAGTCGATAAAGTGAGTATCGATGTCGAATTTTCGAAAGTCGAAAATTTCGGTATGTGACAAAGTGGTATCAGAGCATATGGTTAAGCGACAACCCTGCTCTGTTGGGTGTTACTCATTAGAGATAGAGTCAGCAGTACTCTAGGATGAGTTGAGTGTAATAATATATACGAGCGCGTATTTGTTAGTTAATATAAAATTGTTTTGTATTGTGGTGATTGGTTTATTGAGTGGTATATGAACCTTCGTCGGCACAGTCTTGCAAAACTGTATCGAAGGGGTTTCTAAACGCTCGAATAGAACAGTTCGGCACAGTATTGTTTTAAAATAGGGTAAATGAGATAATTTTGCCCAAAACTATTTTTGTATAGAAAATAAATGTTTTTCTATAAAGTACTATAGTATATGGTTGCATGGATATTAGGAAGTAATAATAGTGAATTATCATCATTGAAATTAAATAAGAAATTGGAATTGTAACTCCAAAGTTAAGAAATAAATTCACATACAAATGAAATTAAAGAATGTAAATTATAAATGTGATTTGTAATTTAAAATGGAATTCCAGAGAAGTATTTGGAAATGTTTTGAAAAGGATTTGAAAATTTTGGAGATTTGGAAGTTTAAATCATTTTTGATTTGAGAATGGATTTCGAAGGTTTTGAAAAATATTTTGGAGAGATGAAAGCTCTAAACTCTTTTCGGTCGCTGGAAAATAACTTTGGTAATGACTGCAGCATTATCGATGTTCATTTTCGGGTTTCCAAAAGAGAAATTGCTGCCAAGTTGTTTTAAATGAAAGTTGTTTGGAAAATTGAGTTTTGTTTTGAAAATTCAAAAGATAAATTTGAATTGTTTTCAAAATGGTTTTGAAAGGTTGAAAAAACTCTGGAATACTTAATAAGAATATTTATGGAATATTATTGAATTGATAACTTATACAAATAGAAATTGTTAATGTAAAATATGTAAATGTGATTGGAATTAAAGTTCATTAACAAATGAAATCTATAAATGTGAATTGAAAGTATAAGGAAATAAATTCATATATGAATAAAATGGTGGATATAAATTGTAAAAGAATTTATAAATAAAAATAAAATTCCTTAATGAAATGGAATTGTGAATGTGAATGTGTAAATGATTGTGTAAATCAAGATGTAAATAAATTGATAACTTATAGAATATTTGAAATCTGATTGGGATGAAATTCAAATTGAAGACGAATAAATTAGTAAATAAAACTAATTTAGAATAGTATAGTTATCAACTAAAGATAAAATATGAGATTGAATTCAAATGGAATTTTTGAAATGTAAAATTGAACGAAACTGAATGATGTAACTTCAATAGTGAATTTAAAAATGATATAAGTAGTTTATATTGAAAATTTGTAATAGAATTTACAAAATGGTTTGAATATGTAACTAGATATTATGGCTAGTAAGATATACAGGTGTTATAAAGAAATTGGGATTTTAATTTTGAAGAGAATTTGAATTGCTCAACAAAAAGGTAAGTATTTGAATTTGAATATGAGATTTGATGACTTTCTTGTCTAGCCGCTTGGCTTTTTCTTTTTCTTTTTGAAATCTGAGAGTCCGTAGGGACGTTTTGTAGTCGTGCCGTATTAGCCGCGCAAAGGAGACGCTGGCGAAATTTTCGAAAATTCCGAGTGTTAGAAAATTTTTGAGAAAATTTGGAAGTTTAAAATTTGAATTTAAACTTAAATTGGAATTGAGAAGTAAAACAATGTTGTTTTGAACTAATAATTTGAGTTGGAAAATTTAGTTGAAATGATAACGAATCTTTAGTAGGAAGATTTGTTTTGGAAAATTTGATAAAACTATTTGGATGTTGAAAAAGGTAGACGAGTTAAGGACCTTTCTCCCTAACTTGTAATTTCGAGGACGAAATTCTTTTAAGGGGGGAAGTCTGTAACGACCCAGAATTTCGAACAAATTAAATTGAGGATATTTAATTAATTTTAAATATTTGAACGATGATTTAATTTGTATCCCGAATATAACTTTGAATTTGGCGATTAAATTACAAAATTTAATCGATTGGAAGTTGAATAAAAATTTGAATCTTCAAATTTAGGCCGATTAAAAATATTTCAAACGCTTGTGAAATTTATATTGATAACACTGAAGATAACAGAAGCTTCAGAATCTGATTTCAAACTGTTTCGTTCAGTTTTGAAATTATATCGTTCGTATCGATATTTAAAAATAGCCGTCCGAGAGACAGTCTCGGAATTCGACGAAACTAGTTCCGTTGGATCCGTAATATTGTATTATTATCGGATTTCAAATTTTGTAATATTTGGAGTTGTCGTGTGATCGTACGACAAGCAAACGCACTGAAATTTAAATTGAAATTTGTTTGATTTAAAATGCTATTTTCTCCATACAATCGAATTTGGACTCAAAACTTTTTCCAATGCGTTCGGAATAGGGGATAAACATTAGGGACGCCTAGCGGCACGCTGAAATCGAGATTCGAGATTTCAAGTTACACAATACGAAATGTTTTGAAGAAAAATTTATAAATAAATAAGAAGAAAAATAAAATATAAAGTCAGACCATACCCCCACGTTCAAATCCACGTTCACGACCTTACCTCCCCCATGCCTTCGTACCCCTCTCCTCCCCTCTTTCTTTATAATTCAAATCGTTCAGAGAAAAAAAAAAGAAAAAAACCGGTATGCCCTTCTCGTTCAAAACGACTTCCTCCTTTCCCCCTTTCAAATTTATTCATAAATTGAATACAAATAAAAAATGGTGGCTTCGTGAGAAGGTTGGAGGGATGGCGACTGCGCTCGCGGTTATGGCAGAGCAGGCCGCGATGTGATGAAGCATGGGTCGAGTGGCGAAGTGGGAGGCTCGCGTTCATGTCAGGATGGTGGCGATTTAGGGCAGCGGCAAAGGTGAAGTAGGGTTTCGAACCAGCAGGCGCGCGGTGGTGGTTTGAAGTGGGCGACGACATGGGTTTTGGCGAACTCGATTGAGGAGGCTCGCGCGCGCACTCGCGTAGGGATGGATGCAGGGAAAGCATGGTAGGGCTGGGGCTTTGTTCGATTTCGACGTAGGGGTCGCGTGATGGGTAGCCGGAGTTAGGCGTGGGTTTGCGTCTGGAAGCTTAAGGCAGTAGGGTCGAGATCGATTTAGGCTAATCAGAGGTGCTTTGGTTGAGGGCTTGGGGGTTGCAGAGGCGAACTCGCGATGGGTTATGCCGAAGCAGGTTGCAAGGCGCTGGGTTCGAACAGCGATGGTGGTACGTGTGTTTGGTAAGGTAACGATTCTTGTTTGTTCTTGATTTTAATTGAATGTATAACTGTCCTTTACAGAAAGAAAAAAAAAAGAATTTTTTTTAATCATAAATTTGTATGGTCAAGTTTTATAAAGATATCTGAATATAAAGTTACAGAGAAGGAAACAAAATATATACAGTAAGAGTTATAGACTGTTCTATTTTTGAATTTAATTTAATAAGCATATTGAAAATATGTAAGATTTAGAAATAGAAACAGAAATTTTAAGAGGGCAATATAAATTATTTTTTATAGGGATATATGAATATAGAGTGCGAAATCTATAGAAATTATTTTATAAAGATATATGTATTTTTAAATGGGAAAAATAAAATAAAATAATTGTTCGATCATTTCAAAGTATTAATAAATCGTATAATTGTTTATACAAGGTTTGAAACCGTGAAGGAATGGTCAAAATGGAAAATGGGCTGCAAATTAAAATCAAAGGTGAGATTTTCTCACTCAAATTGAAAAGTGGAATTTTCAGTTATTGTTTGATTGTCTGTTTGGATTGTTGATATTAGATATTTTAGGATATATCTATATATAGCAATATATACATATTGGCATATGTATATATTGGATTGATTGATTTTCCCGCCTCGTATAGCGGATGAGACCCTATTGCGCCATTAGTAAGCGGATTTTTATAAAACCTATATACCGCGATATTCCACCTCGAAGTGGAATGGTATTGTGCTAACGTCCGTGGATGCAGGGAAACAGGTTGGAGGGATCCAACTGGATTCCTCATCAGTATTTATTTATTTACAGATATATTGATATAGATCTGTTATCATATTGATATATGATATTGACTGTTGTGATGGACTAATTGATGCGTTGCATCATTGGATTCAAAATTTTGAAGTTTAAAAATAACAATTTTAACTTTAAAAGAGATTTTTAAAGTGATTATTTTTAAGTATACGATTTATTAAATTTTTGGAATTATTTATCTTAAATAAATAAATGTTATAAATTTAAAGTTATGGAAATTATAATGTTTGTGAAATATAACCAAAAGATGATTTTTGAAATTAATAGTTAAGTAATTTATAAAATAGTTTAAATAGAGATTTTTGAATTTATTATGAAAGCTCTATATATAAGATTTATAAAATTTGATTTTTATAAATCAAAGTGATGAAATTATAAAGGAGTTTTAAAGACGTTTTAAATGATGTTAAAATGGGTTTTATAAAGGGCAGAATAAATGATTTGTGAAGTCCTAAAAGAACGATTTTTGTAAATAAACGAATTATAAGTGTTTAACTTATAGAATGGACTTTTGGTAGAAAATTGAGTTATAAATTGAATTGGATAAAAAAAAAGGAATTTATAAGTTGAAGTAGTTATAAAATATAAAATTGTGATTTATAAACGTTGTTTATGAATTCGAAATCACTTATTTTGATAAGTGAATTGTAGAAGTTAATTAAAGGAATTATATCCACGATTTTGGACAGTGGGTAAGCCTTTAAACAAAACGTGTAGAAATGTTGAATTTGGATAACGAACTATATTCACGATTTTGGACAGTGAATATATTACTTAATAAAATGGTTATGTTTTGGGAAGTTAATATTATGAAATGAAGTAATTGTTTTAAAAGATGTTTTAAAACGGGTTAAAATATCGAAATCATATATTTCAACATTTATTGTTGAAATAGACGTTTTCGAGAAATAAGGAAATGATGGACTATAACACTGATGTTATAGTAAATGATTTTCGAAAGAAAATGTTTTATGTAGTATTGGGATTTATATATCTATCTTAAATCCGAATCCCTATACTAGTGATTTTGAGTCGTCGTAACGATGTTTTACGCAACATTCGTTTTGACTCAAATAGATGTTAAAATAAATGATTTCCTTAAAGAATGAATATATACTTAATATTGATTTAAGTATATTGAATATTTTCAAATGTTGAAAATAAATAGATTTGCGAAATACTTATTTTTAAATAAGTATGGAAATACATTTCCAAAATGAAAAGAAACGTTTTGAGATTTTATCTTCTTAAAGATAAATCGAAAATGAATATTTGAAAAACGATTTGAAAATCGTATATCAGTAGATATTTTGAAAATATAAATTCACTATGGAATTTATGAAAGAAAAGGGAAACTGTTTTAGAAAAATAAACGTTGATTTATTTTTGAAGTGTGGAAAAGTTTATATATCTAATAAAGATATTTTGGAAGATAAATAATTTGGAAAATTATTTGGGATCTGATGATGTTGCGCATCTTTATTGATAGTTAAATAACCGACTATCAATAATTACCTTGAGTAGGTTTTTGTTGTGAATTGGATGAATTTGAATGCCACACTTATTTTTAAATAAACGCTCACTATTCGGGTTAGCCGGGAAAGGACCATGGGGTCGTATAACCCATTCCGAATATGTGATACGTCGTTATGAATCGCATTTGAAGACCGGTGTTGAAGACCGGATATTTTTGAAAACGGAAGGATTACCGTCGAGTTACTCTACATCGACTGATCTTCGATTTAGAGGTTTTATCACCCTTAGTGACGGGAAGTCCTGACGTGATTGAAAATTATCCAGATATGCAAGGGCTTCGTGAGAAGTGCCTTCGGTTCTGTTCGATCCCGGAACAGACTTGTATGGATTGTGTGTCTGACGTTACAATTTGAGATATAAAGCTGATTTCTTTCAAATACATTTCTGTTGGTGGCGGAGAATTTATTCTCTTAGCTTAACACCCTTCTCTGAGACGTACGAGCTCAGAGGTTATGTAGTTGAAATTTATCAGCGATATATCCCAATTTGGTAACGTGGCATACTGAGTGTTGCTGTGAAATGATCAGTGTTTGATCATTTGCGATATGATCATTTGTTTGATCTTATATCTTGGTGATCATAGGTTGATCATTTTGTTTGACCCGAAGCAGGGCTTTGTAGAAAGCGTAGCTTTGTGGACGAGACTTCGTCGAGCCTCACACCCCGGAAATGGTCGAAACAGGAAGAATGCGGCAAGGTTCTAGGGAGTAGCGCCCCTTAGTGTATGTCATTCCTTCTGGATAGAGGTGGTATCATGGTATGGAGCCCAGATACTTAACCTATGTGGTTGCTGCATTATTATCTATGTGGTTTGTTGGAAATCGGGGATCCTCGGGAAGATCGGTTACGATCGGGGGATGGCATACGCGTGTCAGTAGTTACCTATTTTTGCAGAGGTAACCCGGCCTTGTGTTGGCAGAGATCCGGTTAGGTTCTCGGGTCGTCTATTCCAGGGACGTACCCATCGTGGATAGGAAGTTCCTTAGCCTGACCATTTGTTGGAAATCCAAACTCCAATACGAACTTTGTACGGTATTAGTTGTAGAACCTGCCATTTACGTACGGTGGTCACCACTGTTTAGATGGTAGCTATAGTAGGCATACGATACTGGTCGTATGTTGGCTAAGATTAATATTATACTTTCGAAATGTTTTCTACACTATGCACTAATAATAATATCAAAAAAAAGAATTTGATTTTTGCGTAGTAAGCATCTTTGACTATCATAAGAAGAAATCTCCTCCAATTCTGCGTTTGCATTGTGTGTGTGGTGGGAGGTCTTATAGTAGTTTCATTTTCCAAAAGCATTGCGAATTGACAATAAAGTTATCCTGTTGTTTATTTTAAAGAATAACTGTTTTACGATCTCACACCAGTCACCATGACTGACTCGGAGTTTATTGTTCCCTTCTAAACTCTGGGTGCCCACCAATTTCCACACGGGCAGTCTAGAGTTAGATTATCAGGATATTCTGGATATTCTGGAGCTTTGGAGATAAGCTGGATGGTGAGACGTAGTATTTGTATCTGATATTATTTATTCCGCTGTGTATTCTGTATGAGGACAAGTTTATATAACTGTCCATTGTTGTATATTGACTCTGATTGATGTATGTATAAACTGATATAGTTCTTTGTTTTAAAAGACTAGTGTTTATCTATTATATATATTGTTCCGCTGCGATGTGTAAGATTCTGATATTGTTTTCTGTTCTGATGTGTTTTCTGTTGTTCTTCTTCTTTCTTTCTTCTCTTTTTCTTCTATCTTCTTCTTCTACTACTTTTTCTTTTTCTTAAAACCCTCACTATTGGAGTTTCCGGCACTCGATTTCTCGGCAGTCGATAAAGTGAGTATCGATGTCGAATTTTCGAAAGTCGAAAATTTCGGTATGTGACAACAATGATGATGAGGAAGATGTCATTTCTCTTATTCACGTCGTCCGTGAATTTTCCGACATATTTGAGCCCGTTCTAGGATTACCACCTAAGCGAGCAATTGAGTTTAGAATTAATCTTATACCTGGAGCTCAACCTATTACTCGTCCTCCTTATCGCATATCCAATAAGGAGAATGAAGAGATGCGCAAACAATTATCCGAATTGGAGATGAAGCAATTTATTCGCTCTAGTTCCTCGCCTTGGGGAGCTTCAGCAATTTTCGTGAAGAAATCCGATGGTACACTTAGGCTTTGCGTCAACTATTGCAAGCTTAATGATCTTACTATTAAGAATAAATCCTTTACCTCGGATTGATGATCTATTTGATCAACTTAGTGGTGCTAGACTCATTTCGCAATTGGACTTGGCTACCGGTTTTCATCAGCTTCGTGTTGCAGAGGATAGTATTCCTTTGACTTCGTTCCGTACTCGTTATGGATCTTATGAATGGCTAGTTATGCCATTTGGTTTAACGAATGCTCCGGCTTATTTCGTTGACCTTATGAATCGAGTTTTCAAAGATTTCCTCGATCGGTTCGTTCTCATCTTTATTGATGATATTCTTGTGTATTCTAAAACCGAGGAGGAACATGAAAAGCATCTTCGAATTGTATTGGAAACTCTTAGGAGCAATCAATTAAAAGCAAAATTTTCTAAATGCCACTTTTGGCAATCTAGAGTGAAGTTTCTCGGTCATATTATTTCCGAATCCGGAATATCAGTGGATCCTTCAAAGATTGAAGCGATTCAAAATTGGAAGAGACCGGAGAGTGTGACTGGAATCCGTAGCTTTCTCGGATTGGCAGGTTATTACCGCCGTTTCATAAAAGACTTTTCTAAAATTGCCATGCCTCTTACCGGCTTAACAAAGAAAGGTGTTAAATACATTTGGTCGGACAAATGTGAAACTTCTTTTCAGAAATTAAAAGAACTCCTTTCCGATGCTCCTATTCTTGTGATTCCCGAAGGAAATCAAGATTTTGTTGTTTATACCGATGCTAGTCGCGTTGGTTTTGGTGTTGTTCTTATGCAAAAAGACGTGTTATTGCTTATGCTTCTAGGCAATTGAAGCCGGCTGAGACTAGATATGCCACACATGATTTAGAACTCGCGGCTATCGTTTTCGCCCTTCGAATTTGGCGACATTATCTTTTGGGAGAGAAATTTATACTTTATACTGATCATAAGTCTTTGAAATATTTATTTTCTCAAAAGGAACTTAATTTGCGTCAACAACGTTGGCTCGAATTCCTTGCCTCTTATGATCTTGATATTCTTTATACTCCCGGAAAGGGAAATCGAGTTGCTGATGCTCTTAGTCGTAAGCAACAAGCGGTTGTTTCCATGATGATATCCGAATGGCATGATCTCGAGGTTTTATCCACTTGTGAGATTAGAGATCGTGTATCTGATTTATGTTCATCTCTTGTTTTATGTAGCCTTGAGGCTCGTCCTTCTCTTTTAGACCGCATTCTTGAAGTTCAAAAACTAGATCCCGAATTGGACCTTCTTGGCCAAAATTTGAGGGATAAAATTAATATTGAAGGTTTGAAAGACTTCGATATTGATTCTCGTGGCGGTATTCGAAAATTTGGTAGACTTGTCGTACCAAATATTAGTGATCTTCGCAAAGACATATTAGAAGATTCTCATCGTTCTAAATTCACCATTCATCCTGGTAGTAGTAAAATGTACGCGGATATGAAGCGACTTTATTATTGGGAGGGAATGAAATCTGATATTGCTAACTTTGTTAAGTGTTGCATGACGTGCCAACTTGTCAAGGCCGAACATCAAAGGCCCGATGGGTTATTGCAACCATTGGAAATTCCAATTTGGAAGTGGGATCAAATTTCCATGGATTTTATTGATGGCCTTCCCCGTTCTCGTTCGGGTCATGATAGCTTATGGGTGATAGTTGATAGACTTACTAAATCAGCCCATTTTATTCCCGTTCGGTCAAACCGAACCATTCCTCTTCTGGCCAAACTCTTTATCAAAGAAATTGTTAAATTACATGGAGTTCCTACTTCTATTGTTAGTGATCGTGATCCATTGTTTACTAGTGGATTCTAGAAGAGTCTTCAAAAATCTTTGGGAACGAAGCTTAATTTTAGCACCGCTTATCACCCCCATTCTGATGGACAAACCGAGCGAGTGAATCAAACTCTTGAAGATCTTCTTCGTGCTTGTATTCTAGAATTTGGTGGAAGTTGGGAAGATCACATCTCTCTTGTTGAATTTTCCTATAATAATAGCTTCCAATCTAGTATTGGTATGGCTCCATTTGAGGCACTATACAGAAGGCCATGCCGATCTCCTTCATGTTGGCTTGAAGCCGGTGTGAAGCTGGTTTTAGGTCCAGATTTTATTCATGATGCCACAGAAAAGATCGATATTATTTGTCATAGGATGAAAGAAGCCCAAAGTCGACAAAAATCCTGTGCCGATAATCGAAGAAGGAAATTAGAATTTTCTGTGGGAGATATGGTATTTATTCGTGTTTCACCTATGAAAGGTGTTGTGCGTTTCAGTCGATCGAGAAAATTAGCACCTCGATATATTGGTCCATTTCCCGTCACCGAACGTATTGGTTCCATGGCTTATCGCCTCTTGTTACCGGCTCAATTTTCTGCTATTCATGACGTGTTTCACGTATCTCAATTACGGAAATGTCTTCGAGATTCTGATTCTGTTCTTGAGCCCGGTGCTGTGGTGGAAATTGAAGTTTCGCCGAATTTAACTTTAGAGCAACATCCTATTCGTATTATTGCTTCGGAGGTCAAACGCCTTCGAAATAAAGATGTCCCGCTTGTGAAAGTTCAATGGTCCTCAAATCCTAAGGATTTCTCTTGGGAATCTAGAGAATTCATCGAGCGAACACACTCGGACTTACTTTCTCGTGCTCTTTGAGGTGAACTTCTTATTTCATATTTCTTTTGTATTGAATATGCTTTCACGGTTGTTACTTTATATTTTCTTCTTAAATATTGCGAGGGCGCAATTTCTTTAAGGAGGAGAGTCTGTAACAACCCGCGTATTTTACGATCGAATATTTAAATATTTTATTTAAATATTTCATCGTTGGTCGAAATATACTCCGAAAAGCTACTTTTTGCATACGGTCGTATTAGGACTCGAGACCATTTCCATTGAGTTCAAAACGCCGTTTGCGATCTTTTTAAGTATAAACTTTGATATGTTTGGAGATAGTAGAATTTTGCTACTTTTTCCACTTAGGGCTTTGGTCTTGTTTCAGCTCATTAGACCCAAGCTTGACCCCTCCTCTCTTCATTACCTTACTTCTATTTCCTAATACTCAAGCTTTTGCATCAATGGAGAGAGGAATGGAAAATTAAAACCCCAAGCACTAGTTTTCTTTTGCAAATCAAGTTCTAGCTCCAAAACTAGTAGAAGAAGCTTTGGTAAGTCTCCTCTTCTTCTTCTCCAACTCATTCTCTTATCAATTTTAGAAATTCCTAAACCTAATTTAGGAAATGTTTCTCTTTTTAGCTTAGATTCTAGCTTGTTGAGTTAGAGTTGAAGAGTGATTGTCATTGCCATTGTTCTATAGCTTCTTCATCCTTGTTTTTTGCATAAAGGTGAGATTTTTATCTCACATCTTAGTCTATAATTATCTTTGATTGTTAGGTATGAATTCCTAACACTTATTCTTGTGCAATTGATTTTGGTTTGGATCGATTTTGTGTATATTCCAATTTTTGGTGTTTTGGTTTAATTTTTGTCAAATTCCTATTATGGATATTTGGATATTGATATTCGAGGTGTATCGAAGAGCCATTAAGGCTGGGTTGTCACTAGGCATAATTGCTTAGTCGTTGTTGCTCGCCCGATCGTTATCGATGTCGTTTGGCCATTTTTGGCCTAGGTTCTGGGAATGCCTTGAACAACAGTTTCAGACGTCTAAAACGTATGGTTCAGACGTCTGAATATAATACTGGGAATTTTTTTCTCCCATCATTCAGACGTTTGAATCAAAGTTTCAGACGTCTGAATTGGTTCGTTTTAAACCAGAAAGGAAATAGGCTAAAAAGTGCCTATTTCAGACGTCTGAAATCAAGGATTCAGACGTCCGAATTCTGTTCTGGAAAATATTTTATTTTCCAGATTCAGACGTCTGAATCTGCAGTCTTTTGCCTATTTGCCTATTGAGGTTGAATTTCCAACTTTAATCGATTGGTGTTGGTTCCCTTTTTGTTGTTATCATTTATTATCGACTTTGATGACATTTTCTTCAGGATTTTTTTTTTGGAATATCCATTTTAATGGTTTCGGTATCGATTCCTTTGGATGTTATTCACGTCTTCGAATGTGGAATTTTGTGATTGATTGTTTCTACAATCATTTTGTGATTTGTCACTTTTAAAAATACAAAGGTTTTCTATACTAGTAGTAAATATTCAAACTCTTCCACAAAGATGATTTCAACTCTATTTTCAATATCAAACTCGTTTATCAAAACCATTTTCTAATCTATTAGTATATACAAACCTTTACCTCATTCGTATGAGAAAATCTAATTAAACGGCTTAGCAAAACAAGTGGTATTAAACGCTTGCGTTTACTTCGTCTATTAATTTATGGACTTGTTCGATTGAAACTCTTGTGACAATTTTCTAGTAGAGATCTACAATTTGTTCGCAAATATTTAAGTTAAGCTAGTGGTTATGGGACATGAAGCTAAACTCATATATTTACTAGCTTATTATAATTGACACTTCTTGATGATCAATGATGATCATTTTTGTGATTTAGACTAGCAATTGTGCGATGTCTCTTTGTCTGCGAGGGAGACTAAATCCCGTTTGTGTGATGTTTCGACTCACATATGTGGGGTAGCGACTCATGGTCTTCGGGCCATTCTTGTGGAGCTTCGGCTCAAAATTAATGGTTAGCTACCATGAGATAGCGTCTCGTTTTGTGATACACGTGTTGGTGAGTTTTCATACTCCCTTTTTGTGATAGGCTTCCCCCTTCTTGTGATTTCTGGATTTCTTGTGATGATTTCTGGAATTTTGTGCTTCACCAATTTTCGTGACTTCCATTGATATGTTTTATCAATTTTTGTGTATTGGTGAATTTGTGTGTCATTGACTTGTTATGAATACAAGTTTAGGGTATGATAGCCTATTTTATCTTTGAGAAGATTCTTGTGATATTGATTAATCTCATGTTGATTTTGAATTACATGCTTATAGTAGTATGACATTATGGTTATTACATGTACATGCCATGTCTTTTATTTTATACCATATCATCTGATATTTATAGCTAGACTAATCCGTTTATTATTTTTTTATAAATAATACTCGGGTCAGACCGAGATGTTACAGGTGCTTCTACTTGACTTCTCTTCTGGGATTATTCTGACTTTTGGCTAACTACTTAGATTAGTAGTTTTTGTTGTATACATTTGAGATCTAGTCTCCGTGTTGTATACTTATCCTTTTGTGTAGCTTGTAGCTATTCTTTTGTATTGTCGTGGATCTTACAGACCACTACTCTGATGTACACTTTCATGTGTTATATATATTCATATCTTTTTCCGGCTGTGTGATATGAATGTCTGTGACTGATTTGTGTTATGTTTATTTCTATGTTTGTTTCCGAAGATTTTATATAGCCACTATGTGATAGCTTTGAGTTTGTATCGGTATGTCGGACTTCCTCTTATGCATGCTATACTATCTGACATATCGGTGCTCGCACAAAGAAATTACACGGATGGTCGCTCCTCAACAGCCTTATTCTCCGTGCTAGTTGACAGCATTACTAAGTAGTGTTCTTGGCTAGCGTGGGTATAGAGGTGGGGCGTCATAGACATCCACCACCACATATGAGCCTTGTTGCTATCTTTTCGAGGAAGAAACAGAGATGCTGACTATCAAAGAGGCCGTTGGATCAATCGTCACGTGGCATAAAGACTTCATCTCTGTGGTATAGTATGATTGTACTTAGAACATGATATTTGTAGCGGACTGCTATGTGTTAATGCTTTATGTATTTGGAATGTAAACTTATCTAACTTTTTGAAGTGTTAGAATTCTATGACTAGCTTTTAGTCTTTTCGTATGCGATTTTAATTATTTTACGACAATATTTAGTATTAGTATGGATGTATTGCATGGATGCTGCTGTAATTTTTTTTAAAATTTGCATTTATTTTGCAACGGGCAATGTGCGTTGTTATATGAGCTTTTTACAACGGTCAATGCATGTTGTGAAACAGGCTATACAACTAGTATGGTTAGTCTATTGCAACGGATTTTGACCGTTGTATTATAGTCTATTACAACGGTCATAACCCGTTGTAAAAAGGTATACTGCAACGGTTTTTACAATGTGCTTTGCCCGTTGTAAAATGTGGCGGATCTATTACAACTAGGCCTATTACAACGGGCACATGCCCGTTGCGAAAACCATATTACAACAGGCATTGCCCGTTGTAAAAAGACTGTTTTGTTGTAGTGATGGTTTAATTTTTTCACCACTACTTAACGGCGGTTGTTATACCTTTCATGTTTTTATCCACATTATGCATAATAAAGTTAAAAATGAATATATAAAAAAGTTGACACGTGCAACAATTAATTTGTGTTGATGAAAATTAAGGATATAGCAACGTCATTATGTGGAGGTTAATAAAATTAAACTCAACAAAGCATATATAAATAGAGAAGAAATCTATAACATTTATGTTTTGATTTTTTTCCCCTTTGGAGAATAAGAGAGATACTTACGTAAGTAGAGCATTCAATTTAATGTCTTGGGGGTTCGAATCAATGACCTCTTAAACTTAGTCTAGAGCATCATAGTACTTTTCACTTGAACTAGTGGTCCTTGACATGTTTTCAATTTTGAAAGTTTATATTTAAAAAAGCAACACTACACATCATAATCATATAGTTTAACATATGCTATTGAATATGTAACTTAATTTGCTTAGTCAATAGATAAAGAATGCAGCACTTGAGTGTTGCTAAAGCCTAATTCACATCTAAAGCTCAAAACATATAGAAAACAAAGTGCTGATGTTTGATCACAGGTTAAGCATTTTTAATAACTCAGTCCATATGACTATAGATTTGGAAAATCAAGGAATTAAATTTCACTCATAAAACATAGATCTAAGGCCGTAGTTTGATTCTTGATTATCTGACAAAAATTACCTTATCCTAGCTAACTACTCCAATTCATGAAGATCGTATATGTTCATGCACGAGAGTTAAGATATGCCATATATGAAGGATTGCGGGAAGTAGCCATAGAAAAAACATGAGGGAAAGTAGCATAAACAGTGAAAGAGGCAACTCCACATAATTCTAAATTTTAAGTAGTTTTGTAGAGGTAAGTGTTGTTGATATGTAAAATCCGATTACATGGAACTGGAGTAAAGAATATATAAAACATTCAAACGGTGCAAAGTATTGTTCATAACAAATTGACCAAATGCTTAGTTAAAATCTCTCCAAAATGCTGAAAAAGAGATGGTTTGCGTGTTATGATTAAGGCAAATTAACCTATAAATGCTTTCATCGATGAGAGATTTGAGACTCAAGCACAGCCTCTATGAAAGACAACGTCTTAATGGTGGACCTTTGCACTCTTAAGTATCGTTACATATTGAGGAGCATTGTGTACTAAGTACCAACTTAATCTACTTAACCTACAGCAACTTAGCACTCATAATTACAGTGCAACTATTAACCACCTATGTGTCACAGTGAAAACAAGTCAAACATATCGTTACAATTGCAAATAAGGGCAGAAAATCACAATGAATGTCAGCATCAAAAGAGTTGATGGCCACATCAACTACGAAAGAAGATGAACAAGCGCAAATAAAAAACCAAGCATAAAATGCAGATTCCTGCTAGTAAGCAGTTACTTTTATCAACAACAAAAAAAAAATGATCACATAGTGCTGCTTACCCATGTTAGTTCTTCATATGGTTCTACTTTCTGGTAGTGAAGAAAGCGAGCTGCAAATGTGCATGGGCCGAATTTACATAATATTCATTTAATAATTTCCCACTTCCATAAAAATGGCGTAGACTTTTTAGGGTGTAAACTTCTTACATGATAGAATTGTCGATCTGGAGTCTTTTTCTACAGGTATCTCAACCATATGTGCATCAACACATTTAGAAAGTTTACAACCATATTAGAAGAAATGGTATCATAGAGTTAGTACTGGACAACTTTCTTAAACATCCATAATTCTTGCATAGCTTGGAAAAATATCAACAATAATTTTTCATGCAGGTGATTGGTTTGAATAAATGTCAATACTACTTCTATAATAATAATAATCAATAAGGCACATTTTCTCTTCATTGCTAAAAAATCATTTTTTCTTTATAATTTTATACATTTAACAATATCAACAATAATTTTTCATGTAGGTTCTTGGTTTGAATAATTGTCAAACACTGCTTTTTCTTCATTGCTAAAAAAACAAGTTTCCTTTATAATTTTAGACGTTTAACAATAGGCCACATCTGACAGTCATCCAAATTACAATTATCAGAAAATGGTATCCTAGTTGGCAATCGTCCAAAACTGTTTGCCAGATTGGACAAATTGGTCAACTCAATTATCAAATCTCTCTATTAAAGTCAATCGACAAATTCCAAATATGGGGGAAAACAGAATTGAATCGATGCTGTTTATTTTGCATCGACAGTGATGAAGATGCGATCATTTGTTTTATCATTGTAGTTTACACAAGTTATTTATTCTCAGTACTTCTGTAAATACAGTCTATAGCATATTGTTCCTACTGAAGCTCTAAGAAATAAGATTGCTTATAGAGATGTGAGAGAATTCATTGATCTAATTCAAGTCTTTTCATGGATAATTTGGTATGAAAGAAACAAAAGACATTTCTTACAGACAAAAATTGAACATCTACTTAGTTATAAATAGGAACTTTGGCATGTGAGACGCCCATGTGAAGAGGATCAAAAATATCTTTGAAAAAACTAATAGAATAAGCTTTAAATAACTTGGTTCTAATTTTACATATAGCTTTATATAAAATAATTAATAGAAAATTTATGGAACATGAAGAAAAAAAAACAAAATAGAATATTGGATGTATGAATGTAAAACAACATTGTGAATAATGAATAGTATAGAAAAAAAGAATATATTGGTATTGAGAAAACAGTGAAGATAAATGTATATATGTTAGAATAATAACAATAAAGAAGATAAAAACTTGTTGGGACTTCAATTCGAATATGCAACCTCATTTATATATCATTTTTTTCAACAAAAACGTATGTTAATTTTATCATTATAGTGGGATTAGAACTCATGACCTCATTTGAATACAAAATCACCTAAAGCATGCGAGGCGTAAAAAAATATATGCCTCGAACACCCTAGATGCCTAATAAGGCATAACCCTCGGAAGTAAAAAGATTTTCCTAGTTGAAAATTGTTGTTTGAAACCTAGAAAATAATATTATTATTTAAATTTTTTATCATGAAAAGTTTCAAAATTGATTCGGAATTGATATCAAAAAGCAATTGTCGAATTAATTTCAAAATTTGATTGTTGAATCGGTTTTAGAAATCGATTTTTGAAAATGATTACAATTGTTTTTGAAATCCATTAAAGAAAAATCGAGAGAAAGAAAATAAACTTACATGCCGCTTGTTATTTACTGTCTTTGTAGTTGAAATCAAATGCTTATTCATTCATTGCTTATGAATATGAACTTACAAATTTTTATGATGTATTGTATAATAAATTTAAATGCTTAATGTTTTCTAATTTACTATTTCAATGTTTTTATTCTATGTTACTCAAATTTAATATGTCATGTATGAGATGTATACCCAAAAAAACTTGCACGTCGAGGTGTTCACCTTGCCTTGAGAATATAAAAATGTATTGCACACACATTCACCTTTTAAAACATTGCAATTATCTTACGTGAACCGTGCGAAAAAAAAGTTGTTATATTTCATGACATGCAACATATAGTTCTAATGTTGCTCTGTAATGCATCTAGTAGTTATTGCTTAATGGTTGGGTTCATCTTTGTTTCTCCTTGAAAGTTGATATATACACATTCTGTTTTTACTGGATGCAAAATGTTTGGTTCCCAACCATGTGTGTACATATGTATGTGTATTTAACTTGTAAAATTTGAATTACCATATACATTCATTTGATATGATGTTAGTACACTTGCGGCATTCAAAAAAAATCTACAATGTTAACGTAAAATCTCATGCATTGGGAATTGTGATGATTTTAAATTAATTATATCTTGGTAGAACGATGGAAAGTGTCCGCAATTTGTATATGCTATTGTATATTGTATAAATTATGGAAAGTTGATAGAACTATGCTTTTATAGCGAATGCATTGGAGAAAGATTGACAAACATGGAACTACAACATCGCACCACACAAAGCATGGTCAATGCTTGCATATCCAATGCTTTTGGATGTTGATTGCAAATCTGAAAAGTTTTTAAAAGATGATAAAGCTCTTTGTCCGAATGTCACATTTTATGCGAATGTGACGAGGTTTGTGAATCATGGTTATGTTTTAATTTCAACAGGTATTTAATTAACACAAAAGGTACTGTAATTTCCAAAACACTTAAATCTCATTGTCTTGAAGTTTTAATTAGAAAATGAATATTTGAATACAAAATAAAACATAAAATGACACGGCATATGTTATGCTGCTGAATTACTTTATGTTTATATATATATATATATATATATATGGTTGAAATCAGATGAACATCTAATTGCTGAGATATATTGTATTGCGTCACACGTAAGGCTGTTACGGTTGAACCATCAACCGTTCAACCGTACCAACCGTTCATGCGGTTACCATCTATAACGGTAACGGTTACGGTTGAAGAATTAGATAACCGCGGTTAACCATCCAACCATACATTATTGTTTTGTATAATATTTAACATTAAGATATAAAAATTAGTAATTTAAGTTAGAGGAATAACTTATACATTAATAACATGTGCCTTCATAAAACAACAACATGTGCATGCATATTGGACGTTTTATAAATAAATAAATAAATTTGCAAAAAACAGTTAGAGCATACGAATTTATCATCAACAATGCATATAATTGAAAATATATATACAACATGCTTCAAAGTTGAACATATAACGGTTAACCATCATAGACGGTTGCGGTAACGGTTATAAGAATTTATAACCGTCAACAACGGTTATGATTACGGTTGGTGGTAATAATGACGGTTACCACAACTGTAACACCTCTAGTCACACGTGTGGAAAATTCTATTTAGACACAAATTGACGACACATAGATAACATAAAAGATCTTAATCATTAGGCCTTATTGTATGTTTAGATGTGGAGTTCCATCGTCATAATGTCTCATTGTGTGTGTAAGCGTGTGCGCATAGTTGCATGTTACTTTAATCTTGTATTATAAGAAAATTTACCTTTTTCTAATCATAACTTACCTATGATTCATAAACTTCGTCACATTCCTATAAAATGTCCCAAATGTCCCGACAAAGAGCTTCGTAATCTTTTAAAAGCCTTTCAAATCCCAATCAGCGTCTAGATATACTGGATATGCATGCTTCGCTTTGGCCATATTTTGCACGGTATGATGTTGTAGTTCCATGTCTGTCAACACTTTACTTGTAGTACAATATACCACAGTGTATACAAATTGCGGACACTTTACATGGTTCTATCAAAACAAACTTAATTCAAAACTATAATAATTCCCAATACATGAGATTTTTCGCTAACGCTGTGAAAATTGTTGAATGCAGCAACAAGTGTACTATCATCATATCAAATAATGTATTTGATAACTCAAATTTTACAAGTTAAATAAAATTGTATTTTGGGAATAGTCCTCCGCTCTCGAATCTTTTAACGTCATCAACTAACCTGTAGGTTCTGATGTATGTCATGTTGAACAACTCAATTTGTACAACGTTTACTCCAACCACACTTTCTCCAGCATTATTTGCTAAATTTTCTTTCAGCATGCCCCTTACACTTATTTGAAACATTACTTTTATTATAGCATTCTACAGGGCAGTCATGGCAATACACATGATGGTGTTTTTGTGGCTTGCTCTAAATAGACATGCATCCATCTAAAAAAGAGGGCTTTAGCAATCCATCATTTGTATATGCAGATTCTCCTCCGGTTTCTCGTGCATACATACAAGGTATAGGTGCAGTTACACAATTGCCAAAACAATCAGAGCAACAATCCTTGTCACCCACTCTAGCTAATGAGAAATTAACGTATATTTTCCGATGCACAATGCTTTTATGTATATAATAAAAAGGAGAAGGAGCTTCCTCTTTGCTATATTCATTTGCAAAGGATATTCTAAACCTCTCTTCGCCTTTACTAATTTCATCTTGATCATGTTGAGGTTTCATATACTCTTCGAATACTTGTAAACTATTAGAATTGCAATTATTCTTCTTCTATGCTTCAGTTTCTTTTCCTTCTGCATTGTTCTCATCTTTCTCTAAGTTTCTTTACTTTCCTCATCACATGAAAGCCTCGTAGCATTTTCTTGCTCAGAATTGCTATATTCAGAACTCAATTCTGACGAACATTGGCACATATCTCTCGAGATTTTCTTAAGATAAAAATCAGGATCTGAAAGCTTATAGGATTTAAGGCACCTTTCGTCCGTTATCTTTATAATCATGCCAAGTTTTGGCATAACAGTATGAGAATTCACACTTAGAAGAAGTTTAACATCCTCTTTGTCTAAAGAAGCTACTTCTAGAGTGGCAGATGTTTTTCTGAAAGTAACAAACTCAGATGCCTTTCCATTGGCAGCAACTTGTTTTCCACTAACCACATCCAAATCAGGGGTTATACCCTGCGTGGTTAATGGTACATTATCATTTGCTTCCAATGCTAGTGTGCTTTTTGACAAACAATTGATCTGATATAGATGTCGTTGAGGACCTAAATTGAATATATATTAGGAAAAAAAGAAAAATGATGGCAATAAAGTGTATTAAGCATAAGAACCCAATTTAGGACATAGTAAATGCAAAAGTTTACCCCCACACACATCATAAATAAATAAATAAACATAAACTTACAACTTGAAGTTTACAACTTATCTCATGTGATTGAGGTGGTTCTTATAATCACATTATACAGTATTAGTATAATATGACGGTGTGAATCTATATACTTATGTTGTAGGTATATAATATACTACATAGCTCACTGGCCATATTTCATACATAGTAAAAAGTAGATGAACTTGTCTACAATTTTTTTCTGGTTGATTCAATTTGACAATTTATCACAGAATGTACATTAGTTTTCATTCTGATTCTCTAGCGTAGTGGAATCACTAGTAATTGGCATCGCATCGCAAGCTTATACACTTATAGCCTTTGATGGATAATCAACAATGTTTTTTTAACATCTAAATCCATCTCCATCTTGGTTTCTTCAGTGCAAACTCACTAAAATATTTAATAATGGTTGAATATCTTTGGTGTAAACACGAACTACCCAAAATTCCCTAGAAAGGAATAACAAATGACTGAACAAATTTAAAAAGTCAAACGTTTATCCATAATTGTTGAATCAAAGTTTGATCTTTAATTTAAATAGAAAAAATTATTATTATTGCTATCTTTCTTATTATTGAATAGGAATTAAAATACCATGTTAGAATTACATATCTTTAATAAGATATGAGAATTATATTTTACTGTGGTTAAAATATTAAGAATTGCATTCTATATCTTTTTTTCTAATACGGTTGTAACACCTTTGGTTTCACGGTTATGTACGCACGAATCGCATGTTATCTCCACATGCGAAGCACACGTAATTAATAACATGTCTCTCAACTGTCACTTTGGAAATACATTAATCAAAAAGATCATGTCAGGTTGTCGATGGTAAGAAAGGTTGTTGATGGTAAAAAAGAAAATTGTGTGGCTGATGATAACTGTCAACAGAGTAGAAAGATGGTAAGAAATTCACAGGAATTGATTGTTTCTACATCCAAACACATTTCTGAAAGTTTGATGAGCTTGTACTAAAGATACCAAAAATGGTGTCGGATTTAGATGTTCAGAAGAAGAAAAAATTGTTGATTATCCAACAAAGGCTACAACGGTATAAGCTGACGATGAGATGACAATTCATTTGTCAGCAATTCCACCAAGCCAACAGAATCAGACTACATTCTAAAGAAATTATTGATTACCCAACAAGCACACAAGCTACCACGACACCTCTCCTGAATTTGTTTGCATTCTGAATATACTGGCCTGGTGGAGTCGATGATAAAGGAATTGATATCTCATCGTCGACTCCATCTTTGATATCTTTAGTACAAGCTCAGCAAAAAAATTAGAATTGGGTTTTGATGGAGAAATATTTAATTCATGTGAATTTCTTACTCTTTTTATACTCTATTCACAGTTATGATCAACCACACATTTTTTCTTTTTTTACCATCAACGGCCTTTTTTTAATAATGCACTTCCAAAGTGACAATGTTATTAATTATGAGTGTAACAAAGTGCTTCGCGCGTGTTGATGGCATATGCTTCGTGCGTGGAAAGAATTTTACGCAACTGTGAAACCAAAGTTATTACAACCATATTTATAAAAAGATTTAGAATAAAACTCATAATATTTTAACCATCAAAAAACATGATTCTCCTATCTTATTAAAGATGTGTAATTCTAACATGGTATTTTAATTCGTATTCAATTTGTTAAAAACATGGACATAAATTATCATGTGATATATTTTCTCCTCACTTGCACAAGTTTTTGAGATCAATTTGTTAAAAACTTAAAATAGTGAATAATATACAATCAAATGGAGACAATTTCTTGAATGTTTAAGGAGATGAGGACAATTAGGTGCTATGAACTTTATATATGAGAAAGATGTTCCATACGTTACTATTTTAAAGTCATTTTAGCCAAGTCTCCAAAACAACCACTTTTAAACAAATTGATAGCCAAATAATAGCTTACCATTGAGAGTCTATCTTTTTATTTTCGATCATTTAAATCCAAAATTATCTTTTCATAACAAGAATTAGGAATATATGATGTCATGTGGCAATGATTATAACTAAAAAAATGAATTTTGAAAATCATTGCTAAAATAAATATGATTATATTTCGGCATTTCCCATATTTAAAGTAACAATCCACGTGTAAAGCAGTGTATAGGTGGTATCTAGAATAAAAATTGAGTACCTTTTATAAAAATATTAGGAATAACAAATAGAGAAGGCATAACTTATTTATATGCCAAATTAAAGTAATATTATCTATTGGAATAAAACGTTTAGATTATACACTCTCGAAGTACAAATGTGGAAATTATATGCATATAGACTGCAGAAAAAAAACAATGGTTAACCAACACTGTAACATTGGATCAAACAAAAGATCAAAATGAGATGTAACCATAAAAATTAAGATATATGACAAGGCAACCAGTAATGAGAACATAATACCATAATACCATGCACTATCTTCTCCTGCTCCTCGAGTATGCTATCAATTAACACTTGATAACCATTATATTCGATATGGTCATAGTTGTTATTGTGTAACATGAGAAGCCTCTTAAGTACAGGTTTGCTCACTTTACTAGAAAATCCAATAATACTTGGTTGCAATTGCTTGCATAGCCCTTGGTGGTGGAACCATCAAACCTAGAAAACGATTAGATGACGTCGTTAAGTTAGCTATAAACTTCGCTTAGTTTATGTCAGCTACAAGAACGAACAAAAAAGTGCAAGAGAAGCCAAAATTTAGTCCAACGATGTTACTGTCATAACATAGCGTGAAATAAACCAAGTTTGGAAACTATTTACTCTTAACTATTACCCTGGAGGTGAAATAATAATTATTACTTCCCCATAAACTAAGAAAAATGGAAACTACTCTACTTTGAACTCTTTAAGCT
This sequence comes from Allium fistulosum, assembly GCA_030737815.1. Classification (NCBI taxonomy): domain Eukaryota; kingdom Viridiplantae; phylum Streptophyta; class Magnoliopsida; order Asparagales; family Amaryllidaceae; genus Allium; species Allium fistulosum. The sequence goes on from CM060902.1 coordinate 758,224,684, forward strand.
CTAGGAGCTTCTTTGTTATCCTAAAGTAACGTAAAAAGTCTTATGTTGTAGATTACACAAAACTATACTTCGACCAGAAAAAGAAGTATTATCTAATTTAGCATAGGATCAAAACATAATGGAATACACACATATATATACTGAAACTACCTTGCAACGAAAGTGTGCATAATAAACTCAATATTTTACAAACAAACATTGTAAAATCCTTTTCTTAATAAAAGGCACCCCTAATCGGGATAAGTGTATACACATTAATTGGTCAAAAAATGATCAAAACATAATTTATAACATGGAAATCCATAATTATTTCCTCTTAACAAATCGTACTTTATCCAATATAAAGGTATCAACATGTCACAATTTCTAACTTAAGTACTTATATATAAATATGCCTATACAAAGGTATATATCCATCTAGCAACTGAAACAAATATCATAAACAGAAGACATGTTCATATTAACAACACTTCCATATATATTGTAAATGACTAAAACATCACAGCTAATGCAAATAAAAGGGTCCTGTGAATTATGAGACATGTTTTGATGAAAATTTCAAAATTGCTTTTATACAATATATAAAACAAAATAATAATTTAACTGAAAAGAGTTGCACGTGTGCGTGTTCTGTTTGATAAACATGAGAGGTTCATTCAGAAGATAACATATATAAATTCAGATTTTGACAATGTAATACCTTCCCATGGTATATTGGAAACGAAAATCCACTTTATATACTTATGTTAAATCATAGGAATTCATAACATATTAATTCACATGTAGTTTCCAAATAAAGAGTGTGTGTATGTGCAGGGGCGGAGGCACAGGAGAGCTGGGGAGGTCACGTGACCCCGTCAGCAACTAAGAATAATAATAGCATGGTTCTTCTCTATAGCACACAACCCTAACCTATTTCCAATATCTCGTCATGAATCAATTAGTTCTTCTCTTTGCTTCCAATCGCATCCACTCTTCTAACTAAAAGCCACACCTCAACCGTCATAAACTTCGTTGCACCATGGGTGAGCACTGTTAACGCCACAAATTCAAACTCAAATACATTTGAATTCGTTGAATTAGAATTTGCTTAAATTTAAACGAATTTGCAATTTGAAATTCTTCGTTTACTTTTTTAATTGAAATGTGTATAATAGTTCATGGTTGATTTTGATTTCTCTAGTTGTTGGTTGATTTTTATTTTTGTTTGTGGATCCTTTAATTTTTCCAGCTAAAGGTTGCTATTTGTATTGGACTCGTCAAATATTTATTTTGATAAAAAGTTGCTCCATTTTAGTTTATAAAGTGGTTCTTGAAGTAACATAATGTGAAAGTGCTTAATGCCTGAATTAGTACAAATGATTTACCATACAAAGTGGATGAAACTAATAAAATGAATATAAGGTTAGTTATTAAATATTTGAATTTTTGGATGTTCAAAATATTCTAACAATTAGAATTTACACATTACATGATACGATTATAATGTTCAAAATAATTGTAAACAAATCGAATAATAAATGCATTATAATTGTGGTCAGGGTTCTCGCTGTAAATCTGACATTTATATCTGAACATTCTATATACTCAGTTTTCAAATCTGAGATTATTATATGATTTACAAAGTTATTGAACATTAAAAACTTAGATAGTTTTGAACAGTACAAAGTTCAATATCATAAAATTAGTGGATGAAATGAACATAGTTGGGGCATTGATAAATGAAGTATTAATAGATATGACACTGAATAAATTGTACGATAAAAAATTAAGGGTTATCGCGTCTTGATCCCCAAACAATTTCAAATCGAGACCCGTCAATGTAAATTTCTGGCCCAGCCACTGTGTTTGTTCTATTTAATAAACATAAGAGGTTCATTCAGAAGAAAACATATATAAATTCAGATTTTGACAATGTAATACCTTTCCATAGTATATTGGAAACGAAAATCCACTTTTTATACTTATGTTAAATGATAGGAATTCGTAGCATATTAATTCACATGTAGTTTGCATATAAAAATCAGTTAAAGTTGTACTCTCTCGCACACCACAACTACACAAGTACGTAGTATTATCTACTGATTCTCAAATCAACTAAAATATTATGTTAAATGTGAAAGGAAAGCTCTCGCGTTTATTTGAAAAAAGAAAATGGCAATACACTTTCTTTTTTAATTATTATTACTTAGGACTTGCACAAGCTATCCGACTGCAATGATAAAATGAAAATTAATTGAACAGCTTTCAAACTGTCAAACATGGTTATGAGGACAATGAAAACGACAAAATATAACAATGGGAAGGTAAAACCTCAATTTTTGTACGGTACCAAAGGCACCGCGGTTTCCACCCAGTCGGCGGACTTCCGTTGGGCACGCCTAGATGGATCTGGCGATGTACCGCCGATTGGCAGTGAAAAAAAGAATGGCGGCGCCAGAAGCTGAAACTTCCGTACTAATTTTTTATTCGAGGGCGACAAGGGCAGCTGACGTTGAGAGAGGAGATGATTTTGGTTTTGTGAGTACGAAGTTGGGCTGTGTGTTGATTTCTGTTGCAAAGATCGGATAAAAATGGGCCAGCATAAACGCGTCATTTTTTCGTCTTGCGAGGCCCAAATAGGATTGGTGGCATAAACAAGTCATTATAAATTTATATATTAGTAAACTAAAAATTGATTTGGACAAAGAAAATAAAATAAATCTTTTTAGTTGAAATTGTTTGTTAAACGGAGATTGAAATCATTGACTCTTAAAACCAAAGCAAAGCCACCAAGTTACCATGTTTACCATCAACTTCTTCATTCACCTACATTATGCCAAAACTATATGTTATATCATAATTTTTACTTGTCATAAATACCGAAAGGAGTAACCCTTGGCTTAAACTCAAAAGCTCTATTGTGTACGGGGTTCCTCATTAGAATTAAATACCAATTCAATGTCCAAAGAATAATAACTACGAACCGAGAGCGTATACCTCAAAGCGGGTCTATAACTGAAAGACTAAAGATATCCAAGCACTACACTGTTTCCGAGGCTACAAATTACCTTCGGCCTCTATTCCAAAATCATCCTACGGACATTACCTTAGGAAATGGCTTCAATCAGCCGCGACCAAGTATACAGGCCAATAGGGCCTAAATTAACTTATGAGACTAAAACTACTTCCATTAAAAGTCAAAGCGTCTCAATATAGAACCAAGATTAATAACTAAGGTACCATCCTTCCAAATCAACAGCTTAAACGGTCTGACACTTATATGAAGTATACAGATTACAACATCCAAAGTTATGTGTGTGTGTGTTGTGTGTGTGTCTATATATATATGCCACATCAAAACAATCCGCATTAATATGCAAGCAACCAGATGACGATACATGTTCAAACGCTCTATAAGCGGGCCAACTCAACAATCCAAAAGAAATGCTCTACACCAATGATAGAGTTACATATCATCTATAATACAAAGCCAAGTAAAAGGATACGATTCGAAATATGAAAGACTAACCATATATCTTTTAGATCGTACTTAAGCTTGTCTAAGTAGTCATTAATGGCAGACAAAGCCAATCAGTTCTTGTAAAGTCAATCAATTCTTGTACAACTCTTTGTAGCTAATTTGACCAAGTAATAAAAACTTGGCAACAGTGGACGTAGAGATCTCTTTCCCAACCATTATAATTTCTATGTATTCTTTTTTATTCAGCTCTTATTGTTTTCGGCTAAAGCATTTCGCCTTCGACTTAGTTTTTCTTTTACATTACTTCTTCCAAAAATAACTTTCGGACTTTGGGGTGTTAGTTTGTGATGAAAAATAATTCTATCATTTTTTACGTTAGAAGGAGGGCTTGAACCTCTGTTCCAATATACTGCACCTTGCACCTGATTCCAACCAACTTCCTTTCCAATGATGAAATCTAAGTCCCCTATGAGAAGGAACCCTCAATCTTCGATGATTGATGAAGATGTTCAAGGAATGCCTAGCGAAACAGTCAATCCAACTGTTGTTAGGGTTCTCTACTTCTGCTTTTCATCGATGGTCAGTTCTGACAAATGATGCTTCCTTTTATGAAAATACCATGAAATACTTATGTGATTACCGAGATGAAACAATGAAAATAATTGATGACATAAAAAGAACAGTTGTCGTTGCTATTGATGAAGAAAATTGGCTCCTAAAGGTTGGTCGAAGCCCCTAGGAAAAGACCAATGACAAGGAAAGAGCTCGAGGCCAAGTTTATTAAAAGCATTACTAATAAAATTAGGGTAGAATCGTCATAAACAGTTTAAGAAGTCCAAACCGTAAGGCCTCCAACATTGAGCGCTTAATGGATAAGCCTCGGTAGGCCAACAAGGGTTCGGGCCGAAAGCATATATATTAACGTTAAGCCCAATGAATGATTAAATCTCGAAGGAGACCGAAATATGGAGAAATTATTGTTTAAATTATCAGATCAAGTTCAAAGGCTACGAGTGGAAAGATTTGGTTCTTATACGGAACCGAAGATCAAAAAGATTCATCCATTTTTTGTTGATATAATGAAGGCATCATTGCTTATGGGATTTTGAATCACAAAACTCTCGTATGATGGTTCGACCAATCCAAAAGATCATACTGCCTTATATAAAATACAAATGCAAGCAATCCGAGCTTTAGATGAAGTAAAGTGTAAATTTTTATAGGCTACTTTTATTGGATCGACATTAAAGTGCTTTCAAAATTGCTCATCGAGCTCAATCCACTCTTGGGATCAGTTGATAACAAAATTTATGACCATGTTCTTTACTTCAAGGGACACTTGAGCGGGTGTAAGCTTGCTTGTCGATTTTTGGCAAGGAAGAGTCGAGTCTCTTAAAGACTATTGCAAAAGACTCAATGATGTTACTACGAAGGTCTAAGGCATGTCAATTGACTCCATGTTGATTGCTATATCTTTGGCATTATGGAGAAACGCTCCATTTTGGAATGATTTGGTGAGGTGTAAAACCCCGTAAATAAACAGTAATTAATTAATAATTATTAAGGTTCGAAAGTGGAATTTGAGCAAACGTCATAATTCAACCATGAAACATACACTATTGTGTTCATGGCGATTTTCTTAGTAACTTTCGTATACAAAGTTGTGTGATCAAAATTCAAACGAAGAAGTTACGAGCATTTGAAGTTTTCAGATCGAATATAATTAAAAAGGAATTAAAAGGGAATAAATAATAATAAACGCGTGGACCCTGCTGGTCGAATCTCTCCTCGGGGATGATGACAATGAAGATGAAAAGGACAATGATAATAACGATGATAATGATGTTGAAGGTGGGGCTGATGGTAATAAGGATCCGAAAGGACCAGAAAATGATGGCAGTGGGTCGGATGGTCATGACTTAGACCCATCTACTCATGATACAGATCTTCTTGATCTTTTTGATTCTCATAATGCTTCTCAAGGAGACACCATAATAAAGGATGCTCAGTTTGCTAACAAGGAACCAGCGAAAGAGACACCATAATAACTTCTTAATTATAATTGATTATTAATTTTTAATAGTAATTATTAATCATAAATTATTAATATTTATTATTTATTATAAATTATTATATATTTAATATTAATTACTCGATATTACTTACTAATAACTGGAAAGTAAAATTAAGCCGGTTGGAATACTGATTCTATATAATAATTAGTAATTAGTGATTATTTATTAATAATCATTACTTATTATAAGTTATAAATGATTAATATAATATTATTAATGGTTAATTATTAAATATTAATAAACAATATAATATTTTTAATGGTTAGTAATTAGTAATTAGTAATTAGTAACATATGATTAATATAATATTATTAATGATTAATTATTAAATATTAATAAATAATAAATATTAATTTTAAAAAATCATTGTAATTATTAATTATTGATTGTCGAAAATTGGAAACAGACATTTATTACAACGGGCATTTTATGACCGTTGTAAAATTGGCACCTATTACAATGGGCATGTTTAGCCCGTTGTAAAATTGGCACCTATTACAACGGGCGTTATGAGCGTTGTAAAATTGGCACCTCTTACAACGGGCATTTTGTGACCGTTGTAAAATTAGCATATATTACAACGGACATTTTGTGAACGTTGTAAAATTAGCATCTATTACAACGGGCATGAAAGGACCGTTGTAATAGCATTCTATTACAACGGGCAGTCATTGCCCATCGTAAAAAGGGCATTGTATAGGGCATCTATTACAAAGGGCCTTAATGGACTGTTGTAATAGCCTTTTATTACAACGGGCAGTCAATGCCCGTTGTAAAAAAGGCGTTGTAATAGGGTATTTTTGTTATAGTGCGTGAGCACATATATGACATAGTATAAGCATGGACTGGATTTGAACACTTGAGAATTAATGATTCAGATAAGTGGAATAATAACCATCAATGTATATTTCAGTATAAATCCCCATAATTATATTATTGAAAATATTAACTAGAAGAGGTAGAATAAAATATGTGTGTGTGTGTGCGCGTGCGCGCGCATGTGTGTCTGTGTGTGATTATTCCCCTATATGATTGCATTGGTTTAGTTAGATATTCAGGATAATTTATTAATATATATATGTATGTATGTATGTATGTATGTAAGTATATGTACATGTATATGTATGTATGTATGTATGTATGTATGTATTGTGTTCTATCCATATTGAATGAGGTTATATGGAGTTGGTATTAATTTATAACATGATCATAAATTAATTAAACTCTGATATGTAGTTATAATAGTGACAAAAATATCATTTATGTATTTATTACTAATTAGAATTTAAAAATATGATTTTTAAAAATAAACCATAAGGCTTAGAAATGATTTACAAGCTAGTTATGTATTTTATAAAATAGTCGCATGATTTTATAAGATAGTAGAAGAAGATATTTGGACTTTTATTGAAAAGATTTAGTAAATAAAAGTAAGATTTAATTATTAAACAACCGAATTGTTTATTTAAATAAATATTATATATGAGAATGTATATGTATATAAGCATGTCACGAGATCTCCTGCAGCCATAGCGACTATCGTGCGCGCTAAGTTGCATGAGGTGATACTGGATCATGTAATAGCTCCGTTGAAGCTCGAAACGTGAATTGTGAAGTGTAAGTGTAAATGTCTATGACTTAGTATGTATTGCATACATTTGTACATAAATATACATCTATAATGAAGAAAGGGAATGTGGTAGGGTGTAGTTGGGTTGTCAAGGTGTACATTTGCATTTTGGTAGTAAAACAATTGGGAAAAGGATTCATAGCGACATGAACAACCCTCCCGAACACTCAAAAGAATCGGCGCATAGATCAACCATAAGGCACCAAACTTCAAACGCATGACAAAGACAACATGGAGAAATGGTTAGGTGGCTTGATGAAGAAGGTAGCACGACAAAACAAGTGGAAACTGGGTCTCCGATCGTGCTCCAAGCTAAGTATTATTGCCTAGCTCAAAGCACGGACCGATGGACCGGTGGCATTGACAGTCTACCATTTAGTGGCTGGGCCGAGCAATAATGCCCCAATTCTAAGCATTTCACTTCCGCACCGACTTGATTTCCCCCGTATGGCTTCGGATTTGTGTAGTTAAAGCCCGCCGAAGTCCCACAAAATCCCCGCTACAGCTCATTGCACTCTTTTGACCGCTACGTGTTTTCAATTTAGTATTATTAAATAGTACATTCGCTTTAATCCCCACTATTTTCTGCCACTCCTACTAAATCAAGTCTTTTTAGCATCCGTTTTAGCAAAATTAATATCAAAGGTTGATTTGACTAGTTTTGTTTTAAACCAAACCAACAAAGTTAAGGCAAAGACCTAATTTTAAAACATAAATACTCGATATAAGTTAGATTTCTATTGTAGTCAACAAATCTGGACTGCATAAATCATGATATTCTTTGGTTTTATTATATAAATTAAATAATATTTCTTTTTCCTACATAGGTTTTGCGAGAATGAGAAGAAATTAACTTTAAATATTTAGTTTTATATATAATGAAGCTTTTTGCACCTCTGCTGTTTTTCGCAATATCTCCAATATAACTTTAATGACATTCATCGCTATAGAACCGCTAAGCATTTTAACTACACAACTTCAAGTAGACTTTTGGGATACTTGGAGAAATGAATGCAAAAATAAATACCTCTTGGTTTTGGCCTTGGGTTGATGTAGTGATCAATCGTATTGGCCTTATATTAGTGATCATGCATATTATTGGTCTTTCAGTCATGACCATACATATAGATAGATGTTAGTATGATATTGGTCTTCCTTTATGATAGACGCATTTGATTACTTGATGTTATAATTATTTATAAATATATTTGTATGGTATTGGTGTTCCTTTGTGGTCTCGATGGCGTGTTATACGAGATGGGCCCAGCATTCTCTTTTGTAAGGACGTTATACGAGTTTGTTAACAAATCCATGATGACCTGGGGGAATGATGACAATCGTCTACTATGGGATCATATATCACCAAAGTTCATTATAAGGGTACGGTGTGATCTGCAAAGGACTCGGGTATTTAGAATAGAGCATATATCACCAAAGCTCATTATAGGGGTACAATGAGATCTACACGATACCCATCACCGAGGATGCGACTCAAGGTCTATAGTACATTCAGATACTGACTCTATCTATATTATTGGGCTAGGTTTCAAGTATATAGAGTAGGTCATATATCATCAAAGCTCATTATAAGGGTATGATGAGATGTACACGAGACCCATCATTGAGTATGTAGGTCTAGGTCTATGGCACAATTAGGTACCGACTCTATTTATCTTGAACCCTCGAAGGGAATCGTTGAATTGCGATAGATGTTCGTAGTCGAATTTATCCATCACTAATGATGAGTATCAATTTGTATTCTTTGGTTGTCGCTCATTGTTATGTTTTGTTGTGTGGGTTATTAGTTGGCTGGTGATATTATTGTTGTTATTATTATTGTGTTATTCATGATAGACTTATATTGTGATTACCCTAACTTTATATGTTGGGTTACATGTATCATTGTTTATTGTTCAGTAGCAGTCACATTGTATTAGTTGTGCTAACTCTTTTATTACGGGAGAGGAACAGGTTATGGTATGGTTTTCTATCTTTTGGATATGTTTGCTTTACTTATTTATTAGCAGTCTAGATTACCCGAGCCACGTTGGTGGAGAGAACTAGCTGTAACTTAGTAGCTGCCTATTTATTTATGCATGTAGTTTTGATACATAGCATTTTGAGATAGTTCCCCTCAGACCAGGCTTTATATCTGACCTACATTTTGTCTTTGTCCACTTGTGTCATGTCAACTCTCGAGTACTCAATCCGGTAGTTTGAGAGTTAGGTGTTTTTAAGGATACTCAATCAGAAGAATGCAGTAAGAGTTTTGGAGGCAAACATGATAGATACTGTTGGAACTGGATCAAACCGCAACGGAAGTTATGGGTGAATTTCAAAATTTTACCCTATTGGATCTTTATTGGGCCTATGAAGTCTAACTGAATTAGAACATTTCTAAATTTCATTTAAATAAAATCATATGTTTTATTTAAATTCAAATATATTAAGATATGAAATTAATTTTATTTGATTTAGTTTATACATAAATGTATCATATACATATACGTGTGAGTGCATGTGTAACATAATAATCCATGAAAGGTATAATATGGCGATATGCAGATGTTGGGATTTACATCGCAACATACATATTAGCTCATTTTGTATGTCATGTATGTTGTCCAAATATGTGCATGTATATGTGTTACAATACACACACACACATATGTATGTATAAACATATTATATATAATATATGAATATAAAACATTTATATATAGATAAATATATATATATATATATAGAAAGAGAGAGAACAATTATTAAAAATTATCTATAATTCAAAATTAACTTAGCTTTGTAAACATAATAATTTTAGTATTTTAATTTGTATATATTATGAATAAAATAACGTTTTCATCCATAAATAATTAACATAAAATAATCTATTGATTAAAATTCAAATTTTACAATTTTTGAAAATATTGGATCATAAAATAGAGCTAAGGAAAAATCTGGAGATTTTTCAAAGTTGAAATATTATTTTAAAAACAAATACATTGATTTTGGCAATAATTATTTGATATAAAATAATATATTCCCAAATTACAAATTTAAAAATTTTAAAAATTCTAGGATAATGAATGAAAGATTGAGAAAAATTTTAAAGAATTTTTCAATTAAATTATTATTTTTAATAAATCATAAAAAGTTTTTCCAAATTAATACTAATTATTAAAAATAATAAACTTTGTTGAAAAATTCCTAAAATTTTTCTACATGTTTCAGAAATGAAATAATATTTTTTTTAAATATAAAATTGAATTTTTAATGTAATAATTATTTTATATATAATAAACAATTCAAAAATTCAATAAATGTTAATTTAAAAATATGAATATATGTATGATAATTAATTTTCGAATTTTTAAATTCATATTATATATAAATAAGTGTACTAAATTTTTTAAATCATATATATTTCTTATATACGCATATATGCTATAATGAGAGAGAAATATACACTGATATATATATATATGAATTTATTAATAAATATATATAAAAAAATTATTAATGACAAAAATTGATTTTGCACGGTAAATAACATTTGTCTATACATAAATCAAATAGTATAACAATCAAATTATGCACATAACCAAACTGATTTATGACAACCACATCTGCTTACAAAATCTCACCTAACTAAACATATAGTAGGAATATATTTAAACAAATATGAAATTGCCCATAATAGGATCATAGAATATAATTTAATTACTGTAATATGAATTAAAATTACCAATCTAATGATGCCTTTGAATCCACGTTGAAGCAATGACTTCCCTTCCTTTTACTGTTTTTAATTTGTCAGATTGCAAGTCCGGAATCACCGACCTCTAACTATTGAATAGTATTATTTTAATTTGAAATATATTTGAGAATTTTGGAGTGGATTGAGAGCTATGTTTTAACCAGCAATGTAGAAGGTAATGGCGGCCAAAAAGGTTAGTTATTATATATATATATCTTTAATAATAGTTGTAATAGCTTTGGTGTCACGCTTTTTTGGTATCAACGCGAACTACCAAAAACGTCTTTGTATATATTATCAAATTTTAATCATTTGAAAATAAGATCTATTGTTAATTTTTTTTTACAAATTCAAAAGCCCCTAAAAGTAACATCTAGGGTGTAAAATTTGGTCAGCGGTTAACATCAAACTATTCTAATGTTATCAAATTTGGTGTAAAATTTGTTAGTATTTTGTAACTACTATCACAAAATATACCATTTATGGATTTTCCATTAAATATACTTTTAATTGAGTTAATTAATTAATATAATCACATTATATCAAGTATATAATAGGAAGAAAATACCTTTTATTTCGAACAAGATTGGTCAACGAGTTAGATATATGTAACAAATTACATAATTGCCCCTAGGGAATATCCTTAACTCTATCCATCTCCCACTTGCACTTGGGGTCAATTATGGAATATAATTCCCTTCTCCAATCAGTTTTCTAAAAATCAATTAGGTCAGTCCCTTTGTGAATGGGTATGCTACTATGTTTTAATTATCTACTTTATCGATTAACTCTCTCTGACACTAATAAATCACCTTTATCATGTGGAATGATTCGAAGTATGTCTTTCAACTTCTAGCGAGCTTTAAGTTCTATCATGACCAATTTCATGACATTGTTATCTTATAACAATATTATGGGATACTCAACATTTGGAATCACCTTTGGCTCAATTATAAATTTATGTATTTATATCTATATACATTGGTTTATTGAAGCGTTGTTCAAGTTAATGTTCTCAACATTTCGTTGAATCGACCACAATCAATTTTATTTTGAAACATTTTCAAATTAAAGATTTTAACTTGAATTTTATCATTGACATGTTATACTCAATATCACTTATAAAAGTTTTTGTCCAAACGTTCCATCATAATGAGTTTGTTGTTTCTATAAACAATTCTCTAGTATTTCATAAATACGTGAGAACACCTCAAACAACCATTTAGTGATATCAATTTGAATTTTATATTTTCTCTATGTATCAAATACATAAACAAAACACAATATCATACACAACATAACCTGTATGATAAATCCTATTACTAATGCATAAGGAATCCAACTTAATGTTCCCCTTTTAATAGGGTGCTCTTGTATATCGTTTTGGGACAATCCCTATATCTTTTATACTCACCATAAAATAGATTATTTACAATCCAAAATTGAGTATTAAAACAACTAAAGTTGATTTTAATACAAGCGTATTGTTAAAATCAACAACGTGTTGTTTACTTATAATTTAGAAATATCAATGTATCTTTTAAAGTTCTTTCTTATGAAACACGCTTCCTCTGCACTTTGATTGAAAATCAAACTATTTGATATTTCTATCAAAATACTTATTCAATCTTGATGCTTATAAAATGATACATTCGTATCATTTCTTTGATCATATCCAGAAACTCACAAACCCAATACTACTCCCACTGACTTTGAGGCATTTTTGGTTAATACGTGTAAACGACTTACTCTAAATCATTATTTAGAATTTTTCATTTCAATACATAAGTACCAAACACTAAGTCTTATCGAGCGATAATTTTGTGAGTAAATATGAATTAACTTGAGCATGTTGAATACCGAATTCGTTATGCTAATTTCAACAATTGAAATTTGCCATATTATTCTTATCAACATTGCTTATTTAAATCCAACCACATTAGTCTTTCCAATGAAGACACAATCTCAGCCGATGGATCACATCTCTTTGGTTACGACCACCAAAATCATATTTTGATAGCGTACTTGGAATTCTTTTAGATCTACGCATTATACCATATAGAGTCAACAATCTTAATGGTTTAATTAAACAACCAAGGGTAATATATATTTTCGACATTAATAAGAAACTCATAGTTTCTCTTCGATGTATGAGAATACTTATTAGACATTCTAATGCTATTTGTTCATTTTGGTTAGTTAATTTCACTTTATCTCATATAATCAGTTCTATCTATGGATCAGATTCAATTCCATTTAACTACCAAAAATTTCTCAAAGGAATTCCTTCACAATGAAGTTGATATATCTTGAAACAACAATTGTTTCTTAGTGCAAAGAGAATAGAGATTCATAAACGCTTTATGAACCTTTTTATTTATAAAAGTAATTTTAGTTTATAAAAATTATGTTCAAAACATAAATATGTCATTTGATGACAGACCTTTCTAAAAAACTTTTTGGAGATTCATACAAGACCCCTCATGAACAATTATTACGTGCAATCTTTCGACTCGCACAACCTGCCAACTCCTTGGCCTTGGATATGTTGGGATTTCTTACAAACCCTTATCTTGTATGATTTTGTAAACTATTGTTTAGATGAAATAATATCAACCTTGTGTACTAATCTTAAGTACATGACCTTATAGAAAGTAACTAACTCAACTTCACTCACAATTAATCGTAAATTGTCCAACAATGTCTGATTACTCTTTATCGATGCATCATTATGTATCACATAGAGGAGTGATTTTGAGATTGAATCTATATTCATTTTTAGGTACATTTGGAACTCTTTCCAATATACTCACTTATGCGACTAAATCAAATCATTTTATTCTATTGCATGTTATTTTATTTACTTTTCTTTTATATTCTACGATTTTATCATAAACTTACTACATGTGTATCTAATACACATGTTCATGTTGGTAATAAATCATCGATGAATATAACAAAGTATGTCGAACCCTTTTGGTATTAACAGACTTGTGATTGCATACATCAATATGTATTCATTCAAAGAGTTTATCAACTCTTATGATGCTCCCACTGAATGGGTGCATAGCCATTAATTGTTTGAGATATAATTAACCTTTATCATATGATTCATAATCATATAGTAAAATTATTTATCAAAACTACGGCTTAGTCTATAATTCCAAAATAACTGTAAATAATATTAGATACATATGTATTTTTGTTGCATCACTTTTACTATGGAAACAAATTCCATAATATAGTTTTATTTCATAATGAATATTCATAATACTCATATTGAAATATAGTTATATCTATTTTTCAATCAATACCAAAAAATAAACATTATTTCACAAATAATGTTCGGTACAGTTTACGAAAACAATTTTCGTAATTTGATGCAATCATTAGGTGCTATATGACATGCTCCCGCTATTTCCGCTATTGCTATAATACTGTACTAAATTTAGAGGTCCACCATTCACTTAATATTGTTAATATTGTTTACTTATTTCATATGCTGCAACTAGTTTACAGAGGAGAGTTCTTTGATCAAATATCTTGAACTCAAAGAAATAAATGTTATAAAAATCAATTTTCTATATGAAAATACATTTCGAAATAAAAATCATATTTCATATTCCAATATTAAGTATCAGTTATTATTACAATTCTTGTTTCTAATGTTTCTCTATGAAGCAGAAATGATTATTCATTCTCTTCATTCCTACTTTTATAACAAATCTTTTACAAAAGCGCATTCGGTTATTCTTAACATTTAAGACATCAAATATGTTGCACTTTATGTAAACCGATCAAGATGGCATTTCAACGATCGAGTTCTTAGATGTATCTCGTAGTTTATGGTCTTGTGTTACATTAACACAATATGATCTTTTTGAAATCATTCAAGTTGAATACATGATCTTAAAATACTATTTATTGGCTTACTTCGAATGAACTAACTTCATCGAAATATTGTACCCCACAAACTATGACTGTTCGACATATAACATTTGCATGTGAAAGTACATGGATCAAATATCCACAGTCTTGAATTGCATTTATAATTCAAAAACTAATAAAATGCAATACACGGTCTAAACCAAATAAACATATAAGTTACCAACTTACGAATGTATTAAGTAATTGAAATTGGGCACTTGCATGGGTATAGTAACATTATATAACATGCAATTAGAATTATTAGTAAGTATATATATTATATTTCTATTTGTCAACTTTCAATTCAGTTTGTTTATATATGTTAATTGACAAATGTTTTATCAATCATATTAAATGCACAAATTTATCATTGTAGATAATTATAATATTATATAGCATATGTTCTTACAATATTAGAAAGGTTAAATGTTATCATTTCATTTTTCTAATAAGGCTCCCACTGGTCTTTTATATTTCTCCAAACCCTAAGATGAAACATAGAAGTCTTACAACTTCACTAGTGGGTGTTAGGACTCATTTGTTTTGGTATTCTGACCTTGAGTGCTCAATAAATCATAACCCCACAAACGATAGATAATTGTTTATCGGTTGTATCATATACAACTCTTAATCCATTTTTCCTTGTTTTAATCTCATTTCGACCTTGAGTTTGCTTAACAAATCGAAAGAGATTATTCACTCATACCTGCTGTATCGTGATGACCTAAGTATAGTATATGTACCTTGAGTTTGCTCAACAGATACATATTATCTTACCTCATCCGTTCAATATATTAATAATACTATGCATAACATCCCTAACTTGAGTTTTTTCAACAACTAAGGAGTATGTAAGTAATTTATTAATATATATATGGTAGAGGACAACATTATATCGAAGATTCATAATCTTCAATATATATATTGAGTGATATCGACTTATAGAATAATATATTTCTTATGAAATACTCCAGCGATTCATGTGTTAGACACATCATAAATCACGGTATATGTACATTTACATATGTATTTATTTCTCAAGTCTATTTGGGTTTCTTCAATGTTCCACATTTAGTTTATACAAATATCATATAAGTTTTATTGTTATATAACTTTTATATTTCATATTACTTATATGCTAGTCTTACGTATAATATATCATTAATTAAATCTTATCTAATTAATTTTAATCAATTAACTCTTTAATTAATTTTAAATTAGTATTCCAATATAACTTTTATATTGGACATATCTACTATAACATTTATAGTGCATACTATAACCTTTATAGTGTAATGCACATATATCATATATATGTGTATTTTATTTAATTAGTTAACCTTTAATTAATTTATTCAATTAAACAATTTTTATTAAAATTTATTAATTTCAAAACTTATCTTGTATACATACATGTATAACATGTATACTTATGTTATTAAACATTTTAAAATAACATAACGTCTATCAACATATGTAATACATGCATATATGCATTAATTAATTAACATATTTAATTAATTAATTTTATTAATCTTATTAATAAATTTAAAATTGGAAATTATTATATAAATCTTTTCAAACATTTTGAAAATATCGTTATCTTTTCAAACATTTTGAAAACTTATGTAATATTATAATTTTTATAATAAACATGTTTTATTTTAAATTTAACTATTAAATTTAAAACCTTTAACATTAATTTTCAAAACGATTTTGAAAATTAGCCGAAGGCCCAAATTAAGTTGGGCCTTTTCTATTAGGAGCAACCTTTGGGCCAAATTCACCTTTCAGGCCAGGCCAGTAACCAGACAGGACATGATACTTGATTAACCAATTCCAATCCTAGACATTACCTTTCTAGACACCGTACTAAGTGGGCAAGCTTAATTAGTTAGCCATAATATGTCTAATTTAGACTGCATAGGTTATTAGACTCTTATATCATTGTTGGAACTGGAACAGCCCGCAGTAGAAGTTATGAGTGAATTTCAAAATTTTACCATATTAGATCTTTATTGGGCCTATGAAGTCTACCTAAATAAGAACATTTTTAAATTTCATTTAAATAAAATCATTTATTTTATTTAAATTCAAATATATTAAGATATGAAATTAATTTTTTTGATTTAGTTCATACATAAATGTATCATATATGTAACATTCCGATAAAATATCATATCCATTTCAAAACCATATCAATACGATATCATTTCTCACTTAAAATAATATTCATTTCCAAATCATAACACTTTCCAAAATTATAACTCTTTCGAAATTATAACACTTGGAAAATATAATACTTTGAAATTCATAACACCTTGAAAATATAACTTTTGAAATCATAATACTTTGAAATCCATAACACCTTCCACTACAAGGGGAAACACGTTTTCCGATGGCCAGAAGCCGTCGACGGCCGTCGGAAACCGTCGGCGGCCGTCGGAAATAGCCGCCGGAAATGGCTTTGTCGGAAGCAGTATTTCCGACGGCTTCCGACGGACGCTGTCGTATCCATTTCCGACGGATCCAGATGGTTTCCGACGGTTACCGACGCCCGTCGGAAACCGCCGGAAAGCGTCTGAAACAGGCCGCCGTTATTCGTCGTGAGTCGTCGGAAATTTTGACTAGTAAGCTGTCGGAAGCCGTCGGAAATCTGCTGTTTTTTTTATATTTGCTGCAAATTTAGCCTTCCAACCACATTTCTCTTCAAAACACTATAATATCAATACTGCACAATCCAATATACAATAGTCCAACCAAATATTCAAACCCAAACCACAAAATATTTAATAAACACACAAATAAATAAAATTACATCAAAATATAAATAACCATTCCAACATTAACATAATCCTAACAATAACTGTTCTACCATGTTGTTAATACACAAATTCATCAATATTCTCATACACATTCTCATACTACCATAGAACCAATTGTGTCAAACATAATTATACATAAATCAACAATTACCTAAGTCGTCTACCAAATCATTCTAAATTAAAACAAAACATACCTGAACGAACAAGAAAGCAAGTAATGAATCAATCTCCTGCAGATCCAGAGCCAGCCGAGGAAGGAAAGAGACCACCACCCTGCTGCTGCTGCATGTACTCTAACAACTGTGCGGTGTGCATGGCCTGTTGGTGGTTCTGCTCCTCCAACTGGGCAACTCTAGTCCGCAATTCTTCTATATCTGCAAGATCGCTCTGATGTCTACTCCGCCGTCCCCTACTCTGACTACTGGACTGCAATAATTGAAAAATAAATAAAATCCAAGTTTATTGTTTTGAAAAGGTGAAAATATCATATTTTAAGTATTTTAAGAAAAAGTAAATTATTTACCGCTAAATTGCCAAATCCGTATCGTCGACCATGCTCTGCTGGATCCATAACGGACTCAAAAATAACGTCTTCCTCATTGGTCGTCAGCTGATCTCGACCCGTGTCAGCAAGGAGTTTCTGCCGCTGCTCCATAAACTTCTCCTGCATTAACAAATTAATAATATCATATCTTATGTCATCATAGTTTAACAATTAAAACAATTACTAATACTGAATAAAATGAAATATGCTTACATGGCTTTTGCTGGATTTATCGTCCTGCCATATGTACGAAACAGTCCCGTCTGGATTAACATGCTCGACAGCATGCGTACGGGTGAACACGTCCATATAGCTGACAGGACCATGTGACTCGGCTTCCTGAAGTTGATTGTTACATACAATTATTATACATTTAAAATCATATAGTATAAACTATTTACATTTATTATTCAGTAAATTTACCAACTACTGCCGATACTGCTGAAACGACTTTGATCCTCCGCGATGAGTGACGTGATTCTTATTTCTATTTGTAGAGTTTCTATCTGACTCTGCCTGTACATTCAAAATTTTATACATTATTTTTCGATCACATCAAATTAATAATTCAAAAAAAATTAGTATACTTGCCTTCGCCTCGTCCGTCTCCCAGTATCTCAACCAAGCTTGCCACACGCTCTCTCCCATCCACCGTGGTTTCTTACCAGATTTCTTAATCTCAGATATCGTATCCCTGTAGTTCTTGCGCATCTTCTTCATCCAGTATGCTCGTGCCAGCATCATATCATCTGTCTGGATGTCTATCTCAGCCTGTGTTAAAAAAAGATTACACTTTAAACGATATAAACAGTAAAAAAATGACAAAAACGAATTAAAAATGGAAAACAGAAAAATATGCATACTAGGACATCTTGCCATATGCACTCTATGATGTGAGGAGAGATGTTATCCCACTTCGGCCAGCAGGCACTCATCCTACTGCGATAAGAAGCTCTAGAGACGTCCAACACAACCTTAGAAGGAAGTAGATCGAACCCCCTGTTTTTAAGTACGATATAGATAAGTACGTACGTATATCATAGAAAAAATAAGATGCTGAATAAAATTTAATTCTTACCCATCTACTCTAGGGACTAACGATACAACTGCACGCTGTGGCTCTTGCGATGGGCCAATGCCATCGCCTCCTGACGATCGGGAAGAGCTCCTACCTCTACATGACATATTGATAAACCTGTGACATATACACATCATTATATAAGAGAATAAAAACATGATAATTAATATATTTCATATGAAAATGACATCAACGGTATAAATTGCTTAATTAATAACTGAAATGGAAATAGAAATGGAAGTGTGTTATACCTGATTCATAATGGGTGTACTATTCCAACGATAAGCAGAGTTCATTGCATTTTCAATAAAAATTGCTAAATAAATGACAAATGGAAACAACATAAAACATGCAAACAATAGTAAACGGATTTGGTTTCATAGTTACATCAATTTCATAATACATCAAGAATTCAACATAGTTACATCAATTGCAAAAAACAGATTCAGATTTATATCAGTCATCATCGTCTTCTGATTCAGATTCGGTCTCGTTTTCGACGATATTTTCCTCCGACTGTCAAACGCTTCTACCAAAACATTTGATTCATCAATCAAAGGACCAAAATCTGTATGATCGTCTGTAATTATTATTTCGTTATTTTACTCAAGATCTGCCCGATAAGCTTGTTCATCCGGAATATTCTTCCCATCAAATGTGAATCTGGCCTTTGTTTTAAAAACTGCAGACCAATCTGCTTTATCTCTTTTTAGAGACGGATAAGGAGCGTAATAAACTTGCAATGCTTGTTTGGCTAGTACAAAAGGATCATACTTGTGATAGTGCGATGTATGCTTTATTTCGATAAGATTATAATCCTTGTGCACATTAATTCCAGAACCTGGAACATTGCTAAACCAATTGCATCTAAATAGAAACACCTCCTCCGCGGGTCGTGAGAAATATGTCAGTTGCAAAATTTGTGTCAGAACGGCATAAAAATCATTTAAATGATTTTCTGGATCGTCACTACCTTTAACAAATACACCCGTATTATTTGTTAATTTTTCTGCACCGTATTCTTTGGTGTTAAATTTATATCCATTGACGAAATATATTGGATATGTCTTGACCACTCTTTTTGGTCCCATCGCTAGATGTTTCAACCCTTCATCAACAACACAATTTCTCGGCTCATAAACGTAATTTGAAAACCAACCGGAAAATTCTTTATTGAGATCTCCGTTCGGATGTTCACGTTCATAAACACTGTTTATATAAACAAATTATTACATTAGGTTATACACGCGCATGCATTATAGAAAAGAATAAAACACAAATTATTATTTCAGATTACCTAACAAACGGTGCAACCTCGGCACAATTTAGAAGAATATAAGTGTGAGCTACATGAAGATCTCTATCGTCTAACCATATTTCTACACATTTTCCAGAAGGCCGACCATATTGTCTAAAAATAGATAACATTGCTTGAGAGGACTCTTGTTCGTCGCCTTCGTCATTACGAGGAACACTTTGAAATGAAATATTCACATGGTCACTGAAATAGTGAGAGAAAAAGAACGAAGCTTCTTCTTCGATGTAAGATTTACATATCGAACCTTCAACTCGTGCTTTTTGCCTCACTTTTTTCTTCAGATGATTCAAATATCTATGCAAAATTAATTTATATTAACTTCATCTTTCAAATGCAATTAAATTACGTTATAACATATTACATACCTCTCAAATGGATACATCCATCCATATTGGACATGACCTCGAAGTCGTGCTTCAGATGGGAGATGAACAGGTAAATGTTCCATCACATTAAAAAAACCTGGCGGAAATATTTTCTCTAATTTGCAAAGCAATATAGGAATGTCCACTTCAAGTTTACGTAAACGTTGCACTTTTAAAGTAGTCGAACAAAGCTCTTTGTAAAACATACTAAGCTCCGTTACTACCTTCCAAACTTTTAACGGCAGTAGTTCTTTGAACATTACGGGAAATAAATTTTTCATCATTATGTGACAGTCATGACTTTTCATTCCGCTCAATCTACCATTTTTAAAGTCAACACATCTACGAAGATTTGATGATATCCCATCAGGAAATCTTAACCCTTCCATCCATTTTAACACAGTTTTAACTTGATTATTATCTAATTCGTAACATGCTTTGGATTTTTTTACTGTCATTTGGTTTCATATGAAGCTCAGGACGTTTGCATAATTCTTCTATATCACATCTTGATTTCAAATCATCCTTCGTCTTCCCTTTCGCATTCAAAATTGTGTTAAAAATATTATCAAATACATTTTTCTCATTGTGCATCACATCTATGTTATGGCGAAGCAGAAGATGTTTCCAATACGGCAACTCCCAAAAAATAGTTTGTTTGCACCAGTTATGAACAACTGATTTGCCTTGAATTTCTGTTTGCTCGCCCGTTTCATATATCTTTGGATAGTCCTTAACAAGTTCATATATGTCTTCGCTTGACCATATCGTCGATGGTTGTCTGGTTTCTACTCTATTAGCTAAAAAGTTTTTCTTGTCTCCTCTGAAGGGATGATTTACATGGAGAAAATATCGATGACAGTCAAACCATGAAATTTTCTTACCATGAGGTAAAGAAAACGCTCGTGTTTCATCCATGCAATATGGACATGCTAGACGACCGGCAGTACTCCATCCCGAAAGCATTGCATAGGCAGGAAAATCACTTATACTCCACAACAAAGAAGCAAACATACGAAAATTTTTCTTCTTGGACACATCGTATGTTTCTACTCCTTCGTTCCACAGTATCTTTAACTCCTCAATCAACGGTTGTAAATATACATCGATTCCTTGTGTCGGATCGTCGGGGCCAGGAATGACAACAGTAAGAAACATATATTGCGTTTTCATACACATCCATGGAGGTAAATTATACGGTGTGACGATAATGGGCCAGGATGAATATTTAGAACCAAATTGAGAAAATGGAGAAAAACCGTCCGTACATAATCCTAATCTAACATTTCGACTCTCCGTTGCAAAATTTGGATACGTTTTATCGAAATGCTTCCATGCTTCTCCATCGGTCGGATGTGTCAACGTACCCTCTTCCTCTGTTCTCACGCTATGCCACCTCATATTAGACGCAGTTACAGAAGATGCATATAATCTTTGAAGTCTTGGAGTTATGGGTAAGTAGTGCATACGCTTGTACGGAACTTCCTTCCCCTTCTTTTTTCTTGGTTTGTATCTCTCCTGGTTACAAACTTTACAATTTCTAAGGTTTGCGTCTTCTTTCCAAAACAACATGCATCCTTTTAAAAATGTATCTATTTTCTGATACGGTAAACCAAAAGCCGACATAAGTTTTTTAACTTCGTAGTGATTTTCACACATTTGATTATCGGACGGCATATGTCTTTTTGCAGCTTGTACAACAGCCGTAAACCCAGCTTCAGTGATGTTGTATTTTGACTTCATTGCAATGTATTCTGCGATTACTGACAACTGAGTGCCGCTTTTACAACCATCCCAAATAGGTTTCTTAGCTGCATCTAGTAAATCATAAATTTTTTTAGCTTCAATATTTGGTTCTTCAACATTTCCATCATCGTCGTCAACTTCAACCATAGGAAACATTGATCGTGTTGCATCTTCGACCATATTTTCTATACGGGTCGTTGAAACTATTTTGTTAACGACACTTTCAGACTCTAGAGAAGTATATGCTACAACTTCTCCATGCCGATCCCAAACATAATATTCGGGTGCGAAACCGTTTTTGCACAAATGAACTTTCACAATATCTGGTAACAAATACTTCAAATGTCTACACCTACTACACGGACAATGAATTTCTGGATCGTTTCCATTATTACTTAAAGCGAATTCAACAAACACGTTTATACCATTATAAAAATCTTCTTTTATTGAGCCCCTCAGTCCTTTTCTTTGGTACATCCATCTCCTCCGATCAACAAAATAATCAATCATTTTTCCTATTTGACAAAATGAGAAGTTCAAAATTTAATATTTATTTTGAAGAATACAAATTCAAAAAAGATTATTTTCATGGTCGTATAATATTTTGAATTTAAAGAACAACTTCACAAATTTAAAAATATTTTCAAATAGGGCACATTTTATTTTTTAACGTAACGATTTAAAAATATATATATATATTTTTTCATTGGTCAGGCATCCTACTTCCCATTACAAACACAGTAAGCATTTACATTTCGTATATTATTTCGTCTCAAACGATTCAACAAAATTTCGGCAGCATTTCCCTTTTGTTCCCTGCATTGTACACAAATGCGTGTACGTAGGAAACAAAAAAGAAAAGTTAGGCCGAAATTTTATGATCCGTTTGAGATGAAGTAGTATACAAAATGTAAATGCTTACTGTGTTCATAACTTGTCCAATACAGGGACAAATCCGACAAACATTGCACCAGATGAATATAAATGGTCGTTTTTCGAAAAGAATGACTATTTATACAACGATCATGTACAACACTCTTCAGACGGGGCCAAAAACTCTTTAAAGGACATTTGTCAGTTACATGCGCGCATTTTACGAAAAAATATAGTTTTACTCAATGTTCACATTTACAAAAATATATATTAATTTAACACATTTATTCAACGTATTACATCAACTTAAGGCTGTTTTAACATTTTTGTCATTTTTCAATACACACAATATAATTTAGAGTAATGCATTTTTTTGTTTCATAAGTAAATACGCGCACAATATAATACTCCTAGTTCATTCAATCAATTTATCTTATTCCAAATAACGTATACAATCGTCGAGTCAAGGCATACACAACAATTTACATATACATGAACAACCACAAATTATACGTATTTTTCACAATTTCACAATAAAAGATGAAATCGGTATACCATGTGATGCTATAAACTGTTATTACGCTATTGGAAACAATTGCAATCACTAATTCGTCCTAATATATCAATTTATGCAAATCTAGAATTAGGGTAAAAACTAAATTTTTCACAAAAATAAGAGATTATACCTGAGATTAAGAGTAACGGAGGTTGATTAGGGAACCTTGGAAGATCCGGAAGCTAGAAATTAGGGATTGGAAGTTTGGAGGTTGAATTTGGGGGGTTTTTTGGGGGAATTTTCGTATGAAGAGGAGGAGGAAGAAAGCTCTCGGCTGGAGCTATAATCACAGGTTTCTGTGACGACCCGGAATTTTTGTATATTTGAAATTGGAATATTTAATTAATTTTAAATATTCAGAGATTAATTATAAACTTAAATTTCAAATATCGCTGTTTATTGAGAAATTTAATAATTAAATTAAATTTATTTGAAGTTGGATAAAATAGTAAATCTGGTATTCTAAGCTAATTAAAAATATTTTGAAAGCTCATAAAATTCATATTAATAATACTGAAGATAATAGAAGCTTCAGAATGTAATTTCAAACTGTTTTGTTCAGTTTTGAAATTATATTGTTTGAATCGATTTAATTCGAAATTGATCGTTTTCTTCAGTAACTCGCGTATACGATCAAATTAGCCTCTGAAACGCGTTCCATCGTGTTCGGAATGCGGGTAAAACCCTGTAAACGTCTGTTGGAATGTCTGGTTTGGGGTTCGGGATTTCGCGTTATGCAACGAGACGGTTTGAAGTGTTATAATATAATTTAAAATTTATAGTACAATAGTCAGAGATATTTTTCCCAATGCGTACTCGTGAAGCTTCACAGCCGATATGTTATCTCGTTCTTGTCCCCTCTTCAGTTATTCATAGTAGATCGAACGAAGCAAAGCCAGAGAAAAAAAAAATCAGTTCGATCTCTAAAATAAATGAAGGCCGATGTTCTTCCTATCCTCCCTTCCTCTCAAATTAAAACCAGATTTCGTTTTTTCATCTTCTTCAAAAGGGCAGAACGAAAATCATAGCCTCCCTTCCCTTTTCCTCCATCTAATTTTAAAATAGAACGAATTCAAATTCGTTTACAAATCAAATCAACGCCTTCGAGTTAATCATCGCTGGGAACTTGGCTATTCCATCAGCCATCGTTGGCTCGTCCTTGCTCCTACGCGATATTTTCTACTGCTGATTTGAGGTCCTGCTACAGTCTCGATCGATTTGGGGTTGCGATGGAGCACCGAGAGGAGGGCTGGTACGCGACAATGGTGGCCAACCGTCTTCGAAGCACGTGGTGTCATGGAGGCTCATCAGCCTTTCAGAGGTAGTGAAGCTCGCTTGGCATGCGAGAGGTATGGGGATCAATAGGGGAGTTCGTTTCGTCTCGTTCTGGGTTCGCGGTCGCGATGGGCATCTCCGGTAGGTGGTGGGTGGTGTCGTTTCAAGGCGAGGGGTCGCGATTGCGACTCTGGGATGGTACGATTTCATAATCGTGGGTGTCGATCTTGTCGGCAAGGTACGATAATTTTATCTTTAGTTTTAAAATTAATATAGGTTGGAAAAAAAATTTACAAGAAGAAGAAGAAGTAATTAATATATTCCAGTGAGTACAAGATTTGAATCTGTTATCTGCAGTTTCATTGTGCAATAAACTAAGGAATTTTATTTTATTTTATAATATATATTTACATGATTTTGGAAAATATATAGAATTTTTTTTAAAATGTTGTGGAGTTTATTTAAATTTAGATTTATTTTTGAAATCTATGAAATATTTTATAAGTACATATATATAGTTCAAGGGGGGGGGTTATCAGTTGAATAAATTTTAGTTAATTAAATTATGTAATGATAAGTGATTATTCGATTAGTTCGATATTAATAAATTGTATGAATTGCTTATACAAGGTCGAAAATAACAAAGAACAAGCTGGTTTGGGTTGGATTTCGAACGAAAAGCAAAGGTGAGTTAATCTCACTCAGTTAAATTATAATTTAAATTTAATTAGTTAAATTTAAATATTGATGGATGATTGAATTGATTGATTTGATGGATTTGATTGATATGGTATATAGTAGTATATAGAGATATATACATATTGGCATATGTATATATTTGAGTTGTTGATATTCCCGCATTTATATAGCGGATGAGACCCTATGCGCCGCATAATAGCGGATGATATTATATAAAACCCATATACCGCGATATTTCACTTTGAAGTGAAATTGGTATTGTGCTAACATCTGTGGATGCAGGGAAACAGGTTGGAGGGATCCAACTGGATTCCTCAAAATATTTAATTTTGTTTAAATATTATGTGATATGATTTTTGATATCCTGTGATGAATTATATGGATAATTGGATGTTATGGTTGGGTTGGACCGATTTGGATATGCTGAGTTATCAAAATCTCTAGAATGGAATTTTTGAAAAGAAATAAAAGAGTAAATTCTTAAGTAAAATAATTATAAAGAGTTTGGAATAAATTTGAGAATGAATCTGATTAAGAATAAAAGTGATTTCCAAAATTCTAATAAATATGGAAAAGATGAATTTTGAATAAACCGAGAAATATTGAATTTAAAAACTTATGTGATATTATTTAAAGGAATAAATAATTTATTTTAATTCAATGTTTAAATGTAATTAGGAAGAAAGAAGGAATTTGGGAAATCTGAGATTTGTGTTTCGATTTAAAGATTTAAAATCATAATGAGTAATAAAATCTGGAAGTTAATGAATTGGGAAATAAATGGATTAAGTAAGGAAATTTATTTCAAAGTAAAATAAATTGGAAAATCAATTGTAAATTGATTTAAATATTTGGGAATTTGAAATTTAAAGAGAAGTGAGATTTTGGAAACTGGGTTATAAAGTAAAATAAAATATCAGTGGATATTTGAGAATATAAATTCAAGATGGGAATTTATAAAAGGATATGGTTTGGTTTAAAAATAAATGTTGATTTATTTTTAAAAGATGGAAATGAGAAGAGTATTTCTCTGGATAGCCAAGTACGTTTCAAAGTAATTTTTAATATAAGTTAAAAGTTCTAATTGTGTTTTTTTTAAAACATGTTTTAGAAAATTGATTATTTCTAAATGTTAATTTCCTAAGTAAGTATTTTCAAAAATCTATTATTGTAGTAAGTATATAAAAGTGATTTGCTATTATGTTTTAAAAGAAGAAATTTAGTTTATATTTATAAAGTGGTTTATTTTAAAGTATATATTTTTAATAAAGTATTAAGCTAGTTTGATTTCAATGTTATAATATATTTAAAATAAAGTGTTTTAAAATTATTTAAAAATTAAAAGTATTTTGTACTTGGTGATTCAGTGGAAATAAATATTTGGAAATGTATTCCGTAAGCGGAAACTGTTTTGAAACTGTTTTCAAAGGAAGTTGAAAATTTGGAAATATATCTTGGAAAGATATTTGGGCAAATAAATAATGTGGAAATTATTTATTGTGTGATGGTTGCTTGTGGATGTTAATTGATAGTTAAATCACCGACTATCAATATTGGCCAAATGCGTTGATCGTTTCGAAGAGACCGGGATCGAGTTTCCGTATACCGGGATTCTAGGTCTGGAGACTCGAATACCACTTCGATTCGGTTTGTACGTTTCGTGTAACGTGTTCAGAGTCGAAGATGGAGCAGTGAAGTGCAAGGGCTAGTCGCTACTAATCCTGAGGATATTTCCAAAATGGATGTAGTAGGAATAGTGCCTTCGGTTCCGTTCGAACCCGGGACGGACTTGTATGGACGAATGCTTGCGAAACATCGTCAGGTGGACGATGGGCATTCTAAGGGATATGTGCTATAAAGGTATCGTTTAGCCTCGAGCCTCATCAACCGGGAACAGGCTTTTAAATCTCCCCGAGATGGCCGAGATGAAAAATCCGAGATATCAGCCAAAATCCGAGATTTGGCAGCCTATTTAGTTATAAGTGTTTTAAATATCGCCCGAGATAGCCGAGATATTTTCCTGAGATATTGGCCAAAATCCGAGATTTAAAACACTGACCGGGAATGACTGAAAATCAGGGGTTATGCAGCAAGGCTTCGTGGGTAGCCCCCACTTGAGAGTAAGGTCATCCCTATCTAGATGTCCCTTTTATTTCGGCTTAGTGTTGCGGTTGCTGATCCCAACCGTGGGGTGATTTTATTTGGAATTATCCAGTAAGGGATGATTCCGGCCTTGTGTTGCAGGGGAGCGGGCGTACTCCTCGGTACTGTGATCTAGGCCACGTACTGTGACAGGTGGTACCCCAGTGCCTAGTCATTCGTTGGAAATCCATTCTCCCTACGTGCCTGTACGGTTTTGATTGTGCCCAACTATTGTTGAAATGTGAGATGCAAGCATTTCAGCTAGATTCTATTTTACTTTCTGTAGACACTATTATAATATCAGAGGATTTTGATATAAAGTGTTTTAGCTATCGTAAGGTAAAAAACCCGACATGTTTATTTGTGGCGTGGTCTTACGAGATGCTTTTGTTTTAAAAAGGATTTTTGAAACTTTAATAATCAATTTGAGTGTGATTTTCTCACGCTGGTATTCCAGACTGACTCGGGTATTGTTTTATATGATGCTCGGGTCAGACCGAGATAAACAGGTTTAGGATATGATGCTGTGGAGCTCAGGAGACGAGCTGGATGACGATACGTACTCACGTACTTGTTATTATTTTTCCGCTGTGTATTCAGTTGTATGTTATGGATGTTGATGTACTCTGATGATGTATTCTGATGATGTATTATATAAACAGATATAGTTTTTGATTTGTGTAAAGATCTGTTGATATATATTATATTTTATTCCGCTGCGATGGTTAGATTCTGATGTTGTTTTTTTTCTATTTTTCTTCTTCTACCTCTTCTTCTTAACTAAAATGGTTCGATTTTCCGGGTCTGGAAAATCGGGTCGTTATAGTGGTATCAGAGCTTAGGCTGGCGAAAACCTTGGCTCTGGTGGGAATTTTGAGAGTATTAATAGATATGAGCGCGTATTTGTTAGTGAATATAAAATTGTTTTATATTGTGTTGATTGGTTTATTGAGTAGTTTATGGATTCTGGTCGATGTGTGGGACGCCACAACATTGATAGGGATCTCTAAACGCTTGTATAGAACAATTCGACACAGTATTGTTTTAAAGTAGGGTAAATGAAATAATTTTACCCAAATTATTTTTGTATAAAAAGAAACGTTTTGTAAACTATTCTAGTTAATATATATGGTTGTTTGGATGTTAGAAGTGATAATATGGAACTATTATCATTAATATATGGAAACTTAACTAGAAATTGAAATTTATAACCAAAACAAAGAATAAAAATTTATAATAAAATTTGAGATATAGATTACAAATGTAATTTATAAAATTGAAATAAACTTCATATACAAATGAGATTGTACTTTAAAATAGAATTCCAAAGAAATGTGGAAAATAAATCGGAATGGATTTTAAGTTTGGAATTTTGGGAAAGGTTTGAAATTCCTTGAGATTTGGAAATAGTTTTCAAAGAGTTTGAGGAAATAATAAGTGGTATTATTTCAGGAATATTTTGAGTTGAGTTTGGAATCTGGAAAGATTTGAAATTCAAAAATATTTGAAATGGTTTAAAGAGATAAAAGCATTTAATTCTCTTCCGGTCGCTGGGAAATAATTTCGGTGATGACTGCAGCATCATCGATGTTCATTTTCGAGTTTCTAGGAGAGAAATTGCTACCGAGTTGTTTGAAATGGGATTTGTTTGTGAACTGGATTTGGTTTTGAAAATTCAAAGGAATAGTTGAATTGCCAAAGAATTTTGGGATATAGTTGATTTCAAAGATGATCTTGAAATGGTTGAAAAATTATTTAAGCTCTGGAATCCTATTTTGGAATGTTTATAGTATAATAAAAATATATACTTGACTAAATTTAATGTATAATCCGGAATAAGGAGTAAAATATGAATGGGATTGCTTTTAATAGATGGAAGTGATGAAATAAACCAAATATTAGGTATAAATTGGAATAAATTACTTAATGAAGTAATGGATTATGGAAATAGAACCTTAATTGGCTGAAAGAAAGTTGATTTTGTAATTTGGATATGAAATGGGAAATGAACTTAGATTAAGTAGAAATTATTAATTGCAATCCAAGATAAAATACTAACAAATCGAATGTGGATGATATAAATAAAGCTCGACACATATATTTTGGATGCTGTTAAGTGAAATAAATTGGAACAAAATTAACTTAAGTGTGAATGAACTCAAGTATAAATAAATGAAATATGACCTTGAAATATTATCCAAATGAGTTTGGGTTATGAAATTTAAATTGGTTAAATAGAAATTGAATTGTGAATTAATAAAATCGGGTAGTGAATTAAAAATGAATAGTAGAATCAGAATTTGAGTTATTAATTAAAATTCGACTTGGAGTATCAACACATTAAATATAAGTGGAAATGTGTTAAACAAAAATGAAAATTTGAATTAAAATAGTGATGGCTTGTATTGCAAACGAAAATTCAAGTGGGTATGAATGAAAATGGCCTTGGATATTATTCAATGAACGGAATATTGAATTTAGGATTAAAAAGGGACAAATTGAATGAATTAGTGCAAACTGCAATGAAAATGAACTTAAGTTGTTAACTTAAGTAAATGTTGGATGAAGACTGTACTCAAATCGAGGTGTTGAAATCAATTGAGAATTAATTATTGAATGAAATAGCCTGGATTGTTTTCGAGCTAAATAAATGGATATGAATAAATTAAATGGAATGATAACAACTTTGAATGTTGTCACTAACCTGTTTAAATTTAGTTAGTACAGGTATCGGGAAGCCGTTTGGCTGGATTTGATTGTGAAATATGCTAAAATAAATCGCCGCTTGCTTAAAAATTTGCTATAATAAGGTACGCTTACGCAAAAATTCAAAATAGGAAATATGAACTGCATATATTGATATATATTGTGATTTCCGGCCTGAGGCCGATGTATATATATATTTGTGCATCCTGCGATATCGCAGAAGTCTCTCCGTACAAAGGAGATTCTGCCAAAATTTTCCGGAAATTTTGGGAGTTAGAAATTTTTTTGAAATTTTAGAAATGTTCATTAGCGATAAATGATTTAAATTTGCTAAGCAAATGGAATTGGAACTGAATAATTGAATTTATTGAAATATGAATGTAAAGAAGTGAAATCGAAGGAACTAAAGGAAGTAAAGTTTGCAAATAAAATTTTATTTGAGATTTAAATTAATTAGTAAGTGTAACCAATTGAAACTTCAAAGTAGGAACCAAATTGTATTCAAATGGAATTGTAAAGACAAAAGTGAATAAAATTGAATATAAACTTCAAAAATGAAGTAAAACAAATCCAAGAAGTATATAAAATGTTTATATTGAACTTAAGAAGTGAATGGTGAGATTCTTAAGTAGTTTGGTATTGGAGAAATTTATTCTAAGTGAGTAATTGAATAAAAATCAAAATGATTGTGAATAAGAGAATAACTATCAAAATGAATGTGAATAAAGGAGAATTGATGTAATTGATAATCAATTGGGCTAATTACGTAAGGTGTACGTATATTATTTTATTCGCATAGCTATTTGATCCAGATGTCGAGCACAGAATTTCGAGGTAATTATGTCGATCCGAATCAGGATTTTTCACTCGATTTTCGACGGCGAGCCTGGATATGGATTGTTGATTGATTCTGGATATTCTCTATCATAGTTTGTGACTATGCAAGGAGAATGACGGTTTCTGATCGAGAAACCAGATCTGAGTCCGCACTAGGAAGTCGGGTGGACAATACTAGTTCGGAAGTGAAATTGTGTGATCGATTGAGCGATCGAATGTGATATTGCGTACGGATGATATATGTGCATCGTACGAGCTTAAGTAAAACAAATATTGGAAATTTGTAAAGGAAAGTATAAAATGACTTTGGAATTGTGATTGAATATTATTGCTTAGTAGGGTATACAGGTGTATAAAAGCAATGGATAAATTGAGATTTTTGATTTTAGAAGATAAAATTTAATGGCCCGACAAAAAGGTATGTATTTGAATTTCTGTATGAAATTTGATTGGGTTTTTGATCCAGCCACTTGGCTTTTTGTTTTCTTTGGAGATTGGGAGGCCGTAGAGCCATTTTGTAGTAGTACCGAGCTAGCCGCGCAAAGGAGACGCTGGCGAAATTTTTCGGAAATTTAGGAAGTTAGAAAAATTTTGGAAAATTTTGATAATTCAAAATTTGAATTCAAATTTAAATTTGAATGGATAAATAGGTGGTATGGGTTGAACTTATGAATAAGTTTGGGAAGTTAAAAGATGATTAGTGTATCATTAATAAAAGATTGTTTGGGTATTGTTAAAACTGTTTGAATTTGGGAAATAGTTAACGGGGATTGAATCATTCTTCCTAACTAGTAATTTCGAGGACGAAATTCTTTTAAGGGGGGAGGAATGTGACGACCCGGAATTTTTGTATATTTGAAATTGGAATATTTAATTAATTTTAAATATTCAGAGATTAATTATAAACTTAAATTTCAAATATCGCTGTTTATTGAGAAATTTAATAATTAAATTAAATTTATTTGAAGTTGGATAAAATAGTAAATCTGGTATTCTAAGCTAATTAAAAATATTTTGAAAGCTCGTAAAATTCATATTAATAATACTGAAGATAATAGAAGCTTCAGAATGTAATTTCAAACTGTTTTGTTCAGTTTTGAAATTATATTGTTTGAATCGATTTAATTCGAAATTGATCGTTTTCTTCAGTAACTCGCGTATACGATCAAATTAGCCTCTAAAACGCGTTCCATCGTGTTCGGAATGCGGGTAAAACCCTGTAAACGTCTGTTGGAATGTCTGGTTTGGGGTTCGGGATTTCGCGTTATGCAACGAGACGGTTTGAAGTGTTATAATATAATTTAAAATTTATAGTACAATAGTCAGAGATATTTTTCCCAATGCGTACTCGTGAAGCTTCACAGCCGATATGTTATCTCGTTCTTGTCCCCTCTTCAGTTATTCATAGTAGATCGAACGAAGCAAAGCCAGAGAAAAAAAAAATCAGTTCGATCTCTAAAATAAATGAAGGCCGATGTTCTTCCTATCCTCCCTTCCTCTCAAATTAAAACCAGATTTCGTTTTTTCATCTTCTTCAAAAGGGCAGAACGAAAATCATAGCCTCCCTTCCCTTTTCCTCCATCTAATTTTAAAATAGAACGAATTCAAATTCGTTTACAAATCAAATCAACGCCTTCGAGTTAATCATCGCTGGGAACTTGGCTATTCCATCAGCCATCGTTGGCTCGTCCTTGCTCCTACGCGATATTTTCTACTGCTGATTTGAGGTCCTGCTACAGTCTCGATCGATTTGGGGTTGCGATGGAGCACCGAGAGGAGGGCTGGTACGCGACAATGGTGGCCAACCGTCTTCGAAGCACGCGGTGTCATGGAGGCTCAGCAGCCTTTCAGAGGTAGTGAAGCTCGCTTGGCATGCGAGAGGTATGGGGATCAATAGGGGAGTTCGTTTCGTCTCGTTCTGGGTTCGCGGTCGCGATGGGCATCTCCGGTAGGTGGTGGGTGGTGTCGTTTCAAGGCGAGGGGTCGCGATTGCGACTCTGGGATGGTACGATTTCATAATCGTGGGTGTCGATCTTGTCGGCAAGGTACGATAATTTTATCTTTAGTTTTAAAATTAATATAGGTTGGAAAAAAAATTTACAAGAAGAAGAAGAAGTAATTAATATATTCCAGTGAGTACAAGATTTGAATCTGTTATCTGCAGTTTCATTGTGCAATAAACTAAGGAATTTTATTTTATTTTATAATATATATTTACATGATTTTGGAAAATATATAGAATTTTTTTTAAAATGTTGTGGAGTTTATTTAAATTTAGATTTATTTTTGAAATCTATGAAATATTTTATAAGTACATATATATAGTTCAAGGGGGGGGATTATCAGTTGAATAAATTTTAGTTAATTAAATTATGTAATGATAAGTGATTATTCGATTAGTTCGATATTAATAAATTGTATGAATTTCTTATACAAGGTCGAAAATAACAAAGAACAAGCTGGTTTGGGTTGGATTTCGAACGAAAAGCAAAGGTGAGTTAATCTCACTCAGTTAAATTATAATTTAAATTTAATTGGTTAAATTTAAATATTGATGGATGATTGAATTGATTGATTTGATGGATTTGATTGATATGGTATATAGTAGTATATAGAGATATATACATATTGGCATATGTATATATTTGAGTTGTTGATATTCCCGCATTTATATAGCGGATGAGACCCTATGCGCCGCATAATAGCGGATGATATTATATAAAACCCATATACCGCGATATTTCACTTTGAAGTGAAATTGGTATTGTGCTAACATCTGTGGATGCAGGGAAACAGGTTGGAGGGATCCAACTGGATTCCTCAAAATATTTAATTTTGTTTAAATATTATGTGATATGATTTTTGATATCCTGTGATGAATTATATGGATAATTGGATGTTATGGTTGGGTTGGACCGATTTGGATATGCTGAGTTATCAAAATCTCTAGAATGGAATTTTTGAAAAGAAATAAAAGAGTAAATTCTTAAGTAAAATAATTATAAAGAGTTTGGAATAAATTTGAGAATGAATCTGATTAAGAATAAAAGTGATTTCCAAAATTCTAATAAATATGGAAAAGATGAATTTTGAATAAACCGAGAAATATTGAATTTAAAAACTTATGTGATATTATTTAAAGGAATAAATAATTTATTTTAATTCAATGTTTAAATGTAATTAGGAAGAAAGAAGGAATTTGGGAAATCTGAGATTTGTGTTTCGATTTAAAGATTTAAAATCATAATGAGTAATAAAATCTGGAAGTTAATGAATTGGGAAATAAATGGATTAAGTAAGGAAATTTATTTCAAAGTAAAATAAATTGGAAAATCAATTGTAAATTGATTTAAATATTTGGGAATTTGAAATTTAAAGAGAAGTGAGATTTTGGAAACTGGGTTATAAAGTAAAATAAAATATCAGTGGATATTTGAGAATATAAATTCAAGATGGGAATTTATAAAAGGATATGGTTTGGTTTAAAAATAAATGTTGATTTATTTTTAAAAGATGGAAATGAGAAGAGTATTTCTCTGGATAGCCAAGTACGTTTCAAAGTAATTTTTAATATAAGTTAAAAGTTCTAATTGTGTTTTTTTTAAAACATGTTTTAGAAAATTGATTATTTCTAAATGTTAATTTCCTAAGTAAGTATTTTCAAAAATCTATTATTGTAGTAAGTATATAAAAGTGATTTGCTATTATGTTTTAAAAGAAGAAATTTAGTTTATATTTATAAAGTGGTTTATTTTAAAGTATATATTTTTAATAAAGTATTAAGCTAGTTTGATTTCAATGTTATAATATATTTAAAATAAAGTGTTTTAAAATTATTTAAAAATTAAAAGTATTTTGTACTTGGTGATTCAGTGGAAATAAATATTTGGAAATGTATTCTGTAAGCGGAAACTGTTTTGAAACTGTTTTCAAAGGGAGTTGAAAATTTGGAAATATATCTTGGAAAGATATTTGGGCAAATAAATAATGTGGAAATTATTTATTGTGTGATGGTTGCTTGTGGATGTTAATTGATAGTTAAATCACCGACTATCAATATTGGCCAAATGCGTTGATCGTTTCGAAGAGACCGGGATCGAGTTTCCGTATACCGGGATTCTAGGTCTGGAGACTCGAATACCACTTCGATTCGGTTTGTACGTTTCGTGTAACGTGTTCAGAGTCGAAGATGGAGCAGTGAAGTGCAAAGGCTAGTCGCTACTAATCCTGAGGATATTTCCAAAATGGATGTAGTAGGAATAGTGCCTTCGGTTCCGTTCGAACCCGGGACGGACTTGTATGGACGAATGCTTGCGAAACATCGTCAGGTGGACGATGGGCATTCTAAGGGATATGTGCTATAAAGGTATCGTTTAGCCTCGAGCCTCATCAACCGGGAATGACTGAAAATCAGGGGTTATGCAGCAAGGCTTCGTGGGTAGCCCCCACTTGAGAGTAAGGTCATCCCTGTCTAGATGTCCCTTTTATTTCGGCTTAGTGTTGCGGTTGCTGATCCCAACCGTGGGGTGATTTTATTTGGAATTATCCAGTAAGGGATGATTCCGGCCTTGTGTTGCAGGGGAGCGGGCGTACTCCTCGGTACTGTGATCTAGGCCACGTACTGTGACAGGTGGTACCCCAGTGCCTAGTCATTCGTTGGAAATCCATTCTCCCTACGTGCCTGTACGGTTTTGATTGTGCCAACTATTGTTGAAATGTGAGATGCAAGCATTTCAGCTAGATTCTATTTTACTTTCTGTAGACACTATTATAATATCAGAGGATTTTGATATAAAGTGTTTTAGCTATCGTAAGGTAAAAAACCCGATATGTTTATTTGTGGCGTGGTCTTACGAGATGCTTTTGTTTTAAAAAGGATTTTTGAAACTTTAATAATCAATTTGAGTGTGATTTTCTCACGCTGGTATTCCAGACTGACTCGGGTATTGTTTTATATGATGCTCGGGTCAGACCGAGATAAACAGGTTTAGGATATGATGCTGTGGAGCTCAGGAGACGAGCTGGATGACGATACGTACTCACGTACTTGTTATTATTTTTCCGCTGTGTATTCAGTTGTATGTTATGGATGTTGATGTACTCTGATGATGTATTCTGATGATGTATTATATAAACAGATATAGTTTTTGATTTGTGTAAAGATCTGTTGATATATATTATATTTTATTCCGCTGCGATGGTTAGATTCTGATGTTGTTTTTTTTCTATTTTTCTTCTTCTACCTCTTCTTCTTAACTAAAATGGTTCGATTTTCCGGGTCTGGAAAATCGGGTCGTTACAGTTTCCGACGGCTTCCGACGGCCGCCGACGGCCCGTCGGAAGCCGTCGGAAATTCTAGCTGTCGGTTTTAAGCCCTTTTCTAGTAGTGTTCCTTTTAAACAGTTTAGATATTAATAATAGTATATATATTAAAATAGTTATAAATAAAATAGTTAATATAATAAAATAATTTGTATATAAAATAGTTATAAATTAAATAGTTTATATTAAAGTAATTAGTATATTAAAAATAGTTTTATATTAAAATAGTTTTATATTAAAAATAGTAAGGTAGTAAAATAGTTTCCTTTCACAAATCGATTCAAATCATTCGAATTCAAAAATTCAATTAAATTAAATCATAATTCACAAATTTAAATTTAATTCAACATCTCAATAAACCATTTTACATCGATTTCAAATATAGATTTGAACTACAAATCGAACCATTTCAATTTTAATAGATTTCAATGCTTTAAATATTCAAACATTTATAACAACTCAATTTTGATAAATTCGTTTATATTTCAAATTCAACTTTACAATTATTTAATATTGAAATATTCACCTAGTCAATCCAATATCATTTAAATAAGACCTTAAATTACAATTTAAATAAACTAAATATTCCCTTTAATTTATTTACTTGAAATATTCATTTAATCACTTTAAATCAAAATCAAGTTACAAAACCATATCTTAAAATATCAAATTCAATAAGTTTCAAATCGATTTTATTAAATATAATTCTTAAAAGAATACTGTTTCAAATCAACTTAAATTTATCTTCCCAATCTTAATTTATTAAAAGTTATTATAAAAATCTATTTT
The DNA here is from genome assembly GCA_030737815.1 of Allium fistulosum. Lineage (NCBI taxonomy): Eukaryota > Viridiplantae > Streptophyta > Magnoliopsida > Asparagales > Amaryllidaceae > Allium > Allium fistulosum. The sequence continues at coordinate 758,262,611 of CM060902.1, forward strand.
TAAAATATAATTTTAAATAAATACTTAAACATATTATATATTAATTAAATCAAACTTTAGTAAATTAAATCTTATTATTAAACTTAATTTATATTAAAACTTAATTTATACATATTTTTAAAAATAGTAAAAATATAAGTAAAATCTTAAAATTTATAACTTTAAAACTAACGTATAAATTTAAATTTCCCAAAACATATAATTTTAAAATCTAAAATTTAAACCTTTATAAAATAACATTTATATATTTAATATTTAAAATTAATATTTATGTAAAACCATATATATTTCCTTTTTAAAACTATGGAAATCATTTCAAATATATATATATATACACACACACCAACGATGTCTGTATATAGTTTTCTATCATATGGTCAAGTGATACGGATATTTATCATTTAAATCCACAATTTAAATATCTATGGGTATATATATCTTTTCAATCCGCAATCCCAAATTCAGTGTCAATGAAAATCGCTTGGGTTTATCATTTCAACCCATGACGATTTTTTCCTATTCTACAAGATCGTTCAGGTATGTATCATTTCAACCCATAGGGAGTTCTATACTAACAAGGAACTTGCAGAGTGAGATCAGATATGATAATAATATAACATGTCAACAACAGGCATATATCATCAGTAACAAATAAAATATAAATAACAAATCATGGTGTCAGATGTCACAGGTGAACAGTTACAGATACTGGCATATCATATATATAGTAGTTAAATAACTAGCAACAGAATATTTCAATTGTCGTTTCAAGTGAAATCAAATTTAATAAATAAAAGAATGTTAATCGTGAGTGATTGCTCACCTTTCGAGGCTAGAGATGAACGAGAATGAGATGAGTTACGAATCCAAGCACAGATTCCAAATCAAAGCAAGATTGAACGCGAATTTGACGAGCAAAGCTGACAGCTTGGAATTGACGAAATCGAATCAAAACTGGATTGATGAAGATCAATGGTATAAATGAACTTATATATATAACTATATATATGTAAAAAGAATCATATTCTAAATTCAAACATATACTAAAATAAGATATACATATTTATTTTCAAATCAATAACTTAACTTTAATATCAAAAATAAAATCTATATATATTATGTTACAAACCATTCAGACACGTACATTTATAAATCAAACATGTATGTATATATATATATATATATATATATATTACATGTAAAACAAGATATGAAACATATAATGGAGACTCATACATACAATATATAGACTAATATGTGTAAACCAGAGAATATACACTGTTGTCAAAATAAAAGCACTGAGGAAAAATTAAAATATGTTCATAATATTTCTTTTATAAAATCATAGAGATTATAAAATTCAACTATTATAAACTAATTAAATTATAAACAATATAACTACTATCAATGCGATAAACATATACTATCAATGCTATATACTAGAGAACAATATACTATCGGCCAAACCCAACTGTTATTATACCTACTTTTATATGGACACTAATATACATCCCAAAACTTTAGCAAAACATATTTTATACAAGTATATACAATTGAGCATATTAACCAAAACATATAATATGTAGACCGGATTTATAATTTCATAATATTGATTAAACACACACAAAACCAGTAAACACCTATATTTTAAGATCAAACATATATATAAACAAGACATCATAAACTAATATATAAACTTTTATACTTTTTATATCTTAAGATCGGTGTTCATATCAAAATCAATATAACCTATATAAGCTTCAGGCAAAATTATATATATATATATATATATATATAATTTTTTCTCTACCGACAAATATATATGCAACAACAACATATATGAGCTTTGAATACTAATATATCTAAGCTTTTGTGTGTGTGTGTGTATATATATATATCATAAAAAGAGAAAGTGAAGGCAGAATTACATGCTCGGCGATGTGTGTCAAGAAAGGAAAGCAGATGACTTCATGAGGGGAGGAGAGAAGTGGGACGGAGGGTTTGTGGCTAGTAGCTGCTGCGAGGCCTCAGGAACGTGTTTGTTGATGGAGGCAGGTTAGTGGTCGAGTTAGGCGGAGGGATGATGTAGATCGGCTGTCAATCTTGGCTAGAGTGAAGAGGCTGTTGAGTTAAGCGGGTAGGCTTCGGGTGGCTGCTGGCCAGCACGTGGAGGAAGAGGGTGGAGATGGGGTCGAAGTGGGGTGATGGGTTGATGAGCTGATAGGTGATGATGGTTGCGGCCTGGAAAGGTCGAGGGGAAGGCTTGGCCGAATTGATGGGAGAGAGGAGAAGAAAATGGAAAGAAGGAGGAGGAAGAAAAATAGGGGAGAGGAGATGAGCAGTTTCATATATATGCGGCTATATATTTCTCTTATTACATTTTTCCTTTTCTTTTCAAATTATCAGTACGAAACAGTGGAAAGGAATGAAAATGAAGAGGCAAAAGCAAATATATGTCAAACAAGAGAAATTGCAACAGTCATGCTAATTGAATTCAGGAATATAAAAAGGTAAGTGGTTGTATGGTTAAAACGGTGGAATATGAAAAGGTATGGAACCAAAAGACTCGGTTGCGAAACCGATACGTTAGGCGTTTCGCAGATTGCACCGCACACCGAACTTCGAAATACACAAATGAGTATACGGTAAAGATCAGCACGACGAGATGATAAAAACGGTATACAAATATCAGTGGCACGATCATCCTATCAAAAGTCGATAATCGGTACTGAATATGCTGTTGAAACGTCAAAAATAAGATTAACGGAGCAATAGCAGTCCAAATTTGGTAAAACGAAATATGATGTCTCACTCAGAAAATGATTTACAAATTTATTATGTAAAAATATTCAGGTTTGGAAAACATTTTATTATCATCAGATATTAACCGATTTAAATTTAAATAAAATTACACAACAAATAAACTTCCATATTATCAAATGAAAATTTAACAATTGCTATGTTTAAATAGACGTATTCCAAATATCAAATTTTTATTTCAAAATTTTATTATATAAAAATTTCAAAAAAATCAATTTAAATTACGTTATAAAAACCTTTTAAAATTTACGGGTCGTTACACTCTCCCCCACTCAAAACTTTTCGTCCCCGAAAAGGAACGAGGTAGGAGAATAGAAACAACCAGAAAGAAAAAAAAATAGTTTTGAAATATATAATAAACAATTAATTCAAACCATATAAATTTCAATTTAAATTAATTAATATTCAATAATTGATTTTAAATTCAAGGTATTTCATTAAGTTGATTTGTTTTCAGTTTATATTAATATTTGTTACAAAAATTTCTTTCAAAACAAAATTCATTTTTATTTATCTCATTTATTAGATCCATTTGATTTTACTTAAGTAAATTTCTTATAATTCAATCTTAACTATTCCTAAATTCATATTTATTTATTCATTATCTAATATTCAATTTATCGCAATTAACATTTTCTATAATCATAGATTTAGTGTGAAATCATTTATTATAACCATTCAAATTTTATGTAAAATTCCATTACCATCATTTTATACTGTATACCATTCAATTACATATTTAACTTCTGAATAATTTAGGTAAGTTATATTGGAATGAAATTGAATATTATACAAGTAAAATTTTATTAATTCAAATATTTCAAGGTTTAAATATTTATTCTAAAATTTTGGTTTCATTTATAATTGAAATTATCCTTTAACAAAATTTAAGAGTTAAATTTCTGATTTTACTTCAAACCATTTAGAGATAAATGTATACATATATATTATATATCAAATCAAATCTATAACCATATACCTTTATATACATTATAAATCAAGTCATACTTAATAAATTCAAATCAAATTTATTTTCCAAAACAAAAGTGTAGCAAAACTACTAAATGGTCTCTTTCTACTTTGAAACTCGAAAATGAATGTCGATGATGCTGCAGTCATTACCGAAATTATTTTCCAGCGCCAAAAGAGGAGAATACTAATTTAAACTTTTTAAATTCTTTGGAAACGATTTCTATTTGAAAATACTTTTAAATAATATACTCTAAAATTTAAAACCAAATTTCTAAAATATCGGAAATTTAATTCTCAAATTCTTAACTTAAATTCATTTCACTGGAAGATCAATAAATGATAATCTAGTATTATCATTTCTAACAACCAATTCATTTAACTATTAAATTTTAGAAAAATTTATACATATGTAATATAATCATACAAAATTTATTCCATTTACTAAATTTGAAAATGATATTGTGTCAGTTTGCTCTGTTCAAGTGTTTGGAATTCCTATCAATAACGTTGATCAAACGAATCGATTGAAACCCCAAATCAACCTTAACAACTCAAACAACACACTATAAAATATTTTTATACTAATTACAAATATACTCCCTCACTCGATGATACAAGAATGGATTTCAAAGCAAGGATAGAGATTCAAATTAGAGGGACCCTAATCAAAAGAATTCTAACTAAGAAGATAGGCTCGAAAGGGAAATAAGATGATTAAATAACAAAAGAGAATAGGTGGATAGACTAATATAAATCGTGGACGACCTTAACCGGGCCAACCGTGACTTTAAGAATAAGATCGATGCAGAATTATGAGGCAAATCAGCATCAGATCACAAGAGATAGAATTTGTAACGACCCAGAATTTTTGATAATTAAAATTCGAATATTTAATTAATTTTAAATATTAATAAGTGGAATTAAGAAGTCGAATGATTTATTTTTCGAATATTGGATTTAATTTGATAATTAAATCGATAAATTAATAATTGAAATTCCAGAAATAATTGAAAATCGAGTTTAATATGATTGAAATTGATTTGGAAAATTTTATTTAATCATACTAGTGTTATAGAAAGGTTATAGAACTTTTAAAATTGAATTTGGAGTTAATCTGTGAAAATTGAATATTTTAATATTTAATTATCGACTGTAAAAATAGCCAATTTTCGAACAGTCTCAGATTTCGACGAAACCAGTTTCATCGGATCCGTAATGTGATATTTTTGCATGGTTTCAAATTTCGTAAATTTTGGATTTACCATTTGTCCGGTACAAATTAAAACGCCTCGAAATCGATTTAAATCGGTTTAATTTAAATTGATCGTTTATTGCCATATCTCACACATACGATCGAATTAGCTTCCGAAACCTATTCCATTGCGTTCGGAATGCGGGATAAACCCCAGAAACGCCAGTTACCGCACGTAAATCGGAGTTCGGAAATTTAGAAATGAATAGTGTTCGTCGGTTCTCTATAAAAGCAACCCACCCCCTTCATTTTTTGAGAAACCCTAGTCTATACGTTCGTGGCCGCCACCTTCATAAACAACGGCCAGATATTCGCGTGCTTTCACCTCGTTTATCTCCAAATCCGATGAGTTTCACGAAATACATTCAACTACAAACTTGGAGATCTCGACGAGACGAACAAATCCATACGGTTGTGATCGAGATTCGTGGAGGGAATCATCGCGAAATTCGTCACGAATGTTCGCCGTTTCTTCACGTCGTTCGAGGAAGTGGGGCCACCGAGCTGAGCATGAATCTGGGCGGAGGTTGGAGTCGCGTGGGGCTACGGTGTGGCGGCATCTGATCGAGGTGGAGAGGCTCGTAGTGGTCGCGTGAATTAGGGCATAACGGCGGCGGGTTGGGTTTCGTTCTTTGTTCGAACGCGATGTTTACTGGGAGGGGGAAGGAAGAGCGTGCGTGAGGGAGAGGGAAGGGGCACGACCCAGATTTTCTTTCCTGAGAACGAGCGGCCAGGATGGAAGCAAGGGTATAAATAATAAATTTTGATATTTGAAATTGTATATATTAAATTGTATAACGTATGTAATACCATAACTTTGTCATACATTATCAGAAAATTACGGAACAAAATGCGTTGGAATCGTATTCGCGAATACTACGCGATGCAACTGGATTGGAATTGTTTGGAGCTAGTTTGAATTTCGGGTAAAATTAAACGCGTGTTTAATTTTATTCGAAATAAACGCTGAAATCAGAATTAAAATCACGGTGAGATCTCCTCACTCAAAATAAATTTGGATTTGCAGTTATTGATTGTTGTTTTGGATGTGATATTAGATATAGTAGGATATATCTATATATATAGCAATATATACATATTGGCATATGTATATATTGGATTGATTGATTTCCCGCCTCGTATAGCGGATGGGACCCTATTGCGCCGTTAGTAAGCGGATGATTTTTATAAAACCCATATACCACGATATTCCACCTCGAAGTGGAATTGGTATTGTGCTAACGTCTTTGGATGCAGGGAAACAGGTTGGAGAAATCCAACTGGATTCCTCACCAGTATTTATTTATTTACAGATATTGTGGTATATTCTGTTATCATATTGATATATGATGTTTGTTGTTGTGATTGACTAATTGGTGCTGTTGCATCATCGGATTCAGTTTTGAAGTTTAAAAATAACGACTTTTACTTTAAAAGGATTTTTAAAGTGATTTTTGAAAATATACGTTTTATGGAATTTTTGAATTGATTTATAAACGTTAAGATTTTAAAGTTATAAAAGTTAAGATTTGTGAATTATAACCAAAAGGTAATTTCTTTTGGAATAAATAGTTAAGAAATTTATAAAATGGTTTTAAATGGGAATTTTTGAATTATTAAAACGATGTATGTAAAAGATGTACAAAAATTGATATTTATAACTTTAAAATGTTGGTATTATAAAACGAGTTTTTATAAGCGTTAAAATGAATTTTTAAGAATTTATAAATAAATGAAATTTATAAATTGTGAACTTATAAATGGAAATGATTTTGTAAAATAAAGGAATTATAAGTATTTAACTTATAATTATGGATTGTTGGTATAAGATTTGAGTTATGAATCGAATTGTTAATAAAGGAGATTTATTAAATTGAAGTTGTTAGAAAATAGAAATAGAATTTATAAACGTTGTTTTATAAATTCGAAATCAATAAAATTTGATGAATTTAATATAGAAGTTATTAAGGGAATTTTATCCACGATTTTGGATAGTGGATAATTCTTGAAATAAAATGTGTAGAAAATATTGAAATGTGGTTAGTGAAGTATATTCACGATTTTGGACAGTGAATATATTATTAAGTAAAATGGATATTGTTTTGGGAAAGTGACATTAAAAATGAAGTTAATTGTTGTAACGATGTTTTAAAATGTGTCGAATATCGAAATCATAGATTTCAACATTCATTGTTGAAATAGACGTTTTCGAGAAATAAGGAAATGGTGGACTATAACACTGTTGTTATAGTAAATGATTTCCGAAAGGAAATGTTTTTTTTATGTAGTATTGGGATTTATTTATCTATCTTAAAATTCGAATCCCTATACTAGTGATTTTGAGTCGTCGTAACAATGTTTTACGTAACATTCGTTTTGACTCAAATAAAGGTGTTAAAAAAATGTTTTCCTTAAAGAATGAATTTATACTTAAATTTGATTTAAGTATATTGAATATTTTCAAATGTTGAAAATAAATGATTTGTGAATTACTTATTTTTAAATAAGTATGGAAATGCTTTTCCAATATGAAATGAACTGTTTTGAGATTTTATCTTCAAAGATAAAATGAAATGTGGAAATTGATTTGAAATTGTTTTCAAATGGTGAAGTGTGGAAATTTTATATCTAATGAAGATATTTTTGAAGATGAAATAATTTGGAAAATTATTTGGAATCTGATGATGTTGCGCATCTTTATTGATAGTTAAATAACCGACTATCAATAATTACCTTGAATGGTATTTGTTGTGAATTGGATGAATTTGAATGCCACACTTATTTTTGAATAAGCGCTCACTATTCGGGTTAACCGGGAAAGGACCATGGGGTCGTATAACCCATTCCGAATATGTGATACGTCGTTATGAATTGCATTCGAAGACCGGTGTTGAAGACCGGATATTTTTGAAAATGGAAGGATTACCGTCGAGTTACTCTACATCGGCTGATCTCCGATTTAGAGGTTTTATCACCCTTAGTGACGAGAAGTCCGGACGTGATTAGAAAATTATCCGGATTTGCAAGGGCTTCGTGAGAAGTGCCTTCAGTTCTGTTCGATCCCGGAACAGACTTGGATGGATTGTATGTCTGACGTTACAAATTGAGATATAAAGCTGATTTCTTTCAAATACATTTCTGTTGGTGTCGGAGAATTTATTCTCTTAGCTTAACACCCTTCTCTGAGACGTACGAGCTCAGAGGTTATATAGTTGAAATTTATCAGCGATATACTCCCAATTTGGTAACGTGGCATACTGAGTGTTGCTGTGAAATGATCAGTGTTTGATCATTTGCGATATGATCATTTGTTTGATCTTATATCTTTGTGATCATAGGTTGATCATTTGTTTGACCCGAAGCATGGCTTTTTGAGAAGCGTAGCTTTGTGGACGAGACTTCGTCGAGCCTCACACCCCGGAAATGGTCAAAATAGGAAGGATGCAGCAAGGTTCTAGGGAGTAGCGCCCCTTAGTGTATGTCATTCCTTCTGGATAGAGGTGGTATCATGGTATGGAGCCCAGATGCTTAACCTATGTGGTTGCTGCATTATTATTATTATGTGGTTTGTTGGAATCGGGGATCCTCGGGAAGATCGGTTACGATCGGGGGATGGCATACGCGTGTCAGTAGTTACCTATTTTTGCAGAGGTAACCCGGCCTTGTGTTGGCAGAGATCCGGTTAGGTTCTCGGGACGTCATTCCAGAGGCGTTCCTTCGTGGCAATGGGAAGTTCCTTAGCCTGACCATTTGTTGAAAATCCAAAGAAACAATATGTGACTTGTACGGTTTTAGTTGTAGAACCTATCATTCACTTATGGTGGCACCCCACTGTTTGGATGGTAGCTATAGTAGGCATAGTTCGAAATGTCTATGCTGGCTAAGATTAATATTATACTTTCGAACTGTTTTCTACACTATGCACTAATAATAATATCAAAAAGGTTTGATTTTGCGTAGTAAGCATCTTTGACTATCATAAGAAGAAATCTCCTCCAATTCTGCGTTTGCATTGTGTGTGTGGTGGGAGGTCTTATGGTAGTTTCATTTTCCAAAAGCATTGCGAATTTGTTTTATTTTCTTTGTGAAAAATAACTGTTTTACGATCTCACACCAGTCACCATGACTAACTCGGAGTTTATTGTTTCCCTTCTAAACTCTGGGTGCCCACCAATTTCCACACGGGCAGTCTAGAGTTAGGTTATCAGGATATTCTAGATATTCTGGAGCTTTGGAGATAAGCTGGATGACGAGACGTAGTATTTGTATCTGATAGTATTTATTCTGCTGTGTATTCTGTATGAGGACAAGTTATATAACTGTCCATTGTTGTATGTTGACTCTGATTGATGTATGTATAAACTGATATAGTTCTGTGTTTTAAAAGACTAGTAATTATCTATTGTATATTGTTCCGCTGCGATGTGTGAGATTCTGATATTGTTTCTGTTCTGATGTTGTTCTGTTGTTCTTCTTTCTCTTTTCTTTCTTTCTTCTTCTGCTTTCTTCTTCTTCTACCTCTTTCTTCTTTCTTAAACCCTCAGGGTTCGTATTTCCGTTCATCTTGAGTTAATCAATGGAGATTAGTGTTTAATCAAGAGGTACGGATTTGCGGGTCTTGACAGAATTCGAGCATAACAAGAGATAGCAGCATCTAAACCGAGGATACAGAAATCTTCGGTGAATCAATGTCTGTTGTAAAGTAGTTTCACCCCTTTATAAATCATTCAGTAGAGCTATGGGATGCTCCAGAATCAAGAAACACGAATAGGGAGAGACAGGAATGAATTTCAGAACGAAGGGGAAAGTTCCAGAATTCAAAGGAAACTGAGTCAAAGAGGAAGAGATTCAAGCACGGACGAAGGTGATTATGTAATTAAATTTACTCTATATGCTAAGTTTTTACCTAAAACCAGAGCTCTGATACCAACTATAACATCCCGATATTTCATGCCATTCGCATCCGCACATGTCGAAATTGAATTGCTCAAAATATCAGACTGTTAATTTTTATATTTGGCAAAACTCAGCATATACAGTAAATAAATAAATCACAGAATCACAGACACAAAGTAATATAACAATAAGCAGCGGAAACAAAAGAATAGTAGTTCATGAAGCTACTATATATATAATAGAGTTAAAACAAGATACAACAAAAGTCTCGAATGGATAGAAGTCTCAATACAATAGTCAAATAACAAAATCTGAATATATCACTGGAGTCAACTGAATAACTGGAAGCTGAACTGATATAGATGGATCACCAAGCGAAGCTCCAACTCCAAAGGTGAGACTCAAATGCTGTGACACTCAGTCTGACCCGAGCATAAAGCAAAACACAAAACACTCGAGTTAGGATTAACATTCTTATATCAATAAATCTAACTCAAGTGAAATAGCAACTGAAATACAAGTAACTTAAAGGATGTTTGGGATAACCATCCTCTAAGGATCTGTGGAACTATCTACTATGTAGTACAATACGCTATTATAATATGTGTATAGTAAAGTAAACTATTAAAATAGCATTAAGGCGTTACCTATATCCCCATTAACACATTTTTATATATTCTCATACTCTATACAGTACCGTAACTACCCCTGTAAACTGGAGTCTTATCAAAGGGCACTCCATAGGTATGATACAAAACAAACTCGTAGTGGGCTCGATATGGTAGGTGACACGGCACAACTAGGCAATTCCAGGGTAGATATACCAATTACACTTTCGTGCTGGTGGTAACGCATAGCCGCAGCTACCGCCCACCTCGATCCACACTCCCAAAAATCAGAGGATGCACCCAATCAATCACAAAGTAATAGAATGTTATCGAAGAAGTGTGTCCGATCGGAGGAGCTACCTCACTTGGCCCATCAATTGCTCCTGTTTTAGCCATCTTAAGCTAACTCATGGGAGTCAGGTCCACGTATATACCTCAAATAGAATCGTCGCCAACCAACCTACTTCATTTTGTAATCTCCACCGCGTACGCAGTTGTTAAAGTGGTTTTCGGTATTGGCAGAGAGTACGACAATAACCGATCCTGGTCTCTTTAACAACCAATCGTTATTATAACACCGTGGTCATTTCAAAATATCATACTTCAAAACCAAAATATCATATCCATTTCAAAACCATATCAATACGATATCATTTATCATTTAAAATAATATTCATTTCCAAATCATAACACTTTCCAAAATTATAACTCTTTCGAAATTATAACACTTTGAAATTATAACACTTGGAGAATATAATACTTTGAAATTCATGACACTTTGAAAATATAACTTTTTAAATCATAATACTTTGAAATCCATAACACCTTCCTCTTAAATAGTTTAGATATTAATAATAGTATATATATTAAAATAGTTATAAATAAAATAGTTAATATAATAATATAATTTGTATATAAAATAGTTATAAATTAAATAGTTTGTATTAAAGTAATTAGTATATTAAAAATAGTTTTATATTAAAATAGTTTTATATTAAAAAATGGTTTATATTAAAATAATTTTATATTAAAATAATTTATAAAGTAAAATATTTATATATATATATATATATATTAAAATACTTAAGATAGTAAAATAGTTTCCTCAAGTTCACAAATCGATTCAAATCATTCGAATTCAAAAATTCAATTAAATTAAATCTTAATTCACAAATTTAAATTTAATTCAATATCTCAATAAACCATTTTATATCGATTTCAAAAATATAGATTTGAACTACAAATCAAACCATTTCAATTTCAATAGATTTCAAAGCTTCAAATATTCAAACATTTATAATAACTCAATTTTGATAAATTCGTTTATATTTCAAATTCAACTTTACAATTATTTAATATTGAAATATTCACCTAGTCAATCCAATATCATTTAAATAAGACCTTAAATTACAATTTAAATAAACTAAATATTCCCTTAAATTTATTTACTTGAAATATTCATTTAATCACTTTAAATAAAAATCAAGTTACAAAACCATATCTTAAAATCTCAAATTCAATAAGATTCAAATCGATTTTATTAAATATAATTCTTAAAAGAATAATCTTTCAAATCAACTTAAATTTATCTTCCCAACCTTAATTTATTAAAAATTACTATAAAAATCTATTTTTAAAATATAATTTTAAATAAATACTTAAACATATTATATATTAATTAAATTAAACTTTAATAAATTAAATCTTATTATTAAACTTAATTTATATTAAAACTTATTATATATATATATTTAAAATAGTAAAAATATAAGTAAAATCTTAAAATTTATAATTTCAAAACTAACTTATAAATTTAAATTTCCCAAAACATATAATTTTAAAAATCTAAAATTTAAACTTTATAAAATAACATTTATATATAAAATATTTAAAATCAATATTTACGTAAAACCATATATATTTCCTTTTTAAAACTATGGAAATCATTTCAATATATATATATATATATATAGACCAATAGTGTCTGTATATAGTAATCTATCCTATGGTCAAGTGATACAGATATTTATCATTTAAATCCGCAATTTAAATATCTACGGGTATATATCTTTTCAACCCGCAATCCCAAATTCAATGTCAATGAAAATCGCTTGGGTTTATCATTTCAACCCATAACGATTTTCTCCTATTCTACAAGATCGTTCAGGTATGTATCATTTCAACCCATAGGGAATTCTATACTAACAGGGAACTTGCAAAGTGAGAACAGATATGATAATAATATAACATATCAACAACATGCATATATCATCAATAACAGATAAAATATAAATAACAAATCATGGTGTTAGATGTCACAGGTGAACAGTTACAGATACTGGCATATCATATATATAGCAGTTAAATAACTAGCAACATCATATTTCAATTGTCGTTTCAAGTGAAATCAAATTTAATAAATAAAAGAATGTTAATCGTGAGTGATTGCTCACCTTTCGAGGCTAGAGATGAACAAGAATGAGATGAGTTATGAATCCAAGCACGGATTCCAAAGCAAAGCAAGATTGAACGTGAATTTGACGAGCAAAGCTGACAGCTTGGAATTGACGAAATCTAATCAAAACTGGATTGATGAAGATCAATGGTATAAGTGAACTTATATATATAACTATATATATGTAAAAAGAATCATATTCTAAATTCAAAAATATACTAAAATAAGATATACATATTTATTTTCAAATCAATAACTTAACTTTAATATTAAAAATAATATATATATATATATTATGTTACAAACCATTCAGGCACGTACATTTATAAATCAAACCTGTATATATATATATATATATATATATATTACATGTAAAACAAGATATGAAACATATAATATAAACTCATATATACAATATATAGACTAATATGTGCAAACTAGAGAATATACATTGTTGTCAAAATAAAAGCACCGAGGAAAAATTAAAATATGTTCATAATATTTCTTTTATAAAATCATACAGATTATAAAATTCAACTATTATAAACTTCTTAAATTATAAACAATATAACTACTATCAATGCTATAAACATATACTATCAATGCTATATACCAGAGAACAATATACTGTCGGCCATACCCAACTGTTATTATACCTACTTTTATATGGACACTAATATACATCCCAAAAGTTTAGCAAAACATATTTTATACAAGTATATACAATTGAGCATATTAACCAAAACATATAATATGTAGACCAGATTTATAATTTTATAATATTAATTAAACACACACAAAACCAGTAAACACCTATATTTTAAGGTCAAACATATATATAAACAGGACAACATAAACTAATATATAAACTTTTATACTTTTTATATCTTAAGATCAGTGTTCATATCAAAATCAATATAACCTATGTAAGCTTCAGGCAAAATTTTATATATACATAATTTTTTTTCTCTGCCGACAAATATATATGCAACAGCAACATATATGAGCTTTGAATACTAACATATCTAAGCTTTTGTATATATATGCAACGTATATATATTTCATAAAAAGAGAAAGTGAAGGCAGAATTACATGCTCGGCGATGTCTGTCAAGAAAGCAAGCTAGATGACTTGTGAGGGGAGGAGAGAAGTGGGCCGAAGGGTTTGTGGCTAGTAGTGATGCGAGGCCTCGGGAATGTGTCTGTTAATGGAGGAAGGTCAGTGGTCGAGTTAGGCGGAGGGATGATGTAGATCGGCTGTCAGTCTTGGCTAGAGTGAAGAGGCTGTTGAGTTAAGCAGGTAGGCTTCGGGCAGCTGCTAGCCAGCACGTGGAGGAAGAGGGTGGAGATGGGGTCGAAGTGGGGTGATGGGTTGATGAGCTGATAGGTGATGATGGTTGTGGCCTGGAAAGGTCAAGGGGCAGGCTTGGCCAAATTGATGGGAGAGAGGAGAAGAAAATGGAAAGAAGGAGGAGGAAGAATAATAGGGGAGAGGAGATGAGCAGTTTCATATATATGCGGCTATATATTTCTTTTATTATATTTTCCTTTTTCTTTTCAAATTATCAGTACGAAACAGTGGAATGGAATGAAAATGAAGAGGCAACAACAAATATATGTCAAACAAGAGAGTTGCAACAGTCATGCTAATTGAATTTAGGAATATAAAAAGGCAAGTGGCTGTATGGTTAAAATGGTGGAATATGAAAAGGCATGGAACCAAAAGACTCGGTTGCGAAACCGATACGTTAGGTCTTTCGCAGATTGCACCGAACTTCGAAATATACAAATGAATATACGCTGAAGATCAGCACGACGAGATGATAAAAATGGTATACATATATCAGTGGCATGATCATCCTATCAAAAGTCGATAATTGGTACCGAATATGCTGCTGAAACGCCGAAAAATAAGATAAACAGAGCAATAACAGTCCAAATTTAGCGAAACGAAATATGACGTCTCACTCAGAAGATGATTTACAAATTTATTATGTAAAAATACTCAGGTTTGGAAAACATTTTATTATCATCAAATATTAACCGATTTAAATTTAAATAAAATTACACAACAAAATAAACTTCCATATTATCAGATGAAAATTTACCAATTGCTATGTTTAAATAGACGTATTCCAAATATTAAATTTTTATTTCAAAATTCTATTATTTAAAAATTTCAAAAAATTCAGTTTAAATTACGTTATAAAAACCTTTTAAAATTTACGGTCGTTACAATATACATATATGTGCGAGTGCATGTGTAACATAATAATCCGTGAAAGGTATAATATGTCCATATGTAGACGTTGGAATTTATATCACAACAGACATATTAGCTCATTTTGTATGTCATGTATGTTGTCTAAATATGTGCATGTATATGTGTTACAAAATACACACACACATGTGTATGTATAAATATATTATATATAATATATGAACATAAAACATTTATATATAGATAAATATATATATATATATATAGAAAGAGAGAGAACAATTATTAAAAATTATTTAGAATTCAAAATTAACTTAGTTTTGTAAACATAATAATTTTAGTATTTTAATTTGTATATATTATGAATAAAATAATGTTTTCATCCATAAATAATTAACATAAAATAATCTATTGATGAAAATTCAAATTTTACAATTTTTTAAAATCTAGGATCACAAAATAGAGCTTAGGAAAAATCTAGAGATTTTTCAAAGTTGAAATAATATTTTAGAAACAAATACATTGATTTCGACAATAATTATTTAATATAAAATAATATATTATTAAAAATTCCAATTTTAAAATTTCAAAATTTCTAGAATCATGAATGAAAGGTCGCAAAAAATTTTGAATAAATTTTCAATTAAATTGTTAATTTTAATAAATCATAAATAATTTTTTCGAAAAAATATTAATTATTAAATATAAGAAAATTTACTGAAAAATTCCTAAAGTTTTTCTATATGTTTCTAAAGTGATATAATATATTTTTTAAATATAAATTGAATTTTAATGTAATAATTATTTTATATATAATAAACAATTCAAAAAGTCAATAAATGTTAATTTAAAAATATGAATATATGTATGATAATTAATTTTCAAAATTTTATATCCATATTATATATAAATAAGTGTACTAAATTTTTTAAATCATATATATGTTATATATGCATATATACTATTATGAGAGAGAAGTATAAACTAATATATATATATATATATATATGAATTTATTAATAACTCTATATAAAACAATTATTAATGACAAAAATTGATTTTGTACAGTAAACAAAATTTGTCTATACATCAATCAAATAGTATAATAAACAAATTATGCACATAACCAAACTGATTTGTGACAACCACATCTACTTACGAAATCTCACCTAACTAAACATACAGTAGCAATATATTTAAACAGATATGAAATTGCTCATTATAGGATCATAGAATATAATTTAATTACTGTAATATGAATTAAAACTACCAATTTAGTGATGCCTTTGAATCCATGTTGAAGCAATGACTTCCCTTCCTTTTACTGTTCTTGATTCGTCAGATTACAAGTCCGGAATCACCGACCTCTAACTATCGAATAATATTATTTTAATTTGAAATATATTTGAGAATTTTGGAGTGGATTGAGAGCTATGTTTTAACTAGCAATGTAGAAGGTAATGGTGGCCAAAAAGGTTGGCTATTATATATATATATATATATATATATATATATATGGTTGTATTAGAGAGAAACGAGGAAAACGTTTTACCCATTCTCACTTGATCTCAACCCATTATCTCCAAGCCAATTTCCTATGTTTTAGTCACCCCTAGACCTTCCCAAAACCGAAATTTGACAGCCCTAATGATGGGCCTTAAACCCATCTAGGCTCAAGCCAAAATAATATACAATTAAATCTAATTTAATCGCTTGTCGATATTGTATATCGATTGATTTATTTATAACTGTTATAAATATATATAACATTATATATGCTTCAAATCATATTCAAAATTTATAATTAATATTTCATAAAGATTAATTAATTTATAACAATTATAAACTAATTAAATCATTCGGTCTTAAGGGAATTCATCATTTCGGCTGTGTAACTCTTGGATGTAAATTTGGTCAACGATTAACATCAAATTGTTCTAATGTTAAAGCGTCACTTAGCAGGTAGTATGACATTATGGTCAAATTTATCGCTTACTCATTTTCGGTAAAATCCAATTTCAGTTTAATAAGCGTTACCCGGTTGTGACATTTGTTTACACCAATTCTCTTCATCAAAACTATATCACTTTAAACTTATGAAATTTGGTAATGGTCAAAATTCCACACTCATCCACATTCAACTTTATAGTCTAAATACAGGGTCCTTGGTTCAATAATAACAATTATTATTAACTGAAATGTTCTGGCCAAAGACTTTGACTTTGAGTTGACTTGAGTTGACTGTGATACTAACCGCATATAGCTGAAGAGGCGAATCCTCTCTTGAATAGTGCTTCACTTCCAATACTTTCACTCGACCCAACTATAGTCACTCGATGGACATCATTCCATGATTTGGCTATAATCAAAGCAGATCTTTCATATTGAAGATCCACAGTATTCTCAAGTCGAGAGAACTGTGTAAATCAGTCACATCGATATTTTCTGTTTGACCTTGGTTATATTAACCAACAGAAAACTATCAAGTGGGTCCTTCCATGGTTATCCAATAACTATTAGTACGTGACCCCTAGGTGCCTCCAGCAGTCATGAGTAATACACCACGCAACATATGAAGAGCGTTACGTACTCCAGTCTCAACGGATACATCGATATACAGTCTCGATGCATCTTGACTAGGAACACTAAAAACGGTATATTTGTTTCATTGTGATAAATTACTCACGGTTACAACACTTTGTAACTACTACCACAAAATATACATTTATGGATTTTTTATATTAAATATACTTTTAATTAAGATAATCAATTAATATAATCACATTATATCAAGTATATAATAGGAGGAAAATACCTTTTATTTCGAACAAGATTGGTTAACGAGTTAGATATATGTAACAAATTACATAATTGCCCCTAAGGCATATCCCTAACTCTATCGGATACTTGGATATTTATCTATTTAATATTATAGTAGTACATGACATATGTTATTTGCATACAAGACTTATTGTATCAAATATTTTATTATGATTTTCTATATTGATATTTATTTATCAGTTACTTCCACCAGTAGCCTCTTATATATAGTCCATTCCATTTTGTTCATGTATATTCATTGTAGTATAAGTTACCATTCGCTGTGAGATCATATCGTTATGCCTTGGTATAATATTTTGTTTTCTCTACTTCCTTGGTTTTCATGATAAGTCATCTTTTGTGGTACTCGAAAGCCAAATGTTGATGTGAGGCACTGATTTTTGGGTGTTACGAAGTGCAGGTTGTTACAATATCCGAGATATTTGTGTTGATTTATAATTGTCTCATATGCTTTTTTGTGTGGTTTTACATTTTGGTAGTTATTATCATGCACAAAGGAGTTATAATTCTTTTATCTCCATGGATGTAATACAATAGTTTAGAATATACAAAATTAACGGAAAAAATATGTTTGTCATGATGAAATTTCACTATTTACATGTGCGTGTATTTGATTACCTCATCCATACATTACTTTAACCCTAAACCACCCAACCTTCTTATATTTGTAAAATGCACCCCTCGTTTGACCCTTAGATTAGGATCCAATCATGTCTCTCGCTCCACTTGCTTCTAGACCTTATCAATTCCTTTAATCAAATAAAGGTATCGCTGAATAACACTATGGTTAGTCTTTGATGTATGTTCAAAAAAATATAATTTCTCATCGAACTTGGTTATTCCATAATTATTCATACGGCTCTCAAATGAACCAACAATTGCATAATTAATTCTTTGATTGAATCGAAAAATTAATTTTCCTTTCATATATATTTTATTTGACATATAATTGAGTAACATAATTTTAATATTATTAACATTACTTCTGATTTTCATAGATGTACAAAGCATTAAAATTTGAAACTATTTCTTCATCTACCCGGGAAAGACCATCGTGATATCCCTCTGAGGTGTATCAATCATATATGCCAATATACTACTCCGTTAGTACCAGAAGGGAGATTGATAGCATGAAGCAAGCTCCAGAGATATTGAGTCTCTATAGTCTTAGTTACCTCACAATTATCGTGACACGTATCCACCGGTGGCTCGTCAACACGAAGTGTAATAAGTCACAACACTTCAATTGCCCCTATAAATACCACCAAGGTATATGGAACAGACTGTTGACCTAGATGACATATATAAGGGGCAAATGCATGCATAAGGGTAGCACGAAGCTATATAATATGATGTCACACATCTGGGAAGCGACCCCACGATCAGGCCGCTAGAGTGAATTCTAGCCATCTGGTCCTCTCCAACAAACATAATATGAGTATGTCATAATAGTGGCATATAGAACTAACATATAAATACAATGTCATGGTCATCGTTAGGCACGGAGCCATACTCACTAAATATAGGCACAGAGCCATACTCACTGCGTATTACCTCACACTATCCACTCTATCATGTCACGTGAGTGTCAGCTACTTACAATAAATAACCGAATAAATATCGTAACAGTGTCCTATACTACTGCGTGATACTCAAATGTTTATTCATTGCTCATAAACTACACTCATCATAACACTATTCTATATAACAAGTCCAAAGAATAACTGGAGAAATATTACTGAATACTCCATCGCAAATTGTATTATAACTCCGTTTATTCAGATCTCTCGTCATGTAGAATTAAATACAATATAATTATATCAAGGATGTCATCACCGTATCATATTAAAACCATCAGCCAAACCAATATCAACGGTGAATCACTCATATTATCAAAATCAATAACAATAAGATAAGAAATTAGAAATTTTAGAAAACCAATATAAGAGATTATTCAAAAATAAACAGTTATATATATATATATATCGTTATTTGATAAACAAGAAAAGAGTGATCGAAAACTAATATAAGAATAGATTACTCCAATGAATATAAAATAAACAAATCAATACTGAATAATAAATCATCTACAACATTTCATTTTATATAACCAAAAAATTCTTGAAGGTAAATAACGAATTCTTATTCCAGAATAATTTATATAGTTATCTAGTCTCAACATAGTTCAATATTTACTGTAAGTAGTTAATTTCTCGGCCTTATATAAAGAATCAATGGTTAAACTTTCCTTAATAATATTTAAAACTCAATTCTTACGTTTCAAATTTATAAAATAATTTGCAAGTAAAATATTACATATAGGAATTATTTCATATTTCACTATGATTAAATACTATTTTAACTATTGTAAATCATTCAAATTAATTTAATCTATTCTGACACAAACAAACACATTTTCAAAAGGGGGTTTTAGGCTTAAGGAAAAAGTTGAAAAAAAATTTAGTTTTAGGGACAAAAAGTTTGCTTTTTAGGCTGAAGAACACTTTTTAGCGTAAATCACAGAATGATAGTTGTAACTATCACTTTCAGTTTACACTAAAAAGTGCCATTCAGACTAAAAAACAAACTTGTTATTCCTGAGACTAAATTTTTTTGCACCTTCTTCCTTGTGTCTATTTTCCTATTTTCAAAATTTAAATTATAATCGTACTTTTAAATACTAACAAATTAACTTTATTTATTTATTAATCTTAAAATGATATATACATTAACATTTAATATATATAATCGCATTTAAACACTAGAGATATATTCAATATATATACACAACTTATTCAATATGATTTATTTCATATTTTACATTTACAAAATACAAACATTTAAATTAATAAGTTTGTACTGAACATTCACACATACACATACATGACACACGCATGCTAGAAAAAAATTGGAATCACAGTGATTTACAGCAAGAAACAACACAACTGTATCTTTAATACAAGATATTTAAACTAACAAGGCCCAAGTCAAAAGAAATACACCACCATGGCAATGTCCTACATTTCGAACATTTATATAGCAGCAGACATTTAATATGCAAGCATACACTAAAAATATATACATATATATAAACACACCTAGCACACACATTTGCACACAGGAAACACACGCACCTACACACACACGCACACAGTTAACACCCACTTAAATATACTCCGCCAAAATGAAAACTCACGCAACATGCAGGGACATCATGAGCTGCTTCACACACAGCACCCACCTGCCAATAAATATACTAATGCACACACCCTAACAAAAACTGCACTCACACATATAGCTATTCAGTTGCAAAACACTTAAATAAATATGCACACCCATCCACTATTATATTACACTGATTTATCCATCTGACAGCCCACACATAAAACTACAGCCCACGTACATGCAAATCTAGACAAACTCATATATGATAATTTAACTTGTAGATATGCTTTTCATTGTATAATAAGTTTTAATAAAACATAAAGTAGTTGAAGCTTTATACAACAGATTGAATTTTTAATAAAACATAAAGTAGTTGAAGCTTTAATAAAACATAAACAAGACATGGAAACATAACAAAGCAAAAATAAATCTCTTAAAATATGTACAACAACAGAGCATAATATCTGACTATGCAGACCTATTCAAATACAAATACAAATACAATACAAACACTACACAAGTATACGCGTAACACCTATGAACAAAGGAATACACACACAAAAACAACACAAGATAAAAAATAAAAATGTACATTCAGAGAAGGCAAAGGACAACAGAAGCACATAATTGTGCAACCAGGTGAAGTGAAAAAAAGAAATACTCGGGGACTAAAATCAAACTCATTTCACCAAAAGAATATATACAAGGCAGACTAAAATATCAAGTGTACTAGTAAACTCTACACAGTCTAAAACGTACACAACTACTGTTGAATTTATGCGATTCATATATGTGTTTGATGTGAAGATTCGGTAGAGCTATGCATTGGAGTTGGTTGGAGTAAGAAGAGTTGTCAGAAGAGGGGAGTTCCTGCACTGTAACCTGAAACTTCCTGCAGACGTCTGACCTACCCAGGTTAGACGTCTGACCCTGTTTCAAATTGTTGCCCGAGACATTCTGCAGAAGTCTGACCCCCCTGGTCAGACGTCTGAGGCGACGAACGCTATATTTCCAGTTCCGAATTCTGAAGGGCAATTTTGTAAATTCCGAAGCTTGGTTCTCTAAACTGATGGTGCGGATTCTTTTGACGTGGATGGATGATCTAGATCATTTAGGTCACCTGTATATTGTCTCCTAATCATCTTCCAAATCAAGAGATTAGTTTTTAATCAGATTTCCAATAATTGTAATTAATAGAAATCCTAACGAAATCAAATTGGGGGTTTTCTATTTTGAGTGCTCTATTATTAATCTCTTCAATTGAGTAATTGATTAGAGAGAGTCTCCACCTATTCTATCTCTTTAATCATTGTATTGGCTTGTAATCTCTGGTGATAATAGTAAAAGGGTTATTGGGTCTCCATGGACGTAGGATCTTCATATCCGAACCACGTTAAATCTTCTGTGTCTCTTGCTTTTCATATTGTTGATTGTGTTCTCATAATTGATATTTTAAGTTGCATTGGTATTCAATTAGACAATACTAGGTCTTGATTTGAAATCGCTTCCGCAGCGCACCGTGGTGTTGAATTGTTATCAATCGTTCAATTTTTCACTACAGTTTGGTATCAGAGCTGGTGTTATTGTTCCGTTTGGATATTAATGGCTACTTCAAGTAAATCTATTGGTAGATCTGGGGTCAATTATGGACTTACTCGTTTTGATGGAAAGGGAGACTTTGGAACTTGGAAGATGAAGATGGAGGCCGTATTAAAGAAGGAGAAGACATTTAAGATAATTTCTGCGCCTGAGAAGCTGAAAGAGTTAGATAGTGAAACTTTAGAAGAGATGGAAGATGAAGCCCTAACTACCATCCAGCTAAGTCTTTCAGATGAGGTTCTTAGAGAATTTTCTCAAAAGAAAACAGCAAAGGAATTATGGGATGCATTATCTGATGCATATCAGGACAAGTCTCTCACTAACAGAATAATTCTGCAACAACAACTCTATTCGTACAAAATGAAGCCTGGAGTTGATCTCATGGGGCATGTGGATGCCCTAACCACCTTAGTAATGAATTTGATGGCAGCGGAAGTTGAAATTACAGATGAGGCTCAAGCGGTAATCATTTTATGTTCCTTGCCTAAGGAGTACACTGCTTTTGTTAATTCTATGATTTATGGTCGTAGTAAAATTAGCCTATCTGATGTAAAAGCTGGACTTCATAATGAAGTGTTGAGGGATAGATTAGCAAGCACTAGTTTAGACAGTGATACAGAGGGATTATCTGTTCAGAGAGGTAGAAGCCAAAGCAAGTCAAAATATGGTGGAGGTCAAAATAAATCAAGGTCTCAGTCTAGGGGGCCTAATAAATTGACTTGCAATTATTGTAAAAAGCCAGGGCACTTTGTAGCAACTTGTCCCAAGCTTGAAGGTAGAAGAAGAGACCCAAAGCAAGCTTCAGCATCTACCGCTGAGAAGTCAGATACAGAGGGTGATACCGATGTGTTTACAACTTCTGGCTCTTCCGGGAAGAGCAACCTATGGCTGATCGATTCTGGCGCATCCTATCATATGACACCTGATAGGAACTGTTTCTCCACTTATCGTGAGATTGATGGAGGAGAAGTTCTGATGGGCAATGATGCTTCTTGCCGTATGATTGGTGTTGGTAGTGTGAAGGTTAGAATGTTTGACGGTGTTATTCGTACTATTACAGATGTTAGACATGTACCTGATTTGAGAAGAAGTTTGATATCTATTGGGGCTCTGAGTAGGCTTGGTTTGAAGATTGTAGTTGAAGGAGAGAAGATGAAAATATCAAAGGGTTCTATGATAGTTATGAAAGGAGTAAGGGCAGGAAATCTTTATCTTTTGAAGGGCACTACTGTAGTTGGCGAATCAGCATCTGTTACTTCTGTAGATTCGGACTCTTCCAGATTATGGCATTTACGGATGGGTCACATTGGTGAGCGCAGCATGGATGAGTTGAGAAAGCGAGGTTTGATTGATGGTGTTCATCATTCAAAGCTTGGCTTTTGTGAAGAGTGTGTTCTTGGGAAGCAGACGAAGATTTCTTTTGGTACTAGAGAGCATAAGGCAAAGGCTGTCTTAGAGTATGTTCACACAGATGTTTGGGGACCTTCCCCTTGCCCCTCCTTAGGTGGAGCCAGGTATTTCGTTTCATTTATAGATGATTTCTCTCGTAAAGTTTGGGTATATTTTCTACAGTCGAAGAGTGAAACTTTTGACAGGTTTCGAAAGTGGAAATCTACAGTTGAGAAGCAGTCAGGAAAGAAATTGAAAGTTCTCCGTTCAGATAACGGCGGTGAATTTGTATCACAGGAATTCATCGATTATTGTGAGTCTGAAGGTATTAAGAGGCATTACACCACACCTGGCGACCCTCAGTCCAATGGAGTAGCTGAAAAAATGAATTGGACATTATTGGAGAGAACTCGTTGCCTCAGATTGACTGCAAAGTTGAAAAAGGGATTTTGGGCAGAAGCTTTATCTATGGCGGCTTTCCTCATCAACCGCACACCTTCTACCGCCATAGACATGAAGATCCCAGAAGAAGTATGGAAAGGAGAGCCTGTTAGCTATTCATTCCTCAAAGTGTTTGGTTGTCCAGCTTACGTACATGAGAGCAGAGGGAAGTTGGAACCTAGAGCTCGCAAGTGTATCTTTCTAGGTTATAGAAGAGGAGTGAAGGGATATTGATTATGGTGTCCTATCAGCAGGAAGATTGTTACCACCAGGCATGTGATTTTTGATGAGAAGGCTATGTTGAAGGTGGAGCCTTCCTCATCAGATGACAATGAGAGGACAAATGAAGAATACCAAACACAAAGTAAGTCATCTACTGTTCCTTTTCATAGAAGTTCTGAAGGTGTTTCCGATGACACTGTGGTTGATGAGGAAAGTACAGAGATTAGTACAGAGGATCAGACTCAAGGTGGAGCTAGTTCAGAGATCAGACCTGTTAGACAGAAGAAGAAGCCTAATTGGCTTAATGATTTTGTTGGATTGAGCATCGAAGACGTTGACTTCGATGACATGGCAACATATGCTTTGAATGTTGTCCATGACGAACCCAGAGATTATAGAGACGTTATTGCTTCAGTTGACAGTTCCAGTTGGTTAGTTGCTATGGAAGAGGAGATTGAATCTTTGCAGAAAAATCATACTTGGGATTTGGTGCCTCTTCCCACCAACAAGAGAGCTATTGGTTGTAAGTGGATCTATAGAGTAAAAGACGGCAGCAATGGAAATTTCAGATATAAAGCAAGGTTAGTAGCAAAGGGGTATGTTCAGAAGAAGGGAGTTGAGTATCATGACATTTTTGCTCCAGTTGTTAGGCATACCTCCATTCGCATTCTATTGGCATTAGTGGCTCATTATGATATGGAGTTGGAGCAACTAGATGTCAAAATCGCATTCTTGCATGGTGATCTGGATGAAGAAATTTATTTATGGCAGCCGGAGGGGTTCTTTGATAGTAGCAGGCCTGACTATGTTTGTAAACTTAACAAATCTCTATATGGACTAAAACAGTCACCTAGACTATGGTATAAGAGATTTGATAAGTTTATGCTTTCACAAGGATATTCTAGAAGCTTCAAAGACCAGTGTGTTTATTTCAAGAGATGTGATAATGATTTAATATATCTGTTGTTGTATGTTGATGATATGTTAATTGCATCTCGGAGTATGGTAAGAATTATGGAGTTGAAAACTGAACTTAGCAAGGAGTTTGATATGAAGGATTTGGGAAAAGCACAAAGAATATTGGGTATGGAGATTTGTAGAGATAGAAAGCGGAGAGAGTTGAGACTCACTCAGGCGCAATACATCGAGAAGGTCCTCACTCGATTTGGAATGGAGAAAGCCAAACCGGTTGGTACTCCATTAGGCTCTCATTTTAAATTGTCAAAAGACCAATCTCCCACATCGGAAGAAGATAAAAGGTATATGGCTGATATACCTTATTCCAGTGCTATTGGTAGTCTTATGTATGCCATGGTATGCACAAGACCAGATTTGGCCCACGCAGTGGGTGTTGTAAGTCGATATATGTCTAACACAAGCAAGGAACATTGGCAAGCAGTAAAGTGGATACTTAGGTATCTTAGAGGCACTTCATCTATTGGCTTGTTATATGGTGGAGTGGATGGAGACATCTCACTTAGAGGATACTGTGATTCAGATTATGCTGGGGATAGAGATGCATGGAAGTCAGTGTCGGGCTATGTTTTTACACTTGGCATAGGCTCGATTTCATGGAGATCAAAGTTGCAATCTATTGTAGCTTTGTCAACTACCGAAGCAGAATTGATATCGATTGTTGAAGCAACTTAGGAGGGTTTTTATTTACTTCAGTTGTTGGATGATCTTTTTATGGTGCAGAAGACCGTGAAGCTATTTTCAGACAGTCATAGCGCAATTCATCTTGTTCATAATCAGGCTTATAGTTCACGAACGAAGCACATTGATGTTAGAGGTTTCTTTCTTATGCTGGAGGAAGAACGGAGTAAGATCAAGTTGTTGAAAGCGAATACTTCAGATAACCCCTCAGATATGATGACGAAACCACTTCCCAAGGATAAGTTTGAGCATTGCTCAAACTTGATCCATTTGATTCCAGCTGCTTAGGCGCCATTGGGCACGAGATCCAATAACCCCTATGATACTTTGTTGAAGAGACTTACATATATTGAATCGAGGTGGAGTGTTGAATTTAAGAGATTCATATATGTGTTTGATGTGAAGATTCGGTAGAGCTATGCATTGGAGTTGGTTGGAGGAAGAAGAGTTGTCAGAAGAAGGGAGTTCCTGCACTGTAACCTGAAACTTCCTGCAAATGTCTGACCTACCCAGGTCAGACGTCTGACCCTGTTTCAAATTGTTGCCCGAGACATTCTACAGACGTCTGACCCCCCTGGTCAGACGTCTGAGGTGACGAAAGCTATATTTCCAGTTTCGAATTCTGAAGGGCAATTTTGTAAATTTCGAAGCTTGGTTCTCTAAACTGATAGTGCGGATTCTTTTGATGTGGATGGATGATCTAGATCATTCAGGTCACCTATATATTGTCTCCTAATCATCTTCCAAATCAAGAGATTAGTTTTTAATCAGATTTTCAATAATTGTAATTAATAGAAACCCTAACGAAATCAAATTGGGGGTTTTCTATTTTGAGTGCTCTATTATTAATCTCTTCAATTGAGTAATTGATTAGAGAGAGTCTCCACCTATTGTATCTCTCTAATCATTGTATTGGCTTGTAATCTCTGGTGATAATAGTAAAAGGGTTAGTGGGTCTCCGTGGACGTAGGATCTTCATATCCGAACCACGTTAAATCTTCTGTGTCTCTTGCTTTTCATATTGTTGATTGTGTTCTCATAATTGATATTTTAAGTTGCATTGGTATTCAAATAGACAATACTAGGTCTTGATTTGAAATCGCTTCCGCAGCGCACCGTGGTGTTGAATTGTTATCAATCGTTTAATTTTTCACTACAACTACTATATTTATATACTAATGCACACCCAAGATATGCAGACATACTCACACACCCAAACATGATGATACAGACGCAACACACACATATATGTACATACTCTCAGATGTATTCACAGCCTTGGCACACTACATGTTATTGAAACGTTACAGAAGTGTTACAAATCTGATATTAGTAACAGTACAAAAGCGTTTCAAAATAGTGCTTTAAAAAGCGTTGCAAATCTGTGTTGCAAAAGCGTTGCTAATCTGTTGCAACAGAATCAAATGTTAGAATATAATTAGTAAATAGATTACCAATCTGTTTGTCCGAGTGCAGCGGTGGCTGTTTCCTTGAAACTATATTGCACCCTATATGCACCAAAGGATATGAGCAATTTGATTTCCCAGGATGAAACGGACGAACTCCGCGGTGCGGTGCTTGCAGGCAGAGTGACGGTGAACCAAAGAGAATACAGTAAAAGAACAGAGTTGTTGGGGAAGAAGATTGACAGAAAAAGTAAGTACCGACTTCGTTTTCTGTCTGCCTATTTATAGGCTCGGGAAGATGCTTGAAACGGATGTGACTGTTGAAAAGGTTGCGACCCTTTACCAACAGACGAGACCGTTTTATAGCCGTTATATTTTGAACGGACAAAAATAAAACTGCTCTGATCGGAACAACCAACCAAGCCAAGCCAACCGCCAATTGCAAAGTGCTAAGTGCCTCTTTCATAGTCACACTTCCCAATGCATAATAATTGCATTTCTCTTTCTTCAATAAATGCCTCTTTCTCATTCATTATTTCCAACAATCCCCCACATGAATGAGTACTTGTTCTTAATTTCACGAAATAATTTATCGTATCGGTAAAAGTAGCACATAGGCCTTGAACTTTCCTAGTGGTTACCTATTTAAATTACTGGCGAATTAGTGGATTAAGATTGTCCTTGAACTGTAAGCCATTTGTGTAATTCTAAAATAGATAGCACAGAATAAATGTTTCTTATATTCCTTTGTTCTCTGTTTGTGTTCGTTTTTGCCATGAACACCTGCCTGGTCTCATGAGTGCTTAGAGAATTTGGCCTTATAATTCTCCCTGAAGCGGCGCCTTCACACTCACGTAGGTGATTCTATGAAGAATAATTCGTATTACCCCACTTTGGTCCTTTTATATTACCAAGTATAGACATCATTAAAAGTGTCAAAAAACTTATCCTATTCTCCGACGAGTAATGCACTGACTTATCTTAGGAATGGTTTGAATATATACCAGTGCCAGCAAGTTTATTTAAACTTAGTTGTCCCTTTGAACCTAGATCTTGGGATCTCCAGTCAACTAGGTGGGGTTTCCATTTAAAGAAACCTTTTAGTTTATGGGCCATAACCCCATTCCGATCGATAAGATATTAGCCTTCTCTTTAGGTAAACCTTTTGTTAGTGGATCCGCAATGTTATCATTTGATCTTACATATTCAATTGTGATAACCCCATTGGAGAGAAGCTATCTTACTGTTTTATGTCTTCGACGTATATGTCTAGACTTGCCATTGTAAAGCTTACTATTGGCCCTTCCAATAGTTGATTGGCTGTCGCAATGTATGCTTATTGGAGGTACAGGTTTTTCCCAATTAGGAATACCGTCTAAGAAACCTCGAAGCCAATCTGCTTCTTCTGCGGCTTTGTCTAAGGCAATGAATTCTGATTCCATGGTAGATCTTGCTATACAAGTTTGTTTAGAAGATCTCTAAGATATTGCCCCATTTGCTAAGGTAAACACAAATCCACTGGTGGATTTTGTATCTGATGATCCAGTTATCCAGTTTGCATCACAATACCCTTCTATTACAGATGGGTACCTACCATAGTGTAGTCCATGACCTTGTGTATACCTTAGGTATCCTAGTACTTGAATTATTGCTTTCCAATGATTCTTTCCTGGATTGCTCGTATATCTACTGAGTTTACTCACAGCATATGCTATATCTGGTCTAGTGCAGTTCATTACGTACATAATGCTGCCTAGTATGCGAGAATACTCAAGTTGATAAATACTATCATCGGTATTTTTAACCCAATTTTGGTTCATATCAACGGGTGATTTTGCTGATATTATGTTGTGTTGTTTAAAATTTTCAAGTATTTTTCCAATATAGTGTGATTGGGACAACACATATCCTTGGTCAGTTTTATGTATTTTTACACCAAGTATTACATCAGCAATTCCTAGATCTTTCATGTCAAATCTGGCGGAGAGCATATCTTTTGTGGATTTTATTATCTCCTTGTTACTACCAAATATTAGTAAATCACCTACATATGGGCATATAATGACATATCCCATATTTGTATGTTTAGAATAGACACATTTGTCATATTCATTTATATGAAATCCATTCGATATCATATTTTCATCAAATTTTTCATGCCATTGTTTAGGCGCTTGTTTAAGCCCGTATAATGATTTTCGTAATCTACGAACCTTACTTTCATTCCCTGATTTTAGGAAACCTTCAGGTTGTTTCATGTATATTTCTTCTTCTAGTTCACCATTCAAAAATGTTGTCTTTACAGCCATTTGATGTATTTCTAAATCAAGTGTGGATGCAATTGCTATTAGCATTCTAATTGATGTTATCCTAGTTACAGGAGAATATGTGTCAAAATAGTCCAAGTCTTGTTTTTGTCTGAATCCTTGAACCACAAGTCGAGCTTTATACTTGTCTATTGAACCATTAGGTTTCAATTTTTTCCTTAAATATCCATTTATTACCTAAGGTCTTACATCCCTTTGGTAAATCGACCAATTCCCATGTATGGTTTGACATGATGGATTCAATCTCATTGTAAACGGCCTCCTTCCAATAAGGGGCATCTACAGAGGACATAGCTTGTTTGTATGTTAATGGATCGTCTTCTAACATAAATGTAAAGAAATCTGGTCCAAAGGTTTTTGAGACCCTTGATCTTTTGCTTCTCCTTGGTTCTTCCTCTACTTGTTGATCAATATCAGTTTGCTGAATATTGTCAATGCTTTGTTCAGTATCCTCAAGTGAGTTAGGGACTTCGGTTTCCCTTGGTCTCTTTTGAGCATAAGTTTCAATATCCTGTTTTAAAGGATATATATGTTCGAAAAATCTAGCATTTCTTGACTCAATGATGGTATTTGTGTGGATATCATCAGTTTCGGATTTGTGTACCAAGAAAAGATAAGCAGCACTATTTTGTGCATATCCAATGAATACACAATCAACTGTTTTTGGTCCTATTTTGACTTTCTTTGGTTTAGGTACCTCCACTTTCGCAAGACACCCCCACACTTTTAAGTATTTGTAGGATGGTGGTCTATTTTTTCATAGTTCGTGGGGAGTTTTAGACGTCTTCTTTCGTGGTATCTTATTTAAAATGTGATTTGCAGAAAGAATAGATTCTCCCCAGAAGTTATCTGGCAAGCCAGAACTGATCAGTAGGGCATTCATCATTTCTTTTAGAGTTATATTTTTCCTTTCGGCTATGCCGTTGGATTGAGGTGAATATGAAGCCGTAGTTTGGTGTATAATACCATGTTCGGCGCAGAACTCCTCGAAGGGGAATTCATATTCTCCTCCTCTATCACTTCATAAAGCTTTTATTTTCTTATTGAGTTGGTTCTCAACTTCTGCTTTATACTATTTAAACATGTCGAATGCCTCGTCCTTGCTTCTAAGGAGATACACATAACAGTACCTTGTACAATCATCAATAAAGGTAATAAAATACCTTTTTCCACCTCTAGTTTGACACATTTTTAAGTCGCATACATCTGTGTGTATTAGAACTAGAGGTTCAGTTTCTCGTTCAACATGGTGAAACGAGGTTCTTGTCAATTTTTCTTCTGTACAAACTT
Source organism: Allium fistulosum (assembly GCA_030737815.1). Classification (NCBI taxonomy): domain Eukaryota; kingdom Viridiplantae; phylum Streptophyta; class Magnoliopsida; order Asparagales; family Amaryllidaceae; genus Allium; species Allium fistulosum. Next base: position 758,294,170 of record CM060902.1, read on the forward strand.
GACATTTATAATTGGAGTCTTTTTTACATTTTGGTATAAATTCTAGATTGATCAATTTCCGTAATGAATCAAAATTTACGTGACCTAATCTAGAATGCCATAAGTTAGAAGAGTCAACCAAATAAACAGAAGATTCAGTTTTATTCATATCATTGTTTGGTACAATAGTGGTTACATTTTCTTTAAATAAACCATCACACACATAACCTCTTCCCACATACACTCCATTCTTTGATAACACAAATTTATCAGCCACAAATGTTAGTTTGAAACCATGCTTGCTAAGCAACGACCCTGAAATTAGGTTCTTGCGGATTTCTGGAACGTGGAGAACGTCACTCAAGGTAAGTTCTTTTCCAGAAGTCAATTTTAGTACAACTTTTCCCTTGCCTTCAACCTTTGATGAGGATGAATTGCCCATGAATAGTTGTTCATCATCAGTAGCGGTTTTGTAGGTTGTAAACATCCACTTATTAGCACATATGTGACGAGTGGCTCCGGTGTCTACAAACCATTCCTTTGAGTTACCAACAAGATTGCATTCTAATATTACCGCACATAAATCCATATCAAAAACACCGTCTGAGATTTCAGCCAAGCTTGCTTCTGATTTCTTCTTTTTGGTGCGCGACATTCGGCTGCTTTGTGGCCTTTCTTTCCGCAGTTATGGCATGAACCCTGAAATTTCTTTGAATTCTTTGGGTTATGTTCACGTTTCCTCTTGTTGGGTTTCTCTGACTCGACTACATTTGCCTTGGCAACCATGGTGTTCGAAGTCTTCTTCTCGGAGTTTCTGTTGTCTTCCTCGATCCTTAATTGAACTATAAGTTCTTCCATTGTCATCTCCTTACGCTTATGCTTAAGGTAGTTCTTGAAGTCTTTCCACGAAGGAGGAAGCTTTTCTATTGCTGTGGCAACTTGAAATGATTCACTTAGGATCATTCGTTCATCATGCAATGCGTGAATGACGACTTGAAGTTCTTGAATCTGACTAATTACGGTCTTCGCATCTACCATTTTAAAGTCCAGAAACTTTCCTGCGATGAACTTCTTCATACCCGCATCTTCGGTTTTATACTTCTTGTCCAATGCCGTCCATAATTCTTTGGAAGTTTGAGCAGTACAATACACATTGTAAAGGCTATTGTCGAGTCCAATTAAAATGTAATTCTTGCACATGAAATCTGCACTTTTCCAAATATTCACGGCCTCCACTTTAGTGGCATCAGTTTCCAGTTCTTCCACTTTAGGAACATCTTCGGCAGGATACTTTGCAAGACCCAATGTTGTTAAATAAAATAACATCTTTTGCTGCCAACGTTTGAAATCTGCCCCATTGAACTTTTCTGGCCTTTCTCCATGAGATAGTGCCATTGTTGAACTTCGGCAGGGTGTTGGTCACCGTTTGTGTTGGCACTGAGTTGTGTTGTTGCTATTTTCAGACATCGCCGTCTACAAAGATAGCCAACAATAAATATTGTTTCAAGATTGTTATTGAAACGTTACAGAAGTGTTACAAATCTGATATTAGTAACAGTACAAAAGCGTTTCAAAATAGTGCTTTAAAAAGCGTTGCAAATCTGTGTTGCAAAAGTGTTGCTAATCTGTTGCAATAGAATCAAATGTTAGAATATAATTAGTAAATAGATTACCAATTTGTTTGTCCGAGTGCAGCGGTGGCTGTTTCCTTGAAACAATATTGCTCCCTATATGCACCAAAGGATATGAGCAATTTGATTTCCCAGGATGAAACGGACGAACTCCGCGGTGCAGTGCTTGCAGGCGGAGTGACGGCAAACCAAAGAGAATACAGTAAAAGAACAGAGTTGTTGGGGAAGAAGATTAACAGAAAAAGTAAGTACCGACTTCGTTTTTTGTCTACCTATTTATAGGCTCGGGAAGATGCTTGAAACGGATGTGACTGTTGGAAAGGTTGCGACCCTTTACCAACAGACGCGACCGTTTTATAGCCGTTATATTTTGAACGGACAAAAATAAAACTGCTCTGATCGGAACAACCAACCAAGCCAAGCCAACCGCCAATTGCAAAGTGCTAAGTGCGTATAATACGCCTCAAACGTCCATTCGCCCACGCCACGGGTGCGGGTTCGGGTTCGTGCTCGGGCACGGGGGCGGGCGCGCGCATGCGGGGTGGTGCGTTGCACCACCCGCTAAGATGGCTAAGCTCTCAAGTCTTTCTTGTCTCATTATAACTATAATAGTGTCCACATCTTAGTATATAAACACCAAATGTTTATTATATTTTAAGATGTGGGACTATTCATAGTCACACTTCCCAATGCATAATAATTGCATTTCTCTTTCTTCAATAAATGCCTCTTTCTCATTCATTATTTCCAACACTACAAACATATGAATACCTATAATGAACTCACACACTCACTTAGATGTAGAACCATACACAAAGACAGCCATTAGAACACACCCCAAATTTCACACAACACACATACGAACATGAAAACAGAGCAATTCAAAGTTAATCACCGGAAATATGTACGACAACAGAACATGAAATAAAGAAATGCATGCACACACGATTCATAAGCATAAGTCAAATCAATCACTATATATATATAACATCTTGGATCAGACATAAGTTTGTGAGAAAATCTCACCTGAAACAAGCGTTCTTCTCCTCTTTCCTTTTACACCCACGTGCATCGCAACCCCAGAACTGCATCCAACACAATTTGCGCTAGCGATGCTAAATAGTGTATAGAAGCTCATATTTTAATTTTGTAATTTACGCTAATTTATCCGTTTTGTTTTCTATTTTAATGGTAAGGAATACATTGAAGTTTTAGCTTTAGGAAGAAGGAAATTCGTGATAAGCCTTTAACAAAGGGGAGAATTCTAGAAATAAATACTTGAATGTCAAATTTTATTTCAACACAGATAATTTCTTAGTAGCCCTCTAAAATAAATATTTTTTTTAATAGGTTTGATCATTAAATCTCAATTTTAAATCTTAAATCAATTATTAAATATAAGGGTAACATTGAGGATGCCATACATACTTTTAATTTTTAAAAATAAAATAAATAATTTTATTTCATATTCTTGTTCAATTATAAAAATAAGTGTATGTATCCAGCTCCGTGCACGATGTTTACGATTACGGAGCTGTTTATCGATAAAATGGTTTTCGGTCATTTTATCGGTATTTTTCTAAAGAAAATATTTTTGTAAATACTTATTACCCTTATTATTTATTGTTCAAAACATCATAATCTATGTTTTTAAAAGCTTATATTTGAATATATTAAAAATAAATATAATTTATCAAACAGATAAATTAGCGGGTAGTTACAACTTCCTCCCTTAAAAGAATTTCGTCCCCGAAATTACACCAAAACAAAACTCAAAGGTATTTGTCTAAAATATTTATTTTTAAACTTTCATTCGTATGATGTATGCAGATCATCGTATTTGATATACTATTCGGATCCACAACTTTACTTCCGAACTAATATTGATCCCCAAATTTTCTAATGCGAACTCTGATCAGGCTTTCCAATTATAACTTTTAGTTTTTCTTGCATACCTCTCAACTATGATGAAAAACGTAAGTGGCCAAACACAAATTCTAATCAATGCTTGCTTTCAAGAATTGTGTGATAAATCCTCTTTTAGACTGGTGTAAACACCTCAAAGTTCCGTGCTCGAATTTTAGATCAAAATCCTGTGACGAAATGAACTATTTACAACTTATTTAACTTTTTCTAATCTTGATGAAAACATCTCATAAACTTTTATTTTTCATTTAAATACCTTTATAAACCCTTTCTTTAAAATATTTATTTTCAAAAATATTTCTATCTCTTTTTCAAAAGAAATCGATTATTCTTTATTTGAAATAATACCATTATAATTCTTATTCCAAAATACCTTTGAAATTTCTATGTTAATAAATTTAATCCCAAACTTATTTTATATTGCATAACTTTCTCTTTTATACTATTTCAAAACATTAGGATACGAATTCTCAAATCCATCTTTTTCAAACATCATTTTATTTTACTAATTACACTTTATTTTATAAAATATACTTTTGTAAAATATATTCTTAAATAATTTCTTAATTTAAATATTTTTTTATAAAGGCACTTCTTTATATTATATAATCTTTTTATTTCAAAATATCTTATTAAATTTGATCGGATATAAGATAGAAAAAGTGCTCCAAAAGGATAATCCAAAGAGAAGTTTATTAATTGACATCATATTTATACATCCACTTCTAGCTGCATTGCAAACTTTTAGGGATAACTTCTTAGGTAATACAGTCTATCACACATCATCATCATACATATATAGATACTTGAACTGGTATATACATACTATTCTTGGATCTCTTTTGAGGTAGACAGTACTTTATCTTTAAGGCCTTAAGTCAGCCACCTTCATTTTTGGATAGTCCTTCATTAAGTGTTTCCCTTGGTAGCACCAAATGCATGTCCGTGGACATTCTTTGGCCATATGTCCTAATCCCTTGCAACAGTAGCAACCCTTTACATATCCTGACCGAATTTTGGGTTTCTTCTTCGTTTTAGGGCACCCACATAGAAAATGTCCTTGTCTTTTACACTTGTAACAGAATATATCAACCCTAAAAGATTTTTCTTGCTTCTTTTTCTCTGCTTTCCTCTTACCACTTTCCTTCTCTTTCCTACCCTTACACAAAACTACATAATGTTCTTCTTTACCGCATCTGTAATAGAAGATGCCGACATAAGATCCTAGTTTTGCTTTTTCTTCAGCTTCTTTTGCTGCACATGCTCTTTGTGCCTGCTTTGGAGTCATCCAAAAATCTTTCCTCGAAAAACAAGACATCCTGACCTTAGTGATATACCAAGATATCATTAGAAGGTTTATACCATTTATTCCTTGACTTAAAACCTTTTATCCAAATAACTTAGTTCAACTTGTTTGGATTTGAACCTTCTTTGGTCATATAATGATAAGGAGAACACTACAAGGAAAAAGGCATTTTCCGACGGCAGAAAACCATCGGCGGCCATCGGAGGCCGTCGAAAAATGCTGTAGGAAAATAAGGCGTCGGCGTGAAGTGTTTCCGACGGCTTCCGACACATCTCGCCGTTCGTATTTCCGACGGCCTCTGACGAATTCCGACGCTTGTCGGAAGCCGTCAGAAACCATTGGAAAATTGATCTGAAAGCGGTCGGAAGCCGTTGGAAAAATATAACCTGAAAGCTGTCGGAAGCCGTCAGAAATCTGTTGCATTTTTTTTATATTTCTGCTGCAATATAGCCTTCCATCCACATTTCCCATACAAAAACTATTCTGCAGAATCCAATATATAATATTCTAACCAAATATCAAAAACCAAACTATACACAATTCACCAAACAAAAAAATACATAAAATTAAGTCAAAACACATAATCATCATCCAACATCCCCAACATCCACATAATTATACAACAAAATAGCTAAGTGTATCATAACATAGTACATAAATCAACAACTACCTCCACCATCTACCAAATCATACAAAACAGAAAAAACATACCGACCACCATATTGCTGCATGTACTCGGCGATACGCTGGTCTAGCAACTGTGTGGTCTCTATGGCCTACCGACGGTTCTGCTCCTCCAGCTGCGCCACTCTAGCCCGCAAATCTTTGATCTCTGCTAGATCGATCTGAGCTCTAGTCTGCCTACCCCGTCTCTGACTACTGGCCTGTAATAAATATTTAATTTAGCTGTGTGATCTCTGTAAGTGTATGTGCACGTATGTGAATGATTAGCAATGTGATAATGTTATTTAATTTAGTTTATGCATGTTTATGTAAGTGTATGTGCAGGTATGTGAATGATTAGTAGTGTGATAATGTTATTTAATTTAGTTTATGCATGTATAATGTATACATTTGAAAATATGTTCTTTCGGCCATTTTTAAATTGTGATTCAACCTTTTATTAACAAAAATAATAGTACGTTACATTACGAGATATCACTGCTTTTGATCTCTTTAACAGTAAATGTGACAAATTTATGCACGTGTACAACATATATCAGGAAAACTAAATTAAACAACATGTCTTTTTCGTTTTTTTTTTGAAATGACATTCAAGTAACGAAGTAATATATTTTGGTAATGCATAATGCTTTCATAACGAAGTGACTCAAAACCAATGTACTGAATTTGAAAACTTATATGATACCCAATATATTATTTACTTACCACTTGATTGCCAAATCCGTATCGTCTGCCATGCTCCGATAGATCCATAACTGACTCAAAAATAGCATCCTCCTCATCCGTCGTCAGCTGATCTCGATCCGTATCAACAAGGAGTTTCTGGTGCTGCTCCATAAACTTTTTCTGCATTAACAAATTAATATCATCATATCTTATTTCATTATATTTTAACAAGTAGAACAATTAATAATACTGCATAAAATGAAATATGCTTACATGGCTCTTGCTGGATTTATCGTCGTGCCATGTATATGAAACTGTCCCGTCCAGATTTACATGCTCGACAACATGCGTACGAGTAAACACGTCCATATAGCCCACGGGACTATGCGCCTCAGCTTCCTGAAGTTGATTTTTACATACAATTATTGTACATTTAAAATTATATAGCACAAACTATTTACAATTTGCATTCAGTAAATTTACCAACTCCTGCCGATACTGCTGAAATGACTTCGACCCTCCGCGATGAGTGATGGGATTTTTATTTCTGTTTACAGAGTTTCTTTCCGACTCTGCCTGTACATTCAAAATTTGATACATTATTTATCGATCATGTATTTTTTGATATTTACTACGAGTCAAATAATTTAAAAAAAATTAGTATACTTGCCTTCGCCTCGTCAGTTTCCCAGTATCTCAACCATGCTTGCCATACGCTCTCCCCCATCCAACGTGGTTCTTACCTGATTTCTTGATTTCAGATATCGAGTCCCTATAGTTTTTACGCATCTTATTCATCCAATATTCTCGTGCCAACTGCATATCGTCTATCTGAATGTCTATCTCAGCCTGTGTTTCACGATAAATAGCAAAAAGAATATTAAACTGTAAACGATAAACAGTAAAAAAACGACAAAAATGAATTAAAAATGGAAAACAGAAAAATATACTTACTAGGATATCCTGCCAAATACACTCTACTATGTGGGGAGGGATGTTATCCCACTTTGGCCAACATGCACTCATCCTACTCCGGTTAGAAGCTCTAGAAACATTCAACACAACCTTCGAGGGAAGTAGGTCGAACCCCCTGTTTTTAAATATGATACAGATAAGTACGTACGTATATATAAAAAAGATGTTGAATAAAATTTAATTCTTACCCCTCTGCTCTAGGTACTAAAGAAACTATAGGACGCTGTGATGCTTGCGATGGACCACTGCCACCGCCTCTTGAAGATCGGGAAGAGCCCCTACCTCTAGATGACATTACGATAAACCTGTGACATATATACACATCATTTTAAAAGAGAATAATAACATGATAATGAAATATATTTCATACGTAAATGACATCAACGGTATAAATTGCTAAATTAATGACTGAAATAAAATTGAAATGGAAGTGTGTTATACCTGATTCATAATGGGTCTCATGTTCCGACAATAAGCATATTACATTGCATTTTTAATAAAAATTGCTAAATAAATGACAAATGGAAATGACATAAAACATGTAAACAATGGTAAACGTACAGATTTGGTTTCATAGTTACATCAATTTCATAATACATCAAGAATTCAACATAGTTACATCAATTGCAAAAAAAATCAGATTCGGATTTTTATCAATCATCATCGTCTTCTTATTCAGATTCGGTCTCGTTTTCTACGATATTTTCCTCTGTACTGTCAAACGCTTCTACCAAAACATTTGATTCATTGATCAAAGGACCAAAATCCGTATGATCGTCTGTAATTATTATTTCGTTATTTTCCTCAAGATCTGCCTGATAAGCTTGTTCGTTTGGAATATTCTTCCCATCGAATGTAAATCTGGCCTTTGTTTTAAAAACTGTAGACCGATCTGCTTTATCTCTTTTTAGAGACGGACAAGGAGCATAATAAACTTGCAATGCTTGTTTGGCTAGTACATAAGAATCGTACTTGTGATAGTGCGATGTATGCTTTATTTCGATAAGATTATAATCCTTGTGCACATTAATTCCAGAACCTGGAACATTGCTAAACCAATTGCATCTAAATAGAAACACCTCCTTCGCGGGTCGTGAGAAATATGCCAGTTGCAAAATTTGTGTTAGAACGCTATAAAAATCATTTATGTGATTTTCTGGATCGTCACTGCCTTTAACAAGTACACCAGTATTATTCGTTAATTTTTCTGCACCGTATTCTTTGATGTTAAATTTATATCCATTGACGAAATATATTGGATATGTCTTGACCACTCTTTTTGGTCCCATCGCAAGATGTTTCAACCCTTCGTCAACAACACAATTTCTCGGCTCATAAACGTAATTTGTAAACCAACCGGAAAATTCTTTGCTGGGATCTCTGTTCGGATGTTCACGTTCATAAACATTGTATATATAAACAAATTATTACATTAGGTTATACACGCACATGCATTATAGAACAGAATAAAACACAAATTATTATTTCAGATTACCTAACAAACGGTGCAACCTCGGCACAATTTAGAAGAATATAAGTGTGTGCTACATCAAGACCTCTATCGTCTAGCCATATTTCTACACATTTTCCAAAAGGCCGACCATGTTGTCTAAAAATAGATAACATTACTTGAGAGGACTCTTGTTCGTCGCCTTCGTCATTACGAGGAACACTTTCAAATGATATATTCACATGGTCACTGAAATAGTGAGAGAAAAAGAACGAAGCTTCTTCTTCGATGTAAGATTTACATCTCGAACCTTCAACTCGTGCTTTTTGCCTCACTTTTTTTCTTCAAATCATTTAGATATCTATGCAAAATTAATTTACATTAACTTCATCTTCCAAATGCAATTAAATCACGTGATAACATATTACATACCTCTCAAATGGATACATCCATCCATATTGAACAGGACCTCGAAGTCGTGCTTCAGATGAGAGATGAACAGGTAAATGTTCCATTATATTAAAAAAAAGATGGCAGAAATATTTTCTCTAATTTGCAGAGCAATATAGGAATATCTACTTCAAGTTTACGTAAATGTTGCACTTTTAAAGTAGTCGAACAAAGCTCTTTATAAAACATACTAAGCTCCGTTACTACCTTCCAAACTTTTAACGGCAGTAGTTCTTTGAACATAACGGGAAATAAATTTTCCATCATTATGTGACAGTCGTGGCTTTTCATTCCGCTCAATCTACCTTTTTTAAAATCAACACATCTACGAAGATTTGATGATATCCCATCAAGAAATCTTAACCCTTCCACCCATTTTAACACAACTTTAACTTGATTATTATCTAATTCGTAACATGCTTTGGGTTTTTTTTACTGTCATTTGGTTTCATATGAAGCTCAGGACATTTGCATAATTCTTCTATATCGCATCTTGATTTCAAATCATCCTTCGTCTTTCCTTTCACATTCAAAATTGTGTTAAAACATTATCAAATACATTTTTCTCATTGTGCATCACGTCTATATTATGACAAAGCAGAAAATGTTTCTACTACGACAACTCCCAAAAAATAGTTTGTTTGCACCAGTTATGAACAATCGATTTGCCTTCAATTTCTGTTTGCACTCCAGTTTCATATATCTTTGGATAGTCCCTAATAAGTTCATATATGTCTTCGCTTGATCATATCATCGGTGGTTGTCTGGTTTCTACTCTATTAGCTAAAAAGTTTTTCTTGTCTCCTCTGAAGGGATGATTTACATGGAGAAAATATCGATGACAGTCAAACCATGAAATTTTCTTACCATGAGGTAAAGAAAACGCTCGTGTTTCATCCATGCAATATGGACATGCTAGACGACCGGTAGTACTCCATCCTGAAAGCATTGCATAGGCAGGAAAATCACTTATAGTCCACCACAAAGAAGCAAACATACGAAAATTTTCTTCTTGGACACATCGTATGTTTCTACTCCTTCGTTCCACAGTATTTTTAACTCCTCAATCAACGGTTGTAAATATACATCGATTCCTTGTGTCGGATCATCGGGGCCAGGAACGACAACAGTAAGAAACATATATTGTGTTTTCATACACATCCATGGAGGTAAATTATACGGTGTGACGATAATGGGTCAGGATGAATATTTAGAACCAAATTGAGAAAATGGCGAAAAACCATCCGTACATAATCCTAATCTAACATTTCGACTATCCGCTGCAAAATTTGAATACGTTTTATCGAAATGCTTCCATGCTTCTCCATCGGCCGGATGTGTCAACGTACCCTCTTCCTCCGTTCTCACACTATGCCATCTCATATTAGATGTCGTTACAGAAGATGCATATAATCTTTGAAGCCTTGGAGTGATGGGTAAGTAATGCATACGCTTGTACGGAACTTCCTTCCCCTTCTTTTTTCTTGGTTTGTATCTCTCCTGATTACAAATGTTACAATTTCTAAGGTTTGCGTCTTCTTTCCAAAACAACATGCAGCCTTTTAAACATGTATCTATTTTCTGATAAGGTAAACCAAAAGCCGACATAAGTTTTTTAACTTCATAGTGATTTTCACACATTAGATTATCGGGCGGCATATGTCTTTTGCAGCTTGTACAACAGCCGTAAACCCAACTTCAGTGATGTTGTATTTTGACTTCATCGCAATGTATTCTGCGATTACTGACAGCTGAGTGTCGCTTTTACAACCATCCCAAATAGGCTTCTTAGCAACATCTAGTAAATCATAGATTTTTTTGCTTCAATATTTGGTTCTTCAACATTTCCATCATCGTCATCAACTTCAACCATAGGAAACATTGATCGTGCTGCATCTTCGACCATATTTTCTATACGGGTCGTCGTAACTACTTCGTTAACGACACTTTCAGACTCTACAGAAGTATTTTCTACAACTTCTCCATGCCGATCCGAAACATAATACTCGGGTATGAAAATGTTTTGGCACAAATGAACTTTCACAATATCTGGTAACGAATACTTCAAATGTCTACACCTACTACACGGACAACGAATTTCTGGATCGTTTCCATTATTACTTAAAGAGAATTCAACAAATACGTTTATACCATTATAAAAATCTTCTTTTATTGAGCCTCTCAGTCTTTTTCTTTGGTACCTCCATCTCCTCCGATCAACAAAATAATCAATTATTTTTTCTATTTGAGAAAATGAGTCACTAGTTCAAAATTTAATATTTATTTTCAAGAATACAAATTCGAAAAAGATTATTTTCATGGTCGTATAATATTTGAATTTAAAGAACTATTTCACAAACTAAAAAATATTTTCAAATATGACACATTTTATTTTTTAACGTATCGATACAAAATTTTGTACAAAAAGATATTTTTTTTACAGGGTCAGGCATCCTACTTCCCATTACAAACACAATAAGCATTTACATTTCTTATTTTACTTCGTCTCAAACGATTCAAAAAAATTTCGGCAGCATTTCCCTTTTGTTCCCTGCATTGTACACAAATGCATGTACGCAGGAAACAAAAAAGAAAAGTTAGGCTGAAATTTTATAAACCGTTTGAGACGAAGTAGCATACAAAATGTAAATGCTTACTGTGTTCATAACTTGTCCAATACAGGGACAAATCCAACAAACATTGTACCAGATGAATATAAATGGTCGTTTTTTGAAAAAAATGACTATTTATATAACGATCATGTACAACACTTGTCAGACGGGGCCAAAAACTCTCTAAGGGACATTAGTTAATTAAATGTCCCGCGTATTTTATTAATACATTTCAAAAAATTATTAATATATCACATTTGTTCCACGTATTTTATCGAATAAGGCTGCTTTAATATTATTATGATTTTCCAATACAATCAAATTCTTTTAGACTCGTGCATTCATTATTATTATACAAATCAAGATGTCATACAACTCATGTCTTATTCCAATTAACATAATAAAATGGTATAAACAACACATATACAATGGTTTACATATACACACAATCATAAATTATACATACTCTTTAAAACTTCACGATAACATATGAAATAAGTATACCATGAGATGCTATAAACCGTTATTACGCTATTGGAAACAATTGCAATTACTAATTAATCCTAATTTATCAACTTATGCAAATCTAGATTTAGGGTAAAAATTAGATTTTTGGTAAAAATAAGATATTATACCTGAGATTGAGAGCAATAGAGTTTGATTAAGCAGCCGTGGAGGATCCGGAAGCTCGAAATTAGAGATTGGAAGCTTGGAGAAGGGAATTGGGGGTTTTTTGCTAAAAATTTTCGTGTTGAGAATGAGGAAGAAGGCTCGGCTGAGCCCTGTAATTCGCGAATTTCCGACGGCTTCCGACGGTCGCCGACGGCTTGTCGAACGCCGTCGGAAGCCGTCGCTCCTTGCTATCGGAATAAAAGCCTTTTCTAGTGGTGGAATAATTTTCTAAGTGTTCGATACCATTCGCCCAAGCCAACATATGATTGATACTTAAAAGTTTATTCCCACTATTTCCAAATAGATCAAGACCTTATTCTTGGAACTTTCTAAATGGAAAACATCTTATAAATTTTTCAAATCACATAAATATTTATACTTTTGTATATATAAAATATATTCCTTTTAAAATGTTGTGTTGATTTCCCTTATTTAAGTGTTTAGAAATCCCTATCGATAGTGATGATCAGGCGCATCGACCAGAATTTATATACCACTCAACAGATAAATCGATATAAAACATTTTTATATCAAATAACAAATACACGCTCGTATGTATAATATTCTCAAAACTTATTCTAGGGTGTTAACAACCCTATCTCTAATAAGTCACTCATTCTAGGGTATTACTAACCCTATCTATAATGAGTTTTACCCCCACCAAAGCCTAGGTGTTCGCTCAAGTTAAGCTCAGATACCAAATGCAACAACCGAGGATTTCGACCCATGAAAATCGACACTAATACAACCTCAATATTCACGTGTCGCAAATACAAGTGTCGAAAAGCCTGATTGTTAGAGGAAAATTAAATAAAGATAGAATATAATCTCACATGAATGGAATAACATATATTATTTCAACAATAATCTCTACAGCGGAAAAATTTGAATACAATATCAAAGTCTAACCTAGATTCAGCCTGGACAATTATAAATCCTTTGTCCTTGCAAATGCTGAAAAATAAAAAAATACAATAATGCAGGGAATAATAGAATACGTCCATACGTAGGTGAAGATCTCCAGCTCTCCTCTAAAAACTCCAAGCATCTTCAACTAAACCTGAAACTACTCGGATCTGACCTAAATATTAAAAATACCCGGATCGGGCTTGATAAACCAGCGTAAGGTACTCAATTTATAAATTGATGCGAGTTAAAAACCTTTAAAAAAAAGGTATCTCATAAGACCATGCCCACACATAAATATGGACGGGCTTTTACCTTATAAAAATCAAAAAAAATTATATCAAAATAATTTGGTATTATCTTTAATGTCATTCCTCTGAAAACACTTTTCAAATAATATATCAAGATAGCCAAAATTGTTACATTGATTAAATTTGATGGCTTACTAGATACTTTATAAAAGCAGGTTCTACAATCGAAACTGTAAAGGTAACGTATTGGAATTGGATTTCCAACATGAAAGGGAACTAGTGACCTTTTTTTCCAATCCACGCATAACCCGTAGTTTCCGCATGGCATTACACGATCTCCATCAGCCTCCGAACTACACTGTTACACTACTATGGTATAGGGTATTAGTTGGTGGCTTTACACGATCTCTGTCAGCCTCCAATGCCTGTCCATAAAGCCCACATTCACTATGGTCACCTTCTTACTTCTTAGCCCGAATTGTGTCTGTCAGACCACATAATATCCCGTATCATTCCTAGGATGTGATGCTCATGAGGCTACGCTGCACAAAGCCACGCTTTGATCATCACAGGTTCCATTTTGATTGCCACATTGTCATTCCTTCGATCACTATTGACTTTCACGAACATACAACCTCTGAGCTCGTACATTTCAGAGAAGGGTGTTAAGCTAAGAGAAGTTGTCTTCTCCGACACCAAACAGATGTACGTTTGTAAAAGTCAAAGTTGTGATCTCAGAAATTCAATATCACACATTCTTCTATACAAGTTCGTTCTGGGACTGAACGAAACCGAAGGCACTCCTCCTACCACATCCTGTCGGGAGTATCCCAAGGATTAGTAGTGATTAGTCCTTGTAATCGAAGATTTTCATAACATAGCACCACTGCCACCATAAATATATGATATGGTAAATTTCACCCCGAGGGACTACTGGCAAGCAACCCTTCATCATGAAGATCCCCGTCTTAAAAAATCATCATCATCACGTCATCACTTTCGAACGTATACATTGGTTAGAAGTGGTTTTCGAATAGGTAATCCGACCTCGGTTCCTCCGAACCAATCATCGATTAAAAAGATGTTAAGTTCATATGTGATTATCAATCAACATTCAATTTAATTCATCTTTTTCTTCATTCGTTAAATATCTCGAAGAGATATATTATTCTAAATTATTCCATTTATCTTCTTGACAGTATATGCAATCATTAAGCCTCATTTATTAAATCCTTTTGGTTAGTTTAAACCTTTTTATTGAATCTTGGAATTTTTCTAAATCCTTTTCTTTTTCACTTAGGAAAATATTTTCAAATCATTTCATTTAAATCTTAACAAAGATTTCTTTATTCAAAACTCGAAATTTTGATTGAGTTAAAACCATTACCAAGGATGTTAATCCAAAACCAGTAAATATTAAGTGAGCATAATCTATAGAAATCATCTAATTCTACCCAATATCAATTCTCGTATTCAACAAGTACTATGGGCGGAATAATGACGAAATAACCTTTTAGATTCCACGAATAGTACAAGTTCCCTCTTTGGTATTTAACACCAATACAAGAAGATCATCTCTATACAATCAAAGTTGTATTTAATTTGGAAAATTTAAATCATTTTATACTTAACTTGTTTTCGCATTTCGACCTTATCTATCCCTCGCCCAGGGAAAAGGCCAGGTGAGCCAAAGATGGTTGCTCCTAAACATCTCATTAGTTTAAGCTCTCATATTTGGATCCTACGAATAGAAAAATCCAGTCTACTCATCGACTTTAGAGCCAAGATTAAACCACTTTATTTGTAATAGCTTTTCTTTAAATCATTTATTTAAAATTTAGGAAATAAGCTTTTAAAAACTTCAAATCATTATTAAAACACTTATTTATCGATTTTAAAACATTTATAATTTTTTTTAAAAAGAATTGTTAAGTTTAAATCTACTTTAAAAGTGCTACGAAAAGTGCTGCGAAAAGGCCATTTAAGCTATACTGATCAAATCGACTTTTTAACATTTGAAAATTCATTTTTATAACTCAAATCACTTTTAAAACATTTTAAAAGATATATAATATTTATTCCATATTTTAACCATTTTAAAAATTTTATTTAAAAGATTTGCGACTTTGGCCACCAAACTTCTAAAGCGCGATTTTCTTGGAAACTTTATTTGCTCATATTTCAAAATTTACTAAAATAAATCTTGATCATTTTATTTTGTTTGAAAACTATGAATATAATAGTTCGGAAAAGTCTTATCTTGAAGAATTTCGAGTTATATTCCACTCTCTACACGTGTTTGAATTCCACGTCGCGAAATCGCGAGCTACCGTTACGCGACGAACGCGTCTATTTTTGACTCCAAATTTATTAATTTTCAAAACTTCTCCAAATTGAATTTTATTTTTTATAAAACATCTATAAACCAATTTCAAACATTTACCAATATTTTCCATATTAAATCATTTATTCACTTTTAAACCGTATAAAAATATTATATTATTTTAATGTTCATTTCCAAACTTTTTTATATTTTAAAACCGTTAAGAGGTTAAATAACATCATATACACATCCATATGGATTTATTTTTCATTAATTAATCATGGTTAATTTCTTAACCGTTTTTATTATGATTTGACATTATTTATCACAACCAAATTGCCAAGCATATCAACTTACCTAAAATCAACCATATAATCAATCAAGTTATCAAACATTCATACAAATCATTAAGAGATTAGATGGTCATATTACCATACTTAAAAATAGTTCTAGAGATTATTTATTATTTAACAAATGTTGAGTACTCACTTGTGGCTCCACTCCACCAAACTTTCCTTTAGCTTCCTGAATCGATTTTGGCAGCACTTGCTCCTCTTTTCCTTACCCTGGAGCTCTTCGATCTCCTTCCTTTCTTCTTATAGGGCTCTGCCTAGGCCTCGGGTAGGCACGTCCATGCTTTTGGGTGGTGGTGTACTCGGGCAAAGGGGAAGTAGGTGGTGGCATGAGTTGTAGAGGAGATAAGGAGGTGTTTGCACTTGGTTTAAAGGTCGAATGCTAACATACATATGTACAAATATTTTTATTTTCTTTACTAATAGATTTCTTTATGAAGTCTTTAAGGAAGAAGCCATTAAAATGGAGAGGGAAAGCTTAGGAAAAATGAAGAATAAGGTGAATGAAATGGAAGAGTATGCATGAGTATTTATAAGGAAAAAATGGTAGGAAATATCTAAAAGTGAATGGGCAAAACTATCCTTAGCCCACACCCTCCATAATTAACATGTTTCCCACGTTACCCCCATCCCCATGTGCCTCCATAACATCATTCACTTCCAAGCCATCCATTCATGTCTTTAGTTGACTTAAGGTTGCTTAAAGATGAAGAAAGGTGAAAATATCATGATATTTCTAAGGTATATGCATTTATACATGTATGTATGTCATATTTATGTGTGTGTGTGTGTGTGTGTTCATATATATGTTATTGGATGTATTTGTATGTTATATATGTGCACATGACATATAAATAAGGTTGAAACGACTTTCGAACAACCTCCATTCGTTAAACCGTTGAAAGTAGGAAAACCGATTCTCGATCATACTTTCGCTTCTAATTTAAATTACATATATATGTAAATAAAATTTGAAAATAAATTTATAATCAATATTAAATAATTAAAATGATCTTATTTGAATTATAAAATTGTATAAATCAATATTAACAATTATTTACAAAAATTGTTATTATACCGATAAAGCGAAATCAATTTTCTCATATTTTCAAACTGATTATATATCTTTATAAAACTATTATAAATTATTTATTATCACTTTATAACTATTTAAAATGAATTGCAATTATTTAAATAATTATAATAATTATTTAATCATTAAATCTCAATTTAAAATTATAAATCAATTATTAAATATAAGAGCATCACTGAGGATGTCATACATACTTTTAATTTCCAAAAATAAATAAATAATTTTATTTAATATTCTTATTCAATTATAAAAATAAGTGTATGTATCCAGCTCCGTGCGTGACGTTTTACGATTATAGAGTTGTTTATCAATAAAATGGTTTTTGGCCATTTTATCGGTATTTTTCTAAAGCAAATATTTTTGTAAATACTTATTACCATTATTATTTATTGTTCAAAACATTATAATATATGTTTTTAAAAGCTTATATTTGAATATTTTAAAAATAAATATAATTTATCAAACTGATAAATTAGAGGGACGTTACACGAAACATCTACATGACTAGAACAGTAGTACTTATAAACATGTAGCGGCATTGGATGAAGAATGCATGGATGATACAGTGTGATATATGAGGAGATTGTATAGCAATGTGGTGGCAACGGTGGTTGCGGACAATAAATTTGTAGACGGTACCGCATATTAGTGCTGTAATAAATGATATCCATGACAGAGTTAAGAGTACACATAAGCTTCAAATGTAAATTCATAATAAATTATAAGTAAATAAAAATCGTTTAAACTTAAATTAATCAATTAGAATAAAATGAATATTCTCTTTTACCGAAAAATTATCATTTTTACCCCCGTTATTTGATTATAGATTCCAAGAACTTAAAACTTTTGAACATTGCAAAGCACAAAATGAAGATCATTGTTGAAAAAAAACTCATCTACTTTAACAGAAAATTAGGAAAATTAATTAAGACTTTTCCCTTTTAGCTTTTGCTAAACTCAATTCCTTTTGCTCGTATTATTAGCTTCCTAAGAAAGGGACACTAATGACCATATAGTTATACTAGAACATGATTATTTAGTATACAAATCCAAATTGTTTCATTACCATGTTCATAAATAACCCCTTGAATCTGTTAAATTTGAGTGATTCAAACATTTGCCAAAGAAGAAAAGAATTTAGCTAATTGATCTTATTAATCAATTACGTTATATGTGGAAAGAAAAAGTGGTTATGCATGATTGCTTTCGGAGGAAGGAAACTTATTAATTAGATAATTAACTAATTAGTCAAAAGATTTGTTATATGGAGATAGAAAAGTTTATACGTGGAGATTTAGTCGACAAAGGAAATTTATGGAAACATAAAATTTTCGTCATCTATGTGCATTGAAATCAAATCAAGGAATTTGAAAAGGTTGTCATATAACCTAGAAATTATTTTTTTTAATCTCCAAGTAACTCCTTCGTTAAGTCTATTAAATGAAGGTGTTCATCTTCATTGTGTGCGAGAGAGCATCCACCATTATTTTCTTCTTCAATAAACCTTAATTTCTATAGTTAAATCAAATTAGGGGTTTTGAGCGCAAACAAATCTTTGGAGAAATTGATTATTCAATTTGTAATTATAAGTTAGTCCCTCCACTTTGCTACCTATAATTTTATAATCTCTCTTTTTTGTACTCTCTTTCTTTAGTAAATTAAATAATATTTGTTGGATCCGTGGACATAGGCAATCTTGCCGAACCACGTTTAATATTCATATTATTTACTCTTCTATTTTTCTTTGTTTAGTGGTTATTGTTCATTGAATTGGTAGTTGATAATTAATCGACAACTAGATCCTTTTGGTTTTTCCACACATAAGCCTAACAATTCCATTATGGCTTGGCATTAGTGAAAATTAATTAAAATTTTGCACACGTGAGAATCTTCCTTTAGTGTTAAAAGGTGATCTAACGTTACTGAGAAAGACAAATGTTTATGTTATTATGCGGAGCACATTTAGTCATATAATTCTCCAATTATCACTAGTTTCATTGCAAATGATTATTTACAATAAAAAAAGAGTGGTAAGTTTTTCAAATAAAAGTAACTTTTGCAAACTCAAAATGTTTTAGGTAGGAAAAGGGAAATAGTGAGGAAAGAGAAGAGGATGTTTGACTTCATAGTATAGAATTGAAGAAACTTTTACTTGTGCTTTTATTTATTTTTAGAGAAGAGAGGACAGGGAGACTACTTTATGAACAAAAAACATTACGAGTAAAATTACACGTGTTTCGTTATGAGTTAACAATAGTGAGAGTTACTTGCAAAATATTGAATAGGAAGAATTCGAACCTTTTAGCCTGTAGTGGAGATTGGCGATCAAATAGTGGAGCATTTAAGTAAATAAATGTATATTTGCTGGTGGCAGTCCACATGTAGGTGTGAGAAAGTGAGATACACTTTGCAATGCAATATGATATAACAATGTATGTAGCATAGTTTTAGTTTTAAACTCGAATATCAGCCTTTTAAAAAGATTTGACGCAACCACGGTTAATATTCCTTCTTTTATACCATTATGGTTTTAAAAATAAAATAAAACATATGCATACAAACACCAACGGTTTAACCTTAGAATCCTTAAAAAAATCACTTTAAACCACATTGTTCTTCAAATTTTGAGGAAAAAAACTATTGTTTTATTCTTCATTTTTTAATATAATAAATTTAATGAATAACTTCAAAAACTTAGTCACTAAATTATTGGATTACCATATCAATTTTGGACGATTTAGTAGATTATATGTACGTTTTATGAAGCTTTATTCATATGAACCGCTTTTATTTTAATAAATTAGGAAATTTATACTTTTGCACTAAATGGTTGTCATAGTTTTTTAAATTATTGTCTATTTTTGAATGTGAAAAATAATTGTTTTTAAAAGTCAATGTATTAACTATATTTTCTTAAAATTTTATATTAATTAAAATAATTTTACATTTAAGTCAAAAAAATAAAAATAACAATCAACGTGGTTCTCAAGGTCTGATCGATTGACTCACGAGAACCTTTGACATTACACCAATGCGGTTCAACTCACGGTCTAGTCTTTGAAGCTATGTTGAATATAACTATGGGAGACGTAAATTTTGAAGGGAGAATTTACTTAGAACGCCATTCTTAAGTTTTAAAATCAACTTCCACCTTTTTTTAAAATCATGTTCCATGAAAAATCCTATAATTATTTTCAACGAAATGTTATGGTCCTGCACTATTTTATAAAAATTTATGGAACTGCAAATATTTGTAGTATGCACTGTAAATATTTGTTGTTTTAGCCGTAAAATATTTGTAGCATAAATTGAATATATAAGTTTATGGTCCTTGGGAAATCTTTAAATCACTTTATACTTATATAAGTTTCCTTTGTATACTTCAAAACTTTCAAAAACCTTTTTCTTCTGGCAATGGATTCAATAAGGGGAGTTTTATCATATATAACAAAGATACGTAACTTTGTTTATTCCCAATCAAATATTCAAATTTGATTACTTTATAAAGTCACTTGTCAAATTTCTTACTTTTATTATAAAGTAAACTTTAACTCAGAAAAATATTCAATTTCCACTTTATCTCCATAAAGTTAATTTCTACCATAGAAATATAAATTTTAATTTTATTTTATTTTAGTTCCTCATATATTCACAAATATATTTTCCATTTCAAAAATCATCTTATAACCTTTTATCTACAACTTCAAAATCAAATTTCC
Source organism: Allium fistulosum (assembly GCA_030737815.1). Classification (NCBI taxonomy): domain Eukaryota; kingdom Viridiplantae; phylum Streptophyta; class Magnoliopsida; order Asparagales; family Amaryllidaceae; genus Allium; species Allium fistulosum. The sequence goes on from CM060902.1 coordinate 758,315,166, forward strand.
ACCTTTATTCATTGTTAATTTCTCAAAATATACTTTCAATTTCAAAAATCTTTTCAGTTTTTTTATCCATAAATTTTCAATGCCAATTTAATTCAAACCCGTACGATGTCCCCATATCATTCGTACGCAATATCAATCTGATCGCTCACTCGATCACACAATTTCACTTCCGACTAGTATCGTCCACCCGACTTTCTAGTGCGGACTCAGATCTGGTTTCTTGATCAGAAACCGTCATTCTCCTTGCATAGTCACACCTATGATAGAGAATATCCAGAACCAATCAAAAATCCATATCCAGGTTCGCCGTCGAAAATTGAACGAAAAATCCCAACTCGAATCGATAATACTATCTCGAAATTCTGTGCTCGAATCTGGATCAATTCATTATGCGAATAGAATAATATACGTACATCCTACGTATTTATCTTCATTGATTATCAGTTAAATCAATTCCCTTTCTATTCACATTCACCTTAATTTTCATTCACTTATTCACTTTTGCCTTAATCCCCATTTGGATTATCACTTCAATTCTTATCTCAGTTGGGTATTTAAACAATAACAGTTTGAACTCCGACCAGTTTATTTTTAGAAAATAGCTTGAATTTTTTTTTTGAAGAATAGATAAGTAGTTGAAAAATAATTATTAGTTGAAAAATAGATGGTAAAATAGTTAAGTAGTTGTAAGATAGTTGAAAAATAGTAAAACAATTACAAATTAGTTGTAAAATGGTAACTAGTTATAAAGTAGCTAAAAAGATAGTAATTAGTAAATAAGATGGTTGTAAAATAGCTAAATAGTTTCAAAAGTAGTTATAAAATAAGTATAAGATAGTTCTGGAATTGTTAAAGAAAAATAGTAATAGTTAGGAAAATAGATTTAGAACAGTTCTTATCAAAATGATTTATTTAAAAAAATAGTCCAGAGCCAAACTGTTTAATATCCCATCTCCATTTTCATCAATTCAATTTAAATTTCCACTTTCATTTAAATTGACTCAATCCCAATTTGAATAACTTAAATTTTATTTCTAATTAATCCAATTCAAATTTCCCATTTGAATTTTACACTTATCCATCATAAATCACAATCCCCATTAATTCAAATCAAATTCAGTTTGAACTAATTCAATTTAAATCTCAATTTTAAACAATCTCGAATCATATAAATTCGAGTTAAATTTTCAAAAGTTGATTTAACCCCTTAAATCAAATTAACCTTTATTTTTAAATTAATAATCCAAATCTTTAAACAATTTAATTCTGAGTCCAATTCTCAAAATTCCATTTTAGGTTATCTTTACTTAGCTTATTTCAAAGTTCAAATAAGAGTTCAAAACAATTTTACCTTAAAAATTCAATTTATTACCCAATTTCAATTTTGAAACCAGTGCTTAACAATTTCAGTTTACATTTTCATTTTAACATCCAAATCTTAATGTTCAAAGTGATCCCATTTTCTCAAGTTTAATTTTTATCTTTAAAAATCAAAATTACTTAAGTAATTTTCAAATTAAAGTTTAATTCCATTTAGTTTCAAATAATGAATTAGATATTACCTCAATCTACTCTTAATTCATTTAATCAATCAAATTCACAGTCTCACAATTACTGATAATAACAGGATGATATTACGATAAATAAACATCCAATTTATTTAAAGCATTCATCATCCACTACCCATTCCAGATCTCAATCCTATCTGAGATCACATATAATTCCCCACCAAACCAACCCATTTAACTTTCCTAAGTTAAATCTCAATTTCATCTTGAAATTTCCAATTCAGGTTGTTTATTCCAAACTTATTTAACTTCCCTTAAGATAAATTCAATTTAATCTCGTCAAACTTACTCAAATTTGAATTCCCACTTCAAATTTTAAACTTCACATTAATAATCTTATAAGTTCAAAACTTATCACCTTAGGTTTTCACATTACATTCCAAATTTAAAACTCAACATTAAGAGTTTATTTCACCCCATTTTGATATTATGTATATTCCTTATGTATATACATATTATTTCTTTACACACCAAGTTATACTTAAATTTTAAACCACCTTGGGTTTCAACAAATTCCAACCAACCTTTGTTGAAATAGGATCCTTCCATTTAAATTAAATACCATTATTTATTATTTCTTTATCAATTTGAAACAATTTTCACATTAACTGGACTTAGATTTAAAACTTCACAATTTAAATTATCTTTAATTCCAATTTATAAGTTATACTTATCTAAATGTTTTACTTCCCTAAACATTTCATTTTGCTTACTCCTTAATACATATTTATTATCAAACACAACAGTCAATTATGATAATAACCAAGATTATCATATCTGGAAACCATTCGTTATCATCTTATTCTGAAACTCTTTCACAAATTCAAGATTTTAATTCCAGTTTGAATCCATTTCAAACTTATATTTATTAAATTTCAATTTGGTTGTATTCCTATCACCTCTTAATTTAATTCCAATAATTTAACAACCAGTTACCTTAACATTTATTGGTTAAGGAATATTGCTTTTTATATATATATATCAAATATAATTTTATATAAAATCATTTACCTTTAAAACCATTTAAAATCTTTATATAGGAAAATAACAAGTACGTTCTCTCATATATATTACACTCAACTCATTCTAGGGCACTACTGACCCTATCTTTATGAGTATACCCACCAGAGCCAAGGTTCTCGCTTAACCTTTGCTCTGATACCAACTGTAACGACCCAAAATTTTCGATCCCGAAAATTCCAGATAGTTATGAAAAAGAAGAAAAAGATAGAAGAGAAGAAACAGAAACACAACACAGATCCTCACATTCGCAGCGGATAAAATATAATATGAAATAATAACAGTTTACAAAAGAATACTATATCTGTCAATTTACATTTTATAATACATCAGAGTTACTCTCATACACAGCACTGAGCATATACGAATCAAATATCTCAGATAAACAAAAATAATAGTCACAGCGGAAACACTCCATACGTCCTGCCATCCAGCTCGCCCTGAGCTCCAGAACGTCCTTACCTGAAAATCTGTAATACTCGGTCTGACCCGAGCATTACATCAAAGTAACACCCGGGTCAGGCTGGAAACCAGCGTGAGTAAACTCATTTAACAAGGAATATCAAACATACAACTCGTTTAAAACCCGGGGTAACTCATACAAAGATTCACAACTTCACAAGTGGTTAGACTCCACTTATTTCACACATTAAATTCTAAGTACCAAAAACTTAGATTAAATGGTTCCTTAACTTAAATCCTTCTATTACACCGTATTGATTTCACTTATCAATTTATAACAATCGATGTGGTTTCGGGTATTTACTAATACCCGACTCCGGTCTCTTCGAAACCAATAACATCTTAACTTAAATTATTCAAGTGAAATACAATTCAATTTTAAATACATGATGTCACCTAATTCATCAACCATAGATACCCTCATCATTGCAATTTAAATCAAGCATATCTTATCACATAGCATTACAACCCACATACTAGGAATAACAAATAAATCAAAGGCTTTCAATATCATCCTATTTATCCTTTAATTACATTTAAGTAATTAACCCAAAATGATTATTCTTAACCCAAAACAGTAATTAACCTTTGAATAAATCCCAAATTAAATTACATTCATATTGATTTTATTATATTCAATTACTTTATTGATTTATTATTGCCAAATTAAATCAAGTTCCAATTATATCATTAATTATAATAATTAATGATCTTTAATCAATTTTTTTTTATTAATTAATTATATTAAGAAGAACAAAATCTCCAAATCACATAATATCAAATATTTCTGATTTAATTCATACAGTAATTTACTTTCCTTAGTTAATTACTTCACAATAACAAACTCAATTAATCCCACGATTAACTTCAAGTAAATTTACTCCAATTACTTTCATCAACAACATCATCCAATTGATTACCTCCAGTAATTTCTTATCAATTACTTTCCAAGTAATTTTACATCCAAATCAACAAGTGATTTATCCGAATTATTTAACTTGAATTAAATCAATCTGCTCCATTTATTTAATAAGTAATTTATCATTCGATCATTAATAAATCTTGATTTCTCTTTCAATTAATTACTTAATCAATAATTAACCTTGTTATTACTAAATCTTTAATTCCCTTTAAATTAATTGATTACTCAGAATTTAAAATAAATCAAATTAATTAAATTTCAAATTTATAACATAAAGTGATTTAAAACTGGACAACATCACCGTCTCTTCCCAGGTTCTTTGAGTAACCCCCGATAAAATCACGTTCCTGCTTCGAGCAAACGTGGGTTTTCCCTTGAACCCACGCGAGTACTTCCATAGCAAATCCCCAGTTCTTCAACCCGGGTAAAACTCGTATTTTTCCCGAGCAATTACAAAACTGTCTCGAGTATCAACCCAGTTTACTTTCCTGACTCAACACAAAATCTCGACCAGATAAACGTGCTCGTGCACGTGCACATGGCCGTTGGCCAACTTCGATCGCCACCAATACTTCGAACACGTCGCAGCCCACCTCAGCTCCGTTTCCAGTCACCCACTTCGGTCAGATCGCCATTAAATCTCGAATTCGAGAATGACAGCGCCTGGAACAAAAAGGTACATTGCCATGACCAACCTGTCAACGCGAAACTCTTGACCTTCCGACCATCGAACGCCACTAAACTCCGGTCACTGTTTCGCCTATCCTCCATCTACCTTCCCACCAATTTTCGTCGAACTCGATACACTGTCGACGCCACGCGAGGAGGAACAGTGGCCATCCCAATTTCTAGGTCACCAGACTTCGCTTGCCCTCTGCCATCACCATGATCATTGTTCGACCATCACCACATTTTTCCCATGACCCCCTTAGGCCCCACTACCGCCACGAGGTAACTCGACTTCCCACGTTCATCTTCTCGCCGGAAATTAGCCAAACTACCCAAACCAGTTAAACCCAAACTGCTCTCACTACCATTCATTTAAAATCATGATATAACCTTTAAAAATCATGTTGTCGTATGGGAATTCAGTTTAGATATCTGAATTCGAAAATCAAGAGATTCGAAAATGGACAATCTTGGATTAGTTCAGGTAGTTTTGGGTTTCCAGAGACCATCTTAAATTGTTTTAATCTTAATTAAATTTTAAAACCTAGTTTATGATGATACATCCAACCTTTGTTTGAATCTGAAGTTAAATCATCCATCAGATAGAGAGTAAATGATTTTTGAATACCACAGTTGCACTTTAAACCAGGAACAGATGCATTCAAACAACAGCCTGCATTATACTATCAAGCTACCCATATATACAGATGATAAATATGTGCATAACATACATATTTTAGATCAATCTTGCACAGATTCAAACCATTTAATTTTAAAGAAAATTGTTACTCACTGTTTTCAAAGAACAGAGCCTTCTTTGTTCTGCAATACAAGCTGAAACTCTTCCACTTGAATTCTCTGGTGATTTATATTGATGGTAGTTGAATGTTGGATGTTTATTTGAATTTTAATTTAAGCTACTTTAGATTATACTAGAACTGGTATGAAGATATATAGAAAGAAAGAAGGCGGTAGTATTATTTTATACAAAACAGTGATAACACTTTGTACAATTCAGTATGTATGTTTTGTACTAAATCAGAGATATTTTTTTTGTTTTTGTTTGTTTAAAAATCTCATTTCGATGGCTGAAAAGAACTAAGGTGGCTGATATAAGAAATAGAGAGGCTAGCATTAAATGTTTTGTACAATACTATCTGTTTATATCTCTTTCTTGTCTACATATACTTCTAGCTTCTTATGCAAGCTTCCTGATTGTTTACTTCTTTATGCAAGCCTGCAACATACTTTCCTTTGTGAGACATTCGTATATATATGTTTTACTAGTTTAATATTGTAGTGTATTTCTTTGTTTCTTATTTTATCTTTACTCGCCTGCGCACTTTAAATTTGTAGTTAAGTTGTTGGTATATTTCTACTTGTCTAATCATGTTCTATTTTGTACCAGACCCAAGTTAGCTTCCATTTTTATTATCTCCAGTTTAAATTGCTACTTGTTATTGTTTTGAAGCTACTAGCCCATGTATATTGTGAATATATTACAAATTTTACTCACTATTATTGTCAAATCAAATTAATTTTCATCACAGATTATTAAATTGATATTGCTAAAATTTCCGGGACGTCACATTCCTCCCCCCTTTAAAACTTTTCGTCCTCGAAAAGGATCGAAACCAGAATTATTAAAATGCTTAAAATCAGATAAATTTTCTTTGATCATTTGTAAAATACTTTTAAATATCTATATAATATTATTCCAAAGTAGTTTTTATTAAAATACTTTTGTCACTCGATGTTTCAACAAGTTCATCCTTGTTCTCATAGAAATTCGGTCATACGTTGATCAGGCGTAGGACTGAAAATCTGTAAGTACTTGGCAAACCCGTTTCTAACACCTAGTGAAAATACTTAGAAAATAATTTTATTGAAAATATCGGAAACAGTTTTTGAAAATAGAGGAATATCTTTGGTGAGAATGCTCTGGAAATCATCACACCCATCCATGGTCACAGTTACATCCTGGGTTACGTTGCCGTCGCAGCAAAAGTCCATGTAACTGATTACACCATAGAACCCACAACAGATCGCAGTTACATCCAGGGTTACGTTGCCGTCACAGCAAAAGTCCATGTAACTGTTGGCTCTCAGCGGCACACACGATTTTCGCTGTCAAAATGAAACTTCTCCACTCCCACATAGGTCTCAGTCTACCGATATAAAATCAAACGCAGACTGTTGGCTCTCAGCGGCACACAAGACTTTCGCTATGTTACCATAGTGTCGCAGTCTACCGATATAAAATCAAATGCAGACTGTTGGCTCTCAGCGGCACACACGACTTTCGCTATGGTCTGCAGTAGATCGCAGTGACATCGATCAAAGGGGATCATATTTTCCACTTTTGAAGATCCTGGTGGTTAAAATTTAACTAATTATAATTAATTTGTTTACAACTAAATTAGTTTTGAACATTTGATAGTAAATATCAATAAAATAAATTATTTGATAATGTGCCTTTTAGTGCAAATATTCAAAGTTCTTTATTTTTTAATATAGTAGAAACTCAATTTAATTAATGGTTCAGAAATGTATATTAATAATGTAACTCATCATCCACAACTAATATGATAATCTGAAGGTTCAATATTGTGGCTAAGCTAAGGGTCATGAAATTTTATGTTATATTGGTTCTATGGGAAAGTTAGGAACGAAGCGCGAGTGGGGTGTGCGTAAGTTGCGCGGTATAAAGAGGTTGATGTAAATGACTTTTTAGGTTGGACGGTTGGTTCATATTAATGCAAAACTATTTTCTAATCTAAAGGTTGACCAAGTACAACAGATTCGATGGGCTCACTGTGTCAGATTACATTCAAACTCCATTAAACAAATGAGTGATTATTTTGATAGACATTAACTAATACCGAGTACACAAAAGAAACTAATAATTTTTTAGACGAAAAGGAAACAAAACTCAACAAAATTTGTATAGCAGGAGTAGAAAACAAAAGTTAATAAGATAAGTATGTTATCTAGACATCAACATACTTTAAACATAAACACATCAAATAAAATTACATCACATTATAATTAGTTAAATACTAACCATGTTTGTTCTATGCCCAAAAATTTGAAATATTAAAATCACACTTTATATTACGCAATTTGTAATACCATGATTTAAGCTTCTTAAGTATTTTGTAACACCATATGTAAATAAGGTATTTTTTAGTATTTCTTATGGGAATTTGCATCGTAGAAAAAAATGATTAACATAAAAGCACTGAATGTTGGAAAAAATGGGTTAATTTGTAAAAGAGCTAATGTTCACAAGACTTGATGGTAAATAAATTATTTGACTCAGACCATACAGTGGTACAAATGGCTGCTCAACATCTTTAATAATAGTTGTAATACTTTTTAATGTCATGGTTTATTGGTATCAGTGTAAATTACCAAAAACACTCTTTACACATATTGAAAAAATCTTAATATAATTTAAAGATATGATCTAACAATCAAAATTCCTTTATAACTTCAAAACATTTATTTGTAAATATTATTAAATCTTAATATTACTTAAAATTAAGATCATCAAACAAATAAACTTTGTTTACAAATTCGTTCTTTATTGATTAATAATTTAAAATTCAAACTAACGAAAAATTAAATATTGCAACTTAAAAATAAAAAATTTAGACGAATTATACATCAATACAAAAATATAGCTAAATATCTATGTAAATCAGTTTCTCTTAAATATATTAAACATATACAATTTGTTGAAAAACAATTCACACTTGAAGCATGTGTTGTAACGTTTGTGTGAATAAAAGTTGCATAGGGATCCCCATGAACTCTTATATGTAATTAGAAAAAAATTACACCAAAAAAACTTAAAATTATTACGAACAAGGAGGCGCATTTTTTATGGATTTATACGAATAGTGTGCAATAATGAACTTGATACTCGATGTAGATTTTAAAATTAACTTACACACAAGCATGCACACGTTAGTTTTACTGTTCAAATTCCACACACACACAGACACGCATATAGACACACACACGAGCGTTATGGCACGCGGTTCGCGTGAATTATTTTTCTGCAAATTTCATATGTTTAACATTTTCAATAAAAATGATTTGCATAATTATTTAACCATATTTTTGCATTAAAAGTAAGTTTAGTTAGTTTAAATTTTTATTTTTAAGTTGCACATATAATTTTTTTAGTTTGAATTTTTATTTATATTTTAAATAATAAATAATTAAGAACGAATTTTTAAAAGAAGCTAATTTGTTAGATTCTATTTTTAAGTGATATTATGATTTAGTACTATATATAGCGCATTCTGAAATTGTAAAAAAAATTTAGTTGTTGGATCATACAAGTGATATTAAGATTTGATAATATTTGTAAAAAGTCATTTTTCGTAGTTCAGGCTGACACAAAAAAGTGCGAAATCAAAGGTATTACAACAGTATCACCCTAAATGTCCGATTTCCACCTCAAGTTCCGAATTAAATAATAGCAATTTCTCCCTCTTTCCACTAGTGTTATTATTTAATTCAGAGCTTGTGGTGGAAATCGGGGGCATTTGGGTTGCTGCAATGTTTGGATTGCTTTTGAACGCTCTTATATATACGAGTGTGTGTGCGTGCACGCTTCATTATAGAAATTGTAGCATCTCTTTAGTTATTGAATAAACATTTGTGCACCCATGTATCTTCGGGGATCCATCTTATCTCTCCCGCAAGTATCTGAAAAAAGAGAACCAATGTTTAAAGATTAAAACCGAGCATGTAATAGAATGTTGATCATATGTCTATGTAGTAGCAACTCATATTTTCATCGTATTTTATTAGATTTATCAATATTTTTATTCAATAATAATGTACGATAGTTTTTTGTTAGACGATCACAACGCATTTGACAAAATTAATAGCTGTCAAAATTAAATAAATTATGAAGAATTATTATCAATTAAAAAACACGTAATTTTGTGTTATCTAATGGATAAAAGCAAAACGGACATTGCGTGTGTTGAACGATCCAAAATGCCATATATATGCATATAAATTTAAAAATACAAAAATTTCTTTCTCCCTATGCGTCATTAGACTGACTAAAGTAATAAGTAAAAGGAAGTGAGTTATTCATGTAAGAGCAACTCTAAAAGTCCGCTGCTTTAATATTAAGAAAAACAAAAATAAGTGTTCCCAACGAAGACAAGCAATTACACGTAATATTATGTATAATATTCATGGACAAATTTAGGATTTTAAATTGTTCCCAAACGCATAATTCATAGACATCCAACAATAATACTATATTCTAAACGCTTATTTAATAGGCATCTGAGGCCCAGACGTCTAATAAATAAGCGCTTGACCATTAGAATTCTATTTAATTACCGGTTATATTCAAGTGCCTATTAAATAATCGGCTTACTGTTGACCAAAACACCGAATATTTCTATTTAAGGATTGAATATTAAGCTCTTTAGCCATAGTAATTTCTCTTAACATTTGAAAATTATGAGAATTTTGTGCAAATAGGAGTTAAGAAGGGCTAAAATTGAAAAATGACAACCTTATAACTAGAGCTTCTTCTCAACATTTTTGCATCATCTTCTAACATAGCAATATGTAGAGATATACATTCCCCTACATATGAAAACTTAGTATTTTGTTGGTAGAAACCTTGTTTCTTTTCTAATATAAAAAATGTTAATTTTGTTCCCACTATATAGAAATGTTGTTCCTTTGTACACAAATTAAAGAGCAAAAGCACTTGAACTTCATTCACCCATGCTTCTCATTATACTTAGAATTTGATGATAAAAATAAAGAGAAGTTAGAGGTTAATTATAGCATCGCTTCTGTCGTGGCTCTTCGCTTGGGTGATGGTCGCCGAAGGAAGCCTAAAACAGTGGACAAAGACGCTTTAGGCAAGCCGTTGACCATCTCGAATGGGACATGGAGAGGCTAAGGAAGTGCAACTTGGAGAGAAGATCAAAGTGGTGAAGACGTAGGCATGCATAGTGACCAGTTCTCGAGGTTGTCAAAGCAGTCAGTTTCAAGCGTTGACCGATGTCAACGTTCATAAGAGGTCGTAGTGTTAGTACAAGCATGATCATATTTTATGAGCCTAGTATTCTTGTGGCGGCGGCATGGTCGGCTACCTTTGGGGATGGCGGAGCAAGACGAAAACATTGCAGCGGGAGAGTTTTAGGTTTGTCGGGAAGTGACCGGATTGATCGGGAATAGTGCTAGTCTATTCGTCAGGTGATGCTGAGTTGATTAGTGCTAGAGTCATTGCTGGAAACAGCGAGGAATGGCGGAGTGAAGGGGAAGAAGTAACCATCGAGTTTGGCTCCAGGCAGTGGGCAGGAAGAGAATGAAATAATTTCTAAAGGTCATCGGAATTTTATAGATTGTAGTGGCCAATATTAAATATACCTAAAATTTATGAATTTTTTAATAAGCCTTAAAAATTTATACATTTTTTTTTGAAAACCCAAGAGAACCCGGCGGGCCGGTAAACTCCTAAGGAGGGTATAGTAAAGCCGTCCGCTAATCCAAACCCCCATACCCCCGGGTAAATTTATATAGGATAGGGAAGCGCATGATACGAAAACTTCTTCAAACAAGATTCATTTAAGACAGGTTTCACGTCGTGAGGATCATTACGAAGTTTAGATCATTTTGATATAACTTTTGTAGACAATAAAAGAAGTATTAAATTATTTGATAAAATAATAATTTGTGTGTGTGTATACACACATATTTATATACATACACACACACACATATATATGATCCCCTAATTAATATATTAATGAATTTTCAACAATATAATTAATGACCCATTAATATTACCACGATGATAAATATCCCTAAATCCTTTAGATTATAAGTTAGCGATATTTATGGCGGTGAATGATTTATTAAATTATGTATTAACTATATTTAATTAAAATTTACATTAATTAAAATAATTTTACATTTAAATCAGAAAAACACAAATAACAATCAACGCGGTTTCCATGGTCTAATAGGCTGAACCATGAGAACCTTTAACCTTACACCAAAGCGGTTCAACGCGTGGTCCAGTCTTCGAAACTATGTTGAATATAATTGCAGGAGACGTAAATTTTGAATGTAGAATTTCCTCAAACGCCATTCTTAAGTTTTAAAATCAACTTTCACCCCTTTCTAAAATCATGTTTTATGAAAAACCACATGATTAGTTTCAACAAAAAGTTATGGTCCTTCATAATTTATTTTATAAAGATTTACAAAACTGCAAATATTTGTTGTTTTAGCCGTAAAATATTTGCAGTATAAATTGAATATTTTCGCTAAAATTATGTATAATGCTATTTCGTAAAACTTTTTTAGAAAGAGATTTTTGTGTATTAAGTTTTAAAATAAGAAATGGATCCTAAATTTCACTTTCGAATATCCTAATGGTTGAACCCAATGGAATCACGGTATTAAAATTTAACCAACTAAAATTATATTTTTCAACGTTTGACAGTAAATATCAAAAAAATAAATTATTTTGTAACGTGTCTTTTAGTGCAAACGCTCCATGCTCTTTATTTTTTAATACAATAGAAACTTTATTCAGTTAATGGTTCATAAATGTATGTTGTTAATTTTACATATCATCCTCAACGAACAAGAAGATAATCTGATGTTTCAACGTTGCAGTCAAGGTTAAGGAATTTTTATGTTAAATTGTTTTATGGGGAAGTTTTGAACAAAGGACAAGTGAAGTATATGTGTAAGCCGTACGGTGTAAAGAGGCTACACAATACCATATTACATTGAAAGATGCATTAAACAAACAAATGAATGATTATTGTGATATGATATTAACTAATACAAAGTGCACAAAAGAAACTAATAAATTTTCACAGCAAAAAAAAAACGAAAGTGAACAAAATGGGTGGTATAGCAAGGGTAGTGTTAGCGCCAAAATTGGTCACTAACCCCAAAATCCAGATGAAAGCACCAAATACCAATCACAGCTCAGAGATAGAATGTATGTAGAGAGTAATAATGTGAAGAACAATCAAAACTGAAATGAAAGCAGTAAAGAACAATAGATTTTATAGTGGTTCGGCTAACTCCGGCCTACGTCCACTCCAGAAGTTTGCTTTTTATTGCTGTAATAATCGATTGCAGTTACAAAATGGCAGAGTTGCCTTTGCCTTAGAAAAGAGGAAGTAAGAGAGCAGAAAGAAGATCCCCTTTTTACTGTGCCCCTGCCTCTCTATTTATAGGCAAAGATGGGTTGGACTTCCCTGGTGGGCCTTGTAGCCGAGTACCTTAGCCCAAATGGAGTGGTCTCCATATGCCGAACCATAGATGCCGAACGCTGAATGCCGAACAAGGCGTGAATGCCGAACGATCTCCTCATGCCGAACGTTGGGAGGTGCGAGGTACAGAGGTATCGAGGTGCGAGGTACCGAGGTATGGAAGTGCGAGGTGCGAGGTACCGAGGTATGGAAGTGCGAGGTACCAAGATATGGAGGTGCGAGGTATGTAGGTGCGAGATATGGAGGTGCGGAGTATGGAGGTGCGAGATATGGAGGTGCGGAGTATGGAGGTGCGAGATATGGAGGTGCGAAGTATGGAGGTGCGGAGTATGGAGGTGCGAGATATGGAGGTGCGAGATATGGAGGTGCGAGGTGCAATGTCGAGCGAGGTGAGGTATGCCGAACGACCCATCCAATGCCGAATTCTCCTTGATGCCGAACGATCCATCCAATGCCGAACGTCTCCAGATGCCGAACGTTGGTTAATGCCGAGCGCTCCATCCAATGCCTAACGACGAACTCTCTATGCCGAACGCTCGTCCAGTGTCGAACATTCCTCTATGCCGAACGATCCTTCTAATGCCGAGCACTCGCTCAGTGCCGAACGATCCCTCTAAATGCCGAGCACTCGTTCAATGCCAAACGATCCCTCTAAATGCCGAGCGCTCCTGGATGCCGAACGCTCTGTGCATGCCGAGTACTCTTGAATGCCATTCGAACGTGAATAGTAAATGCCAGACGAACATGTAGTTGATTAAGTTAAACCCGTCTGTCCGCGGCCTTGCCAAAAGGCGGGTTAACACTTGCCCCCCAAAACATGCCTTGCTTTGAGAGGTGTGTTTTGAATAGCCTCAAGTCCAATATCCAAAGTCCATGTTTCATCCATATCCAATAACCAATAGGGGACTTTAGGACCTCTTCGGGTCGATATCCAAATCCATAACCTCTCCGGGCTCTTGCCAAGCGCAAGCCACACCTGATGACCGTGGTCGAGTGTCCCTGGACGTTAAGATAACCTCTCCGGGTTCTTGCCAAGCGCAATTCACACCTGACGACCGTGGCCCAGTGTCCCTGGGCGTTGAGCTAACCTCTCCGGGTTCTTGCCAAGCGCAATCCACACTTGACGACCGTGGTCCAGTGTCCCTGGACGCAAGTGATGCTGTGGCTTAAGTCCTAAGCCGAATCCTGGTCGCTCCGGACCCTTGCCGAGCATAGTCCATACTCGACGACCTTTAAGCCAAAATCCAGAGAAAATCCAATCAAAATCCAATCCGAAAAACAAACATTCAAACCAGAATTCAAACCGGAAAAACGAGAAAAACAGGGAGTTCAAACCAAACTCCAAAACCAAACCAGAAAAAGCAAATGTCCAAGTCAAAGGAAAAACAGATTTCACAAACCCGGGCGTTTCGGTAAGCCATCATCTCAGAGCATGCCTGAGGGTTATCTCCGACCCCGTACATGAGTAAGTGATTTAACCGTTTGCCCGGAGTTTGTTACTTATTCCAAACCATCAAGATTAGTTGATGACCAATCGGTCACCATTCCTGGGCCTCGCGCCCTCGTCGTTCAAGGTAGGCGGAGGCTGTTCATGTTCCACCGCCGCATTCCGAGTTCCGACATACTGTCGCAACTGACCATTCCTTATATGCTCCTCGATTATATCCTTTAGATGTCGGCAGCTGTTAGTATCATGCCCGTCCAGGTCATGAAAGAGACAGTGCCTTCCTGATGCCCTTTCACGTTCTGTGGGTTCCCTCCTTGATGGCCTTCGATAGGGAAGACGATCTCGAGTATCTAAGAAAATCCGCTCCAACGTTGCGTTCAATCCTTTGTAAGTGGAGAACTTTGGTTCTCCCCAGCGCTTCCTTTTCCCTTTATCCTTGTCCCCACCTGAGCTTTCGCCGAGTAATCTTCCATCCTTAGTCATGTTTACTTCCTGTGACCTCATGTCCAAACATGCATCCTCTTGTCGAAGAAATCTTTCAGCTTCATGAAAGAATTCCCCAATATCCAACGGTGGATCCTGTACCAACGATACTTTGAACTCCGAATTATCTCTAACTCCTGATACCGCAGCCATCAGAACCATTGATGGATCTGGCCGATCCACCGAAGCAACTGCTGCATTAAATCGAGTTAAGAATGTCCTGAGCGATTCATCTGCCCCCTGTTTGACTGATGTTAGTGTCATCACGTTCTTTGGCCTTTTTATGTGAACTCGAAATTGACTTAAGAACTTGTCCACCAGTTCTGTCCATGTTCCAATGGATCCATCCTCCAGCTGTCTGAACCACATAGCAGCAATTTCAGTCAAGTACAGGGGGAAACATCGGGCCATAACCTCCTCCGTTGCCCCCAGCACTTCCATATGCCTAGTGTACCTCATCAAGTATATCTGATGGAAATTCTATTAAACAACATAAAATTTGATGTAAATAACATTGTCCGTCCGTGTTCGTTCGGGTCCGTGTCCGAAAAATGTATGTACGAGTCCGTCCGATTTCATTTAGGACATGAGCTAGGACAACAAAATTTGTACGAACATAAATCTCGTCCGGTCCATGTCCGGTCCGATTTTATTTAGGACATAAACTGAACACACCTCCGTCCGGTCCGGTCCGACCGATTTACACCCCTAATAAAGGGTGCATGGGGGCTCATGGACTTCCATCCATTTGGAAAAAATTACTTCACAAAAACCTAAAAATATAACGGGTAAGGAGGTGCAAATTATTTTGGATTTATAAAAGAGCACGACTATCATCATGCGCTCATGGTCTTACTCATGCACAGTTGCTCATTTCATTGATCAGACATGTGGGTTCCATATTTATTTTATTTTAAAAAAACTGGAAAATAGAAATTTAATCAATACAGCAGCGAGTACTTTCCACCGGCGACTTTGGTAAGAATTTACCTTTATATATATATATATATATATCTTCTTTCCAAAATATCATTTAACTAAATTTTCTTGAGTGATATTTACTTTAAATTTATTTCATCTTAAATATTATTTATAACACTTCCATAAATATTTATAAAACTTTCAAATTACATAACTCAAAGGACTATGTCTGACTGTCTCATCCTATGTTGAGGAATCGCTATCGAGAACGTTGGCCAAACGCCTCGACCAGAATTCTTAAAGCACTCGACGGGCACTTTAACACAAAATATACTTCCAAATATCACAAACCTGTCTAATCCAAGATTATACATACATACATATACATATATATATATATACATATACATATATATATATACATACATATATATATATATATATATATATTACACACACAGCACCCACCTGCCAATAAATATAGTAATGCGTACAATTGCAATACACTTAAATAAATATGCACACCCATGCACCATTATATTACACTGATTGATCCATCTAACAGCCCACACATTAAACTACAGCCCACTTACCTACAAATAAAACTCAGTTTACCAAAAGAATATATACAAGGCAAACTAAAACATCAAATATACCAGGAAACATTACACGCTCTAAAACGTACACAACTCCTATATTTATATACTAATGCACACCCAAGATATGCAGACATACTCACACACCCAAACATGATGATACACACGCACAATACACACATATGTACATACTCTCAAATGCATTCATAGCCTTGGCACACTACACACACATGAATACGTATAAATTAACTCACACACTCACTCAGATGTAAAATCATACACAAAGGCAGACATGGGAACACACCCCAAATACCACACAAACACACATACAGACATGAAAATAGAGCAATTCAAAGTTAATCACTAGAAACATTTACAACAACAGAAAATGAAACAAAGAAAAGCATGCACACATGATTCATAAGCATAAGGCAAATCAATCATATATATATGTATGTATGTATGTATGTAACATCTTGGATTAGACATAGGTTTGTGAGAAAAACTCACTTGAAACAAGCGTACTTCTTCTCCTCTCTACTTTTACACTCACGCTCATCGCAACCCCAGAACCGCATCCAACCCAATTTTTGCTAAGGATGCTAAATAGTGTATAATAGCTCACATTTTGATTTTGTAATTTATGCTAATTTATCCGATTTGTTTTCCACTTCAATGGCAAGGAATACATTGAAGTTTTAGCTTCAGGAAGAAAGAAATTTGTGATAAACCAATATGTGTGTCCCTTTTTTTATTGACGGGGAGAATTCTAGAAATAAATACTTGGATTTGGGCTTGGGGTAAGGTTATTGGGCTACGGAAATACAAAATAAAACATATACATTTTTGGTTATCCATTATTTCTAAAACTAAATTATATTCAACTTAAAATAAATACAAGCTTCATTTAATAATCATTTCCTTTCCAAACCTATATTTGATTTCAATTACATCACTACTATAAAATATTACTTTCACAATTTAAAATCCTTTTATAAAATAGTTACCAATCCAATTTATCAAATAAACCGTCAAATTCTAGTTTAATTGAATAAATTCCTATTATTGACGTTAGTTAATCATTTCTTAAAAATCGGGTTGTTACACCTCTTCTATCCCTATTTTCTATATGGAAGTTAACGTTCTACTGCTTAGTTCATACCATTAAGCACCCTTCTTAGTTCAGCTTCAACCACACTAGTCTTAACTACCATATCACATTCGGCTGGTAGAATAGAGCTATACTTATCCCGAAAAATGTAGCCACATCCTGCATTATTATTTTAAACCCCTCCATCAATGTTTAGTTTAATAATACTATGCTTGGGTAGAGTCCAGCGCAGTAGTATTTGATCTTTATCAGCGACATGCTTGGAGGAGGTGAACTCGAAATGTAACGACCGAGGATCTTCGACCCTCGAAAAGCGACAGTAATACAACCTCGGTATTCACGTGCCGCAAATCCAAGTGCCGGAAAGCCCGATTGTTAGGGGAAAATGAAGATAAAGATAGAATAGTGGAAAATTTTGAATGGAATAACATATATTATTTCAACAATAATCTTTACAGCGGAAAATTTTGAATACAACATAGAGTCTAACATAGATTCAGCCTGGACAGTTATAAATCTTCTGTCCTTACAAATGCTAAAAAATAAAAAAAATGAAATAGATGCAGCGGATAATAGAATACGTCTATACGTAGATGAAGATCTCCAACTCTCCTTTGGAAACCCCAAGCGTCTTCAACTAAGCCTGAAACTATTCGGATCTGACCCAAGTATTAAAAATACTCGGATTAGGCTTGATAAACCAGCGTGAGGTACTCAATCTATAAATTGATGTCAGTTAAAAACCTTTGAAAAGAAGGGTGTATCATAAGACCATGCCCATACATAAATACGGACTAGTTTTTACCTTATGATAACCAAACACTTTTATACCAAAAAAATTTAATATTATCTTTAATATCATTCCTTTGAAAACACTTTTCAAATAATATATCAAGATAGCCGAAATTGTTACATTGATTAAATTTGACGGTTTGCTAGCTACTTTTTAAAAGTAGGTTCTACAATCAAAACCATAAAGGCAACGTACTGGAATTGGATTTTCGACATGATAGGGAACTAGTGACCTTTTTTTTCCGACCCACGCATAACCCATAGTTCTCGCATGGCATTACACGATCTCCGTCAGCTTCCGAACTACGTTGTTACACTACTATGGTACAGGGTATTAGTCGGTGGCTTTACACGATCTCCGTCAGCCTCCAATATAGGTCCATGAGGCCTAAATTCACTCTGGTCACCTTCTTACTTCTTAGCCCGAATTGTGTTCGTCAGATCACATAGTATCCCATATCATTCCTGGGATGTGAGGCTCGTGGGGCTACGCTCCACAAACCACGCTTTTCCTTTAGCAAAGCCACACTTTGATCATCATAGGTTCCACTCTGAATGCCACATTGTCATTCCTTCGATCACTATTGACTTTCACGAACATACAACTTTTGAGCTCGTACGTCTTAGAGAAGGGTGCTAAGTTAAGAGAAGTTGCCTTCTCCGCCACCAAACAGATGTATGTTTGTAAAAGTCAACGTTGTGATCTCAGAAATGCAATGTCAGACATTCGTCCATACAAGTTCATTCTAGGACTGAACGAAATCGAAGGCAGTCTTCCTACCACATTCTATCGGGAGTTATCCCTAGGATTAGTAGCGATTAGTCCTTGTAATCGAAGATTTTCATAACATAGCACTACTGCCACCATAAATATATGATATGGTTAATTTCACCCTGAAGGACCAGTGGCAAGCAACCCTTCATCATGAAGATCCATGTCTTCAAAAATCATCATCATCATCACGTCTTCACTTCTGAACGTATACATAGGTTCGAAGTGGTTTTTGGATAGGTAATCCGACCCCGGTTCCTCCAAACGAATCATCGATTAAAAAGATGTTAAGTTCATATGTGATTATCAATCAACATTCAATTTAATTCATCTTTTTTTTTATTCATTAAATATCTCAGAGAGACATATTATTCTAAATTATTCCATTTATCTTCTTAAAAGTATATGCAATCATTAAGCCTCATTTATCAAATCCTTTTGGTTAATTTAAACCTTTTTTATCTTGGAATAATTCTAAATCGTTTCATATTTTACTTAGGAAATATTTCCAAATCATTTCATTTAAATCTTAACAAAGATTTCTTAATTCAAAACTAAAAAATTTGATTGAGTAAAAACCATGTTATCTAGGATGTTAATCCAAAACCAGTAAATATTAAGTGAGCAGAATCTATAGAAATCATCTAATGCTACCCAATATCAGTTCCCATATTCAATAAGTACCATGGGAGAAATAACATCGAAATAACCTTTTAAAATCTACGAATAGTACGAGTTCCCTCTTCGGGATTTAACACCAAGTATAAGAAGATCATATCTATACAATCACAGTTGTATTTAATTAGGAAAATTTAAATCTTTTTATACTTAACTCGTTTCCGACATTTCGACCTTATCTATCCCTCGCTCGGGGAAGAGGCTAGGTGAGCCAGGGCACTGGTTGCTTCTGCACATCTCCTTAGTTTAAGCACCTCACATCCGGATCTCACGAATAGAAAAATCTAGTCTACTCGTCGACTTTTAGAGCCAAGATTAAACCACTTTATTTGTAATAGCTTTTCCTTAAATCATTTATTTAAACTCTAGTAAATAAGCTTGTAAAAACCTAAAATCAATATTAAAACACTTATTATCCATTTGAAAACATTTATAAAAGATTTGGAAAAGAATTGTTAAGTTTAGAGCTATATTTTAAAAGTTATTAAAAACTGCTGTAAAAAGTGCCTTTTAAGCTATATTGATCAAAACGACCTTTTGACATTTGAAAATTCATTTATATAACTCAAATCACTTTTAAAACATTTTGAAAAATTTATAATATTTATTCCATATTTTTAACCATTTTGAAAATATTTATTTAAAACATTTGTGACTTTGGCCACCGAACTGCCAAAGCGCGATTTTCTTGAAAACTTGATGTGCTCATATTTCAAAATTTACTAAACGAAATCTTCATCATTTTCTTTTGTATGAAAACAATGAATAAAAGAAAACAAGAAGCCTGGAAGAGCCACACGTGTTTGAATTCCACGGTGCGAAATCGCGAACTACCATTACGCGACACGCCTTTTTTTTACTCCAAATTTATTATTTTTCAGAACTTCTCCAAATTGAATTTTAATGTTTATAAAACATTTATAAACCAATTCTAAACATTTAAACCAATAATTTCCATATTAAATCACTTATTCACTTTTAAACCATTTCAATATATTATATTATTTTAATATTCATTTTCAAACTTTTTTATATTTTAAAACCATTGAGAGGCTAAATAACTTCATATACACATCCATATGGATTTATTTTTCATTAATTAATCATAGTTAATTTCTTAACCATTTTGATTATGATTTCTCATAATTTATCACAACCAAGTTGTCAACCATATCAACATCCATAAAATTAACCATATAATCAACAAAGTTATCAAACATTCATACAAATCATTAAGAGATTAAATGGTCATATTATCATACTTAATAATAGTTCTAGAGATTATTTAATATCTAAAGAACGTTGAGTACTCACTTATGGCTCCACTCTACCAAACTTTTCTGTAGCTTCCTGAATAGATTCCGGTACAACTCCTGTAGCACTTGCTCCTCTTTTCCTTTCTCTGGAGCTCTTCGATCTCCTTCCTTCCTTCTTATAGGGCTCGACCTAGGCCTTGGGTAGGCACGACCATGATTTTGGGTGGTGGTGTGCTCGGGCGAAGGGGAAGTAGGTGGTGGCATGAGTTGTAGAAGAGATAGGGAGGTGTTCACACTTGGTTTAGAGGTCGAATGCTAACATATATATATATATATATATATATATATATGTATGTATGTATGTATGTATAAATATTTTTATTTTCTTTACTAGTAATATTTCTTCATGAATTCTTTAAGGAAGAAGCCATTAAAATGGAGAGGAGAAGCTTAGGAAAAATGAAGAAGAAGGTGAATGAAATGGAAGAGCATGCATGGGTATTAATAGGGAAAAATGGTAGGAAATATCTAAAAGTGAATGGACAAAACTACCCTTAGCTCACACCCTCCTTAATTATCATGTTCCCCACGTTATGCCCCCTCCTCATCTGCCTCCATCACGTCATTCTCTTCCAAGCCATCCATTCATGTCTTTAGTTGACTTAAGGTTGCTTAAAGATGAAGAAAGGTGAAAATATCATGATATTTCCAAGGTTTATGTATTTATACATGTATGAATGTCATATGTGTATAAATATGTGTTCATGTATATGTTAGTGGATGTACTTGTATATTATATATGTGCACATGACATATAAACAAGGTTGCAACTACTTTCGAAAAACTTCCGTTCGTTAAACCGTTGAAAATCGGGAAACCGATTGCCAGTCATATTTTCACTTCTAATTTAAATTATATATATATATATATATGTAAGCAAAATTTGAAAATAAATTTATAACCATTATTAATTAATTAAAATGATCTCATTCAAATTATAAAATCATATAAATCAATATTGACAGTTATTTACAAAATTGCTATTATACCGATAAAGCGATATCAATTTTCTCATATTTTCAAACTGATTATATATCTTTATAAAACTATTATAAATTATTTATTATCACTTTATAACTATTTAAAATGAATTAAAATCATTTAAAAACAATTATTTTAATAATTATATTAATTATTTAATCATTAAATCTCAATTTTAAATCATAAATCAATTATTAAATATAAGGGCATCATTGAGGATGCCATACATATTTTTAATTTTCAAAAATAAAATAAATAATTTTATTTCATATTCTTGTTTAGTAATAAAAATAAGCGTATGTATCCAGCTCCGTGCATGATGTTTTACGATTACAGAGCTATTTATCGATAAAATGGTTTTCGGTCATTTTATCGGTATTTTTCTAAAGCAAATATTTTTGTACATACTTATTACTCTTATTATTTATTGTTCAAAACATCATAATCTATGTTTTTAAAAGCTTATATTTGAATATATTAAAAATAAATTTAATTTATCAAATCGATAAATTAGCGGGTCGTTACAGACTTCCCCCCTTAAAAGAATTTCGTTCCTGAAATTTCACCAAAAAAAAAGTCAAAGGTATTTGCCCAAAATATTTATTTTTAAACTTTCATTCATATGATGTATACAAATCAGCCTATTTGATATGCTATTCGGATCCACAATTTTACTTCTGAACTAGTATTGATCCCCCAATTCTCTAATGCGGACTCTGATCTGGCTTTCCAATTAGAACTTTTAGTTTTCCTTGCATAACTCTAAACTATGATAGAAAACGTAAGTATCCAAACACAAATCCTAATCAATGTTCACCCTCAAGAATCGAGTGATAAATCCTCTTTCAGACTGGTGTAAACACCTCAAAGTTCCATACTTGAATCTTAGATCAAAATCATGTGACGAAATGATCTATTTACAACTTATTTAACTTTTTCTAATCTTGATGAAAACATCTCATAAACTTTTGTTTTTCATTTAAATACCTTCACAAACCCTTTCTTCAAAATATTTATTTCCAAAAATATTTCTATCTCTTTTTCAAAAAAAACGATTATTCTTTATTTGGAATAATACCATTATAATTCTTATTTCAAAATTCCTTTGAAATTTCTTTGTTAATAAATTTAATCGCAAACTTATTTTATATTGCATAACTTTCTCTTTTATACTTTTTCAAAACATTAGGATATGAAATCTTAAATCTATCTTTCTCAAACATCATTTTATTTTTGCTAATTACACATTATTTTATAAAATATACTTTTATAAAATATATTCTTAAATTACTTCTTAATTTAAACATTTTTTTATAAAGACGCTTCCTTATATTATATATTGTTTTTATTTCAAAATATCTTATTAAATTTGATCGGATATAAGATAGAAAATGTGCTTCGAGAGGATAATCCAAAGAGAAGTTTATTAATTAACATCATATTTATACATCCACCCCTGGTTGTATTACAAACTTTTAGGGATAACTTCTTAGGGAATACAGCCTATCACACACCATCATCATACATATATAGATACTTGAACTGCTATATACATACTATTCTTGGATCCTTTTTGAGGTAGACAGTACTTTATCTTTGAGGCCTTAAGTTAGCCACCTTCATTTTTGGACAGTCTTTCATTAAGTGTTTCCCTTGGTAGCACCAAATGCATGTCTGAAATGACCCTCAATATTTTACCTTAATTTTTCAAGGATTTTTTTTGAATATATATATACACATTTAAACTTAATTTAAATTCTCAGAGTCATTTTTCTTTTCAATCAATTATCCAGGATCCAAATTTCTACTAATATAAATATATCAGTGTATTCATAAAGATATGCACATACATATGAGGATGCATGTGTCCCTCTTGTTTAAATCAGAGTTATGGTAAACAAGAGCATATTCTGTTTGATTTGAATTTGAATCAATCTACACATAGTTAATTTCCATATTCTTTTTTATATTTGTAATATATGAGCAGATCCTGCTCATATTTATTCTTAATGATTTTGATCATTCTAACTATGATTTACTAGTAATTTATCTTGGCAAGACAATCTCAGAATACATGGCCTTTTCATAGTATAGTTCAAATGCTTGATATTTGATTAAGGCCAGAAAATGATATCTATATTTATCATTTTCAACTTATGGTTTTCTTGAAACTCATCTGTTCTTTGACTCAATCAATAAGACACGCTATGTGTTAATATACATATATATATCCCTAAGTCACTTCTACTCAGTAATCTTAAAGTTATCTTAACCAGAAGATCAATACAATATTGATTTCCTAGACTTGAAAGTCTAGAATTCGGTGTCTTAGGCAAAGTGTTTTCTGTGTTTTATTTGTGCAAACCAGACATCAATGTGTTAATCACTTGCATACCAGTTTCTAAGTTTTCTATGACTAGGGTACTGGACTTGAAAGTGTTTTAAAAAGTGGTGCAATCCCTGGATTATGGTGAACCAGGGCTTGAATGCAGAGTGCTCCCTGGTTTGATAATACTAACTAGTCAAAATGCATATTTGTCTATGGTATTTGAAAGAGAGTTTTGGTGAAACACTTGCTAAAAGAACAAAGGGTTATGAAATGCATTTTACTATCAAAATACAGACCAACATGATCAACCAAGACTCCATTCTTTTGAAGCTAGTTAACCCTTATGACTGTGTCAACCAGACACTCTAACCATGTCAATTGAAATGCCATTCATTTGCAAAGTACTTGAAACCTTTTTAAGATATATACACTTCTCAAAACAACTCACAAATTGACTTGAACTCTTTTACAAAATATTTCAATGAAAAGCAACTGAATACTTAAAAGAATACTCCAAGTTAAAATCAGATTTTACCCAAAACTTAATGCTTTTGAATGACTCAAGATTGACTAATACATAATATAGGTTATGTAAGACAATTGCTCAAATATATATTTCTTTTTCAGATTTTCATAGATAATACTTTAAGCTTATTTTCTTGTTCACAACTCAGATAATCCTGCAGTTCTCAAACCTTAATACATAACAAAATTCAACAGAAACAACTAGTTTAATCAAACATAACAAGTTCATTACATAACAGGAAATTTAAAAACACAAATTTTCATGAATACATGCAGATAAATCATCATATGCTCTTATTAAAAACTAGCTAGCATGCTCATTCATTCTTTCTCATTAGCCATAACTTTCCTTCCTACTTAGGTCTTGCATTCCCTGAAAGAGCATTAGTGGCTGCCTTATTTTAAAATGAGACACCCTCATATGCCATGAGCAAACAAGGGTCAGATCTATGATCTGGTGTGAGCGACAACAATATATCCATAACATTAAGCAAATAGGTGATACATGAGTACTGGCTTGTTGCTTATGTAATTTCTTTAATCGACTATTTTACCATGTTTTAGATAATTTTGTGCATGTATGATAACATCAACAATCAACCATGTACACATACATAATTATGCAAACATGCACATTAATCAGTAGCATATAGATGCACTGGAACAACCATGGTTCCATTCCAACCAATCTAGGAAATACTCAAGTTCCTATTTCATCATTTATGGGTGGTATTTATCAATTTAAATCCTAGCCTCATCTGCTATCAAGGAATCACAGGGACACATTGCAATGAACTAATTCACATCATTGCACAAAGATCTCAGGGCTTGAACAAACCATGTGCCAACTTGCATACTTCAAATATGACAAGCATTACAGCAGCCTTCTTGGCTCACCATCCCTAGTTTATTTACTAATTGTATTCATGTTTAATCCTATCATCAGATAGCTAGGTGAACAACTCACTGTGTACATGAAACATCCCATACATCTTGCAAACATATTTTTCAAAAGCAAGCAGATAATCATTTTCAAGGACATTGCCATCAGATTTCTTGACTCTAAATCAAATATAAGATTATTTACAACTGAGAATAGAGACATGGCATGTTAGGTTATTATGATTTGCAAGTAACTATGGTTGAACCAGATTCAAGATCTAGCTTAATCATAATTTTTGACTTGTGGGTTTGCTATTTGATTAGGGGCTCAGCACAAAAAGATCTCTATTGCACCCCTAATTCCTTTTTCTTAAGCCTCAGCACTTATACAAAGTATAATGCAGCTCGTATTATTTTCTCTATTGAAATTTTCATGCCATAGTTCTATATCAGTTGTAAGTACTCTTCCCATAATTTCAAGGTTTTGTTCCTTAGCTTTTCTAAGTATGATAAAACAGTGGGATGCACATCCATAATAAACATCATATCAGATCAAAACCATCCAAAGAACATCCATAAGATATCTAATAAGACTATGTTTAGCAAAACCATAAATATGCAAATAACAACATAAAAGTTTGGCTGCCTCATATCAGGACTTAATGCCATGGATTTAGTGAGATTACTCACCTAAGTACTTCCTTCTATTTGATCCAGAAAACCTTTGAATGCTTTTCCTTCCTTTTAAATATTTTCTTCCTTTCTTATTTTTAAGTATCTCGAGTAAATGATTTTCTGGCCATAACTTCTTATTTATATGAATGTTTTTCACTAGGGTTTTATCAAGATAAAATTCCATTTTTGTCCTGGCTAACATCAGGCATTTTGCATTTCGCATTTTCACATTTCCCATCCTTTGGCTACATTAGTTGGTTATGGTCAGTGCTTTCCTCTTTTTTCTTTTCAGAAAATGGCTATTTTTGAATACCTCTCCACTTACTCAAGTCATGTTAAAAGTGTGACTTAGCTATATTTTATACATTTATTCATTTCTTGAAATCCTCTTTTCTATTTTTTACCTACACATACATGCTTACTTGTATTGTGTCTCATGTCATTTTGATGTTATTTTTCTTGCTTAGCTTTAACATATTTCTACTCAAAGAAAAGTATACATGTATATAGATATATATTTATTTAATTTTCCTTGCTTCACAGAAAAATATATATACATATATTTCATATTTATAACTTGGTTAGGTCTGGGTTAAAAATCCAGTGCTTTAAGTAAGAATTTACTTTCTTACTCAAATAAAATATTTTCTGCTTTTCATTTCAAAATAATTCATATGACCCAGAAACAAAATATCTACACCTGGGTTAATAATTCACATTTCAGAATCATATTTGAAATGCTTTCTTTTCCTATTTTTTTTTTATTTTAAGGAATTTTGGATCCTTCCTTGTGCCATTTCCAGTGTGCATGTGCACACATATCCTTGCACATTATTCAATCCCAGAAATTCCTCCATAATTAAATCTAAATATTTCAAAACTAAATTATTTCATTAAAATAGTTTTCACAAAATTTTGGGGTATTACAATGTCCGTGGACATTCTTTGGCCATAAGTCCTAATCCCTTACAACATAGCAACCCTTTACCTTTCCTGACCAAATTTTGTGTTTCTTTTCCGTTTAGGGTATCCATATAGAAAATGTCTTTTCCTTTTACACTTGCAACAAAATATATCAACCCTAAAAGATTTTTCTTTCTTCTTTTTCTTTGATTTCCTCTTTCCCCTTTCCTTTTATTTCCTATCGTTACACAGAATTGCATAATTTCCTTCCTTACTGCATCTGTAACAGAAGATGCCGGCATAAGATCCTAATTTTGCTTTTTCTTCAGCTTCTTTTGCTGAACATGCTCTTCGTGCCTTCTTTTGAGTCATCCAAAAATCTTTCCCCGAAAAATAAGACATCCTGACCTTAGTGATATACCAAGATATCGTTAGAAGGTTTATACCATTTATTTCTTAACTTAAAACCTTTTATCCAAATTGTTAGTCCCTGAGAAGTTGGTTTTGATGACAACAACCTTAGAATAAGATTATAAAATATAAATACTAACATTATTGTTTAGATATATATGTATATGCAGGATATATATACAGGTACCAAAGAATGAAGACTGTACAGTAGAGATTCAAGAACTGATGAATTCAAGATCGAAGGTATCAAGATTCAAGGCTCATGAGTATCAAGATTATCAAGAGTTCAAGATTTCAAAATAAGTAATTTAGTTAGGAATTTTGTTAAAACTCCTAGAAAAGCACTGACATCTTAAAATCCATTTTATTCGTGGAATGGAATCCACTTCGAGCCCGTTAAAGGGATGGAACCCTAAGTAGGATGGAACCTACAAAAAATCTAGTGGAACATTGTTTTGTATCCACTAACTTTTATTCAAATGTTTTTACAAAATTATATATTGTTTTCAAAATGATTTCAAAATCTTCCATTTTAAATCAAAAACATCTATCATGGTTTTAAAATACTTTTAGCCTCAAAATAATCTTTATTTTCAATTTCAAATTATCCTTGGTTTTAAACTATCTTTTAACTATAATATATTTAACTTTTAATATTTATACTTAGATTTAAATATAAAATTATACTAAAATTTTATATATACCAAAATATTATTCTTTATACTTATTTATGTATTTTAACTATAGTTAAGTATATTTATAAAGTTTAAAATAGTTTTAATACAAGATAGAAGTTATTTTCAAAGAAAAACAAATTACCAAAAATAACTTAGGCATGTCGACAACCCCAAGGACCCCTTGTCGACAAGGTGATAGTTTATTTCAAAAGTTTGAATTTCAAAGGAAGTGTCTATTCGTCATATCCTTTCACGAATGGACATGGCTGTTGTTCTACTATAAATATGGGTTGTTTTAAACGAATTTATAATCATATTTTCTCTGATTTCACTCCTCTTCTTCTTCCACATTTCTTTATATATATTTTTACCATTACTCTGCCGAAATCACCATTGAATCTAACTAGATCATCTCTGGTTTGATTCTCTATCACTATCTCAACAAGATCACAGTGCTATTCAGAGTTATAGATTTCTTTGTATTCAATCGAGCGAGAAAAGGTGTGATTGTAGCCTGGAAAATCAATTGGGTGAACTTGTTGCCCGTAAAATCAAGTACCTCTACCCAGAGGATTGTGAATCTGGAGCGGTGTACCTCGTGGCCTTGAAATCGAGGGTGTAATTGTAAGAATTGATTTTGAAAGGAAATCCGTACTTGTGTTGTGGGACTGGATGTAGGGTAACTCCGAACCAGTATAAAATCCGGTCTGTTCTTTCCTTTATTGCTTTTACTTTATATCTGCATCTGTGTTTGATTCTATGATCATATCTGTGTCTGAATATTGCATACATTTGTGTTCAAATTAAGATAAACTCAAAAAGAATTAGTAATTCCTTAAAACACTATTCACCCCCCCTCTAGTGTTAATTTTAGCCTTAAGATTCGTAATCCGCATTTCTCATACAAATAACTTAGTTCAACTTGTTTGGATTTGAACTTTCCTTGGTCATATAATGATAAGGAGAATAATTTGCCAAGTGTTCGATACTGTTCGCCCAAGCCAACATATGATCGATACTTAGAAGTTTATTCCCACCATTGCCAAATAGATCAAGATCTTATTCTTGGAACTTTCCAAAGGGAAAACGTCTTATAAATTTTCCAAATCACACAAATATTTATACTTTTCTATATATAAAATATATTCCTCTTAAAATGCTGTGTCGATTTGCCTTGTTTAAGCATTTAGAAATCTCTATCGATAGTGGTGATCAAGCGCATCGACCAGAATTTATATACTACTCAATAGATAAATCAATACAAAATATTTTTATATCAAATAACAAATACATGCTCGTATGTATAATACTCTCAAAACTCATTCTAGGGTGTTACTAACCTTATCTCTAATAAGTCACTCATTCTAGGGTATTACTAATCCTATCTATAATGAGTTTTACCCCACTAAAGCCTAGGTGTTCGCTCAACCTAAGCTTTGATACCAAATGTAATGACGGAGGATTTTCGACCCATGAAAATAAACACTAATACAACCTCAGTATTCACGTGCCGCAAATACAAGTGCCGAAAAGCCCGATTGTTAGGGGAAAAAGAAAATAAAGATAGAAAAGAATCTCACATGAATGGAATAACATATATTATTTCAACAATAATTACAACGGAAAAATTTGAATACGATATCAAAGTCTAACCTAGATTCAACCGGGACAATTATAAATCATCTATCCTTGCAAATGCTGAAAAATATAAAAAATGCAATAGATGCAGTGGATAATAGAATACGTCCATACATAGACGAAGATCTTCAACTCTCCTTTGGAAACTACAAGCATCTTCAACTAAACCTAAAACTACTCGGATCTGACCCAAGTATTAAAAATACCCAGATCAGGCTTGATAAACCAGCGTAAGGTACTCGATTTATAAATTGTTGCTAGTTAAAAACCATTGAAAAGAAGGGTATCTTATAAGACCACGCCCACACATAAATATGGACGGTTTTTTACCTTATGAAAATCAAAAACTTTTATACCAAAATAATTTGATATTATCTTTAATGCCATTCCTTTGAAAACACTTTTCAAATAATATATCAAGGTAGCCGAAATTGTTACATTGATTAAATTTGATGCCTCACTAGCTACGTTTTAAAAGTAGGTTCTACAATCAAATCCATAAAGGTAACGTATTGGAATTGGATTTCCAACATAATAGGGAACTAGTGACCTTTTTTTCCGATCCACGCATCACCCGTAGTTTCCGCATGGCATTACACGATCTCCGTCAGCCTCCAAACTACGTTGTTACACTAATATGGTACGGGGTATTAGTCGGTGGCTTTACACGATCTCCGTCAGCCTCCAATACCTGTCCATAAGGCCCAGATTCACTCTGATCACTTTCTTACTTTTTAGCCCGAATTGTGTCCGTCAGACCACATAGTATCCCGTATCATTCCTGAGATGTAAGGCTCATGAGGCTACGCTCCACAAAGCCACGCTCACGCTTTGATCATCACAGGTTCCATTTTGAATGCCACATTGTCATTCCTTCGATCACTATTGACTTCCACGAACATACAACCTCTAAGCTCGTACGTCTCAGAGAAGGGTGTTAAGCTAAGAGAAGTTGCCTTCTCTGCCACCAAACAGATGTACGTTTGTAGAAGTCAACGTTGTGATCTCAAAAATTCAATGTCAGACATTCGTCTATACAAGTTCGTTCTGGGACTGAACGAAACCGAAGGCACTCCTCCAACCACATCATGTTGGGAGTTATCCCAAGGATTAGTAGTGTTTAGTCCTTATAATCTAAGATTTTCATAATATAGCACTACTGCCACCATAAATATATGATATGGTAAATTTCACCCCGAGGGACTAATGGCAAGCAGCCCTTCATCATGAAGATCCCCGTCTTCAAAAATCATTATCACGTCATCACTTCCGAAAGTATACATTGGTTAGAAGTGGTTTTCGGATAGGTAGTCCAACCCCGGTTCCTTCGAACCAATCATTGATTAAAAAGATGTTAAGTTCATATGTGATTATCAATCAACATTCAATTTAATTCATCTTTTTCTTCATTCATTAAATATCTCAAAGAGACATATTATTCTAAATTATTCCATTTATATTCTTGATAGTATATGCAATCATTAAGCCTCATTTATCAAATCCTTTTGGTTAGTTTAAACCTTTTTTTTGAATCTTGGAATTTCTGTAAATAATTTCATTTTTCACTCGGGAAAATATTTCCAAATCATTTCATTTAAATATTAACGAAGATTTCTTAATTCAAAATTTGAATTTTTGATTGAGTTAAAACCATGTTATCAAGGATGTTAATCCAAAACCATTAAATATTAAGTGAGCATAATTTATAGAAATCATCTAATTCTATCCAATATCAATTCTCGTATTCAACAAGTACCATGGGCGAAATAACGACGAAATAACCTTTTAAATTCCACGAATAGTACAAGTTCCCTCTTCGGGATTTAACACCAATATAAGAAGGTCATCTCTATACAATCAAAGTTGTATTTAATTTGGAAATTTTAAATCTTTTTATACTTAACTCGTTTCCAACATTTCGACCTTATTTATCCCTGTCCCAGGGAAGAGGCCAGGTAAGCCAAGGCACTGGTTAACATCTCCTTAGTTTAAGCCCTCACATCTGGATCTCACAAATAGAAAAATCCAGTCTACTCGTCGATTTTAGAGCCATGATTAAACCACTTTATTTGTAATAACTTTTCTTTAAATCATTTATTTAAAATCTAGTAAATAAGCTTTTAAAAACCTCAAATCATTACTAAAACACTTAATTGTCCATTTTAAAATATTTATAAAAGATTTGGAAAAGAATTGTTAAGTTTAAAACTATATTTTAAAAGCTATTAAAAACTGCTGCAAAAAGTGCCTTTTAAGCTATATTGATCAAATCGACTTTTTATCATTTGAAAACTCATTTTTATAACTCAAATAACTTTTAAAACAAAAGATATATAAGACTTATTCCATATTTTTAATAATTTTAAAAATATTTATTTAAAACATTTGCGACTTTGGCCACAAAATTGCCAAAGCGCGATTTTCTTGAAAACTTTATTTGCTCATATTTCAAAATTTACTGAAAGAAATCTTGATTATTTTCTTTTTTTTGAAAACTATGACTATAATAGTTTGGAAAATTTATTATCTCGAAGAATTCCGAGATATATTCCACTCTCCACACGTGTTTGAATTCCATGAAGCGAAATCGCGAGCTACCTTTACGCGACGGACGCCCTTATTTTTGACTCCAAATTTATTACTTGTCAAAACTTCTCCAAATTGAATTTTAATATTTATAAAACATTTATAAACCAATTTCAAACATTTAAACCAATAATTTCCATATTAAATTATTTATTCACTTTTAAACCATTTCAAAATATTATATTATTTTAATATTCATTTCCAAACTTTTTTATATTTAAAACCATTAAGAGGCTAAATAACTTCATATATACATTCATATGGATTTCTTTTTCATTAATTAATCATGGGTAATTTCTTAACCATTTTTATTATGATTTCTCATTATTTATCACAACCAAGTTGTCAAGCATATCAACATACCTAAAATCAACCATATAATCAATCAAGTTATCAAACATTCTTACAAATCATTAAGAGATTAGATGGTCATATTATCATACTTAAAAATAGTTCTAGAGATTATTTATTATTTAATAAACGTTGAGTACTCACTTATGGCTCCACTCCACCAAACTTTTCTGTAGCTTCCCGAATCGATTCCGGCAGCACTTCTCCTCTTTTCCTTACTCCGGAGCTCTTCGATCTCCTTCCTTTCTTCTTATAGGGCTCGGCCTAGACCTTAGGTAGGCACGGCTATGCTTTTGGGTGGTGGTGTGCTCAGGCAAAGGGGAAGTAGGTGGTGGCATGAGTTGTAGAGGAGATAGGAAGATGTTTGCACTTGGTTTAGAGGTCGAATGCTAACATACATATGTATAAATATTTTTATTTTCTTTAATACTAAATTTCCTCATGAATTCTTTAAGGAAGAAGCCATTAAAATGACGAGGATTAGCTTAGGAAAAATAAAGAAGAAGGTGAATGAAATGGAAGAGTATGCATGGATATTTATAGGGGAAAAATGGTAGGAAATATCTAAAGGTGAATGGACAAAACTATCCTTTGCCCACACCCTCCATAATTATCATGTTTCCCACGTTACCCCCATCCCTATGTACCTCCATAACATCATTCACTTCCAATCCATCCATTCATGTCTTTAGTTGACTTAAGGTTGCTTAAAGATGAAGAAAGGTGAAAATATCATGATATTTCTAAGGTATATGTATTTATATGTATGTCATACATATACATACATACATACATACATACATACATACATACATATATATATATATATATTTGTGTGTGTGTATGTTCATGTATATGTTAGTGGATGTATTTGTATGTTATATATGTGCACATGACATAAAAATAAGGTTGAAATGACTTTCGAACAACTTTCGTTCGTTAAACCGTTGAAAATCGGAAAACCGATTCCTGGTCATACTTTCACTTCTAATTTAAATTACATATATATGTAAACAAAATTTGAAAATAAATTTATAATCATTATTAATTAATTAAAATGTTCTTATTTGAATTATAAAATCGTATAAATCAATATTAACAATTGTTTACAAAAATTTCTATTATACCGATAAAGCGAAATCAATTTTCTCTTATTTTCAAACTGATTATATATCTTTATAAAACTATTATAAATTATTTATTATCGCTTTATAACTATTTAAAACGAATTGCAATCATTTAAAAACAATTATTTAAATAATTATAATAATTATTTAATCATTAAATCTCAATTTAAAATCATAAATCAATTATTAAATATAAGGGCATCACTGAGGATGTCATACATACTTTTAATTTCCAAATATAAATAAATAATTTTATTTATTATTCTTATTCAATTATAAAAATAAGCGTATGTATCTAGCTCCGTGCATGACGTTTTATGATTATAGAGCTGTTTATCAATAAAATGGTTTTTGGCCATTTTATCGGTATTTTTCTAAAGCAAATATTTTTGTAAATACTTATTACCATTATTATTTATTGTTCAAAACATCATAATATATGTTTTTAAAAGCTTATATTTGAATATTTTAAAAATAAATATAATCTATCAAACTGATAAATTAGCAGGTCGTTACACGAAGCATCTACATGACTAGAG
Source organism: Allium fistulosum (assembly GCA_030737815.1). Classification (NCBI taxonomy): domain Eukaryota; kingdom Viridiplantae; phylum Streptophyta; class Magnoliopsida; order Asparagales; family Amaryllidaceae; genus Allium; species Allium fistulosum. Next base: position 758,349,838 of record CM060902.1, read on the forward strand.
TAGTAGTACTTATAAACATGTGGCGGCATTGGATGAAGAATGCATGGCTGATACAGTGTGATATATGAGGAGATTGTATAGCAATGTGGTGGCAATGGTGGTTGCGGACAATAAACTTGTGGACGGTACCGCATATTAGTACTGTAATAAATGACTTCCATGATAGAGCTATGAGTACACATAAGTTGCAAATGTGAATTCATAATAAATTATAAGTTAATAAAAGTTATTTAAACTTAAATTAATCAATTAGAATAAATGAATATTCTCTTTTACCAAAAAATTATCATTTTTACGTCCTGTTGTTTGATTATAGATTCCATGTACTTAAAATTTTTGAACATTGCAAAGCAAAAAGTGAAGATCATTGTTGAAAAAAAACTCATCTACTTTAATAGAAAATTAGGAAAATTAATTAAGACTTTTCCCTTTTAGCTTTTGCAAAACTCAATTCCTTTTGCTTGTATTATTAGCTTCCTAAGAAAGGGACACTAATGACCATATAGTTATACCAGAACATGATTATTTAGCATACAAACCCAAATTGTTTCATTATCATGAAAATAACCATAAATAACCCCTCGAATCCGTTAAATTTGAGTGATTCAAATATTTTCCAAAGAAAAATGAATTTAGCTAATTGATCTTATCAATCAATTACGTTATATGTGGAAAGAAAAAGTTGTTATGCATGATTGCTTTCGGAGAAAGGAAACTTATTAATTAGCTAATTAATTAATTAGTCAAAAGATTTGTTATATAGAGATAGAAAAGTTTATATGTGGAGATTTAGTCGACAAAGGAAATTTATGGAAACATAAATTTTTTGTCATTTATGTGCATTGAAATCAAATCAAGGAATTTGAAAAGGTTGTCATATAATCTAGAAATTAATTTTTCTTAATCTCTAAGTAACTCCTTCGTTAAGTCTATTAAATGAAGATGTTCATCTTCATTGTGTGTGGGAGAGCATCCACCATTATTCTCTTCTTCAGCAAACCTTAATTTCTGCAGTTAAATCAAACTAGGGGTTTTGAGCGCAAAAAAGGCTTTGGAGAAATTAATCATTTAATTTGTAATTATGGGTTAGTCCCTCCACTTTGCTACCTATAATTTTATAATCTCTCTTTTTTGTATTCTCTTTCTTTAGTAAATTAAATAATAGTTGTTGGATCCATAGACGTATGCAATTTTGCCGAACCACGTTAAATGTTTGTATTCTTTACTCTTCTATTTTTCTTTGTTTAGTGGTTATTGTTCATTGAATTGGCGGTTGATAATTCATCGACAACTAGATCCTTTTGGTTTTTCTATGCGTAAGCCTAACAATTCCATAATGGTTTGGCATTAGTGCAAATTAATTAAAATTTTGCACATGAGAGTCTTCCTTAATTGTTAAAAGGTGATCTAATATTACTAGGAAAGACAAATGTTCATGTTATTATACGGAGCACATTTAGTCATATAATTATCCAATTATCACTAGTTTCATTGCAAATGATTATTTACAATAAAAAAGCGATTGGTAACTTTTTCAATAATAGTAACTTTTGCAACCGCAAAATGTTTTAGGTAGGAAAAGGCAAATGGTGAGGAAAGAGAAGAGGATGTTTCACTTCAAAGTATAGAATGGAAGAAACTTTTGCTTTGCTTTTATTTATTATTTTAAACAAAGAGAGGATAGGGTGACTACTTTATGAACAAAAAACATTATGAGTGAAATTACACGTATTTCGTTATGAATTAACAATAGTGATAGTAACTTGCAAAATATTGAATAGGAAGAATTCGAACCTTTTAGCCTACAGTGGAGATTGGCGGTCGAATAGTGGAGCATTTAAGTAAATAAATGTATATTTGCTGGTGGCAGTCCACATGTAGGTGTGAGAAAGTGAGATACACTTTGTAATGCAATATGATATAACAATGTACGTAGCATAGTTTTAGTTTTAAACTCGAATATCAGTCTTTTAAAAAGATTTGACCCAACCACGGTTAATATTCCATCTTTTATACCGTTATGGTTTTAAAAGTAAAATAAAACATACACATACAAAACCAACGGTTTAATCTCAGAATCCTTAAAAAAATTACTTTAAACCACATCGTTCTTTAAATTTTAAGGAAAAAACTATTGTTTTATTCTTCATTTTTTGATATAATAAATTTAACAAATAACTTCATAAACTTAGTCACTAAATTATTGGATTACCATATCAATTTTGGACGATTTAGTAGATTATATGTACGTTTTATGAAGCTTTATTCATATGAACCGCTTTTATTTTAATAAATTAGGAAATTTATACTTTTGCACTAAATGATTGTCATAGGTTTTTGAATTAATGTCTATTTTTGAATGTGAAAAAATAATTGTTTTTAAAAGTCAATGTATTAACTATATTTACTTAAAAATTTATATTAATTAAAATAATTTTACATTTAAGTCGAAAAAGTACAAATAACAATTAACGTGGTTCTCAAGGTGTGATCGGTTGACTCATAAGAACCTTTGACGTTACACCAATGCGGTTCAACTCACGATCTGGTCTTTGAAACTATGTTGAATATAACTATGGGTGACGTAAATTTTGAAGGGAGAATTTCCTCAGAACACCCTTTTTAAGTTTTAAAATCAACTTCCGTCCCTTTTTAAAATCATGTTTCATGAAAAATCCTATAATTATTTTCAACGAAATGTTATGGTCCTGCACTATTTTATAAAAATTTATGGAACTGCAAATATTTGTAGTATGTACTGTAAATATTTGTTGTTTTAGCCGTAAACTATTTGTAGCATAAATTGAATATTTTAGCTAAAAATAAAGTATAATGCTTTTTCATAAAAAAAATTTAAGGAAAGTATTTATTTGTATGTGGAAAATCCTTGGTGTAACGTAAAATATTTTATTTTTTACTGGATTATATTAAACAAATACAATAGTGAAATGCCTCTTTTAGTGTGCTATAAGAGGAAAGTACTTATTTTACCCGTCTCTGATATTAACAAAATTGGCAAGTGTATTTCAGACTTTTATGGTACATAATAATTTCAGACTCTATGATACAAACCTTATAAATTAAATTTCCTCTTTTCCCTATTATTCATCCTAGCTCTCACTTGCATGGAGCAAATAGTTTTATTTTTTCCTTTAGCCCTTTTGTTTTAGAAAATGTAAATAACTTTTATTTCGTTATAGATACTCTTAGTTTTCTTAATATTGTATAATGTGCACCTATGCCTGTAGGACTAATGTAATAAGACCGCCAAGGCTAGAAGCTGACATCAGAAACAAGATAGATCTGTGTATCACTGAGCACAAATCGTATGCTCAAAACACGATAGTTTGGGGGCATAGATAAGATTCGGAATACGAATGTATTGGAGAAGGATCTCATTGGCGGGTTTTTCACAGTTCTCATGGCAATTCAGCCGGATTTACAGAATATAATAGACGAAGTTATAAGAGGCCTCAGATATGCAGTAAGGAGAAGAATCTTGGTGCCAAAGCAGCAACAGGAGGCCGAGGCCGAGGAATCTTGGTCCAACAAGCTGGCTATCGCATGTGCGTGCATCGGTTTGCTATGCAACAGCTCCGCTTGTAGAAGGTAATAATGGTCGGAAGCCCAACCCGATAACTACGAAGGACAAGCAACCCGACGATGCGCTCGTGGCGGTTGCAGATCGACATGAGCAGTGTATGTGTGATAGAACCCATACAACCGTTGCTCAAATGGTGTATGTTCCTTCTGTCAAAGATGAGAAGGGTATGAGGATCTTCTGGACTAAGGTTGCCGATGCCTATGGTTTTGATTCCACTTACTATAATCTTGATGAGCTACAGACTACCCTCCTTCGAATGACCTTGATAGGGGCCTCTACTTGGTCAAAGCTTAGCAGGAATTAAACCCACTGCCACTTTTTCTCCCTTTCTCCATGTAAAAGTACATTGATAACCCCTATTAAAGTGTTAGTTGCAATTGTTACTTGGCATAATCAGTTAACTCATTCAATATACATATGTACACGGACCGACTCAAATATTTTGAAATAATTCATCATATATTGGTTTTGAAATCTTTCATCGTATTTCATATAAATCCTTTTATATATATAGTGCTTAATATAGTTCATCATATAGTGCCTAATATGGTTCATCATATTAGAGAAATCTTTCATCATACATTCCTTAATAGGAAAGGTCAATAACATCGCACTACTTAAAAACCTTCAATTTACGGTTGATAATTTAGTTCAAAGCCAATGAATTAAGCCTTTAAAAGTGAATACGCTACTATAATCTAAATTTTTTTTGTCTCCTTTCTTTTAGTGTCATTTTTTTAAAGATCACTTTGGTCATTGAATATTTAAAACTAGTTTTTATCTCATAATAGTCAAATCCAAACAAAATTTTAAAACTAATGTTGTAAGGACTAATCAAAAACCAAATAAGTAGTCTTTTCGCAAGAATTCACATCTGAGACAAAAATTTAGCACATAATAGTTTAAAACCAATATTTTATTCCAATATAGTCTTTCTTAAATCAAATTACAATTCATAATTGAATTTTAGTCCTACAATTTAATATAGAAAAAATGTAGAATATACATTTGTTTTATTATCTCAATACTTAAATCGGATTGAGCATAAATGTAGAATAAACATTTGTCTTCTTTTCTTCACATTCGCTTTGCTCGTCCTTCGGTTCAAGTATTATTAGATATGTGTCGATTTCAGTAATTTGAGAATTATCTAATAAAGAAATTCCTTTTTAATTAAAATTTAATTATTTGTTAGTATAATAATCTTGGTTAAAATCCTCCCTTTAGGTTTTAAAATACACCGACATCCCTACTTAAAAATAAGGAGTGGAAATTTTCATTCGCCTATTATTTTCAAATTTATACTTTAAAAACCATTTTTAAAAACATATTTCAAATTTACATTTGTATAATTTTAAGGTTTAATTGCAGGAAGGTGTCTTATTGCTCAAAAATTGTAGGAGTCCAAATATTATTTAGTCATTTTTTATTGAATTTAATATAATTAAAGAGTTATTTCTCATCATGCCAACTAGTTCTTTTAATTTTAGATGCGGTAGAACTGGTTCCTGTAATTGAAGTGACAGATGTTATCATATATTTTATTATTTAATGAAATTTATCGAACTACACTTTAAAAAGTAATTTAAGACGATAGGCTAGGAATGTGAACCATTGCCATTTTTGTGAAGATTTAATACAATTTTGTACACAAGTGTGCAACATGTTAAAATAAGTAGCAATTTATACATATTTGGCTAAATGCTTCTTCTAAAGTATGAACATAAATTATTTTAATCAATTAATGGGTCCTTGACCATATTGATAACCTACTTATTACAAAATTATGAATACACAAATCAATTTGAATTATTTGACCAACAATTCTAATTACATGAACAAGTGAGATTAATTATATTGGATTAAAGGTATAATTAAACAAACCTGAATGAATTAGAACTTTAATTTATTAAAAGTTCATTTGAGAACAAAGGCGTAATCGAACAACGATCAAAATAGGAAAGATTTACGTGGACATAAGATATATGTCAAGTAACAATGCCAATTCATGGACAAACGAAGAAAAATGGCAGCTGGTTTTTATGTGGACGTAAAATTTAAATCGGCTGGGGAAGAGATGATTCAACATTTCGATTTATAGAGGTCTTTTGCAACTTAATTTTTAAATCCGACGTATCTACTTCGACCGTAAAAGTTGTATCAACATCGTCTACTTAACTTTACACAATATTTTTAACATCCCATCCAACCTCTAATCAAAAATTTGTCCGCAAACGATTTATTGTCTAAATCTTTATCCTCTAAATTCAAATCTTTAATCCAATTTATCCCAAAATGCACCAACGATTTAATTTTGAACTTGAGGGAAGGTAAATTTCAAAGAGGGGAGTTTCTTCAAACACCATTTGAAAGTCCACTTACGTCCTATTCTAAAATCATGTTGAATGAAAAACCTTGTGATTATTTTTTGCAAAAATTTGTAGTCTACACAATAAATATTTCCGGTTTTAATTGTAAATATTTACAGTCTACACTACAAATATTTATTTTATAAAAATTTGCAGAACTGCAAATAGTCACAGTATGTACTGCAAATATTTGCAATTTTAACCGCAAAATATTTACAACATAAACTGCATAGTTTTGCTCAAAACAACTACAAGTGTGTTTCGTAAAACTCTTATCAAAAAGGGATTTTTGTTATTAAGTTTTAAAATAGTGGTGGATCATATTTTCCACTTTAGAAGATCCTGGTGTTTAAAATTTAACTAATTATAATTAATTTGTTTACAACTAAATTATTTTTGAACATTTGACAGTAAATATCAATAAAATAAATTATTTGATAATGTGCCTTTTAGTGTAAATATTCAAGGTTCTTTATATTTTAAAATAGTAGAAACTCAATTTAATTATTGGTTCAAAAATGTATGTTAATAATGTAACCTATCATCCACAACTAATATGATAATCTGAAAGTTCAATATTATAGCAAAGCTAAGGGTCATGAAATTTTATGTTAAATTGGTTCTATGGGAAAGTTAGGAATAAAGAGCGAGTGGGGTGTGTGTAAGTTGCGCGGTGTAAAGAGGTTGATGTAAATGACTTTTTAGGTTGGACGATTGGTTCATATTAATGCAAAACTATTTTCTAATCTAAAGGTTGACCAAGTACAACAGATTCGATGGGCTCAATATGTTAGAATACATTCAAACTCCATTAAACAAATGAGTGATTATTTTGATAGACATTAACTAATACCAAGTACACAAAAGAAACTATAAATTTTTTGAACAAAAGGAAACAAAACTCAACAAAACTGGTATAGCAGGAGTAGAGCACAAAAGTTAATAAGATAAGTATGTTATCTAGACATCAACCCACTTTAAACATAAACACATCAAATAAAATCACATCATAGTATAATTAGTTAAATACTAACCATGTTTGTTCTATGCCCAAAAATTTGAATTATTAAAATCACACTTTAATTACGCAATTTGTAATACCATGATTTAAGCTACTTAAGTATTGTGCAATACCATACGTAAATAAGGTATTTTTAAGTATATGTTATGCGAAATTTGCATCGTAGAAAAAATAATCAACATAAAAGCGTTGTATGTGCTGTCATGAAATGTATGTTGGAAAAAATGGGTTAATTTGTAAAAGCGCTAACGTTCAGAAGACCCGATGGTAAATAAATTATTTGACTCAGACCATACAGTGGTACAAATGGCTGCTCAACATCTTTAATAATAGTTGTAATACTTTTTAATGTCACAGTTTTTTTGTATCAGTGTAAACTACCAAAAACACCTCTCTATAGATATCAAAAAATCTTAATATAATTTAAAGATACGATCTGACAATCAAACTTCCATTGTAACTTCAAAACTTTAATCTGTAAATATTATAAAATCTTAATATTACTTAAAATTAAGATCATCAACAAATAAAATCGTTTACAAATTCGTTCTTTATTGATTAATAATTTAAAATTCAAACTAACAAAAAATTAAATGTTGCAACTTAAAAATAAAAAATTTAGACGAATTATACATCAAGGCAAAGATATAGCTAAATATCTATGTAAACTGGTTTCTCTTAAATATATTAAACATATACAATTTGTTGAAAAACAATTCACACTTGAAGCGTGTGTTGTAACATTTGTGTGAATAAAAGTTGCATAGGGATCCCCATGGACTCCTATATGTAATTAGAAAAAATTTACACCAAAAAAACTTAAAATTATTACGGACAAGGAGGCACATTTTTTGTGGATTTTACGAATGGTGTGCAATAACGAACTTGACACTCGGTGTAGATTTTAAAATTGACTTACACACAAGCATGCACACGTTAGTTTTACCGTTCAAATTCCACACACATAGAGACACACACACGAGCATTATGGCACGCGGTTCGCATGAATTATTTTTCTACAAATTTTATATGTTTAACCTATTCAATAAAAATTATTTGCACAATTATTTAACCATAATTTTGCATTGAATACGAGTTTAGTTAGTTTAAATGTTTATCTTTAAGTTGCACATCTAATTTTTTTAGTTTGAATTTGTATTTATATTTTAAATAATAAATAATGAAGAACGAATTTTTAAAAGAAGCTAATTTGTTAGATTCTATTTTTAAGTGATATTATGATTTAGTAATATATATAGTGCATTCTGCATTTGTAAAAGATGTTTAGTTGTTGGATCATACAAGTGATATTAAGATTTGATAATATTTGTAAAAAGTCATTTTTCGTAGTTCACGCTGACACAAAAAAGTGTGAAATCAAAGGTATTACAATAGTAGCACCCTAAATGTCCTTCGATTTCCGCCACAAGTTCCGAATTAAATAATAGCACTTTCTCTCTCTTCCCACCAGTGCTATTATTTAATTCAGAGCTTGTGGTGGAAATTGGGGGCAATTGGGGTGCTGCAATGTTTGGATTGCTGTTGAACGCTCTTATATATGCGTGTGTGCGCGCGCGTGCGTGCACTTCATTATAGAAATTGTAGCATCTCTCTAGTTATTGAATAAACATTTGTGCACCCATGTATCTTCGCGGCTCCATCTTATCTCCCCCACAAGTATCTGAAAAAAGAGAACCAATGTTTAAATATTAAAATGGAGCACGTAATAGAATGTTGATCATATGTCTATGTAGTAACAACTCATATTTTCATCATATTTTATTAGATTTATCGATATTTGTAACGACCCAGAATTTTTGATAATTAAAATTTGAATATTTAATTAATTTTAAATATTGATAAGTAGAATTAATAAGTCGAATGATTTATTTTTCGAACATTGGATTTAATTTGATAATTAAATCGATAAATTAATAATTGAAATTCCAGAAATAATTGAAAATCGAGTTTAAAATGATTGAAAATGATTTGTAAAATTTTATTTGATCATACTGGAGTTATAGAAAGGTTATAGAACTTTTAAATTTGAATTTAGAGTTAATTTGTGAAAATCGAATATTTTAATATTTAATTATCGACTGTAAAAATAGCCAATTTTCGAACAGTCTCAGAATTGAACGAAACCAGTTCCATTGGATCCGTAATAGTTAGTTATTATCGGATTTCAATTTTCGTATCCATCGGAGTTGTCGTTTGACCGTGGCAGCTCGAAACGCATCGATATCGTTTTAATTTTAAATCGTCGAGTTAAAATAGTCATTTTTCAAAAGGTCTCGGATTTCGACGAAACCAGTTTCATCGGATCCGTAATGTGAAATTATTGCATGGTTTCAAATTTCATAATTTTTGGATTTACCATTTGTTCGGTACGAATTAAAACGCCTCGAAATCGATTTAAATCGGTTTAATTTAAATTGATCGTTTATTGTCATATCTCACACAGACGATCGAATTAGCTTTCGAAACCTGTTCCATTGCGTCCGGAACGCGGGGTAAACCCCAGGAACGCCAGTTACCGCGCGTAAATCGGAGTTCGGAAAAATCACGAATGAATAGTGTTCGGTAGAAAATCTATAAAAGGACCTTTATTCATTTCAATGGCCAAAAACCCTAATCTCAAGAGCCAGCCGCCGCTTACAATTTCTAAGGCCAGAAATGCTCCATTCTTCTCGTCTTAATTTCTTCAAATCTATGCATCGATTCGTGAAAGCATTAACTACAATGTTGTAGTGCTCAACAAGATCGTCAGATCTGTACGGTGATGATGGGGTTTAGTGTCATGTGGAGGAGGCTATGGGGCCGCGTTTGGTGGCCATTCGGCCTCGTCGTGTGTGCACAGGGGGGCTCTGGGGAGGTGCGGTCGGAGGCTGAAGGGGGGTCTCGTGTGGGCATGCGTCATGGAACATCTCGATCGAGCTAGATGCCGTCGTGGAGGGAGGATAATTCAAGGAGGAAATGGCGGCCTTGGGTTCAAATTCGCGTGCGTGATAATTGGAGATGGAAGAAGAAACAACGTGTGGCAGGGATCTGGGCAGTGGAAACGTGCGGCCAGGATTAGTTTTAGGTTTAAATTTAAATAAAAGTTGTAAATTTAATTTTATTAAAATCGTATTAACTTCAAACTGCTATAACTTGTTTATACGTGATCAGAAATTGACGAAACAAAATGCGTTGGAATCGTATCGTCGAATGCTACGCGATGCAATTGGATTGGAGTCGTTTGGAGCTAGTTTGAATTTCGGGTAAAATTAAACGCCGTTTAATTTTATTCGAAAATAAACGCTGGAACGGAATTTAAAATCAAGGTGAGATCTTCTCACTCAAATGAAAGCGGATTTTCTTTTGCAGTTATTGATCTGATATGATTGCTATTTGGATGTGATATTAGATATAGTAGGATATATATCTATATATAGCAATATATACATATTGGCATATGTATATATTGGATTGATTGATTTCCCGCCTCGTATAGCGGATGAGACCCTATTGCGCCGTTAGTAAGCGGATTATTTTTATAAAACCCATATACCACGATAATTCCGTACTGGAGCGGAATTGGTATTGTGCTAACGTCTTTGGATGCAGGGAAACAGGTTGGAGGGATCCAACTGGATTCCTCACCAGTATTTATTTATTTACAGATATTGATGTATATTCTGTTATCATATGTTGATATATGATGTTTGATGTTGTGATTGACTAATTGGTGCTGTTGCATCATCGGATTCAGTTTTTGAAGTTTAAAAATAACGACTTTTACTTTAAAAGGGTTTTTAAAGTGATTTTTGAAAGTAGACGTTTTATTAGATTGTTGAATTGATTTATTTTAAATAAATAAACGTCTAAAATTTTAAAGTTATAAAAGTTAAGATTTTTGTGAAATAAAAATCAAAGTGTGATTTTTGAAATAAAAGTTAAGAAATTTATGAAATGGTTTAAATTGGGATTTCTAAAGTATTATAAACGGTTTATTTAAAAGATGTATAAAAATGGATATTTATAAATTTGAAAAATTGGGATTATAAGACAAGTTTCTATAAGTGTTAAAATGAAGAGCAAATGGGATTTCATAAGTTAATGGAATCTGAAAGTTTTAGATTTTGTGAAGTTTAAAAGAACGATTTCTTTTAAAATAAATGAATTGTAAGTTATTAACTTATAAGATGGACCTTTGGTATATACATTGAGTTATAAATTGAATAGGTCATTAAAGAAAATTTATAAATCGAATTGTTAATAAAGGAGATTTATTAAATTGAAGTTGTTAGAAAATAGAAATAGAATTTATAAACGTTGTTTTATAAATTCGAGATCAATTGGATTTGATAAATTAAATATAGAAGGTTGTTAAAGGAGATATATTCGCGATTTTGGATAGCGAATTATTATTGAAATAAAACGTGTAGAAAATAGTGAAATGTGGTTAGTGAAGTATATTCACGATTTTGGACAGTGAATATATTTTTAAGTAAAATGGATATGGTTTTGGGAAAGTGATATTTAAGATGAAGTTAATTGTTTTAACGATGTTTTAAAATGATTAAATATCGAAATCATAGATTTCAACATTCATTGTTGAAATAGACGCTTTCGAGAAGTAGAAGGAAATGGTGGACTATAACACTGTTGTTATAGTAAATGATTTCCGTAAGGAAATGTTTTTATGTAGTATTGGGGTTTATATATCTATCTAAAATCCGAATCCCTATACTAGTGATTTTGAGTTGTCGTAACGATGTTTTACGTAACATTCGTTTTGACTCAAATAAATGTTGTCAAAGTAAATGATTTCCTTAAAGAATGAAATATATACTTAATTTTGATTTAAGTATATAAAATATTTTCTAAGTGTTGAAAATAAATGATTTGTGAAATACTTATTATTAAATAAGTAGGGAAATGCATTTCCAATATGAGATGAACTGTTTTGAGATTTTATCTTCAAAGATAAAATGAAATGTGGAAATTGATTTGAAATTGTTTTCAAATGGTTAAGTGTGGAAATTATATATCTAGTAAAGATATTTTTAGGAAATAAATAAATTGGAAAATTTATTTGGAATCTGATGATGTTACGCATCTTTATTGATAGTTAAATAACCGACTATCAATAATTACCTTGAATGGGTATTTGTTGTGAATTGGATGAATTTGAATGCCACACTTATTTTTAAATAAACGCTCACTATTCGGGTTAGCCGGGAAAGGACCATGGGGTCGTATAACCCATTCCGAATATGTGATACGTCGTTATGAATTGCATTCGAAGACCGGTGTTGAAGACCGGATATTTTTGAAAACGGAAGGATTACCGTCGAGTTACTCTACATCGGCTGATCTCCGATTTAGAGGTTTTATCACCCTTAGTGACGGGAAGTCCGGACGTGATTAGAAATTTATCCGGAAATGCAAGGGCTTCGTGAGAAGTGCCTTCGGTTCTGTTCGATCCCGGAACAGACTTGTATGGATTGTGTGTCTGACGTTACAATTTGAGATATAAAGCTGATTTCTTTCAAATACATTTCTGTTGGTGGCGGAGAATTTATTCTCTTGGCTTAACACCCTTCTCTGAGACGTACGAGCTCAGAGGTTATGTAGTTGAAATTTATCAGCGATATACTCCCAATTTGGTAACGTGGCATACTGAGTGTTGCTGTGAAATGATCAGTGTTTGATCATTTGCGATATGATCATTTGTTTGATCTTATATCTTTGTGATCATAGGTTGATCATTTTGTTTGACCCGAAGCAGGGCTTTGTAGAAAGCGTAGCTTTGTGGACGAGACTTCGACGAGCCTCACACCCCGGAAATGGTCGAAACAGGAAGGATGCGTCAAGGTTCTAGGGAGTAGCGCCCCTTAGTGTATGTCATTCCTTCTGGATAGAGGTGGTATCATGGTATGGAGCCCAGATACTTAACCTATGTGGTTGCTGCATTATTATCTATGTGGTTTGTTGGAAATCGGGGATCCTCGGGAAGATCGGTTACGATCGGGGGATGGCATACGCGTGTCAGTAGTTACCTATTTTTGCAGAGGTAACCCGGCCTTGTGTTGGCAGAGATCCGGTTAGGTTCTCGGGTCGTCTATTCCAGGGACGTACCCATCGTGGATAGGAAGTTCCTTTGCCTGACCATTTGTTGGAAATCCAAAGAAACAATACGCGACTTGTACGGTTTTAGTTGTATTACCTGCTATGGAATGTGGCGGTAACCTACTATTGAACATAGTAGCTATAGTAGGCATAAGTGCGGAATGCCTATGCTGGCTAAGATTAATATTATACTTTCGAAATGTTTTCTACACTATGCACTAATAATAATATCAAAAAGAATTTGATTTTGCGTAGTAAGCATCTTTGACTATCATAAGAAGAAATCTCCTCCAATTCTGCGTTTGCATTGTGTGTGTGGTGGGAGGTCTTATGGTAGTTTCATTTTCCAAAAGCATTGCGAATTGACTTTAAAAATTATTTTGTTGTTATAAAGAAATAACTGTTTACGATCTCACACCAGTCACCATGACTGACTCGAAGTTTATTGTTCCCTTCTAAACTCTGGGTGCCCACCAATTTCCACACGGGCAGCCTAGAGTTATATTATCAGGATATTCTGGATATTCTGGAGCTTTGGAGATAAGCTGGATGGCGAGACGTAGTATTTGTATCTGATAGTATTTATTCCGCTATGTATTCTGTATGAGGACAAGTTATATAACTGTCCATTGTTGTATATTGACTCTGATGATTGATGTATGTATAAACTGATATAGTTCTTTGTTTTTAAAAGACTATTGATTATCTATTATATGTTATTCCGCTGCGATGTGTAAGATTCTGATATTGTTTTCTATTCTGATGTTGTTCTGTTGTTGTTCTTCTTCTTTCTCCTTCTTCTATCTTTTCTTCTATTTCTTCTTTCTAAAACCCTCACTATTGGAGTTTCCGGCACTCGATTTCTCGGCAGTCGATAAAGTGAGTATCGATGTCGAATTTTCGAAAGTCGAAAATTTCGGTACGTGACAATATTTTTACTCAATAATAATGTATGATAGTTTTTCGTTAGACGACCACAATGCATTTGACAAAATTAATAGTTGACAAAAATAAATAAATTATGTAGAATTATTATCAATTAGAAAACATGTATTTTTGTAATATCTAATGGATAAACGCAAAACGGACATTGCGTGTGTTGAATGATCCAAAATGCCATATATATGCATATAAATTTAAAACTACAAAAAGTTCTTTCTCCCTACGCGTCATTAGACTGACTAAAGTAATAAGTAAAAGGAAGTGAGTTATTCATGTAAGAGCAACTCTAAAAGTCTGTTGCTCTAATATTAAGAAAAACAAAAATAAGTATTCCCAATGAAGACAAGCAATTACACGTAATATTATGTATAATATTCATGGACAAATTCAGGATTTTAAATTGATCCCAAACGCATATTTCATAGACATCCAACAATAATACTATGGACTAAATGCTTATTTAATAGGCATCTAAGGCCCAGACGTCTATTAAATAAGCGCTTGACCATTAGAATTCTATTTAATTAGCGGTTATATTCAGGTGCCTATTAAATAGTCGGCTTACTGTTGACCAAAACGTCGAATATTTCTATTTAAGGATTGAATATTAAGCTCTTTAGCCATGGGAATTGCACTTAGCATTTGAAAATTATGGGAATTGCAAATATGAGTTAAGATAGGATAAAATTGAAAAATGATAACCTTATAAATAGAGCTTCTGCTAAGCATTTTTGCATCATCTTTTGACATAACAATATGCAGAGATATACATTCCCCTACAAATGAAAACTTAGTATTTTGTTGGTAGAAACCTTGTCTCTTTTGTAATATAAAAAATGTTAATTTTGTTTCCACTGTATAGAAATGTTGTTCCTTTGTACACAAATCATGCGCTCATATAACGGGTAAGGAGGTGCAAATTATTTTGGATTTATAAAAGAGCACTACTATCATCATGCGCTCATGGTCTTACTCACGCACAGTTGCTCATTTCATTGATCAGACATGGTGGGGTCTGTATTTATTTTATTTTAAAAAAACTAGAAAATAGAAATTTAACCAATATAGCAGCGAGTACTTTACACTGGCGACTGTGGTAAGAATTTCCCTTTATAGAAACTACTGTAAATCGCATGTACGTGTATTTATATAAATATTTCATTTTTATCTAATAAATATTTAAATGACGGATGTGTGTATAAGTACAAAAACTTTGGTGGTCACAACACTTATATTTCAAATAATGTTGTTGGTTGTGTTGATTGCAAATTGATAGTGTAATTTCTTTAATGGATGGTCAGAAAGGGGATGGTGGTTGAGGTTGCAAATGGATATGAGATTCCATTAAAGGATAAAGGGTATTTTTGGAATTTCAAAAAGATACCTTGAAAATCACATTTATTGAATTCTCTTTATTAATAACTGTATAAAACGCACGTATGCGCATCTAATATTCAAAGATATTTACTTTTTAATTAACAAAAAAATGCGTTCAAATAATTACATCGATATCATATATCAATGCGTGCAAATATAACTTTTATAAATGCATTCAAATAATTACGAAAAATTTCCAAACATTAAATAAATTAAATATTAATTAATATTTCTCAAATATTAATTAATTTAGTCAATTTACAATATTTTATAAATTTATTAAATCATGTGATTTTTTAGAGAATTCATTATTATAGTTGTGCGACTCAAAGGTGTAAATTCAGTCAGTGATTAACATCGAATAATTTGAATATTAGAGTTCGCATGTTACTATATCTAGTAGTGTAATATTTTGGCTAAATTTATCATTTACACATCTTTTGGTAAAATCTAATTTTACTTATTATAAGCGGTACTCGGTAGTGACAATTATTTACACCAGTTCTTTTCGTCAAAACTATATCACATTATGACTTATGGAATTTAGTAATGGTCAAAATTCCAATATCGTCCACATTCAACTTTATAGTCTAAACACAAAATCCTTGGTTCAATAGTAATAATAATTATTAACCGAAATGCTCTGGTTAAAGGCTTTGACTTTGAGTTGACTTCAGTTAGCGTGATACTAACCTCATGTAACTGAGGAGACGAATCCTCTCTTGAATAGCATTTCACTTCCAATGCTTCCACTCGACCCAATTATAGTCGTTTAATGGATGTCGTGCCATGATTTAATTATAATCAAAGTAGAGCTTCCTCATTGAAGATCAACGGTATTATCAAGTTGAGAGAATTATGTAAATTAGTCACATCGATATTCTCTGCTTGACCGTAGTTATATTAACTAACAGAAAACTATCGAGTGAGTCATTCCATAGTTTTCCAATAACTATCAATACGTAACCCCTTGTGCACCCGTCAATCATGAGTAATACACTGCCCAACATTTTGAGAGCATTACGTACTTTAGTCTCAACAGATGTATTGTAACGACCCAGAATTTTGAACAATTTAAATTGAAAATATTTAATTAATTTTAAATATTTGAATGATAATTTAACTTGAATTTCAAATTATCAGAATGAATTTGGCGATTAAATTATAAACTTTAATCTATTGATAGTTGAATAAAAATTTGTTTCTTCAATTTTAAGCTGAAGAAAAATATTTCAAAAGCTTGTAAAATTTATATTGATAATACTAAAGATAATAGAAGCTTCAGAATTTAATTTCAAACTGTTTTGTTCGGTTTTGAAATTATATCATTCGAATCAATAATTAAAAATAGCCGTCCGAGGCACAGTCTCGAAATTCGACGAAACCTGTAACGACCCGTATTTTTACGGATCGAAAAGTTCGTAAAAATATGGAATTCTTAGCGTTGTTAAGTCGTTTCAGATTTTGGGCAGAATTTTGTTCAAGTCCTAAGTCGTGACCGACTTATAGATTGGACGACTTAAGAGTTAGATCGTCTGGTAGCTTAGGTCGTGTAGGAAGTAAGTTGTGGGATAGGATAGGTCGAATGAGCGACTTAAGTTAGTGGCGACTTAGGAGTTAGCGACCTAAGGTTTGGAGCGACCTAGGCATTGGGATAAGTCGTGGAGAAATTAGGTCGTATGGGGTGGCTTAGGTCGGGTGACCGACTTAGGAAGTGTACGACCTAAGAGATAGACGATCTAAGGAACTGACCGACTTAAGAGGGCTAGGCGACCTAAGGAAGATGAAGTTGGCGACCTAAGGATTCTGGGGTTAGGTCGTAGGGGAGATAGGTCGTGTGACAAGCTTAGGTCGTGGGGTAGAGTTAGGTCGGCAGCGACATAAGGAGCTAAGTGGGTTAACGACCTAAGGTAGTTAGGTCGTGAGCGACCTAGTGTTCAGTTATGATGTGAGCGACCTAAGTTTAGAAGTTGGATAGTTAGGTCGTCTAGACGACTTACGAGTTAGGTCGGATTATCCTTATATAATTAGGTCGTTAAACGACCTAAGGTGTTAAGTCGTTAGAGTTTGTTCGCGACTTATGTTAGGTCGCGTGGATGCTTAAGGGATTAGGTCGTAACTCGTTGAATCGAGTAAAGTGATAGGTCGTTAAGGCGCATCTCAGTTAAGTCGCGTGGATGCGCATATACGTTAGGTCGCGTGAGGACTTATCAGTTAGGTCGTAGGTCGGAGGCCCTGTTAAGTCGTATGGGTTTTTAGGTCGGCATGTGTTAAGTCGCGTGAGGACTCATGTTGTTAAGTCGCTAGGTCGCGCGCTGATGCGCTAAGTCTTAGGTCGAAGAGGCACACGCGTTAGGTCGAAGTGTTTTGATAAGTCGTAGGTCGTGGCTCTATAGGTCGTGGACGACCTAATTCCGAAGGGACGACTTAAGGAGATTTCAGCTATAAATAGGAGGGCTTTGCTCCATTTTTGGGATCCGAATTTCGAAGCGACGAAGTACTGCCATTTTGAGAGCTCGACTTCTACACTTCTTCACTTCTTTTCTCCACTCTAATCTAATGATTCCATCCATCCAAGTTGAAGACCAAATTGAAGATTCAAGAGCTTAGATTGAAGATCTTCATCCTTTGAAGTGAGATTTCATCATTTGAAGCGGATTCGTGATAGATCGAGCTAGATCCTTCACTGTCCAGATCTGAAGTGTGTAGATTTGGGGTTGTTTAGGTGATTTGGTGAGTGGTGATTATCTCTCACACGGATCCAAAGGAGTATATCGGATCGTTGGCTTGATTTGGTGTTAAAGTAGAGATTTCCATGCATTTTCCTAATCATGTGTGTAGATCCATATAGATCCATTGTCCACGATGATTTGATATCCATTTTACTACATGTTAACCTATGCAAGTTCATTCATCAAGATTATAGAGACATTGCTCATGTTTTCATGCTTTTTGGACTTTTGACTCTTTAATTACGAAATTGCCATTATTGTTATAATTGTCTATTTAGATCATATTTGAATGCTTGATTGCTTGGATTAATGGTTGATTTGATTGATTGCAATGAATTAGATGATTGATGATTTGATTTAGACCGAAGATGATTCAAAAGCTAAGGGAAAGGCTCTTGAATTGGAAAAGCTGCTTGTGGCATATAAAGCGGATGGTGAAGCTCTTATGCATAGATTCAATGACGATGATGTTGAGATGAAACTTTGTGAGGATGTGATGAAGCGAAGTATGATATGAGATAGTCTTGGTCTAATCCAGACGGGATCATTCCAAGCATGTTGGTAACTCGGTGAAATGGTTCGAGTTAAAGGATAATGGTTTGCTCGAGAGGCGCTTGAGCTAGTATGGAAATAGTCGTCGAGGAGGATGACTAGAAGGCTGAGATCTTATCGTTGTTGAAGGTTCTAGCATGCTCAAAGCAAGAGTACGTTGGGAAGATTCGATAGTCCCTGAAGGCTAATGATTGATAGTCAAGTACTCTGGGCAGATTCGATAGTCCTAGGCACGGGTCACGATGACGTGCGGGAGTTATGTCTAGAACCGGGGTTTCCATTAGCCCTTGACGAACGGCTGAAAGAATGTGTCGGTCATTCAATTAACGGTGATATCGAAGCAATGATAGCAGTGATAGCCAGAGTCATGGATGTTTGGTTGTATCGTCATTCGGTCTCAAGAGCGGTATTTTCTGGGTGCTTATCTGATCTTGGTTTAGGCCTTGGGGGTTTGTACTTGGAAAACATCGCCCTTTACTCGAGTGATAATTGCTTTACTTTTCATTGTATACTCTGCTATGTTTGCTTCTACTTAGTGTGTGTCTGGGGGCTATCACTGTAGAATGAGGTTGGAGTGGGAGGGTTGTATTCCTATTCCTTTTTCCTTTATGCTCTTTTGGTATGTTGTTAGTTAATTTACTGCTCACTAAGACTGTTGTCTGACTCAAGGATTTATGTTTTAACTCTTATTGCCTTGGGCTGTTCGTCCATTTTGGGACGGTCAGACTAGGTAGCAGGTGACAGGTGCTGTTCTTGCTTTCCACGATGCTGATGACGAAGACTAGCTAGAGTATTGCATATTACTTCTTACTATATGTACTGGATGTTCCGCTGCTTTGTATTCTCTGAGTGATATGTAGTGAGGCTTGTTGTATTGACTACTCAGATGTTTGTATTCAACTATTATGAAGTTTTATTGATGAGATTCTGTTCTGTGAAGCTTCACTATATATATGTTCTATTGTATTTTGTCCATGCGCTGTGAGTAATACGATAGATTCTGTTGTTTTTAATTTACCCTAACAATTCGTCCATGGCTGCCTGGCACGCTTTACAGCGCATTTTCTCTAGGTTCAGTGTAGGGGTTATGAGCGGTCGTCACATTTGGTATCAGAGCATTGGTTAATCGATTTTACCCAACGCTCGCTGACGTAACTACGTATGAGAGACGTAATTGTATTTTGATGGATGATTACTATATATAATGTAGTAGCTTAGTAGGGTTGAGTCCTTTATGCAGTTGCTTCTCATGATGTGCTGACCATTCCTTTTTATAGATATTGAGAATGAGTCGAAGAGGGAGACCAGCTGTTAGGGAAGGCCGTGCTACTGAAGGGGCTGCTGATTATGCAGCCATGTTCGAAGCTATGATGACTTCGATCATGAGAAGGATGCCAGCTCTAGGGCCATCAGTGGATGTTGGGGTTCAAGTTCAGGCTCCAAGACCGGTGGATTTTGCTAAGCTATGTAAAGACTATACTGCTCTTGGAGGGAAGGTTTTCTTGGGAATAGAATCGACCATTGAAGTCCAGAGGTGGATAGACACTTGTAGAAGGATCTTTGGTGATTTGGGAATTGAGGATGCAACTAAGAGGAAGTTGGCATCAAGACAGCTTCAAGGGAGAGCTTCTGATTGGTGGAACTCTATTACCATCAATACTCCGGAGGAAGAGATTACTTGGGAGCAATTCCAAGTTAGATTTGAAGCTAAGTTCATTTCTACAGCTCAGAAGTCTGTTCTGTTCAAGAAGTTCGTGGAGCTCAAGCAGGGAGGAAGACCAGTTCTTGAGTATGTTTCTGAGTTTGAAGCTTTGTCCAAGTATGCTCGGTCATATATTGAATCTGCATATCAGAAGAATGAGAAGTTCATGACAGGCTTGGACAGTTATCTTGGGAGGCAGTTGGTGGATCATCTGGACGATTCATTTGAGAAGCTTGTGGAGAAAGCTCTCAGGCATGAGAGTCTGTTTCCTAAGGAAGGATCTGTTGTTGCTGTGACCAGGGGAGAGTCTAAACCCCAGCAGGGTGGAAACAAGAAAAGGAAGCAGCAGCAGCAAAAGGGTAAGGATGGCCAGAAGAAGCCGAAAGGCGAGGTGACTTGCTACAATTATCAGCAGAAGGGCCATTTCTCTAAGGATTGTAAGAATCCGAAGGTGCCGATGAAGTGTCACAACTGTGACAAGCCGGGGCATATCTGGAAGAATTGTCCAGAACCGAGGAAGGACAAGCAGATTGTGCAAGCTTATGCTTTGGGAGCTGTTCCGTCGTCTTCGAAAGCTCCTACCGCTGAAGAGAAAGGAAAGAGTGTGGTAGTTCAAGGTACTCTTTCCATATGTGGTGTTCCAGTTAGAGTGTTGTTTGATACTGGGGTGTCGCATTCGTTTGTTTGTAGTGAACTTGTAGTCCGGTTGGGTTTAGAACCGGATATTGTTGATAGGCCATTGGTTGTGACTAATCCTGTTGGGGGTTCGTCTTGTTTGTGTATGTTATGTCGTGGTCTGATTGTGTCGAGTCATGGTTGCTCTTTTGTTTGTGATTGTTTTGTTCTGAACTTTGCGGGGTTCGGAATTATTTTGGGTATGGACTGGCTTAGGAAGTATGCGGCAAAGGTTGATTGCGAAAGGTTGGAGGTGACAGTTGAGAATGTGGAGGGGCGAAAGATTGTGATACGATGTAAGCATGAAGAAGGCGTCTTCATGAGCTTCATGTATTCGCTAGTTGTTCCACGGGATGGACTGTCATTGGTGCCAATCGCGAATGGATTCGAGGATGTCTTTGACGAGGTCAAAGGGTTATCGTCGCATAGAGAGATCGAGTTTCGTATAGATCTAGTTGAAGGAGCTAGAACTATTGTGATGCCTCTTAGGCGGATGTCGCCTAGAGAACAGCAGGAGTTGAGGGTGCAGGTTGATGACCTTCTACAGAAAGGATTCATTCGGCGTAGTGTGTCCGAGTGGGGTGCACCGGTTGTGTTTGCAACCAAGGCAGATGGGTCGTTGAGATTGTGTATGGATTATCGTGAGCTGAATAAAGTGACTAAGAAAAACAAGTATCCATTGCCAAGAATAGATGACTTGTTTGATCAGCTTCACGAAGCGAAGGTGTTTTCTCAGATGGATTTGGCAACGGGATTTCACCAGTTGAGAGTGGCTAAGGATAGTGTGCCGAAAACTGTTTTTCGAACACCATCTGGTTTCTTTGAGTGGCTGGTAATTCCGTTTGGGTTGACTAACGTGCCAGCATATTTTGTGGATCTTATGAATAGAGTGTTCAGAGATCAGTTGAACAAGTTTGTACTTGTGTTCGTGGATGATATTCTGATTTATTCCAGAACTGAAGAAGAGCACAAGACGCACTTGCGTATTGTTTTGGAAATCTTACGGAAACATCAGCTGAAGGCTAAGTTTTCGAAGTGTCACTTCTGGAAGAGTGAAGTGAGGTTCTTAGGCCATGTGATTTCTGGAAACGGAATAGCGGTCGATCCCGCTAAGGTGGCAGCAATCCAGGATTGGATTAGACCTAAGAATGCATCGGATGTGAGGAGTTTTCTTGGATTAGCAGGATATTATCGACGGTTTATCAAAGACTTCTCCACAGTGGCTGCACCGTTAACAGGATTGACGAAGAAGAACCAAGTGTTCAAGTGGGAAGATAAGTGTGAGCAAGCTTTCAGAATCTTGAAAGAAAGATTGACGAGTGCTCCTATTTTGACTATTCCTAGTGGGAATGATGAGATGGTGGTTTACACCGACGCATGTGGTACTGGACTTGGAGAAGTGCTAATGCAGAAGGATAAAGTTGTTGCGTATGCTAGTCGACAACTGAAGCCGCATGAAAGGAATTACCCGACTCATGATTTGGAGTTAGCGGCGATTGTTTTTGCTCTGAAGATGTGGAGACATTATCTATTGGGAGTTCGATTTGAGTTGTTTACGGACCATAAGTCGTTGAAGTATCTTTTCTCCCAAAAGGATTTGAATCTTCGGTAGCAACGTTGGCTAGAGTTTTTGGCATCATATGATTTTGATATAGCTTATACTCCGGGAAAAGGTAACGCAGTAGCAGATGCGTTAAGTCGAAGACATGCAGGATTGGGAGCCATGTTTTCAGAATGGAAAAATCTTGCGTATTTAGCTGGTTTTGACTTCAGGCCTAGATGTGAATTGGAACCTGAGATGTTGGCAAACTTATCGATAAGACCGACTCTTGTGGAAAGGATTAGCGAGAGTCAAAAGCGAGACGATAAGCTTGTCAAGATTATCCGTGATATAGAATCTGGATTGGACCCAGAAAAGGATAAAGGATTCGAGGTCGATCAAGAAGGTTGGCTTCGGAAGCAAGGACAACTAGTTGTTCCCGATATAGATGAATTGAGAAGTGAAGTTCTAAAGGAAAGTCATCACTCGAAGTTGACAATTCATCCAGGTGGAAATAAGATGTATCGAGATATGAAGAGAACCTACTACTGGGAAGGTATGAAGAAGGATGTTGGAAATTTTATTTCCAAATGCATGAACTGCCAGTTGGTAAAAGCCGAACAGAAGAAGCCAAGTGGATTGCTTCAGCCCTTAGAAGTTCCTACATGGAAGTGGGAGCAAATATCGATGGATTTTATTGATGGATTACCTAGAACAAGAACGGGAAATGAAGGGATTTGGGTCATTGTAGATCGTTTGACTAAGAGTGCAAGATTCATTCCTGTTCGATCGACTAGGACTACATCAAAGTTGGCAGAGTTGTATGTTAAGTGGATAGTTCGATTCCATGGTATTCCGAAGAGTATAGTGAGCGATCGAGATCCATTGTTCACTAGTGGATTTTGGAAGAGCTTCCAGGAAGTTTTGGGAACCGAGTTATGTTTGAGTACAGCTTATCATCCTCAAACAGATTGTCAGACCGAGAGAGTCAACCGAGTTTTGGAAGATCTCCTCAGAGCTTGTGTTTTGGATTTCGGAGGATCGTGGGAAGATCACCTTCATTTGGTGGAATTTGCATACAACAACAGTTACCAGTCAAGCATTGGTATGGCACCATATGAGGCATTGTATGGAAGACCGTGTAACTCTCCGACATGTTGGCTAGAAACAGGAGAAAAGCTGATGCTTGGGCCAGAGATGATTCGACAGACTTCGGATTGCATAGAGATCATTCGACAACGAATGAAGGCAGCCCAAGATCGACAGAAGAGTTATGCCGATAAGCGTCGTAAGGATTTGGAATTCGACGTAGGTGATATGGTTTTTGTGAAGATTTCTCCGCTGAAGAATGTTATTCGATTCGGGAAGAAAGGAAAATTGACTCCAAGATTTGTTGGACCATTCCCGATCATCGAGCGAATTGGAAAGCTCGCTTATAGATTGGAGTTACCAGAGAAGATGTCGAGTGTGCACAATGTTTTTCATGTATCGTATCTACGGAAGTATGTGCACGACTCGAATACCGTGGTTTCTGCTGATAGCTGTGAAGATTTCGAAGTTGATCCAGTCAATAAGAGACCTCGAAAGCCGCTTCGTGTTGTGGAAACCGACACGAAACAGCTTAGGAGGAAGATAGTTAAGTTGCTCAAGATACAATGGAGTGATGATGATAACGACTGTACATGGGAGGTGGAAGAGAGGATGAAGGAAGCTCATCCTGAACTCTTCGAGGTATGGCCCTAAGGTGTCGTGTCATCTAACGACATTGTAACTTGTTCTAAGTCTTAGAATTCTGCATGCTAAGCTAGAATTGGATGCATGGTTTGTTTATTGCTATAGATGGTAGGCGTGCAGAATAGTCTTTGATTGCTCTTGTTTGTTTGGAATTTCGGGGGCGAAATTCCTAAGGGGGAGAGAATGTAACGACCCATATTTTTACGGATCGAAAAGTTCGTAAAAATCTGGAATTCTTAGCGTTGTTAAGTCGTTTCAGATTTTGGGCAGAATTTTGTTCAAGTCCTAAGTCATGACCGACTTATAGATTGGACGACTTAAGAGTTAGATCGTCTGGTAGCTTAGGTCGTGTAGGAAGTAAGTTGTGGGATAGGATAGGTCGAATGAGCGACTTAAGTTAGTGGCGACTTAGGAGTTAGCGACCTAAGGTTTGGAGCGACCTAGGCATTGGGATAAGTCGTGGGGAAATTAGGTCGTATGGGATGGCTTAGGTCGAGTGACCGACTTAGGAAGTGTACGACCTAAGAGATAGACGATCTAAGGAACTGACCGACTTAAGAGGGTTAGGCGACCTAAGGAAGATGAAGTTGGCGACCTAAGGATTCTGGGGTTAGGTCGTAGGGGAGATAGGTCGTGTGACAAGCTTAGGTCGTGGGGTAGAGTTAGGTCGGCAGCGACATAAGGAGCTAAGTGGGTTAACGACCTAAGGTAGTTAGGTCGTGAGCGACCTAGTGTTCAGTTATGATGTGAGCGACCTAAGTTTAGAAGTTGGATAGTTAGGTCGTCTAGACGACTTAGGAGTTAGGTCGGATTATCCTTATATAATTAGGTCGTTAAACGACCTAAGGTGTTAAGTCGTTAGGTTGTATTCCAGTTTGTTCGCGACTTATGTTAGGTCGCGTGGATGCTTAAGGGATTAGGTCGTAACTCGTTGAATCGAGTAAAGTGATAGGTCGTTAAGGCGCATCTCAGTTAAGTCGCGTGGATGCGCATATACGTTAGGTCGCATGAGGACTTATCAGTTAAGTCGTAGGTCGGAGACCCTGTTAAGTCGTATGGGTTTTTAGGTCGACATGTGTTAAGTCGCGTGAGGACTCATGTTGTTAAGTCGCTAGGTCGCGCGCTGATGCGCTAAGTCTTAGGTCGAAGAGGCACACGCGTTAGGTCGAAGTGTTTTGATAAGTCGTAGGTCGTGGCTCTATAGGTCGTGGACGACCTAATTCCGAAGGGACGACTTAAGGAGATTTCAGCTATAAATAGGAGGGCTTTGCTCCATTTTTGGGATCCGGATTTCGAAGCGACGAAGTGCTGCCATTTTGAGAGCTCGACTTCTACACTTCTTCACTTCTTTTCTCCACTCTAATCTAGTGATTCCATCCATCCAAGTTGAAGACCAAATTGAAGATTCAAGAGCTTAGATTGAAGATCTTCATCCTTTGAAGTGAGATTTCATCATTTGAAGCGGATTCATGATAGATCGAGCTAGATCCTTCGCTGTCCAGATCTCAAGTGTGTTGATTTGGGGTTGTTTAGGTGATTTGGTGAGTGGTGATTATCTCTCACACGGATCCAAAGGAGTATATCGGATCGTTGGCTTGATTTGGTGTTAAAGTAGAGATTTCCATGCATTTTCCTAATCATGTGTGTAGATCCATATAGATCCATTGTCCATGATGATTTGATATCCATTTTACTACATGTTAACCTATGCAAGTTCATTCATCAAGATTATAGAGACATTGCTCATGTTTTCATGCTTTTTGGACTTTTGACTCTTTAATTACGAAATTGCCATTATTGTTATAATTGTCTATTTAGATCATATTTGAATGCTTGATTGCTTGGATTAATGGTTGATTTGATTGATTGCAATGAATTAGATGATTGATGATTTGATTTAGACCGAAGATGATTCAAAAGCTAAGGGAAAGGCTCTTGAATTGGAAAAGCTGCTTGTGGCATATGAAGCGGATGGTGAAGCTCTTATGCATAGATTCGATGACGATGATGTTGAGATGAAACTTTGCGAGGATGTGATGAAGCGAAGTATGATATGAGATAGTCTTGGTATAATCCAGACAGGATCATTCCAAGCATGTTGGTAACTCGGTGAAATGGTTCGATTTAAACGATAATGGTTTGCTCGAGAGGCGCTTGAGCTAGTATGGAAATAGTCGTCGAGGAGGATGACTAGAAGGCTGAGATCTTATCGTTGTTGAAGGTTCTAGCATGCTCAAAGCAAGAGTACGTTGGGCAGATTCGATAGTCCCTGAAGGCTAATGATTGATAGTCAAGTACTCTGGGCAGATTCGATAGTCCTAGGCACGGGTCACGATGACGTGCGGGAGTTATGTCTAGAACCGGGGTTTCCATTAGCCCTTGACGGACGGCTGAAAGAATGTGCCGGTCATTCAATTAATGGTGATATCGAAGCAATGATAACAGTGATAGCCAGATTCATGGATGTTTGGTTGTATCGTCATTCGATCTCAAGAGCGGTATTTTCTGGGTGCTTATCTGATCTTGGTTTAGGCCTTGGGGGTTTGTACTTGGAAAACATCGCCCTTGACTCGAGTGATAATTGCTTTACTTTTCATTGTATACTCTGCTATGTTTGCTTCTACTTAGTGTGTGTCTGGGGGCTATCACTGTAGAATGAGGTTGGAGTGGGAGGGTTCTATTCCTATTCCTTTTTCCTTTATGCTCTTTTGGTATGTTGTTAGTTAATTTACTGCTCGCTAAGACTGTTGTCTGACTCAAGGCTTTATGTTTTAACTCTTATTGCCTTGGGTTGTTCGTCCATTTTGGGACGGGCAGACTAGGTAGCAGGTGACAGGTGCTGTTCTTGCTTTCCACGATGCTGATGACGAAGACGAGCTAGAGTATTGCATATTACTTCTTACTATATGTACAGGATGTTCCGCTGCTTTGTATTCTCTGAGTGATATGTAGTGAGGCTTGTTGTATTGACTACTCAAATGTTTGTATTCAACTATTATGAAGTTTTATTGATGAGATTCTATTCTGTGAAGCTTCACTATATATATGTTCTATTGTATTTTGTCCATGCGCTGTGAGTAATACGATAGATTCTTATATTTTTAATTTACCATGACAATTCGTCCATGGCTGCCTGGCACACTTTACAGCGCATTTTCTCTAGGTTCAGTGTAGGGGTTATGGGCGATCGTCACAAAACCAGTTCCCTTGGATCCGTAATATTGAATTATTACCGGATTTCAATTTTCGTAGCAATCGGAGTTGCCGTGTGAGCGTACGTTAAATAAACGCGTTGAACATTTACATCGAAAATTCAAATTTAAATTATATATATATTCACGTGCTTATCACATCAGCACATTACCTTTCCCTGAAAATACGCCTAAAATCACGATGCAAATAATCGTGCAAACCATACTCTTTCAATTTTTAAATAACCCTTTCCCTCAGCTAAATCAACCGAACTCCATCTCTTCGTTTTTAAAATCAAAACCATACTCTCGTTTCAAACGAGAAAAAATAATAATGGCCGCATTCAAATCGAATTCGAAAACCCAAAATTCGATCGTTCGAATTTCAAGTGGCTGCCGAGCTTAGGGGCAACCGCGAGGCAAGGAACGAAGGCGGCAGCAATTCGTTCGACATTGCGATTCATAGAGGTCATCGGCGTTGAAGTCGGAGGCTGTTCGAAGGGGGGTGGCAATCGAAGTCGACTTTGACGTCGACAGAGAGGCGCGATTTAGAGCATCATGCGCGGTATCGATTTAGGGCTGGAAGTTCGTCGAGGTTGATTTGGGCGCAGCAGTTCGTGGCAAGGCCACTGATGTTAGATCGAAGTGGAGATGGGATTTGCGGTGGTTGTATTTGAGATGATAATGAAGTTTGGCGCCTCTGGCGAACTTTTGGCAAAACTCGGCGATGGTTGGAAGAGTGCGACCTGCGGCGGAGGTCGACGCTGCAGGCAAGGGCGCGTGGTCTGGCTCGCGTTCGACTACTAGAGGGAGGGCTCGCGATTGATTTAGGGTTTCGACGAGGCTAAGTTGAGGAGCAGCGTGAATGGTGGGCGTGATTCTCAGATTTGCAGTAAGGTAGTTTTATATATATATTTATTTATGAGAATATATATGTATATATATATATATATAAATTTTAAAATCTATATAAATTATCTTCAAAGAAAGGAAAAAATATACAGTGAAGATATGTATATATATATATATGCAAATATATATATGTATAAATGTTGGAAAACATTTTACAGAAAAGAAAATTTTATATAGTTTTAGAAACTTTAGTTTGTTTAAATATTTACAGTAAACAAAAAGGTGATTTACAGAAAAGAAATTTTTAAATGTAAATATATATTAGAAAATGATGTTTCCAGTAAGAAGTTAGAATTTTATTTAATATGAATATGCAGAAAATTGTTTTCAGTAAGGTTAAATTAATTAAATCATTAGTTAATAAAAATACAAAGGAAAAGTTTTGGTTTAAAATTAAATAATTAGATTAAAAAATGATTTAATAAAGGAAACTTAGTTTTAATAAAATTGAAATTAAATAAAATTATTAAAGGAGAAGTTGTTAATTAAAACTAACATAACGGAAAATTTATTATTCAATTTATTTCGAATATTAATTAAATCATATAATTGTTGATACAAGGTCTAAAATGGAAAGACAAGTCGGAAATGGAGAAACAGATTGCAAAATAAAAGGGCTAAGGTGAGATTTTCTCACTCGAAGGAAAATTTGATTTTGCAGTTATCGACTGATTGATTGTTGTGTGGATGTGATATTAGATATAGTAGGATATATCTATATATATAGCAATATATACATATTGGCATATGTATATATTGGATTGATTGATTTCCCGCACTGTATAGCGGATGGGACCCTATTGCGCCGTTAGTAAGCGGATGATATATTTATAAATCCTATATACCGCGATATTCCACCTCGAAGTGGAATTGGTATTGTGCTAATGTCTGTAGATGCAGGGAAACAGGTTGGAGGGATCCAACTGGATTCCTCACCGGTATTTATTTATTTACAGATTTTGTTGTATATTCTGTTATCATATGATGATATATGATGTTTGTTGTCGTGATTGACAAATTTGTGTGTTGCATCATCAGATTCATTTTTGAATTTAAAAATACGATGTTGATTTTAAAAGAGATTTTTTAAGTGATTTTTGAAAGTATACGTTTATTTAATTTTTGAATTGATTTATAAACGTTAAAATTTTAAAGTTATAAAGATTATGATTTTTGTGAAATATAACCGAAAGGTGATTTTTGAAATAAATAGTAAAGTAATTTATAAAATGGTTAAATTGGGATTTTTGAATAAGTATGAATGGTTCATAGACGAGATAAAATAAAATATATATTTTATAAATCAAAACAATGGAATTATAAAAGTAGTTCGGTTATTGTTGAAAATAAGGTTATAGGTGAAATCTTATAAGAAATAAGATTTAAAATTTGTGAAGTTTTAAAAGAACGATTTCTTTTAAAATAAATGAATGATAAGTTATTAACTTATAATATGGACTTTTGGTATATACATTGAGTTATAAATTGAATTGGTCATTAAAGGAGATTTATAAATAGAAGTTGTTAGAAAATAGAAAATGGAATTTATAAACGTTGTTTTATAAATCCGAAAATCAATCAAATTTAATGAATTTAATATAGAAGGTTATTAAGGAAAATTTATCTATGATTTTGTATAGTGGATAATTTCTTGAAATAAAATGTGTAGAAAATAGTGAAATTTGGTTAGTGAAGTATATTCACGATTTTGGACAGTGAATATATTATTAAGTAAAATGGATCTGTTTTGGGAAAGTGATATTGGAATAGAATGAAAACGTTTTAAAGATGTTTTAAAATGTATTATGAATCGAAACCATAGATTTCAACATTCATTGTTAAAATAGACGTTTTCGAGAAATAAGGAAATGGTGGACTATAACACTGTTGTTATAGTAAATGGTTTCCGAAAGGAAATGTTTTTATATAGTATTGGGATTTATATATCTATCTTAATTCTGAATCCCTATACTAGTGATTTTGAGTCGTCGTAATGATGTTTTACGTAACATTCGTTTTGACTCAAATAGATGTTGTTATAATAAATGATTTCCTTAAAGAATGAAATATATACTTAATTTTGATTTAAGTATATCGAATATTTTCAAATGTTGAAAATAAATAAGAGTTGTGAAGTACTTATTATTAAATAAGTATGGAAATGCTTTTCCAATATGAAATGAAACGTTTTGAGATTTTATCTTTTAAAGATAAGTCGAAAGTGAATATTTGAAATCGATTGAAAATCGTATATCAGTAGATATTTTGAAATATAAATTCACTATGGAATTTATAAAGGAAAGGGGAATCTGTTTAAAAATAAATACTGATTTTATTTTTGAAGTGTGGAAATTATATATCTAGTAAAGATATTTTGGAAAATAAATAATTTGGAAAATTATTTGGAATCTGATGATGTTGCGCATCTTTATTGATAGTTAAAGAACCGACTATCAATAATTACCTTGAATGGGTATTTGTTCTGAATTGGATGAATTTGAATGCCATACTTATTTTTGAATAAACGCTCACTATTCGGATTAGCTGGGAAAGGACCATGGGGTCGTATAACCCATTCCGAATATATGATACGTCATTATGGATTGCATTTGATGACCGGTGTTGAAGACCGGATATTTTTGAAAACGGAAGGATTACCGTCGAGTTACTCTACATCGGCTGATCTTCGGTATAGAGGTTTTATCACCCTTAGTGACGGGAAGTCCGGACGTGATTAGAAAATTATCCGGATTTGCAAGGGCTTCGTGAGAAGTGCCTTCGGTTCTGTTCGATCCTGGAACAGACTTGTATGGTTGTATGTCTGACGTTACAAATTGAGATATAAAGCTGATTTCTTTCAAATACATTTCTGTTGGTGGCGGAGAATTTATTCTCTTAGCTTAACACCCTTCTCTGAGACGTACGAGCTCAGAGGTTATGTAGTTGAAATTTATCAGCAATATACTCCCAATTTGGTAACGTGGCATGCTGAGTGTTGCTGTGATATGATCATTGTTTGATCATTTGTGATATGATCATTTGTTTGATCATTTATCTTTGTGATCATTTCTTTGATCATTTGTTTGACCCGAAGCATGGCTTTGTGACAAAGCGTAGCTTTGTGGACGAGACTTCGTCGGACCTCACACCCCGGAAATGGTCAAAACAGGAAAGATGCGGCAAGGTTATTAGGGGGTAGCGCCCCTTTAGTGTATGTCATTCCTTCTGGATAGAGGTGGTATCATGGTATGGAGCCCAGATACTTAACCTATGTGGTTGCTGCATTATTATTCTTATGTGGTTGTTGGAAATCGAGGATCCTCGAATATAGATCGGTTACGATCGGGGGATGACATATTCGTGTCAGTAGTTACCTAGTTAGGGGTAACCCGGCCTTGTGTTGGCAGAGATCCGGTTAGGTTCTCGGGACGTCATTCCAGAGGCGTTTCCATGTGGCAATGGGAAGTTCCTTGGCCTGACCATTTGTTGGAAATCCAAAGAAACAATACGTGACTTGTACGGTTTTAGTTGTAGAACCTGCCATTTACTTATGGTGGTCACCACTGTTTAGATGGTAGCTATAGTAGGCATAAGTGCGGAATGCCTATGCTGGCTAAGATTTATATTATACTTTCGAAAAGTTTTCTACACTATGCACTAATAATAATATCAAAAAGATTTGATTTTGCGTAGTAAGCATCTTTGACTATCATAAGAAGAAATCTTCTCCAATTCTGCGTTTGCATTGTGTGTGTGGCGGGAGGTCTTATGGTAGTTTCATTTTCCAAAAGCATTGCGAATCTATTTTATTTTCTTTGTGAAAAATAACTGTTTTACGATCTCACACCAGTCACCATGACTGACTCGGAGTTTATTGTTTCCCTTCTAAACTCTGGGTGCCCACCAATTTCCACACGGGCAGCCTAGATTTATGTTATCAGGATATTCTAGATATTCTGGAGCTTTGGAAGCAAGCTGGATGGCGAAACGTACATCCGTATTTGTTTATTTATTCCGCTGTGTATTCTGTATGAGGACAAGTTTTATATAATTGTCCATTGATGTGTTGTGTTGTATTGAGTTGTATATTGACTCTGATTGATGTATGTATAAACTGATATAGTTCTTTGTTTTAAAAGACTAGTGATTATCTATTATATATATTGTTCCGCTGCGATATGTGAGATTCTGATATTGTTTCTGTTTTTGATGTTTTTCTGTTGTTCTTCTTTCTTTTTCTTCTATCTTTTCTTCTACCTCTTCTTTTAAACCCTAAGAATTCGGTTTTCCGGCATTCGTTTGCTCGGTAGTTGATATAGTGGACGTATCGATGTCGATTTTCGGAAGTCGAAGAATCGGGTCCTTACATGTATCGATATACAGTATCGATACATCTTGAATAGGGATATTTAAAATGGTATATTTATTTTCATTGTGATAAATTACTGATGGTTACAACACTTTGTAACTACTATCATAAAACATACCATTTATGGATTTTCTATTAAATATACTTTTGATTAAATAAATTAATTAATATAACATATTATATCAAGTATATAATAGAAAGAAAACTCCTTTTAGTTCGAACAAGATTGGTCGACGAGTTAGATATATGTAACAATTTACATAATTGCCCCTAGGGCACACCCCTAACTTTATCTTTATATATATATATATATATATATCTTTTTCCAAAATACCATTTAACTAAATTTTCTTGAGTGATATTTACTTTAAATTTATTTCACCCTTAAATATTATTTATAGCACTTCCATAATCATTTATAAAACTTTCAATATGTCTGACTGTCTCGTCCTATGTTGAGGAATCCCTATCGAGAACGTTGGCCAAACGTCTCGACCGGAATTTTTAAAGCACTCAATGGGCACTTTAACACAAAATATATTTCCAAAGATTTCTTTAATCAAAGAGATTTTTATTTTAAATAGATGCTCGCTTTTAACAAATTACTTCCAATAAATCTTTATATTTTATAAAATAACAATTCACCAATGATAATTCAATAATATATCCATTCATCCATGCATACATTAAGCAACCTTCAAATTTTAATTTCATCTTAGTATTTAATTAATCATACATATGGATTAATGTTCTATTTTTATACACAATCAAGCTTTCAGCATCCTTTATGGTAGCTACATCATCGAAGACACCACAAGGTCTTATTATTAATATTGAGTAGGTTTCAACTCTCATAAGATGATTCCTACTCAATATAACTTTTAAATTGTTATTAAATTTTATAAAGCAACCAAGTATCAATCAACCAGTCAAACATCTATATATAACTGATTAATGTACTCAGCAGAATGCAGTCAATCAGCTTCCATTGTGCAACTCTGATCACTAACATATTAGGACACAACAATTTAATTCTAAGCCATTTAAGGCCTAATTTATGCTATCCCTTAAATCTCACTCTAGAAAATAGTTAGTTCCAACTTTAGCATAATTTTTATAATAATGAGTTATATAGTAATTCAAAATTTTACAAATACGCCCCGATGATTATTCCTAATAATCTTTTATATTAATATCCTAAATAAGAAATAAATTCTAAATTCTACCCTACACCCCATGGGACGTGACACTAAGTCTGTCTAGGCTAAGATTCATGTCTCTTACATTACATACTATTTTGAACCTAGCTCTGATACCAAGCTGTAACACCCCACCTCTATACTAATACTACCCAAGAATGTTACGAGTAATATTGTTGAGTAATACAGAGAATAATGCTGGATAGGAGCGATCATCCATGTCTATTTCCTTGGGACAACACTATCATGTCATATTTTACCTCATAACACGATACAAAAATGTGAATAGTCTCAGCATAAAGTAATAAACACGTTGGCTAATATCAAACATAACGATATATCTGATGATATACAACACATAATCAAAAATCGCAATGGATAATACATATCAAATATCACTCTTTAGTGTGAATCTACAAAAGGAAATACTAGACTCACATATACATTCATATACATATAGACTGTGACATGTCTTAAAATATACATGATAACATTATTCTACATTACACAAAAGTATACAACAAGTATATAAGCTGGAATCGAATGATGTATCCAACATATAAGTAACATGGTATTTAACTTCTTAAGCTAGCCCACATCCAAGGCCACTGAGTCTTTGTACCTATCAAGTCTCGGACTAACCTGAGTATTATAGAAATAATAAACGGGTCTGACTCTCTCTAAATATCATAAAGAGTGAGATTACATAATGAGCATACATAAACTTCAAAGTTATAAAAATATCAGTATAGCATGCTACACTAAGCATAACAAAGCATTATCATAAATTCATCATGTCATAAAGTTAAACTATGCCCACAATCAACAATTATCATAGTCATGACAACAACTACATCAAAATCATATCGATTAACTAGCATGAAAGCGAGTCATGGACAAGCTCATCACAAGTCAATAACTAAAGGCAAGCGCATCGAAAGCGAACACAATAGGCAAGCGCATCGCAAGTGGATAACTAAAGGCAAGCGCATCGCAAGCGAACATAATAGACAAGCGCATCACAAGTCAATAACTAAAAGCAAGCGCATCACAAGCCAACACAATAGACAAATGCAACGCAAGTCAATAACTAAAGGCAAGTGCATCGCAGGTGAACATAATAGACAAGCGCATCGCATGTCAATTACTAAAGGCAAGCGCATCACATGCCAACACAATAAACAAGTGCATCGCATGTCAATAACTAAAGGTAAGCATATCGCAAGCTAACTCAAGATACAAGCGCATCGTAAGTCAATAACTAAAGGCAAGCGCATCACAAGCTAACATAATAAACAAGCACATCGCAAGCTAACACAATAAACAAGCGCATTGCAAGTCAGTAACTAAAGGCAAGTGCATTGCAAGCGAACATAACAGATGAGAACATCGCACGTCATCATAAAAAGCCTCATATACCTTCTAATTGAAACAACCCGACTTCCTAAGCCCAGAAAGTCGCATCATTATGAAGAAAGAAAGGGGTAGAAAATAGAAAAGAAGAGAAGAAAGAAAGAAACAACAACAACGATCTCACAGCGGAACGAATAAATTATATTAATAACATAAACTATTACATAGTTTACAACAATTTAC
Organism: Allium fistulosum; assembly: GCA_030737815.1. NCBI lineage: Eukaryota > Viridiplantae > Streptophyta > Magnoliopsida > Asparagales > Amaryllidaceae > Allium > Allium fistulosum. The sequence continues at coordinate 758,385,470 of CM060902.1, forward strand.
AGAGTTACACAGCATATACATCACTTACTAGACAGTTATAAACATCTGTCTAGACATTACAACTCAATACACTACAGAGATACAGACACAGCGGAACTACTATATATATCTACAACGCTGAAGCCTCCTACTCCATTGCTCCTCCACAATTCGTCAAGCTAAACCTGAATCCCTTGGCTACTCGTAAAAATTTGAGTACCCAAGAGTTTATAAAACAGAAATAAACACTTGGGTCAGACATGGGTCTGGTGTGAGTAACAGGTTAAACTTGCTTAACTTCAAAACCTTTTAGAAAGAAAAGGTATCACGTAAGACTCCCCACAAATAAACATGGGTAAGTTTTTACCTTACGCTAACCAAAACATTTGATAGGAAATCTGATTTTATTATAATAGGGTCTAGGGTTTTCAAGTAAAATATAGAAATAGCTGAAATGCTTACATCTCACATTCCAACATAGTTGGGCACAACTAATACGTACGGCACTTATTGGAGTTTGGATTCCATACAATGGCAGGGCTACTGGGGTACCGCCCGTCACAGTACGTGGCCTAGATCACCGTACCGAGGAGTACGCCCGCTCCCCTGCAACACAAAGCCGGAACCATCCCTTACCGGATAATTCCGAACAAGATAACCTCGTAGTTGGCGCGACCAACCACACACTAAGCCGAATAAAAAGAAAAGGGACCTCTAGACAGGGATCTATCTTGCTCTCAGTGGGTGCTACCCATGAAACCTTGCTGCACCTCCCCTGTTTTAGCCATTCCCGGTTGATGAGGCTTGAGGTTACGATTACCTTTAATCAGAACATATCACTTAGAATGCTCATCGTCCGCCTGACGATGTGCTGAAAGCATTCAATCCATACAAGTTCGTTCCGGGTTCGAACGAAACCGAAGGCATTATCTCGTTACACTCGTTTTGGAATCACCCTCAGAGTTAACGACAATAACCCTTGCACTCTGAATCTTCATCTTCACTTGAGATTCATGACCTATCGTAAATTTGGATCGATGTGGTATTCGGGTCTCCAGACCTAGAATTCCGGTATACGGAAACCCGATCCCGGTCTCATCGAAATCCAAAACGTATCTTTTAAGGCCAAGTTGTTTTAAGGTTAAAACAATTCAATTCTTATCTATATACACAAAGATAGATAATTCAATAGATAATCTACATTATCATCCCAAACAGATAATTCACATTATCATTATAATTCAACCAAACATCCATATCATATATCAATCATATCTCATTAGAGATATCAAACAATGAAATACATTCAATCTCATTCATCCATCCTTAAGCAATGATTTATCATCTAATTAATTTAAAGTGAATTAAACTAACTACTTCATTCTATAAATCCTGCTTACTTAATTATTAATTAAACCAATTAATTATTCATTACTCTAAGTATCCATCTTAATTAATCATTCCTGATTAATAATCCTTTAATTACTTTAAGTAATTAATACTTAATTAATTTCACAAATTAATTATCTTAAACCATTCAGTAATTAATCTTTAATTACTTCATTAATTAATTAATTATACTTAATTATCTTAATCCTTAATTAATTACAACTAATTAATTACTTTAATCACTTATTATTTATTAATTAATCTTAATTAATCAATTCTTAATTACATCATTAATTTTATTAATTAATGATCCTTAATTACTCTTAATTAATTATCTTATTTAAATTAATTACATTTAATAATTAATTAGTCACATTTATTAATCACCTTTGATTAATCTCATTTAGTAATTAACTTCCCTTAATTACTCCACTTCATAAATTAATTACTCCTTAATTAATTATCCTTTAATTAATCCCTTGATTAATTATTCAAAAGTAATTAACTCAAATTACTTTTATTATTAAATCATCTTCAGTTAATCACATCCAGTAATTACTTTTAATTACTTTCCTAAGTAATTATACTTTCACTAATTACATTTAAGTAATTATCAAATTTCCAAATCATTATCTTAAATTAATTTAACTAATTAATTTAAACTTATCAAATTTATTTAATTAATTACCTTCAGTAATTAATTTACTTTAATTACTTTCATTAAGTAATTTATACTTAACCAATATTAATTTATTTGTCTAATCATTTATTAATAACTCATACTTAATTAAACAAATGATCCTAAATTCCAAATTAATTAACACTTAATTAATTAACTTATAATCCTAATTATTTAATTAATTATCACTAAACCATTAATTAATTATTAAATTATTCTTAAATTACTTTATTAATTTAATGACTCCTATATCATTAAATCTTAATTACTATCTAAAATAAAGTATTTACCTTTAACTACTTTAATTATTATTATTAACAAAGACTTTAAAACATTTACTTTAAAATCTTTCTTTTAATTTATCTTAAATCAAAGATTTAAAATAATTACAAATTTAACTTTTAATATACAAAATCTTTTTAAATTCAAATGTTAAGAAAAACACTTAACATTTATAAAAGAAGTTTATAAGATTTTTAAATTCAATTCTTTATAAAATTATACTTTTAACATTTTAAATTTTGTTAAAACCTTGCAAATCTTATCAACTTATTTATCTCAACTAAGATACAAATTAACTTGAATCTATACTTTATATTTGATTAAAAACTGGATCTAAATCTTGCTTCAAAATTTTAAAGCTCAATTTAAATTAAAAACACTGTCTGTTTTTAAAACTGCAATTTCTACATCTACCCGAGCCAACTCCATTTTCCCCCCGAGTAAAAACCCAGTTTTCCCGAGACCAACTTCGAGTTCCTTCCCTCTTTTATTTTTAAACACTGTTATGTTTAAATTTAAAAACAGTTTTAAAACTGTTACTTCCACACGAGCCTCGACCCTAACATCTTCGAGTCAAACTCACAAATCTTCGAGCCACTCACGCAATTTCTTCGAGTACCCCTCTCTCCTTCAAACCCAAACTTACCAGTATCCACATCATCACCGTGCACGTGCACGGTGACGCCGCTCCACTTCGATCACCGGAGATGATCTCCCCAAGTCATCGATCATCCTCACACCTAAATACGATCATCAGGTCAACCTACCAGACTCGAAATCAAAATCGAGTCTTCAAGTCCAATTCTGGAACCAAACCCAATCAGAAACTTCCTCATCGCCGACGAACTATGCTTCGAGAAACCTCGCCAACCTCACCGAAGTATCGCCTCGACTTCCAGCACCATTCCCCCTCATCGCGATCAGGTCCGGTGTACCACCGTCCCCACATTCGTCTCGAATTTACGACCTACCTAAAACAACGACCAAACCCTACTACATCATTCCTCGATCACCACGGTGAATTTAAAAATGCTTCATCATTTTTTCCAATGATCTCTGACCATCCACCATCCTCCCGCCTTAACCACGACCTCGTCAGACAACTAGATCACCAGAGGTGACTTAAAACTCCAATTCCGATCAACCTTGAACTGCTCCCTCAATTCAATGTTAAAAATTATGATTTCTCCTTTAAAATTCATGATTTTAGTTGATGATTCAGTTTACATGCCTGAATTAGTGAATTTAGAAGTTTGAATTTTAACTAAACTTAAGCTTTTCTATTTTACTCTATTTTCCAGAACAGATTCCAGTTTTAATTCATTTGAATAGAGTTTAAATCTTAAAGTCATGATTAAACAATCGAATGTTGTTTGAATCCAAAGTTTAACAGAGTTATATCAAGAAGAATTTAATTTTGAACATGATTCTAGCTTCTAACAGTAAAACAGGTAAGAACAGTTACAACAGTAAACATGCATTTCTATATCCAACTATATACATAGAAATTCAATCATATACATCCATTCAATATTCATTTTATTCCAGAATTTCATATGCAAACAAATACCCATATATTTAAATTTTTAAGAAGAATGTTACTCACTTGATAAATAACAGAGGATAGGTTTTTATGTGTAAACTGACAGGCTCATACATATATTTATCCTAATTCATATAAATTCAAATTAAAAACTACAATACAAGCCAATATTATCACATGCAAACATATATCATATGCTTTAAGTTTTAAAAATGAAAGTTACTCACCTTTTAAAAGTGAACAGAGAAACTTTCCAGGTTTTAATTTGAAAAGCTTTTGAATTTAAGATCTGAATGTCTTTGCTATTAAAACTTGAATGCTTGCTGGAAAACTTGCATTGTCTTTAAAACTGGAAACTTGCATGTTGCTAAATCTTGCTTTATTGAAATGTTGCTTAGATCAGGTTTGAGGAAGAAGTATCCAGGCTTAAGAAATGCAGATTGGAGTTTGATTCCTGACTTGCTTCTAGAGTTTGAAGAATTGATTTGCAGGCTTTGATTTAGATTCCAGATTTTAGATGATGAGAATGAATTGCAGATTTGATGAAGAAGCATTTTAGAGGATTTATTACAGATTTTGGTCTGAGGATTTGTTTGCTTCAGATTTTGTTTTGAAAGGAAGATTTAAGTTGCAGATTTGTTTTGAGGATTTGTTAATTTACTGATTGTCTTTGAGAGATTTAGTTCAGATTTTGTTTTCTTGTCTTTGAAAAAAAATAGAAAAAGAAATGTAGATAAGAACATATGTTTATATAGTGAAAATGTAGTTTATTAAAAATAAAATAAAACAAAAATTCAAAACTTGACATTTGTCATTTACATTGGTTTATTTGTTTACACTTGTTATTTTAAAGCCTTAGGAATTTACACATGTCTTTTTAGTTAGTTTATATTTATTTTAGATGTAGATAAAAGCTTTTTCTTTATTTACTTAAATACTTCTCTATTTATAAATTACCTTTAAAAGAAAATAAAATCAATTGTATATAAAACAATATATTATAATTATTGTTTGAAAATAACTCATTAATCAATTTTAAAATAAATTAATAAAAGAGATTATAAATTACTTCTATTATTAAATGAATCAACATATTATATGTAAAGTGTAATTTAGACTTATATATATATATATTATAAACAGAAATCATTTTATTAGTTTTTAAAAGATAATTCCCTAATTAAATATTCATTTAATCAGATTATTAAATCAATTCAAACTTTAATTATCAAAGATTATCAATCAATTTAATTATTTAAACAAATTATTAAATTGATATTGCCCCAAATTTCCGGGATATTACACTAATAGTAATCACTCATGTAACGCTTGTGCATCCCATATCACACGAGTTTACTTGAATATTCACTATAAGTTAGTAAATTCCGCTTACTAAAATATTCTACAATATAAGTTGTATAATTAATTGATGAGGTGATCCCCAGTGTTCCATACCACTTGGGACTACCAAATCATTTAATCACAGTTCTTATTCCATGGAAGTAGTAATTTGTGTCAAATATTATTTCTAAGGTCATATATAATTCATAAGTTCAACATGTCAAGTGTAAGTGCAATGAATTGTCAAAGGATGAATAATTGCATACAAGCAATGGTTTGCTCTCTCAACTCACGTATAAGCCTTTCAAACTCTATAAATGTATTTGTATATACTTATAAACTTCTCATATGATCCATAAATCCTGTTATAGCTCATCTATATATGCATATAGAAGTTTATATTTATACTTATTGCTACCATAAGTAAGCAGTTGAAATTTGAATTGATAACTAAGTCTTTGAAAATGTAAATATGCGTACAGCTGTTCGGAATCTCTGAAAGTTTATAAGCTTATGAAATCCACTTCCAAATATATATTTATAAAAGTATCTTATTTAATAAATCACAAGTTGAAATTTCCACCAAATCATATTGAAGTCATCCAAGGCCATAGAACTCAACAAATACCAAACGAGCGAAAAATTGACGAACCGAGCGGCATTACCTAGATCTGGAATAGCTCCAGTTTGTTGCCACGGTCCACCGGTGGAGCACCACTGGTCGACCAATGGTGGAGAATTCTAGAGCTATTCCAGCTCCAAAGAGGCCTCAAGTAGATCTCCGATGATGGCATTTTGATCCCGGGTTGTGTGCAAGTGTTCCTAGTTGTGTATGCATCAATTTCAATCCAAACAAGAAGTTATAACATCAATTAGAACATCAAGAATAAAACTTTCCATAAGCAGGGATTTCAAACAATAGTAAATAGATTTTGTATAACGATAGAGATTAACAGTTGAACTTATTTAACAAACATGCATCCTATTTAGAAAGAGTGGTGAGGATTTGTAACGACCCATATTTTTAACCATTTAAATTATGAAATTAAACAATGATTTTGAATAAAAATTTAATTAAATAGAAATTTTACGATTAGAAATATATTTTTATAAGTTAATATGAAACAAAAATTAATATGTTTATTTCGAAAATCTATAATGTTTTCAATTTTAATTCTAATCCGATTAATATTTTACTGAAAAATATTATTTTTCGAAATGTAAATATTTTTTGATAAAAATTTTCCGATTTGAATCGAAGTTCATTTCGTAAAATTATGATATTTCCAGCTTCGTCTATGGCAATTTGAAGTTTGTTATACATTTCGAGTCGGTAATTGGCGGCAACAGAGAATTTTTGACGCATTTGTTATAGGACAGATTTAAGATTGTCATATTGTTCGTTTCCCTCATTGATCGCAACAGTATTTTTATTTCTATTTTTGGACGTCCGATGACGGACGTAGAAGTTTGTTTTGTGTGTAAGCACGGCCATTGAATTTTTTATTTTCTTGTCTACTTTGATGGCCTGAGTTATTTGTATGTGCGCGCATATTTCCGTGCATATTTCTTTTATTTGTTACGTGCGCACATTATACGTGTAGCTAGTTACGTACGTGCATATTTTTCTTTTACATTATTTCTTATTATTTGGGTCCTTGTGTTTTGAATATGAACCATTAAATTTGAGTAGTGCACATAGATATTTTTACACGTCTAGGCTTGTTTGGGACTAGTTCAAATAAGGAATCCTTTTTAATAGGTTAGTGCACGCATATCTCTCTCTCTCCCTGCATTATTTTATCAAGAAAAGAGCTACATGTCTCTATTTTTGATGTTGTTATAAGAAAGTCTCCGTAGAAATTAGGGCTGTTATGGTAACGGTTATCGTTATACAAATACCGTTACCATACCATTTTTTTCGGTAAATAAAAAACGCTTACCGTTACCGTTACCAATACGTCGGTAACCGTTTTGTCTGTATACTGATATGTCGGTAACAATTTTGTCGGTAACGGTAAATTACCGTTTTCTGAAAATAATAAATATTATACTTCTGTAGCTATACCAGATCATGTACCAAAGGTCCAAATATGTACAAAATCTGGCAAATCATGCAGAATAAATCAATAAACATATTAAATAGTAAATACATCACATACATGCTATATCATATCAGTTTTAAATCTCACTGACAGAAAACAACAAAGTGAAACATACAATTTGAACAATAATGAACAATTTAAGTGAAATAAAAACACATGCAAAATGGAAATAAATCTCCACAGGTTGAAAACATCATGTACGTCAAGTTGTCAACAATTCAAGTGAAATAACAAGCACAGATATGGTACATAAATTTAGGATTACAGTTTTAAATAGAGTTAACGAAGCCAATAAGCCACCATGGATGTCCTAGTTTTCTCTTCTGCTGTAGATCATATGATGTATCTCCCAAGTCCCAATAGTGTAGTCAACTAGGTGAATTGGAGGAAGATGGTCGATCTGAAGGTGGAGCTTTATCATTCAAGCCTGTGAAGGTAAAAATATGAAAAACATGTTATGGATTCCACAAATGAATTTCAAGCTGTTCAAATTTTATCATGCACTGTGCATCTACATTATGTGTAATGTGCATCTACATTATCTACATTACTGTTCAAATTTCAAGTTGTTCAAACTTCAAATTTTAAGTTGGGTGTACTTAGTTGCCTAATAAAATAACATATGCCTTAGTCCGATTAATTATAACTAACCTGGAATAATTTATTTTCAGTTAAGCTTTACCTATAGCAAAAGCAAAATCATACCTAGAAATCACATTGTTATAGTATGAAAATTGATCGTTTTAATAAATATTAGCAAACTTTATAAAAAGAGGACAACCTTTAAAATGCCCACCAGTTATGCATAAATAATTTATGCACAGATCACATAAATGTTCAATAAATCAATGCAATAAGGTTGTTTAGCCATCTAGTGTTCACCTTTTTCATTGCAAGTGCATAAGTATGATAAATGTTGAACTGTATAAAAGAATGATAAATGTAAAAATGATAAATGTAAGTAATGTATAGGTGCTCAATTTGAACTGTAAATATGAACTATAAATTTGAACTGATAAATGTACAGTTTGCAATATGAACTAAATTGTAAAGTAGCTTCAATTCATTTGGCAATAATGATAAATGCTGAACTGTAGAAAAGAAGTGAACTGTAAAGTAGCTTCAAATTCAAACCTCAAAGTCAATCTAAACACATCGTCCGCTGTTGTAAGTTGCAACATGTACAAAAGAATTTGAAGTGGTGAAGACTCTTCTTATTATCATTTGGTAATTTATTTTAAATGCTGATAAGTGATAAATGCTTTTCAATGCTCTACAATTTAATAAGACACACATATATTCTTTTATGGCTCAGTCAATGTTTTAAGATATCTTTTCAGTTATAACCACCTTGATTTTTATTAGATAATAGATGCTGTACCATATTTTTTGATAAAATTTAACAAACGCTTACTTGTTTCAAATTCTTCAAGTTCCCTGTAGAAAGAGACATCATCTTCGCTCGGCTCCTTATAGAAATTGAATTCATCTTCCTAAGCCAATCATTTTTACAAACCAATGCCTCAACCATCTTTGGGGTTAATGAAGCTCTAAAAGGATCAACAATTCTCCTTCCCAAACTAAAATCATTCTCACTAGCCACGGTTGAACTTGGAATTGAAAATAAATCTTTGGCAACTAACTAAAGAATTGGATACCACGCTTGATTCACCTTCCACCAATTCAAAAGATCAAAAGATTCACCATCGAGTTTCTCACAAGGATCCAAAAAGTATTTGTATACTTCATTGTTAATTTCTCTAATTTCCATTTGTTCTCTCTTTCTCTTGAGTCGCATCTCAACATGATAAAGTCCACTTGATTGAGAACTAATATTTACATGGTCCTTAGAGGTAGTTTCCTTTGTGATAGATATTCGTGCTTGTTCATTAACCCCTTTATATTCATTATATAACTTTAGAACACATTCTTTTATTTCATGGACAATGTTTTTGATTGCATGACTATCTTTTCCCATATCTTCAAAGGAAATTTGTAGCAATTCAAGTTTATATCTTGGATTGAGAACATGAGCTACATAAATCATCTTGTTCACACTCTCGAAATTTCCCCAATATTTATCCCACTTAACTTTCATAGATTTCCCAACATTTTGCAAAATAGGATTACCATCATCATTAATTTTCATTTCAATGTCAATAAGTAGGTCGGATACAACCACAAACATTAAAGGAGATGTGCAAGATTTAGTTGCACTTAATGATAAAGTGGCATCATAATTTTTTTTTAAAAAGTAAACAAAGGCCTTAGACTTCTCCCAATCATTATCGTTTGGTGGTCCAACTCTTTTTAACCAATCTTTATCTTTTTCATTGAAATAACTTACAAAAGGAGCACTTTCGTCGGCCATTCTATCAAACACCTTCTTATATTTTCCAGAACATTCAAGCATTTTATAAGTTGAATTCCATCTAGTTGGAACGTCCATGGGTATGTTTGACATTTGATCCATTTTGAACATAATAGCATATACCCTAAACTTGTCCAATCTTGCGGGGGATGAATGAATAAACTTAACACAATTCCTTATACCTTCAATTGAGCTATATAGATCTTTCAAACCATCCTTAACAATCAAGTTAATTATGTGACATGCACACCTCATATGTAAGTATTCACCATTGAATAATAAAGTATTCATATCACCCAATCTTTTTTTCATGTATCCAATAGCCCCATCATTAGCGGATGCATTATCGACCGTAATACTAAAGATTTTTTCAATTCCCCAACTTCTCAAGCACATCTCCAAACATCTTCCTATATCATCACCTTTATGACTCGTTATTTTCGTAAAATTAATTATTCTTTTATGTAACTTCCATTCACTATCCATGAACAGATGTCCAAGTATCGGTAGTGATGCTCACTCTTATTTCCCCTATCACACTCATTATCATACCCTTCTCCAAAGTATACATTTCCCATACTAAACTCGCAATTTTTTGCCTCGTAGGTATGAAAAAACGAGGACATAAATCCTTTAATAATTCTCTAAACCCCTTACCCTCGACCACCCTAAAAGGCATTTCATCCATGATAATAAACCTAATTAACTTCTCTTCACATTTTTTTGATTAAAAGTATGCGGGACTAAAGTCCCCACCGTGCCACTATCTAATAAAAGAGTAGGCTGACCTTTTGCATTGGCATTACGTCCAAAAGCAGGACATTTTGGGCATTGTTTTGACAAATGATTAGCAAGTCCGGTAGTTCCATATGCCTTGCCGTCCGCTTTCACTTCTTTTTTGCATGTTCTACAAACGCCGATATGGTATTCTTTACCATTTGCATCTTTTCTTATTTCTTTGTCAGCATATTTCCATACCCAGGAAGTTTTTTTCTTACCTAAGTTAAATAAATAATGAAAACTTTGAAAGTGAGAAAGTGAACATTTCATAATCTATTTTAAAGTGGTGTTTTAATTATTTATGATTATACGTGTTCAAGTTTGTAAAAAAAAGTAAGCTAAGTATTGGTGATACAAAATCACAAATAGAAGGAAACAAATATGCAAAAGGGAAAGTAATCACGTTTGTTCATTATGGAAATGCATTAATAATTGGATTGCATTTGAATGAGATGGCAAGGAAATTTATGCATGCGCGCGTTATGGAATAATATATATGCAAAAGATATGCATATTATTTCTTTCTTCGTAATCGCATTGCTTTGGGATTATTTTCTTCCATCTTTGGAACAAGTGAATTACTTGCTATGTTTGCGTGATTTGTTACCGTTGTAATTTGCCTCCATTATCTTCTTACCATATTTTGGTAATTTGATTGATGACTCACATGAATTTATATTGGCTCTAATTGAGGGTAGACTTCATTGTAAACCCATCGTGGTATTCAGCCCAGTGATCTCCAGATAGAGTGTCACTTTTTTGTTATCCCTAATTGAGGCTTTGGTATGTAAACTCTTATCTTGTAATCTCTTGTAATTCTCTCAAGTGTAATAAAATCTCTCTCCTTTGGACTAGACGTACACTATCTCGATGATAGTGGAACCAGTATAAATATTGTGTGTCTTCTTTTTTTATAGTTATTTACTATTTATTTGGAGTATAGAATAATTGCTGCTAGATTAAGTGATGTTCAAATTGGCAAATATAGATCCTGTTTATTGTTTTTCCGCCTTTGTGCAATTTCTGCACAACAGATTGATATCGGAACAAGGCGATTTGTTTCAATTTGTGCATCAATGGCTTCTAGAAAGAGCAGTAGATCTGATGGTGATTATGCTATTACTCATTTGGATGGAAAAAGGAGATTTTGTGCAATATGGAGTGGAGGAGATTATGTTGAGAGAGAAGAGTGTTCCAGTCTTGGAAATTTGACGATAAGGTGTTTACTGTGTTGAAGAGACATCTGGATTTGAGAACTTGTATCTGCTTTATGGCTCGATGTTGATGTGAGAGTCTTATGTTGATTTCCATGGGAAATTTGTTGTTTGGCAGATAAGGTATGTGGAAGGAGAGAGATTTGTCTTGTATACAGAGATTTGGATCAGCCTTGTTATGTATGTTGGCTTTTTTGTTTTCTAGCTCTGTATTTGATTGGTGATTGAGAGAATTTTTTGGCCTTGGTGGCTTTGAGATTATTTTGATATCTACCTTCTTTTGATTTTGGATATTTGCAACATTTTGTTGGCGGGCGGAGACATAGTCTGAGCTCGTTAGCAATATGTGATGGGGGGTGGCCTTGCCGGAACCCATTGGGTAAGTATTCATTTTTGGTATCCGTCTCGTTAAAAGATTTTGGTTGAAGGTGGAGTTTGATTTTAAGAGTTTTATGTTGAAAAGAGAATTTAACTCGAGGTGGAGTGTTGGAAATATGTGATTTTGCATCAAGGTGGAGTGTTAAATTTTGGTGATACAAAATCACAAATAGAAGGAAACAAATATGCAAAAGGGAAAGTAACGTTTGTTCATTATGGAAATGCATTAATAATTGGATTGCATTTGCATGAGATGGCAAGAAAATTTATGCATGCGCACGTTATGGAATAATATATATGCAAAAGATATGCATATTATTTCTTTCTTCGTAATCGCATTGCTTTGGGATTATTTTCTTCCATCTTTGGAACGAGTGAATTACTTGCTATGTTTGTGTGATTTGTTACCGTTGTTATCTTCTTACCATATTTTGGTAATTTGATTGATGACTCACATGAATTTATATTGGCTATATATTGAGGGTAGACTTCATTGTAAACCCATCGTGGTATCTGTGTAGTCAATTCCCCGATATTTCCCCGATATATCCTCGATATATCTCGTAGCGCACTTTTGGGGCAACGATATTCCTATAAAGCGGCCTAATATAGCGGATCCGCTATTATCCCCGATATTGTGGCAATAATCCGCTATATCCCGGATTTTGTTGCCCCACTATATCCCCCTTTCCTATAAATAAGAATTTTGCTTGATGTCTTGCTTTTAAGTTTTATGGTAACTTCAAAGTTGATGTAACAATGATATACGTTGTTGGTTATTATAACTAGTTCTAACTTTTCAAGTGTCAACTTTGTTTATCTTTACTTTATTATAACTTGTTTTGCTTGGTGGGAATAATAAGTTATACTTGTTCCTCTTTTTAATGTAGAATGTTCATCATCCTCTTTTTAAAGTCATCTGCCATATCCTGATATATCCTCTATATATCTCTGCTACAACTTTTCGCACCTCAAACGCTATGGAGCGGTAGGGCGCTTTAACTGCACAGCGTGGTATTCAGCCCAGTGATCTCCAGATAGAGTGTCACTTTTTTGTTATCCCTAATTGGGGCTTTGGTATGTAAACTCTTATCTTGTAATCTCTTGTAATTCTCTCAAGTGTAATAAAATCTTTCTCCTTTGGACTGGACGTACACTATCTCGATGATAGTGGAACCAGTATAAATATTGTGTGTCTTCTTTTTTTTTTAGTTATTTACTATTTATTTGGAGTATAGAATAATTGCTGCTAGATTAAGTGATGTTCAAATTGGCAAATATAGATCCTGTTTATTGTTTTTCCGCCTTTGTGCAATTTCTGCACAACAGATTGGTATCGGAGCAAGGCGATTTGTTTCAGTTTGTGCATCAATGGCTTCTAGAAAGAGCAGTAGATCTGATGGTGATTATGCTATTACTCATTTGGACGGAAAAAGGAGATTTTGTGCAATATGGAGTGGAGGAGATTATGTTGAGAGAGAAGAGTGTTCCAGTCTTGGAAATTTGACGATAAGGAGTTTACTGTGTTGAAGAGACATCTGGATTTGGGAACTTGTATCTACTTTATGGCTTGATGTTGATGTGAGAGTCTTATGTTGATTTCCATGGGAAATTTGTTGTTTGGCAGATAAGGTATGTGGAAGGAGAGAGATTTGTCTTGTATACAGAGATTTGGATCAGCCTTGTTATGTATGTTGGCTTTTTTGTTTTCTAGCTCTGTATTTGATTGGTGATTGAGAGAATTTTTTGGCCTTGGTGGCTTTGAGATTATTTTGATATCTACCTTCTTTTGATTTTGGATATTTGCAACATTTTGTTGGCGGGCGGAGACATAGTCTGAGCTCGTTAGCAATATGTGATGGGGGGTGGCCTTGCCGGAACCCATTGGGTAAGTATTCAATTTTGGTATCCATCTCGTTAAAAGATTTTGGTTGAAGGTGGAGTTTGATTTTAAGAGTTTTATGTTGAAAAGAGAATTTAACTCGAGGTGGAGTGTTGGAAATATGTGATTTTGCATCAAGGTGGAGTGTTAAATTTTGGTGATACAAAATCACAAATAGAAGGAAATAAATATGCAAAAGGGAAAGTAACGTTTGTTCATTATGGAAATGCATTAATAATTGGATTGCATTTGAATGAGATGGCAAGGAAATTTATGCATGCGCACGTTATGGAATAATATATATGCAAAAGATATGCATATTATTTCTTTCTTCGTAATCACATTGCTTTTGGATTATTTTCTTCCATCTTTGGAACGAGTGAATTACTTGCTATGTTTGCGTGATTTGTTACCGTTGTAATTTGCCTCCATTATCTTCTTACCATATTTTGGTAATTTGATTGATGACTCACATGAATTTATATTGGCTATATATTGAGGGTAGACTTCATTGTAAACCCATCCTGGTATTCAGCCAGTGATCTCCAGATAGAGTGTCTCTTTTCTGTTATCCCTAATTGGGGCTTTGGAATGTAAACTCTTATCTTGTAATCTCTTGTAATTCTCTCAAGTGTAATAAAATCTCTCTCCTTTGGACTGGACGTACACTATCTCGATGATAGTGGAACCAGTATAAATATTATGTGTCTTCTTTTTTTATAGTTATTTACTATTTATTTGGAGTATAGAATAATTTCTGCTAGATTAAGTGATGTTCAAATTGGCAAATCTAGATCCTGTTTATTGTTTTTCCGCATTTGTGCAATTTTTGCACAACAAGTGTGTATATACAATTTTCACAAAATTAGTTATTACTGATATAGCACATAGGTGCCTAAAACTGACATAGGTACCAAAATGATTTTTTTATTATTGTTCATGAAGCAATATTACAAACATTATTATTTTGATAAACATATATTACCTGTTGCACTAACGATTGAGCGGGATGATTTAGCTTGATTTGTAGGTATAGAATCTGATGTATGTTCCTCTACGCCCTCAACATTATCACCTAGGCTTGACTATGTTGATGTCATTTATTTTACTGCTAAGTGGCTAACTATAAAAAATGGTCACCCATTGACTATGTCTAAAGCACAATACAGAAAATACATCATAATATATTGTATAATGCAAAATCTTTTATGACATATCATGTAGCATATGTTAGTGAATAACATTACATTTTGCACAAAATAATTAGCATGTTGATGGCCCATAAAACTCTCCACACACAGTGAAAAGTCAATTTGAAATATACATAATAATATGATATTAGAGATAATAAGTAAGAAACTGACTATGTAAATCAAACTGTAAATTGCAGGTTATGGTGGCGAAAATGGCAGTAGTATTGAATGTAATTTTGATTAAAGATTGTCTTCCCTTCTGTTAAATTATAGCCGATAACAGTTTAAGGGCAATGTTAGGTTTATCCGATTATTGAAAGATGTATCATAGCAGAAATCAGAATCCGCCCTTATTTGATGTATATGAATCTATGATATAACTTTTTTTACTTTTCAATTCAGGAGTACCAACCTAAACATCTTGGTTATGAAAGGTTTTTTTTAGCTTCACACTTACAAACTCATCGCATTACAGATTTACCCAATGGGCTTAGTTTGTACAAACTTCAAATAATATATTCACAATGTTCCATTTGTGTGTAATGGTTATTAGTCATTTTTCTTACATTTGGGATTTGGAAACGAAGTCATATCTTGACTTTCAGAAATTTTTCAACCGGTTCTAACAAAAGTGCACTTTTTATGTGAAAATTTCCACAATCTTTTATCATCTTTGATTTTTAGGAAGGACTGACATTTTGATTTGTTAGGAAATCAGTTTATCATAAGTTTTATTCATGTATTACACATTCTAGAAGTGAGGATCAGTTAGTAAACTACGTCTTGTTTATTCAAGAACATCAAGTCATCAACTAAGGCTTGTTCCAACAAATTATCTGACATGAAATAACAAAATTCTATACAACTGTAAGTTTTCAACGCATTTATCATTAAATGTCTCTTGTTCTCCAGGTTTATGATTTGAAGGGACGGTTGCAAAATAATTTGATGTTAATTTAAGAGTCTGCGGATGTGATTTTAGTGATGTCATTCTCACAAGTAATCAAATACTCAATCTCAATCCATCTTCCACTAACCCAAAGACTGAATTAAAACTCGGCATTACTAAATTAAAGCACAAAAGAAACTTAAAAACATACCAATTCAATTAATCTGGTTCAATCAAAGCTCAAAAACCTCTAGTCGGCAACTGAAAGAAGGAGAAAGGAGAGGATTGAGTCGCGACAGCCACAATAAGTCGATAATTGCCTAATCGGCGGCAGACGAGGTCACGAGAAAAGAAAAAAACGAAGAAGATAAAAAAGATTAAAAGAGCAGTTGTGTTATTTTTCTTCTCTTAACAGATGAAAGTTTGAAACCCTAGCATTTAGTAGCGACGGATGTTGAAAGTCCATAATCCAACGGTCCAAAATAGAAGAAAGTTTGAAACAAATCAATTTGTCGGTAAATTACTGATACCGACGGTTCATAATTTTTTTACCAATAATTTACCGCTTGTAACGGTAAAATTACCGTTACCATACTGAATGTATTGGTATACCGTTTTGTTTGGTAATCGGTAACCAATTTATCGATAACGGTATGGTAACGGTAAATTTACCGTTACCATAACAACCCTAGTAGAAATGAATATATAAATTTGGTCCCTATTTTTGAAAAATAGAAAACGCAAGGTGCCTTGCAGTTTTCTGACAGAAAATGCAAGGTAACTTGCAGTTTTCTGATTTTGAATTTTTTTTATGAAATTTGAAAAGTGCAAGTTAGCTTGCACGTTCTATTAGGAAACTGCAAGCTTGTTTACATTTTCTGATTTAGAAAAAACGGGGACCTGATTTACATACTCATTGCTACATGAATTTTTCTTGTAACAACATCACAAATAGGGACCTGTTGTGTAAAGTCCCTCACCTCATTTTCATTTAGTCCGATTCTTTATTCTCAAAGCTAAATTTCTTAATCTTCCTGTAGCCATATTTTCAAAACTTGGACATCCATTTTCATTTGTTTTTCTCCACCTCCACCTAACAATCTACACTGACCCCCATCGCCACCTCCCACCCAGACCTTGCCCAGGCAGCCACTTCCATCCGCCTCACCTCTCGCTTGCAACCATACCCGCAACCGTTCAGTTATTTTTTTTAAAACCAAGCCCTTCATTTGCCTGTAGCTTCCACTACCCTCCATCTCCACCCATATAACCTCCCACGCAACCGTCCTACCCATCTCTCCACCAACCCAGATTCAAGTCCACCCAAAATAGCCTCCAAATGTCGCCACCACCCTTCCTCCATCACCACAAACTGCCAAGACCTAACTGAAACTGTAACGACCCAGAATTTTGAACAATTCAAATTGAAAATATTTAATTAATTTTAAATATTTGAACGATAATTTAATTTGAATCCCCAATATAACTTTGAATTTGGCGATTAAATTATAAAATTTAATCTATTGAAGTTGAATAAAAATTTGAACCTTCAGTTTTAAGCCGATTTAAAATATTTCAAAGGCTTGTAAAAGTCGTATTGATTATACTGAAGATAATAGAAGCTTCAGAATCGAATTTGAAACTGTTTTGTTCGGTTTTGAATTTATATCGTTTAAATTGAATTTAAAAATAGCCGTCTGAGGCACAGTCTCGGAATTCGACGAAACCAGTTCCATTGGGACCGTAATATTGAATTATTATCGGATTTCAAATTTCGTATTTTTTGGAGTTGTTATGTGAGCATACGATAAGCAAACGCGTTGAAATTTTAAACGAATTCAACTTAAATTTAAAATCTGAATTTGGTCAACATCAGCCACCCTAGATTTTTCTTAGCAGACCTATTCCCTGAAACAACACGTTCTCTCTATTAAAACACATTCTCTTGTCTCCTTCGTACCCTCCCTTCTTCTGTTAAAATACCAGAGAACGTGAAAGCATGCCTCTTTCAATTTTAAATACGTCCTCTCCCTCACTTTCTAAATCAAACTTCAGTTCGAAATAAATGGCCGAAGCCCTTCTCCTCTTCAGACGAAAAAGAAAAGAAACTGAAAATCAATTCGTATAAAATCAATTCGTGTTTTCCCTCACCAGTCAAACAGGGGAAAATCGATTAGCAGTTCATCGTGGTCGCGCACGCGCATGAGGGTGGAGGGCTCGTTTCACCTCGTAATGGAGTCGCGTGAGCAGGCGAGCAACTGGAAGGGAGGATTTCGCGATGGGTTTGAAGGTGATGGGGGCAGCGATTGGCGACTCGACAACTAGGGTTCACTCAAGTGATTTCTGGGTCGCCGCGTGCGTGGGGTGCGTGCACGATGGCATTCGTCGCGTGCGATGGTGGCGAATGCGGCAGATGATGGATGGATTCGTCGAGTTCATATAAGCAGTAAGGTAATCACTGCTTTCGTTTTTGTTTGATTAGAAAAAAAAGAGTTGTTTTTGTTTCTGATTTAGTAAATATACATAGGGCAATTAAGATTTAATTGTTCAGTTAACCTAATTTATTTTCTCAGTTACAAAGAGATCTTTAAAAAGAAATTAGTTTAGAATTTAATTTTTTTTTCTGAATTAAATCCTTAGTTAAAAGATAGACAGGAAGAAAATAATAATTAATTAAACAGCTAGATTATTATTTATTTATGCAAAAGTTAAGTATGTGTACATAAGTATATAAAAGGGAAGATTTTGAACAATTATAAGAAAAGAGAAATTAGGCTATATAAACATTTGTATCGCAGTAAGTTGTATGGAGAAAACAATATGTTAAGATTTCGGAATTTTATACACATAAGAATTTTAAAGACGAGGAGTTGGTTAAAAAAAATATTAGTCTAAAAATAAAAATCTGGGTTGAATAAATTTATCTAAAGGAAATCGGTTCAAAATTTTATATTGTTAGTTTAAAATAAACTTACTGGTAATTAAATTTATAAATGAAAATTTAATCATTCGATTATTTCGAATATTAATGAATTGTATAAATTATTTATACAAGGTTTAAAACCGTGAAGAAATGATCAAAATGGAAGTGGATTGCAAAATTAAAAGCAAAGGTGAGATTTTCTCACTCAAATGAAATTTGATATTGCAGTTATTGATTTGATTGCTATTGGATGTGATATTAGATATAGTAGGATATATCTATATATAGCAATATATACATATTGGCATATGTATATATTGGATTGATTGATTTCCCGCTATGTATAGCGGATGAGACCCTATTGCGCCGTTAGTAAACGGATGATTTTTATAAAACCTATATACCGCGATATTCCACCTCGAAGTGGAATGGGTATTGTGCTAACATCTGTGGATGCAGGGAAACAGGTTGGAGGGATCCAACTGGATTCCTCACCAGTATTTATTTATTTACAGATATTGTTGTATATTCTGTTATCATATGTTGATATATGATGTTTGGATATCGTGATTGACAAATTTGTGTGTTGCATCATCGGATTCATTTTTGAAATTTAAAAATGACGATGTTGATTTTAAAAGAGATTTTTAAAGTGATCTTTGAAATATACGTTTTATTAAATTTTTGAAGTGATTTATTTTAAATAAATAAACGTTAAATTTTAAAGTTATAAAAGTTAAGATCTTTGTGAAATATAACCGAAAAGATATTTTTGAAATAAAAGTTGATTTATTTATAAAATGGTTTAAATTGAGATTTTTGAAGTATTATAAACGGTTTACTTAAAAGATTTAAAAAGTTGACATTTATAAATTTAAAACATTGGAATTTTTAAACGAGTTTTTATAAGTGTTAAAAATGAAATATCAATGGATTTCATGAGTGAACGAGATTTATAGATTTATAAATTGTGAAGTATAAAATGGATAGATGTTGTAAAATAAAAGATTTATAAGTAATTTACTTATAAATTAGATTTTTGCACTTAGATGGGATATGAATAGAATTTGCTAATAAAATGATTTTATAAGTTGAAATTGTTATAAAGTATAAACGTGATTTATAAACGTTGTTTATAAATCCGAAATCACGTATTTTGATAAGTGAATTATAGATAAAAGGAGATTTATAAATCAAAGTTGTTATAGAAAATAGAAAATGGAATTTATAAACGTTGTTTTATAAATCCGAAAATCAATCAAATTTGATGAATTTAATATAGAAGGTTATTAAGGGAATTTTATCCACGATTTTGGATAGTGGATAATTCTTGAAATAAAATGTGTAGAAAATATTGAAATTTGGTTAGTGAAGTATATTCACGATTTTGGACAGTGAATATATTGTTAAGTAAAATGGATATGTTTTGGGGAAGTGACATTAAAAATGAAGTTGATTGTTTTAACAATGTTTTAAAATATATTAAATATCGAAATCATAGATTTCAACATTCATTGTTGAAATAGACGTTTTCGAGGAATAAGGAAATGGTGGACCATAACACTGTTGTTATAGTAAATGGTTTCCGAAAGGAAATATTTTGTGTAGTATTGGGATTTATATATCTATCTAAATTCTGAATCCCTATACTAGTGATTTTGAGTCGTCGTAACGATGTTTTACGTAACATTTATTTTGACTCAAATAGATGTTGTTATAATAAATGATTTCCCTGAAGAATGAAATATATACTTAATTTTGATTTAAGTATATCGAATATTTTCAAATGTTGAAAATAAATAGGTTTGTGAATTACTTATTATTAAATAAGTATGGAAATGTTTTTTTCCAAAATGAAATGAAACGTTTTGAGAATTTATCTTTGTAAAGATAAATTGAAAGTGAATATTTGAAATCAATTGAAAATTGTATATCAGTAGATATTTTGAAAATATAAATTCACTATGGAATTTATAAAAGAAATGGGAATTCGTTTTAAAAATAAACGTTGATTTATTTTTAAAGTGTGAAAATTATATATCTTGTAAAGATATTTTTTGGAAGATAAATTATTTGGAATCTGATGATGTTGTGCATCTTTATTGATAGTTAAATAACCGACTATCAATAATTACCTTGAATGGGTATTCGTTGTGAATTGGATGAATTTGAATGCCACACTTATTTTTGAATAAGCGCTCACTATCCGGGTTAGCCGAGAAAGGACCATGGGGTCGTATAACCCATTCTGAATATGTGATACGTCGTAATGGATTGCATTTGATGACCGGTGTTGAAGACCAGATATTTTTGAAAACGGAAGGATTACCGTCGAGTTACTCTACATCGGCTGATCTCCGATTTAGAGGTTTTATCACCCTTAAGTGACGGGAAGTCCGGACGTGATTAGAAAATTATCCGGATGTGCAAGGGCTTCGTGAGAAGTGCCTTCGATTATGTTCGATCCTGGAACAGACTTGTATGGATTGTATGTCTGACGTTACAGATTGAGATATAAAGCTGATTTCTTTCAAATACATATCTGTTGGTGGTGGAGAATTTATTCTCTTAGCTTAACACCCTTCTCTGAGATGTACGAGCTCAGAGGTTATGTAGTTGAAATTTATCAACGATATACTCCCAATTTGGTAACGTGGCATACTGAGTGTTGCTGTGAAATGATTATTGTTTGATCATTTGTGATAGGATCAATTGTTTGATCATTTATCTTTGTGATCATTTCTTTGATCATTTGTTTGACCCGAAGCATGGCTTTGTGACAAAGCGTAGCTTTGTGGACGAGACTTCGTCGAGCCTCACACCCTGGAAATGGTCAAAATAGGAAGGATGCGGCAAGGTTCTAGGGAGTAGCATCCCTTAGTGTATGTCATTCCTTCTGGATATAGGTGGTATCATGGTATGGAGCCCAAATACTTAACCTATGTTGATACTGTTTATTATGTGGTTGTTGGAAATCGAGGATCCTCGGGAAGATCGGTTACGATCGGGGGATGGCATACGCATGTCAGTAGTTACCTATTTTTGCAGAGGTAACCCAGCCTTGTGTTGGCAGAGATCTAACCGTAATGTTAGGTTATTTCTCGGGACGTCTTTCCAGTGGCGTTCTTTCGTGGAATAGGAAGTTCCTTAGCCTGACCATTTGTTGGAAATCCAAAGAAACAATACGAGCCTTTACAATTTCAATTGTATAACCTGTCTCCTCAGGAGGCAGCTATAGCAGGCATAATATAATGGTACCTATGCTGGCTAAGATTTATATTCTACTTTCGAAATGTTTTCCACTATGCACTAATAATAATATCCAAAATGATTTGATTTTGCATAGTAAGCATCTTTGACTAACATAAGAAGAAATCTCCTCCAAGTCTGCGTTTGCATTATGTGTGTGGTGGGAGGTCTTATGGTAGTTTCATTTTCCAAAAGCATTTAGAATTGACTTTAAGAAATTATCCCATTTTTGTTTTAAAGAATAACTGTTTTACGATCTCACACCAGTCACCATGACTGACTCGGAGTTTATTGTTTCCCTTCTAAACTCTGGGTGCCCACCAATTTCCACACGGGCAGCCTAGAGTTATGTTATCAGGATATTCTGGATATTCTGGAGCTTTGGAAGCAAGCTGGATGGCGAAACGTATCACCTATACTTTGTATTTATTCTGCTGTGTATTCTGTATGAGGACAAGTTTATATAACTATCCATTGTTGTATATTGACTCTGATTGATGTATGTATAAACATATATAGTTCTTTGTTTTAAAAGACTAGTGATTATCTATTATATATATTGTTCCGCTGCGATATGTGAGATTCTGATATTGTTTCTGTTTCTGATGTTGTTCTGTTGTTCTTCTTCTCTTTTTCTTCTATCTTTTCTTCTACCTCTTCTTTTAAAACCCTAAGAATTCGGTTTTCCGGCATTCGTTTGCTCGGCAGTTGATACAGTGGACGTATCAATGTCGATTTTGGGAAGTCGAAGAATCGGGTTCTTACAATGTGGTATCAGAGCATATGGTTAAGCGACAACCCTGCTCTGTTGGGTGTTACTCATTAGAGATAGAGTCAGTAGTACTCTAGAATGAGTTGAGTGTAATAATAGATACGAGTGCGTATTTGTTAGTGAATATAAATTGTTTTGTATTGTGTTGACTTATCGGTTGATTGTTTATGAATTCTGGTCGGTGTAGTCTAGCTAACTGAAATCAATAGGGGTTTCTAAACTCTAAACAAGATAAACTGACACAGTATTGATTTTAAAACAGGTAAATGAGATAATTTTACCTAAAACTATTTTTGTATAGAAAAGAAATAATTTTCTATGAATTATCATAGTAAATGGATGTTTGGTTGTTAGGAAGTAATAATAGTGAACTATTATCATTGCTATATGAAATTGAATGAGAAATTAAAATAATAACCAAAGATTTGGAAATAAATCCATTTAACGAATGAAATTTATAAATGTGAGTTGAAGATAAGGAAATAAATTCATATATGAATAAATTGTGAATGTGATTTATAAATGAAACTAGAATTCCAGGATAGATAATTGAAATTAAAATTCATTAATGGAATGAAATTGTAATGTGAATGTATAAATGATTTTATGAATTGGAATGTAAATAAGTCGAGGACTTATAAATATTTGAAATTCGATAGAAATGAGATTCAAATTGAAAATGGATAAAATTGTGAATAAATAAATTTGCAATTGCAAGTGCAAGAAAATAAAATTGAATGTTAAAATTCATTTTGAATTTGAAAGTAAATAGAACTGGAATTGAATTTGATTTATGAAGTATTAAACTAAAATTAGTAAGTAAAGCTAATTGAAGATTGACCAAATGAATAAGGTTTGAAACGAATTAAATTCAATAATTATAAAAGAAAGGTAAATTGAATTCGAATTTGAAATCTAGTTTAATATAAGTGGTTATAAACCAAAATAGTGAATTGAAAATAAATTTTGGGAATGAACAAAAGAATAAAACTGGAATTGAAACTGAATGTTGAAACAAATTATAATAAAATGAATTGGAATTTGTAATGAATTAGTAACTGGAACTAATTTAAATAGTGCAGTTGAATGAAAAATATTGATGAAATTCAATATTCAGAAGTTAAACTGAATCCAAATTAGATTGAAATTGAATTCAAATGAAATTTGAAATGTAAAATTGAATGAAAATGGATATGTAACTTCAATAGTGAAGCTAAAAATGTGTAAGAAGCATATATTGAAAATTTTGTAATAGAATTTGCAAATTGGTTTGAATATTGTAACTAGATATTATGGCTAGTAGAATATACATGTGTATAAAAGGAATTGGATTTGATTTTTAAAGATAAATTTGAATTGCTCGACAAAAAGGTATGTATTTGAATTTCGATATGAAATTTGACGATTTTCTGATCTTTTTGAAATCTGAGAGTCCGTAGGGACGTTTTGTAGTCGTGCCGTGTTAGCCGCGCAAAGGAGACGCTGGTGAAATTTTTCGAAAATTTCGAGTGTTAGAAAATTTTTGAGAAAATTTTGAAAGTTTGAATTTGAATTAGGAAGTTAAACAATGTAGTTTGAAACTTATAATTGAAGTTGGAAATTTAGTTGAATTAATAACGAATCTTTAGTAGAAAGATTTGTTTTGAAAAATTGATAAAACTATTGGATTGTGAGAAAATAGTAGACGAGTTAAGGACCTTTTTTCCTAACTTGTAATTTCGGGATGAAATTCTTTTAAGGGGGGAAGATTGTAATGACCCAAAATTTTGAACAATTTAAATTGAAAATATTTAATTAATTTTAAATATTTGAACAATAATTTAATTTGAATCCCCAATATAACTTTGAATTTGGCGATTAAATTATAAAATTTAATCTATTGAAGTTGAATAAAAATTTGAACCTTCAGTTTTAAGCCGATTTAAAATATTTCAAAGGCTTGTAAAAGTCATATTGATTATACTGAAGATAATAGAAGCTTCAGAATCGAATTTGAAACTGTTTTGTTCGGTTTTGAATTTATATCGTTTAAATTGAATTTAAAAATAGCCGTCCGAGGCACAGTCTCAGAATTCGACGAAACCAGTTCCATTGGGTCCGTAATATGAATTATTATCGGATTTCAAATTTCGTATTTTTTGGGGTTGTTATGTGAGCATACGATAAGCAAACGCGTTGAAATTTTAAACGAATTCAACTTAAATTTAAAATCTGAATATGGTCAACATCAGCCACCCTAGAATTTTCTTAGCAGACCTATTCCCTGAAACAACACGTTCTCCCTGTTAAAACACGTTCTCTTGTCTCCTTCGTACCCTCCCTTCTTCTGTTAAAATACCAGAGAACGTGAAAGCATGCCTCTTTCAATTTTAAATACGTCCTCTCCCTCACTTTCTAAATCAAACTTCAGTTCGAAATAAATGGCCGAAGCCCTTCTCCTCTTCAAACGAAAAAGAAAAGAAACTGAAAATAAATTCGTATAAAATCAATTCGTGTTTTCCCTCACCAGTCAAACAGGGGAAAATCGATTAGCAGTTCATCGTGGCCGCGCACGCGCGTGAGGGTGGAGGGCTCGTTTCACCTCGTAATGGAGTCGCGTGAGCAGGCGAGCAATTGGAAGGGAGGATTTCGCGATGGGTTCGAAGGTGATGGGGGCAGCGATTGGCGACTCGACAACTAGGGTTCACTCAAGTGATTTATGGGTCGCCGCGTGCATGGGGTGCGTGCACGATGGCATTCGTCGCGTGCGATGGTGGCGAATGCGGCAGATGATGGATGGATTCGTCGAGTTCATATAAGCAGTAAGGTAATCACTGCTTTCGTTTTTGTTTGATTAGAAAAAAAAAGAGTTGTTTTTGTTTCTGATTTAGTAAATATACATAGGGCAATTAAGATTTAATTGTTTAGTTAACCTAATTTATTTTCTCAGTTACAAAGAGATCTTTAAAGAGAAATTAGTTCCGAATTTAATTTTTTTTTTCTGAATTAAATCCTTAGTTAAAAGATAGATAGGAAGAACAAAATAATTAATTAAACAGCTAGATTATTATTTATTTATGCAAAAGTTAAGTATGTGTACGTAAGTATATAAAAGGGAAGATTTTGAACGATTATAAGAAAAGAGAAATTAGGCTATATAAACATTTGTATCACAGTAAGTTGTATGGAGAAAATAATATGTTTAGATTTCGGAATTTTATACACATAAGAATTTTAAAGACGAGGAGTTGGTTTAAAAAAAATATAAGTCTAAAAATAAAAATCTGGGTTGAATAAATTTATCTAAAGGAAATCGGTTCAAAATTTTATATTGTTAGTTTAAAATAAACTTACTGGTAATTAAATTTATAAATGAAAATTTAATCATTCGATTATTTCGAATATTAATGAATTGTATAAATTATTTATACAAGGTTTAAAACTGTAAAGAAATGATCAAAATGGAAGTGGATTGCAAAATTAAAAGCAAAGGTGAGATTTTCTCACTCAAATGAAATTTGATATTGCAGTTATTGATTTGATTGCTATTGGATGTGATATTAGATATAGTAGGATATATCTAAATATAGCAATATATACATATTGGCATATGTATATATTGGATTGATTGATTTCCCGCACTGTATAGCGGATGAGACCTTATTGCGCCGTTAGTAAGCGGATGATTTTTATAAAACCTATATACCGCGATATTCCACCTCGAAATGGAATGGGTATTGTGCTAACATCTGTGGATGCAGGGAAACAAGTTGGAGGGATCCAACTGGATTCCTCACCAGTATTTATTTATTTACAGATATTGTTGTATATTCTGTTATCATATGTTGATATATGATGTTTGGATATCGTGATTGACAAATTTGTGTGTTGCATCATCGGATTCATTTTTGAAATTTAAAAATGACGATGTTGATTTTAAAAGAGATTTTTAAAGTGATCTTTGAAATATACGTTTTATTAAATTTTTGAAGTGATTTATTTTAAATAAATAAACGTTAAATTTTAAAGTTATAAAAGTTAAGATCTTTGTGAAATATAACCGAAAAGATATTTTTGAAATAAAAGTTGATTTATTTATAAAATGGTTTAAATTGAGATTTTTGAAGTATTGTAAACGGTTTACTTAAAAGATTTAAAAAGTTGACATTTATAAATTTAAAACATTGGAATTTTTAAACGAGTTTTTATAAGTGTTAAAAATGAAATATCAATGGATTTCATAAGTGAACGAGATTTATAGATTTATAAATTGTGAAGTATAAAATGAATAGATGTTGTAAAATATGAGATTTATAAGTAATTTACTTATAAATTAGATTTTTGCACTTAGATGGGATATGAATAGAATTTGCTAATAAAATGATTTTATAAGTTGAAATTGTTATAAAGTATAAACTTGATTTATAAACGTTGTTTATAAATCCGAAATCACTTATTTTGATAAGTGAATTATAGATAAAAGGAGATTTATAAATCAAAGTTGTTATAGAAAATAGAAAATGGAATTTATAAACGTTGTTTTATAAATCCGAAAATCAATCAAATTTGATGAATTTAATATAGAAGGTTATTAAGGGAATTTTATCCACGATTTTGGATAGTGGATAATTCTTGAAATAAAATGTGTAGAAAATATTGAAATTTGGTTAGTGAAGTATATTCACGATTTTGGACAGTGAATATATTGTTAAGTAAAATGGATATGTTTTGGGGAAGTGACATTAAAAATGAAGTTGATTGTTTTAACGATGTTTTAAAATATATTAAATATCGAAATCATAGATTTCAACATTCATTGTTGAAATAGACGTTTTCGAGGAATAAGGAAATGGTGGATTATAACACTGTTGTTATAGTAAATGGTTTCCGAAAGGAAATATTTTGTGTAGTATTGGGATTTATATATCTATCTAAATTCTGAATCTCTATACTAGTGATTTTGAGTCATCGTAACGATGTTTTACGTAACATTCGTTTTGACTCAAATAGATGTTGTTATAATAAATGATTTCCCTAAAGAATGAAATATATACTTAATTTTGATTTAAGTATATCGAATATTTTCAAATGTTGAAAATAAATAGGTTTGTGAATTACTTATTATTAAATAAGTATGGAAATGTTTTTTTCCAAAATGAAATGAAACATTTTGAGAATTTATCTTTGTAAAGATAAATTGAAAGTGAATATTTGAAATCGATTGAAAATCGTATATCAGTAGATATTTCGAAAATATAAATTCACTATGGAATTTATAAAAGAAATGGGAATTCGTTTTAAAAATAAACGTTGATTTATTTTTAAAGTGTGGAAATTATATATCTTGTAAAGATATTTTTTGGAAGATAAATTATTTGGAAAATTATTTGGAATCTGATGATGTTGCGCATCTTTATTGATAGTTAAATAACCGACTATCAATAATTACCTTGAATGGGTATTTGTTGTGAATTGGATGAATTTGAATGCCACGCTTATTTTTGAATAAGCACTCACTATTCGGGTTAGCCGAGAAAGGACCATGGGGTCGTATAACCCATTCCGAATATGTGATACGTCGTAATGGATTGCATTTGATGACCGGTGTTGAAGACCGGATATTTTTGACAACGGAAGGATTACCGTCGAGTTACTCTACATCGGCTGATCTCCGATTTAGAGGTTTTATCACCCTTAAGTGATGGGAAGTCCGAACGTGATTAGAAAATTATCCGGATGTGCAAGGGCTTCGTGAGAAGTGCCTTCGGTTCTGTTCGATCCCGGAACAGACTTGTATGGATTGTATGTCTGACGTTACAGATTGAGATATAAAGCTGATTTCTTTCAAATACATATCTGTTGGTGGCGGAGAATTTATTCTCTTATCTTAACACCCTTCTCAGAGATGTACGAGCTCAGAGGTTATGTAGTTGAAATTTATCAACGATATACTCCCAATTTGGTAACGTGGCATACTGAGTGTTGCTGTGGAATGATTATTGTTTGATCATTTGTGATAGGATCAATTGTTTGATCATTTATCTTTGTGATCATTTCTTTGATCATTTGTTTGACCCGAAGCATGGCTTTGTGACAAAGCGTAGCTTTGTGGACGAGACTTCGT
The DNA here is from genome assembly GCA_030737815.1 of Allium fistulosum. Lineage (NCBI taxonomy): Eukaryota > Viridiplantae > Streptophyta > Magnoliopsida > Asparagales > Amaryllidaceae > Allium > Allium fistulosum. Next base: position 758,414,542 of record CM060902.1, read on the forward strand.
CGAGCCTCATACCCCGGAAATGGTCAAAACAGGAAGGATGCGGCAAGGTTCTAGGGAGTAGCGTCCCTTAGTGTGTCATTCCTTCTGGATAGAGGTGATATCATGGTATGGAGCCCAGATACTTAACCTATGTTGATACTGCTTATTATGTGGTTGTTGGAAATCGAGGATCCTCGGGAAGATCGGTTACGATCGGGGGATGGCATACGCGTGTCAGTAGTTAGCTATTTTTGCAGAGGTAACCTGGCCTTGAGTTGGCAGAGATCTAACCGTAATGTTAGGTTATTTCTCGGGACGTCTTTCCAGTGGCGTTCCTTCGTGGAATAAGAAGTTCCTTAGCCTGACCATTTGTTGGAAATCCAAAGAAACAATACGAGCCTTTACAATTTCAATTGTATAACCTGTCTCCTCAGGAGGCAGCTATAGCAGGCATAATATAATGGTACCTATGCTGGCTAAGATTTATATTCTACTTTCGAAATGTTTTCCACTATGCACTAATAATAATATCCAAAATGATTTGATTTTGCGTAGTAAGCATCTTTGACTAACATAAGAAGAAATCTCCTCCAAGTCTGCGTTTGCATTGTGTGTGTGGTGGGAGGTCTTATGGTAGTTTCATTTTCCAAAAGCATTTCGAATTGACTTTTAGAAATTATCCCGTTTTTGTTTTAAAGAATAACTGTTTTACGATCTCACACCAGTCACCATGACTGACTCGGAGTTTATTGTTTCCCTTCTAAACTCTGGGTGCCCACCAATTTCCACACGGGCAGCCTAGAGTTATGTTATCAGGATATTCTGGATATTCTGGAGCTTTGGAAGCAAGCTGGATGGCGAAACGTATCACCTATACTTTGTATTTATTCCGCTGTGTATTCTGTATGAGGACATGTTTATATAACTGTCCATTGTTGTATATTGACTCTGATTGATGTATGTATAAACTGATATAGTTCTTTGTTTTAAAAGACTAGTGATTATCTATTATATATATTGTTCCGCTGCGATATGTGAGATTCTGATATTGTTTCTGTTTCTGATGTTGTTCTGTTGTTCTTCTTCTCTTATACCTCTTCTTTTAAAACCCTAAGAATTCGGTTTTCCGGCATTCGTTTGCTCGGCAGTTGATACAGTGGACGTATCAATGTCGATTTTCGGAAGTCGAAGAATCAGGTTCTTATAGAAACTGTCACCACTTCTGCACTACCACTCTCCGCCTTCTACTCCTCTACTAAAACAGTTCCTCACTACCTTGCCAAGCCTCCATCATCCTACCCTCCTCTTCCGAAGCCACCTGCTATCTCATGCCTAGCCTCCACCAACAAAGGACTAGACTACCTTCCAGTCGCCTGCCATCCTCCTTCTACTGAACCACCTTCCAGTCACCTCCACCATCCACTTTCCCAGTCGCTAACCCTACCATCAGAGTCGAAAGCAGCCGAACCACCACCCACTACCCAGATCTAGCTTCTATCTCCAACCAAAAGCCACATAGCCCAGTCACCATTATTCTTCATCTCGTGTCTGTCTCGTTGTTTATGTCTGAAGTGTGTTTGATCCAAGTTCGAAGCGTACGTGTGCGTGTGGTGAGATTCAGAGTTGTAGAGTTGTTTGTGTCGAGTGGTTTTCAATCTGCGTATGAAGGTGAGTTTTTAAACTCACGAAATACTATAAATTCTATTGCAAGTTAAACCAAAGTCATTATGTGATAAATTATATTGGTTTGTTGTTTGTGAATTTAAATTGACATTAAAAATTGAATATCATTGTTAGTTGAACAACTTTATATGTGATAATTGATAATTATTATTATATATGTTTAATTAAGTTGATTTTAATTTTTATTGCTTGTGTACACTTATTATATGTTAAAAACTGATGGCATTGTGATTATATACATGTTAGACCATTGATTGTGATATACACCTGTTACAACCTTGCAAAATTATTGAAGTTATATTAATTGTCATCTGGATAATTTGAACATTGAATAGTATGATAAAACCCTTGGACATCTTGTATTGATATGTGGAAAAAGGTTAGAATATATAATTTTGCTGTCTCGCCCTTAAAATAGAAAATCTAAATTAAACGCTGTTTTGTCTTTATTTGAAAATTTTCACAAATGAATGTGTATAATTCTCAATTTTGAAATGTTATAATAAGGGATATTTTGAATAAGATAGTATAAAATTGGATAAGAAGTTTAAGTGTAATTTTTTTCGGACAAATTATTTGATTGAATATGAATAACTAGGTGATTTTTAAAATTGTGTCATTTTAAATTGAATTTTTTTTGTAATTCCATTTCCACAAAAGAAAAATATTTTGTAAATAAACTTGCACTGAATTCTAAAGTCCATTGATTTTTATATTTAATTCCTAGAAATTGGGATTATTCGGAATTTGAAAATTTGTAAAAGCGTTAAATGAACCTAAAACTTTTCTGCAGCTCCTTAGTATTATTTGGAGAATATTTAATAAAGGGACCTATTTTTATTTCGGCCATCTAATAATTTTAATAATTTAATCTCTAAAATTAGCCTACTAGAAAATGGGAAAATTATTAAATCGATTTGGAAAAATCATAAACTTTAATGGAAATTCTATGAAGGTGTTTAAAGAACTTTGAAACTTAATTTGGAACTTTTCTATAAATTTTTAAGTTTCTTATAATTTATTTAGTGTAAAATCTGATCTATTTTTGACTATGAAAAATAATTTTAGAAATTTCTAAAACTTTTTCGCATTTCACTAGAAGGACAAACTTTGCAGTCCAATTAATTTCTAGGACACACATCTATAGAAATTAATTTCAAGGCCAAAGTCAGCAGAATAATTACTTTTAAGGACAAAGTCAGCAGTCCAATTACTTTTAAGGACATAATTTCATAGGTTTTTAGGCCTTAAAAACTAATTATTTTGCATTTTGTCCTTCAAAGTAATTATTTTAGTTGTGCTTCCTAGAAACTAATTGCACTATCTAAAGAGGCCCTTGTGGCTAATTTCCACTTTCAAAATTCTGTATGGATTTTACTGTAAAAATTAAAATGGATAAAACATCATACTTTTATAATTTAACGGTTGGTTATTTAAGAGACCAGAGCTGAATAATGACATACCCTCTGTCAATATCGGAACCACTTTAGTAATTGTGTGCACGGTAGATGTTATCTAGAATATAGAAGCTTAATTGTTGAACATTTGCTGGAATGAAGTAAGAGAACAATAATGGATGACCCCGACACTTGTGTCAATTTGAAATGACTAAAACAGGAGTTATACCTGGCCAATGAGGTTAGTTACCTCTAGCGGACATCTTTCCCTCATATTACTATCTTGATTTTTAACTTGATTGGTGCACCTTGATCTTGAATTGATGAACGCAGTCAGCCGTTAAGGGTTATGACTAGTCAGGGAGGGTGATACAGTAGTATCCTACCTTGGGAATTTCCTCACGCACCTTATCATATAATTATCCCTATGCGAGACCGCTACCACTTTGGTTTAGTATTGTACCTATATGGAATCACTAGCTACCAACGTTACTGGTTGTGTTGTAGGACCTGCATAGACTACATGCTTAAAAATGTATTAAGGGGGATTAATGTGAAGCCTTAATGCTATTTTAATATTTACATTACTGATAGACATTACATATGTATCATATCGTATCTACTACATATAGATAGTTTAACGGATCCTTAGGAGATGGAAAATCTCGTAACATCTCTTAAGTTATTTGCACCTATATTTCACATGATATTGAGTTAACTTACATGAGAATTTTTAGTTCTGACTTGAGTGTATTGTTTTCCTTTATGCTTAAGTCAGCCGAAGTATTTTAGTGTTTCGAAGACGTTTGTTTCTTGAAGATGAAGACGGAGTTTGGTAGATCGTATTTACTAGTATTATTCTGCTGCATTATTTTGTTATGTCTGTTAAATGTATAACTTCAATTATATTGTAAAATGAAATCAAATGTATATTGTAAAATTGCTTCATGAACTGTTTATGTAAGTATTATATTTCGTCATTCCGCTGTGAGATTATGTGTATTAGTTTTCATAAAGGATATTTCATAGTGTTTAATAAACAATTTTACAAAGGATTTGTAAAGTATTTATCTATGAAATTTAAAGATGTAATACAAAGGAAATTTACATAAATATGATTTATAAAATGAAAATTATAAATAAAAGAATTTCATTTTAAAGGAAAAGATATTTAAAAAAAGATTTAAATACTTTGTTTTGTGTAAAATTTATATAATGAAGGTTATAGATAAAGGAAGTTTATTAAAATTTTAAGAAAATATATTTCTCTTGGAATAAAATTTTGAAAGACTTTGTTTTATGACTTTTAGGAAGAAAGTATTCGTAAATTAACGGGTTTTCTCAAGAATTTGAAATATGAAAATATTTGTGAAAATAATAATTTTATTTTATAAGTATAATTTTAATTTCATTTCATACATATAATATCTATGAAAGTATTAATTTCATTCTATGTATGATATGTATGAAAATATTAATTCCATTGTATAAAGGATATGAAGCTTTTTGTTTATAAAATCTAAATGATTTTTAAGAAATATATATTGTAATTTCATTATGAAGGTTAATTTTTTTAATATGATCTATAAAGTATAGTTTATGAAACATGGTTTGAAATTTTTAATTAAAAATGTAAACCTTAAAGATTTAAATGGTAAACCTAAAAGAAAAACTAAAAGTGTAAAGTATAAAATTATAAAGTGTAAGCTTGCAAGAAAATAAAATTAAAAGTGTAAATTTAAAAAGAATGTTAAAATGTAACCTAAGTAAGATTCAAATATATGTTAAGAAAACCCTGTAATTTTGTTGGCATTGCTTTGTATGATTTCTTATTGTATTATAAGTTAATTCTCTCTTGAATAAAAGTTAGCAAGTTTATATATAAAGTAATTGTATTTATAATAGGAAATGTTTTATATAAAAGGTACTTTTAACAACTCAACAAGTCATCCAAGGCCATAGAACTCAACAAACATCAAATGGGTGAAAGACGGATAAAGGGGCGGCATTACCTAGAGTTGGAATAGCTCGTGGTTGTTGCCACTGGTCCACCGATGGAGCACCATTGATCGACCAGTGGTGGTGAATTTTGGAGCTATTCCAGCTCCAAAGATGCCTTCGGTCGATCTCCGACCATGTTGTTTTGATCCCGGGTTGTGTGCAAGTGTTCCCAGTTGTGCATGTATCAATTTCAATCTAAACAAGACATTATAACTTCAATTAGAACATCAAGAATAAAACTTTCAGTAAGCATGATTTCAAACAATGGTGAATAGAGTTGAATCTATTTAACAAACATGCACCCTATTTAGAAACAGTGGTGAGGATTACTCACCTTAAATCCTTGAAAAAGCTTGCCAATTCAAAGGATTTGGCCTTCTTTCCTTAATTCAGAAAACCCTAAAATACCTCAGCTAAAAGAAGAGAACAACGGGAATCAAACACTGTAAAACTAAAATTAACCATCCTTTAAGATGAACTCGGTCTTGAGACACTTACTCTGATTTTAACTTGAATTTTAATTTGCTAATTTTACTACCAGGTTTTTAAGAGAAAAAGAATATCTAAATTTTCTTTCTTCTGTAATAGTTTTGAACGTATAACTAAAAGGGTAATAAGTTTTCTCCTATCTTAATAGCTTAATGGGCTTTGGGTTAGGCAAACTTAACCCAATATTCAACATGTTATCTCATTTTTATTCATTTTCACTCTCTCTTTACATTTCTACTTCAAACAAAGCTTCCCACAATTCCAATATATTTTCTAACAATTGCTACTTTTAATAATATTAGACAATCTTTTTAATACAACTCTTTTAAATCAAATTTTCCGAATACACTTTACATTGGTTATTTACAAAACATTCATTTGATTCATTATTTATATAATATTATATAAAAATTTAGAATTCTCATTTCAAAAGAATGCATTATCTTTTATAAAAGAATACTAATTAAAATTTCCTAATTAATTCTCCAATTTAAGTCAATATTAATATTATTAGAGCAACTCAAAAATTAGGGTTGTTAAATTACAACTAGTTATTTACAATTTTCGCAAAATGACAGTTGTAATAAAGGATTTCATCAAGTGGTTTTTCCTGACATTTGCAATAAAGTGTTTTCAACAACTGGTTTTTCTGATAGTTGTAATAAAGAGTTTTAACAACTGGTTTCTCCTGACAGTTGTAATAAATGTATTTTTAACAACCGAGTTTTCCTTAAAGTTGTAACAAACGTATTTTTAACAACCATTTGTTTTAGCCATTTGTCATAGAGATCTTTAACAACTTATTGGTTTTGACCGTTGTAAATATTGATATGTACATAATAATTAACATTTAATAATTAAAATTATGTTATAATTCAGAAGTAATAAGTAATAAACAATAATTAATAAATAAGAAGTAATATTTTAATAATTAACGATTAATATTTACTTTTATATAATTAATATTTAATTAGTAATAATTAAGAATAATGTTTAATAATTAATATATTTAATAATTACTAGTTATTAATAAATAATTACTATTAAATAATTAATATAAAAAAATTAAAAATTAATATTTAGCAATTAATATTGAATATACAATAGTTAGTAATTAATAATTAATAAAATATGCATAATAATTAACATTTAATAACTAATATTCAATTATAATTAAGAAGTAATAAGTAATAATTATAATTTATAAATAAGAAGTACTATTTAGCAATTAGCAATTAATAATTACTATTAAATAATTAATAATTAATAATTACGACTAATATTTAATATTTAATAAGTAATATTTAAGAATCAAGAAATAATATCTATTCTTTAGTATTTAATAATTATATTTCATATTTCATATTTCATAAAAAATTAAATTTTAAATTTTCTAAAATAAATCTAGAAATATTCGTAAAATTTGAAAACAAAATTTTGAGATTTTCCTAAAATCCAGAAATAAAAATTTACAATAACACTTATTATGCCCAAGTTATTCATTTCCCGCTTAACCCTAAATTTCAATTCCCGCCAGTAAAATCCAAAAACAAAATATTAGATCCCCATTCCTCCGCCTCTTCATCCCTCCGCTTCTTCCCTCGTTTCACCCAAAATAGCGTACCTGAGACATAATTAAAACTCCACTCCACTTCTCCCTCTCCATCATTAACGGCCTCAACGCTTGGTTCTGCAATGCGTCAAATGAGGAGGTGAAGAGCAGGGCGGAGCAATGGGATTTGGGAGCAGAGGAGTACGTCGAATGGGGGGAAAAGTTTCAAGGGTTTCCGCAGAAAGGCTCCGTTTATGGGTTTCATGATGCTGGTAATGGTTGCAAAAGGGTACGTTTGTTAAAAATTTTTGATACGGTGAACTTTATGCGATGAATCGTCTTTAGAAAATGTGCTAGAAAATTTCAATTTCTAACTTCTGTCGTACCTGTTATACGTCTAGTATACCAAAACAGAGAATAATCAAATATAAACTCGTCGCACAAGTTTATAACTCAGATTTCCACTACACTGGAATTCTGTATTAATTATAATAACAAAATGAATGTTGTAAATAAATTACAACAACAGCGTTATACTATTTTGAATAAATAGTATAACAAAATTAAAGGGTAGAATGTAGAATAAAAGTTCTAACCCGATTTTGTCTGAGGCTCGTCGTAACGATTTCCTTAAGAATTTTATTTCAAAATTCTCCCAAGATACAACAGACGTAATCTGCACGAGATTGTGATGTGTATGATCTTCTGTATGATAGGACTGAATATGAATTAAGAGATGAAGAGATAGAAGAGATAATTCGGTTTGAAAATGAGTAAGGAAAGTGATCAGGTTTCCTCCTTATTTATAGCCGAATTCCCAACGGCTGCATCCGTTGAGAAAAGTCGCACCTCTTCGTCAAAAAAGCGTTACTGTTCGCAACAGTCACTTTCTTTCATTTGCAACGCTCCAGAACTATTGCTGTTTGCAACAGTCGCGTCTGTTCAGTTGCAACGCTCCAGAACTGTTGCTGTTTGCAACAGTCGCGTCCGTTCAGTTGCAACGCTCCAGAACCGTTGCTGTTTGCAACAGTCGCATCCGTTCAGTTGCAACGCTCCAGAACCGTTGCTGTTTAAAACGTCGCGTCTCTTTATCACATCTATTCATATGCAAACAGTAAAACTGTTCACTTTTATTTACCAAAAATATAACCGGGCATATTTTTGGTGATGTGGGATATATCTCATTCACCATCTAAAAGGAATTCCAACAATCCCCCACATGAATGATGATATATCTCTCCCCCACACAAAGTGTAATATCACACAGTTCATATGAAAATAATGCTATATCGAGGATAAGTAGATATTTCACTTTGAACTTTCCCTAGTTAAAACTTATCGGATATACTTGGCTAATCGGTGAATTATTTCATCTTGAACCGTCAGTCGTTATTGTATAACCAGACAATAAGCTTTACAAAGCATTATTTCCCTTCACATCCAATCTCTTGGTTGTGTTCATTTTGGTCCTGAACAATTTTTGGTTCTGCGAGTGTTTTTAGAGAATAAAAGCCTTTTAATATTCTCATAGAGCCGACCCAGCTCACACTAACATAGGTGATTGCAACCATTAAGAGTATCCTACATATACCCCACTTGTTATTTCCAAGATATGGTCATCATTAAAAAACATAGTTTTAACCTTTAAATACTTCTGTAGGCATGCATTTATATTGTGCACCATAGGAATGGAGTTGGACTATGTCCACGCAAATGCATTACGTCTTGAGTTATTCAGAACTGGATTGCCTATTGATCCTAGTCCGTGGGATCTCCAGTAGTCCGTGGGATCTCCAGTCGCTAGGATAGGTTTCCGTATAAGATAACTCTTTTTGGTTTAGGCTTTTAAACCCATTCCCCTCGATGCACAGTCAATTTTCTCTCTTGATAAACCTTTAGTAAATGGATCCGCTAGGTTATCATTTGTTCTCACATAATCTATGGAAATAGATCCATTTGAGAGTAACTGCCTAACTGTGTTATGGCGTCGACGAATATGTCGTGACTTTCCATTATACACAAAGTTGTGCGCTCTGCTTAGCGCAGCTTGGTTATCACAGTGTATGCATATGGCCGGTACAGGTTTAGGCCAAAGTGGAATATCTTCTAAAAAGTGACGAAGCCATTCTGCTTCTTCGCCTGCTTTATCTAAAGCGATGAACTCTGATTCCATAGTGGATCGAGCTATGCATGTTTGTTTAGTAGATTTCCATGACACTGCTGCCCCTGCTAAGGTAAAGACATAACCACTTGTTGATTTTGATTCCTCTGAATCAGCAATCCAATTTGCATCACTATATCCTTCTAAGACGGCAGGATATTTTCCATAATGTAAGGAATAATTTGTGGTATTTTTTAAATATCCAAGCACTCTCATTAGTGCTTTCCAGTGTTCCTTTCCTGGATTGCTTGTATACCTGCTCAGTCGACTTACTGCATAAGCTATATCTGGTCTTGTGCAATTCATGAGATACATGAGACATCCTATTACACGAGAGTATTCCAGTTGCATTACACTCTCATTAGTGTTTTTATGCAGTACTTCTGATGGATTAAAAGGTGTTCTCACTCCTTTAATTCCATAGTCTTGGAATTTTTCAATCACTTTGTCTACATAGTGTGACTGAAAAAATTCAATTCCATTAGGAGTTCTTATTATTTTGATTCCCAAAATAACGTCTGCAACTCCCAAATCTTTCATATCGAAATTGCTAGTTAACATCTTCTTTATGGTCTCTATTACTTGAGTATTTGGACCAAATATTAACATATCGTCTACATATAAACAAATCATCACATATGATTGTCCAATTTGTTTATAATAAATACACTTATCGCATTCATTTATACGAAAATCATTTCTCATCATGACACTATCAAATTTTGCATGCCATTGTTTTGGAGCTTGTTTTAGTCCGTATAATGATTTTACTAATCTACAGACTTTATTTTCATTTCCTTTGGAAATAAAACCTTTAGGTTGCTCCATGTAGATCTCCTCATCGAGATCTCCATTTAAGAATGCCGTCTTTACATCCATTTGATGAATTTCTAGACCATAAATTGATGCAATTGCTATTAGCATTCTTATAGAGGTTATTCGTGTTATTGGCGAATATGTATGAAAGAAGTCTACTCCTTCTTTTTGACGATATCCTTTGGCTATTAATCTGGCTTTATACTTGTCGATAGAGCCATCTGCTTTCATTTTCTCCTTGAAAATCCATTTGCAGCCAATAGGTTTTATTCCTGGTGGAATATCAACAATTTCCCAAGTTTTATTACTTAGAATTGAATCAATCTCACTTTGGATTGCTTCTTTCCAACATGAAGATTCAGAAGATGACATTGCTTCCTTGTACGTTTGAGGTTCATGTTCTAACACATATGTGAAAAAATCCGAACCAAATGTCTTGGAAGTCCTAGCCCTTACGCTTCTTCTTGGTTCAACTTCCTCAATCTCATGATGAGTTTCATCTTCATGTGAATTGCTTGATTCTTCTCTTGTCCTTTTAGGGACATTATTCCATTCATTCCTTTTGTGCGGAAACACGTCTTCAAAGAATGAGGCATCTCTAGATTCCATGATTGTATTTACATGAATATCAGTTATATCAGACTTGAATACCAAAAATCTACAGGCACTACTATTTTGGGCTGGCCCTAAATATTAACAATCTACTGTTTTTGGTCCAAGTTTGACTTTCTTGGGAGGCGGAACTGGAACTTTTGCCAAGCACCCCCACACTTTGAGGTATTTAAAACTTGGTTTGTGTCCTTTTCATATCTCATATGGAACTGTTCCTGTTTTATTATGACGGACTTTGTTTAATATGTGATTAGACATATTTAAGGCTTCCCCCCACAAGTTCGTCGGTAGACCAGAAGTTAAAAGCATGGCGGTAATCATGTCTTTTAACGTTCTGTTCTTCCTCTCGGCTACACCATTTTGTTGTGGTGAATATGGAGCTGTTGTTTGATGAATTATACCATTTTCGGCACAGAACTGTTCAAATGGTGATTCATATTTTCCACCTCGATCAGATCTCAATATCTTGATCTTTTTATTTAACTAATTTCCACCTCAGCTTTGTACTTTATAAATGACGTAATTGCTTCATCTTTACTATTCAAAAGATATACATAGCAATATCTCGTATAATCGTCAATAAACGTAATAAAGTACTTTTTCCCACTTCTTGTAGGTAATGATTTAAAATCACATAAATCTGTATGAACCAAACCTAGTGGTTCGGTGCTTCTATCAACAGATTGAAATGGTTTTTTAACCATTTTTGCTTCTACACATGCCTCACATTTGTAGTTCTTATCTACTTGGAATTTTGGAATTAATCCCAAGTTTGATAATATTTTCATTTTTCGGAAATTTATGTGTCCTAATCTATCATGCCATAGTAACATTTCGTGCTCAAGCAAGTAAGAAACTTCAATTTTATTAATAGCACAATCAGAATACATAGTTTTATTGCCGATAACGGCTACATTTGCCTTAAATAGGCCATCACATAAATATCCCCTTCCGATATACATTCCAGCTTTGGACAGAACCATCTTGTCTGACTCGAACACCATTCTGAATCCTTTCTTTGATAATACTGCACCAGAGATGAGATTCTTACGTATGTCTGGAACATGGAGCACGTCATTTAACTTGACAGTTTTTCCTGAAGTAAACTTGAGGATTACTGTGTCACTGCCTTCGATCATAGATACTGTAGAATTACCCATATAGAGTTTCTCTTCATGATCGAATTTCTTGTATGTAGAGAACATGGATTTGTCAGAGCAGACATGACGAGTAGCGTCTGTGTCCACCCACCATTGGTTAGGATTCTGAACCAAATTGCATTCAGATACCACCGTCGAGAAGTTGGACTCGTCTACTTCCATGTTATCCACTATATTTGCCTCTTTATTGCGTTCCTTCTTGAGTCTGCAATCTCTAGCGGCATGTCCAACCTTTCCACAAACCCAACATTCACCATTAAACTTTTTGGTTCGTTTGTTGTCTTTTGGTTTGTTGTCTGGAGCTTTCCTTTTCTTTTGGAAATTCTTCTTTTTGTTTTTGGTCTTTGAATCTTCAGCCACAAATGCCTCCTCGCTTTGTTTTGTAATTCCATGGTTATCTGCCTCAATTTTCAATCGGACTATGAGATCATGTAAAGAGATTTCCTTCTTTTTATGCTTTAGATAATTGCGGTAATTTCTCCACGACGGTGGCAGTTTTCCCGTGATGGCTTCAACCAAAAACGATTCTCCAACCTTATGACCTTCCACCTCGAGCTCATGAATGATGATTTGTAGTTCATGCAGTTGAGCAGTCACCGGTTTGGAGTCGACCATCTTGTAGTCCATGAATTTCTTAAGACTGATATTCTGCATCTTATACTTCGTGGCAAGTGCATTCCAGAGTGCTTTTGCTGTCTTTAGAGGTTGATATACTTTGTATAGCACCTTGTCGAGACAATTCAGAATATAGTTTCTGCATAGGAAATCAGAATGTTTCCATGTAGCAACATCTGCTTCCTTGCCTGGTGAAGAAATCGGTTCCTCCTCCTCGAGATACCGTTGCAGACCGAGTGTGGGAAGTAAAATAACATCTGATTCTGCCATGTTAAAAAATCGTCACCATCTCCCTTGAACGGTTCAGGTCTGTTGTGAGTAGTAGTCTTTGAAAATTCTACTGTTGCCATCTCTGTTTTAGTAAGAAATTAAAATAAAATTCTTAAGATGTTATACGTCTAGTATACCAAAACAGTGAATAATCAAATATAAACTCGTCGCACAAGTTTATAACTCAGATTTCCACTACACTGGAATTCTGTATTAATTATAATAACAAAATGAATGTTGTAAATAAATTACAACAACAGTGTTATACTATTTTGAATAAATAGTATAACAAAATTAAAGGGTAGAATGTAGAATAAAAGTTCTAACCCGATTTTGTCTGAGGCTCGTCGTAACGATTTCCTTAAGAATTTTATTTCAAAATTCTCCCAAGATACAACAGACGTAATCTGCACGAGATTGTGATGTGTATGATCTTCTGTATGATAGGACTGAATATGAATTAAGAGATGAAGAGATAGAAGAGATAATTTGGTTTGAAAAATGAGTAAGGAAAGTGATCAGGTTTTCTCCTTATTTATAACCGAATTCCCAACGGCTGCATCCGTTGAGAAAAGTCGCACCTCTTCATCAAAAAAGCGTTACTGTTCGCAACAATCACTTTCTTTCATTTGCAACGCTCCAGAACTGTTGCTGTTTGCAACAGTCGCGTCCGTTCAGTTGAAACGCTCCAGAACTGTTGCTGTTTGCAACAGTCGCGTCCGTTCAGTTGCAACACTCCAGAACCGTTGTTGTTTGCAACAGTCGCGTCCGTTCAGTTGCAACGCTCCAGAACCGTTGCTGTTTAAAACGTCGCGTCTCTTCGTAGCATCTATTCATATTCAAACAGTAAAACTGTTCACTTTTATTTACTAAAAATATAACCGGGCATATTTTTGGTGATGTGGGATATATCTCATTCACCATCTAAAAGGAATTCCAACAGTACCTTCAGCAATAATTCTGTCTAAACTATTTTGTTGTACCTTTGGGCTATAAATTTTTCATTCACCATGTTTCTGAGACTTCTCATTTTAGATAAATGTTAATTATTAATATCTTCCGAAGTATCAGTTCATCTAAACATCGAAATACATGCAAAATATAAAATTCCAACGAAGATAGTCATTCATTTTGTTTAATATCAAATGATAATCGGAGACTAATTTTATTATCAACAATTAATCCACTAGTACATAATGAGTTTGGGTAATTAATGCATGGATGCTGTGTAAATGTTGGAAGTTGAAGGAGAACATTGTGCTCATTAAATTGCAGTATTGTTTGCTAATCACCATAATTGGGTGATGCAGCGTGAAATAGGGAAGAACGACCTACCTGAAATCGTGAGCAGCTCCAGCCCATTCCATAGGTCGTGAACGACCTAAATCCACATCCCCGCGACCTAACTTCCTCCGCGACATCATTCCGCGACCTAAATCCACATCAAAGCGACCTAACTCCTCTGCTCTAAATCGCGAGCGACCTAACTCCATCAGCCTAAGTCGCGAGCGATCTATGTCCACTGGCGAGCGACCTAACTCCATCACCACTGGCGAGCGACCTAACTCCACCTTAAGTCGCGAGCGACCTCACTTCTTTGCCCTAAGTCGCGAGCGAGTCGCAAGCGACCTAACTACTCCACCGATCATTGAAGAAGTGAAGCGCGAGCAGCTACAACCTAGGTCGCGAATTCCCCTTTATGTCGCCGATGAATTATAGGTCGCGAAGTTATCTTTAGGTCGCTGAATATTGTAACAGAGCAGAGCAGAAGAGATATGTCGCGTGAGTTTTTGTAGGTCGTGAACCAGTTAAGTCGCGTGTGTTTTCTAAGTCGCGAACCAGTTAAGTCACTCAAGCTGTTGTATGTACATTTCTTATGTCGTTTGATGTTTTGTTAAGTCGTGTACTGTTTTGTGTTGTAATTTTCTTAAGTCATTTGTGTTGTGTTGTAAACCCTATAAATAGGGATATGATGTCATTGTAAGAAGGTTGTTGATTTTGAAATAAAATTTCCTTTGTTAGCTTTGTGCTTTCATCCAATTGGTAGTCGAGTGTAATCTCCTATCTCCACTCTCGGATAATCGAGTGCGCTCGATTCAACGATTGCTGAAGCCGATTCACGGTATCTAGTGCGCTAGATCAACGTCAGAAGAATCGTAGATCTTTAAACACGGTATAGTGCGCTATCAACGTGTTTGAGATAGCTAGAATCCGGTATCGTTCGATCAACGGATTTGGGCCATTCAGTATCTTTTACACCATCGATTGCTACTTTCATCGTATCATCAATTTTTGTATTCCGCCGCTGCGTCATTTGGTATCAGAGCTAGACTTAGCCAATCATAGCTAAGCTCTTGGAGCCAAGGAGAAGAGTTTGTATTGAAGCGTTGAAGTGTAGATCTGAGCTAGTTGAAGGCCGTGCATCAATTTGTTGTTCAAAGCCGAGAGTCAAAGCCGAGAAAAGTGAAGTGTTCAAGTTCAGGTTTGTTCAAGGCCGAGAGTTAAAGTGTTGGAGCTAGAAGCGAGCTTGTTCAAGTTTGTGCGAGATTTTGTTCAAGTCGTGAGCTAGGAGACGAACTTATTCAAGTTCGTTGGGCGTCAATTTTGAGCTATTAAGTTTTGGAGTTCAAAATAAGTTGTTTGTTTATTTGGGTGGTCGTGAGATTTCAAACAAGTGGGGAAGTTTGATTCGAGAATTTTTGGATCAAAGTGAAGTTGGTGTTTGGATCTGTTGAAGATTTGATCATGCCTCCGAGATATGTTAACCGTCATCATAGTGTTGCAGATTTGTATGGGAGTGAAGATCCTGAACAGATGGAACAACGTATCGATGAAAGGTTCAATAAGGGTTTCGAGAGAGTGGAGAAAATGAAGTCTGACATGAATCGAAATCAAAGGAGAGTGTCGCCACGTTATGATAGAGAAAGAAGAGAATCATCGTTGTCGATAAATCGAGATCGTGGAGTTCGAGACAATCATGATTATCAGAATGAAGAAAGAAGAGCTTATCGTGGTTATGAGCTTGAGCCATATGGTGATTATGAAAGAGGAAGTAGAGAGGACGTGCATGGGCATAAAAGAGTCAATGTTCAGAATAGACATCGAAGCTCATCTAATTTTGAAGAAGATGGTTATACACGAAAATCAAGGAAAGATACGGAGATTCCAGAATTCCGAGGTGGTCTACAAGCAGAGGAATTCTTAGATTGGTTATCAAAGGTTGAAAAGATTTTTAAACTCAACAACGTGTCAGATGATCGTCAAGTTAAGTTAGTTGCTACAAGGCTGAGAGGAAGAGCTATGGATTGGTGGCAACAAACTAAATCAACCAGAGAGAGAATGAGGAAATCCAAAGTTGTCACGTGGGATAAGATGAAAATGATGATGAAGGCAAATTTCTTACCCTACGATTATCAAACTCGTGTGAACCAACAGTTGCAGAAGTTGAGTCAAGGGAGTCGAGGAAAGGGTGTGGTTACAAACCCCAGCAATCAGAATAAAGGCGTTAATTGCAGTATAAATGTTTCTAAGAGAGTCAACAAACCAGTTGTACATGAAATCACGAAGACAAATGTTGATGACCGAATTAAGCGCTATCATTATTAGGAGTCTGGCCGTAGAAGTATTGAATGTACGGAGCCCAAGATGAAAGCCTTAGTTGTATAAGAATGTGAAAACGAGGATGTGGATGATTCTACTGAAAGCGAGCCGGAAAAAGAAGAGGAACCGACTAGTCCATTATCTTTCAGCGAAGATGTTGAAGAAGCAGAAGGTAGTGCTGAGTCATTGGTTAGGTATGAGGCAAGTAAAGAGCTTAAAACTCCTGAGGAGGTTAAACCAATGTTAGAAGAGTTTGAAGAGGTCGGTCCTACAGAATCGTTCGAAGAATTACCACCGAAATTTGACAACGACGAAGGAGTTTTGTCAGGAGATGAAGAATGTAACTTGTTGAGGAGGACTGCTGAATTTGACTTTTATCAACCGCCGAAATTTGATGATGATGAAGAAATTGAGTCAAAGTATGGGGATGTAGAAATTGATTATTCTTCACCACCAAAGATTGATGTCGGTAGTATGGAAGAAGAAATTGTGTTCGGAGTTGAGGAAAATAACTTGATGATGGAAGATTCTTGTTTAATGCCTGAGCTTATGGACGAGAGCCAGCTAAGTGTAAATTCCATTGTTCCCGAGAAGCCCGAACAAAGTAAAAGTGAAACAGAAGAGAAGGCAGAATTAGATAGTTTATTATTTTTGGAAGAGTTCGTCAATAAAATGGAAGTTAGTGATGAATTATCAATGTTGATTGAATCTGGGAAAAATTCTGATTTTGAGACACCTGAAGAGGTTGAAGTCTTTGAAGAGTTGGAGGATGAGATTTCTGAGGAACTGTCTGAAGAAACTAGTATTGTATTTTTGGAAGGGTCTGTCGAAAAGGTGAAAAATAGAAATGAATTGTTTGTATTGACCGAGCAAGGAACGAGTAAAGAACTTGATGTTTTTGAGGAAGATGGATCAGAATTCGATGAATCTGAAGACGAATATCCTGAGGAACTACCCGAAGAGTTACCACCACTACAGGACATTCAACCTCACACTGAACTAGTATCAAATGCTATTCTACTACAGGGGTCGTATGATTTTCAGAATCTGAAAGAACAGGAAGAGTTGATAAGACAGGATGAAGAGAATGATTGTCCGTTGAAATTGCCTGATCATGACCGCACTGCTGACGTTATCAACGTCAATTGCTTGGAATCGTTTTATGAAAATAAACATGTTGAAGGAAAAGCGGGTGGAAATTCCTTTCAGTTAGGGGAAATTGATGCAACACAGCAAGGGAAGATTCTAAATAAGGACACACCTGAACAAGATAAGGAAAGACGAGAATCTGAGTATGAGTCCTCACACTTTTTCGGTCGTGATTTCCTAAGTCGTTCCGTGATTTTAAACTTTCTTATATCGTCTCACATTTTCGACACGTTGTGGTTCTATATCACATCTTCCTATTGGCACAAGCAATATGGTATACGACACTATTCTCATGAAGTTCTGTGCTACATGAATTGGATATGGCACCTAGTGCTTAGTTCATTCCACACTTTTTCATATGTCATCTCCCTCAGATCACTTCCTTATGCCGCCTGCCTAATGCCACGTCTGATTTATGTCGTGCGAGCCGCATCTTCAAAGGGTCAAGACAAGATCATTCTCAAGAATGGTTATCACCAGAACCGCACCAGACCAGATAATGAATGGAAGACAGTGTCTCGAAGAAGAAGAAAGTGTGAATTCGGGACGACTTCTTTTCAACCAGGAGAGGATGATGCAGCGCGAAATAGGGAAGAACGACCTACCTGAAATCGCGAGCAGCTCCAGCCCATTCCATAGGTCGTGAACGACCTAAATCCACATCCCCGCGACCTAACTTCCTCCGCGACATCATTCCGCGACCTAAATCCGCATCACAGCGACCTAACTCCTCTGCTCTAAATCGTGAGCGACCTAACTCCATCAGCCTAAGTCGCGAGCGATCTAAGTCCATTGGCGAGCGACCTAACTCCATCACCACTGGCGGGCGACCTAACTCCACCTTAAGTCGCGAGCGACCTCACTTCTTTGCCCTAAGTCGCGAGCGACCTAACTACTCCACCGATCATTGAAGAAGTGAAGCGCGAGCAGCTACAACCTAGGTCGCGAATTCCCCTTTATGCCGCCGATGAATTATAGGTCGCGAAGTTATCTTTAGGTCGCTGAATATTGTAACAGAGCAGAGCAGAAGAGATATGTCGCGTGAGTTTTTGTAGGTCGCGAACCAGTTAAGTCGCGTGTGTTTTCTAAGTCGCGAACCAGTTAAGTTGCTCAAGCTGTTGTATGTACATTTCTTATGTCGTTTGATGTTTTGTTAAGTCGTGTACTGTTTTGTGTTGTAATTTTCTTAAGTCATTTGTGTTGTGTTGTAAACCCTATAAATAGGGATGTGATGTCATTGTAAGAAGGTTGTTGATTTTGAAATAAAATTTCCTTTATTAGCTTTGTGCTTTCATCCAATTGGTAGTCGAGTGTAATCTCCTATCTCCACTCTCGGATAATCGAGTGCGCTCGATTCAACGATTGCTGAAACCGATTCATGGTATCTAGTGCGCTAGATCAACGTCAGAAGAATCGTAGATCTTTAAACACGGTATAGTGCGCTATCAACGTGTTTGAGATAGCTAGAATCCGGTATCGTTCGATCAACGGATTTGGGCCATTCAGTATCTTTTACTCCATCGATTGCTACTTTCATCGTATCATCAATTTTTGTATTCCGCCGCTGCGTCATTGGGCCATATCTATGTGAAAAGACAGCATACTTGGAACAGACCAGAATGATCATTTTGAATTCACCAGTAAGTTCATTCTCCAGTAAAACAGAATTAACAAACTTATTATTTATGCTACCGGGTAATTTCTTGATTCCAATTATTCATTCCTTCCTTACATTTATATTGGCAAATTAAATTCTTATATAAAAGTAACACAAGTACCTAGTAATTTCCGATTAATTGGATTTGACAATAATGGGCATTCTAATGTTATTTGCAATGCTTAGAGAACGCATTACAGCTAAACGTAGCTGCTTGTTTTGCAGAAAATGGGTGAATACAGAAAATCGATTGAGATGTGCAATAAGCTATATACATGATTAATAATATCTCTCTCTGTTGTTCCCAGCAAAAAATTCCCGGAAATATTAGGCCCCGTTTGGCTTGTCGTTTTTAGTTTTGTGTTTTCGTCTATACAAAAACGCGTCCGTTGTATGTATAGTTGAAAAATAAACAATTTTGAAAAATGAAATTAACATATAAAATAGAAAATAAGTTTATTTTATTTTTCGTGTTTCGAGAGATAACAAAAGCACGGAGAACAATCAAACTCTTTCGTTGTCCGTTGGTCGTCCCAACGGCTAAGAATTATAAACTTTTTTTCTTATTTCTTGTTATTTCTTAGTGCAAATTGAAAACACAAAACTCAAAATACAAAATGAAACCAAACGGGCCCTTAAGTTTTAAGTCTTCACTTTCTTATACGCCTTTGCATTATTCTTAAAAAATACCTCCAATTCTCATAACTATTGTATACTTGTTTTATCCATCTTTACTTGCTCAAGTACTGGATGCAACCCCTGTACATACTAAAGCTTTATATCTACGTGGTATGTCTTACATGTTACTTGGAGAATTTGATGAAGCAAAAATTGATTTTACAAGGTACTTTTGCATTAGTAACTATAAGCTTATATCACTAATGATACCATTGTCAACTTTTAGCCTATGATCAATATGTATGTGCTTACACTTGGTATTGCAAATGATTAGTATAGACAAATCCTCAGAAGCTGATGCGAACGCTGCACTTCTCAAGCTTAAGCAAACACAACAGGTCAGTTTTGCCCTCTAATATTAGTTAACTGTCGTGAATCGGATTTTATCCCTAGTTTCTTGTTTTTGTTATAGAAAACAGAATATTTATGCATGTACGCACCCGACTAAATTTTTGAGAGAACTGTAATTTGATTGTGTCGTTTCCTTATTAAAGAAAATTGCATGTTATCATATGGAAGCTTCATAATTAGATATCTTCATCATGAATAAATATTGCTTTGCTAATTTTGATAAATAAAAGGACGAGCATGATTAGTACATTGTTGCGAATTAGTCAGAAGTCAAGTATTCAAAAGTCCATAGATTTCAAAACAAGCATCAGTTTTTCTAGCATTTGTTTTATCGATTTATTTTGATCCTGATTTACAAGTTTCTATCAGAACTGTACACCACACAGAGTATTGTTGATTGCAATCCCTTTCTGAAGTTATCAAAATATTTGAACATAAAGTTAATATAAGATTTACATCCTAGTGATCAACTTGTTCTTTTTAAGATCAATTCTCAAGCATGCGTATATTTTATCGTAAATGATATTTATCCTAAAACTATAAAATGAATCCCAAGTTCTAAGTTAGCATCTGAAGTTGACTTCTAGCTCAAAAATATTGAATACGTAAAGAAATAGGATTCATTACAGTCGGCATATTCTCTTCCAGCTATACTTGCATATGTACTTAACCTGCTAATAATTCCTTAAGTAGATCAATAGGACAAATAATTTTTAGCCCATAATTATAAGAGTTATTCACATTAAATTATAACTAATTGAATATTCAGTTGCAGTATACAAATTTAAGATGGTACCTTAACTCTTAAGATATTATTATGATCATCATCGTCGTCGTCGTTGTTATTGATATTACCACCACCACTATTATCATTATTTCTTCCTAGAGTCATGCAGATAAAAAACCCTTTTTTTAACCTGTTTCAATTTGTTTGAAGTTACATTCTGTATCTCCATCAAGTGAATAAGTTTAAAAGATGACCTTAACAACTTACAAGTGATAATGTATGTATATGTGAATAGGATATACTGATTTTAATTATATATTATACAGCCACTCTATGAAGTATATAGGTCAGTGGGTCACTGCTATGAACTAGTAAACATTTACTGCATCCGATTCCATGATACATTTAGGTTTTTGATTTGTTTGATAATTTAATCTGTAGTTGCTTATAAAGTATTCATAAAATCAAAACATTGGCATTTCTCTGAACAAATATCCGCAAGTAGGGCAACAGTTTGATAGTTAAATACTAATTTATTTTATCATTTATGCCAGGTGTATCTTACTTGTCCTAATCCTTGGTTTGTCTTCTGTCTGCACTTTCAGACAATGGGACTTGCTGCTGTAACACTTTGCTGGACACTTATTGATCAAAAGCTTTGTCTACTGATTCCTAATTTTCAGCAGGTGATTTCATTGTCTTTTCACAATCGATACACGCACTGCTTGTGTTGTGAATCTTAGTCTGGTTTTGCCTTTTATTTTCCTACATTTTCTGTCTTTTCTCATTTTGATAATTTATACAAGAACAGGAAATGGAAAAGAAAGCCAGGAAGCAATTCAAAGGACTGTTTGACAAGACACATGCACTAGCGCCTTAATTTGCTACTGTATCCTGCTGCCACTCGTCATCATTTGTATACTAGCTATAGTGCAATTGTAATGCATTCGTATTTTTAATTAGTTTTGGCTTGAACTGGGATGATTTGTTACTGTATCAAGACTTTATGTATAATGCGAATGTATTATTTGTTTTGTTTTTATGAAATGTGAATCTTTTGTGTTATTTTTAACAAAATATGGTTGAATTTTATTGTTATTAGTACAATGTTGGTTTCAGTTGCAAAGGAAAATTAAATCAACATGCATGCGTCATAACAATACATAATTTCTTTTAATATTTTTGTAGCAACGGTCAGGCCATCGTAAAAGACGTATTACAACGTCAAGCTTGGGTAGAGTTCAGCGTATTGGTATTCGATCTGCATCAGCCACACGCTTCGTCGAAGATGATGAACTCAGAGCATCTACATGAGTGAAGCGGTAGTATTCATCAACATGTAGCGGTACTGGATGAAGAATCACTACAAAAATCGGTTCGTATAGCGTCGGATAGGGGCAACGGCTAGCGACGGCTAAAAAAAGCGGCCATCGCTAGCCGTCGCTTGACCTGTATATCAGCCAAACCCGAGACTTCTTCTTCCCCATTCTGCATAAGGAAAAAAAAAGAAACCCCCCCTCGTCCCCCCGTCGCCCCGTCGATTCGGTACTCAAACATTCGCTCCCTACCTCCCAAATTGATCTGGTATGTGTTCTAACCCTATTTTCTATTCAATTAGGCTTTAATTAAGGTTTATTTGCATGTTTATTGGGTTTAAAAATTGGTTGTTAATGACATGTTTATGGGTTTGAGATTGGTAGTTATGTGGTATATGTATGGTGATAGTAGTATTGTAGGTTGATTTGAGAATAAAATCATTTTATTTCGACGTTGAAAACGATGATTAACGCATACTATTATGATGTTGGTTATTGTAGAATTAACGATTGGTGATGTGGTTTGGATTAAGATGGTGATAACATGTTTAAGATGCTTATTGATAAGTTTATGCAATGTCGGTTGTCGATTAGGTGAAAATTTAATTATTTAGCATGCGCTAGTTATAAGTGTAAGTACACTACAACTGTGTATTTTGTTCAAATATATCATTTATGCTCACTTGCAATGGCCATGCTAAAGTACTCATAGCCTAAAAGAATTACAATGATTCACTTTTGTCTCATTGTGGAATTTCCAATTAAACGTATATAGTTTAAAATAAAAATAATTCAATTTATTATAAGTGCTAACTTCTAATTTGATTTAAAAAAATTCGTTATTTAAAATTTGACTTAGTTAGCCAAATTTTAAAGTACGTGTTAAAATGTGAAATTTACTTGACAAATATTTATTGAACGTATTATTAAAAAATTTATAGTTGTTAAAATATAAATTAGAAAATTTGTTTTATTTGTATGAACCCCTTAGACAATTTTTGGCTCCGTCTGATAAGTGTTGTATATGATCGTTATATGGATGTTCGTTTTTACACAGAACGGACATCTGTATTCATCTGATACAATATTTGTTGGATTTGTCCCAGTATTGGACAAGTTACAAACACAATAACGTAATCGCAGTTTATAAATCATTTCAGTTTAAACGGTTAACGAAATTTCGATGGCACTTCCTTTTTTCCCTGTGTACATGCATTTGTGTACGATACAGGGAATAAAGGGAAGTGCTGCCGAAATTTTGTTGAATCGTTTAATCTGAAATGATTTATAAAATATGATTACGTTATTGTGTTTGTAATGGGAAGTAGGATGACCGGCCGTTAAACAAGTATTAACAAGTGTTGTATATGATCTGTATTTTATAAAACAATCAAATAATTTATTAAGTGCAATTTACTAAAGTAATAAAATTTAAAAGTTAGTTTGAAACTAATAAATTTGTTCAGTCTGATTTATTAAAGTTTGTTTAAAATTTACTAAAGTTAGTTTAAAATTTACCAAATTAATAAAGTTAGTCTAGTTTACCAAATTATTAAATTTACTGAAGTTCAGTCTAATTTGTCAAATTAATAAAGTTACTAAATTAATAAAATTTACTAAAGTCCGGTCTAATTTGTTTCAGTGAAGTGCTTGTTTGAATTTTCTAATATAATTTTTGCAAATCAGGAGATATGTTCGATTATTTTCTCGATCGTAGTTGGATGTATGAATCCCGAAAAGGTATGAAAGGATCAATAAAGGAACATTTTGTTAACGGTGTACACGAGTTTATTAGATTTGCTAAATCTAATAATGGAAATAACGTAGACATTCGTTGTCCGTGTGCTAAGTGCAAACATCTGAAGCATTGGAAGGCGGATGTAGTAGAAGTTCATTTGTATAAATTTGGTTTTGTACCGAATTATTATTTATGGGATCCTCACGGAGAGTTTGTTCAATATACACCTAATCCTGTAGTGGAAGAGGATGATAATACAGCGGCAAATCCAATAGAAAATATGGTGCAAGATGCAGCCCGATCAATGTTTCCATCCATTGATCAAGACGACATTGAAAACGAAAATGGTGAAGAACCGACTATGGAAGCTAATTTTTTTTATGATTTATTGGATTCCGCTAAGAGACCATTGTGGGATGGATGTGAAAGTGGAACCAAATTATCTATAACCGCTGAATACATCACGATGAAATCAAAATTCAATCTTACAGAATCATCGTTTACAGCAATTGTACAAACTGCTAAACGACACATGCCACCCAATAATTTGATGTGCGATAGTCATTATAAAGTTAAAAAACTTATGTCTGCTTTTGGATTGCTATACCAGAAGATAGATACATGTGTTAAAGGTTGCATGTTATTTTGGAAAGACGACGCTCACCTTAGAAAATGCAGAATATGTAACGAGGAAAGATACAAACCAAGGAAAAAGAAAGGAAAAGAAGTCCCTTATAAAAGAATGCATTATTTACCCATCACTCCCAGACTTCAACGGCTATATGCTTCTTCTGCTACAGCATGTCATATGCGATGGCACAGCGTGAGAACACCAGTAGAAGGAACATTGATACATCCATCTGATGGAGAAGCATGGAAACATTTCGATAGGACGTATCCTGAATTTGCTCGAGAGAGCCGTAATGTTAGGCTCGGTTTATGTACAGATGGATTTTCGTCATTCTCTCAATTTGGTAGTAAATATTCACCATGGCCTATTATTGTCACTCCTTATAACTTACCTCCATGGATGTGTATGAAAACTCCATATATGTTTTTAACGATTGTCGTTCCCGGTCCTGATGATTTGACTTAAGGAATTGATGTTTATCTACAACCGTTGATCGAAGAATTGAAAACACTATGGCATGAAGGAGTTGAAACATATGGCATTTCGAGAAAAAGAAATTTTCGTATGTTCGCTTCTTTATTATGGACTATTAATGATTTTCCTGCATATGGCATGCTTTCAGGTTGGAGCATAGCTGGACGTCTAGCTTGTCCATATTGTATGGAAGAATTACGAGCATTTTCATTAAAGTACGGCAAGAAAATTTCCTGGTTTGACTGTCATCGGTGTTTTCTACGTATTAATCATAAATTCAAAATGGATAAAAAGAACTTTAAAGCTAACAGAGTAGAGAATATGCTACCACCTAAAGTTTGGACAAGTGAAGAGATATATGAAATCGTGAAAGACTATCCTAAGATTCGTGAAACTGGGAAACAGGTCGACATTCCGGGTAAATCGGACATTCATAACTGGTGCAAGCAAAGTATATTTTGGGAGTTACCTTATTGGAAAAATCTCTTACTGCGACATAATATTGACATCATGCACAATGAAAAAAATGTGTTTGATAACGTTTTTAATACAGTTTTGAATGTAAAGGGGAAAACCAAGGACGATGCGAATTCGAGACGTGATATATTACATTTCTGTAAGCGGCCCGAACTTCAGTTGTACGACGATAACAAAAAACCCAAAGCATGTTATGAGCTAGACAACAAGCAAGCAAAACTCGTGCTCAAATGGGTGGAAGGACTAAGATGTCCTGATGGGATTTCTTCTAACCTTCGCAGATGTGTTGACTTGAAAAACAATAAATTGAGTGGGATGAAAAGTCATGATTGCCATATCATGATGGAATATTTCTTACCTGTGATATTCAAAGAACTGTTGCCAACAAAAATATGGAGTGTTATAACAGAATTAAGTATGTTTTACAAACATCTTTGTTCGACCACGTTAAAGGTAGATCATTTACGTAAACTTGAAGTAGAAATTCCTGTATTGCTCTGCAAACTCGAGAAAATATTTCCGCCCGGTTTTTTTAATGTAATGGAGCATTTGCCTGTACATCTGCCATCCGAAGCACTCCTTCGAGGTCCTGTGCAATATGGATGGATGTATCCATTTGAGAGGTGATTTTAAACTCCTCAATATTCTTGTTGATTAGTTGAAAATGTATATTCTTGTACCAATATACAAAATTAATTATTTTTGTTATAGGTACTTGAATCATTTGAAGAAAAAAATTAGACAAAAAGCACGAGTAGAAGGTTTGATTTGCAAATCGTACCTTGAAGAGGAAGCTTCTTTTTTTTTCTCACACTACTTTAGTGACGATGTGAACTTATCGTTTGTAAGTGTTCCCCGTAATGAAGAAGCTGTTGAGCATGATTCTTCTCAAACAATGTTATCTATTTTTAGACAACATGGAAGACCTGCCGGAAAATGTGTGGAAATATGGTTAGATGATAGAGACTACCATGTGGCACACACATATGTTCTTTTAAATTGTGTTGAAGTTGCACCATTTATCAGGTTATACTGAATGATTGTACAGTTCAATTATACGTGTATTTATATATTAATAATTAGGGGAATATAATACATTTATTTGCAGCATATACGAATCACAACATCCATCTGGTGATTTCAGTAAACAATTTGCTTGTTGGTTTGCAAGCTATGTTCACGATCCGAATAACAGTGTTGTTGACGAAGGAATACGACACCTTGCTATCGGACCAAGAAGAAATGTCAAGACCTATCCTATATACTTCGTCAACGGATTTAAATTTAACACCAAAGATTATGGAGCTGAAAAATCAACGTATAACAGCGGTGTATTTGTCAAATGCAGCGATGATCCAGAAGAGCATATAAAAGATTTTTATGGAGTCTTAACACAAATTTTAGAGTTGACTTATTATACACAACCGCTAGAGAAAGTTTTTTTATTCAAATGCAACTGGTTTAGCAACGTTCCCGGTTCTGGAATTAACGTACATAAGGATTATAAGTTAATTGAAATAAAGCATACGTCACATTACTATAAATATGATCCTTTCATGTTAGCTAAGCAAGCATTACAAGTTTATTTTGCTCCGTATCCATCCTCAAAAAAAGATAAAGCAGACTGGTGGGCTGTTTTTAAAACAAAGGCAAGATTTACATTTGATGGAAATAATATTCCAAATGAAGCAGCGTATCAAGCAGATCTTGAGCCAAATTCCGAAATAATAATAGCCGATGATATCGATGTAGGATCGTTGAATGATGAAGCGAATGTTTTAATAGATGCATTTTTTAGTAACGAAGAAAACGATATAGAGTACGAGACCGAGACGTCTGAATCAGAAGATGATGAAGAATGATCACAGATGGCATCGTTTGTTGTATTATGTGATGTACTATTCTGAGTTATGTCATGTGTTATATTGAGCTATGTATTCACTTATGCAATGTACTATTCTGAGCTATGTATTCACTTATGCAATGTACTATTCTGAGCTATGTAATATTCTGAGCGATGTACTATTCTGAGCGATGTATTATTCTGATTTATGCGTTATCGTTTTATTGTATGATTATGTGATGCTCATTTGATCATTATGCTTTTATATATAATATATGATTGTGGCAGATATGGCTGATAGAAGACGTAGGAGTACATCTCAGCCTTCTCCATCTCAGCCTTCTCCATCTCAGTCTCCTGGAGCTGCAGCGGGTCCTAGTAGCTTAGAGGCAGATACACGCCGAGTTGCAGAGATTATTCCGAAGAGTGTTGGGTAAATGTTAAATTTATTTCAATTATATTATTTAAAATATATAAACTATATAAAATATGCACGTTAACAATTACAGGGGGTTCGAGGTGGAACCATCATAGTTTATTTTAGATGTCTCGAAGAAATCATATAAGGGTCGGATGTCAGCAGTTTGGCCGCATTGGGATAACATTCCAGCTCATATTAAAAATGCTATATGGGCCGACTTGATGGTAATTACAATTTATATATTTCTATTGAAAATAATATGCTGTATGTAATTCAAAATAAATTCAATATGCAGGCTGTTGTACGAGTGGAGCCGCATGATTTAGATGTTTTTAGCAATAATTGGAACCAAAAAATGCGGAAGAATTATAGAGAGACAATATCAAGGGCGAAGAAGGCTGGCAAAAAGCCAGGTTGGATGAGCGATGAAGTCTGGAATGGATTTCTCACATATTGGGAGTCAGAAGCAGCTAAAGTAAGCTATGATGAGAATGCTTACAATTATGTTAGTTGCATTATTTTAATCGTGTATCTAAATTAATAGGAAGTAGCAGCAAGAAACCAAGCCAATAGGAATAAGAATCCTGGTTTACATCGAGGTGGCTCTAAATCTTTCCAACAACATAGGAGAGAATTGGTAAATATAAAATATATTTAGCATATGGTGATGCATATCTTCATGTATAACATTTATGCTTATTTTCAATATATCTTATTCGTGTATATCTTCAGTTTGCAAAGTACGGAAGGGAGCCTACAATGGCTGAGGTTTTTAGAGCCACACACGCAGTTGAGTCTATTGATGATGAGGGGAATGCGACCTATGATTGGACCGACAGCAAAGCTGAAGCAGCGATGGTAAATATGCTAACTCGTGATTCAAATTGTATATATGTAAATTGTATACCAATTATTTCAAAATTATGTTTGTAATTGCAGGGGCGATATGAGGCAAAGGCATCGGCATTGACACAGGCGAGTGGAAGAGCAGAGCTTACAGTTGAGGAGTTCAACAGGATTTGGGATTCCGTTATTGCACCGCCTACTCGAAATAGGCGTTATGGTTTCGGCAATCAGGAGGTAAACCATTTCACTAACTTCATATTAAAAGATCCACATTATTCTCACATCAATACAAATTTCCCTCCAATGTTGTGAAGTACTAGCTTATTAACTTTAGTTATTTCACAGACTGTTAATTTTCAAAGAGCTTATAGCAAATCGATGGAGGAGGAGCGTATTGCTCAGATGCAAAGGCAGCTGGATGAGCTCAACGATTGGCGAAAGGGCCAACTGGCACAACAGATAGATGAGCGCATTATAACATTTTATCAGGAGCACGGCTCTATGCCTGGGGAGCAGGGAGATGGATCTGATGATGCCGAGGATGATGAGGAGGATGATGATCCATAGTTTTACTATTCTTGTGGCTATGTATTTATGTACGTATTTAGACTAGATTTGATACTTGGGCTTGGATACTTGGTATTTTGGATGATGTTTGGGTTTGGTTATATTTGGATTTAATCCTTGTACCTTGATACTTGGTTTGGTTTGGTATACTATGTTGGTTTGGTTGGTTTTTGTGTTTTTTTGGTTATATTGTTGAATATTGATGTTGTGGGTATTGTTGAGATGTGTTATTGTTGATATTATTGAGGTTTGAGGTTTGGGATGAGGTTTTATGGAAGAATAGCTGCTGTGTGCACAGCAGTTTTTGCCCAGAAAAGCGACGGCTAGCAACGGCTAGTAACGGCTTTCTGGACCAAAAAAAGCGACGGCTAGCGACGGCGAGTAACGACAAGTAACAGACTTTTGGAAAACAAACTAACTGCCACGTGGCGTTGACACGTGTAAGATGCCGTCACTTGCCGTCGCTATCTTAGCGACGGAGCCGTCGCTTTTGCCGTTGCTTTTCCTGGTGGCAACGGATTGAATAGCGACGGCCATTAGCGACGGCTAGCGACAGCTAGTGACGGCCGCCGACGCATTTTTGCCGTCGCTATACGCTGCCTTTGTTGTAGTGAATGCATGGATGGTACAGTGTGATATACGAGGAGACTGCATGTGGTGGTAATGGTGGTTGTGAGCAATAAACTTGCGGATGATACCGCATATTAATACGGAAATAAGTGACTTCCATGATGTAGCTGTTATATTTGGATGATTCAAATATTTGTTGAGGAGGAAAGAAATTGATTAATTGGTTCAATCAATCAATTAATTTGGCTTGTATATGGAAGGATATTTTGGAAGAAAACTAATTAATTAACCAATCAATTAATTAGTCAATGCATTTGTTATATGAAGAAATAAATGATTAGGCATGGAGAATCAATCAATAAAAGAAAAGATATGGAAATCAAGATTACGCCATCTATTTGTACTAAAATCAAATCATGCAATTTGGAAAGAAATTTGGATAATCAGGAAATTGATTTTCTTAGTCTCCAAGCAACCCTTCATTATCAAGTCTATTTAAATGAAGAAATTTTATCTTCATATGCAAGTGAGTGTGTAAGAGCATCCACCATTATTCTTCTCTCTGTTTTGTACTCTTTTCTTCAATGGAATAAAAGAAGTATTGGGTTCCGTGGACATACGATATTCATATCTGAACCACGTTAAATCTTCCGTGTCTCTTATTTCTGCTATTGTTTCTGTGAGACTGCATAATTAATTTTTTTTAAGTTCTATCACAACTAGAATACTTTAAAATGGGGACGGAGCATGGAGTCGGCCGGAGTCGGCTCCGTCTCCTTTTTGGAGTCGGCTGGGGACAGCATAATATTTTATTGAACTTTGCGTCGGCTGGAGTCGGCCTGTAACGGCTAGAGACGGCTAGCGTCGGCTATTTAATTTTTTTCTCAATCTACTTCTTATATACACCTATTTCATTTGAAAAAAATGAAAAACAGTACTAAAATGACCAAAAAAATAAAATTGACATGTATAATTATTAATATTCACCCAATGACGGGTCGTGATAGGTTAGATTGGTATTTTCGATGATATATGTTCGTGTAATTCGAAAAGTTATCGTTGTTGAAAATCTAACTCGCACGACCAATCAATGCAACTTTTAGTCGATCCGCTGTACAAATTCGATAAAGGTGGTTATATGTAACATTTTAAAGAATTAAAATAATTTTTTAAACCGTTGGGTAATCAATTATGAATTTTTAAATGTATTTGGTATAATAAAATTATATTAAATAAATTATGCGGCTAAAAATAAATACTTTGGATCTTATGTCGATCTAAGGTATTTTGGAGATGTTTCCCGAATATGGTTAAAAAATACACGAATATGGGGTATCGATCTTGAATTTCAAATTTATGGCCGTTCGTGGACTTTCGGACAAAAAACCCTTCGTTCGAAGGCCGAACGACCTTCAAACGAGACCAAATTTGAACCAGCGATGATTTGTAGTGTTTTAATCGAATCCGTACGGTTGGATTCGCAAAAAAATCATCGAAAATAAAATTATCCCAGAAATATATCATTTTGTAGGAGTTAGCTATAACACTTAAGTTCCATACAAGAGAATGCATTATTTACCCATCACTCCCAGACTTCAAAGGTTATATGCATCGTCTACGACAGCATCACATATGAGATGGCACAGTGTGAGAACGCAGGAAGAGGGGACTTTGATACATCCATCAGACGGAGAAGCATGGAAACATTTCGATAAGACTTATCCTGCGTTTGCCGCAGAGAGTCGTAATGCAAGACTTGGTTTATGTACAAATGGATTTTCACCATTCTCTCAATTTGGTAGTAAATATTCGTCTTGGCCTATTATCGTTACACCTTATAATTTACCTCCGTGGATGTGTCTGAAAACTCCATATATGTTTCTTACGATTGTCGTCCTTGGTCCTGATGATCCGACACAAGGAATCGATGTTTATCTACAGCCATTGATCGAAGAGTTGAAAACATTATGGTATGAAGGGGTGGATACATACGACGTGTCAAAAAAAAAGAATTTTCGTATGTTTTCATCTTTGTTATGGACTATTGGTGATTTTCCAACTTACGCAATGCTTTCAGGCTGGAGTACGGCCGGTCGTCTGGCTTGTCCTTACTGCATGGAAGATACACGGGCATTTTCATTACCGCATAAAAGGAAAATTTCATGGTTTGATTGTCATCGATGTTTTCTCCATGTTAATCATACTTTTAGAAGAGATAAGAAAAACTTTGTAGTAAATAGAGCAGAGAACAGACAACGACCAACGACTTTATCAGGTGAAGAATTATATAATCTAGTTAAAGAATATCCGAAGATACATGAAACTGGAGTACAGACTGAAATTGCAGGATAATCGAACTGACATAATTGGTGCAAACAAAGTATATTTTGGGAGTTACCTTATTGGAAGCATCTCTTACTACGACACAATATTGATGTGATGCACAATGAGAAAAACGTGTTTGATATATAATGTGTTTAATACAGTTTTGAATGTCAAGGGTAAAACTAAGGACGATCTCAATTCAAGACGTGATATAGAACAATATTGTAAACGTCCCGAACTTCATATAAACCCTAATGACAGTAAAAAACCAAAAGCATGCTATGAGCTAGACAGCAATCAAGTAAAACTTGTGTTGAAGTGGATTGAAGGGCTGAGATGTCCTGATGGGATTTCTTCAAATCTCCGTAGATGTGTTGACTTAAAAAACAATAAATTGAGTGGGATGAAAAGTCACGATAGCCCTGTCATGATGGAAAATTTCTTACCCGTTGTTTTCAAAGAACTACTGCCTGTAAAAGTGTGGAGTGCTATAACAGAATTAAGTCTGTTTTATAAAGAGCTTTGTTCGACCACGTTAAAAGTTGAGCGTATTCGTAAACTTGAAAATGACATCCCTACACTGCTCTGCAAACTTGAGAAAATATTTCCTCCAAAATTATTTAATGTAATGGAGCATTTACCTGTTCATCTTCCATATGAAGCACTTCTTTGAGGTCCTGTACAATATGGATGGATGTATCCATTCGAGAGGTAATTATGAATATTTGAAATAATAATTAAAATTTGAATTTGATGTAAGTAAATTTTAATCGAATAATTTTTTTAATAGGTACTTGAATCATATCAAAAAAAAAGTTAGACAAAAAGCACGAGTTGAAGGTTCGATTTGCAAATCATATATCGAAGAAGAAGCTTCATTCTTTTTCTCTCACTATTTCAGTGACCATGTGAACTTATCATTTGCAAGTGTTTTGCGTAATGATGAAGCCGTTGAACAAGATTGTTCTGAATCAATGTTTTCTATTTTTAGACAGAATGGCCGAGCTGCTGGAAAATGTGTGGAAATATGGTTAGACGATAGAGATTACCATATAGCACACACATACGTTCTTTTTAATTGTGTTGAAGTTGCACCATTTATTAGGTAAATACTGAATGATAATTCTCTATAATAGTACATATTTGCATTATTTACGAGTTACCCAATTTAAATTGAATTTGCACTTAATATATGTATACATTTATTTGCAGTATTTACGAATCTGAACATCCACTTGGTTTACAAAATACGTTTATGATCAAAGAAATTGTGTCGGTGATGAAGGATTGAAACGTCTTGTGATAGGACCAAAAAGAAATGTCAACACTTATCCAATATTCTTCGTGAATGGATTTAAATTCAACACCAAGGAATACGGTGCTGAAAAAATGACTTATAACAGCGGTGTATTTGTCAAAGGGACTGATGATCCAGATGAACATATAAAAGATTTTTACGGCGTCTTAACACAGGTTTTGGAATTGACATATTCTGTCCAATCTGCAGAAAAAGTATTTTTATTCAGATGCAGTTGGTTTAGCAATGTTCCAGGCTCTGGTATCAACGTGCACAAAGACTATAAACTTATTGAAATAAACCATAACTCACGCTACTCAAAGTATGATCCTTTCATGTTAGCCAAACAAGCATTACAGGTTTATTTTGCTCCCTATCCATCACTAAAACAAGATAAAGCAGGCTAGTCGACTGTTTTTAAAACAAAGGCAAGATTTACACTTGACGGAAATAATATTCCAGACGAAGCAGCTTATCAAGCAGATCTTGAGCCAAATAATGAATTAATAATAACTGATGATCATGCTGATATAGGACCTTTGAACGATGAATCAAATATTCTAATAGAAGCATTTGAGACTTTAGAGGGAAATGACGATATAGAATGCGAGACCGAGTCTGAATCAGAAAACGACGAAGATTGATTATTAATTAGTGATGATGTAATGTATATAAGATGGAAATTTGTATCGTTTGTTGTATTATGTCAATTCTAGAGCCTATGTTAATGTAATGAAAATTCATATCATTTGTTGTATTATTCTTTTATTATTCTGCAATGAGCTATGTGTATGTGATTATTAATCAGGCATGTTTTCTAATTATGAAATGATATATGTTTTTTCATTATATGAAATGATATATATATATATATATGCACGTTTCTAGCAGATATTATGTCACACAGCAGGCGGTCCCAAGGTTCACGAGGCCATGATCATGGCGAGGGTAGTAGTGGTATGGCCGATCATCGCCAGAGAGCATACCTAGTGTCGAAGACCGATGGAGGGTAAGTAATTAATTTACTGCAACTTCATTATATTATTTAGTGCATGCTACTAGTATATTTATGATTTAGTAACTGACAATATCAAAATGTATTCAGGGGTTTTGATTTACAGCCATCCGAGCCCATTCTAGCTGTTTCTCGAAACAGCTACCGTAGTAGGATGACATACTTGTGGGAGCACTGGGATAGCATCCCACTTTATATCAGAGATGCCACATGGCCTGACCTCAAGGTAAGTATAAAATTCTAATTAATTTGAGATTGACATATTTGATCTTTGAAAATTAATATGCAATTTATATAATTCATTTAAATTTCAACGTGCAAGCGTCCTTTATTGTGGATCCCGAAGGTCTCGGGACGTTCAGGACGCACTGGGAGAGGAAGATAAGGAAAAACTATAGAGGTATAGAGGTACGCTCTCCAAGATAAAAGAGGCCGGTAAAAAGCCAAACTGGATGAGTGAAAATCTGTATGCGCGGTTTCTGCAATATTGGGAAAGCGAAGACGCGAAGGTAAATTTTCTACTTCATATGTCTGTAATTATAATTCATTTAAATATTATATAATAGTTAAATTATACAGGCGGTAGAATCGAGGAACTCCGCAAACAGGCTTAGGAATCCCGCAACACACCGCGGTGGATCCAAGTCTTTTCAGCAATATAGAGAAGAAATGGTAAATATAAAAATTGTTATTTGTAATTTACTTATACACATTCTTTAATCATATTTAATTTCAGACAAGGGAGAGAGGTGGTGTTGCACCGTCTCATTTGGACGTCTTCACCCGAACACACGTCGTCGAGCATCCAGATGAACATGGCAACATAACATATGAATGGTCAGACGCCAAATCAGCGAATATCCAGGTAAAGACTATAAATTTTTCCTCTTATTTAACAGTACATTAAATTGAATATTCATCTTCTCAAAATTATATTTCTAAACACATGACAGATGCGATCAGGAGATTGCTCACGTGCTTGCAGAGTCTTGCAGGGAGCAGTTGACCGTTGAGGAGCCAGACAGGATATTCGCTCGTATTACCGACCCCCTGACCAGAAATAGATAGTATGGATATGGCAATTAAGCGGTAATATTTATAGAATTTAATTAATTCATTAACCAGTTTATAAATTTTATTGAATATTACGTATAAACTATAACTATGAATTTATTAATATACAGGACGCGACGCAAGCCGCTTACAATAAGCAACAAGCCGAATAGCGGCCCTGCAAGCACAAGTCGCCGAGTTGAACGATTGGAGGAAGACTGGATTGAAGCAGCAACTAGACGAGGCGATTGCTGCTTACTTGGCAGAGCACGGGACGAATATGCCACCATCACAGGGATCTAGCGCTGATGATGGTTGGGGTGAGTGGTAGCATGTTTTTATATATGTTTTTTGATGAACATTTGGTTGAATTTTGTAAATATTATGGATATTTGTGATGATCAACGTTTGGAGATGTATGGACGTTTGGAGATGTATATTGATGTTTTGTGGTTCTTAGTTGGACATATTTTTGATGTATATTGTTGTTTGGTGTAGTATATTTGTGGAATATATATGATTGTGTGGATGGATGGGAGAAAGGGATGTTGGAAATACAGAATTTTTTTACCCAGATTAGAGTCGGCTAGCGTCGGTTAGGGTTAGCCTATTGGTCACCCAGTTTTTTTACGCGTGGACTATATTTAGCGTCGGCCGGAGTCGGCTAGCCGACTCTAGCCGACGCTAAATTAGGGGACGTAGCCGTCGCTTTTGCCGTCGCCATTTCACTTAGCGTCGACCTTTAGCGACGGCTCGAGTCGGCCGTAGGCCGACGCTAAACAGAAATATCCTTGTAGTGTATTGATATCTAAATAGACAATACTATATCCTGATCAAATAATTCACTTCCGCTCAAATTAAAACAAATTTCACTACAGTTTGGTATCGAAGGTAGTGTTATCGTTCCTATTTGGATATTAATGGCTACTTCTAGTAAGTCTATTGGTAGATCTGGTGTCAATTATGGAGTAACACGTTTTGACAGAAAGGGAGATTTTGGTACTTGGAAGATGAAGATGGAGGCTGTATTAAAGAAGGAGAAAGACTTATAAGGTTGTTTCTACGCCTAGGAAATTGAAAGGTATTGATGTAGCTGATTTGGAAGAGATGGAAGATGAAGCTCTCACAACAATTCAGTTGAGTCTTTCAAATGAAGTTCTTAGAGAATTCTCTTAGAAGAAGACGGCGAAGGAACTATGGGATGCATTATCGGATGCATATCAAGACAAGTCTCTCACTAATCGGATTATTCTTCAGCAACAACTCTATTCGTTCAAGATGAAGCCTGGAGCTGATCTCATGGAGCATGTAGATGCTTTGACCACTTTGATTATGAACCTGAAGGTAGAGGAAGTTGATATTATCAATGAGGCTCAAGCTGTGATCCTCTTATGTTCCATGCCTAAGGAGTATACAGCTTTTGTTAATTCCATGATTTATGGCCACAGTAAAATTAGTCTGTCTGATGTAAAGGCTGGTCTTCATAATGAAGTATTAAGAGGTAGATTGGCGAGCACTAGCTTGGATAGTGATACCAAAGGCTTATATGTTCAGAGAGGTAGAGGCCAAAGCAGTTCGAAGAAAGGTGGAGGACGGAATTCTTCACGGTATTAGTCTAGGGGGCCTAAGAAGTTGACTTGTCATTATTGTAAGAAACCAAGGCACTTCATAGCACAATGTCCCAAGCTTGAAGGTAGAAGAAAAGATCCAAAGAAAGCCTTAGCTTCTACAGCAGAGAAATCAAATACAGAAAGTGACACCGATGTATTTACAGCTTCTGGCCCTTTTGGGAAGAGCAACTTATGGCTGATTGATTCTGGCGCATCCTATCATATGACACCTGATAGGAACTTCTTTTCCACTTACAGTGAAATTGATGGAGGATAAGTTCTAATGGGTAATAATGCTTCTTGCCGTATGGTTGGTGTTGGTAGCATGATGATTAGGATGTTTGATGGTGTTATTCGTACGATCACCGATGTTAGACATGTACCTGATTTGAGGAGGAGCTTGATTTCTGTTGGGGCATTGAGTAGACTTGGCTTGAATATTGTAGTGGAAGGAGAGAAAATGAAGATATCAAAGGGTTCCATGATTGTTATGAGAGGTGTGAGGGCAGGAATTCTTTATCTATTAAAGGGCACTACTGTAATTGGTGAATCAGCTTCTGTTACATCTGTTGATTCGGATTCTCCAGATTATGGAACTTATGGATGGGTCACATTGGTGAGCGCAGCATGGATGAGTTGAGAAAACGAGGATTGATTGATGGAGTTTATCATTCAAAACTTGGTTTTTGTGAAGAGTGTGTTCTTGGAAAGCAGACGAAGATTTTTTTTGGTATAGGAGAGCATAAAGCAAAAGCTGTCCTGGAGTATGTTCATACAGATGTCTGGGGTCCATCCCCTTGTCAGTCTTTAGGTGGAGCCAGGTATTTCGTTTCATTCATAGATGATTTCTCTCGTAAAGTATGGGTATACTTTCTTCAGTCAAAGAGTGAAACCTTTGCCAGGTTTTGAAGTGGAAATCTATGGTTGAGAAGTAGTCTGGGAAGAAATTGAAAGTTCTCCATTCAGATAATGGCGGTGAATTTGTATCACAAGAATTCATCGATTATTGTGAGTCTGAAGGCATTAAGAGGTATTACACTACACCAGGCGACCCCCAGTCTAATGGAGTTGCAGAAAGGATGAATCATACATTATTGGAGAGAACAAGATGCCTTAGACTGACTGCTAAATTGAAGAAGGGATTTTGGGCTGAAGCTTTATCTATGACGGCTTTCTTCATCAACCGCACACCTTCTACTGCCATAGATATGAAGATCCCTGAAGAAGTATGGAAAGGAGAGCCTGTTAGCTATTCATTTCTCAGTGTGTTTGGTTGCCCAGTTTATGTGCATGAGAGTAAAGGGAATCTGGAACCTAGAGCTCGTAAGTGTATCTTTCTAGGTCATAGGAGAGGAGTGAAGGGATATAGGTTGTGGTGTCCTATTAGCAAGAAGATCGTTATGAGCAGGCATGTGACTTTTGATGAGAAGGCTATGTTGAAGGTGGAGCCTTCCTCGTCGGATGACAATGAAAGGACATGTGAAGAATACCAAACACAAAGCAAGTCATCTGTTGATTCTTTCCATAGACGTTCAGATGGTGTTTCCGATGACACCGTGGTTGATGAGGGTAATATCGATGTTGGTACAGAGGATCAAACTCAATATGGAGCTCATTCAGAACCTAGGCCTGTCAGACAAAGAAGAAAGCCTAAGTGGCTTGATGAGTTTGTTGGATTGAGCATCGAAGGCATTAACTTCGATGATATGGCAACATATGCTTTGAATGTTGTCCATGATGAGCCCTGTGATTATAGAGAAACTATCGCATCAGTTAACAGTTCCAGTTGGTTAGTTGCTATGGAGGAGGAGATTGAATCATTATAGAGAAATCATACTCGGGATTTGGTGCCTCTTCCCACCGACAAGAGAGCTATTGGATGCAAGTGGATCTATAGAGTGAAAGACGGTGAAATTGGTAATCTCAGATAAAAGGAAAAATTAGTCGCAAAGAGGTATGTTTAGAAGAAAGGGGT
Source organism: Allium fistulosum (assembly GCA_030737815.1). NCBI lineage: Eukaryota > Viridiplantae > Streptophyta > Magnoliopsida > Asparagales > Amaryllidaceae > Allium > Allium fistulosum. The sequence goes on from CM060902.1 coordinate 758,453,597, forward strand.
AGAGTATCATGATATCTTTTCTCCAGTGGTTAGGCATACTTCTATTCGTATTCTTTTGGCATTAGTTGCTCATTATGATACAAAATTATAGCAACTAGATGTCAAAACTGCATTCTTGCATGGTGATCTGGATGAGGAGATTTATTTAAAGCAGCCGAAAGGGTTCATTGATAGTAGTAGACCAGACTATGTTTGCAAACTCAACAAATCTCTATATGGACTGAAGCAGTCTCCTAGACTATGGTATAAGAATTTTGATAAGTTTATGCTTTCACAGGGATACTCCAGAAGTTTCAAAGACCAGTGTGTTTATTTCAGGAGATGTGATGGTGATATGATTTATTTGTTGTTATATGTTGGCGATATGCTGATTGCATCTCGGAGTATGGTCAGAATTAAGGAGTTGAAAGCGGAGCTTAGTAGAGAGTTTGACATGAAGGATTTGGGAAAGGCACAAAGAATATTGGGTATGGAGATAAGCAGGGATATGAAGCAGAGAGAGTTAAGGCTCACTCAAGCGCAGTACATCGAGAAGGTCCTCGCTCGATTTGGAATGGAGAAAGCCAAACCGGTTGGCACTCCATTAGGCTTACATTTCAAGTTTTCAAAAGACTTATCTCCCTCATCGGAAGAAGACAAAAGGTATACGGCTGATATACCTTATTCTAGTGCTATTGGTGGTCTTATGTATGCGATGGTGTGCACAAGACCAGATTTGGCCCATGCAGTGGGTGTTGTGAGTCGATATATGTCTAATCCAGGCAAAGAGCATTGGAAAGCTGTGAAGTGGATTCTTAGATATCTTCGAGGCACTTCTTCGGTGGGCTTGTTATATGGTGGAGTGGATGGTGACATCTTTCTTAGAGGATACTGTGATTCTGATTATGCTGGGGATAGAGATGCTAGGAAGTCAGTGTCGGGCTATGTTTTTACCCTTGGCATAGGCTCAATTTCATTAAGATCAAAGCTGCAACCTATCGTAGCTTTATCGACTATCGAAGCAGAGTTGATATCGATTGTGGAAACAACGAAGGACAGATTATACTTACTTCAGTTGTTGGATGATCTTTCAATGGTGCTGCGGACGGTAGAGCTATTTTCAGACAGTTAGAGTGCGATTCATCTTGTAGAGAATCAAGCTTATAGTTACCAGACGAAGTACATTGATGTTAGAGGTTTCTTTCTTATGCTTGAGGAAGAACGAAGCAAGATCAAATTTTTGAAGGTGATTACTTTGGATAATCCTTCAGATATGATGTCAAAGTCGCTTCCAAAGGACAAGTTTGAGCATTGCTCAAACATGATCAGTTTGATTCCTGTTACTTGAGCGCCATGGGGCGCTATACCCAACAACTTCTATGTTGATTGCTTGATGATAAGGTGATGAGGAGAGATTGTTATATTTAAATCAAGGTGGAGTGTTAAATTTAGGTGATTCAAATATTTGTTGAGGAGGAAAGAAATTGATTAATTGGTTCAATCAATCAATTAATTTGGCTTGTATATGGAAGCATATTTTGAAAGGAAACTAATTAATTAGCCAATCAATTAATTAGTCAATGCATTTGTTATATAAAGAAATAAATGATTAGGCATGGAGAATCAATCAATCAAAGGAAAGATATGGAAACCAAGATTACACCATCTATTTGTACTAAAATCAAATCATGCAATTTGGAAAGATATTTGGGTAATCAGGAAATTGATTTTCTTAATCTCCAAGCAACCCTTCATTATCAAGTCTATTTAAATAAAGGAATTTCATCTTCATATGCAAGTGAGTGTGTGAGAAGATCCACCATTATTCTTCTCTCTCTTTTGTACTCTTTTCTTCAATGGAATAAAAGAAGTTGCTGGGTCTCCATGGACGTAGGATATTCATATCCGAACCACGTTAAATCTTCTGTGTCTCTTATTTCTGCTATCCTTTCTGTGAGACTGCATAATTGATTTTTTTTAAAGTTCCATTGATATCTAAATAGACAATACTAGATCCTGATCAAATAATTCGCTTCCACTCAAATTAAAACAAATTTCACTACAGTAGCTATGATTACATGTAAACGGAGAGTGTGAGTTAATAATGAATTGTAAGTTAATATAAAACCCTTTAAACTTAAACTAATTAATTAAGAAAAAAATGAATATTCTCCTTTTCCATAAAATCATCATTTTTACTCTAAACTATTTGTTTACAGATTTCAAATACTTGACATTTTGAACATGTTACAAAACACAAACTAAAGATCATTGTTGAAAAAAAAACTCTTGTTTATTTGTGAACAAACATGACTATTTCACCTCCACGGTCAGGCTATATCTTCTGAATTGACATATGAAAAGAGAACCCAACATAGTTTGATGTTGAAGCATTCTTGGCTAGTAATCCAAAGTTATTGTTATATGGAAATGATTTGAGCTAAGAAAAACTAAGGCTTGCAGCTGGTTTTGCTGCTGAAAAGCTTCTCATGTTTACTATTGGATGAGAGCTGACACAACTAGAATACTTTAAAATAGGGACGGAGCATGGAGTCGGCCGGAGTCGGCTTCGTCTCCTTTTTGGAGTTGGCTGAGGACGGCATAATATTTTATTGAACTTTGCGTCGGCTGGAGTCGGCCTGTAACGGCTAGAGACGGCTAGCGTCGGCTATTAAATTATTTTCTCAATCTACTTCTTATATACACCTATTTCATTTGAAAAAAATAAAAAACTGTACTATAATGGGCAAAAAAATAAAATTGACATGTATGATTATTAATATTCACCCAATGACGGATCGTGATAGGTTAGATTGGTATTTTCGATGATATATGTTCGTGTAATTCGAAAAGTTATCGTTGTTGAAAATCTAACTCGCACGACCAATCGATGCAACTTTTAGTCGATCCGCTATACAAATTCGATAAAGGTGGTTATATGTAACATTTTAAAGAATTAAAATAATTTTTTAAACCGTTGGGTAATCAATTATGAATTTTTAAATGTATTTGGTATAATAAAATTATACAAAATAAATTATGCGGCGTAAAAATAAATACTTTGAATTTTATGTCGATCTAAGGTATTTTGGAGATGTTTCCAGAATATGGTTAAAAAATAAACGAATCTGTGGTGTCGATCTTGAATTTCAAATTTTTGGCGGTTCATGGACTTTCGGACAAAAAACCTTCGTTCGACGGCCGAACGACCTTCAAACGAGACCAAATCTGAACCATCGATGCTTTGTAGTGTTTTAATCGAAACCGTACGGTTGGATTCATAAAAAATTCATCGAAAATAAAATTATCCCAGAAATATGTCATTTTGTAGGAGTTATAGCCAACGGTTTAAAAAATTATTTTAATTCTTTAAAATGTTACATATAACCACCTTTATCGAATTTGTATAGCAGATCGACTAAAAGTTGCATCGATTGGTCGTGCGAGTTAGATTTTCAACAACGATAACTTTTCGAATTACACGAACATATATCATCGAAAATACCAATCTAACCTATCACGACCCGTCATTGGGTGAATATTAAAAATCATAAATGTCAATTTTATTTTATTTTATAATGTAGTAGTGTTTTTTTTTTTAACGAAATAGTTGTAAAAAAAAGAATTTAAAAAAAAAATATACGGCCGATGCTAGCCGACGCCAGCCGATGCCATGTCGCGTATACAGGTTTCAGCCGAACCCTTCTTCCTCACTTTCTTTGCTCATCCAAAAAAAACGATTTTTACTCTTCCCCATCACCGATTCCGACCCTCTCCAGCCGTCACCCTCCGTCGTTGTCGCCGTAGACGCCTAGAACTCGCCGGAACTCGTCGGAATCTCTTCTTCTTCTTGAATTTGGTAATTTTCTAAACCCTAATTTCGAATTAAATTGTTTAATTAGGTTTAAATGTACATTATTGTGATGATAATTGGGTGTAGGCATTGCTAATTTAGTGTATTAGGTTATTTTTAATTAGTATGAAATCGTTGAATTTGAAAGTGTGAATTGGGAATAATTGGGGTGTAGGTATTTAGAATTTGAAAGTGCGAATTGGGAATTTGAAAGTGTGAAAGTGTGAATTTGGAATAATTGGATGTAGGTATTTTAGTCTATCTTTAGTTAATATAAATAATTTAAACGAAAGTAAGACAGCAACAAAGCCTTTAGTCCTAAAAGACTTTGGTAGATTAGAAAATACGATAATAATCACACAGCGGTAGATCCAAGTCTTTTCAGCAATATAGAGAAGAAATGGTAAATATAAAAATTGTTATTTGTAATTTACTTATATACATTCTTTAATCATATTTAATTTCAGACGAGGGAGAGAGGTGGCGTTGCACCGTCTCATTTGGACGTCTTCACCCGAACACACGCCGTCGAGCATACAGATGAATATGGCAACGTAACATATGAATGGTCAGACGCCAAATCAGCGAATATCCGGGTATAAAGACTATAAATTTTTCCTCTTATTTAACAGTACATTAAATTGAATATTCATCTTCTCAAAATTATATTTCTAAACACAGGACAGATACGATCAGGAGATTGCTCGCGTGCTTGCAGAGTCTGGCAGGGAGCAGTTGACCGTTGAGGAGACAGATAGGATATTCGCTCGTATTACCGACCCGCCGACCAAAAATAGACAGTATGGATATGGCAATCAAGCGGTAATATTTATTGAATTTAATTAATTCATTAACCAGTTTATAAATTTTATTGAATATTACGTATAAACTATAACTATGAATTTATTAATATACAGACCGCGACGCAAGCCGCTTACAATAAGTAACAGGCTGAAGAAACAATAGCGGCCCTGTAAGCACAAGTCGCCGAGTTGAACGATTGGAGGAAGACTGGATTGAAGCAGCAACTAGACGAGGCGATTGCTGCTTACTTGGCAGAGCATAGGGCGAATATGCCGCCATCACAGGGATCTGGCGCTGATGATGGTTGGGGTGAGTGGTAGCATGTTTTTATATATGTTTTTTGATGAACTTTTGGTTGAATTTTGTAAATATTATGGATATTTGTGATGATGAACGCTTGGAGATGTATGGACGTTTGGAGATGTATATTGATGTTTTGTGGTTCTTAGTTGGACATATTTTTGATGTATATTGTTGTTTGGTGTAGTATATTTGTGGAATATATATGATTGTGTGGATGGATGGCAGAAAGGGGTGTTGGAAATACAGAAAAAATTTACCCAGATTAGAGTCGGCTAGCGTCGGCCTATTGGTCACCCATTTTTTTTACACATGGACTATGTTTAGCGGCGACCGGAGTCGGCTAGCCGACTCTAGCCGACGCTAAATTAGGGTACGGAGCCGTCCCTTTTGCCGTCGCTATTTCACTTGGCGACGACCTGTTTAGCGTCGACCTTTAGCGACGGCTCGAGTCGGTCGGAGTCGGCCGTAGTCGGCTATAGGCCGACGTTAAACAGAATTATCCTTGTAGTGTGAAGAGGGTACTGGTACTTCGCTTAGGAATATAATTGCGATAATTACCCAACTACGTGACTCTTTATGTATAATCATTTTTGCATTGTTTTGTGGTTTGGGTTTATTTGTACGTATGATTTTCCATTGGTACAAGGAAATTATATGTATTTTCTTTTAGGAATCAAAGTCCAGAAATTATGTTTATCAATGTTACAGAGTGCCCAGACAAATCTCAATATCATAGAGTGCTAATTCCTTAATTGAATCTAACAATTAATTTTCCTTTCATGTATATTTTATTTGTAATATAATTGAGTAACTTGATTTTAATATTATCATCATTACTTCTGATTTTAAAACTGTTGAATTTATGTGATTCAAATATTTTTCAAAGAAGACAAAAAAATAATTAATTGATTCATTCAATCAATTAATTAGGCTATAAATGGAAAGATAAAGAGGAATGATATGTGTGATATCTTTTAGAGAAAAGAAACTAATTAATTACTAATTAATTAATTAGTTAGATATGTTATATGAAGATAGACAAGTTTATACATGGAGATTGATTTAAGCAATGAAAATTTATGGAAAAATAGATTTTTTGTCATTTATGTGCATTGAAATCAAATCAAGTAACTTGGAAAGGTTGTCATATAATTTGGAAATTAAATTTCTTCATCTCCAAGCATCCTTCATTTTCATGCCTATTTAACTGAAGGAAGTTCATTTCATGAGTGTGAGAGAGCATCCACCATTATCGTCTTCTTCGGTAAACCCTAATTTCTGCAGTCAATCTATTAGGGGTTTTGAGCGTAAACAAGTTTTTGAATAAATTGATTATTCAATTTGTAATTATAGGTTAGTCTCTCCACTACTATCTATAATTTTTTAATCTCTCTCTTTTGTACTCTCTTTTCAGTGAAATAAAGAATAGTTGTTAGGTCCGTGGACGTGGACGATCTAGCCGAACCACGTTAAATCTTTGTGTTATCTGCTCTTCTGTTTTTTTTGTTTGGTGATTATTTTTCATTAAATTGGTGGTTGATAATTAATCGACAAGCAGATCCTTCTTTTGATTGTTTCTACGCTTTAGCATTCCGCTGCAGTTTTGAAGTTAATGCAAATTAATTGAATTTACGCGCAACAAAAACATGTAAAAAACATTAAAATTTGAAACTATTTCCTCATCTCCCTAGAAAAAACCATCGTACTATCCCTCTGGGCAAACCACATTAGTTGATCTGGATAATCGACCGTTCAAAACAAATGACATTGTTTTTTTTTCCAACCTTGTCAAATAATCCGCCAACTGGTTTCCTTCTCGGTATATATGAGAAAATTTGACCTTTATAAAATGCTCTAGTAGTTTCTGAATCTTCTGTAATGTGGGCCAACTGGTCATTTCGTCTGGATTAAATCTCTGCAAGAAAGATATGACGATGGCAGAGTCGTCTTCTATCCATATTTTCTTCATGGAGGGGTAATGTTGTACTAGTTGTTTCAAACCACTAAGTACTTCGCTTAGTTCAACTTCAACCACACTAGTCTTAGCTACCATATCGCATCCGGCTAGTAGAATAGAGCTATACTCGTCCCGAACAATGTAGCCGCATCCCGCTTTATTATTTGAAACCCCTCCATCAAAGTTTAGTTTGACAACGCCATGCTGGGGTAGTGTCCAACGTAGTGGTATTCGATATGCACCAGCCACACGCTTCATCGAAGGAGGTGAACTCGGAGCATCTACATGAGTAGAGCGGTAGTATTCACCAACATGTAGCGGCACTAGATGAAAAATGCATGGATGATGCACTGTGATAGACGGGGAGACAGGATAGCAATGTGATGGCAACAACGGTTGCGAGCAATGAACTTGCGGTATCCGATACCGAGTACTAGTTCCGTAGTAAGTGACTTCCAATGACAGCGGTGTGAGTACAAGTAGGCTGCAAATGTGAATTAATAATATACTGTAAGTTAATATAAAAAAAATAAACTTAGATTAATTAATTAAAAAAAAGAATATTTTTTTACCATAAAATTATCATTTTAACCCCAAAATTTTTTGTTTACCGATTCCAAGTACTTACCATTTTGAACTTATTACAAAACACAAAATGAAGAACGATGTTGGAAAAAAAATCATTTATTCTAAATTCTAATAGCAAATTAAGACTTTTCACTTTTCCGGTTTTGCTATACTCAATTACTTTCTGTTATTGTTACCTTTGTGAGAAACTCACACTAATGACCAAATGGTTATACCAGAGCATGATTATTTAGTATACAAACCCAAATGCTTTCATTATCATGAAAATAACGATAAATAAAATCTTTCTTAATTGTTAAAAGTGATCAGACAAATGTTTGTTTTATTAAAAATGGACGGCTATCGTTTAAATTTCTAAATTTTGCAGTGTATTTTACGGTGCAAGGTGCCTAAAAGAAAGTGATAAGTACGTTCCATTTTATCGTTCACATTTTTAACACTTTTTCAAATAAAGAGTTAACCATCAATTAGTGACAGTTGCAAACTTAAAATGTTTAAGGTAGGAAAAGGAAAAATAAGGAGAAAAGAGAAATGATGTTTTACTTCAAAGTTTTAAGTGATAATGAGAATGTAGTCTTAACGTGTTTACTTATAATAAGCAAGAAAAGGGTCACATGTCCCTGTTTTTTATGTTGTTATAGGAAAAGTCCCTGCAGAAATGAATATGTAAATTTGGTTTCTATTTTTGAAAAATAAAAACGCAAGTTGCCTTACACTTATCTGATAGAAAATGCAAGATAACTTGAACTTTTCTACTTCTGAAATCTTTTTCAAAATTTTCAAAATTTTAAAAAGCGCAAGTTGTCTTGCACTTTCTATCAGGAAAGCGCAAGCTAGTTTGCGCTTTTTGATTTTGAATTTTTACTTTGAAAATTTTAAAATTTTTGAAAAACGCAAGGTAACTTGCGCTTTCTATTAGGAAAGCGCAAGCTAGTTTGCGTTTTCTGGTTTTGAAATTTTTAAAAAGCGCAAGCTAATTTGCACTTTCTGATATAGAAGTCCCTGTAGAAATAAGTATGTAAATTAAGTCCCTGTTTTTTCTAAATCAGAAAATGCAAATTAGCTTGCGCTTTTTAAAAATTTCAAAACCAGAAAACGCAAACTAGCTTGCGCTTTCCTGATAGAAAACGCAAGTTACCTTGCGTTTTTCAAAAATTTCAAAGTAAAAATTCAAAATTAAAAAGCGCAAACTAGCTTGCGCTTTTCCGATAGAAAGTGCAAGACAACTTGCGCTTTTTAAAATTTTAAAAATTTTGAAAAAGATTTCAGAAACAGAAAGTGCAAGTTACCTTGCATTTTCTGTCAGATAAGTACAAGGCAACTTGCGTTTTTATTTTTCAAAAATTGAAACTAAATTTATATATTCATTTCTCAAGGACTTTTCCTATAACAACATAAAAAACATGGACCTGTGATCCTTTTTTGTTTCTAAATTGCTTGTTCAGGCAAAACTTTCCAAATTTGTTTGACCCACAGAAAGTTACCTTAAATGCTAATACTATGAAGCACACTTGATTAGTTCGAATGTATTCTCGGTTTAGTGACAAAATTCGACTGCAGCTTCTATTTTTCGCTGAGAGCAGTAGAGATGAGCGCAAAAGAAGGAAGTTTCAATTTGAAGTGTATGCCCGTCTTATTTTCTGAAAAAATGATGAGCACTTAAGTGAATATACTTAGTATAAATGAATATTTATGTTACCGGTCTACATAGGCGTGAGAAAGTGGGATGCACTTTGCAATGCGATTCAGAAAGTTTTTCTACAGCTTAATTTTTACGTTCAATATCTACGTCGACCGTACGTAAGAGTTGTTATATCAGCATTTTTTATATTACTTTACATAATTTTTTTACACCACACCCAAACCCTAATCAAAAACTTGTCCGCAAATGTTTTAATGTTCAAAACCTTTAACCTTTAAACGTTAATTCAATTTGTTCGCGGATACAACCATGGTATTAGTTTTGAACTTGAGAGAGAGAAGGTAAATTTTAAAGAAGGAAGTTTTCTCAACCACCATTTCAAAATCCACTCCCACCCTACTTTAAAATCATGTTTTATGAAATACTTGTAATTATTTTCTGCGAAAATGTGTAGTCAGTATTAATTATAAATATTTATGGTCTAAACTGCAAATATTTAATTTACAAAAATTTGCAGAACTGCAAATATTTGCGGTATGTATTATAAATATTTGTTGTTATAACCGTAAACTATTTACAATATAAACTGCATATTTTCGCTCAAAACAATTAAAAGCGTGTTTCGTAAAACTTTTTTCAAGAAGAGATTTTTGTATAATAAGTTTTAAAATAGGGACGGATCATATTTTCCATCTTTGAAGAAGATCCTAATAGTTAAAATTTAATTAATTATAATTAATTCGTTTAGAACTAAATTATTTTTGAACATTTCGATAGTAAGTATCAATAAAATAAATTATTTTATAATGTGCCTTATAGTTCAGATGGTCAAGGTTCTTTGATTTTTAATATGATAGGAACTCAATTTAATTAATGGTTCATGAATGTATGTTAATAACGTAGCATATCGTCCACAGCTAACAATATAATCCGAAGGTTCACTATTATAGCTAAGGTTTAGGAAATTTAATGTTAATCACGGTTTTTTCATCGTACTCTTTATAGATTTTTGTTTTTGCGATAAAAAATTATGAATCTAAGTTCAAAAAAAGAAATTGCGCTAGTGAGGTGTATATTCTAAAATTAGCAGTTAAAGTTATAAACATGGATGCATTGTATTAAACATGTATATGCTTAGTGCATATAAATGTTGCGCACGTTACAGTCTACATGTACGTTACAATCTACACGTAGTAAACTATACGTAATTAAAACAAATTACAGGTGATTGTCGTACATATGTGACTTTTTGGTCAGCACATTCTCATGTCAAAACTCAAGTTTAGCCGTAGGATAAATTTTCAAATTAAACCCTAACAAAAAATGTATTTCAACTCAACTTTAGATCCGAGTTGAAACTTATTACAAAAATATATTTGTTTTACGTAAATACGGGTTGCGGAAATGTATTTTTGCTTAAATAAAATTATACTTACGTAAATTTGAATTACCAAGCGTTATTTGAAAAAATCAAAAATTTGTGCTTGCGTATTTTTTAAATGTTCGAGTATAATTTTTGAAAATTTTTTTATACTTGCACATGTATAAATGCTGAAGTAAACAAATAGAGATCTATTTTTAAAGTAAGTTTGAAATGATGTCTACTGTCAAAATATAGTTTTTTTGGGGTTTAATTTGAAATTTTATCCTTCACAATAATCATAAAATTGTCTTGTCGGAACGAAAAATCATTATAATGAATATAAATTAAATGTAGAATTATTTAAAATGAAATGGTCAAGTATATATAATTAAAATATGCAAATATAACGAACTATTTTCAGTAACATGTATCTTTAGTCTGCGATCGCTTGCTCGCGAGGCCAATTGCTTCCAGCTTCCATTTAACTTAATGTAAAGAGAAAAGAAATGTTTTTCTTTATATGCAAATGGAAACATATTTGACTAAAAAAGGAGTATAAAATGTATAATGCATGCTCTACACACATAGCTTTCTGTTACATCACACTATATTTAATTTTGTAAACAACATTAGAATATTTGATACATGAAAATTGACTATGAAATGATCAAAATCAAATCATAAGTCACTTATTCTATTTGTTACTAGGATCAAACATATTTGAACTTTTTTTTTGTTAGCAAAACTCAAGTTCTTAAAATTATCACTAACGTGTGCCTTGCGCATGTCTACTTACCATGTATTCAACATAAAACAACTCCCATGTTAAATATATATCAATTTGAATTTTGTTAACGTTTTCTACATATCAAACAAAAAAAGCAATATATTTCTTATCAAAAACCTACATATCTTGTGGCTGACGAACATAATTTTAGGAAACATTAGCAGACAGATTATGTGACCAAAACAAAAAACACTTAAACCAAATGTCTTGTATTGTTCTCTAACACGTTCCCAAACTTTGAGATGTGTAGGATCAATTGTTTGCGAAAACATAAAAAGAGCACAAAAGTGCTAATAGTAAGTAGTGTCATCTAAACCATCTAAATATGTCAACCAAATGTCGAATGTTACTAAAGAGTGGCATTAAATATCAACTTTAATTTGATTGGTAGTCAATTGTCTAAAAAGACAACAAAAATGAATTAGAAATCTAGAGTCGAAATCCGAGAACAATAAACATGAATAAGAAAATTCTTCGACGATTGGGAATAAAATTCCACTTAGAAATCCAAAGTCAAAAATCTAGAGAAGAAAAATAAGTATTAGAAATTTCCTACGGAATTGGAAGGAATTTCAATAGTGATTCATTACTGTCATCGTTCCAAGTGAAATACCAACTAAAAAGAACATCGTAACAAACAAAATTCTCCAGCTCTCATGAATCAGTTCATATTGAGGTGTAACCAAATTAAAGTGTAGCCGATCCTTGTCTACACACACAAAGAGATATATATATATATATATATATATATATATATCCGTGTGTGTGTCTATATGTACATCCGATAACTAGTTTTATAAACACTATCTTGTGGAGCAATTTCGATGTGAACCTTTGACGAAATTAAAATAGAGATGTAATAGAGGATCATACCAAAATTTGAAAGAATAGAGATTGAAAATTCTCGATGTAAAACGAATAAGATATAAGCAAATAAAAATTTAAAATATAAATATAGCTCTCAGGAAATTGACAAGAACTCTTGTCCGTGTCATTGCACCATCCATCGGTCAACAAGTGGGAAATGATCAGTCAACCAGTGGTGCAGGTAAGTCGGTGAGCTGCCTATGTGTATGTGTGTTGTGTGTGTTTGCACTGATCACTTTAGAGGTTTTTTCTTGGGTTTTGGATGATGTTTTAATGACATTTTGAAATGGATTTATAACTTGATTGATTAGATGTTTATATGTTTGTGTGTGTATAGAGACACACAAAAATTTATTTATATATGTATACATATGTATGTATGATAGTTGATTATTAATTTTGATTTGTTTTCCTGTTGATTTTGAGACCTTTATTGGTTATCATGGTAACACGATCAATCAATATATGTAGAAATTCTGAGATGCGTGTTGTTGTGCGGGATTGAGATCGTAAGCCATGCATGGAACTTTGTCCATACGTTAATTTTGCTAATGCATCGGATGGGTTTAGATTTGTATATGAATTAGACCATATCATTGACCATTGTAATTGTATTTAACAAAGTCCTTGTTTCATGAAGTTAGCCATGTGTTATTGTATTGTTTAACTGACTTGTTGGATGCAAGTGAAACATTCGTAAGGTATGACTGTTTACTATAGTGAAACATTTGTATGAAACTAATAAATTTTCACAAAAATGAAACGAATGTCAACAAAATCGGTATTGCAAGATTAGAATACAAAAATCAATAGAATGGTAACATAGGATAAATGTGTTTTCTAGACAAACAAAACAATGTGTAACTCGCTTTAAACGTAAACCCATCAAATTATATCACTGTATCTGTGCAGTTAAAGCGCTCGGCAGATTCAATGCGGTAGAGGTGCAAAAAGTCATAGCGGAGATACAGCGAGAATACAACGGGATATAGCGGATGACTTTAAAATAGCATATAAAACTCGTACTTAATGTTTTTACGAATATATAAATGATAATTAAATGAAAAATTAACATTCAATTGAATTATAATTAATACATAAATAATTTTAAATAAAAACATGTGTGAATATACTATAAATAAACATAAAACTGTTATATAACACAATTCAATTTAGTAGAATATTACAGAATTTTCATTTCTGAAAATATAATAAAAATTCAATTAAATAAATTAATTTCATAATTTTTATAATGTATAAATATCATTTTTCAATTCATTTCTTTTAAAGAAGATATAGCGGAAATAGCGGAATATAGCGGGAATAACGAGATATAGCGGAAATAGCGGGGCTTAAAGCGGAAAGGCTATATTTGGGGCTATATGGAAATTCGTATCCGTAGAAATCCGCTATGAGATATAGCAAGGTTATAGCGAGGTAATAGTGGGGCATTAACTACACAACATCGTATAACTAGTTAAATACTAACCATGTCGTCCATGCTCATAAATTTTAAATAATAAAATCATTATATCATGCAGTTTGTAATCTATTCTATTATATAAGAAAGAGAATGTAGAACTCTTAGTATTCTTATCTCTCATTCACTCTCAGACTAAATAGTGCATTCTCCTTAATTTTTGATACAATTTTCCTTTTAGACCCTCTATTTTTTTTAATATTCCACAAAACTACCATCATTAACATAGTAATTAATGTTATCATTATTTCTTTTGTTTTCTAATAGTGATCTCTTTAACTTTTCCATGTTATCATTAAAAAAATTTCATTCCACATTTGTTTCCTTTCATTATTTTGCGTTCCTTCCATTTAAACTTTTGTGACGCCCCACCTCTATGCTCATAATAACAAAGAGTATTAAAAGAAATACTGTCTATTATTATGAAGAATAAGGCTCGATAGGAGCGGCCATCCGTAGTTGGCCTTACACTAATATTGGTTACCTCGATAGGAGTGGTATACACTTTTAATTTTTTTCATCTTATTTATTTACTCCCATCGACATACCCAATTATCAGTATAAAACAAACTACGATGGTTCATAATAGTTTAGGACATTAGATATAATACTAACACAGATAATATAAATGCGGAACACAGATAAAACAAAAGTCTTATATATATATAACTGATGTCAGTTACAATATAGTTGACACAATACATATGATACAACTACAACTGTCGACTCTGGAAGTTATATATACAAGTACATTATCAACTAATATACATGAATACATATCATCCTATACAATGACACGACTTCTACAAAATGACAAAGACAACTTCAGAAAATGTGGAAAGTCTTCAAAGCCTGAACAACAACTCAAAGAAGGAAATCTACAACCTGAAATAACTCGGGTCTGACCCGAGTATTACATTCAAAAGAAAATAATACACGGGCCAGTCTAATTCAAACTCAGTTATTAGTGCATAGCAGCAATAATAATCAAATAGTCAAATAGACGACAGTTACAGAAATCTCGTATATCCAACTCTTCGATAAGAGAATCGGATAACGGCAGATATAACACTAAACAGTGTTAGACAACAAATCAGCAGATTGAAATCAGCAACAAAGATGAGTAAAGAGAATATCAATGAAGAAAATCTTAAAAACATCAGAATTGCCTAACGGCAATTTACAACAACAAAATAATCAATATAAAACATCAATTCTGGTAGGGCTGCAGTATACGCACGCGTATACTGCCTCGCCACTACAACCTGAAATACACAAAGGATCAACGAAAACCCACAGACAAGCACAAGGTCAAACCCAAGAAAAAGTCGGGTTCAACACAACTGCAATTTCAAATGAGATGGTCAAGACGTAAAATCAAGTCTCGACCCAAAATCAGTGACTCAGTGCAATTACCACAATAGAGCACAACACACCAAGTAAGTAATAGTAAGCAACAGGGCCAGACCAACATAATACAAACATGAAGTGAATGCAACTACAGGTGAACAACCAAGGGTCGAGCAATGATATATGCAAACGAATGGAATGCAACTACAGTGATCAGATAGACTGTAGGAACAGACTACAGTGATCACGAACACATCAAACTTAATGAAACATGAACTACAAATACCAGTTGCCAACCTATAAACAACTAAACATGCAGCTCGAAGTGATATAACAGCAAATACCACAAATATCAAGTGATATAACAAAGCGACTCAACAGCAATGTATGTAACATACGAACAACAGATATACAAGCTGAAACTTCAGAAGAATCGGGTTGAACAACTACAAGTACAGGTACCATAAAATGCAGACTCAACGCCTCAAATGACCAAGTACAACTGGAATCAAGAAATGCAACTTAAGTTAAAAGCTATGCAGTGAGGACATAAACAAGTATATATATAAAGACCACTTGAGGTATGTCAAACAGACTGCAGGATAAGTCCCAAAAATATGCATATGAATCAAGTAGAAGTGCACACGTACTAGCAACCATGGCTACCAGTGGACAACTGCCATAACAAAGTAATGACATACGGATGCCACCAAGTCATAGTGTCCAGACTCAATCAAATGAAACAATAAGGGATATACAAATGTGCACAGCAGCTAGCAACGGTAAGATACGAGTGTAGTGAACCTCAATGCAATCACGAATGCAACCGTACACAAAAATATCAGACTTCAAACATCATAGTGAAGAATGAATACAACACAACAACTCGAGTGGTTCGATATGTCATGTGTAAGACCCAAAGACAGAACAGTTCAATATCACAAGCAAAGATAACGAAGACCATCAAGTCATTGCAACATGAACAATTAAACAGTAAATACCATGGCATGTTCGAAATACAAATCTAAGCCAGAAATTCACAAAACCCAGTCAGGCTCGAAGTCACCAGAAAATAAAGTGAAATTCTCATCTCAAAATAGTTTTCACAAAATCAAAGTCAAAGCCATAAATTAATGCAATAAGTCGGAGTCACCCCGAGCAAGAATGAACCATTCAAGTGATCAAAGTTAACAGAATTTAAAACGTGGTGGTCACGAGCAAACTCAATATTGTCAAATACAAGTCGAAACAGTGATGACCACCAAAAACGACAACTATGAATGCTACATCAATATACATTGAAGTAACCTGAGCTCAAGACAGTACAAAATAATAGCGGTATTGAAATGAGCATTTGGGACAAGCCTACGCTACCAGACAGAACACGAAAAGCACAAGAACAAGGTCACCAATTTCATTCAGGAATGTACAAAAACTGGCCAAAGTCGACATCACTTCAGAACCAATCAAACACGAAATCGCAACTCAAAATTTCTAAAGTTCGAACTAGATGTGAGTGAAAGTAGAATCACTCAAGTTCATAGTAGTGGTAGCCGAGAAAGCAAACAACAAGATTCACGAATAACGAGCTTAAATTAGATGTGAGTGAGAGTCGTTCACTCACCTTCGATTCGATAAGCACGGGCCCGAAGAATCGAGCGAAGCCGAAGACGAATTTAATCGAGCAACCGAAGTCTTCCCCTTTCAGATCGCCGTAGCACGCACCCTAATCTCGATCGAACGAATGAAAACGACGCTTTGAATAGCCCTGATTGTCGAAGAGGAAGAAAAGGAACGGCCACCATTTATTTTTTTCTTTTGCTTAGGGTTTAAAACGAAAAGGAGAATGAAAGGGTCGGTTATTTTCTTCGATAGTTAATACTGCATACAGCAACCAATTGAAGACATGGGCCAAAGTAAATTGTTAAGCCCGCATAACAATTTTTACAGATTTTAAAAAGAATTTCAATTTGATTCAAATTCCAATAGCAAGATTACAAACGATTTAATCGTCTAATGACGATGATTGTTCGATATGAAACCCCGGGTTGTTACAGACTCCCCTCCTTATAAAAATTGCATCCCCGCAATTTTCATAATTAAAGTTGTCTATAACAATCATTTTCCTAACCTAAACTGGTTAGGCTAGAAAATAAAAGTCGGGAATACAAACGCCAAAGAAATCTTTTAATTTCATAAAAGAAATTCAAAATTTCTCAACAAAGTCCAATTATCAAAAGATAATCAGAAGACAGCAAAACTGAATAAATGCAAACATCAGCAATATTCAATTACCAATAAATAATTAGAATACAGAAATCACAAAACAACAATATCTAATTATCAATACGATAATTAGAAAACAACAAAATCTAATTATCAACAAAGATAATTATGAAACACCAATCACAAATCGCAACTGCAATTATCTAGTTATCCAACAAATAAAAAAAACACAAATTCCATAATCAACAAACTCTAACTATTGACAGAAATAGATAGAAAACAGTGATTCAATAATTAGCATACTCTAGAATCAATTGGAGACTAGAAAATCTCATATCAATAAAATCAACAAACATCCAATTATCCAAACAATAGTCAGAAAACAATCAACAAATATTTAATTACCATAAACAGTAATCAAATTTCAAATCAACAAACATTCGATTATCCAAAACAATAATCAAATTTCAAATCAACAAATATTCGGTTATCAAAAACAATAATCAAATTTCAATCAACAAATATTCGATTATCAAAAACGATAATCAAATTTCAAATCAAGAAATATTCGATTATAAAAAACGATAATCAAATTTCAATCAACAAATATTCGATTATCAAAAACGATAATCAAATTTCAAATCAACAAATATTCGATTATCAAAAACGATAATCAAATTTCAAATCAAGAAATATTCGATTATCAAAAACGATAATCAAATCTCAAATCAACAAATATTCGATTATCAAAAACGATAATCAAATCTCAAATCAAGAAATATTCGATTATCAAAAACGATAATCAAATCTCAAATCAAGAAATATTCGATTATCAAAAACGATAATCAAATCTCAAATCAATAAATATTCGATTATCAAAAACGATAATCAAATTTCAAATCAAGAAATATTCGATTATCAAAAACGATAATCAAATCTCAAATCAACAAATATTCGATTATCAAAAACGATAATCAAATCTCAAATAAGGAAATATTCGATTATCAAAAACGATAATCAAATTTCAAATCAAGAAATATTCGATTATCAAAAACGATAATCAAATCTCAAATCAACAAATATTCGATTATCAAAAACGATAATCAAATTTCAAATCCAGAAATATTCGATTATCAAATCTCAAATCAATAAATATTCGATTATCAAAAACGATAATCAAATTTCAAATCAAGAAATATTCGATTATCAAAAACGATAATCAAATCTCAAATCAACAAATATTCGATTATCAAAAACGATAATCAAATTTCAAATCAAGAAATATTCGATTATCAAAAACGATAATCAAATTTCAATCAACAAATATTCGATTATTAAAAATGATAATCAAATTTCAATCAAGAAATATTCGATTATCAAAAACAATAATCAAATTTCAAATCAACAAATATTTAATTATCAAAAGCAATAATTAAATCTCAAATCAACAAATATTTAATTATCTAAAGTGATAACTAAATCTCAAATCAACAAATATTTAATTATCTAAAGCGATAACTAAATCTCAAATCAACAAATATTTAATTATCTAAAGCGATAGTTAAATCTCAAATCAGCAAATATTTAATTATCAAAAGCGATAATTAAATCTCAAATCAGCAAATATTTAATTATCAAAAGCGATAATTAAAAGCAACAAATATCCGATTATCAAAAACGATAATCAGAACTCATATCAACAAATATCTAATTATCACAAGCGATAATTAGAAACAACAAATATCTGATTATCAAAAACGATAATCAGAATCTCAAATGTTTAATTATCGATACGATAATTAAACCTCATAACATCAGATATCTAATTACCTGCAGATAATTAGAAACAACAAATATCTAGAATCAGTTAAGAAGACTAGAAAATCAACATAAAAGCTTGGATCGATCCCATCAGATGGCGAGTTTTTAATTCGCCGCACGTGCATCAACAAATGGCCGAAGCCTACCAAGTACTCAACATAATTTTGGCGCCCAAAAAATGACCCGAAGGTCCAACAAATGACCCGAAGGTCTAGTACTGGTATTTGACCCGAAGGTCCATCATATGACCCGAAGGTCCAACATAGTGGCTCGAAAGCACACGAAAGCATCAAATATTTCAATTAACGAGTCCGGAATTAACCGAAATAGCAAACGCACATGTCCCATACCACGTGTTTTACTAAATCGTTTGATTCTCTTCATCGTTTCCTTGAAAGTGCAAAATTCATCAAAATCATCAAAACAACAGATATTCAATTAACGAGTCCGGAATTAACCGAAATAGTAAAAGTGTGGTTCCATACTCCGCACTTTTGCTAAATCGTTTAAATCTCTTCATCGTTTCCTTGAAAGTGCAAAATTGTGTATTTTGTAAAAATACACTTTACATTCTCAAACGGACAAGTCCGGAATTAAGCGAATCAGTAAAAGAAAGGGTCATAGTCCTCGATTTTGCTAAAACGTTTAAATCGCTTCCTCATTCTTTTGAAATCGCAAACTGTAAAATTTCTGAAAACAATTTTTATTTATTTTATGAAAATAACAATTTACATTCTCAACAGGATAAGTCCGGAGTTAAGCGAATCAGTAAAAGAAAGGGGTCATAGTCCTCGATTTTGCTGAATCGTTTAAGTCGCTTCCTCATTCTATTGAAAGCGCAAACTGAAAAATTTTGTAAAATAATTTTCATTTTTAAAACGATTTCCAATCACATGATTAAAGCAGCAATATTAGCAGCAATTTCGAAAAGGAAATTGTACTTCTCAAAACACCGTAAAACGAATCTCAGAATCAGCATTGCAGAATAACCGCCTGAAAATCCCGTTATAAGAATAACGGCAACAAAATACGTTTCATAACCAAGCATCGGTTCAACGTAAAATTAATGCAGTAACGGGCAACTTAAATTTGCACGTACCACGAAATGAACAATGAAATCATTCAAATATATCTTCAATGAAGATAATCCCAAACAGCAAAAATCTAATCATCATATGATTAGCATAAAAGAAAACCAGCAAAGATCTCAATAAAAATCACATAACTGCAACTAGTTCGAATCCTCAATTCGGATTCGAAATTCTCAAAGAAACAAAATAAACACAGCTATGTAAACAACAAATGAAATTCAATTTCATACTTTGATTTTTAAATCAAAAAGATTAACAGTTGTACCCAGCGAAGACAGTTTCACTGTTTCCGCTGCGCACTCTGATAAACAGAACACAAATCAATCAAATCATCAGAACACAATTTCACTATTATTTTTAAATAAAGATATTTAAAAAATTTCATTCGAATTTCAAAACTTTAGTTTTGACTCAAAGCACAAATAAAACATCGACCAATAGTTGTAACATATGTTCCATCTAAGTTATGCTTTATATTATGTCCATAAACCCCAAGCTCTGATACCAACTGTGACGCCCCACCTCTATGCTCATAATAACAAAGAGTATTAAAAGAAATATTGTCTATTATTATGAAGAATAAGGCTCGATAGGAGCGGCCATCCGTAGTTGGCCTTACACTAATATTGGTTACCTCGATAGGAGTGGTATACACTTTTAATTTTTTTCATCTTATTTATTTACTCCCATCGACATACCCAATTATCAGTATAAAACAAACTACGATGGTTCATAATAGTTTAGGACATTAGATATAATACTAACACAGATAATATAAATGCGGAACACAGATAAAACAAAAGTCTTATATATATATAACTGATGTCAGTTACAATATAGTTGACACAATACATATGATACAACTACAACTGTCGACTCTGGAAGTTATATATACAAGTACATTATCAACTAATATACATGAATACATATCATCCTATACAATGACACGACTTCTACAAAATGACAAAGACAACTTCAGAAAATGTGGAAAGTCTTCAAAGCCTGAACAACAACTCAAAGAAGGAAATCTACAACCTGAAATAACTCGGGTCTGACCCGAGTATTACATTCAAAAGAAAATAATACTGTAACGACCCGAGTTTTCTAACACGAAAAACCGGACCATTTTAGTTAAGAAGAAGAGGTAGAAGAAGAAAAATAGAAAACAACAGCAGAATCTCACATACGCAGCGGAATAAAATATAATAGATAATAACAGATCTTTACACAAAAAGAAATCTATATCTGTTTACATATACATCATCCAAATACATCATCAGAGTACATCACATCAATATCATACAACTGGACAGTAATCATAACTTGTCCTTACAATCTGAATACACAGCGGAATATATAACTCAAATACGGAAGTACGTATCGCCATCCAGCTCCATAGCATCATTTCCTGTAATCTATAATACTCGGTCTGACCCGAGCATCATATAAAACAATACCCGAG
This sequence comes from Allium fistulosum, assembly GCA_030737815.1. NCBI lineage: Eukaryota > Viridiplantae > Streptophyta > Magnoliopsida > Asparagales > Amaryllidaceae > Allium > Allium fistulosum. The sequence goes on from CM060902.1 coordinate 758,475,170, forward strand.
TCAGTCTGGAATACCAGCGTGAGAAAATCACACTCAATTGATTATTAAAGTTTCAAAAATCTTTTGAAATCAAAAGCATCTCGTAAGACCACGCCACAAATAAACATGTCGGGTTTTTACCTTACGATAGCTAAAACACTTTTATAAAATCCTCTGATATTATAATAGTGTCTATTCACAAATACTTATTAAAATAGCTGAAATTGTTACATTATTAAATTCCAGCATACTAGCCACAAAAGTGGGTAATACAAACAAATACCGTACAAGGCACGTAGGAAGAATGGATTTCCAACGAATGACTAGGCACTGGGGTACCACCTATCACAGTACGTGGCCTAGATCACCGTACCGAGGAGTACGCCCGCTCCCCTGCAACACAAGGCCGGAACCATCCCTTACTGGATGATCCCGAATAAAATCACCCCACGGTTGGGATCAGCAACCGCACCACTAAGCCGAAATAAAAAGGGACATCTAGACAGGGATGACTTTACCCTCCAGTGGAAGCTACCCACGAAGCCTTGCTGCATAACCCCTGATTTTCAGTCATTCCCGGTTGATGAGGTTCGAGGCTAAACGATACCTCTTAGAGAACATATCCCTTAGAATGCCCATCGTCCGCTGACGGTGTTTCGCAAGCATTCGTCCATACAAGTCCGTCCCGGGTTTGGACGGAACCGAAGGCACTACTCCTACTACATCCATTTTGGAAATATCCTCAGGATTAGTAGCGACTAGCCCTTGCACTTCACAGCTCCATCTTCGACTCCGAAGTCGTTACACGAAACGTACAAACCGGATCGAAGTGGTATTCGAGTCTCCAGACCTAGAATCCCGGTATACGGAAACTCGATCCCGGTCTCTTCGAAACGATCAGCGCATTGGCCAATATTGATAGTCGGTTATTTAACTATCAATTAACATCCACAAGCAACCATCACACAATAAATAATTTCCCACATTATTTATTTGCCCAAATATCTTTTCAAGATATATTTCCAATTTTCAAAGCTCATTTGAAAACAATTTCAAAACAGTTTCCGCTTACGGAATACATTTCCAAATATTTATTTCTCTGAAACACCAAGTACAAAACACTTAGATTTTAAAATAATTTAAAAACACTTTATTTTAAATATATCTTATAACATTGAAATTAAACTACTTTAGTACTTTATTAAAAATATATACTTTAAAATAAACCACTTTATAATATAAACTAAATTTCTTCTTTTAAAACATAATAGCAAATCTCTTTTATATAATTACTACAATAATAGATTTTTAAAATATACCTACTTTGAAAATTAACATTTAGAAATAATCAATTTTCTAAAACATGCTTTTTAAAACATACTTAAAACTTTTAACTTATATTTAAAATTGCTTTGAAAACGTACTTGGCTATCCAGAGAAATACACTTCTCCTTTCCATCCTTTAAAAATAAATCAACATTTATTTTAAACCAATTCATATCCCTTTATAAATTCCCACCTTGAATTTATATTTTCTAATATCCACTGATATTTTATTTTACTTTATAAACCCAGTTTATAAATTCCAAAATCTCATTTCTCTTCTAAAATTCCAATTTTAAACAACTAAATCAATTTCCAACTGATTTTCCAATTTACTTTACTTTACTTTGAAATAAATTTCCTTTACTACTTCATTTATTTCAAAATACATTATCTTTTAGATTTATTCCTTTATTTGAGTTAAAACCCTTTTAACCGAAAATACCAATTTTAAACTTCCAAAATTCCTTCTTTAGCCTTTAATTAAATTTAATCCTTACATTCAAAATAAATCCTTTATTCTTTAAATTTAATATCACTTTAGTTTAAAGTTAATATTTCCCTTGTTATTTCGAAATTCCCTTATTCCAATTCACTTGAATTATTTACTTAAATTTTACTCTTTTATTTCTTTCAAAATCCAATTCAATATATTTTGATAACCCCTTTTATTGAAATATTCAATCCAACCATATCATCCAATATTTCAATCATAAATAAAATCATCACAGGATATCAATATTCATAGAACAGAATATCAAATAATCTAAATAATTTTGAGGAATCCAGTTGGATCCCTCCAACCTGTTTCCCTGCATCCACAAACGTTAGCACAATACCAATTCCACTTCAAGGTGGAATATCGCGGTATATGGGATTTATAAAATATCATCCGCTATTATGCGGTGCATAGGGTCTCATCCGCTATATAAATGCGGGAATATCAACAACTCAAATATATACATATGCCAATATGTATATATTGCTATATACTACTATATACCATATAGCACATCCAAATCAATTCAACCATTCAATCAATTTCTTAAATTTAACCATTTAAATTTAAAATAAAATGCAGCTGAGTGAGATTAACTCACTTTTATTTTATTTGCTTCCCATCCCCAATCCAGCTTGCCTCTTCTATTTTGCAATTCAACCCAAATCAATAGTCCTCTTCACGATGCCAGACCTTGGATACATATTTATATGATTTTATTAATATTCGAATAAACCGAATATTCATTTATATAAATTTAATTAACTAACACTTAAGTTCAAACTAATTTCCATTAACCATTTCTAGAATGATTAAATAAGTTAAGTAAACAAATTCATTACTTAAATAAGGTCTTTATTATTTTCTTTTTCTATGTTTCCCAAAACCTTACGTATCCCTATTTCGGTTTATCCTGGGTATATTTAAAGTAGAATAGGTATGTATATACAGGTAAAATCCTTTAGACTGAAAATTATTATCAAATATAGCTTACTGTACATTTTAATCTTGTCTATCTATATTTCTCCTAATTTCATTTCACTGTTCTATCCAGTTTAAAACAAATGGATATATTATTATTTTTTTCTGAAAATATCAAAGCAGAAATCTCCTTTACTGTATATATATAACTTGAAACAATATGCATTTATTTTATAAAGATAATCTTTATTTTTCCCTCTGATAAAATATACTCATTAAATCGAAATAGATCAGAGAAAAACTCGAATACCTCTCTTACCAAGCTCGAGTTCGAGCCATCCACGCACCCAGACTACCATCACGCTCCACTCGGCTCGAGTTGAACCCTAGCCTCTCGTCGACTCTCTCTCCAGACGAACCCTTCCCTGCTGGTCGCGGCCTCCCACGCATGCGTGAGCGCCTCGCCTTGGCCACGCGATTTGATGAAGACGATGAACCTCACGACCCTTGCCTCGCGATCGATCGAACGGCGACCCCACTTGTATTGCGATTTCAACTTCCCTTTCCTATCGCACTCACTTCGAATCAATTAGCAGTGGCAGTAAAAAGGGACTGTAGCAGGGCTTCGAAACAGCAGCAGAAAATATCGCGTAGGGCAAGGATGAGCCAACGATGGCTGATGGAATATCTGAGTAGGCAGCGATGATTTTTCTTGAAGGCGTTAATTTATGGAACCCTAGTTTTCACGGGTTCAAGCATCACGACATGGAGATTGCTATTGAACTGATTTTGAAGAGAACAGATTTTATTAGAATAAATTTGAGAATAGAGGGAGGTAAAGGAAAACGAACGAAGGCAGCCTCTCTTTTTCTTTTCGAACGAGATAGCTTCAATTGAAAGGAACAACCGAGGGGGAGACGCGTGTTTATTAGGTAGGACACGTGTTCAATTAGCCATTCACAGAGGCATTCAAAATGAAAGGAAAATATCTGACGTGAAATTCTTTTAACTAGTCAATATAACTTACTATTTATATTTGAATTTCAATTTAATTTCCAGCGCGTTTATCCATCGTACGACCAAACGATCACTCCAGACATTACGAAAATTGAAATCCGATAATAATTCAATATTACGGATCCAATGGAACTGGTTTCGTCGCATTCCGAGACTGTGCCTCGGACGGCTATTTTAAATTCAATTTCAACGATATATTTTTAAAACTGAACAAAACTCTTTAAAATTCCATTTTAAAAGTTCTATCATCTTCAGTATTAACAATATAAATTTTCTAAACCTTTGAATTATTTTTAACAGGCTTAAAATCAAGATTCAATATTTTACCCAATCTCGATAATTAAATTTAATAATTAATTATCCAAATAAATACTGTATATTTGAAATTAAAGTTAAAATTTAACCTTCGGATATTTAAAATAAATTAAATATTCACATTTCAAATATACAAAAATTCCGGGTCGTCACATTCTTCCCCCCTTAAAAGAATTTCGTCCCCGAAATTACCAGTTAGGAAGAATGATCCAATACCCATTAACTATCTCCTCAAACCCAAATAGTTTTTAACCACTTAGCAAAACAAATCTTTTTATCAAAGACACACTAAGCATATTCTTAACTTTTCAACTTACCCATAAGTCCCAAACCCTATCACTCACTTAACAATTCAAATTCAAATTTAAAACTAAATTTGAATTATCAAATTTTCTCAAAATTTTTCTAACTCCCTAAATTTCTGAAAAATTTCGCCAGCGTCTCCTTTGCGCGGCTAGCTCGGTACTACTACAAAATGGCTCTACGGCCTCCCAATCTCAAAAAGAAAACAAAAAGCCAAGTGGCTGGATCCAAAACCCAATCAAATTTCATATAGAAATTCAAATACATACCTTTTGTCGGGCCATTAAATTTTATCTTCTAAATCAAAAATCCCAATTATCCATTGCTTTTATACACCTGTATATCCTACTAAGCCGTAATATTCAATCACAATCCCAAAGTCATTTTATACTTTTCTTTACAAATTTTCAATATTTGCTTTACTTAAGCCCGTACGATGCACATATATCATCCGTACGCAATATCATATTCGATCGCTCAATCGATCACACAATTCCACTTCCGAACTAGTATCGTCCACCCGACTTCCTAATGCGGACTCAGATCTGGTTTCTTGATCAGAAACCGTCATTCTCCTTGCATAGCCACAAACTATGATAGAGAATATCCAGAATCAATCAACAATCCATATCCAGGTTCGCCGTTGAAAATCGAGTGAAAAATCCTGATTCGGATCGATAAAACTATCTCGAAATTCTGTGTTCGACATCTGGACCAAATAGCTATGCGAATAAAATAATATACGTACATCTTACGTATAAATTCCAATTGATTACCAATTATATCAATTTTCTTTTATTCACATTCATTTTGATTGTTATCCCCTTATTCACAACTATCCCATTTCACAACTTCAGTTTTAGTCTTCATTCAACTATTCACTTAGTATATATATATATTTCCATTCCAAAATTACTAAGTATACCTCCAATACAAATTTTCTTAAGAATTTCATTCTTCAATTCTTAAGTTCATATAAATTTTCTTATACTTATTTACTACTTCATTTCCAATTTTTTTTTTTTTTTTTTTTTTTCCTTAAATTCAATTCATCTCCAACTTCCAAAAATTGAATTTTATTTAGCTCAGAAACAATCCAAGTTAATTCATTCAATAACTATTTCCCAACTTATTTAAACCACTCCTCTGTTGAGTTCGGTTTCCATTCAACATTTACTTAAGTCAATAGCTTAAGTTTATTTTCCATTTAACCAACCCTTTTAAGTTTTATTTCCATCTTTCATTTGATTCTTATTTAATCAAATTCCATCCATTTATTTATTTTCACTTATTCGGATTCCATTCGAAATCCAAACCATTACTATTTTAATCCAATTTCATTAATTCCCAATTCAATTTCATTAACTAATTTATTATCTCATTAGTTCCTCCACTGGTTAAGATTAAATACTTTCTTTTTAATTCCTAATATCACTTCACTTAATTATCTTAAGTTCAATTTATTTTATAATTCGAGTTTGGATTTATTTAAAAATTAAGATTGCTCATCTTAGTCGTTTCCATTTGATAATTACAATTTCAAATTATAACTCTTAATAGTTCAAAGAAATGAATTCCCATTTATGACTTACAATTCCATTTCTATTCATAAGTTTTAACTTACATGCTTAAGATCTGGGACTATTCATTTAAGTCCATTTTCATCTTTACAATCAAATTTTCAAATTATTACACTTAAGAACTTAAGAATATGAATTTCTTTACACAATTATAAGCATTTTACATTACCTTTACATCCAATTCAATTCGACTTCAACTTATATTTAATTCAATTCCAATTCTCAATTTTATTTAACTCATCTTAAGTTAAATTCAAATATATTTTATTCACCTTCATATACTCGAATTAAATTTTAATTCTAGGATACAATTTTATACAAGTTTTACAATTCATTCACCTTCAAGTTCTCTAACTCTTTTATCTACCAGCTTATATTACTCATTGAGTTAATTTCATCTCATAATTATAATCCCAGAATTTAACTTTCATTCCTTTCTTATTTCAATCAACTTCATTCTATACTTTATATTGTTGATTCATTTAAATTTCCACATTTAAATTTTAAATAGAATTCCCAGAATCCAATTGCCCGATTTTATTCCAAAAACCATTTTGAATTCATAAATAACTCATACATATCTGGTATATCACCTCAAATCCCAATTTCCAAAACAATCTGCTTTTATCAAACAATTTTCCCTTTGAATTTCAAAACCAACCCAGTTCACAATCATTTCCAAATTAAAACAGTTTGGTAGCAATTTCTCTTTGGAAACTCGAAAATAGACATCGATGATGCTGCAGTCATCACCGAAATTATTTTCCAGCGACCGAAAGAGAATTTAATGCTTTTATCACTTTAAAACTTTTCAAACATTTTAAATCCCAAATCCCACCAGATTTCAATTCAATTTCAAAAATATTCATGAAATAATATCACCATTATTTCCCCAAAACCTTTAAAAACTATTTTTAAATCCAAAGGAATTTAAATCTTTCCCAAAACTTCAAAATCCACTCAATTTTATATCCAAACATTACTCTGGAATTCTATCACATTTGTAATTCACATTTGTATATAAAGTTTATCCCAATTTATAAATTTCATTTATAGTCTATATTTCAAATTCCATTTTGTTATATAAATTATTCTTCAACTTAGGTTATAAGTTTCAATTTCTGATTCAAATTTTACACAATGATGATAATAATTTAATATCATCACTTTCTAACAACCAAGCAACCAAATACTATAATAATTTACAAAGTTATTCCTTTATATACAAAAATAATTTGGGCAAAATTATTTCATTCACCCTATTTAAAACAATATTGTGTCGAACTGTTCTATTCAAGTGTTTAGAAACCCCTTCGATACAGTTGTCCAGACTGTGCCGACGAAGGTTCATATGCCACTCAATAAATCAACCAACACAATATAAAACCATTTTATATTCACTAACAAATACGCGCTCATATCTATTAGTACACTCAAAATTCCCACCAGAGCCAAGGTTATCGCTAGCCTAAGCTCTGATACCAAGTGTAACGACCCGAGTTTTCTAACACGAAAAACCGGACCATTTTAGTTAAGAAGAAGAGGTAGAAGAAGAAAAATAGAAAACAACAGCAGAATCTCACATACGCAGCGGAATAAAATATAATAGATAATAACAGATCTTTACACAAAAAGAAATCTATATCTGTTTACATATACATCATCCAAATACATCATCAGAGTACATCACATCAATATCATACAACTGGACAGTAATCATAACTTGTCCTTACAATCTGAATACACAGCGGAATATATAACTCAAATACGGAAGTACGTATCGCCATCCAGCTCCATAGCATCATTTCCTGTAATCTATAATACTCGGTCTGACCCGAGCATCATATAAAACAATACCCGAGTCAGTCTGGAATACCAGCGTGAGAAAATCACACTCAATTGATTATTAAAGTTTCAAAAATCTTTTGAAATCAAAAGCATCTCGTAAGACCACGCCACAAATAAACATGTCGGGTTTTTACCTTACGATAGCTAAAACACTTTTATAAAATCCTCTGATATTATAATAGTGTCTATTCACAAATACTTATTAAAATAGCTGAAATTGTTACATTATTAAATTCCAGCATACTAGCCACAAAAGTGGGTAATACAAACAAATACCGTACAAGGCACGTAGGAAGAATGGATTTCCAACGAATGACTAGGCACTGGGGTACCACCTATCACAGTACGTGGCCTAGATCACCGTACCGAGGAGTACGCCCGCTCCCCTGCAACACAAGGCCGGAACCATCCCTTACTGGATGATCCCGAATAAAATCACCCCACGGTTGGGATCAGCAACCGCACCACTAAGCCGAAATAAAAAGGGACATCTAGACAGGGATGACTTTACCCTCCAGTGGAAGCTACCCACGAAGCCTTGCTGCATAACCCCTGATTTTCAGTCATTCCCGGTTGATGAGGTTCGAGGCTAAACGATACCTCTTAGAGAACATATCCCTTAGAATGCCCATCGTCCGCTGACGGTGTTTCGCAAGCATTCGTCCATACAAGTCCGTCCCGGGTTTGGACGGAACCGAAGGCACTACTCCTACTACATCCATTTTGGAAATATCCTCAGGATTAGTAGCGACTAGCCCTTGCACTTCACAGCTCCATCTTCGACTCCGAAGTCGTTACACGAAACGTACAAACCGGATCGAAGTGGTATTCGAGTCTCCAGACCTAGAATCCCGGTATACGGAAACTCGATCCCGGTCTCTTCGAAACGATCAGCGCATTGGCCAATATTGATAGTCGGTTATTTAACTATCAATTAACATCCACAAGCAACCATCACACAATAAATAATTTCCCACATTATTTATTTGCCCAAATATCTTTTCAAGATATATTTCCAATTTTCAAAGCTCATTTGAAAACAATTTCAAAACAGTTTCCGCTTACGGAATACATTTCCAAATATTTATTTCTCTGAAACACCAAGTACAAAACACTTAGATTTTAAAATAATTTAAAAACACTTTATTTTAAATATATCTTATAACATTGAAATTAAACTACTTTAGTACTTTATTAAAAATATATACTTTAAAATAAACCACTTTATAATATAAACTAAATTTCTTCTTTTAAAACATAATAGCAAATCTCTTTTATATAATTACTACAATAATAGATTTTTAAAATATACCTACTTTGAAAATTAACATTTAGAAATAATCAATTTTCTAAAACATGCTTTTTAAAACATACTTAAAACTTTTAACTTATATTTAAAATTGCTTTGAAAACGTACTTGGCTATCCAGAGAAATACACTTCTCCTTTCCATCCTTTAAAAATAAATCAACATTTATTTTAAACCAATTCATATCCCTTTATAAATTCCCACCTTGAATTTATATTTTCTAATATCCACTGATATTTTATTTTACTTTATAAACCCAGTTTATAAATTCCAAAATCTCATTTCTCTTCTAAAATTCCAATTTTAAACAACTAAATCAATTTCCAACTGATTTTCCAATTTACTTTACTTTACTTTGAAATAAATTTCCTTTACTACTTCATTTATTTCAAAATACATTATCTTTTAGATTTATTCCTTTATTTGAGTTAAAACCCTTTTAACCGAAAATACCAATTTTAAACTTCCAAAATTCCTTCTTTAGCCTTTAATTAAATTTAATCCTTACATTCAAAATAAATCCTTTATTCTTTAAATTTAATATCACTTTAGTTTAAAGTTAATATTTCCCTTGTTATTTCGAAATTCCCTTATTCCAATTCACTTGAATTATTTACTTAAATTTTACTCTTTTATTTCTTTCAAAATCCAATTCAATATATTTTGATAACCCCTTTTATTGAAATATTCAATCCAACCATATCATCCAATATTTCAATCATAAATAAAATCATCACAGGATATCAATATTCATAGAACAGAATATCAAATAATCTAAATAATTTTGAGGAATCCAGTTGGATCCCTCCAACCTGTTTCCCTGCATCCACAAACGTTAGCACAATACCAATTCCACTTCAAGGTGGAATATCGCGGTATATGGGATTTATAAAATATCATCCGCTATTATGCGGTGCATAGGGTCTCATCCGCTATATAAATGCGGGAATATCAACAACTCAAATATATACATATGCCAATATGTATATATTGCTATATACTACTATATACCATATAGCACATCCAAATCAATTCAACCATTCAATCAATTTCTTAAATTTAACCATTTAAATTTAAAATAAAATGCAGCTGAGTGAGATTAACTCACTTTTATTTTATTTGCTTCCCATCCCCAATCCAGCTTGCCTCTTCTATTTTGCAATTCAACCCAAATCAATAGTCCTCTTCACGATGCCAGACCTTGGATACATATTTATATGATTTTATTAATATTCGAATAAACCGAATATTCATTTATATAAATTTAATTAACTAACACTTAAGTTCAAACTAATTTCCATTAACCATTTCTAGAATGATTAAATAAGTTAAGTAAACAAATTCATTACTTAAATAAGGTCTTTATTATTTTCTTTTTCTATGTTTCCCAAAACCTTACGTATCCCTATTTCGGTTTATCCTGGGTATATTTAAAGTAGAATAGGTATGTATATACAGGTAAAATCCTTTAGACTGAAAATTATTATCAAATATAGCTTACTGTACATTTTAATCTTGTCTATCTATATTTCTCCTAATTTCATTTCACTGTTCTATCCAGTTTAAAACAAATGGATATATTATTATTTTTTTCTGAAAATATCAAAGCAGAAATCTCCTTTACTGTATATATATAACTTGAAACAATATGCATTTATTTTATAAAGATAATCTTTATTTTTCCCTCTGATAAAATATACTCATTAAATCGAAATAGATCAGAGAAAAACTCGAATACCTCTCTTACCAAGCTCGAGTTCGAGCCATCCACGCACCCAGACTACCATCACGCTCCACTCGGCTCGAGTTGAACCCTAGCCTCTCGTCGACTCTCTCTCCAGACGAACCCTTCCCTGCTGGTCGCGGCCTCCCACGCATGCGTGAGCGCCTCGCCTTGGCCACGCGATTTGATGAAGACGATGAACCTCACGACCCTTGCCTCGCGATCGATCGAACGGCGACCCCACTTGTATTGCGATTTCAACTTCCCTTTCCTATCGCACTCACTTCGAATCAATTAGCAGTGGCAGTAAAAAGGGACTGTAGCAGGGCTTCGAAACAGCAGCAGAAAATATCGCGTAGGGCAAGGATGAGCCAACGATGGCTGATGGAATATCTGAGTAGGCAGCGATGATTTTTCTTGAAGGCGTTAATTTATGGAACCCTAGTTTTCACGGGTTCAAGCATCACGACATGGAGATTGCTATTGAACTGATTTTGAAGAGAACAGATTTTATTAGAATAAATTTGAGAATAGAGGGAGGTAAAGGAAAACGAACGAAGGCAGCCTCTCTTTTTCTTTTCGAACGAGATAGCTTCAATTGAAAGGAACAACCGAGGGGGAGACGCGTGTTTATTAGGTAGGACACGTGTTCAATTAGCCATTCACAGAGGCATTCAAAATGAAAGGAAAATATCTGACGTGAAATTCTTTTAACTAGTCAATATAACTTACTATTTATATTTGAATTTCAATTTAATTTCCAGCGCGTTTATCCATCGTACGACCAAACGATCACTCCAGACATTACGAAAATTGAAATCCGATAATAATTCAATATTACGGATCCAATGGAACTGGTTTCGTCGCATTCCGAGACTGTGCCTCGGACGGCTATTTTAAATTCAATTTCAACGATATATTTTTAAAACTGAACAAAACTCTTTAAAATTCCATTTTAAAAGTTCTATCATCTTCAGTATTAACAATATAAATTTTCTAAACCTTTGAATTATTTTTAACAGGCTTAAAATCAAGATTCAATATTTTACCCAATCTCGATAATTAAATTTAATAATTAATTATCCAAATAAATACTGTATATTTGAAATTAAAGTTAAAATTTAACCTTCGGATATTTAAAATAAATTAAATATTCACATTTCAAATATACAAAAATTCCGGGTCGTCACAAATACACGGGCCAGTCTAATTCAAACTCAGTTATTAGTGCATAGCAGCAATAATAATCAAATAGTCAAATAGACGACAGTTACAGAAATCTCGTATATCCAACTCTTCGATAAGAGAATCAGATAACGGCAGATATAACACTAAACAGTGTTAGACAACAAATCAGCAGATTGAAATCAGCAACAAAGATGAGTAAAGAGAATATCAATGAAGAAAATCTTAAAAACATCAGAATTGCCTAACGGCAATTTACAACAACAAAATAATTAATATAAAACATCAATTCTGGTAGGGCTGCAGTATACGCACGCGTATACTGCCTCGCCACTACAACCTGAAATACACAAAGGATCAACGAAAACCCACAGACAAGCACAAGGTCAAACCCAAGAAAAAGTCGGGTTCAACACAACTGCAATTTCAAATGAGATGGTCAAGACGTAAAATCAAGTCTCGACCCAAAATCAGTGACTCGGTGCAATTACCACAATAGAGCACAATACACCAAGTAAGTAATAGTAAGCAACAGGGCCAGACCAACATAATACAAACATGAAGTGAATGCAACTACAGGTGAACAACCAAGGGTCGAGCACTGATATATGCAAACGAATGGAATGCAACTACAGTGATCAGATAGACTGCAGGAACAGACTACAGTGATCACGAACACATCAAACTTAATGAAACATGAACTACAAATACCAGTTGCCAACCTATAAACAACTAAACATGCAGCTCGAAGTGATATAACAGCAAATACCACAAATATCAAGTGATATAACAAAGCGACTCAACAGCAATGTATGTAACATACGAACAACAGATATACAAGCTGAAACTTCAGAAGAATCGGGTTGAACAACTACAAGTACAGGTACCATAAAATGCAGACTCAACGCCTCAAATGACCAAGTACAACTGGAATCAAGAAATGCAACTTAAGTTAAAAGCTATGCAGTGAGGACATAAACAAGTATATATATATGAAGACCACTTGTGGTATGTCAAACAGACTGCAGGATAAGTCCCAAAAATATGCATATGAATCAAGTAGAAGTGCACACGTACTAGCAACCATGGCTACCAGTGGACAACTGCCACAACAAAGTAATGACATACGGATGCCACCAAGTCACAGTGTCCAGACTCAATCAAATGAAACAATAAGGGATATACAAATGTGCACAGCAGCTAGCAACGGTAAGATACGAGTGTAGTGAACCTCAACGCAATCACGAATGCAACTGTACACAAAAATATCAGACTTCAAACATCATAGTGAAGAATGAATACAACACAACAACTCGAGTGGTTCGATATGTCATGTGTAAGACCCAAAGACAGAACAGTTCAATATCACAAGCAAAGATAACGAAGACCATCAAGTCATTGCAACATGAACAATTAAACAGTAAATACCATGGCATGTTCGAAATACAAATCTAAGCCAGAAATTCACAAAACCCAGTCAGGCTCGAAGTCACCAGAAAATAAAGTGAAATTCTCATCTCAAAATAGTTTTCACAAAATCAAAGTCAAAGCCATAAATTAATGCAATAAGTCGGAGTCACCCCGAGCAAGAATGAACCATTCAAGTGATCAAAGTTAACAGAATTTAAAACGTGGTGGTCACGAGCAAACTCAATATTGTCAAATACAAGTCGAAACAGTGATGACCACCAAAAACGACAACTATGAATGCTACATCAATATACATTGAAGTAACCTGAGCTCAAGACAGTACAAAATAATAGCGGTATTGAAATGAGCATTTGGGACAAGCCTACGCTACCAGACAGAACACGAAAAGCACAAGAACAAGGTCACCAATTTCATTCAGGAATGTACAAAAACTGGCCAAAGTCGACATCACTTCAGAACCAATCAAACACGAAATCGCAACTCAAAATTTCTAAAGTTCGAACTAGATGTGAGTGAAAGTAGAATCACTCAAGTTCATAGCAGTGGTAGCCGAGAAAGCAAACAACAAGATTCACGAATAACGAGCTTAAATTAGATGTGAGTGAGAGTCGTTCACTCACCTTCGATTCGATAAGCACGGGCCCGAAGAATCGAGCGAAGCCGGAGACGAATTTAATCGAGCAACCGAAGTCTTCCCCTTTCAGATCGCCGTAGCACGCACCCTAATCTCGATCGAACGAATGAAAACGACGCTTTGAATAGCCCTGATTGTCGAAGAGGAAGAAAAGGAACGACCACCATTTATTTTTTTCTTTTGCTTAGGGTTTAAAACGAAAAGGAGAATGAAAGGGTCGGTTATTTTCTTCGATAGTTAATACTGCATACAGCAACCAATTGAAGACATGGGCCAAAGTAAATTGTTAAGCCCGCATAACAATTTTTACAGATTTTAAAAAGAATTTCAATTTGATTCAAATTCCAATAGCAAGATTACAAACGATTTAATCGTCTAATGACGATGATTGTTCGATATGAAACCCCGGGTTGTTACAGACTCCCCTCCTTATAAAAATTGCATCCCCGCAATTTTCATAATTAAAGTTGTCTATAACAATCATTTTCCTAACCTAAACTGGTTAGGCTAGAAAATAAAAGTCGGGAATACAAACGCCAAAGAAATCTTTTAATTTCATAAAAGAAATTCAAAATTTCTCAACAAAGTCCAATTATCAAAAGATAATCAGAAGACAGCAAAACTGAATAAATGCAAACATCAGCAATATTCAATTACCAATAAATAATTAGAATACAGAAATCACAAAACAACAATATCTAATTATCAATACGATAATTAGAAAACAACAAAATCTAATTATCAACAAAGATAATTATGAAACACCAATCACAAATCGCAACTGCAATTATCTAGTTATCCAACAAATAAAAAAAACACAAATTCCATAATCAACAAACTCTAACTATTGACAGAAATAGATAGAAAACAGTGATTCAATAATTAGCATACTCTAGAATCAATTGGAGACTAGAAAATCTCATATCAATAAAATCAACAAACATCCAATTATCCAAACAATAGTCAGAAAACAATCAACAAATATTTAATTACCATAAACAGTAATCAAATTTCAAATCAACAAACATTCGATTATCCAAAACAATAATCAAATTTCAAATCAACAAATATTCGGTTATCAAAAACAATAATCAAATTTCAATCAACAAATATTCGATTATCAAATACGATAATCAAATTTCAAATCAAGAAATATTCGATTATAAAAAACGATAATCAAATTTCAATCAACAAATATTCGATTATCAAAAACGATAATCAAATTTCAAATCAACAAATATTCGATTATCAAAAAAGATAATCAAATTTCAAATCAAGAAATATTCGATTATCAAAAACGATAATCAAATCTCAAATCAACAAATATTCGATTATCAAAAACGATAATCAAATCTCAAATCAAGAAATATTCGATTATCAAAAACGATAATCAAATCTCAAATCAAGAAATATTCGATTATCAAAAAGGATAATCAAATTTCAAATCAAGAAATATTCGATTATCAAAAACGATAATCAAATCTCAAATCAACAAATATTCGATTATCAAAAACGATAATCAAATTTCAAATCAAGAAATATTCGATTATCAAAAACGATAATCAAATCTCAAATCAACAAATATTCGATTATCAAAAACGATAATCAAATCTCAAATAAGGAAATATTCGATTATCAAAAACGATAATCAAATTTCAAATCAAGAAATATTCGATTATCAAAAACGATAATCAAATCTCAAATCAACAAATATTCGATTATCAAAAACGATAATCAAATTTCAAATCCAGAAATATTCGATTATCAAATCTCAAATCAATAAATATTCGATTATCAAAAACGATAATCAAATTTCAAATCAAGAAATATTCGATTATCAAAAACGATAATCAAATCTCAAATCAACAAATATTCGATTATCAAAAACGATAATCAAATTTCAAATCAAGAAATATTCGATTATCAAAAACGATAATCAAATTTCAATCAACAAATATTCGATTATCAAAAATGATAATCAAATTTCAATCAAGAAATATTCGATTATCAAAAACAATAATCAAATTTCAAATCAACAAATATTTAATTATCAAAAGCAATAATTAAATCTCAAATCAACAAATATTTAATTATCTAAAGCGATAACTAAATCTCAAATCAACAAATATTTAATTATCTAAAGCGATAACTAAATCTCAAATCAACAAATATTTAATTATCTAAAGCGATAGTTAAATCTCAAATCAGCAAATATTTAATTATCAAAAGCGATAATTAAATCTCAAATCAGCAAATATTTAATTATCAAAAGCGATAATTAAAAGCAACAAATATCCGATTATCAAAAACGATAATCAGAACTCATATCAACAAATATCTAATTATCACAAGCGATAATTAGAAACAACAAATATCTGATTATCAAAAACGATAATCAGAATCTCAAATGTTTAATTATCGATACGATAATTAAACCTCATAACATCAGATATCTAATTACCTGCAGATAATTAGAAACAACAAATATCTAGAATCAGTTAAGAAGACTAGAAAATCAACATAAAAGCTTGGATCGATCCCATCAGATGGCGAGTTTTTAATTCGCCGCACGTGCATCAACAAATGGCCGAAGCCTACCAAGTACTCAACATAATTTTGGCGCCCAAAAAATGACCCGAAGGTCCAACAAATGACCCGAAGGTCTAGTACTGGTATTTGACCCGAAGGTCCATCATATGACCCGAAGGTCCAACATAGTGGCTCGAAAGCACACGAAAGCATCAAATATTTCAATTAACGAGTCCGGAATTAACCGAAATAGCAAACGCACATGTCCCATACCACGTGTTTTACTAAATCGTTTGATTCTCTTCATCGTTTCCTTGAAAGTGCAAAATTCATCAAAATCATCAAAACAACAGATATTCAATTAACGAGTCCGGAATTAACCGAAATAGTAAAAGTGTGGTTCCATACTCAGAACTTTTGCTAAATCGTTTAAATCTCTTCATCGTTTCCTTGAAAGTGCAAAATTGTGTATTTTGTAAAAATACACTTTACATTCTCAAACGGACAAGTCCGGAATTAAGCGAATCAGTAAAAGAAAGGGGTCATAGTCCTTGATTTTGCTGAAACGTTTAAATCGCTTCCTCATTCTTTTGAAATCGCAAACTGTAAAATTTCTGAAAACAATTTTTATTTATTTTATGAAAATAACAATTTACATTCTCAACAGGACAAGTCCGGAGTTAAGCGAATCAGTAAAAGAAAGGGGTCATAGTCCTCGATTTTGCTGAATCGTTTAAGTCGCTTCCTCATTCTATTGAAAGCGCAAACTGAAAAATTTTGTAAAATAATTTTCATTTTTAAAACGATTTCCAATCACGTGATTAAAGCAGCAATATTAGCAGCAATTTCGAAAAGGAAATTGTACTTCTCAAAACACCGTAAAACGAATCTCAGAATCAGCATTGCAGAATAACCGCCTGAAAATCCCGTTATAAGAATAACGGCAACAAAATACGTTTCATAACCAAGCATCGGTTCAACGTAAAATTAATGCAGTAACGGGCAACTTAAATTTGCACGTACCACGAAATGAACAATGAAATCATTCAAATATATCTTCAATGAAGATAATCCCAAACAGCAAAAATCTAATCATCATATGATTAGCATAAAAGAAAACCAGCAAAGATCTCAATAAAAATCACATAACTGCAACTAGTTCGAATCCTCAATTCGGATTCGAAATTCTCAAAGAAACAAAATAAACACAGCTATGTAAACAACAAATGAAATTCAATTTCATACTTTGATTTTTAAATCAAAAAGATTATCAGTTGTACCCAGCGAAGACAGTTTCACTGTTTCCGCTGCGCACTCTGATAAACAGAACACAAATCAATCAAATCATCAGAACACAATTTCACTATTATTTTTAAATAAAGATATTTAAAAATTTTCATTCGAATTTCAAAACTTTAGTTTTGACTCAAAGCACAAATAAAACATCGACCAATAGTTGTAACATATGTTCCATCTAAGTTATGCTTTATATTATGTCCATAAACCCCAAGCTCTGATACCAACTGTGACGCCCCACCTCTATGCTCATAATAACAAAGAGTATTAAAAGAAATATTGTCTATTATTATGAAGAATAAGGCTCGATAGGAGCGGCCATCCGTAGTTGGCCTTACACTAATATTGGTTACCTCGATAGGAGTGGTATACACTTTTAATTTTTTTCATCTTATTTATTTACTCCCATCGACATACCCAATTATCAGTATAAAACAAACTACGATGGTTCATAATAGTTTAGGACATTAGATATAATACTAACACAGATAATATAAATGCGGAACACAGATAAAACAAAAGTCTTATATATATATAACTGATGTCAGTTACAATATAGTTGACACAATACATATGATACAACTACAACTGTCGACTCTGGAAGTTATATATACAAGTACATTATCAACTAATATACATGAATACATATCATCCTATACAATGACACGACTTCTACAAAATGACAAAGACAACTTCAGAAAATGTGGAAAGTCTTCAAAGCCTGAACAGCAACTCAAAGAAGGAAATCTACAACCTGAAATAACTCGGGTCTGACCCGAGTATTACATTCAAAAGAAAATAATACACGGGCCAGTCTAATTCAAACTCAGTTATTAGTGCATAGCAGCAATAATAATCAAATAGTCAAATAGACGACAGTTACAGAAATCTCGTATATCCAACTCTTCGATAAGAGAATCAGATAACGGCAGATATAACACTAAACAGTGTTAGACAACAAATCAGCAGATTGAAATCAGCAACAAAGATGAGTAAAGAGAATATCAATGAAGAAAATCTTAAAAACATCAGAATTGCCTAACGGCAATTTACAACAACAAAATAATTAATATAAAACATCAATTCTGGTAGGGCTGCAGTATACGCACGCGTATACTGCCTCGCCACTACAACCTGAAATACACAAAGGATCAACGAAAACCCACAGACAAGCACAAGGTCAAACCCAAGAAAAAGTCGGGTTCAACACAACTGCAATTTCAAATGAGATGGTCAAGACGTAAAATCAAGTCTCGACCCAAAATCAGTGACTCGGTGCAATTACCACAATAGAGCACAACACACCAAGTAAGTAATAGTAAGCAACAGGGCCAGACCAACATAATACAAACATGAAGTGAATGCAACTACAGGTGAACAACCAAGGGTCGAGCACTGATATATGCAAACGAATGGAATGCAACTACAGTGATCAGATAGACTGCAGGAACAGACTACAGTGATCACGAACACATCAAACTTAATGAAACATGAACTACAAATACCAGTTGCCAACCTATAAACAACTAAACATGCAGCTCGAAGTGATATAACAGCAAATACCACAAATATCAAGTGATATAACAAAGCGACTCAACAGCAATGTATGTAACATACGAACAACAGATATACAAGCTGAAACTTCAGAAGAATCGGGTTGAACAACTACAAGTACAGGTACCATAAAATGCAGACTCAACGCCTCAAATGACCAAGTACAACTGGAATCAAGAAATGCAACTTAAGTTAAAAGCTATGCAGTGAGGACATAAACAAGTATATATATATGAAGACCACTTGTGGTATGTCAAACAGACTGCAGGATAAGTCCCAAAAATATGCATATGAATCAAGTAGAAGTGCACACGTACTAGCAACCATGGCTACCAGTGGACAACTGCCATAACAAAGTAATGACATACGGATGCCACCAAGTCACAGTGTCCAGACTCAATCAAATGAAACAATAAGGGATATACAAATGTGCACAGCAGCTAGCAACGGTAAGATACGAGTGTAGTGAACCTCAACGCAATCACGAATGCAACTGTACACAAAAATATCAGACTTCAAACATCATAGTGAAGAATGAATACAACACAACAACTCGAGTGGTTCGATATGTCATGTGTAAGACCCAAAGACAGAACAGTTCAATATCACAAGCAAAGATAACGAAGACCATCAAGTCATTGCAACATGAACAATTAAACAGTAAATACCATGGCATGTTCGAAATACAAATCTAAGCCAGAAATTCACAAAACCCAGTCAGGCTCGAAGTCACCAGAAAATAAAGTGAAATTCTCATCTCAAAATAGTTTTCACAAAATCAAAGTCAAAGCCATAAATTAATGCAATAAGTCGGAGTCACCCCGAGCAAGAATGAACCATTCAAGTGATCAAAGTTAACAGAATTTAAAACGTGGTGGTCACGAGCAAACTCAATATTGTCAAATACAAGTCGAAACAGTGATGACCACCAAAAACGACAACTATGAATGCTACATCAATATACATTGAAGTAACCTGAGCTCAAGACAGTACAAAATAATAGCGGTATTGAAATGAGCATTTGGGACAAGCCTATGCTACCAGACAGAACACGAAAAGCACAAGAACAAGGTCACCAATTTCATTCAGGAATGTACAAAAACTGGCCAAAGTCGACATCACTTCAGAACCAATCAAACACGAAATCGCAACTCAAAATTTCTAAAGTTCGAACTAGATGTGAGTGAAAGTAGAATCACTCAAGTTCATAGCAGTGGTAGCCGAGAAAGCAAACAACAAGATTCACGAATAACGAGCTTAAATTAGATGTGAGTGAGAGTCGTTCACTCACCTTCGATACGATAAGCACGGGACCGAAGAATCGAGCGAAGCCGGAGACGAATTTAATCGAGCAACAGAAGTCTTCCCCTTTCAGATCGCCGTAGCACGCACCCTAATCTCGATCGAACGAATGAAAATGACGCTTTGAATAGCCCTGATTGTCGAAGAGGAAGAAAAGGAACGGCCACAATTTATTTTTTTCTTTTGCTTAGGGTTTAAAACGAAAAGGAGAATGAAAGGGTCGGTTATTTTCTTCGATAGTTAATACTGCATACAGCAACCAATTGAAGACATGGGCCAAAGTAAATTGTTAAGCCCGCATAACAATTTTTACAGATTTTAAAAAGAATTTCAATTTGATTCAAATTCCAATAGCAAGATTACAAACGATTTAATCGTCTAATGACGATGATTGTTCGATATGAAACCCCGGGTTGTTACAGACTCCCCTCCTTATAAAAATTGCATCCCCGCAATTTTCATAATTAAAGTTGTCTATAACAATCATTTTCCTAACCTAAACTGGTTAGGCTAGAAAATAAAAGTCGGGAATACAAACGCCAAAGAAATCTTTTAATTTCATAAAAGAAATTCAAAATTTCTCAACAAAGTCCAATTATCAAAAGATAATCAGAAGACAGCAAAACTGAATAAATGCAAACATCAGCAATATTCAATTACCAATAAATAATTAGAATACAGAAATCACAAAACAACAATATCTAATTATCAATACGATAATTAGAAAACAACAAAATCTAATTATCAACAAAGATAATTATGAAACACCAATCACAAATCGCAACTGCAATTATCTAGTTATCCAACAAATAAAAAAAACACAAATTCCATAATCAACAAACTCTAACTATTGACAGAAATAGATAGAAAACAGTGATTCAATAATTAGCATACTCTAGAATCAATTGGAGACTAGAAAATCTCATATCAATAAAATCAACAAACATCCAATTATCCAAACAATAGTCAGAAAACAATCAACAAATATTTAATTACCATAAACAGTAATCAAATTTCAAATCAACAAACATTCGATTATCCAAAACAATAATCAAATTTCAAATCAACAAATATTCGGTTATCAAAAACAATAATCAAATTTCAATCAACAAATATTCGATTATCAAAAACGATAATCAAATTTCAAATCAAGAAATATTCGATTATAAAAAACGATAATCAAATTTCAATCAACAAATATTCGATTATCAAAAACGATAATCAAATTTCAAATCAACAAATATTCGATTATCAAAAACGATAATCAAATTTCAAATCAAGAAATATTCGATTATCAAAAACGATAATCAAATCTCAAATCAACAAATATTCGATTATCAAAAACGATAATCAAATCTCAAATCAAGAAATATTCGAATATCAAAAACGATAATCAAATCTCAAATCAAGAAATATTCGATTATCAAAAAGGATAATCAAATTTCAAATCAAGAAATATTCGATTATCAAAAACGATAATCAAATCTCAAATCAACAAATATTCGATTATCAAAAACGATAATCAAATTTCAAATCAAGAAATATTCGATTATCAAAAACGATAATCAAATCTCAAATCAACAAATATTCGATTATCAAAAACGATAATCAAATCTCAAATAAGGAAATATTCGATTATCAAAAACGATAATCAAATTTCAAATCAAGAAATATTCGATTATCAAAAACGATAATCAAATCTCAAATCAACAAATATTCGATTATCAAAAACGATAATCAAATTTCAAATCCAGAAATATTCGATTATCAAATCTCAAATCAATAAATATTCGATTATCAAAAACAATAATCAAATTTCAAATCAAGAAATATTCTATTATCAAAAACGATAATCAAATCTCAAATCAACAAATATTCGATTATCAAAAACGATAATCAAATTTCAAATCAAGAAATATTCGATTATCAAAAACGATAATCAAATTTCAATCAACAAATATTCGATTATCAAAAATGATAATCAAATTTCAATCAAGAAATATTCGATTATCAAAAACAATAATCAAATTTCAAATCAACAAATATTTAATTATCAAAAGCAATAATTAAATCTCAAATCAACAAATATTTAATTATCTAAAGCGATAACTAAATCTCAAATCAACAAATATTTAATTATCTAAAGCGATAACTAAATCTCAAATCAACAAATATTTAATTATCTAAAGCGATAGTTAAATCTCAAATCAGCAAATATTTAATTATCAAAAGCGATAATTAAATATCAAATCAGCAAATATTTAATTATCAAAAGCGATAATTAAAAGCAACAAATATCCGATTATCAAAAACGATAATCAGAACTCATATCAACAAATATCTAATTATCACAAGCGATAATTAGAAACAACAAATATCTGATTATCAAAAACGATAATCAGAATCTCAAATGTTTAATTATCGATACGATAATTAAACCTCATAACATCAGATATCTAATTACCTGCAGATAATTAGAAACAACAAATATCTAGAATCAGTTAAGAAGACTAGAAAATCAACATAAAAGCTTGGATCGATCCCATCAGATGGCGAGTTTTTAATTCGCCGCACGTGCATCAACAAATGGCCGAAGCCTACCAAGTACTCAACATAATTTTAGCGCCCAACAAATGACCCAAAGGTCCAACAAATGACCCGAAGGTCTAGTACTGGTATTTGACCCGAAGGTCCATCATATGACCCGAAGGTCCAACATAGTGGCTCGAAAGCACACGAAAGCATCAAATATTTCAATTAACGAGTCTGGAATTAACCGAAATAGCAAACGCACATGTCCCATACCACGTGTTTTACTAAATCGTTTGATTCTCTTCATCATTTCCTTGAAAGTGCAAAATTCATCAAAATCATCAAAACAACAGATATTCAATTAACGAGTCCGGAATTAACCGAAATAGTAAAAGTGTGGTTCCATACTCCGCACTTTTGCTAAATCGTTTAAATCTCTTCATCGTTTCCTTGAAAGTGCAAAATTGTGTATTTTGTAAAAATACACTTTACATTCTCAAACGGACAAGTCCGGAATTAAGCGAATCAGTAAAAGAAAGGGGTCATAGTCCTCGATTTTGCTGAAACGTTTAAATCGCTTCCTCATTCTTTTGAAATCGCAAACTGTAAAATTTCTGAAAACAATTTTTATTTATTTTATGAAAATAACAATTTACATTCTCAACAGGACAAGTCCGGAGTTAAGCGAATCAGTAAAAGAAAGGGGTCATGGTCCTCGATTTTGCTGAATCGTTTAAGTCGCTTCCTCATTCTATTGAAAGCGCAAACTGAAAAATTTTGTAAAATAATTTTCATTTTTAAAACGATTTCCAATCACGTGATTAAAGCAGCAATATTAGCAGCAATTTCGAAAAGGAAATTGTACTTCTCAAAACACCGTAAAACGAATCTCAGAATCAGCATTGCAGAATAACCGCCTGAAAATCCCGTTATAAGAATAACGGCAACAAAATACGTTTCATAACCAAGCATCGGTTCAACGTAAAATTAATGCAGTAACGGGCAACTTAAATTTGCACGTACCACGAAATGAACAATGAAATCATTCAAATATATCTTCAATGAAGATAATCCCAAACAGCAAAAATCTAATCATCATATGATTAGCATAAAAGAAAACCAGCAAAGATCTCAATAAAAATCACATAACTGCAACTAGTTCGAATCCTCAATTCGGATTCGAAATTCTCAAAGAAACAAAATAAACACAGCTATGTAAACAACAAATGAAATTCAATTTCATACTTTGATTTTTAAATCAAAAAGATTATCAGTTGTACCCAGCGAAGACAGTTTCACTGTTTCCGCTGTGCACTCTGATAAACAGAACGCAAATCAATCAAATCATCAGAACACAATTTCACTATTATTTTTAAATAAAGATATTTAAAAATTTCATCCGAATTTCAAAACTTTAGTTTTGACTCAAAGCACAAATAAAACATCGACCAATAGTTGTAACATATGTTCCATCTAAGTTATGCTTTATATTATGTCCATAAACCCCAAGCTCTGATACCAACTGTGACGCCCCACCTCTATGCTCATAATAACAAAGAGTATTAAAAGAAATATTGTCTATTATTATGAAGAATAAGGCTGGATAGGAGCGGTCATCCGTAGTTGGCCTTACACTAATATTGGTTACCTCGATAGGAGTGGTATACACTTTTAATTTTTTTCATCTTATTTATTTACTCCCATCGACATACCCAATTATCAGCATAAAACAAACTACGATGGTTCATAATAGTTTAGGACATTAGATATAATACTAACACAGATAATATAAATGCGGAACACAGATAAAACAAAAGTCTTATATATATATAACTGATGTCAGTTACAATATAGTTGACACAATACATATGATACAACTACAACTGTCGACTCTGGAAGTTATATATACAAGTACATTATCAACTAATATACATGAATACATATCATCCTATACAATGACACGACTTCTACAAAATGATAAAGACAACTTTAGAAAATGTGGAAAGTCTTCAAAGCCTGAACAGCAACTCAAGGAAGGAAATCTACAACCTGAAATAACTCGGGTCTGACCCGAGTATTACATTCAAAAGAAAATAATACATGGGCCAGTCTAATTCAAACTCAGTTATTAGTGCATAGCAGCAATAATAATCAAATAGTCAAATAGACGACAGTTACAGAAATCTCGTATATCCAACTCTTCGATAAGAGAATCGGATAACGGCAGATATAACACTAAATAGTGTTAGACAACAAATCAGCAGATTGAAATCAGCAACAAAGATGAGTAAAGAGAATATCAATGAAGAAAATCTTAAAAACATCAGAATTGCCTAACGGCAATTTACAACAACAAAATAATCAATATAAAACATCAATTCTAGTAGGGCTGCAGTATACGCACGCGTATACTGCCTCGCCACTACAACCTGAAATACACAAAGGATCAACGAAAACCCACAGACAAGCACAAGGTCAAACCCAAGAAAAAGTCGGGTTCAACACAACTGCAATTTCAAATGAGATGGTCAAGACGTAAAATCAAGTCTCGACCCAAAATCAGTGACTCAGTGCAATTACCACAATAGAGCACAACACACCAAGTAAGTAATAGTAAGCAACAGGGCCAGACCAACATAATACAAACATGAAGTGAATGCAACTACAGGTGAACAACCAAGGGTCGAGCACTGATATATGAAAACGAATGGAATGCAACTACAGTGATCAGATAGACTGCAGGAACAGACTACAGTGATCACGAACACATCAAACTTAATGAAACATGAACTACAAATACCAGTTGTCAACCTATAAACAACTAAACATGCAGCTCGAAGTGATATAACAGCAAATACCACAAATATCAAGTGATATAACAAAGCGACTCAACAGCAATGTATGTAACATACAAACAACAGATATACAAGCTGAAACTTCAGAAGAATCGGGTTGAACAACTACAAGTACAGGTACCATAAAATGCAGACTCAACGCCTCAAATGACCAAGTACAACTGGAATCAAGAAATGCAACTTAAGTTAAAAGCTATGCAGTGAGGACATAAACAAGTATATATATGAAGACCACTTGAGGTATGTCAAACAGACTGCAGGATAAGTCCCAAAAATATGCATATGAATCAAGTAGAAGTGCACACGTACTAGCAACCATGGCTACCAGTGGACAACTGCCATAACAAAGTAATGACATACGGATGCCACCAAGTCACAGTGTCCAGACTCAATCAAATGAAACAATAAGGGATATACAAATGTGCACAGCAGCTAGCAACGGTAAGATACGAGTGTAGTGAACCTCAATGCAATCACGAATGCAACTGTACACAAAAATATCAGACTTCAAACATCATAGTGAAGAATGAATACAACACAACAACTCGAGTGGTTCGATATGTCATGTGTAAGACCCAAAGACAGAACAGTTCAATATCACAAGCAAAGATAACGAAGACCATCAAGTCATTGCAACATGAACAATTAAACAGTAAATACCATGGCATGTTCGAAATACAAATCTAAGCCAGAAATTCACAAAACCCAGTCAGGCTTGAAGTCACCAGAATATAAAGTGAAATTCTCATCTCAAAATAGTTTTCACAAAATCAAAGTCAAAGCCATAAATTAATGCAATAAGTCGGAGTCACCCCGAGCAAGAATGAACCATTCAAGTGATCAAAGTTAACAGAATTTAAAACGTGGTGGTCACGAGCAAACTCAATATTGTCAAATACAAGTCGAAACAGTGATGACCACCAAAAACGACAACTATGAATGCTACATCAATATACATTGAAGTAACCTGAGCTCAAGACAGTACAAAATAATAGTGGTATTGAAATGAGCATTTGGGACAAGCCTATGCTACCAGACAGAACACGAAAAGCACAAGAACAAGGTCACCAATTTCATTCAGGAATGTACAAAAGCTGGCCAAAGTCGACATCACTTCAGAACCAATCAAACACGAAATCGCAACTCAAAATTTCTAAAGTTCGAACTAGATGTGAGTGAAAGTAAAATCACTCAAGTTCATAGCAGTGGTAGCCGAGAAAGCAAACAACAAGATTCACGAATAACGAGCTTAAATTAGATGTGAGTGAGAGTCGTTCACTCACCTTCGATTCGATAAGCACGGGCCCGAAGAATCGAGCGAAGCCGGAGACGAATTTAATCGAGCAACCGATGTCGTCCCCTTTCAGATCGCCGTAGCACGCACCCTAATCTCGATCGAACGAATGAAAACGACGCTTTGAATAGCCCTGATTGTCGAAGAGGAAGAAAAGGAACGACCACCGTTTATTTTTTTCTTTTGCTTAGGGTTTAAAACGAAAAGGAGAATGAAAGGGTCGGTTATTTTCTTCGATAGTTAATACTGCATACAGCAACCAATTGAAGACATGGGCCAAAGTAAATTGTTAAGCCCGCATAACAATTTTACAGATTTTAAAAAGAATTTCAATTTGATTCAAATTCCAATAGCAAGATTACAAACGATTTAATCGTCTAATGACGATGATTGTTCGATATGAAACCCTGGGTTGTTACAACTTTTTTCGTCATGTTATCTCTTCCTCATTTTTAGTTTCATATGTATACAATAATTCAGTAAAAAAACTATTTCCAACCTAAATCAACTTAAAGATTCTATCTAAATAGTTTTTTAGTCAATCTCTTTAATTTTATTATCTAACTATAATTGGATTGAATTCATCGTTAATTCTTCAATTTCTATTCATATAAAAAATTATCATTTTATTTATATTTTGCAGAGATTGTGTTTCTATTTGTGGCTTTCAGTATTATAGGTTTCATAGAAAAATTGTCTAAAAGCCTCCAAAAAACATTGTCTTACTGATTTATCAAGTAGGATTTATTGGTTTGATTTTTATTTTATTATCTTTATTTTCATTTAATTTAAGGTTGAATTTTTTGCTTTAGCTCTAAATATATCATTTCAGATCTTTACTTCAAATTTTGTGTTCTAAAAATTTTTTTCTTCCTATTTTTGTTACAATTTATACGGATATGAATTAGGTTATTTTGTAAATTTGTCACATAATCTTCGATTATTTTGTAAATTTTGTGTTCTAAAATTTGTCATATGATCTTTGGCTATTTCGTAAAATCCATAATACATAAAGCTTGGCTATTTTTTATTCTTAAGTTCTTTGTTTACATCGACATTCATCTTATTTGTATTCGTTCAATGCGATTTTCATTTTCATTTCCTTCATTCATTTCGTAGGGAATAATTGGCTTACTAACAAATAGACATAAAATAATTTTAAACTTTTTTTTATACACAAGTGGTAAGGTTGACCTTTTTTATTTTGAAGTATAAGTATATACAAAAGTCGGGTTGGTAAACATCTCATACTTTCTTATTATTTTAGTTTCAATCGGTGACATTATCAACTTAGTTTCCTTCGTATTCCATAAGAAGTTATATTGGATTTATTAATACATCGATATCATATAGCCTTTGATCAATTTTATAAAATCCTTGATAAGTAATGCTGAACTATTTTTTAGTTCTCAAGTTTTATATTTACATCGACATTCATTTGATTTGTGTTTGGTTAGTACGATCATGAATTTTATTTCCTTCGTATATTTTGTATGTCATAATCGGTTTACTAACACATGTATATACCAAACAATCTTAAATTATGAATAATCTGAGATAAAATTGATGTTTTTCCATTTTTAAATTCAAGAAAATTAAGTTGGAGAAAATATCATCTATGAAGTAAAATATTTGTCAAATAATAAATTCTACACCGTATTTGAGAAAAGAAATATAAATGTATAAATATTACTTTTGTTATGCCTATCGTATGTAACTTTATGTTGAAAGTTTAGTTTGAAAAAGGTGTTATATGAACTTAATTTTTTTAAATATTTTATTTTATTTGTACTCAACCTAGAATTATTTTTGTAACATGAGATATTATCCATCTTAATTGTCCCTATTGGGATATTTCATCGAGCGTGAAATGTACATAAACAATGCACATTTTTCTATTTAATGCATGGTTAACACTAAATTCTTAAAGAACTTATGGAACATAGTAGTAATTATCTTTTATCGTCTACAAAGATTATTTGATGCTATATTGTTTTGATTTTATTTTGCAGTTTGGAGATGTTTATAAATCATTACGAGTTGAAGATGTGTTATTAATGTTTACATGTAAACTAACTTCCAATAGGAAGAATTGTGTTTAAAAGGAATAAATTGATAACATTTATTTAATTAAAATTTAGACTAATTTGCGAATTATTACAACTAATTTTCTTTTATTAAAATTTATTATTAGAGAACAGTATGTACTAATTTCCATTAATCCTAATCAATTTGTGTCCATTTTTAGTCAATATAACATTTTATTTTATGATGGATTAAGTCTAATTTTTAATTTTACTTAATTGTATATCTCCAAAATATACTTTTATTAGACATGTTGTGTAGCTCTTATTCATATATTTGCACATATTCAAACAAACTAGGATCATGTTCAAGTAGTTATAATCATCAAAGTTAGAATATGCATAGGTAACAAGTCAAGTTTTTTGAAAAGGCCTAATATAGTAACAATAATACAATGGATACTATATACATAATTATAAGTTAAAAAATTATTGCATGATCTATAAACCTAAATGGTACTCTAGATACAGAAGATCGAAGGTCAAATGGTTAAACTACTAATTCTCATCTATGCTTTCAGTTTCAAAAATAATAGTAGGTTTAGTTCCATTAATATTTTTAGCTTTAAACTTAAATGCTTTATTTAAAATAATATTTTATAAACTCAATATAAAGTTTGTGCAATTTAGTTAATTTGATAATTTGGTAATATTTTTATTTTATAATTCAGTCGTTTGATGTTATAATCAAATCCAATCAAATTTTCTAAAAATTAATACGATCATATTTATGGCAAGTTACTTTCTTAAGTTAGCATCAAAGAGAATTAATACATAATAAATTCTCTATTCTGTTTTTTGTTTGTATAGTATGATCATGAATTTTATTTCCTTCACAAATTTATAAGGCATGATTGGTTTACCAACACATTTACATCAAAGAATTTTTAATCGAGTATAATCTAAGATAAAATTGATGTTATTACCATTTTGAACTATAGGTATTTAAGAAAATCAAGTCAGAAAAATATCATCTATGAAGTAAAAGAATAGTCAAATATTAAATTTCTACGTTGCATTTTGAGAAAAGTATGTTGAAAGTTTAGTTCTAAATAGGTGTTTAATAAACTTAATTTTTATTTAAATATTTTATTTTGTTATATGCAACCTAGATCTATTTTTTTGTAATATTAGATATTCCATCTTAATCAACTAATGATAATACATTTTTCTATAGTAACGCTTCATTGACCATGAAATGTTAATAAATAGCGTGCTTTTTCCTATTTAATGCATGATTAACACTAAATACTTGAAGATCTTATGGAACATCTTAGCTATTAGTTTTTATTTTCTATTAAGATTGTTTATGTTATATTTTTTTGATTTTTTTACGGTGTGGAAATGTTCATAAATCATCATGAATCGAAGATGGGTTAATAATAATGTTTACTGAGTAATTAACTTCAAACGAAAAGAATTGTATTGAAAAGAAATAAATTGTTGCTAATTTCATTTAATTCCAATTCAAACTAATTTGAGAATTATTACAATTAATTCTATTTTATTAATATTTAATCTAATTAGGGAATAGTTACATGCTAAATCCCCGTTCATGGACACCGCAAACGTTAAACAAAAAGCGGTTAGTGAGAATTATATCCGACTTATCTTAGATAAGTCGAACATAATTGATACGTCGGCGGTATAATGATCCGTTTTTAGACTCTACAAAATGTAGCATTTTACAAGATGTATTAATCATGTCCGACTTTTCTGACATAAGCCAGACGTAATTTCTATTTTTTTTGAATTTTTTGAAATTTTATCTAAATAATTAATAATACTTTCTATTCAATACTATACGTTAATTGATAATAATTAACTAATAATTATTGCGGATATAAAAAGACTATACATTGCATAAATACTTCATATCCAACCTCTATTCCAATTTACAAACGCCACAACCTCTAACCTCAAATCATAATTGTCCGCTAGCGCATCCTAATTCTCATTAATGCTAATTGTCCAATTTTATTCAATATAACATTTATTTTTTTATGGATTAAAACTAATTTTTTAATTTTTCTCCATTGTATATTTCCAAAATATACCTTTATTAAATCATGTTGTATAGCTCTTATTCATATTATTTGAAACAAACAAGGATAATGTTTAATTAGTTGGAATCAAGACAAGTTTTTTAAGAAGCTTATTGTACTAACAATAATACAATGGGTGTTATATACATAATTATTAGTTAAAAAATTATTGCATGATCTTTAAACCTAAATGATACTCTAATACAAAAGGTACAAAATTTGACTACTCATTTTATATATGACATATAATTCTCATGTCATATTATGCTATATGTATTAATGAACACGATGTTTAAAAACTACTATAATATTTTCTCTTATTTAATTAGTATAGTATAATGTCAAAATGTGTAATAATGAAAATGTTGTTTCATTAAACCAAATTTAAATACTATCTCACTTTGAGCATAATTTCCCTACTCTAGGTTTAGAACACTGTTATCAAACAAAATTGTGCATATATTTAAATTTATATGTTAAGCATAGGATAAAACTATATTGAACTAATGTCAATTACATTTGAAAATTAATTAAATGACATGCTTAGTAATATTGTGCTTACCAAGTAAGGAACAATTGATAGTTGATGTAACATTTGTTGTATAAAGTCATTACACTCTAAAATATTAATTATATTCTATATGCTTCGAGACTATTTAATTGAATTTATCAACACCTTTTTGTTAGCAATATTCATGAAAAGGATAATTTAAAATTTTACATCATATAAATATGGGCTTTTATATTCATATACTATAAAAGCTAAAAAATACATCGCTAAACGAATTATATATTGAACTCCGTATGCGTAGCACGGGTTTGCACCCATATCATTTGTTATAAGATTTATGCTTCTTAAGTATTGTGCAACACCATATGTAAAATAGGTATTTTAAAGTATTTGTTATGGGAAAATTTGCACCATTGAAAAAAATTAATCAACGTAAAAGCAGTGTACGTGCACGTCAGATAATGTGTATCGGAAAAAACGGATTAATTTGTGGAAAGGGATAACGTTCATAAGACCGATGGTTAATTATAAAAATATTTAGCTTCTCATTTGGTATCGAATAAACATTTGTGCACTGATGTATCTTCCTAGCTTCGTTCTACGACCCAACGAGTATCTTAAAAAGGAAAACAAGTATGTATAAAGACTAAAAGAGTGTCTACATAATAGAATATTGATCATATGTCTAAGTTGTAACAATTCGTATTTTCACCATATTTTATTGGAATTTATTGATATTTTTATTTAATAAAATACTGTAATTTTTGTGGTCAAACACATTTGACGAAATTTAAATGTTGAAAAAATTAAATAAACCTTATAGAATTATTAACAATAAGCTTAGTTGAATAAATATGTAATTTTATATTAACAAATGGATGAACAAAAATGGCCATTACATGTATTAAACGTAGGGATGAGCATTCTTTGGTTAAACAAAATAAACCAAGCAAACCAGTTTATTTCGGTCGGTTTGCTTTAATTTCGAAAGTAAATTGGTTTCTAATCGGACCAAGAAAAATAAAATAATTTGGTTATCACTTTAACGAAATTAACCGAACTTTTATTATATTGTCAAAATTACTAATTTTATAATAATTTATTTAGATTAGTTTAGTGGTCTAAATAAATTTAATTTATCATATATGTGTCAAAATAACTATTAAAAAGCATAAGAATACTTTAATCATATAATTAAGTTATATTTTTAAGTACAACGAATATTGCAAACATAAAATGTAAAATTCGTTCGGATAAATCGGATATCCAACCAATCTTAATTCGGTTGGTCTGGTCTGGTTTTCTTGGTTTGCTTTTCATTTTTTTTGTTTTAGTTCGGTTTAAAAATCTTCATCATCGGACAACCCAAACCAACCAAATGCTCACTCATAATTGAACGGATCCAAAATGAACCGTTAGATGCATAATATAAAAATACAACTTTTCTTTCTCCTTACACGTGCATTTCATTAGAATGACTAAAGTAACAAGTTAAATGAAGTGAGCTTGTAACGACCCTAGATTTTAATTTAATTTAAATTGATAATTAAATAAAATTTTAAAATAAAATTTTGTAAATTTAAGTATAAAATCGATAAAATGGGAGCGAGTTTCCCCGAATACAGATAAATTCTGTATAAATCATTTAAATTTAAAAAAATATTGTAAGTATTGTATATTTATGTGTATATATGTATTCGGGCATATACGAGTGAATTTGAAAATAAAGATGCAAATTATATAGGATATAAAGTATAAATAAAAACGTTGGATAAAATTTAATAGCACAAACTAAATCTAGAGATTCACTTATATTACCAAATTTATGTAAAAACAATTTGTATTAAATTTAGAAATAAATTAATAATAGATAATTTAAGCTAGAAATAAAAGATAACCATAAAGTAAACAAGCAAAGAACAAAATAGTAGTTCACTTGTATTTTAAAGTAATAAAAAGCAAAACAAATATAAATAAGAATGTATAGTAATAGGAAAGAAAATAAAATAAAAACAACTTTAATAAACATGAGGTATAAAAACAAATATGGGCTGAACCACAAGGCTGCAAACATACAAAAGATAAAATCAAATGGATTCTAAATAGACAAAAGTACACATGTACATGCTTATACAAAGTAAACAAATGAAATACATAAAGCATGGGTTGTAAATAAATAGGACATTGCATTTATTTCCCAATCCTCTCAGGCACACCCTATGTATCTTCTCAGCCGAAAACAAAGTATGACAATATATACAAGATTGTACATGCAAACTTAAAGGAAACAAAGTTCAAAACACAAAGCAAAAATGTAATATGTGATAACTTGCTAAAAAAGGCTCAGGCAAGTAGAAAAAGCAAGTAAGATAAGTATAAAATGGAAACACAAGTACAATGACATTTAATGCCTCATTTCCTTTCAACAAGCAAGATCTGTTCGAGTATATAAAAGGTGATTTCAGCCTCCATTATATAAAAAATCTCTGACATGAAGAAAAAATATAAACCCTGTGAATCATTTTAAAACTTAAACCTGAAAGCTATTTCTCTCATCACCTGTCTGTTTTCTTTCATATATCATTCTTTTCAAACCAGTTCGAGCTAAGCAAAATGAAATGAAACTTTCATTTTAAATCTAAAACAAGAAACAACAAACAACAATCAAGATCAACTCAACCTTAGACCAAGAAGATTGAAGAAATGGTTCAGCAAGCAAAATCAAAACCTGTTTCATCTGGAAAGAAGGTTCTGTTCTTTGAAACAGTGAGTAACAAATTTCTTTAAAACTTAAAGTGTTTAAAATTTTGTTTATATGATTATCTATATATATACGTATATGGAAGCTGGAAGTATGTGATGTTTGCTGTTGATTGAATTATCTCTGTTCTCAGACCATAAACTCAAAACTGTTAATATCAAAAGATCAAAATAAATAAATCAATTACTCAGTTTCTAGTTAAGAGCTGAACTTGAAATTAGAACAAAGGTTGCTTGTATCACCATAAGCTAAGCTTTAAAAATTGGTTTAAGATTAAAACACTCAAAATTCTTCTCTGGAACCCAAAAGTTAGAACAAACTTAGAATTGGTCAAATCTCGAATGGCACCGATTGTTGATTCAGGTATATAGTTAGAACCTATACCAAAAACGATGATTTTTAAGATGAGATTCGTGATTTTTAGTGTAGTGATTTGGTAGCAGTTCGAGGTTGAACGGAGACGACATTTTGATTGATTCCCGGCGATGTGATGATCTTGGGAGATCGAGTTGCCTCATGGGGATGGAGGGGCCTAGGGTGGTCACAGGAAAAATAGCTGATGGTCGAACGATGACCATGGTGGTGGCAGAAGACATTAGAAGTATGGTGACCTAGTTCTGGACAGGGCTGAAGTTTCGAATCGTTCTACGTCGATGGTTGATCGAGTTGCTCGGGGTTTTAGGGAAAGGAGGTCGATGGGTTGTCGAAGCCTTCGCCGAAGTTCGAGTGGCAACGGTGGCCGGAGACGTGAGAGATTGGCGTTGACAGGTCGGAGAGTTAAAAGTGTCGAGTGTTCCAGGTGCTATATGATCTCGAATTCGAGATCAACGATGAACTGGCCGGAGTTGGGTGGTTGGAAGCGGAGCTGGGATGGCCTGCGACTTGCTCGAAGTCCTGGTGACGACCGGAGGTGGTCAGGTCAGACGTGCACGTGCACGAGCACGTTTGTCTGGTCGGAATTTTGTTTGGGTCTGGGAAAGGAAAACTCGGGTTGATGCTCGAGGCAGGTTTGTGATTGCTCGGGAAAAATTAAAGTTTACTCGAAGTTGAAGAGCTGGAGATTTGCTAGGGAAGTTCTCGCGTGGGTTCGAGGAAAAACCTACGTTTGCTCGAAGCAGGTACGCGATTTTATCGGGGGTTACTCGAAGTAATCCGGGAAGGCACGGGTGATGTTGCCCAGG
This sequence comes from Allium fistulosum, assembly GCA_030737815.1. Classification (NCBI taxonomy): domain Eukaryota; kingdom Viridiplantae; phylum Streptophyta; class Magnoliopsida; order Asparagales; family Amaryllidaceae; genus Allium; species Allium fistulosum. The sequence goes on from CM060902.1 coordinate 758,511,180, forward strand.
TTAAATCAATGTTCCAGTTTAAATAGTTTTTACAAAATTTAAAATTCTGGTTTAAACTTAAAATCAAAGTTAACCCAAATTTTAAAATAAAAGTTAGTTTATGAGGTGATTTAAAGTTAAATTAATGATCGTTTGAACTTGGAATTTAAAATGAAAGTTCAAAAGAAAATTTGAAATAAATGTTTCCAAACATATTTAAGTGAAACTTAAATAAATAAATGGAAAATGGGTTTTCTTTAAGTAAATGAAGATTAAGATTTAAATTCTTTAACCATTAAGATAATTAGAGTGGTAATTGATAATTTGTAATTATAAGTTTAAGTGTATCAACTAAAGTTTAAATTAATAATCACTCGACGATTTGGAAAATAAAAACTACTTAGAGAAGTAATGAATAAATAATTTCTGAACGTAATTAATTAAATGATAATTTAAAATGTGAATTAATTATTTGTTAATAAATTAAAGGATTAATTAATGAATGTGATTAATTAAGATTAATTTAATAATTAAAGATTAATTGATTCATTGATTTAAGAAGTGATTAGTTAATAATTAAGGGTTAACTAATAAATTTGAAAGAAAGATTTTCAAATAATTTGTAATTAAATTATGATAATTAACCGGATTAGTAATTGATACATCCGATTTAAATTTATCAGATAATAAAATTATCTTACTTAGGGATATTTGGATTCTATTGGATGATTTGATTGTTTGATATCCCTGATATATGATGCTTTGTGATACCTCCTGATTTATGTTGTGATCTGTAGTTTACTTATCTGCGATATATATATCTGAAATTTCTGTTTCTGTGATATATTACTATGTGAATATGAAACTCTTGACCCGTAAACGACACTTGAATTTCGATGCGATAGGGAGTCGGATTCCAGTTGGTTATCCGAAACCCACATCGAATTGTAATGATGAATCTTGGTGACTGATAAATTTACTTTATCTATGAATCTGTGAATGAAGATAAGCGTTGTGGATTATACCGCTTATCGATATTGATATATCTATGATGATTGTTGATGTTGCACTATTGTGTGAAATCCCTGGACTACACTTTTACACACACAAATATGGATTTCACGTGGAAATCGGTTAAGTCACAGATAATTTAAATTTGATGTTTTTGAAATTGAAATTTTAATTTCAATTGATTTTGAAATTAGAAATTTGGGGTTTAAAGTGAAAAGCTTTTGAAATGGAATTTCAAATATAAAAGTTATTTTGAATAACTTAATCGAGTTTTGAAATTTAAATAATTAAATTTTTATTTGAATTCAAGTTTGAAATTAAATCTATGATTTGGAAACTAGGGATAAAAGATGATATAAATGTGTTTGTATGAATTAAACCATTTCAAAAGTATAATTTTGGGAATTTGAATTTAAACCAAGGATTTCAACTCGTATGAATGAATCAGATTTCCAAATTGAAAACTGTTGTTTTCAAATGATAAAAGCTTTTAGATAAGAAATGAAATTTCAGTTAAATTAAAGGAATTTCAAGTGAATTGAAAAATGGATTTTCCAAGTTATGAATGAATTCTTTTTGAAAGCTATGAATTAAATCTGTCTATTTTTAACAGATTTAAAGTGATGATTTGTTTAAACCATTCGAAATGAAATTGTTTTGAAAGCTATGAGTTAAATCTTTGATTTAAAGATTTAACGAGTTAATCAAATTGAAATGGAAATTGATTTGGAAAATCTGTAAATGAATCTTTGTGAAACTGGGTGAACTTTATGAATTAAATCTTTTATTTAAAAGATTAAAATGTGGAAATCGTTTTAAACCATTGAGGGTTGTTGAAATGAATCTTTTTGTTTAAAAGATTTGAAATGGTAATTTGTTAAACCATTTGAAAAGAAAGTTTGGGTTAAGTTGTGACTTAATTGAAATCCCAATATCCGTATATTTTTAAATATTGCGCTCACTATTCGGTTTAGCCGGGAGAGGACCTTTGTGTCACATAACCCATTCCGAATAAGTGATTCGACGATATGGATAGCATTTGAAGACCGGTGTTGAAGACCGGATATTTTTCGAAAATGAAAAGACAACCTGTCGAATGTCTCTGCACTGAGTCGCGCCGGTATAGAGATTTATATCACTCTTTTGTGACGGGAAGTCCGGACGTGATTGGAAATTATCCGGAATTGCAAGGGCTTCGTGAGAAGTGCCTTCGGTTCTGTTCGAACCCGGAACAGACTTATATGGATACATGTCTGACATTACACTTTGAGATATAAAGCCGATCTCTTTCAAATACATTTCTGTTGGTGGCGGAGAATTTATTCTCTTAGCTTAACACCCTTCTCTGAGACGTACGAGCTCAGAGATTATGTAGTTGAAATTTATCAGCGATATATCCCAATTTGGTAATGTGACATGCTGAGTGTTGCTGTGTGATGATCAGTGTTTGATCATTTGTGATATGATCATTTGTTTGATCTTATATCTTTGTGATCATAGGTTGATCATTCGTTGACCCGAAGCATGGCTTTGTGACAAAGCGTAGCTTTGTGGACGAGACTTCGTCGAGCCTCACTACCCGGAAATGGTCGAAACAGGATCGTTGCGGCAAGGTTATGAGGGTCGCGCCCTTTAGGGTATGTCATTTCCTTCTGGAAAGGGGTGGTATCATGGTATGGAGCCCAGATACTTACTCATGTGGATACACTTTCTTTATGATGTGTGATGTTGGATACCGAGCTCGGATAAAGGTCCCAAAGGACCGGGTGATGGCATATTCGTGAGTTACCTGTTACAGGGGTAACCCGGCCTTGTTTGGCAGAGAGCAGTTTGTCTCTCGGGGCGTCCCGCCAGAGGCGTTCCCATGCGGCGGAAGGAAGTTCCTTAGCCTGACCATTTGTTGGAAATCCATTTCTCCAATACGGAACTTGTACGGTTTTAGTTGTAGAACCTGCCATTTACGTACGGTGGTCACCACTGTTTAGATGGTAGCTATAGTAGGCATACGATACTGGTCGTATGTTGGCTAAGATTAATATTATACTTTCGAAAATGTTTTCTTCACTATGCACTAATAATAATAATAATCCAATGATTTGCGTAGTAAGCATGTTTGACTATCATAAGAAGAAATCTCCTCCAATTCTGCGTTTGCATTGTGTGTGTGGCGGGAGGTCTTATGGTAGTTTCATTTTCCAAAAGCATTGCGGATTCCAATGTTTAAAATCTTTTGTTGATTGTTTAAAGATAAACTGTTTTTGTTGCTCACACCAGTCCCATGACTGATCCGGAGTTTATTGTTCCCTTCCTAAACTCTGGGTGCTCATAACTTTCCACACGAGCAGTCTAGAGTTGGGTTTTTCAGATATTCAGGTTTAGTAGATTATCTGGGGCTAGTTCAGTTCTTGGAGTTCATGGACTGACGTTGCTTATCTTGGAGCATTCTATTGGAGATATTCTATCCACTGCTGGTGTTATCTATTTTCTTTTCCGCTGCTATTTGTTGTATCATATCTCTGATGTATATAGATATTCATTGTATCATCATTGTATCTGGATATTGTATCAGATGTTGTATATCTATATTCTTTTTATTCCGCTGTGTTATTTACTCAATGTTGTTATAAGCTCCGGAGAACCAGATTTGGCATTTGAATCTACGGCATTTTGAGTACAAGTGGAGTACGGGTGCTGATTTTCGAAGGCCAACTTTTGGGTCTTTACAAGTGGTATCAGAGCAAAGGTTGAACTTTAGCTCAGGAGTATAACACGTTAAGTAGCTCATTAGAGATAGAGTGAAGTAAACTCTAGAATGAGTAATTCTCAGATATCCGTCTGAACGTCTCAGTAAATTCTCTTACTATCCACTGATAGTGAGTATGAGTGCAAGAAGAGGACGAGATATGGGACAAGGGAATACGACTATAAATGGTCAATACCCTGCAACAGTGGAAACAATCTTTCTCTATCAATTTTCTTTGATTCGTTCCCAAATTCTTTTGATCTCTTCGTACCAACTACAAGAAGAAGTTGCAGTATGAGGATGGCTCTGCGAATCGTTGTAGGAAAATTTTACTTCGTATCTTCATCGGTTCTTATCAGCTTTTTGATTTAAACCTTAATGAATTTGAAATTGGAAATTTGAAATTGAGTTAAATTGATAAATAAAATATGAGGATAAAATTTGAATTAAATCGATAAAACGATTTCATTTAAAACCAAATTTGAAATCGTATCCATATATCTATCTATTGTTGATATTCTGATTTGGTGAGCCAAATGCAGAATTGATATCCAATTTGACCTGGAAAACTGTTTCTCAGTCTTGTGTATCTATCTTCGTTGTTTTCGTGCCTGCGAATTTCGAGGACGAAATTCTTTTAAGGGGGGAAGTTTGTAACGACCCTAGATTTTAATTTAATTTAAATTGATAATTAAATAAAATTTTAAAATAAAATTTTGTAAATTTAAGTATAAAATCGATAAAATGGGAGCGAGTTTCCCCGAATACAGATAAAATCTGTATAAATCATTTAAATTTAAAAAAATATTGTAAGTATTGTATATTTATGTGTATATATGTATTCGGGCATATACGAGTGAATTTGAAAATAAAGATGCAAATTATATAGGATATAAAGTATAAATAAAAACGTTGGATAAAATTTAATAGCACAAACTAAATCTAGAGATTCACTTATATTACCAAATTTATGTAAAAACAATTTGTATTAAATTTAGAAATAAATTAATAATAGATAATTTAAGCTAGAAATAAAAGATAACCATAAAGTAAACAAGCAAAGAACAAAATAGTAGTTCACTTGTATTTTAAAGTAATAAAAAGCAAAACAAATATAAATAAGAATGTATAGTAATAGGAAAGAAAATAAAATAAAAACAACTTTAATAAACATGAGGTATAAAAACTAATATGGGCTGAACCACAAGGCTGCAAACATACAAAAGATAAAATCAAATGGATTCTAAATAGACAAAAGTACACATGTACATGCTTATACAAAGTAAACAAATGAAATACATAAAGCATGGGTTGTAAATAAATAGGACATTGCATTTATTTCCCAATCCTCTCAGGCACACCCTATGTATCTTCTCAGCCGAAAACAAAGTATGACAATATATACAAGATTGTACATGCAAACTTAAAGGAAACAAAGTTCAAAACACAAAGCAAAAATGTAATATGTGATAACTTGCTAAAAAAGGCTCAGGCAAGTAGAAAAAGCAAGTAAGATAAGTATAAAATGGAAACACAAGTACAATGACATTTAATGCCTCATTTCCTTTCAACAAGCAAGATCTGTTCGAGTATATAAAAGGTGATTTCAGCCTCCATTTTATAAAAAATCTCTGACATGAAGAAAAAATATAAACCCTGTGAATCATTTTAAAACTTAAACCTGAAAGCTATTTCTCTCATCACCTGTCTGTTTTCTTTCATATATCATTCTTTTCAAACCAGTTCGAGCTAAGCAAAATGAAATGAAACTTTCATTTTAAATCTAAAACAAGAAACAACAAACAACAATCAAGATCAACTCAACCTTAGACCAAGAAGATTGAAGAAATGGTTCAGCAAGCAAAATCAAAACCTGTTTCATCTGGAAAGAAGGTTCTGTTCTTTGAAACAGTGAGTAACAAATTTCTTTAAAACTTAAAGTGTTTAAAATTTTGTTTATATGATTATCTATATATATACGTATATGGAAGCTGGAAGTATGTGATGTTTGCTGTTGATTGAATTATCTCTGTTCTCAGACCATAAACTCAAAACTGTTAATATCAAAAGATCAAAAAAAATAAATCAATTACTCAGTTTCTAGTTAAGAGCTGAACTTGAAATTAGAACAAAGGTTGCTTGTATCACCATAAGCTAAGCTTTAAAAATTGGTTTAAGATTAAAACACTCAAAATTCTTCTCTGGAACCCAAAAGTTAGAACAAACTTAGAATTGGTCAAATCTCGAATGGCACCGATTGTTGATTCAGGTATATAGTTAGAACCTATACCAAAAACGATGATTTTTAAGATGAGATTCGTGATTTTTAGTGTAGTGATTTGGTAGCAGTTCGAGGTTGAACGGAGACGACATTTTGATTGATTCCCGGCGATGTGATGATCTTGGGAGATCGAGTTGCCTCATGGGGATGGAGGGGCCTAGGGTGGTCACAGGAAAAATAGCTGATGGTCGAACGATGACCATGGTGGTGGCAGAAGACATTAGAAGTATGGTGACCTAGTTCTGGACAGGGCTGAAGTTTCGAATCGTTCTACGTCGATGGTTGATCGAGTTGCTCGGGGTTTTAGGGAAAGGAAGTCGATGGGTTGTCGAAGCCTTCGCCGAAGTTCGAGTGGCAACGGTGGCCGGAGACGTGAGAGATTGGCGTTGACAGGTCGGAGAGTTAAAAGTGTCGAGTGTTCCAGGTGCTATATGATCTCGAATTCGAGATCAACGATGAACTGGCCGGAGTTGGGTGGTTGGAAGCGGAGCTGGGATGGCCTGCGACTTGCTCGAAGTCCTGGTGACGACCGGAGGTGGTCAGGTCAGACGTGCACGTGCACGAGCACGTTTGTCTGGTCGGAATTTTGTTTGGGTCTGGGAAAGGAAAACTCGGGTTGATGCTCGAGGCAGGTTTGTGATTGCTCGGGAAAAATTAAAGTTTACTCGAAGTTGAAGAGCTGGAGATTTGCTAGGGAAGTTCTCGCGTGGGTTCGAGGAAAAACCTACGTTTGCTCGAAGCAGGTACGCGATTTTATCGGGGGTTACTCGAAGTAATCCGGGAAGGCACGGGTGATGTTGCCCAGGTTAAATCAATGTTCCAGTTTAAATAGTTTTTACAAAATTTAAAATTCTGGTTTAAACTTAAAATCAAAGTTAACCCAAATTTTAAAATAAAAGTTAGTTTATGAGGTGATTTAAAGTTAAATTAATGATCGTTTGAACTTGGAATTTAAAATGAAAGTTCAAAAGAAAATTTGAAATAAATGTTTCCAAACATATTTAAGTGAAACTTAAATAAATAAATGGAAAATGGGTTTTCTTTAAGTAAATGAAGATTAAGATTTAAATTCTTTAACCATTAAGATAATTAGAGTGGTAATTGATAATTTGTAATTATAAGTTTAAGTGTATCAACTAAAGTTTAAATTAATAATCACTCGACGATTTGGAAAATAAAAACTACTTAGAGAAGTAATGAATAAATAATCTCTGAACGTAATTAATTAAATGATAATTTAAAATGTGAATTAATTATTTGTTAATAAATTAAAGGATTAATTAATGAATGTGATTAATTAAGATTAATTTAATAATTAAAGATTAATTGATTCATTGATTTAAGAAGTGATTAGTTAATAATTAAGGGTTAACTAATAAATTTGAAAGAAAGATTTTCAAATAATTTGTAATTAAATTATGATAATTAACCGGATTAGTAATTGATACATCCGATTTAAATTTATCAGATAATAAAATTATCTTACTTAGGGATATTTGGATTCTATTGGATGATTTGATTGTTTGATATCCCTGATATATGATGCTTTGTGATACCTCCTGATTTATGTTGTGATCTGTAGTTTACTTATCTGCGATATATATATCTGAAATTTCTGTTTCTGTGATATATTACTATGTGAATATGAAACTCTTGACCCGTAAACGACACTTGAATTTCGATGCGACAGGGAGTCGGATTCCAGTTGGTTATCCGAAACCCACATCGAATTGTAATGATGAATCTTGGTGACTGATAAATTTACTTTATCTATGAATCTGTGAATGAAGATAAGTGTTGTGGATTATACCGCTTATCGATATTGATATATCTATGATGATTGTTGATGTTGCACTATTGTGTGAAATCCCTGGACTACACTTTTACACACACAAATATGGATTTCACGTGGAAATCGGTTAAGTCACAGATAATTTAAATTTGATGTTTTTGAAATTGAAATTTTAATTTCAATTGATTTTGAAATTAGAAATTTGGGGTTTAAAGTGAAAAGCTTTTGAAATGGAATTTCAAATATAAAAGTTATTTTGAATAACTTAATCGAGTTTTGAAATTTAAATAATTAAATTTTTATTTGAATTCAAGTTTGAAATTAAATCTATGATTTGGAAACTAGGGATAAAAGATGATATAAATGTGTTTGTATGAATTAAACCATTTCAAAAGTATAATTTTGGGAATTTGAATTTAAACCAAGGATTTCAACTCGTATGAATGAATCAGATTTCCAAATTGAAAACTGTTGTTTTCAAATGATAAAAGCTTTTAGATAAGAAATGAAATTTCAGTTAAATTAAAGGAATTTCAAGTGAATTGAAAAATGGATTTTCCAAGTTATGAATGAATTCTTTTTGAAAGCTATGAATTAAATCTGTCTATTTTTAACAGATTTAAAGTGATGATTTGTTTAAACCATTCGAAATGAAATTGTTTTGAAAGCTATGAGTTAAATCTTTGATTTAAAGATTTAACGAGTTAATCAAATTGAAATGGAAATTGATTTGGAAAATCTGTAAATGAATCTTTGTGAAACTGGGTGAACTTTATGAATTAAATCTTTTATTTAAAAGATTAAAATGTGGAAATCGTTTTAAACCATTGAGGGTTGTTGAAATGAATCTTTTTGTTTAAAAGATTTGAAATGGTAATTTGTTAAACCATTTGAAAAGAAAGTTTGGGTTAAGTTGTGACTTAATTGAAATCCCAATATCCGTATATTTTTAAATATTGCGCTCACTATTCGGTTTAGCCGGGAGAGGACCTTTGTGTCACATAACCCATTCCGAATAAGTGATTCGACGATATGGATAGCATTTGAAGACCGGTGTTGAAGACCGGATATTTTTCGAAAATGAAAAGACAACCTGTCGAATGTCTCTGCACTGAGTCGCGCCGGTATAGAGATTTATATCACTCTTTTGTGACGGGAAGTCCGGACGTGATTGGAAATTATCCGGAATTGCAAGGGCTTCGTGAGAAGTGCCTTCGGTTCTGTTCGAACCCGGAACAGACTTATATGGATACATGTCTGACATTACACTTTGAGATATAAAGCCGATCTCTTTCAAATACATTTCTGTTGGTGGCGGAGAATTTATTCTCTTAGCTTAACACCCTTCTCTGAGACGTACGAGCTCAGAGGTTATGTAGTTGAAATTTATCAGCGATATATCCCAATTTGGTAATGTGACATGCTGAGTGTTGCTGTGTGATGATCAGTGTTTGATCATTTGTGATATGATCATTTGTTTGATCTTATATCTTTGTGATCATAGGTTGATCATTCGTTGACCCGAAGCATGGCTTTGTGACAAAGCGTAGCTTTGTGGACGAGACTTCGTCGAGCCTCACTACCCGGAAATGGTCGAAACAGGATCGTTGCGGCAAGGTTATGAGGGTCGCGCCCTTTAGGGTATGTCATTTCCTTCTGGAAAGGGGTGGTATCATGGTATGGAGCCCAGATACTTACTCATGTGGATACACTTTCTTTATGATGTGTGATGTTGGATACCAAGCTCGGATAAAGGTCCCAAAGGACCGGGTGATGGCATATTCGTGAGTTACCTGTTACAGGGGTAACCCGGCCTTGTTTGGCAGAGAGCAGTTTGTCTCTCGGGGCGTCCCGCCAGAGGCGTTCCCATGCGGCGGAAGGAAGTTCCTTAGCCTGACCATTTGTTGGAAATCCATTTCTCCAATACGGAACTTGTACGGTTTTAGTTGTAGAACCTGCCATTTACGTACGGTGGTCACCACTGTTTAGATGGTAGCTATAGTAGGCATACGATACTGGTCGTATGTTGGCTAAGATTAATATTATACTTTCGAAAATGTTTTCTTCACTATGCACTAATAATAATAATAATCCAATGATTTGCGTAGTAAGCATGTTTGACTATCATAAGAAGAAATCTCCTCCAATTCTGCGTTTGCATTGTGTGTGTGGCGGGAGGTCTTATGGTAGTTTCATTTTCCAAAAGCATTGCGGATTCCAATGTTTAAAATCTTTTGTTGATTGTTTAAAGATAAACTGTTTTTGTTGCTCACACCAGTCCCATGACTGATCCGGAGTTTATTGTTCCCTTCCTAAACTCTGGGTGCTCATAACTTTCCACACGAGCAGTCTAGAGTTGGGTTTTTCAGATATTCAGGTTTAGTAGATTATCTGGGGCTAGTTCAGTTCTTGGAGTTCATGGACTGACGTTGCTTATCTTGGAGCATTCTATTGGAGATATTCTATCCACTGCTGGTGTTATCTATTTTCTTTTCCGCTGCTATTTGTTGTATCATATCTCTGATGTATATAGATATTCATTGTATCATCATTGTATCTGGATATTGTATCAGATGTTGTATATCTATATTCTTTTTATTCCGCTGTGTTATTTACTTAATGTTGTTATAAGCTCCGGAGAACCAGATTTGGCATTTGAATCTACGGCATTTTGAGTACAAGTGGAGTACGGGTGCTGATTTTCGAAGGCCAACTTTTGGGTCTTTACAGAGCTATTCATAAGATTTCATGGCACATGCAACGCATGTGCATATAAAACCTTTTTATAAAATTTAAAATTTCAACGTAGTGTTTATAAAAAAAATTGAAAAATATAAAGAATTTTTTTAAATCTTTTTGTTGAAACAGAGTTTCAAACTTGTAAACCTATTTACATTCCAAAATTTTCATTTGAAAATAGATGTTATTATTTTTTTTATATGGGATTCGAACTCCTACACTCTTGTTTGTATATAAGGGTATTTTTGGAGCTTCGTAGTCGGACCAAAAGATTGTGTTTTTATTCTAACTGTTAATAAAGATAACATTTGAAAATTATGTGAATTTTGTGCAAATAGGAAATAAGAAGGACTTAAATAGAAAAATGACAAATAAAGCTTTTCTCTACATTTTTGCATCATCGTCTAACATAGCATATGCAGAGATTTACATTCCTCTACAAATGAAAGCTTAGTATTTTGTTGATAGAAAGCTTGTTTCTTTTCTGTATAAAATCTTAATTTTGTTCCCACTGTATAAAAATGTTATTCCTTCTTACACAAATCAAAGATGAAAACCACTCGAACTTCATTCATCCATACTTCTCATTATACTGAGAATTTGATGATAACAAATAAAGGGAAGTTAGACATTAATTATAGCATCGCTTCAGTCATGGCCTTCGCTTGGGTGATGATCGCCGGAGGCAGCCCAAAACAGTGAAGAATGATGCAACAGGCAAGCTTTTTGACCATCAATGAATGGGATGTGGAGAGGCCAAGGAATGCGACTTGGAGAGTTGCTCAAAGTGGAGAAGTCGTCTACATGAGTAATGGCCAAAGTTGGCCATACGAGGCAGTCAAAGCAGCCAGTTTCAAGTGTTGATCGACGTCAACGTTCATCAAAGGCTGTAGTTTTGGTAAAAGCATGATCGTCTTGATGAGCCTAGTATTCTGGCGGCGGCGAAAAGGTCGGCTAAGGTTGGTGATGGCAGAGCAGGGCGAAAACATAGCAGCGAGAGAGTTTTGGGTTCGTTGGGAAGTAACTGGAGTGATCAAGAATGGTGCCAATATATTTGACAGGTGATGCTAAGTTGATTAGTGCTGGGGTCGAGGCCGGAAATAGTCAGGAATGGCGGAGTGAAGGGGTAGAAGTAACCATCAGTTTTGTTCCAGGTAGTGGGCATGAAGAAGGAACAATTTACTAAAGATCCTTAGAATTTTACAAATTGAAGTGACAAAATTTGGCTCTAACTTATTTTTGTTAAGCAGCCAAATTGAAGTATAACTGATCCTTGGCTATTTATACAAACACATACATACATATATATGCATACATACATACATATATACATACGTACATATATATATATATAAGAAAATGTATTTGTAAAAATCTGATAACTAGTTTTATAAATACTGTCTTGTGGAGCAATTTCAAAAACAATTTCGATGTGAACCTTTGACGAAATCAAAGTAGAGATGTAATAGAGGATCATACATAATTTGGAATCATACAGATTGAAAATCAGATGTAAAATGAATAGGATATAAGCAAATAAAAATTGAAAATGTAAATATGGCTCTCAGGAAATTGACAGGAACTCTCGTTTTTTTCAATGCACCATCCACCGATCAACAGGTGGGAAATGATCAGTCAACCAGTGGTGCAGGTAGGTCGGTGACCAGCTTGTGTGCATGTGTGCTATGTATGTGTTTGCATTGATCACTTTAGGGTTTTTTGTCTTGGGTTTTGGATGATTTTTTAATGACATTTTGGAATAGATTTATGGCTTAATTGATTCGATGTTTATATGTGTGTTTGTGTGTATATACACACGCATGCGAATGTTTGTATATATGTATACATATATATAAAAGTATAGTTGATTATTAATTTTGATTTGTTTGACTATTGATTTTGAGACCTCTATTGGTTATCATGGTAATACGATCAATCGATATATATAGAAATTCTGAGGTGCATGTTGTTGTGCGGGATTAAGACTGTAATCCATGTATCAAACTATGCCTATTCGGTAATTCAAACATGTATTAATGCAATAGGATAGGCTTGGATTTGTATAACCATTGTAATTGTATTTGACAAAGTCCTTGTTTCATGAAGTTAGATATGTGTTATTGTATTGTTTAACCGACTTATTGGATGCAAGTGAAACATTTGTAAGGTGTGATTGTTTACCATAGTTATCCTACTATGATTTAGGAATGACTAGAGTATGTAGTAAAGTAGATGTACATCACTCATCAAACAGTAGTCCAACCCTCTTTATATGTTTGCTTTTTGTTTCATGATTAGGCCGATGGAAACTTATGTATTATATCAAATGATGTCGGATGGTGCAGGTACAAAGGTATTACTTATGTATATCGACTTGTATATAAACAATCGTATGACATTGGCACTGATTGTATGTGTGTATTTGGATTTGGTTTGGATTGGGTTTGACTGTATTTGACAATATAAATGTATACATTGGACCTATCAATTTTAAATAAAGTGATATTTGCTTATATTATATGTTGTTACCTTCCGCCGTGAGTTTATAAAGAGATATATAGAATATATTCATTATTCGTCTCTTATTATCAATCACCAATGATGCTCGTTATTAGTTTTCAGGGTTTACGTATCATGAATTGTGTTAAATCAGAAGGTCAAAAATGATGGCTTGTTACATATTTGGTGATTTTTGGGTTAATTCTCCATTTAGGTGAGTGATTTATATCCCTGAATTTACTGTGCTTGTTAACCTAGTAAAAAATGTTGTTTTAAAAATGTTTGTCAAAGATAAAAACGTGATTTTTGATAGGTTAAGACTTATGTCAATGTTAAAAATGAATTAAAAATATTTGAAGGTGAATTTTGATGGATTCTATATAGTTGTTCTTATGGGTATCCCATTCTATGAAATAGGCTAGATTGGTGTATTTAGTCATATGTATATGATGTCTATGGTGTATATGTTGTATTATTTGAATCGATGTAGGTATATGTTTGTATTGGATGAAATGTCAATTAATGGACGATAGACTTTAGGCGTTCCATAAGATGGATCTTCATGCTTGTGGATGTGCCAAATAGATTAATCATCAAAGATGATTACACACATGATGTAGATTCAACTCGAAGAAACAAAATGTATATATTGAAGTTGGAGTTACTAGAGGTGTACCGACGCAGATCTGAAAACTTCATGCATAATGAAGTAAAGAAATGGACGAGGGAAGAAGTTGGAGTTGGAGAAGTAACTTAAGCCAAAATTTGTCCAAGTCATATGGATTGGTACCAACCAACATGGGTTAGTAGCGACCCATATTTTAGGGTGCAAAGTGCAATGTGCACTTGTATGGAGTTAAGGGAAAATGACTTGGTCAACTTCGAAGCGGAAAGTGGTTGACTTTGGGCCATGGAAGTAGAAACCTAGGGATGACTCTTGGACGAGCTAAGGTTAACGATCCAAAATTTCAGTCATTTGAATTTGGAATATTTAATTGATTTTTAATTATTGAAAAGTTAATTTTATAAGTTAAATAACTTGAATTTCAAATATAGCGATTTATTTATTGGGAAATTTATAATTGAATCTTGGATTTAATTTGGATAAAAATGATTTCAAAGCTTATTTAAATTCTGTTGATTTAAGAATGGTAACAGTAAACTTTTAGTTTAGATTTAAAAGTGATTAATTTGGTTTTTATAATAATTCGTTTTAATTAACATGCGAAAATAGCCTTCCGGTGCACTGTCTCGGATTTCGACGAAACTAATGCCATTGGATCCATAATAAAAAATTATTGTACGTTTACAAATTTCATGGCAATTGGACGTATCGTATGGGCGTACGAGTTCAAAATGCTTAGAAATTAATTTCAGGAGTTAATATAATATAACTGGGTTTGAAAAGCTATCTCCTATATATGATCTAATTAGGCCTCGAGACTGGTTCCAGTGTGTTCGAAATTGTGGTATTATATATAGAACGCTAGGCGGCATGCCTCGTTTGAAGTTCGAGATTTTTGAGTGCATCGAGCTAGATATTTTTGATATTGTTACCATCAATCTTCACTTCAACCTTGTTGGAACCATGAAGAATATAAAAGAGGGATTCACAAGGAATGATAGCATTAACAAAGCCTTTCGAAAGAGTTGAAGGGATGCTTCTGCAAAAGTTGGATGTGCTATGAGCTTTCGAAGAGGTCGAAAGGGGATAAAAGCCACCCTTCTGCTTCAATGAACCCCTTTCGAAACGGTTGCTTCCGCATGCATAAAGGAATTTCGAATGAATTAAGGAACGCCTTTTAAAGACAATAGATTACAAGGTTTCACATGCATGTTAAACTTTTCGAAACAGTAGGTTTCATCTTCATTCGACTTCCACAGAAGAGCATATGGATAGAGCTACCCCTTCAAAAGCATAAATAAGCCTTTCGAACCGGTTAAGGCCGTTCACGATTATAAAAGAAAGCTTACTTAAGCTAAATATGGAATTCTCGTGCACTAGGGGATGAGGTTTCACATCAGTCAATAAGTATGACTTCGAAAGCTATCTTCCACATTTAAACCTTCTACTACATTCCAACTTCTTCGAAGCCCCAAAGATTCAACTATCGATAGAATCGAAAGCCCATATCCTTCCCTACTTGCAACAGCACATCAATAACAAAGTAAAGAGCGCATCTATACCTTTCGACCAACTCGAAAGCAATCAGGTTCAATTTAAAAGCAAAGTTGAAGGACGCCCTCATGTTAGCAGCAACGAAAGGTCTCCAAAGCACCCTTTCGACTAAGTCAAGAGGACCGATTTCAAAGGTGCCAACCCACGCCTATAAATAAGACCTAGGGGTACTGTTTTGGGGATCCGATTTCATTCACCCCATAGTTTTTTTTTCTTGAATTTTAAAACCTAATTCTAAAATTAGATTGGGGATTTGACTTTTTTGTATTACTTAAGCTTTAGTAATAAAGGAAAATATAATCGAAGCAAGCTTATGACATTTTTGGATATGGTACCTGATTTAATGTTTCTATGTGATTCTGATTATGATCGGCTTGTATCAACATGATTGAAAGGCTACCTTTCGAGGAAGTCAAAACCTCTTAATTCAACTAATATCCTTAGATCATTAGGTCCTAACCACGAGTCACCTTGACCACTTCGAAAGGATGTTTCGATTAAATGCTAAACTAATTCAACTAGTTCGAAAGGTATCTTTAAAGGAATTCAAGCGTCTAGACTGTGTTGAAAGATTATTTAAAGGAGTTCAAGAGTCTCGACCATGTTGAAAGGTTGTTGAAAGGAGATTCAATTGTTGTAACCTTTTCGAAAGGTGGACCTATGGGAGATCTAAATCATCTAGATTATGAGATAAAGGGATTCAAAAGGTCTATACTATCCCTATCTGTTCGAAAGGTGGTTTCGAAGGGTTCTCTTACACTTTAAACTTTGTATTAGGGTTTTGTCAAATTTTCTTGTTAACATTTTGGGGCTATAAGGAGGGCTTGAACTTCTGACCTTGTTGAGTTATCAACTTTATTTTCCTCTAACCTAATTCTATCCCAAGCTTATCTACTTTAGACTTTACACTACCATGTTTAACAAAATTGAAAAGTCCGAACAAGGATCCTGAGAGCTACATTTAGTTGGATTCTCGCATAGAACAATTAATTATTCTAAACTATATGAAGAGAAAATGTTGAGATTAGAAGCTTTAAGGATCATAAAGAAAATAAGAGCTGAATCTTATGACCTAGACACGTGGAGCTTAAATCCCTTTCATATTGGCCCCACACTCATCTTTGCCTTAGGGGGAACAAAAGATAAGAGTGATAACTTGTTTGACCAAATGAAGAAGACAATTCAAATCTATAACAAAAGGCACTATCTTTGAAGAGGGGTTGATGGCTGATTACAACACCTTTGCACAAGAATGGCATAAAGCAACAAGTAGGACATTGCCTACATGTGAGCTTCAAAAGGTTTTGAAAAGGAAATTAGTCATTGAGGGTGAAGCTTCAAAATCAAGCAATAAAAAATCCAGAAACCATCCTCAAAAGACAAGCTTTAAGTCAAGACTCCCTAAGGAATGTAATATGACTACATCGATTGAGAATGTTTGTTTGCTAACGAAGGAGGAACTGAACTATTGGCCATCCTAGAAGAAAAAGCCTAAATATGAAAGGAATCAGGGAGGATCGTACTGCCACTACCATACGATGAATGGGCATGAGACAAACCAATGTAGAGCACTTGAAGGAATGGTAATCAACTTTTTTAGACAAGGCAAAATAAATGGATTTGTAAAGCGATCTTAGTAAAATTTGATAAAGCACAACTTTCCAAGAGAAATCTACATGGTCAGGAGTAGAATTCTCCTTAAATTTGGAAATTACCTTAAATGGTCAAAGCTTTTGTTCACGCCGAGTTGGCCAGGTCAAAGCGTCTCCTAGAGGGAGGTTAGAGTAAGCCTTTATCAGCGCCACGCTATGGCCCGGTTAAAGCATCAACATTCCCTTGATCGCGCTACGCTATGGCCAGATCAAGTCGCCTCCTGGAGGGAGGTTAGAGTAAGCCTTTATCCGCCCCATGCTATGGCCAGGTTAAAGCATTAACAAGCCCTTGATTGTGCCACGCTATGGCCAGATCAAAGCACCTCTTGGAGGGAGGTTATAGTAAGCCTTTATCCATGCTACGCTATGGCAAGTTAAAGCATAGTCAAGCCCTTGATCGTGCCATGCTATGGCCAGATCAAGGCGCCTCCTGGAGGGAGGATGGAGTAAGCCTATGCTCCCACCACGCTATGGCCTGGCCAAGGCACCGAACAAGCCTTCAGTCCCACCTATAAAGCCTGGCTGGAGCGCCTCTTGGAGGGAGGTTGGGTAAGTCCTTGGGTCCTGCTTGTGGATAAGCTAACCAAGTACACCAGACAACAACAGACTAAGGCGTCTAAGCCCGAGAAGTGGCATATCAAAACATGAAAACAACGGACTAAGACGTCCGAGCCTAAGAAACGGCATATCAATCAACGATAACATACAAGGTCTAAAAGGTGGCACAAGTCAAACCAATCAAAAGCCAAAGAGTAGTGCGGAACAGAAGGCTCGAATAAGAAGTTACAACCTCTGACTAGTTTCCAAAAGAGAATTTCAGAACTTCACTTATTAATACCTGAATCTGGGTTTCAGAACTTTTACTATTGATTTCTGGTCTTCATAATACCTGAATCAGGGTTTCAAGGCTCTTACTACTAATTTTTAGGCCACACTCATTAATGCCTGAATTTAGGCTTCGGGGCCTATAATATTGAGACCATTATTATGGACTTTTGGTCTTCTATTAGTTTTTGGATCTATCTTACCAGTACCCGAATCTGGGTTTCGGTCTTCTATTATTTCCAAATAAGGATTTCTGGACTTATATTATTCTTGAAAAAGGATTCTTAATCTTCCACAGCATAATTCCAAATAATGATCCCTGGATTATTATTAAACGATTATTATTGGCTTCTATTAGTTATTTCCAAAAGAGGAATTTCTAAACTTTTATAATTAATACCAGAATTGGATTTATGGTTCTCTATGAGATTTTGGTCTTCTATTAATATAGTTGGAGTTTGATTCCTGGCTCTCTCTCACCATTACCAAAGATGGGTTTTCAAACATTCAACTGACCCAATTATGAAATTAATTCTCACTTGTTAACTTCCATTACTGGGATCTTTTGAATTCTTAATACTATCACTAATAATGTGGACAAACTACTAAACATATTCTTATATAGATTTCAAGTTAACGATAAGAAATATTGTTTACCTTGTACTTTGCAGGAAGATAAGACCAATAAAGGAGACCGAATGGATTAACAATTACAAAAAACATAGTCAAAGTTATCAAAAAACAAATCCAAAAAGAAGAGGCAACATACCAGGTGATATTTACATAATTTACATAATTTATAAAATTATTTACAAGTATACATCACAAGTGTATGCTTCACAAACCTTGAACATCCTCTTCTAGATTTTCAGCAATTAAAGGATCAACGATATGCCGAATTGCTATACAAAGAATCTCTTTAAGCTTATTTTCCTTTTTCTTTATATCATTAGCATCATCAGTGGATTCAATACGAGCCTTTAAAGCACGATTGAAAGCTTTGTTGGCATCTTTAAGGGACTTGTTCTGTCTCTCTAAATCAGCAATGCGCTTTTGAAGAAGATACTTTTCATGTTCAAGTCTATGAATTTTAGTTGCATATTCATTAATGCGTTGCGAATATCCCACCTTCTGTTAATCATCAAAATATCTCATCATTTCAAATTTCACCTTCCTACACCATTCATCCACTACTTTGTCGTTTAAACCTGGGGGAGGATTTGTTGTAGTAGGAAATTTTTGAACTGCAAGTGATGAAGACCTTATTGATATTACGACAGATGAGGTGATTGGAGAAGTTGGTAAATCGATATTTGGAATGTTGTTCCCCATGATGAATTCCAATGATTTTCATTGAGCTTGACTGTCTTTTAACTTAATCTCCAAATCGCTTATCCGTTGAAGAAGCTCGGACATCTATGATCAAAATCGATATGGTAATTGTTTAATTCTTATTCTTGATATCTGCTTCAAGACTAGCGATTTGATCATTAAGGCATCTGACAATTGTCTTTTGAAGTAAAATTCTCATGTACCATTCCAATGCTTCTACATTGCCTTAAAAACGAGCAGACAGAGGATTCTGAAGTAGACGCCTTTTTTGATATCTGCAATTAGCTTATCTCTGATGCTAGTAAAACGAGATAAGGAATCCGTGAGAGTGGTGCGGCAGCTAGCTGTGAGTCCTATTTAAACAAAAAAACAACAAAGTCAAGACTCAAATTACCAATTTCTTTTATTACAATAATGGAAGTTACAACTCAAGAGGAAATACAACAAAAAGTATAATCTCATTGTTATAATCAAATACTTGTTTTATTACACTTAAAGTTGAGAAACAACATTTTTAACTTTGTTCAAGGAATTAGCCGAAAGAGTAACTGTTGAATTGAAAGGGACATTAAATCCTTCCGGGGTAATAACTGGAGGATATTTACTGTAGTCCCATTCCTTGTTGGGAGGACTGTCACGACCACATATTAATTTGGTATGATATGTTCGAATTTCCTTAAGAACCCTTTCCTTCTCTTTGCCAAGAAAATCAAAACAAAGGTGGGGATGTTGCATATAAAGCCTCTGAAGATCTCTAAGAAAGCAATATCTAGCCAATTTTGAAGATTTCAAGAGCGAAGACTTTTCTAAATAATCTCTTCTTAATTTGACATATTTGCTTAAATAACCTCTATTAATAGGACTGCTCGGGAGACATGTACTCTGTAATAACGTATTAAAATATAACTAAGTATGAAAGGAAACTAATATATAAAATTCGCATTACATAATTACAAATGTTCATCTAGTTCGTACAAAACTAATTTTTTGAATAACTCGAAAATGAATTTATCCTTATAATATTTGAGTTTTTCTGGAGGCAACTCATGAGGGATTGATTTGACTCACGGTAAATTGCAGCATGCCCCTAGATGTGGATCAGATCCAAATACATCTAAATATATCCTATGAAGACGCTTGAGTAGAACCCCAATAAAATCACCAAAATATGAAAAATCTACGATAAGGTTTCTTCAATAGGCTTTGTATAAGAAGTCTACTAGGTGTCCCTTTCTTCAATCAACATCCAAAAGAGTGTTATTTATTCCCGGTTCTCTTCCAAAAGCTTGTCATATTGAAGGCATGCCCTCTTCAGTCCGGGGGGGCAGCTTCTTGGTCTTTAAAGGGCGCTAACACTGCAGCACTCTTATTATGCTTATAATACTTGTCAGAGAGTATATTGTGTTCTTTTAATTGCTTATCTAACTCTCTATACAAGCTATTTATTTCTTCTTGTTTTCTTTCAAGCTTTGTTTTATAAAGTTGGATAGATTTCTTCTTTATCTAAAATAAAAAGATGTCAACTATTGTTATCTTGGAAGTGAAAGCCATTTGGACGAAGAATCCCATACCTGAGTAATGGGAATTGACGTTTGTGGAGTCAACTTTTCTCCCCTCTTTCTTTAACATCAATATTGGCAGCTTCTTCTTGGAGATCAGATGGCTCAGGAAGTTCAGCTTGGTCTCCTTCATGGCCACTATGATCGGGGTTAACTTTATTTGAAGCCTCAGGAATGTCCTCGCCATCCCCTCCATGGGAACCAGCATGATCACCACCGCTGCCGCCTAAACCCCAATCCTTATCCCTATTGTCAGGATTATCATTGTCATCGTTGTTTCTGCCTTCCTCAGCAACGACTTCAACATCATCATCTTCCTTATTAGATTAGAGTCTCCTTCTATGGAAGGAACTTCAAGAGATAAGAGTTTGGCGGCATCAATTTCTTCTCTCTCGGGGACTTCGATTCCTTGCTCCATTTCTTTGATTTTATCCATAAATCTTTCAACTAGTGCAGAATCGAGTGAAGGGAAGCTTAAGTCCTGACACTTTTCGATGTTGTCGGAATAAGCAAGCATAAGAGCGTCCTTGTAAGAATTTACGATGTTGTCATTGAGGGAAGTGCTTAAAAATTGCGTCACCATTTGCTTGGCTTAAGAAATAGTGTTAATGGCCATTGTTAAAGAATTATTCTTCTTCCCTAGCTTCTTCTTGAGAGAAGATTATGTAGCAACCGTCCGAGCCTTCTCATCCTTGAACTTTTTTTAAGCCACTTTTAAAGAAAAATTCTCATCAACTTACAGTTGTCTTGCCTTCCTCTCCTCAGAGATAGTAGATTCCGCTTGAGCAAGAGAGGCTCCCAACTTTTCTTGTTCCATCACTGCATTATTTTTGGCAGCATAAAGGGAGGTAATCTGGCTATTCAAAGTTGAGATCTCTTCTGGAAGCTTTGACGTTTCAGCAAAAGATTTTGAAGCACTTTCCTAAAGGGAGTACAAGATTTTAGAAATCTGAAGGGAAAAGTATGACGTGGGTTAAAATTTGCAAGAAATAGTAATGAGAAGGGCAAATAATACGAAACTTACCATAAGTTGTTGCTCTATTAAAGATCGACAATGTCTTGCTGGGTCCAGTACTGAGGAAGGTGGTTGAATGGAAGTAAATGACAAAGAATTCATGATGGACCGTACAATTTCCTTAAAATCACTGGAAGGCACCAGTGACGTGGGTTTAGAAGGGTTCAACTCCAAAGGAGGAGTTGAAGTGCCTAAATCCTTTTGCATTTGTTCAGTGATGCTAGGAGAGTCAGACACAGTGATACGGGACATGAAATCGTCCTTGGAAGGAACTGCTCTGGGTGGATCAATAGCAACATCAATAATAAAACCTTCTGGAGCCTTGCCTACATCAGTAGAACCACTCTCTTTTGAAAGAAGAAAAGACTGGGCATCGATAATTTTAGCTTTCTTGAGAGAGGGACCTGCTGCTGTCCTCTCGCACAATTTTCTTTTGGCAACCATCATCGACCTGGCAATGGCCTGGGTCAAAACCGATGCGCTGGATTCAGAAGTTCGGGTGACTGGATCTCTTGTGACCAATTCAACCGAGGGAGAAGTTACTAACAATTCAAAAAGTATAAATTAGTAAACCAATGTAAGGAGTAACACATCGATAAATTGCAAGTACTACGCTTAAGCTTACCAGGATGATCCGGACAAATTTGAGACATAGGAGAAAAATTCTTGGGATTGTCCAAGGGCAAGAAACATTTGCTCCTAGAAATGTGTTGGACAAGAGGGGGTTGTCCAAGAACTCTCTGACCAGCAGGGAGAAGGGAATGTTTTTGAAGATTGGTTGGAGTCAATAGTGTAAGTCTATCCCCGATGCTGCTTGAAGCAGTGGTCAATACCTTTACGATTCTCTTACCCTCATCGTTGAGATCTTTAGGAGTGGCACCTGATAAAGACACATAGATCAGCAAAAAGAAAGTAATTGAATAAAGATAAAGATTATGATCAACTTACGGGGAGAAGAGAAAACTCCACTAATGTTTGGAAAACATTTGACGAAATATAACCGCATCTTACAATCTCTGAATTTATCTACTCCCTCCGAAATTTGTTTCTTGTAGGGGTTAGCTCTGAAAATCTAGCTATTCAGATTGTTAAGTTTGACAAGGCATACTAAATAACTGAGGACTTCAACGTTTAGAGAAGAAATGCCTGATTCTGAAGCCATAAGTTCCAAAGAGATAAGATATGTGTAGACATTTGGCGATAATTGGATTGGTGCAATGCCAATATGATTCAGGAATCTAGATAAGAAATTTGGGAATGGAATAAAGCCGCCATGCCAGATGTGGATGACAATATAAGAAAATATCCTTCGGGGGGATTCTGAATAGTATCGCTATCACCAGGAGAAGTGGCTTCCAATCCTGTGATTCCAAAGTCATTAAGAATGGCATCAACTTCATCTTAAGAAAATATCAGAGAATGTCTAGAGACAGCTTCAACCTTTTTCGATGAAGATTCTGCTTCTGGAGCTATATCATTTTCAGGTTTCTTGGAAATCTTTTTCAAACCCATGACCCTGTCACGTAAAACCATTTCATTAATTTGTTTCATTACTAACACCTTTCAAAGATGTCGAAAACCTATTGCAATAATTCAAATATCCATCAAGGTATATAATTCCATATCTTCGAAAGGGTGTTAAAGTTGATTTGCATCATGAAAATCTTTAAACTTTTGATGGTGTCGAAGGGGTAGATTGAATAAAAACACTTAGACACACTGTTCGACAATGTTGGAAACCCAGATTTTTTTATTGTTAATAGGTGCAACTAACCCTACCGTACTAATTTGAATATATGTATATTATTAGAACTATAAACAACGTTCCACGATCAAGCCAAATAAACCTTTTGACAAAGTCGAAACCCAAAAATCTTAATTTACTCAAAAAATATGAATATTACCAAAACACCATACTCTCATTAAGTCGAAAGACTTAGATCCAAGTTAATTTAAAACAAATGAAAGGGCCTTGGAACGTTTAGATAGCATTTATATTGAGAAAATGATAGCTATATTATTGTTGAATATAATAGGTCTTGAGGAAGTCGAAAGGGGGAAATAGATTTTCAGAGGCATACAATCAACTAGGCTTGTCTCAATCTGAGAGGTTTCGATTAGGTCGAAAGGCTTGATAAGGTTTCAACTTTAACAAAAATGCTCTATTTTCAATCCAGTTGATGACAAGAGGTATAAATTTTCAACTTTTAACAACATCAAAAGTAAGTCAAAAGTGAATATGATTTTCTCTGAATAAAATGACAAATTAAATCCACCTTTATATACATCAAGTTTTGAATCTTTAAAAAAGTTAGGCTTTCGAAAATATATGTTGTGTAGCCATTAATTGAACCCTTTAAGATGACATCTACGAAAGATGTCACAATATGTCAAAACATATTTTTTGCTTTCGAAGAAGTCCACCTCTTGCCAACCAAATCAACCTCCTTCGAAAGGGTTCATTTAAAGGTAGATGCTTGACTTTCTTTCAACCCCTTTAAAAGAGGTTGAAAAGGTAGAAGTAGAGTTAACCACCTTAACCTCTTCGAATGGGTTGGAAAGTCAAATTACAATGTTGAGTTTTAAATTTGTACGACTTAACCTTCTCTTTGAAGCCACTAGAAAAGAGTTTTCTCCCTAAATCAATTTTTAACCCAATGCTTCTAGAGGCTGACAATTAAATTGATTCGAGCATGAATTTACATTCGACAACAATGAAAACCCCAAATTCAAGCTCGAAGTATAATTGGTTCAAAAAAATAATAAAAAATATGAGTTAGAATTGAGTGCAATAGAGTTCGAACTTGGGTTCGAACACAACAATGGCAAATAGCCCAAAATCTGATGAATTTGAATTCCAACACAATATCAACACCATAAAATTGAACGAAATAAGCATATAAATGAACCTAAGAATAATTTCATACGAGCAGGAAACTCGAATCATCTTCAAAAAATTAGAATAGTAACACAAATTTAAACCCAAAGAAATTAAAATTGGAATTAAACGTGATAGATCGGTTTGAAAGATAACAATGGATACATACCTTGAATCCGAACTCGTGTTTACTAGAAGTAGGAATTTAGGAAGAAGTTGAAATTTTTTATTCTTATTTTGAGTTTTTTAATGCAGGTAAATGAAAAAGAGAAGAAGGAGGCGTGATTTATAAGAAAGCCAAAGTGAAAGACAAACCGTTCAATCAAATTTAAATGAATGGCCAAGATCCATTTGGGAATATCAAATGGCAGGAAATTTTATGCCAAAATGAAGATGGCTTTAGAAATAGTTGACTTGGAAAGTCAAGAGCATCCCTACGCTGGGGGGGGTAGTGTTACCATCAGTCTTCACTTCAACCTTGTCGAAACAATGAAGAATATAAAAGAGGGATTCACAAGGAATGATAGCATTTAGAAAGCCTTCCGAAAGAGTCGAAGGGATGCTTCTGCAAAAGTTGGATGTGCTATGAGCTTTCGAAGAGGTCGAAAAGGGATAAGAGCTACCCTTTCGCTTCAATAAACCCATTTCGAAATAGTAGCTTCCGCATGCATAAAGGAGTTTCGAATGAGTTTAGGATGACTTTTCGAAGACAATAGATTACAAGCTTTCACAGCGCGTCAAACCTTACAAAACAGTAGATTTCGCCTTCATTCACCTTCCACTGAAGAGCATTTGGACAGAGCTACCCCTTCGAAAGCATAAATAAGCCTTTCGAACAGGTTAAGGTCGTTCACAATTATAAAAGAAAGCTTACTTTAGCTCAATATGGCATTCTCATGCACCAAGGGATGGGGATCCACATCTGTCAACAAGTATGCCTTCGAAAGCTACCTTCCACATTTA
Organism: Allium fistulosum; assembly: GCA_030737815.1. Taxonomy (NCBI): domain Eukaryota; kingdom Viridiplantae; phylum Streptophyta; class Magnoliopsida; order Asparagales; family Amaryllidaceae; genus Allium; species Allium fistulosum. The sequence continues at coordinate 758,536,627 of CM060902.1, forward strand.
AACCTTCTACTGCTTTCCAACTCCTTCGAAGCCCCAAAGATTCACCCATCGATAGAATCGAAAGCCCATATCCTTCCCTACTTGCAACAACACATCAATAACAAAGTAAAGAGTGCATCTATACCTTTCTGCCAAATCAAAAGCACTCAGGTTTAATTTAAAAGCAAAGTAGAAGGACACCCTAATGTTAGCAGCAACGAAAGATCTCCAAAGCACCCTTTCGACTAAGTCGAGAGGACCGATTCGAAAGGTGCCAACCCACGCCTATAAACAAGACCCTAGGGGTACTGTTCTGGGGATCTGATTTCATTCACTTCATACTTGTTCTTTCTTTAATTTGAAAACCCTAATTCTAAAATTAGATTAGGGATTTAACTTTTTTATATTACTAAAGCTTCTAGTAATAAAGGAAAATATAATCAAATCAAGTTTATGACATTTTTGGATATGGTACCTGATTTAATGTTTCTATGTGATTCTAATTATGATCTGCTTGTATCAACATGATTGAAAGGCTACCTTTCGAGGAAGTCGAAACCTCTTAATTCAACTAATATCCTTAGATCATTAGGTCCTAACCACGAGTCACCTTGACCACTTCGAAAGGAGGTTTCGGTTGAATCCTCGGCTAATTCAACTAGTTCGAAAGGTATCTTTAAAGGAATTCAAGCGTCTTGATCATGTCGAAAGGTTGTTTAAAGGAGTTCAATTGTCTCGACCGTGTCGAAAGGTTGTTAAAAGGGGATTCAATTGTGTAACCTTTTCGAAAGGTGGACTTAAGGGAGATCTAAATCATCTAGATTGTGAGATAAAGGGATTTGAAAGGTCTAAACTGTCCATATTTGTTTGAAAGGTGGTTTCGAAGGGTTCACTTACACTTTAAACTTTGTTTTGGGGTGTTGACAAATTTTCTTGTTAACACACACACACACCTGTACTCAATCCTATACCCGAGCCATGTTTAGCCCATATCTTACCTACATTTAACCCGCACCTTTTTCCCCTATATTAATCACGACCAAACTAGAGAAATAGTTCGAAAATTTTGAATTAAACATCTCCTTTCATCCAACAGCCATAGTTCATCGGGACCAGTCTAACCAATTTTAGGTTTCAGCCATAACTATGTTTTTTATACGCGTCGGCATAATGTAGATATTTAACGGTGGTGATGGGCTATGTAGACCCCTAGGCGGTGCAATGGTAGGATGAACGGAATTCGTTCGTGTGCGAATTCCGGGGGCTGGATGGCCGTGGTGGCGGCGGCGAGAAAGAAAAGATGGTGCTTGGGTGGGTTCGTATGCAAAAATAAGTGGGAAGAAGGGGGATTAGTTTAAACATGGGTAATTAGTTAATTAAAATGTAATTTGTGAAGTTTAATTATTATTTTAAATTGTAATCTTATTAATGCAATAACTAATTCATATGAGGTCAGAATCGAACGCGACAAGCTGCATTGCGCTCGTATCAGCATGTACTACGTTATGGAATTGGATTAGTGATGATTGGAGCTAATGGAATTTTTTGTGGAAATTGAATGTGGTGTGATTTCAGACGAAACCGAAATGTCTTGACGACGACTGGAATAATTGTGAGTTAAACTCATCTTTTGGTTAACTAGTAATATTATATAGTTGATAAAAAGTGTTGAATGCGTGTTTGGATGATTTATAGTTGGTTTGGTTTTATTCCTTCCCTTGGAGCGAATGAACTTTTATATATACCCACCTAATTGCGGATGACCCATATTTTATAATTATATACTATTTGTGATGCAAGGGAAACAGGTTCGAGGGATCCAATAGGATTCCTCACCACTGTTTATTTTGTTTAGATATATACGTGCTGATATATATACATATATATAAGTTGTGATGTAGGGGGATAGGTTGGTGGGATCCAACATGATTCCTCACCATTGTTGATTTTAATTTCAATAATATTCCTGTCATATGAATTTTTGGAAATTAAACTGGATTGTTGGCACCATTGATTATGACATTGATATATGTTCAACTTAAACCCTGTAGTGACAAAAATCAATATCGATAATGGTTAAATATGAGGACCCACATTTTGGAAGGTTTAAATTGACAATAATCCACACATGTCCAACTTAAACAATTCGGAACATAGGTAATCAATGAGGTTAATTAAGAAAAATAAGAAAAGAAGAAGAAAACAAACACAGAATCTCGCAGTGGAACGACAAAATATAATAATCAAATAAACAGTTCATGAAGCTGTTTATATTATACATTTGATTATAATTTATACAACATTTATAAGAGTTATATATACAATAGGAATAAATAAAACAATGCAGCATGCAACATAATGCAGGAATACTAATAGTAATAATATACCAAATCTTCGTCTTCATCCTCTAGAATAAATCTTCAATAAGCTGAAAACTCAGGGCTGACCCGAGCGTAATGAAAAACAAAACACTCGAGTCAGGACTAAGATATTCTTATGTGAGTCAAATCGATATCGCATATAACACGAGTGCCGTGGCGTCAGAGATGTTTATGGGTTTTACATCTCCTATCCATTGTATAATGTGCGTGCAATAACTCAAGAGATGTTACAGGATTTTCCATCTCTTAAAGATTTGTCAAAATATTTATATGTAGTAGAAAACGCTACATATACAATGTCTACCAGTAATATAAGATATCAAAATAGCGTTAAGGCTTTATATTAATCCCCTTTAACGCATTTTTAAGCATTGTCGTACAGTTTGCAAATAAAACACCAGTAAATCATTGGAGGATAGGGATACGCCGTGATACGACAACACTAAACCAGAATCGTAGGGATCTCGTATAAGGATAAAAGTATGACAAGGCACGTGAAGCAATGCCCAAATTAGGATACTACCAGTTTACCCTTCCCGGCTGGTGGTAACCCCTAACGACCCACCGCGTCCAACACTCCCAAAATCCGAGGGTGCGCACCAATCGATAACAATGTCATGATAGTAATACGAAGAAATGTGTCCGTTAGAGGTAGCTAACCACATAGGCCGATACGGCTCCTGTTTTAGTCATTTCAAATTGACACAAGTGTCAGGCCAATCCATCATCGTTCTCTTTCTTCAGATCCAACAAATGATGCCAAATCCAACCACTTCGTTCTGTAGTCTTCTCCGCGTACATAGTTGTTAAAGTGGTTCGAATATTGATAGAGAGTATGCCAATAAGAGGATCCGGTCTCTTTAACAACCAAACGTCGTTTTACACACCAGTTGGTACTTTTACATTTCGAAAACAATTCGTCTTTGATATTAAAATATCATATTCGCTTCAAAATCAAATCAATTTGTCTTTTCATATCAATTTAAAATCCACATCTTCAAATATAATTCAATTCCGAGCTCATTTTGGAAATATCATTTTATATTACTTTTACTTAGCAATATTCAAAGTTCGAATAAAAGTCCAATCTTTTAAAACAAATCAATTTCTGAAATTCAAATCATATTTCGATTATAACTTCAAAAACTCAACTTTGATTATTTAAACAATTCCTGTTATCAAATTTAAATTTTAACATTCCGAGCTCAAGTTCGAAAATAATTCGATTTCCATAAATTTGATCTTTACTTCTTTAAATCAAATCATTTAAATAATTTTAAATCAAAATTTTCAAAATTATTTAATTTAACCAATCCGGTGTCCGTATATAATTCTCTATCCTAGGGCCAAGTGAATCAATTATTCCACTTTAATTTCAGAGATGGATATATATCATTTCAATCCAGAATAAATGTCATAGGTATATATTATTTCAACCTATTTCTTAATTTATTCGAAATAATTCGATTTACAGTTTTATATACTGTAAATAATATACAGGATGAAGATATGATATATCAAAATAAATAAACATCCAAATATAAAGCAATTAACCAAAATCATCCAAAATATCAATTAATTTTCATCCATCACAACCAACATGCAAACAGTCAATAATCACAGCAATTAACCAATTATCAATAATCGAGAGTATTTACTAGCAGTTATTTCTAATTCAATTTAGCTGTCAATTCAAATTCTATCAATTAATTCTGTTGTCGATTTAAATATCAATTAAATTTATCAAACAACAATCAATAAATTTAAATCACATCATAACTTCAAATTTAACTAATACAAAAATATTCTAGTCAATCGTGAGCGTATAAAACACTCACCTTTTACTTGAAACGGAAAATATTTCAACTTCAAATAAATTTCACTTTGATTCCATGCCAAAGGCTTCGTCGATACGATTCCAACGCCGCTTGTTTCATCTCAATCGGACCTCGTAAGAAGAAGATACACATTTTTAAAGATTTGAATATAATTTATATAAATAAATTTCTTTCTTTTTATTTATTTTATTTAAACCTCATCAAGACCTTTGATATCAAACCTTCAGATCCAGGCCGCGAAAATCCCTTCTCCTTCGTTCCAGTTATACGCATGCGAAAACCATATCAGTTGCCTCCTTCATCAATTTGCCGCCTCACCTCGTGATCGTCGGAGTGCCATCTAATGCCACCACACGAAAACCCGTCCCCCACTGCTCCTACGGCCAGAGGCCGGCATCCCCTCGACTCACCAATTGCTAGAAAATCCCCTCCAAACTGCATGTGTTCGAGCCCTTCCCTAGGCTGTCGTGGTTCACTAATCATGATCACAACCATTGATCACATAGAGTTTGTCGAGCAATACATTTTTGTAGTTGAAGCTTTTTCACGAAAGTGGATGAATTTGGAGAAAATCAAGAAGGAAGAGCAGTGACTTTCGGCCATTGAATATGATGGAGGCGTGGCTGTATAATATTAGGGTTTGGGTGAATACGCGCACGCGCGTGTATATATATATATGCGTGTATATATAATATTATGATTTTTACTGTTCATGCACTTTTCCGGACCAACTTCAAACGAGGCATGCCGCCTGGCGTTTAAAATGTTTTACCCCTATTCTGAACACAATGGAATATGTTTCGGGGCCTAATTCGATCGTATGTGGAAGATAGCTTTCCGAACCGAATTATTTAATTAAATTTTGAAATAAATTTCTACATGTTTCAAGCTTGCACTACCAAACGATAAGTCCGATCGCTACGAAACTTGAAATCCTACAATAATTCACTATTACGGATTCAATGAAACTGGTTTCGTCGAAATCCGAGACAGTGGCCAAAATGGCTATTTTCACTCGTTAAGTCAAATATAAAATTTCCAGTTTCTAATTATTCACATTTAAATCCAATTTCTAAAAGTAAACGATCTTCATTCATTTTTAAATAAAATTTAAATCAATTTCTGATATCATTTTTAATCGTATTAAATCCAGAATTGAATTATTCAAATAATTTCCAAAATTAAATTTAAACAATATAATTATCCAATAAACCAATACTAATAAATCATTAAATTATTTATTTCTAACCATTTTTATTCAATAATCACATTAAATTTAATAATTTAAAATAGTTAAAAATACGGGTTGTTACATTAAACGTTAGGCAGCTATTGGCCTCAAGTTAGTATTTTATAAATACTATAAATTGCCATTTGAGTTGAAGTTGGTATAGAGACAGGAAATGATTTTGAATCTGAAATTGGGTTTTAGAAATATTTTGTTTTAAGGATTTAACTTCTATTTTACCAACCTTTTTATCTATCTTTTCTAAGTTATTTATTTATATTTAAGATTATTTATATTTAATATTATTTTAAGATTATTTATATTTAATATTGTTTAAAAGATTTCTTATTTATATGTAATGTTGTTTTAAAGTTATTTATAAACTTTTTAATATTTTGAAAAGTCAATTATCTAAATAATTAATATGGCTTAAAATTTATAATAATGATTATTAATAATATTTTGGAAATTAATTATTGTTATTTATAGAAATGGTAAAGATTTATTATTGTTGTTTTCTTAATAATATTTTGAAATTATTAATCATTATTTTTAAGATGTTTTGAAGTAAATAATTATTATCTATTTAGAATGATTTGGTTAATAATTATTATTATATAGAAGTGTTAGAATTAAATGATTATTATTCATTTATAAATATTTTCGAGACCCATATATAGAGTTTTATAAACGGACTTGGATTTTTTTAAGGGAAGTTTATAAAAATGGTTTGAAGACATAAGGTGAAAGAGTTTTATAAATGATTAGATATTTATAAAAAAATTAAGAAATGAGTTTATAGATTTATAAAAAGAGTTTTATAAATGGTTTTATGGATTTATAAAGGATTTATAAAGGATTTTAGAAATGTACAAAAAGAATTTATAAGTGATTGAAATTTATAAAAGAGATTATAAATGATTTTCAGTGATTTATAAAAATGGTTTATAAATGGTTTTAGAGATTTATTAGAAGTTTATAAATGATTTTAGAATCGAATAAAAAGAAAACATTTCTCAGTTTTGTAAATATACTTATACCATTGAGATAAGTATATGAGTACATTTTATAAGTTGTGAGGTGTAATGTTTGTGGATATACTTATACCGTTGAGATAAATATATGGATATTTTCTAAGTATTGAAAATATAGGGATAGGTGGATATATCTTTGTAAAGGTATTTTTATACAAGTGATTTTAATCAATGAAAGATTTATTAAGGCTGGCTAGTGATTGCTTATGTGCTTAACCAATGTTGGTTCTCCCTTTTGAAATAAATTCATGATTTGAATGTTTTTTTATTCGATAGTTAAATAACCGACTATGAAATAAATCCCAAATTTAACCCATTCCAGTTTATATGAATTTCGAGTTCAATTTCAAAATATCGATTTAAATCACTTAATTTAAATTAAACTTCAAATTTCGAATTTAGATTCAAAACTTAAAATTAATTTCATTCTCGAGTCCAAATTTGAAATATCAATTTAAATTACTTTTACTTGGTAATATTTCAAGGTTCAAGTAAAAGTTCAAATCTTTTAAACAATTCAATTCTAATAATTCAAGTCATATTTCAATCACAACTTCAAATTTCAATTAAATTCTTTAAAACAATTTCTTTTAACTAAATTTTATTTCAACATTCAAACTCGAATTCGTAATTAATTCATTCTTCAAAAATTCTATTTTTATTTCTTTAAATCAAAAACGCTTAAATAATTTCAAAACCAAGCATTTTAAAATCATTTAATTTAACCAATCCGGTGTCCAAATATAATTTTCTATCCTATGGCCAAGTGAAAAGTTATTTCAATTTAATTCCAAGGATGGATATATATCATTTCAATCCAAATCACGATGTCATAGGTATATATCATTTCAACCTATTTCTTGATTTTTTCGAAATAATACAAATAACAGTTTATATGTTGTCAATTAATTCACAGGATGACAACATGATATAAAAATAAACAAACATCCAAATCATCCAAAATCTCAACCAATTAGCATTCATCACAAACAATCATCCAATAGTCAATAAATAACATCAATAAACAAATTATTAATAATCGAAAATTTTACTAGCAGTTTAATTCTAATTTCTATTCAAATGTTAATTCAAAATTCCTAACATATAAATTCTATATCGATTTCCATGTCAGTTAAATTCAGCAAACAACAATCAATAATTTTAGTCATTTGTGAGCGTTTAAAACACTCACCTATTATTTGAAACTGAAATATTTCAGCTTCAAATAAATTCCACTTCCACTCCATGTAGTAGACGACGTCGATACGATCGCACTACGACTCGTTTCACTCGAAACGGACCTCGTATGGAAGAGTTAAGATTTAATTAATATAACGATAATTAAAATAACTTAACTAAATAATTAAAACCAATCAATAATTAAAATTAACCTAATCATCTTCCCACTACAGTACGCCCGCCTCTCACTTCTTCTAGGTCACGATTTTGCCATTGTCTTCGTTCAGTTTTTTAACGTACAATCGATCGACCTCACAGATCCGCCACCAGCGCCCTGACCATTCACCGTCGCTCCATCCTTGGCCACGCGCGCGAGCCTACCCACGTCCAATTGCCACTAACACCAGCTTCGGTCGCACTCCAGGCTATCACGCCTCCGACCTCGAGAAACCCCAAAATCGCAGTCGAGCCACCCAAGACCCTCGTGCGCGGCTGCCTGCATCCCCAAGTCGGACGCGACATCGTCTTCGTTCGTGCTATTTTGTTTTTTTCTTTCGATTTTAAAATTCTGAAATGAGGGGAAAATATCACGATGGGCACAATTATAGTGGGAATGTACTTTAGGCGCATCGGGAGGAGTGGGCTGAGGGAGATAGAGCATAAGTCAAATCTAAAACTAAATATCTATATTATTTAAATTTGAAATATCAAGCTATATAATTTCGAACCCCAAACAAAGTGTGCTGCCTGGCATTCATAATGTTTTACCCCTATTCCGAACATAATGGAACTAGTCTCGACGTCTAATTCGATCGTATCCAGAAGATATCATTTCAAAATCAATTTATTTAAATGAAATTCCTTTCATTAATTTCTGCACGTTTCAAGCTCGCACGGCCAAACGACAAGTCCAATCGCTACGAAACTTGAAATCCCATAATAATTCACTATTATGGATCCGATGAAACTAATTTCATCGAAATCTGAGACAGTGACCAAAATGTCTATTTTTACTGGTTAATTATAATATAAAATTTCCAATTCCTAATTATTCGCTTTTAAATTCAATTTTAAATGTAAAAAATCTTCATTCTTGTTTAAATAAAATTTAAATCAATTTTCGATATCATTTTCATTCACATTAAATCCAGAATTCAATTATTTAAATAATTGCAATATTAAATTTAAACAATCTTCATTCTTGTTTAAGTTATTTAACATAAAATTTAATTTTAAAATGAATTCAAATAATAAAACAACTACTTTCATTTTATAATCTTTCAATATTCATTATTCAATTTCAACTATTGATTGTAACCCATTCAATATATAGAATTCCATTTCAATACTGATTATTGCCAAAATCATCGAAACTGGTTATCTCAAATAATTTATCTAAATTCAAATTCAATAAATTACATAAATAAACATTAAAAGTTTTTATTTCTAACCATTATTATTCAATAATCATATTGAATTTAATAATTTAAATAGTTAAAAATACTGGTCGTTACAAATGGATTTTCTATAGTGTTAACAAGAAATCTTGTCAACACCCCAAAGCAAGGTCACAAGAGTGGTTGACCCCTTCAAAACACCTTTTGAATTGGTTGGTGTGATCTAAGGTCGTATCGTAGTGGGAACAAAGGGTATGAACTGAGTCGAAAGGGTTTTATTCCTTCAAAAGGCATAGACGAGCATGTTCCATAGATGAAACCATATATAAGCGGTGAATCAAACTCCATGCATTCGAAAGTGCCATGAATTTACTTTATTGATAATTTTTATGAATACAAGAGCAAAGGTATTATAATAAAGTGAAATCCCAATTTGATTTGGAAATTAGGGTTTACAAACTAAAGAACAATACAAGTATGGAAGCAATGAATTTGGATCCCTAAAATGGCACCCCTAGGGTCTTGTTTATAGGTGCAGGTTGGACCCCCTTTCGCATCAGTCCTTTCGATTTAATCGCAATGATGCCTTCAGGACCTTCCGCCGCTGTTGAATCCAGAGCGCTTCTCTAATGTTGCTTCGAATAGGACTTGGATGCCTTCAACTCCATCAGAAGGTATAGGAATGACTCTTATGATGTTGTAGATGTGACAGATGTGCATGAAAGGGTGTCCCAACATGTGCGGAAGGTATATAAACAATACTTGTGAAAGGCGTTGATACTTTCGAAAGCTTTTATTCTGATGATTGCGGAAGCAATCATTGAGGATGGAATGGTAAATGATGATGTGACCCCCACGGAAGGGTCAACTGCTTCGAAAGCATCTACTTAGTTGGTTGCGGAAGGTAGCTTTTGAAGGCAATCCCCTTGGTTAATGTAGAATTCCAACTTTTAACGTTTGAGGAAGCAATAACGGCATATGTGAAATCCCCTAATACTTGCGGAAGGGTCCAACAGGTTCGAAAGGCTAGTCTTTGCAAAACCATGGTTTCGAAAGAGAACTTTTGGTAAAATATTTTCTTGTGGAAGGTAGAGAGTGACAGAACCAATCATCTTGAATGGTTTGATATATGCGGAAGGGGTAATGTCAAAGGAAGCTCTTAGTTTCATCTCTCGCAGAAGGTGTCAACCGAAGCGAAAGGGTATTCTTGACCCCTTTACACCCTTTCGGAAGCCCATAATTCATTTAATACTTGTAGAAGCATCCCTTCGACTCTTTCAAAAGGTCCTTCAATCACTGTTATTCTTCATGAAGCTCTCCTTCATAATCTATTGGGCTTCGATAGAGTTGAAGTGATTTTTGGTAATAACATTTGCCCCCACCCCCGGCGAAGGGATGCTCTTGAATTTTCAAGTCAACTGTTTTGATACGACACCTTCTAAAACTTTCCCGCCTATTGGTATTCCAGAGCTAATCTCGACCGTTTACTTGAATCTGATCGGATGGTCGTCGTCCCATCCATTCAGCTTATAAATTACACTCTTTCATTTTCCTCTCTCTTCACCTTTAATTGAAAATTTCTAAAGCAAGAATTATATTCTTAAAACTTCAATCAATCTCAAAATATAAAAGGCGAAACTCTCAGATTTATGGTGAGTATTTACAATTTCAAATTAGAAACTAGTCCCATTTTTTTAAATTCAAAACTATAGGGTTTAAGTCCATGTTACTGTTTTGAATTTTGAAAATGATTCGAGTTGATCAATCATGTAAGATGATCCTAGACTCGAATTTCATGCTGATTTTGATTAATCCATGGCATTAATTCGGGTTCGGACATGTATTTGCCCGATTTAGGGTTATTTACCTCTATTGGATGCGGATCCAAACTAGAAACCCATTGTGCCCAATTTTAATTTATCTTGAAGGATACTAAAAGTTAAAAATTGACGACTCTTACTGTAAATTGAGTTAAGAAAAATATACTTTCCGTCATCATCGAAACCATTGAATAACCTTTCGATTTAGTCCCAAAACAGAGATACGCACGTCTATTTGCATTATCTCAATTTAGTGTTGACACTTCCAAAACAATGTTATGCCCTTCCGACTTATTCGAAACCCATAATAGTTAATAGGAATATAGCTATTATCACTTTTCCAACACAAACATTATCGAAACGTTTCAATGTCCTTTCGTTGGTGTCAACGTCACTTTGTTTCAAGTCTTTCAATTTGATCGGAGTATGGCATTTGGCAATGTATTTTTTTAAATAGATATTACATGGATAGCTATGCTTGTTATAAAATAGAGTAAAATTTGTGGGCTTCGATGTTGTCGAAGGGTAAGTCAAGGTGAATGTATGCCATAAAATGGGGGATGTTAATGATGGTTCATCACTTTCGAAAGCTCAATGATTCGCATAATTCTAATTAACTTTGACCCTTTCGAAGGCATGAAACCAAGTGCTAGGGAAAGTACTTGAGCCATTGTAATAGCTTCTGACACTTTCAAAAGGTATTAGTAGTTGAATAAATCATAACTTTGATGAAATTATATCACCTAGCAGGATCATGGGTATCAAATAACTTCTAAGAAATCTGAAAAGGATATCGTTCCAGAATTAGAATCTTCTCCATAGAAGATTGAGGCAGTTTCAAGGCACTTTCTCATAACTTCTGAAGATGAACTAGATGCGATCGTCAATGATTTTGGGATCACAGGGGTTGAAGCTATCCCGCCTGGCGATAATGACACAATTCAAAATCCTCCTAAGGATACTTTGCTTATATCGCCATTCATATCTGGCATGGGGGTTTCATCCAATTTCCAAGTTCTTGTCGAGATCCTTAGGTCATCTTGACATTGCTTCTATCCAGCTATCACCCAATGTATACATATACCTTGTCTCTTTGGAACTCATGGCCTTAGAATCGGGAATTCCTTCTTTGAGTGCTGAAGTTCTTAACTATTTAGCATGTCTTGTCAAACTCAGTAATTTGAACAGCCAGATTTTTCGGACTAATCCTCCCAAAAAGTTGGTTTCAGAGGGAATAAAAAAATTTAAGGATCAGGAAACACAGCTCTTTTACGCCAAATGCTTTCCAAATATTAGCGGAACCTTTTCTTCTCCCCGTAAGTAGACCATTGCCCTTACTTCTATTAACTTGTTTTCTTTGGTTGAATAATGTTTTCTTATTAGGCCCTGCTCCTAAGGATCTTGATGATGAAGGCAAGAGAACCGTAAAGTCGATGAGTGCTGCTTCAAGCCGTATTGGGAATAGTCTTACGTTGCTAACTCCTAGCAACCTTAAGAAACATTAATTCATACCAGAGGGCCAGAAGATTCTTGGACAACCTCCTCTTGTCCAACACACTTCAAAAAGAAAATGCTTCTTAGCTTTGGGTGACCCCAAAATATTTTCATCCTTGTCCCCAATTTGTCCAAATTTGCCTGGTAAACTTAAGTGTATCATTTGTAATTTTCTATCATGTCATTCCTTAAATTGTTTTGCTAATCTATGCCTTTTGGTTTCAACAGCCGCTCCTTCATTAAAATAATTACAAATAATCCACCCCCTCAATCTTTGGAGTCTGATGCTCTGGCTCTGACACAAGCCATTGCTAGCTCTTGATTGATTACAAAAAGAAATTAAGCGGAGTAACTACCGCAGGCTCTGCTCCAAAGAAAGCTAATGCTACTGATATCCAGTCTTCTCTTACACCGAAAGAGGGTAAATTTGTTGGTGCCGACAAAGCTTTAGAGGGTCCTAACCCTGATCCCATTTCTTCTATAGATGATTTACCGTCTGCAACTACTGTTCAAACTAAAATGGTTTCTTCAAAGGATGACTTTATATCTCATATTGTTGAATCTGATTCTCCTAGCGTTATTGATCAAATGTTAAAGGATCTAGGCACTTCAACTCCTTTGCAGGATTTGAATCCCTCAAGACCCTCATCACTAGTGCCTCCTACCAAATTTGACAATGTTCTGCAGTAAATTATGCACTCTTCATCGTTTTCTACTGTCCAGCCACCCACCTCTGTACCGGATTTACCGAGTCATTGTCGATCTCTTATCGAACAACAACTTCTACTGTATTCTACACTGCCAGTTTTTCTTCTTATTATTTTTATACTGAATCCTGACTCATGTCTTACTTTCCCTCTTAGATTATCAAAAGCTGGTGCTCTCTTCAGGAAGATGTTTCTAAGTCCTCTGCTGAAACATCAAAATTCAAGGAAGAAGTCTTGATTTAAACAACCAGAATACTACCCTGACTACTGCCAAGGATAACGCAGTGGGAGAACAAGAAAGATTGAGTGCTTCTCTTTCTTAGGTAGAGTCTATAATTTCTGATGAAAGGAAGGCTAAACAAATTATAGCTGATGAATTTTCGGCTCTAAAAATGACTTTAAAAGAGTCCGAGGATGAAAAAGTCAGGTTTAATATTAGACATGTTTAACTTAAGGAGAAGTGTACTTCTATTAGAAAGAGGTTAGAGAAGAAGAAGGATTCGTTATCCAAAGCTATCAACACTATTTCTGAGGCTAGGCAAAAAGTGTCTCGATTTCTGAGCACTTCTTTGAATGATATTATCATAAATTCTTATGAGGATGTGCTCATGATAGCCTATTACGATAACGTAGAAAAGTGCACGGATTTGAGTTTTTCTTCTCTTAACACTGTGCTAATCGGAAGATTCATGGCTAAAATTAAGAAATTAGAGCAGGAGATTGAGGTTCCTAATAGAGAGGAAATTAATGCCGCCCAGCTCCTATCTTTTGAGGCTCCTCCTGTGGAATAGGATTCTGACTTAAACGAGGAGGAAGACAAAGAGGGGGTTGAAGCCATCATTGATGAAGATGACAACAACGATGATAATGATGACGATAACCATAATGATGATAACAAAGGTCAGGGTGCCGGTGATAATGAGGGCGGTCATGATGATACACCTGAAGGGGATGACAGTGACACTTCTAGGGCTCCAAATAATGAAGACGGATCAAGAAAAGTTAACCCTGATCCTACTTTCCTTGAAGCGGATCAGACTGAATTCCTCGACTCCTCTGATCCCTAATGAAAAAATGTAGATTTTGGTATCGACGAAAAAGAAAAAAAGAAAACTTTACAGATCTCGATTCTGATTTTTCAGGTATGGGATTCTTTATCAAGATGGCTCTCATTTTCAAGACAACCCTAGCTAATATCTTACCATTTTAGACAAGGAGGAATAACACACACCTTTATAAGACAAACCTTGAAAAGAAATAGGCAGAAATAAATGGCATTTATAGAGAGTTAGACAAATAATTAAAAGAACACATCACATAATCCGATAAGTACTATATGCTTAAGAAAAGTGTTGTGGTGTTAACGTCTTTCAAAAATCAAGAAGCGGCCCCTCGATTTAAAAGGGCAAGTCTTCGTTATGACAAGCTTTTGGAGGAGAACAAAGAATTGATGACACTCTTTTGGATGTTAATCGAAAACAGAGATATCTTTGTAGAATTTTTCTATAAAGCTTATTGTAGACATCCAACTGTGGATTACTCATACTTGGGTGATTTCAATGGGGGCTTGCTTAAATACCTACATAAGAGATACATGGACGAACACGGGTCCGATCCCCACCCGGGAGCTTGCTGGAACTTACCACGGGTCTACTCAATTCCTCGCACATTGCCTCTAGAAAAACTCAAATACTATAAGGATAAGTTTATTTCTGAGATATTTAAAAGATCAATTTGTACGAACTAGAAGAAAATTTGTAACCATATAATTATATTGATATATGGACCTTACTGTGTTAGTCTTTTTATTCTTAGTTTTATTTTATTAAGTTATTGCGGAATAAACATCTCTCAAGCAACCCTGTTACTAGAGATTACTTAGGAAAATTTGTCAAGTTAAGAAGAGATTACTTAGAAAAGTCCTCGCTCTTAAAATCCTCAAGATTGGCCAGATATTGCTTTCTTAGAGATCTGCAAAAGCTTTACATGCAACATCCCCGACTTCACTTTGATTTTCTAGGCGAGAAAAAGGAAAAGTTTCTTTAGGAAATTCGGACATATCATATGAAATTAATTGTTGGTCGTGATAGTTCCCCAGTTGGAGAATGGGATTATAGCAAATGCCCTTCAGTTGTTACCCTGGAAGGATTTGATACCACTTTTGAACAAACAATTAGTCTTTCGGCTAACTCTTTAGACAAAATAAAAATGTTGTTTCCAGACTTTAAATGTGATAGGGCAAGGAGAGAACTTGATTATAATAATGATGTTGTACCCTCTGTCTTATTTCTTCTTGAGTTGTTACCCCTACTATTGTAATAAAATAAATTTGTTCTTTGGATACAGATTTCTTTTTTATAAGAAATACAGTTAACGACTATGCCACTTTCGTCAGATCCTTCATCTCGTTTCACTAGTCTTAGGGATAGATTGATTGCGGACCTGGAAAAGAGGAGCTTATATAAAGATCCTTTGTCTACCAAACTCCAAAACAATACTCAAGAGTTGGAATGGCGTAGGAAATTTTTGCTTCAAAAGACGATCATCAGAGGCCTTAACGATCAAATTACTGGTCTCGAAGCGGACACTAAGAAGAAAGATGAGATGTCTTCTCAATTGAAACGTCTAGTTAAATACAATCCTTCATCCGAATTCGATCATGAGATGTCCGAGCTTTACCAATAGGTAAGTGGTTTGGAAATAAAACTAAAGGATAGTCAAGCACAATGTAAATCATTGGAATTTATAATGAGAGGTGATATTCAAATATTAATTTATCGATTTATCCAATCACCCCAATGTCGGGAAATCAACAATGGCTTGTTCCTTAGCCATTCAAAAATTCTCCGCTACAATAATCCCTCCTCCGGGGTTGGATGAAAAAGTGGTGGGCGAATGGTGCAAAAAAGTCAAATTTGAAATAATGAAATATTTTGAAAATCAGCAAAAAGAAAGATACTCACAACGCATCAACGATTACGCGGCCAAAATTCAAAAACTCGAACATGAAAGATATCTTCTTCGAAAACATATTGCTGAATTGGAAAGACAGAACAAGACCCTTAGAGGTGCGAATAATGATTTCAACCGTGCTTTGGAGACTTTTACCAAGTCTATTAATGATGCCGATTAGATTAGGAAGAATGGAAAGAAACTTAAAGAAACTCTTTATGTGGCAATACGTCACATTGTTGATCCCTTGACTTCTAAAAATCTAGATAAGATCGCACAAGACCTTTGAGGAGCACACTTGTTTTTTATCTTCTGGTACTAATATCTTAATGTATTGCATAATATACTTTTGTAGATAATTTAGTAGATTATGTAAATACACCTGCCTTGTAGCCCTTATCTATACTTGTACCGTTGTTTCTGAATCTGCTTTTTGATAACTTTAGTAATGGTTTTTGTATTTGTTGAATATTTTGGTCTTCCTCATCAATCTTATTTTCCTACAAAGTACAAAGTAAACAATATTTCTTATCATTAGTTTGAGATTTGTGTAAGAATATGTTCAGTAATTTGTTTATATTATTGGAGATAGTATTAGAATTCCTGATAATAGAATTCCAGAAATCTTAATCTGGAAATAATGGAAATTAATAGGTCTTCATTTGAAGATAATAAGTGATGAGAAATCTGTAGTTGGGAAAGATTAAAGAATAGAAATTCTTGTCTAACAATAATAGAAGCCATGAGATCCAACTTTGGTAATGATGAGAGAAGACCAAAAATTCGACTCTGGTTATATTAATAGAAGATTAGAAATTTAATTATGGAATTAATAATAGAAGACCATAAATCCGAATATGGCGTCAATAATAGAAGTTTAGTAACCCTCTTCTGGAATTAACTGATACAAGACCAAGAACAATTCTCTAACAATAATAAAAGTCCAGAGATTATCATCTAGAAATAAGTAATAGAAGACTAGTAACCCTCATTTGGGGACATATATTAGGGGTCCAAAATCCTTATCTGGAAATAATAGGGACCTGAAACCCAGATTCGGGTATTGATAAGTGAAGTCCAGAAATTATCTTCTAAATATAATGGAAGACCATGAATTCTTAATAGAAGACCCAAAACCCAGATTCGGGTATTGATAAGTGAAGTCCAGAAGTCATCTTCTGGAAATTAGCCGAAGGCCACAAATTCAAATCTAATAATGAATATAATCTAGGAATTATCATCCAGAAATAAGATTAGAAATCTGATCCTGCCAATAAGAAGGAAAGTTTAGAAATCGTTATTCAAAATAGAAGTTTAGGAATTCTTATCTGAGCCTTTTGTTCTACACCACTCTTTGGGCTTTGATTGTTCGAATCTTTTGCTTTATGTTACATCTCTAGTTCCAAGTACCTGATTCTTTCGATATGCGCCATCCTTTAGATTTCGTATATTGTTAATGCTTTGTGTGCCACTCCTTGGGCTTGGACGTCTTAGTCCATTGTTGTCCAGTGTACTTGGTTAGCTTATCCACAAGTAGGACCCAAGGACTTACCTGACCTCCCTCGAGGAGGCGCTCCAGCCAGGCCTTATAGGCAAGACTAAAGGCTTGTCCGGTGCCTTGTCCAAGCCATGACATGGAGGGATCAAGGGCTTACTTCGTCCTCCCTCTAAAAGGTACTCAGTCAGCCTTATAGGCGGGACTGAAGGTTGGTCGGTGCTTTGAACTGGCCATAGCATGGCGTGTTCAAGGGCTTACTCCATCCTCCCTCCAGGAAGTGCCTTGACCTGGCCACGTAGGCATAGTCAAGGGCTTACAGATGCGTTAGCCTGGCTATTTCTGACATGGCTAAAGGCTTACTCTGACCTTCGTCCATGAGGCGCTTTAACCTGGCCATCTCGACGTGGACAAAGGCTTATGACCGTTTAAGGTAATTTTCAATTTTAAGGAGAATCTTACTCCAACCATAGATTTTTTTATTCAAATGAGTCTTTATTGGATTTATCTAAGATTGCTTTACAAATCAATCGATCTTTCCTTGTCTAAAAAAGTTGATGATCAACTCTTCAAGAGCTCTACATTGATTGGTTTCTTGTCCGTTCATCATATGATAATGGCAGTAAGGTCCTTCCAGATTTCTTTCGTATTTGAGCTTTTTATTTTTAGATGGCCAGTAATTGAGTTCCTCTTTTTTTAGTAAGTAGATGTTCTCGATTGGTGTAGTCAAGTTGCATTCTTTAGGGAGTCTTGATTTGAAGCATGTCTTTTGAGGTTGATTTCTAGATTTTTTGTTGCTTGATTCAGGAGCTTCACCCTCAACGACCAATTTCCTTTTTAGAATCTTTCGAAGCTCGTATGGAAGTAATGGTCCACCTGTTACCCGGTGCCATTTTTGGGTGAATGTATAGTAATCGGCCATCATTTCTTCTTCAAAGATAGTTCCTTTAGTGTAGAATTGAATAGTCTCCTTCATCTAAACAAACAAATTGTCACCCCTATATCTTATTTCTCCTAAAGCAAAGATGGGTTTAGGGCCATTGTGAAATGGATTTAAGCTCCAACTGTCTGGATCATAAGATTCAGCTATCTTCTTTTCCATGATCCTTAAAGCTTTTAATCTTAACATTTGTTCTTCATATAGCGTCGAATCTTTAACAATTTCATGAGAGAATCCAACCAAGTGTGGTTCTGAAGATCCTTGCTCGGACTTCTTGATTTTGTTATGCATTGTGGTGTTTTTGGACTAAGGTTGGCTTGGAATGGAAAATGGATAGGGGAAAGTAATGTTGGGGATTCAACAAAGTCGGAGGTTCGGGCCCTCCTTCTAGCGCCAAAAATGTTAACAAGAAATCTTGTCAACACCCCAAAGCAAGGTTAGAAGAGTAACTGACCCCATCGAAACTCCTTTTGAATTGGTTGGTGTGATCTAAGGTCGTATCTTAGTGGGAACAAAGAGTATGAACTGAGTTAAAAGGGTTTTCTTCCTTCGAAAGGATCCCCTTCAAAAGGCATAGATGAGCGTGTTCAATAGATGAAACCATATAGAAGCGGTGAATCAAACTCCATGCATTTGAAAGTGCCATGAATTTACCTTATTGATAATTTTTATGAATACAAGAGCTAAGGTATTACAATAAAGTGAAATCCCCAATTTGATTTGGAAACTAGGGTTTACAAACTCAAGAATAGTACAAGCATGGAAGCAATGAATTCAGATCTAAAACCGTACCCCTAGAGTCTTATTTATAGGTGCAGGTTGGACCCCCTTTCACATCAGCCCTTTTGACTTAATCAAAAGGATGCCTTTGGGGCCTTCCACCGCTGTCGAATTTAGAGCGCTTCTCTAATGTTGCTTTCGAATAAGACTTGGATGCCTTAGACTCCATCGGAAGGTATAGGAATGACTCTTATGTTGTTGTAGATGTGTTGGATAAGCACAAAAGGGTGTCCAAACATGTGCGAAAGGTATATAAATAATACTTGTGAAAGGCGTTGATGCTTTCGAAAGCTTTTATTTTGATGGTTGTGGAAGCATTCGCTAAGAATGGAATGGTAAATGATGATGTGACCCCATGGAAGGTTCAACTGCTTCAAAAGCATCTACTTGGTTGGTTGCAGAAGGTAGCTTACGAAGACAATCCCCTTGGTTAATGCAGAAGTCTATCTTTTAATGCTTGAGGAAGAAATACTGGCATATGTGAAATCCCCTTAATACTTGCGGAAGAATTCAACTGATTTGAAAAGCTAGTCTTTGCAAAACCATGCTTTCAAAAGGGAAGTTTTGGTAGAATCTTTTCTCGTGGAAAGTAGACAGTAGCGGAACCAATCGTTTCGAATGGTTTGATATATGCGAAAAAGGTAATGTCTAAGGAAGCTCTTACTTTCATCTCTTGCATAAGGTATCAACTAAAGTGGAAGGGTAGTATTGACCCCTTTCGACCCCTTCGGAGACCAACAATTCATTTAATGCTTGTAGAAGCATCCCTTCGACCCTTTCGAAAAATTTTGCTATCACTATTGTTCTTTATGAAGCTCTCCTTCATAATCTTTTGGGCCTCGACAGGGTTGAAGTGATTTTTGGTAATTATATATAGAAAATGTTATGATTATTGTAAGGCAAAAACCCATCCGTATTTATGTGCCGCATGGTCTTATGATATACATTTATTTTCAAAAGGGTTTTTGAGAACATTAATAATTTAATTAAGGTGTATTTTCTCATGCTGGTTTTCTAGACTGACTCGGGTGTTATTTTATTATAATGCTCGGGCCAGACCGAGCATATTTACAGATTGCTTTGGATGCATTGGAACCCAGGAAACGAGCTGGAGGTACAAGACGTATCTTCGTATATCTTTGTGTTCCATTGTATTGTTTGTTGGTTGTATTTATCAACGATTGTAAGGACGGGCTGTTATAACTGCCCAGGCTGGAATATGTTAGCATACTCTGATTGATGCTTGTATATACACATATTACAGTTTATTTTTGTGTAAAGATTTATTGTATACTATAGATTACTCGTTCCACTGTGAGATTCTGTGTTGTTTTGGTTTTTTCCTTCTCCTCTTCCTTCTTTCTTCTTTTCCCTAACTATCCTTCTTTCCATTCAATTTGAGTGGGTCATGTGTGGCTGATTGTCCGCTTAAACTGTATGGAAAAAGTGGGTCGTTACAATGTGGTATCGGAGCTGAAGGTTAAGCGAGAACCTTGGCTTTGGTGGGGGTACTCATTATAGATAGGGTCAGTAACACCTTGGAATAAGTTTGAGTGTATATATATATATGAGCGCATATTTGTTAGTGATATAAAAATAACTAATAGATAACAACCTTTATACCTAACCAGTTCGTTGCAATCTTTGATTTGGTATGGAGCATTACAATTAGCTCAACTTACCGTTGCTAATAATTGATGTTTTAAGTTGCTAAATAAAAGTACAAACCAATAGAAAAAATAAAGTAACCAAATAGAAATAAAGTTCCAAATGGAACTCTATGATTGACTGAAATTAAGCACCACGGCAACCTATGGATACCTATAAAATTGGTGGACAACATTTTGTTTGTATATCTCTATATCTTTAGATGAGTGGCTTATGGATTATGGTTAATACAAGTAATTAACGTTATTGATAGGGATCTCTAAACACTTGAACATAGCAATTCGATATAGTATTGACTTGAAATTGGGTAAATGAAATAATTTTACCTTGATTATATTTTATATATATAAAGGAATAATTTTTCAGAAACTATTATAGTATATATGGTATGTTTGGGAGTTAAAGAATGATGATATTTGATTATTATCATTTATTGTTTGTTTTCTAATAAAGTTATTATTATTATAATGTAAACAAGATAAACAATTAAGAAATGGTTTTATATAGCCATAGTGAAATTATATATAAGGGAATTTTAAATAAAAAGAATTAAAGGTGAGAATTTGAGAATTTAGTTCTCGGTGATTTTGGAAATTTGTTTTTCAAAGGTTTTGGAAGAATAATAATAGTATTATTTTGAAAATATTTTGATTATAAATATTTTAAAAGGATTTTAAGGAGATAGAAAGCACTGAACTCACTTGGGTCGCTGGATAATAATTTCGATGATGACTACAGCATCATCGACGTTCATTTTCGGGTTTCCAAGATAGGAATTGCTACCATTGGAGCTTTGTTTTGGTATAACAAGTTTTGATTTTAAAATCCAAAGTATATTTGATAAATTCGAGAAAATAAGTTTTATAACTTATAAATTTTGAGAATTAGCGAGTTAAAACAAAATTTTAAATTTGTTAAATATTAATGTTAAGGAAAGTAAATTTGAAATTGATTGTGATTTGAAGTGAATTAACGAAACTGAATAATGAAATGAGTTAAATGAAATTGAACTTGATTTAAAATGAATATGAACTTAAGTGTGAAGTGATAATAAACGTAAGCGGTTATATAAATGTTTATAATAAACTTAAGTAACATTTGATGGAATAGTTTGTAAGTGACATTAGTATTGAAAGAAATATACCAAGTAATAAATGAATGTGAATAAAGCAAGATGAATAATGATTATAAATGAATGTAAATAAAAGAATCGGAATAATAAGAAACCAATTCAAATAAATACGTAAGTTGTATGTATATTATTTTATTTCATAACTATTTAATCCGGATTCGAGTACATGATTTCGAGATGATTTACATTGGTCCAAGTTAGAATTTTTCACCCAATTCTCGATGGTGAACACTGTATATGGATTTTTGATTAATTTTGGAATTCTCTATCATAGCATATGGCTATGCAAGGAGAATGTCGGTTTCTAATCAAGGAACCAAATCGGAGTCTGCACTAGAGTGGTCGTGTGAACAATAATAGTTCGGAAGTGAAATTGTGTGATCGAGCAAGCAATCAGGTATGGTTTTGTGTACGGATGGTATACATACATCGTACGGGTTCTAATAAATTAAATGTTGACATTGGAAAATGTAAATTGATATGGTTATGAATTAATTGAATGGATATTATTTGTTTGATGGTATCTCTGGTTAAATTTGTTACATTTGCATATAGTTATTGTATTAGTACATGTTATATATTGATACTACTTTCCCTATACTTGTTCTCATTGGTTGTTGAGTAGTTAGTAGGTGCGGATGGCGTATGCTACGCATTTGGAGCTCGCTTTCGCATTATATATTGATTGAATAGGCTTGCTAATGCTAATAAAAGGTACACATCTCGGATTACATATCGTATTTATACATTTTTCCCTATGGGATGCCTCATCCTTGAAGATGATATGTATATTTACGATTATATATATTGTAAATTTTCTAATCGAGCCATGCAAAGATGACATTGGCGATATTTTCCGTAAATTTATAGAGTCGAATTTTTTTTGAGAAATTTGAAGAAAATTTTTGATAACTAAAATTGGATGTTTATGTCATGACTTAAAATGGTATTAGTTAGTAACTATGAATGAATTTAGAAACCTAGAAAAAGTGATAACAAAGTTTCAATAATTTGATTTTGGAAATTTAAAGGCATAAAAGAACTTAGTAATATATTTCAACTAATCGGTTTTAAAAAGTTAATGAGTTTGGGGAATTTTTCTTACTTGGTAATTTCGGGGACGAAATTCTTTTAAGGGGGGGGGAAGATTGTAACGACCCAGAAATTTAGTCATTTGAATTTTGGAATATTTAACTGATTTTTAAATATTGAAAATTTAATTTTATAGGTCAAATAACTTGAATTTCAAATATAGCGATTTATTTGAATATGTGAATTGGGAAATTTGTAGTTGAATCTTGGAATTAATTTGGATAAAAATGATTTCAAAGCTTATTTAAATTAGGTTGATTTAAGAAAGGCAATAGTAAACTTTTAATTTAGACTTAAAAGTGATTAATTTGGTGTTATCATCAAAAATCACTTCAATGCTAACGAAGCCCAAAAGATTACAAATAAGAGCATGATGAGAAACGATAGTGGTAGCAAGGCCTTTCGAAAGACTCGAAGGAATTCTTCTACAAATATTAGATGAACTATGGGCTTCCGAAGAGGTCAAAAGAGGACAAGACTACCCTTCTTCTTCAGTTGATCCCTTTCGAAACAGTCGGTTCCGCATGCATACAGGGGTTTCTCATGTGTTAAAAATGCCTTCGAAAGCATCAAAAGAAAGGTTTCGCATTAATCAAGGGAATTACTTTCGAAAGCCACTTTCCGCAACCATCTTCTGTCCACCGAGAAGCCTCCTCCATTACAATTGACCTTTCGCAATGATTCATCCGCCACCATTAAATCCTTTCGAATCCATTCAAATGCCCTTCCTCACTCATTCAAATAGTAACATATCGTGTAGGCACCATATTTTAACAACAATGAAGAAGTTTAGGAAACCTTCTACCATGCAAAAAACCTTTCGAAACCAAGAAAATACCCTTTCGATAGTGTCGAAAACCTCCAAAAATTGCATATAAGCTGAGTGCAAACCTATTCGATACCTAATGGTGGAAGGAAGATTAAAGTGTTTTGAAAGCTTAAACAAAGAAAGCATAATCATCTTTTGCAAGCATTGGATGTGTAGCTTTCAAATACATTTGAATATCCTTTTTTCTTACCGAACACATTAACAACAAGATAAGAGTCACTCCTATACCTTTCGATGGAGTCGAAAGTACCCAAGGCCCATTCGAAAGCAATGTTAGAGAGGCGCTCTAAATTCAACAGTGGTGGAAGGTCATCAAGGCACCCTTTCGACTAAGTCGAAAGGACTGATGCAAAAGGGTCCAACCTGCGCTTATAAATAAGACCCTAAGGGTGTTTTTTAAAGGATTTGAATTCATTCTTTCTATACGTAATCTTTTCTTGAGTTTGTTAACCCTAATTCTTAAGTCAAATTAGGGATTTCACTTTCTTGTAATACTTAAGCCCTTGTATTCATGAAAATTGTCAATAAAGTAAATGCATGGTGCTTTCGAATTCATAGAGTTTGATTTACTGCTTGCATATGGTTTCGGCTATGAAGTATATACATCAATGCATGTCGAATGGGTTCCTTTTGAAGGAGTAGGACCCTTTCGACTTGGTCAAAATCCTTTAGATCCCATTAGGTCATAACCTTAGATTACCTCAACTAATTCGAAAGTGTTTTCAAAGTGGTCGTTCACACTTCTAATCTTGCTTTGGGGTGTTGACAAGATTTATTGTTAACATTTTTGGCGCTAGATGGAGGACTCGAACCTCCGACATTGTTGAATTCCTAACCTTACTTTCCCCTATCCCTATTCCATTCCAAGCTAACCTTAGACCCTACACCATAATGCTCATCAAAATTAAATAGTCCTAGCAAGGATCTTCAAAACCACATTTGGTTGGATTCTCTCATGAAACTGTTAAAGATTCTAAGCTATATGATGAACAAATGTTAAGATTGGAGGCTTTAAGAATCATGGAAAAAAGAAAGCTGAATCTTATGATCTAGACAATTAGAGCTTAAATCCATTTCACATTGGTCCTATACCCATCTTTGCTTTAGGAGAAGCAAGAAGTAGGGGTGATAAATTATTTGATCAAATGAGGAAGACTATTCAATTCTATAGTAAGGGCACTATCTTTGAGGAAGGAATGTTGGTCGATTACTATATATTTGCTTAGAAATGGCATCGAGTAACAAGTGAACCATTACCTCCATATGAGCTTCAAAAGATTTTAACAAGGAAATTGGTCATTGTGGGTGAAGCTCCTGAATCAAGAAATAAAAGATCTAGAAATCAACATCAAAAGACAAGCATCAAATTAAGACTCCATAGGGATTGCGACTTGACTACATTAATCGAGAACATCTACTTACTAACAAGGAAGTAACTCAATTACTGGCCACCAAAAAAGAAAAGGCCCAAATAAAAAAGAAATCTGGGAGGACTTTACTGCCATTATCATATGATGAATGGACACGAAACCAATCAATGTAGAACTCTTGAAGGGATGATCATCAACTTTTTCAGACAAGGAAAGATCAATAGATTTGTAAAGCAATCCTAAATGAATTAAGTAAATGCTCATTCGAATAAGAAAGTCTAAATGGTTGGGAGTAAAATTCTTCTTAAACTTGGAAACTACCATAAACGGTCATAAGCCTTTGTCTGCGCCAAGATGGCCAGATCAAAGCACCTCCTCGAGTGAGGTAAGAGTAATCCTTTATCCACGCCACGCTATGGCCAGATTAAAGCATCTGCAAGCTCTTGATTGTGCCATGCTATGGCCAGATCAAGGCGACCCTTAGAGGGGGAACAGAGTAAGCCCATGAACGTGCCACGCTATGGCCAGGTCAAGGCACCGACCAGCCTTCAGTCCCGTCTATTAGGCCTGCTAGAGCACCTCCTGGAGGGGGGACGGAGCAAGCTCTTGATCCAGCTACGCTATGGCCTGGTCAATGCACCGAACAAGTCTTCGAGCTCGCCTATAAGGCCTGGCTGGAGCTCCTCATGGAGGGAGTTCAGGTAAGTCCTTTGGTCTGGCCTGTGGATAAGCTAACCAAGCACACCGGACAACAACGAACTAAGACATCTAGGCCCAAGGGGTGGCACATAAATCATTAATAATATACGAAGCCTAAAGGGTGGCACATGTCGAAAGAATCAAGAATCAGAGAGATGACACAAAGCAAAAGATTCGAACAATAAATGTCCAAAGAGTGGTGCAAAACAGAAGGCTCAGATAAGAATTTCTGAACTGTCGTTATTCAAATAATGTTTTCCAAACATTTTCTTCTTATTACTTGGAATGGATTTCTTGTCTTCTATTATTTCCGAATGATACTTCCCGAACTACTTTCATACGAATTTTTGGCCTTTGGCTAATTTCCAAAAGATGATTTTTGGAATTCACTCATTGATACTCGAATCTGTGTTTCAGGTCTTCCATTATTGATTTCAAGTCTTCTATTATAGTCTTCTGGTCTTTTACTAATTTCCAGATTATAATTTATGGACCTCACTTAATACCCGAATCTGGGTCACGGGTCTTCAACTATTAACTTCAGGACTCTACTTATCAAATTATTACCCAAATCTGGGTTTTGGGTCTTCTATTATTTTCGGATGGTAATTCCCACACTTCTTCTATCATTATTATTATTTCCAAACAAGAGTTTTTGGGTTCCTATCTTCTACTCCTAAATAAGGATTCTCAGTCTTCTATGACTTATTTCCAGATGATGATTCCTGAAATTTTATTATTACCGGATGATTGGTCTTGGTCTTCTATCAATTATTTCTAGAAAAGGGCATCTAAACTTCTATTAATGCCAGATCTTGATTTTTGGTCCTCTATTATTATTGATTCCATAATTAGATTTCTGGTCTTCTACTAATATAACCAAAGTTGGATTGGATATCGATACTTTTACTATTGCCGGACAAGAATTTTCGGTCTTTAATCATTCCTAATTATGGATTTCACATCACTTATTATCTCCATATGATGATCTATTAATTTCCATTGTTCCTAAATTTAGAATTCTATTATTAGAAATTCTAGTAATATCTCCAATAATATTATGATCAAACTACTGGACGTATTCTTGTATAAACTCCAAATAATGAGAAGAAATGTTGTCTACTTTATACTTTGCAGGAAAACAAGATTGATGAGGAAGATCAAATGATTCAACAAACACAAAGGAAAACATTTGCCAAAGCTATCAAAAAGAAGATTTAGAAATGACCATACAAGTACTGATGAGGGCTACAGGCCAGATGGTATTTACATAATTTACATAATCTACAAAATTATTTACAAGGCATACTATACAACATAAGTGTGTGCCTCAAAGATCTTGTACAACCTTGTCTAAATTCTCAGCAGTTAAGGGATCAACAATACGGCGTATTGCTATACAAAGAATTTCTTTGAGTTTCTTTTCCTTTTTCCTAATTTCATCAGTGTCATCTATGGACCCGATACGAGTCTTCAGAGCACGATTGAAAGCTTTGTTTGCACCTTTAAGATTCTTGTTCTGCCATTCCAAATCAGCAATATGCTCTTGAAGAAGATACCTTTCGTATTCGAGTTTTTGAATTTTGGCTGTGAACTCATTAATGCATTGTGAGTATCTTTCTTTTTGCTAATTGTCGAAATATTTCATCATTTCAAATTTGGATTTTCGGCACCATTGGCCCACCGCTTTTTCTTCCAAACCCAGAGGAGGGTTATTTGTACCAGGGAATTTTTGAATGGCTATGGAATGAGACCTTGTTGATTTACCAACAGTTGGGGTGGTTGGAGAGATTGGTAAATTAATATTTGTAATATCACCTCCCATGATAACCTCCAAAGATTTACATTGTGCTTGACTATCCTTTAGTTTTATTTCCAAATCACTTACTTGTAGGGGTTAAAACTCAAGAAGAAATAAAACAGAGGGTACAATATCATTGTTATTGTCAAGTTCTTGCTTTTCCCTATCACACTTAAAGTCTAGAAACAACATTTTAAACTTTATTTAAAGAGTTAGCCAAAAGAGTAATTGTCGATTCAAAAGTGGCATTAAATCCTTCTGGGGTAACAGTTGGAGGACATTTTCTATAATCTCATTCTCCGGCTGGGGGACTATCATGACCATAAATTAATTTTGCATGATATGTTCGAATTTCCTTAAGGCGCTTTTCCTTTTCTTCACCTAGAAAATCAAAGTGAAGTCGGCGATGTTGCATATAAAGCTTTTGTAGATCTTTAAAAAAACAATATCTAGCCAATCTTGAGGATTTCAAAAGCGAGGCCTTTTCTAAATAATCTCTTCTTAATTTGACATATTTGCCTAAGTAATCCCTAATAATAGGACTAATTGAGAGAAATTTACTCTGTAATAGCGTAACAAAATCAATTTAAGTATAAAAAAGAACTAATACATAAAGTCCATAGATCAATATAATTACATAATTATAAATTCTCTTCTGGTTCATACAAGATTGATTTTTTAAATAACTCATAAATGAACTTATCCTTATAGTATTTAAGTTTTTCTAGAGGCAACGTGCGAGGAATTGAGTTGACATGTGGTAAGTTCTAACAAGCCCGCGAGTGAGGACCAGACCCGTATTCGTCTAGATATCTTTTATGTTAGTATCTAAGCAGACCCTCACCAAAATCACCTAAGTATGAGAAATCTACAGTTGGAGGTCTGCAATAATATACAAAAATTCTACCCGGATATCTCTGTCTTCAATCAACATCCAAAAGAGTGTCATTAATTCTCTATTCACTTCCAAAAGCTTGCCGTAACAAAGACATGCCCTGTTCAGTCGAGGGGCCACTTCTTGATCTTTAAAAGACGCTAATACTGCAGCATTTTTATTAAGCTTATAGTATTTGTCAAAGAGTGCATTGTGTTCTATTAGTTATTTGTCTAACTCCCAATACAGGCTATTTATTTCCGCTTGTTTCCTTTCAAGCTTTGTCTTATAAAGGTGTATGGATTTCTTCCTTATCTAAAATAGTAAGATATTAGCCAGTGTTACCTTGGAAGTGAGAACAATTTTGATAAAGAACTCCATACCTGAGAAACTAGAATCGAAGTTTATAAGAATCGAAGTTTATAAGGACTACTTCTTTCCATTTTGCTCTCCAGCATCAAAATCAGCGTATTTTCTTGGGGGGTCAGAGGACTCAGGGAATTCAGTCTGACCCACTTCGCGAGTGGTACGATCAAGGTTAACTTTATCTGAAGCCCTAGAAGTGTCACCGTCACCCTCTCCATGAGAATCATCGCGATCGCCCTCATTGTCGCCAGCACCCTGACTTTTATCATCGTAATTAGGGTTATCATCATCATTGTAATTGTCATCCTCATCAACGATGACTTCATTGCCCTCTTCGTCTTCCTCCTCATCAAAATCAGAATCTTCTTCTATAGGAGGGACTTCAAAAGGTAGGAGCCAGGTGGCATCAATTTCCTTTCTATCAAGGACCTCAATCCCTTTCTCTATTTCCTTGATTTTAACCATAAACCTTCTAACTAGCACAGGGCCGAGTGAAGGAAAATATAAATCTAGGCACTTCTCTATGTTATTGGAATAGGCTAACATGAGTGCATCTTCGTAAGGATTTACGATAATATCTTTCAGAGAAGTGCTCAGAAATTGAGACATTTTTTGTTTATCCTTAGAAATAGTTTTGATAACCTTGGATAAAGAGTCCTTTTTCTTCTCTAACTTCTTTTTAAGAGAAGTACATTTTTTCTTAAGAGAAACATGTTTAGCATTAACCCTCGCTTTTTTGTCCTTGGATTCTTTCAAAGTCATTTTCAAAGCCAAGATTTCATCGGCTAAGATCTATCTAGCCTTCCTCTCATAAAAAATTATAGATTCTGCTTGAGCAAGAGAAGCACTCAATCTTTCTTGTTCCCTCACTATGTTATCATTGGCAGTATTCATGGAAGTGATCTGATTATTTAAAGTTGAGACTTCTTCCTTGAGCTTTGACACCTCAGTAGAGGACTTAGAAACATTTTCCTGAAGAGAGTACCAGCTTTTGGAGATCTGAAAGGAAAAGTAAAACATGAGTCAGGATTCAGTATAATAATAGTAATAAGAAAATCAAGCAATATGGAATATACCAAAAGTTGTTGTTTGATCAGAGATCGACAATGACTTGACGGATTCGGTACAGAGGTAGGTGGTTGAATAGCAGAAAATGATGGAGAGCTCATAATTTATCACACAACATTCTCAAATTCATTAGGAGGCACTGGTGATGAGGGTCTAGAGGGATTCAAGTCCTGGGAAGGAGTTAAAGTGCCTAAATCATTCTGCATTTGCTCGATAACACTTGGAGAATTATATACAACAATATAAGACATAAAGTCGTCCTTCGAAGGAACCATTCTAGTTTGATCAGCAGTTGCAGAAGATTAGTCATCCATATAATAAGTAGGATTAAGTGTAGGACCCTCTAAAGCCTTGCCTGCACCAACAAATTCACCCTCTTATGGGGGAAGAGAAGACTGGACATCAGCAATTTTGGCTTTCTTGGGAGCGGGCCATGCGACAGTCACTCCGCTTAATTTTCTTTTAGCAATCATTCTTGAACTAGTAATGGGCCTGAGTCGGGGCTAATGCATCAGATTAGGAAGATGGAGGGGGTGGATCACTTGTAGTTAATTCAGTCGGAGGAGCAGCTATTAAAACCAAAGAGCATAGATTAGCAAAACAATCTAAAGATGACACGACAGCAAGTTATAAACGATACACTTAAGTTTACCAGGTTATTATGAACAAATCGGGGACAAAGGTGAAATTTTTTTGGGGTCAACCAAAGCCAAAAGCATTTACAGTTTGAGGTATGTTGGACAAGAGGAGGTTATCCTTGAATCCTCTATCCTTCTATTATGAGGGAATGTTTCTGGAGGTTGCTAGGGGTCATCAATGTAAACCTATTCCCAATGCGGTTTGAGGCAGCGGTCAATAACTTTACGATTCTCTTTCCTTCACAATCTAGATCCTTAGGAGTAGGGCCTAATAAGAAAACATTATTCAGCAAAAGAAAACAAGTTAATAGAAATAATGGTAATCGTCTACTTACGAGGAGAAGAAAAGGCTCCATTAATATTTGGGAAACATTTGATGTAGAAGAACTGCGTTTCACAATCCTTAAACTTGTTTATTGCCTCTAAAACCAATTTTTTGAGAGGGTTAGCCCAGAAAATCTGGCTATTCAAATTACTAATTTTGATGAAGCGCACTAAATAGTTAAGAACTTCAGCACTTAGAGAAGGAATTCCCGATTCTAAGGCCATGAGCTTCAAGGAGATAAGGTATGTGTATACATTGGGTGATAATTGGATAGAAGCTATGCTAAGATGACTTAGAAATCTCAACAAGAACTCTGGAAATGGAATAAAACCCCCAAGCCAAATATAAATGGCAGTGTAAGCAAAGTATCACTCAGGAGGATTTTGAATGGTGTCATTATCGCTAGGAGGGATAGCTTCAGCCCTTGTAATCCTAAAGTCATTGAGGATCACATCTACTTCATCTTGAGAAGTTATAAGAGAGTGCTTTGAAACCGCTTCACCCATCTTTGGAGAAGATTCTAATTCTAGAACAATATCCTTTTCAAATCTCATAGAAGTTCTTTTAATACCCATGACCCTGCCGTACGATATAATTTCATCAAATTTATGATTTATCCCACTACTAACACCTTTTGAAGGTGTCGAAAGCCTATTACAATAGCTTAAATACTTGTAGTAGCATTTGGTTCCATGCCTTCGAAAGGGGATCAAAGTTAATTAGAATTATATGAATCGTTGAGCTTTCGACAGTATCGAAACCAATACCAACATCCCCCATCTTGTGGCATACATGCACCTGGACTTACCCTTCGACAACGTCTAATCACATAGATTTACTCTATTTATAATAAGTGTAGCTATCCAGACAATATCAATTTGAAAATATACATTGTCGAAAAGCCATAACCCAATTAAGTCGAAAGACTTGAAACAAAGTGGCATTTACACTAACGAAAGGACATTGAGATGTTTCGACAATGTTTACGTTGGAAAAATGAAGACAGCTACATTCCAATTAACTATTATGGGTTTCGAATAAGTCGAAAGGGTATAACGGAAT
Source organism: Allium fistulosum (assembly GCA_030737815.1). NCBI lineage: Eukaryota > Viridiplantae > Streptophyta > Magnoliopsida > Asparagales > Amaryllidaceae > Allium > Allium fistulosum. Next base: position 758,568,775 of record CM060902.1, read on the forward strand.
TTTGGAAGCGTCAACACTAAATTGAAATAATAACAAACAGATGTGATTATCTCAGTTTTGGGGTTTCGACTAAGTCGAAAGGTTAATTAAGGGTTTCGACGATAATAGAAAGTGTACTATTCTTAATTCAATTAACTGTAAGGGATGTTAATTTTTAACTTTTAATACCCTTTAAGGTAAATTAAAATTGGGCATAATAGGTGTCGAGCTTGAATCTGCATACAACATTGGCAAATAACCCTAAATTTGGCAAATTCAAGTTCGAACCCTAATTGATATAGATTAGTCAAAATCAACATAGAGCTTGAGTTTAGAATCATCTTACATGAATGACAAACTTGAACCAATTTCAAAATTTAAAACAATAACATGAAATTAAACTCTAAAAAGTTGGAATCAAAACTGAACATGAAAAATCGATTTTTAATATAGAACAATGGATATTCACCTTAGATTTGAACTTACGTCTCCTGAAATTATGAATTTAATGAGAAATTGAAATATCTGATTCTTGCTTCAAGATTTTTAATTGCAAGTAAATGGAAAGGGGGAAGAAGGAAACGTAATTTATAAGCAAGGCAGATGTAAGGAAAACCATTCGATCAGATTTAAATAAACGACCAAGATACATTCAGGAATATCAAAAGGTGGGAAAGCTTTGTGCCGAAATAATGATGGGTGTCAAAACAATTGACTTGAAAAGTCAATAGCATCCCTTCGGTAGGGGGGCAAATATTATCATCAGAAATCACTTCAACCCTAACGAAGCCCAAAAGATTACAAATGAGAGCATCATGAGAAACAATAGTGATAGCAAGGCCTTTCCTAAGAGTCGAAGGGATACTTCTGAAAATATTAGATGAACTATGGGCTTCCGAAGAGGTTGAAGAGGACAAGACTACCCTTCTGCTTCAGTTGATCTCTTTCAAAATAGTTGGTTCCGCATGCATAAAGTGGTTTTCCATGTGTTAAAAATGTCTTTCGAAGGCATTAAAAGAAAGGTTCTGCATTAATCAAAGGGACTACTTTCGAAAGCCACCCTCCACAACCACTTCTGTCCACCAAGAAGCCTTCTCCATTATAATTGACCTTTCGCAATGATCCATCTGCCACCATTAAATCCTTTCGAAACCATCCAAATGCCCTTCCTCACTCATTCCAATAGCAACATATCGTGTTGGCACCAGATGCTAACAACAAAGAAGAAATCTATAAAGCCTTTTACTATGCTACAAACCTTTCGGAACCAAGAAAATACCCTTCCGACGGTGTGAAAAGCCTTCAAAAAATGCATATAAGTGGAGCGCAAACCGATTCGATGCCCAATGATGGAAGGAAAATTCAAGCGTTTCGAAAGCTTAAACCAAGAAAGCATCATCGCCTTTCACAAGCATTGGATGTGTATCTTTCGAACGCATTTGACCTTCCTTTCGTGCTTACCCAACACATTAACAACAAGATAAGAGTCACTCCTATACCTTCCGATGGAGTCGAAAGCACCAAGTCCCATTTAAAAGCAATGTTAGAGAGGCACTCTGAATTCAACAGCAGTGGAAGGTCATCAAGGATCCCTTTCGACTAAGTCGAAAGGACTGATGCAAAAGGGTCCAACCTGTGCTTATAAATAAGACCCTAGGGGTGTTGTTTAAAGGATCTGAATTCATTCTTTCTATACTTATTCTTTGCTTGAGTTTGTAAACCCTAATTGCTAAATCAAATTAGGGATTTTACTTTCTTGTAATAATTAAGCCCTTGTATTCATGAAAATTGTCAATAAAGTAAATACATGGTGCTTTCGAATTCATAGAGTTTGATTTACTGCTTGCATATGGTTTCAGCTATGAAGTACATACATCAATGCTTATCGAAGGGGTTCCTTTCGAAGGAGTAGGACCCTTTCGACTCGGTTAAAGTCCTTTAGATCCCATCAGGTCACAACCTTGGATTACCTTAGCCGATTCGAAAGTGGTTTTGAAGGGGTCATTCACACTTCTAATCTTGCTTTTGGGTGTTGGCAAGATTTCTTGTTAACATTTGGTTTTTATAATAATTCGTTTTAATTAACATGTGAAAATAGCCTTTCGAGGCACTGTCTTGGATTTTGACGAAACTAATGCCATTGGATTCGTAATAATAAATTATTATATGTCGACAAAATTCATGGCGATCAGACGTATCGTGCTGGCGTATGAGCTGAAGAGCTTAGAAATTAATTTCAGAAATTAATATAATTGTTATCATCAAATATCATTTCAACCTTGTCAAAACCTAAAAGAATGCAAAAGAAGGCTTCTTGAAGAACAATAGCGATAGCAAGACCTTTCAAAAGAGTCGAAGGGATGCTTCTGCAAATGTTAGATGAACTATGGGCTTCCGAAGAGGTCAAAAGGGGACTAGGCTACCCTTCTGCTTCAGTTAATCCCTTCCGAAACAGTCGGTTCTGCATCTCTAAAGAGGTTTCGCATGTGTTAAAAATGCCTTTCGAAGGCATCAAAAGAGAGGTTCCACATTAATCAAGGGGATTACTTTTGAAAGCTACCTTCCGAAACCATCTTCTGTCCACCAAGAAGTCTCCTCCATTACAATTGACCTTTCACAATGATTCATCCGCCACCATTAAATCCTTTTGAAACCATCCAAATGCCCTTCCTCACTTATTCAACTAGAACATATCATGTTGGCACCAGATCTTAACAATAATGAAAAAGTCCAGGAAAACTTCTACTATGCAACAACCCTTTCAAAACTAAGGAAATACCCTTTCGATGATGTCAAAAGCCACTAAAAATGCATATAAGTGGAGTACAAACCGATTCGATACCCTATGATGGTAGGAAGATTAAATTATTTCGAAAGCTTAAACAAAGAAAGCATCATCACCTTTTGCAAGCATTGGATGTGTACCTTTCGAACACGTTTGAACATCCTTTCCTGCTTATCCAACACTTCAACAACAAGATAAGGGTCGCTCCTGTACCATTTGATGGAGTCGAAAGCACCCAGGTCCCATTCGAAAGCAATGTTAAAGAGGCACTCAGAACTCAACAGCAGCGGAAGATCATCAATGCACCCTTTCAACTAAGTCGAAAGGACTGATGCGAAAGGGTCCAACCTACGCCTATAAATAAGACCCAAGGGGTATTGTTTTGGGGATGAGTTCATTTATTATATACTTATTCTTCTCTTGAGTTTGTAAACCCTAATTCCAAAATCAAATTAGGGATTTCACTTTCTTGTAATACTTAAACCCTCGTGTTCGTGAAAATTATCAATAAAGCAAATACATGGTACTTTCGAATACATGGATTCTGATTTACTGCTTATATATGATTTTGGCAATGGAGTACATGTATCAATGCATATCGAAGGGATACCTTTCGAAGGAGTAGGATCCTTCCGACTCAATTAAAACCCTTTAGATCCCATTAGGTCACAACCTTAGATTACCTCAAACTATTCGGAAGGTGGTTTCGAAGGGGTCTTAGATTACTTCAACCAATTCAAAAGGTGGATTCGAAGGGGTCTTAGATTATTTCAACTGATTCAAAAGGGGGCTTCGAAGGGGTCATTCACACTTTTAATTTCGCTTTGGGGTGTTGACAAGATTTCTTGTTAACATTTTTGGCACTAGAAGGAGAGCCTAAACCTCCGACTTTGTTGAATTTCCAACCTTTCTTTCCCCTATCCCTATTCCATTCCAAGCTAACCTTAGACCCTACACCACAATGCTTAGCAAAATCAAAAAGTTCGAGTAAGGATCTTCATACCCACACTTGATTGGATTATCTCATGAAACTATTGAAGATACTAAGCCATATAAAGAACAAATGTTAAGATTGGAGACTTTAAGAATCATGGAAAAGAAGAAAGCTAAATCTTACGATTCGTACAATTGGAGCTTAAACCTATTTCATATTGGCCCTACACCCATCTTTGCTTTAGGAGGAGCAAAAAGTAGGGGTGATAACTTGTTTGGTCAAATGAGGAAGACAATTCAATTCTATACTAAAGGCACTATCTTTGAAGAAGGAATGATGGTCGATTACTATACATTTGCTCAGAAATGCCATCGGGTAACAAGTGAACCATTACCTCCATATGAGCATTGAAATATTTTAAAAAGGAAATTGGTCATTGAGGGTGAAGCTCCTGAATCAAGCAACAAAAGATCTAGAAACTAGCCTCAAAAGACAAGCTTCAAATCAAATCAAGACTCCCAAAGAAATGTGACTTGACTGCAACAATCGAGAACATCTGCTTACTAACAAGAGAGGAACTCAATTACAGGCCATCTAAAAAGAAAAGGCCCAAATATGAAAGGAATCTAGAAGAATTTTATTGCCATTATCATATGATGAACGGACACGAAACCAATTAATGCAGAGTTCTTGAAAGAATGATCATCAACTTTTTTAGACAAGGAAAGGTCAATGGATTTGTAAAGCAATCTTAGAAGAATACAACAAAGACTCATCAAATAAGAAAGTCTACATGGTTGGAAGTAAGATTCTCCTTAAACTTGGAAACTGCCTGTTTGCGCAAAAAATGGTCACAAACCCCGAATATCATGAAAGCACCAGTGTATGAACACAAATCAGCAGTATATAATCACAGATCACAAATCTAAGTAATGTAGAGGATAAAAAATGAAGAATAATTAACTTCAAACGGAAAGAAATAGGCAAAGACACAAGATTTATAGTGGTTCGACTATCTCCGACCTACGTCCACTCCAAAAGTTAATCTTTTATTGATGTTTCTTGTTGGTTACAACTGATTACAGCAGATTATGATGAAAAAATGCGAGTATAACAGCAGTTATGGAGTGCGAAGTTGAATCGGGTAGAGTCTAGACGTTGAAAAGCCAAAGATCCTCTTTTTTGTAGGCTCTGGGGTCTATTTATAGGTGTAGCAAGCTGATATTTCGCTCAGATCTTGGGAGATTTCTTCTAGCACGTGAGCGAGCCCACGCGACCGAGCCCACGAAGTTTCGGCCCGATCTGTGATCGATACGAACAAATTTCGTATCGATCAGGATTTCATCCGATGGAGTCGAAACTTAGTGTGAACCTTCCTTGGCTTGTACGTAAACTCCTGCGAAAATTTCGTGGCATTTGGATTTGTGGTTTATGAGATATGATCAATACGAATTGGGATTTTCAGTTGGCTGCTTCGTTCGACTCGATCAATTTCGCATCGATACTTGATCGCATCGATACCATGCACGCGCTTGGCGATGACGTGGCCCTATCTTCAAGGTTCGATCCACTTTCCATGCCGTGTTGAACGCTTCTTCCTTCGAATCGTGCACATTCTTCGTTCATGTTAGTCATATTCGCGTCCATCAATCTGCTAATGCCCTTGGTCTTCTTCGAACCGATGTGCGAGTGTGTCCTTCGTATCGATCGAAATCGATCGATACGAAATGCTTGTCCAAATCTCCGTGACCTATGCTCCATCCTTCATATTGATTCCAGCCCCGATCGATACGAAATGCACCGTCATGCCTCATCATCTCATCGATGCGAACAACATCGATACGAAAACCGTAGCCTGAATCCATCCGATCGATGCAAACGTGTCGACCCAAAATAAGCGACTGAATCCATCTTCATCGATACGAACTGTATCGATACGAAATATATCGAGGTGAAACCTTCGAGTCGAACAAACCATCTTGTGCCCCTCTACTCAACCCGGGTTCACTGCTATCGAGTCGAAACCCATCTGGCCTTCCTACTGATCGATACGAAGGCGTTGTTCATATCCATGCTGATCGATACGAACGCCTTGTTCGAATCGATCAATTATCTTGAGCAAATGAACTCCTTTTGACCTGGAATCTGAAACGTAGTCTCTCCTAGCCTTGATCATCATTCCCAATCGATCCCACCTTGATTGGAGCTCGGTCAAAATTTGACGACATCGATCAAAGCCTTGTTTCCAATCGATTTCCAATCCGGATATCCATCACTTTCCAGCTAGTTTGTTGATATTCCAGCCTTGACCAAAAGGTGGGATAACATTTGCCTCCCAAAAAATGCCTTGTGGTAAGAAGGTGTGTTTTGAATAGTCCAGAATCCGATATCTAAAGTCCATGGCCATATCATCCAAGTGCATCGTTCTTGACTGCTCCGAGTCGATGTCTGATTCCGAATCCAATAACCAAAGCCTTAGCCAATTCCATATCCATCCATACTCTATTTCCGAGTCCTAATCCATCCTTATCCAATAAAAAATAACCGAATCCATGACCTCTCCGGGACGACATCCAAATCCGTAACCTCTCCGGGTACTTGCCAAGCGCAATCCACACCTGACGACCGTGGTCCAGTGTCCCTGGACGCTGAGTAATACCATGGCTTAAGAAGAGTGTTTTGGCTCCCACTTTTGTCGTTTCGGTTCCTTGAAGTCATCATCGGCTCTTCATTTTCCTTTGTCTTTCCTGTTTCCCATTCTGGATATTCCTCTATCATCCACAGTATTAATTTCATCATCCTCAGCTTCAACGTCTTATTGACGTAGATATCTCTCAATTTTGTGAGAGAATTCCGTAAGATCCATCGGTGGATCTCTTTCCAGTGCAACTTTGAAGCTAGTCTTGCTTGCGACTCGAGATACTACCGCCATTAAGATTATAGATGGATCAGGCTTATCAACTGCATTTGCTGCCACATTGAATCTTGTCAAATAGTTTCTCAAGGTCTCTTCAGGCCATTCTTTCATGCTTGACAATGTCATCCCATTTTTTGATTGTGAGACATGAATTTTGAACTGTCTCAAGAACTTACTCACCAAGTCAGTCCACGTGCTAATGGACCCGTTCTTCAGCTGTCTGAACCACATCGCCGTCAAGTCCATTGAGTAGAATGGGAACCACCGCACCATTACCACCTCAGAAGCACCAAACACCTCCATATGTCAGATGATCTCATCAAATGAACCGTCGAATCCAACTTTCCGTCATACATTTTCAAAGTCAGAAGCTTGAAATCTGGAGGATTTCTCGCGTTTTGGATATCAGAAGTGAAATGATTCATGTTTACATCCTCTAAACTGTGGTCTTGGGGTCCACCTCTAACTATTCTCCTTACCAATTCAGCAATCTAGTTTTCATCGTCCAGTGAAGGTCTTCGTCTAAAAGCGATATTCTGCTCCTTTGCTCCTGTAGGGGAACTCTGGCACGTACGCTAGCATGTACTCAATTTGGTACACGTTAGCATTCTAACCCGCTCCTTTGGTTTCATTCTGTCCTTCATTCCTACAGAGAGGTTACGACACATACTCTTTCGGTCGTTGCACATTAACATTTTGATTTGCGTTCCTAACTCCAACATCGTTTACTCCTGGCATTCCAACACGTTCCAAGTACACACTAGCGTTGCCTTCGGGTATAATTGTCTTAGTATTGATTTGATTTGGGTCGGTATGAAGTTGTTCTGTTCATGGAGGCATCGTTCCGGTTTGCTCCACACCAACATCAATTTTTCATGCATTAGCTTATAGCACTTGGTTCTGCATTCCTGCAGCCCTAGCTATTCCTTGCTGTTCCAGTCTTTGAAAAAATTATTCAACCATTTCATGTTGTAGAGTCATTAATACATCTTGCATCTCTTTCATTATTTTCTCCATCTCTTATCTGTTTACGTAGATGGATTGATGTGAATTTGAGGACATCTTCTGGCTGCCCCATGCTCTAGTTGGCTTGCTCTAGCCTTGGATCTAGTGTTAGGCCTCTTCATCTTCTCCGAATCATGGATTGAAGCTTTAAGTCTTTAGATCTAGTTCTTGTTCTCAGTGAAAGCACCAAAATGTTAACCCAAAAAATGGATCAACATCCAAAAATCAAATGAAAGCACCAGTTCTTTTTTAATAAATGTAAAAGAAGTAGAGATCTCAGATCAAACAAGTAAGTATAGCAGAAAAGTAAAGGACACACAAGAATTTTTACAGTGGTTCGACGTAATCTCCAACCTACGTCCACTTTAATCTCTTTTATTAGTTGTTCTCTCTTTGAATTACAACTAATTATATCAGATCCGACCACTATCCTATGGATCTCGGATTTACAATGGAACTTCTAAAGAGTTTGAGAGGAAGATGATAAGAGTGAAGAAGAGGAAGATGTTTCCAATAGCAGAGAGATCAGATCTAGAGTGAAGAGCTAAACATCAGGTAAGAGATCAAGCAGAAAGATCCCTCCTTGATTGCAGGTAGGCTAATATTTATAAACAAATAGCCGTGTTGGATCAGAAGTCCATTTGGAGCAGAATCCTAAGATTGGCCCGAAATCACTTGCCAAATTGCAGAATCTCCCGAGTTAACCAAACATGTCGGTGTCAACATGTTTCCTTAGTTCGAAACACTTTGAACTTTCTTGCATCCATCTTTCGACTTCATTTTACGACGTCCCTTGTTGTTTTCTTCGATGGTTGGTTGATTTCGATGATTGTTCCTTCATCACTTGATTTATTCTGCTGTTCTAGTTGTTAACACTTCAATTATTTAAATAGGTCATCCAAAACTCTTGAAAACCACTTGATCATATGTGAAAGGAGTGGACAATAACTCATACAAAGTTGAAGTGGAAGAATGTGGGACAAAACAAATCATCACCGACATGAACAAGTCGGTTCCGACTTGTGTACTTCGTGTATCATGGGGTGAAACTTCTCCTAGCTATTCCTTTTCTCCATTTAAATGTTCCTCTAAGATTTCAAGTCATTTCATCCTCGTTTTGATCTTCTAAGTCCAGTTGAAATTTATTTTAGCTCAAAAGTGGGTTAACACATATCATCTTCCAAGTAGCAAAGCAAGCCATCGAAGAAAGCGTTCCTATGCATTAACAATGCAGTTGTCGCTATACATTCAAGGAAGAAGCCACTTGATGAAGTAGAAGTACATTCACGGGGAGTCCTACAAAGCTTTTTTAATGAAAAGCAAATAGAGCCATCGCGAAGTAATGGAACAAAGCCTTCACCAAAAGTTCTTTGAAGACACCACACGTCAATTTCTTCGGGACGCTATCTTTCCCTTACAAAAATCACATCTACCATTAACTAGCCCTAAGAGACACGTGGCACTCATCCAACAGCTAGAATCCTCTATAAATACAGGGGTACCCTCCCTAAAAAAGGGATGATTTTCTGATCTAATCTTCTTCTTCCTTTTCATTTTTTTCCTTTCTTGTAAAAAGCTTGAGTAGAACGCATTCATGGCGGCCAACACCGTCCATGGTGTGTAACTTTATATGAAAGGAGTTGGACAATAAAGAAATTGCATAATGACATCTCAAGAAAGAAAAGCAAACATTCATCAACTTGTGATCAATATACTTGACTAGGTGTATAACATTACTCAAGTATTCCTTAATTATTCATATAACTCTCAAATGAACCAATCATTGCATATCTAATTCCTTGATTTAATCAAACAATTGATTTTCCTTTCATATATATTTGATTTGACATATAATTGAGTTACATGATTTCAATATTATCAACATTACTTTTGATTTTCAAAGATGTACAAAAACATTAAAATTTGAAACTATTTCTTCATTTCTCTAAAAAAGACCATTGTGATATCCCTTTGAGTAAACCGCATTAGTTGACTTGGATAACCGGTTGTCCAAAACAAATGGCATTGTTTTACTTTTCCCAACCCTGCCAAATAATCTGCTGACTGGTTTCCTTCCCGTATATATGAGAGAACCTGACATCTGTAAAATGCTTTAGCAGTTTCTGAATCTCCTGTAATATAGGCCAACTAGTCATTTCGATTGTATTAAATCTCCGCAAGAAAGATATAACGATAGCGGAGTCCCCTTCTATCCATATTTTCTTCATGGAAGGGTAGTGTTCTACAACTTTTTTCAAACCATTAAGCACCCCGCTTAGTTTAGTTTCAACCACACTAGTCTTAGCTACCATATCGCATCCAGCCAGTAGAATGGAGCTATACTCATCATGAACAATGTAACCACATCCCGCTTTATTATTTGAAACCCCTTCGTCAAAGTTCAGCTTGATAACTCCATGTTTAGGTAGAGCCCAGCGTACTGGTATTCGATCTGCATCAGCCACACGCTTAGGATGAGATGAACTCGAAGCATCTACAAGACTAGAGCGGTAGTATTCACCAACATGCAGCGACACTGGATGAAGAATGCATGGATGGTATGGTGCGATATACGAGGAGACTGCACAGCAATGTGGTGGCAACGGCGGTTGTGGGCAATAAACTTGCGGAATACGATGCCGCGTACTAGTACAGTAATAAGTGACTTCCATGATAGCGGTATGAGTCCAAGTAAGCTGCAAATGTGAATTAATAATATATTGTAAGTTAATATAAAATAAATTTAAACTTGGATTAATCAATTTTTTTTAAAAAGAATATTCTCTTTTGCCATAAAATTATCGTATTTACCCCAAATTTTTTGTTTACTGATTTCAAGTACTTACCATTTCGGACATATTACAAAACACAAAATGAAGATCAGCGTTGAAAAAAAAAATCTATTCTAAATTCTAATAGCAAATTAAGACAATTAATGAAGAGTTTTCCCTTTACCAGTTTTGCTATACTCAACTACATTAGCAATGTCAATCGGTAACTTTTGCAAACTCAAAATGTTTTAGGTACGAAAAGGAAAATAGTCAGGAGAGAGAAGAAAATGTTTCACTGCAGAGTTCAGAAAGGAAAAGACCTTTGCTTTTTGCTTTTATTCATTGTTTTTAGAAAAGGGAGGACATGAAGACTACTTTGTAAACGTAGCATTGTCAGTCAATTAGACGTGCTTCATCATAAAATTAAACAAGGCGAGGATTACTTGCAAAATAATGAATACCAAGAAGACGAACCCTTTGTTCTGCAGTAGAGATAGGCGGTCAAATATAGCTTCTTCTTCTTCTTCTTTTTTACAGCACGTTTAATTTTAAAATTGCTTAGAGAATTTGGTTTTAGCAAGTTTTAAGTGATAATGAGAATGTAGTCTTAACGTGTTTATTTATATTAAGCCTTCACTTTCCTAAATTGCTTGTTCTTAAACTGGGTTTCAAATTTGATTTTAAACTACTTTCCAAATTTGTTTGACACGCTAATAGTTACCTTAAATGTTAATTTTGCTCCCACTGTAAAAATGTTTTTCCTTTGTACACAAACCAGAGAAGAAAACAACTCGAACTTCATTCACCCATTCTTCTCATTTTACTGAGAATTTGATGTAACAAATAAAGAGAAGTTAGAGGTTAGTTAGAGCATCGCTTCAGTCGCGGCCTTCGCTCGGGTGATTGTCGCTGGAGGCAAATGACGCCTTAGGCGAGCTTTTTGACCATCACCGAATGGGGCGCGGTTAAGAGTTGATCAAAGTGGCGAAGACACGGGCGTGTGTAGTGGCCGAAGTTGGCCGTATGAGGCAGTCAAAGCAGCCAGTAACAAGCGTTGACCGGCTTCAACGTTCATCAGAGGCCGTAGTGTTGGTACAAGCACGATCGTCTTGATCACTGCTGGATTCGAGGTCGGAAATAGCAAGGAATGGCGGAGCGAAGGGAAGAAGTAACTGTCGAGTTTGGCTCCAGCAGTGGGCGGAAAGAAGATGGCTTACTAAAGGTCCTTGAAATTTTATAAATTGCAGTGGCAGGTATACTAGTATAAACGCACAACGATAGAAATCGATCGTTTGATTGCATATTCAAAAAGAATGTTTGTAATTTTTTATTAAATTTCAATGAAACTCAAAATGATAATATGTTTGATTTTTACATTTGGATTGAAATTTGAAAATATGAATTTTAATTTTTAGTATTGAGCTTTAAGTTCAAACTTCAATTAGAAAATTTAAAATTGAAGATTTGATTTTGAAACTTGAATTTGAAAATATGAAATCAAAAGTTTTGAAATGACATTTTAAATTTTTAAATGATAAGTTTTGAATTTAAAATTAATTTGAAAATTTGATACGTTTATTCAATAACTGAATTTTTTAAAAATAAAGTTAAATTGGCAAACATACTTTTAAATGTGAATGTATTAAACAAAAATTTTGAGTCACTTTATTGGTGCTTTGGCACTATACTAGGGGTAGGTTGCTTTGCAACCAGCTTGAGGATCTCGTAGAATCAATTCATATGATGCAAGGCAAATCAACAACTCAAACATCATATTCACTATATTTCATTACATATAGAAAGTACAATGCATAATTATATAAATAGCTTGGAGTTTGATCAAAACCAACTAGGTTTTCAGGTCAGTACGTACATTACATATATTGCTTTCAAATGCTTACCTTATTAAACCATTAACTCGAAAGAAGAAGAAAAAGAAAAGAAAAAACCACTTTTGAGCCAATTTCTGATGTACGTCAAATCATTAACCCATGTCCAAAATAACAACACGATGACATATACATCCACACGCATTTAATCAGAACGCAACCGTGTATTCCCAAAAATTGTAAAAGCTTATAAAGACTAACGAGTGACATTGCCTCATAGTCACTGTACAAACTACTATAAACACCACAGAGGTATATCTACCAGAAATTACAAGCTTTGTAATGGTTATGTGAATTGATATGGGAGCAGCTTCAAATTATATGATCATGCTTCGGTCTCTTTAGCTGCATAGAGTGCTTTGATTCCTTCTACATCATCGTAGCTCCCTAGGAATATAGGAGACCTTTCATGGATGTTTGTAGGAACCAAGTCAAGTGCCTGCGATGATTATTTTCATTAGTTTATAATCCTTAAAACAAAAAATAGAAAGTAATCGACTTTGTAATTATAATTGATTTTTAAATAAATAACTTAAGAAAATAATACAAACGTTATCTTAATTTATTTACTACCATTAATGCGCTTCGACAAATAAAAACAAGGTTGCATATAACATTCATACCCTTTCTTTGCCGGTAAGAGCTTGACCATCAGCTTGTTCCATCAAGAATATTGGAAAAACTTCATAGAGAACCCTGCAATAAAGTAATGCGAATGCGTGAAATGGCTAGATTCTAAGTAGTACATTGTTTGTTAATCATAAATTGTACCATGGATAAAATTAGTGAACTAACCGTAGTTTTCCAGTAGGACTCTTCTTGTCTGCAGGGTACAGAAATATCCCTCCATAAAGCAATGTTTGATGGACATCGGCAACCATGCTGCATACAGTAAAGGGATAATTTAATTTATATGCAAATTAACAATTAGAAGTTCCAAATCGTTTTGACAATCTATTGTAGTTGGAATAAAGGATTATCATAAACTTTCTAAGGAACCATAGGTAATCAAATCACCAAAGTTCAAGAAGAAAATAGCAATGAAATGAAATGGAAAGTTTTGCAATTTTGATCAGGTGGTTCATTTAGCGAGATTTTGGAAAATTTGAAAATTTAAGCTGAAAATGGATTTGCAGAATGACAAATACCTCCCCACATATGTCAATGATTTTGCAGAGGGACCATCCTTGGGAAATTTGCATTTGTCAACATACCTACAGATTATTTGCCTTTAATAAACCCAATGGTAAACTTCATGTTAGAAATGAAGAATGTCTGAGCCAATCATACAATACTGTTGGTTCATCTTTGTTTGAGCGAATATGCTTGTTATCATTTAGATGTACTACTATGATGTTCAGATACTCACGGAGCTAAATGTGATGGTCTACTTTGCCGGGTTCACAATAATATGTATTCAAGATGCTTAATATGGTATGAAAGCATATTGATGCAATTTGGAAACATTGCATAAGCACTGCAGAAATTTGCACCACCAATTACAGTTCCTTGATATTTGCAATTGTAGGCTCAATTGGTCATATGATAAAATAGTAAAATAGGCAACATAAAATAATTTTTTTTACGCAAAATCTAGCAAATTTAAATACAGACCTTTATGTCTAGATGAGTCGAAATAAACTCTCCAAGAGAAGGATCAAGAGTGAAACCATTGACACCAATCCCTGTGCTAATCACCCGCTGCAATACAAATACTTCATGGTTAAGGAAACAATTCAAATGAAATAGAAAATACTGAAAAGAAAGAAAGGTAGGAAATAGTCATGAAATCGTATTCAAGTGTTTATCACCTACTTAACTGTGACATAAGCTCTATAAACAGGACATACATAGAAGTGATGTCAATTTTACCTCATAGAAACTCCCATACATGCAATATCCTGCTGCTACCACACTATTCCCTGATTGTAGAACATCTTCAAGTTTAGCTTTATCTTATTTTCAATCAAGTATATTCCAAATATCTGGAGAGAACAATTGAAAGTAAATCCCAGATTTTGCAAAAGCTTGTTTATCAACCTACGTGAGTATATTCCTATAAAAAATAAATAAACTTTAATGGTTGATATAATTCGTATTGGGCCACTTATGCATATCGGCAATGTAACTTAGTAGACTAATATTGTAATCTGTTCTGCTGAGTACAGTATACTGATGTGCACGTACAGGGTGAAGCCAGGCCAATACTCGAGGATGATCAAAATTTAAGGATGGTAGGAATTATGTGCATAGTTGGAGCAAAATACGTCTAATGAACTAAGTAATATTTAAAAAACATGATAATAGTATTTAACCAAAATTTGACAAGGGACAGGCTCAGCTGACCATTATGAGGCTAATATGTGGCTTCATTGTTCGCCTTTGGAATTTACATTTTACACGACTAACATAAATGCAGAGTTAAACTTTCAACTATAAAAACTGCCCTGAACTAGAGCATATTGGTAGCTACATTATTTTACTTTGAAAATTCAGTCAGCAACGTGCATTGTCAAAGAATAGTATGCCTATTTTGTTATTTTCAGCAGAACAATGTAAGAATTAATACATAGACAAATAAGATGATGGATACAATATAATCACAAAAAACTTACAGTTCCAACAGAAACCCCACAGTCGATATTTGAGGAACCATCTGCATATCTGCATTTAATAAAGTAATTATATAAAATTACAGTAACATTTCAAATTAACAAGGAAGCAACATAATGGTTCAGTCGGTACTAACTTTCCCCGCAATGCTGGATCCACAAATGTAGCCTCCTCTTCCTCTTCTGATACTGTACTTTAAACTTGGACTTAACTAATCATATTAAATCGCCAAAACCGAACGCATCTACAACATTATTCCAAAAACTATTCCTAAAAATGAAAAATCCAAACCTTATTAACAGTAGAGCAAACAAATTTGCATCCAAGCACGATATGACTAAGCAAGATCGTGAAATCGCCTCTCGATTCAGGATGCTTGGACTGCTCATTTAGCACAAACCTCATAATCGTCATCAAATTAGGTCAAGTATTTTCTCACAAAACTACCGTACATTAGGTGCGGCATTAATTAGAGTAGCCGATCTGGGTGCGGCATTCGTGATGGAAAACTCGTGCTTGACTGGTGGAGGCGATGTAGGTGCGACGTTGATTACGGTAGCCGATTTGGGTGCAACGTTCGTGAAGGAAACCGGTGCTTGATTGGTGGAGCCGATCTAGGTGTGGTATTGATTAGGGCATCCGATTTGGGTGTGGCATTCGCGATGGACAACCGGTGAGTGGTGACGGAAAGGGATGTAGGGTTTTGAGACAAATTTGGGGTATTGAACTTGAAATATACGAAGAGGGAATTGAGATTTTGTAGAGGACGAAGATATACTTTAAGGGAAAAGTTCAAAATTGGTTGGCTGAGGAACAATCGGCTGGTTTAGGACATGGAGATACGAAAGAACACGGTCGTTTGATTAAGAGCAACTCCAACAAGTGCGGAAATTGAATTTTCCGAACTCCGAAACGTTGGAGGCCTCATTTCCACAACGAAAATGAGGCATGAACAGGCGCCTGGGCATCAGGCGCATGTTCAACAGGCGCCTGTTCAATAAATATCACAGGCGCTCTGTTGTCAGGCGCTGTTGAACAGGCGCCTGAAAATGAGGCGCCTGGACACCAGGTGCCTATTGAACAGGCGCCTCATCCAATAGCAAATTCTCAGTCCGAAGGCCTCCCTTTCTGCACTATCACATATTCTCGCACTCTGTTGGGGTTAATTCTGAGTGCGGATTCGAGAATATTGTATCTGTTGGAGTTGCTCTAAATACAGAAAAATATAGACCAAAAAAAACATAGCCAGGTTTTCACAACTGAAAGACGCGGCTATGTTTTTTTCTAACGTAAGGAGCACGCGAGCTTTATAATTTCGAAAAATCTTTATAAAAAATTAAATCCTACGTCATCTTCAATCTCGATCTCAAATCATACCAACCACAAAATATTAAATCGACTTTTGCGTTGCCTTGAATAAAGTTTGCAGCTCTGTTTTTCCAAACTCACCGTTGCTATTCGCTTGAGATGTTGACTCGAAGATGTGTCTCACTTCATCATTCCTCTCAGATAAAGATCGAGATCGTCGCTCCTCCATTCTAGATTGCTTGAGTTGAGTTCGTCGTCTTGATGTGCTTTGTGGTGCCGAGAATAGGAGACGTTGCCGTGAGCATTTTCGAATCACCTAAGAGGAACGAAGTTTGAGTACGTCGCCTGGTTGTGAATGGTGTGGAGTTCTGACACGATGTTGGTCTGAACTGGAGGTTTGACATATAATAAAAATACTTTTGATTTGTAAGCTTTTTTTCTGTATGTGTTATTGCATCTTTTATAGTATTATGATATATGAAACTAGCATTTCTGTACGTACTATGCAATTTAGTCTATTATTTTATTATTATTTTGTATCTGATGTTGAATGTTGCTCTTGTTAGTTTCAGATGGTACATTTGATGTTGATTGTATTTTTGGTAAGCTTTAGGGTATTGTTGAATTTGTTAAAGTGTAATGCTAGATTTACATAGCATTTCATTTTAATAGTTAACTATTTGTATCATTTATAAATATTGTGTAATTTATAGGTGTGTTGAATATTTTTGAACAATTCAAAGTACTCAGCAATATATGTTGTTTATGATTTTCACAGTTCAAACATTGAACATCGAGGTTTTGCATTATGCTAGTTGTATATTGCATTTCAGTATAATTGAAAGTAATAGGAATAGACATACTGTTGTGTAATTTAAAGTTGTATTGCACACTTTTCATACTTTTGCAAGTACCCAGCAGTTCATCGTTCTACAAATATGACAGTTGACTTCATAACTAAAATATCACATTAAACTATCATTTCATATATCATATAGATGCTACTGAACTTTGTAATTGCAAAGCTACATTAAACTATCACTTTGCATATTTTAAATATACTAGTGGACTTCATAGCTAAAATACCATATCAGTCTATCATTTCAAACATCATAAACGTGCTAATAGACTTTGTAACAAAAATGTTATATTAAACTATCACTTTGCATGTTTTAAACATTCTAGTGAATTTTATAGTTAAAATGCCACATGAAACTATCATTTCACATATCACAAACATGCTAGTAGACTTTGTAACAAAAATGCTACATTAAATTATCATTTTGCATTTTTTTAAACATGCCAGTGTATTTCATAGTTAAAATGCTACGTGAAACTATCATTTCACATATCATAAACATGTTAATAGACTTTGTCTATGTTTCTCGGTTAAATAATATATCTCGGTTGAATAATTTATCTAGGTTATATATTGGTTTTCATATATACTCCTTTAGCTTTTTCAAACATACGTATTCGATTAGGTTTGGTATTCGATTAACTTTTATACCCATATGTCTTGGTTATAGATTGGTTTCCATATGTACCTGATTAGCTTTGGCATCCGGTTCGCTTTTGTATCCATATGTACCTGATTATGTTTTACATACGGTAAGTTTTACATTTAATGGTATGCTTGGTTAAACAATATGTTTTAGTTATATATTGGTTTCCATATGTACCGGATTAGCTTTGGCATCCCGTTTTCTTTTGAATCCATAGGTACCGAATTAGGTTTGGCATTCGAGCTTTTGCATCCATACATACTCGATTAGATTTGTCCTCTGGTTTGCTTTTATGTCCGTATGTACCCAATTAGGTTTGGCATCGGTTAGCTGTTGCATCCGTATATACCTAATTAGGTTTGACATCCGGTTAACTTTTACATTTAGGGATATGCTCAGTTAAACAATATGCGTTGGTTATAGATTAGTTTTCATATATACTCGATTAGGTTTAACATTCGGTTAACTTTTGCATCCATACGTACTCGATTAGATTTGACATCCTGTTAGCTTTTACATTCGGTATTATGCTCGTTTAAACAATATGTCTTGATTATAGATTGGTTTCTATGTGTACCTATTTAAGTTTGGCATCCGGTTTGCTTTTGCATTCATACGTATCCATTTAGGTTTGGCATCCGGTTTGCTTTTGCATCCATATATACCGGATTAGGTTTGATAATAGGTTAGCTTTTGCATTAAATGGTATGCTCGGTTAAACGATATGTCTTTATTATAAATTAGTTTCTATATGTACCAGATTAAGTTTGGTATCTGGTTTTCTTTTGCATCCATATGTATCCAATTAGGTTTGGCATTTGATTTGCTTTTGCGTCTATATGTACCCAATTAGTTTTGGCATTCGGTTACCTTTCCATTCTACGATATGCTCGGTTAAACAATATGTCTTGGTTATAGATTGGTTACCATATGTACTCAATTAGGTTTAGCAATCGGTTTGCTTTTACATCCATACGTACCTGACTTAATTTGGCATTTAGGTAGCTTTTGCATCCATACGTATCCGATTAGGTTTGACATCTCGTTAGCTTTTACATTCAGTGGTATGCTCGGTTAAACAATATGTCTTTATTATAGATTGGTTTCCATATGTATGCAACTAGGTTTGAAATATGGTTTGCTTTTGCATCCATACATAACTGATTAGGTTTGGCATTCGGTCTACTATTGCATCCATATGTACCTAATTAAGTTTGGCATTCGGTTAGCTTTTGCATTCGATGGTATGCTTGGTTAAATAATATGTCTTGGTTATAGATTGGTTTCCATATGTACCAGATTAGGTTTGGCATCCGGTTAGCTTTTGTATCCATACATATCCAATTAGGTTTGACATTCTATTAGCTTTTGCATTGATTGTATGCTCGGTTAAATAATATATCTCAATTATATATTGGTTTCATTCACTACGTCACAAATTGCGTGCTAAGAACAAACTCCGCTTCATTGATCGTACCGTAGCTGTGCCTAACGCAAAATCTCCTGATTTTGATCAATGGGGTATTGTTAATTCTATGCTTTTTGCTTGGATTATTAATACTCTCGATGTCTCTATTCGTTCTACTGTGTGTTTCCCTGATAATGTTAAAGCCTTATAGAATGATCTGCATCATAGATATTCCCTTGGTAATGGCCCTCATGCGTTTTCTTGATAATGTTAAAGCATTATGGAATGATCTACATGATAGATATTCCCTTGGTAATGGACCTTGTAATTGTTGATTGTAAGCAAAAGGGTAGGTCTATGGCCTCGAATGGTATAATAAAGGGACCCGTGGTGATGGTCGTAGTGGCAGGTCTGACTGTGCTAGTGGTACTCTTCCCAGTTTGTTCAGTTTTGGTGTGGATCTTCCCTTCCGCCTTGCAATTAGTCAAGTTGTGCTTACATCTTGTTGTTATGTCTCTGGTTGTTATTTGTTCTTTAGTTGATTTAGGATTTTCGTGTGTAAAGTGCATATATGTGTTGTGTCCGTGTATCATGGTTTGGTACATGATTTTGTATGTGATTCGGTTGCATTTCTTTGGAATAGTGATGTTTTTGTTATATTGTCTTCTAGTGGATATGTGAAAAGTATTCTTCAAGATGGAATTGCAGTGTTGTTTATGTTATTGGCTTGTCTCTAGTGCTGGTTTGCTGCCTGCAATATTTGTGCTTCAATGGTTTGAACACTTACCTTATTCTTCAACTTATGTGTTTTAGGTATATTCTCAGTTTGTCCTCCCTTGGTATTCTGCATCCTAAGCCGATAAATTTATTTTGTGATGGTCAATCTACGCTCCATATTGCGAGAAATCCCTGTTAGTCCTCGAGATGATAGTTTTGATGACAACAACCTTAGGACTTGTTATAAAATATAAATACTAACGTTATGGTTTAGATATATATGTATATGCAGAATATAAACATACAGGTACCAAGAATGAAGACTGCATAGTATAAAGATACAAGATTGATGAATTTAAAGATCGAAGATATCAAGATTGAAGACTCATGAGTATCAAGAAATCAAGTTATCAAGAGTTCAAGATTTCAAACAGTACAAGATAATATAGTTAGTCTAGAATTATGTTAAAAATCATGAAAGCACTTATATCTTTATTCGAAATTTATTCGTGGAATGGAATCCACTTCGAACCTGTTAAAGGGATAGAACCCTAGTGGGATGGAACCCACGACAATATCTAGTGGAATATATAGTGGTCCTATTTTGATATCCACTAATTTTATAAAAATGTTTTAAAAAAATATATCTCTTGTTTTTTAAAATGTTTTCAAAACTTTCTTTTCAAAAAGACATCTCTCTTGTTTGAAATATTTTAGCCTCAAAACTATTTTTATCATTTTTAATATTTTGATTTCAAAATTGTCCTTGTTTTTAAACCATCTCTTGTTTTAAATATTTAGCTTTAAAATATTTATATACTCAGATTTTAAATCACTTTATAGATTAAGATTATATATATTAAAAAATATTTTCTAAACTCTTTTATATGTTTAAACTATATTCAAATATATTTACAAAGTTTATAAATTGTTTTGACAAATTATAGAAACCGATTTTAATAAGAAAATCAAAACATCAATTTTGCCTTGAGCATGTCGACATCCCTCAACCCCCCGTGTCGACGTGGTGTCCGTTATTTTTAAATTTCAATTTCCAAAAGAAGTGTCTATTCGTCGTATCCTTTCACGAATAGATATGACTGTTTGCTCTACTATAAATACCAGTAAGTTCTAAACGAATTTTTACTAGATTTCATTTATTTTCTCTCCTCTTCATCTTCCACGTTTATTCTAAAGAATCCTAAACTATACTCTGCCAAAATACCAAGTGAATCAAACTTGATTATCTCTTGTTTGATTCTCTGCCACTCTCTCCATAAGATCTCAGTGCTATTCAGGGTTATAAAATCTTTTGTAAATCAAACTGTTGAGTAAAAGGTACGGTTGAGCCTTGAAATCAATTGGGTGTGATCGTAGCCCCAGAAATCAATTGGTGATCTTGTAGCCTGGTTATATCAAGAGAGTTTGCCCTGGACTCGAATACATGAGGGTGTACCTCGTAGCCTTGAAACCGAGGGTGTAATCTGGGAGATTATTTTGATAAGAAATCTGTACGATTGTACGAGATTGGATGTAGGGTAACTCCGAACCAGTATAAAATCCTGGTGTGTTCTTTCCTTTACTGCTTTTATTTAGTATTTGCATCTGTGTATGATTCTATGATTATATCTGGGTTTGTGAATTGCATTTGTTGGTTTTTAAATTGAATAAAATTCAAAAAAATTAAAAAAAATCCATAAAACACTATTCACCCCCCTCTAGTGTTATTCCAGCCTTAAGATCCGTAATCCGCATTTCTCACAATCCTATATTTCATGATCTTACTAAGCATATAGAGGTAGATTATCATTTTGTTCGTGATGAGTTGTTGTTTGGAAATCTAGCCACTACGTATGTTCCTACTAGTCCTCAGTTGGCAAATATTTTGACAAAGGCGCTTGGGAAGCAACAATTTGGTTTTCTATTACGCAAGTCGGGCATTCGTGATTTACATGCTCCAACTTAAGGGAAAGTGTGAGGAATTATATCCTAGAGTTAAGGAAAGTATAAATTAAGATATAGAATGTATAAATTAAGATCTTCTAATGTTGGTAAAGTATTATATCTTAGAGTTAAGGAAAGTATAAATTAAGATCTAAAATTATAAATTAGGGTCTTCTAATATTGGTAAAGTTATATTTTATAGTTGTCAACTCTTGTATTATAAATAGACATGTATATGCAATACAAATGATATATTCTTCATCTAAATATTTGTGAGTCTATACAGAATCTTCCTTAGTTGTTAAAAGTTCATCTAACATTACTGGGAAAGACAAATGTTTGTGTTATTATGGGGAGAAAATTTAGTCATGTAATTCTCCAGTTATCACTAGTTTCATTGCAAATGATTATTTACAATAAGAAAGAGACTAGTAACATTTTCCAAATAAATAGTAACTTTTGCAAACTCAACATGTTTTAGGAAAATGGAAATAGCGAGGAAAGAGAATAGGATGTTTCACTTCAAAGTAGAGAATGGAAGAGACTTTTACCTTTTGCTTTTATTTATTGTTTTTAGAAAAGAGAGGGCAGGGAGACTACTTTATGAACATAAAACATTATGAGTAAAATTAGACGTGTTTCGTGATGAATTAACAACATTGAGAGTAACTTGCAAAATATTGAATGGGAAGAATTCAAATCTTTTAGTCTGCAGTGGAGATTGGCCATCGAATGATGGATCGTTTAAGTAAATACATGTATATTTACTAATGCAAGTTCACGTGTAGGCGTAAGAAAGTGAGACACACTTTGCAATGCAATATGATATAACAATGCACGTAGCATATTTTTAGTTTTGAACTCGAATGTCGGTGTTTTAAAAAGATTTGAATTAACCCCGGTTAATCCTCTATCTTGAACCGTTATGGTTTTAAAAATGAGATATACATACACATACACATACATAAACCAACATTTTAATTTCAAAACCCTAAAAAACCACTTTAAACCACATTGTTCTTTAAATTTGAGAAAAAAATTATTGCTTTATTCTTCATTTTTAGACATAATAAATTTAACAAATAACTTCATAAACTTAGCCACCAAATTATAGGACTACCATATCAATTTTGGATGATTTAGTATATTATCTATACATTTTATGAAGCTTTATTCATGTGAACCTCTTTTATCTTAATAAATTAGGAAATTTATACTTTGGCACTAAATAACTGTCATAATTTTTTTAAATTAATATCTATTTTTAAAAGTCAACATATTAACTATATTTAATTAAATTTTATACCAACTAAAATAATTTTACATTTATATCGAAAAAATACAAACAACAATCAACGTGGTTCTCATGATTTGATCGGTTGAACCACGAGAACCTTTGACCTTACACCAACGCGGTTCATCTCACGGTCTGGTCTTTGAAACAATGTTGAATATAACTATTGGAGACATAAATTTTGAAGAGAGAATTTCCTAAAAACACCATTCTTAAGTTTTAAAATCAACTTCCGCCCTTTCTAAAATCATGTTTCATGAAAAATCCTATAATTATTTTCAACGAAAAGTTACGGTTCTGCACTATTTGTTTTATAAAGATCTATAAAACTACAATATATGTAATGTAAATATTTGTTGTTTTAGCCATAAAATATTTGCAGTATAAATTGAATATTTTTGCGAAAAATATGTACAATGTTATTTCCTAAAACTTTTTTAGGAAAATATTAATTTTTACGTGGACAAAACCTTTACACTTGGCATAATGTAAAATATGTTTATTTATGTCAAACAAATAAAATAAAGCACTGCCACTTTTAGTTTACTGTAAGAGGAAAGTATTTATTTTGTAGTGTATTTCAAACTTTTACAGAGGTTTTTTGCAACTTAATTTTTACGTCCGACATATCTAGCTCGGCTATAAAAGTTGTTGTATCAACATCATTTACATTATTTTATACAATATTTTCACATCCCGCCCAATCTATAATCAAAAATTTGTCCGCAAACGCTTTAATATATAAATCTTTAACCTATAAACTTCAACCTTTAATCTAATTTGTCCGTGAACGCATGCATAATTTAATTTTGAACATGTGGGAAGATAAATTTTTAAGAGGGTAGTTTCTTCGAACACCATTTCAAAATCCACTTCCGTCCTATTCTAAAATTATGTTTTATGAAAAACCTTGTGATTATTTTCTACGAAAATGTATGGTCTACACTATAAATATTTCTAGCTTTAATTGTAAATATTTACGGTCTACACTACAAATATTTACAGTATGTACTACAAATATTTGTTGTTTTAACCACAAAATATTTACAATATAAATTGCATATTTTCGCTCAAAACAATTACAAGCGTGTTTCGTAAAACCTTTATTAAGAAGGAATTTTTGTGTATTAAGTTTTAAAATGGGGGTGGATCATATTTTTCACTTTTGAAGATCCCAGTGGTTAAAATTTAACTAATTATAATTAATTTGTTTACAACTAAATTATTTTTGAACATTTGGTGGTAAATATCAATAAAATAAATTATTTTATAATGTACCTTTTAGTACAAACGTTCAAGGTTCTTTATTTTTTAATATAGTAAAAACTCAATTTAATTAATAGTTCAGAAATGTATGTTAATAATGTAACCTATCATCCATAACAAACAAGATAATTCAAAGGTTCAAATATTATAACCAAGCTAAGGTTCACGAAATTTAATGTTAAATTAGTTTTATGGGAAAGTTAGGAACCAAGCGCGAGTGGGGTGTGTGTGTAAGTTGTAGGGTATAAAGAGGTTGATGTAAGCCTTTTTATGTTGGAGTCGAGTTGGATGGTTGGTTTATATACATGTAAAACCGTTTTCTAATCCGAAGGTTGGTTAAGTACAACAGATTCGATGGGCTTAAAATGTCAAATTACTTTCAAAGCTCCATTAAACAAATGAGTGATTATTCTGATAGACTTTAACTAATACCAAGTACACAAAAGAAACTAATAAATTTTCAAAACAAATGGAAACAAAACTCAACAAAACTGGTGTAGCAGGAGTAGAACACAAAAATCAATACGACAGTAACATATAATAAGCATGTTATCTAGACAACAACACACTTTAAAGATAAACACATCAAATAAAATTATATATCATAGTATAATTTGTTAAATACTAACCATGTTTGTTCTATGCTCACAAATTTTAAATAACAAAATCGATCTTTATATCGTGCAATTTGTAATATCATGATTTAAGCTTTTCGAGTATTGTGCAATACCATACGTAAAAAAGGTATTTTAAAGTACTTGTTATGGGAAAATTTGCACCACTGAGAAAATAGTCAACATAAAAGCGGTGTAAGGGTAGTCAGAAAAAGTATATTGGAAAAAACGGGTTAATTTGTGAAAAGAACTAATGTTCACAACACTCGGCGGTAAATATATTATTTGACTCAGACCATTTAATGGTTCAAATGGTCCCTTACATCTTTAATAATAGTTGTAATACCCTTTAATGTCACACTATTTTTGTATTAGTGTAAACTATCAAAAACACTCCTCTACACATATCAAAAAATCTTAATATAATTTAAAAGTAGGATCTAACAATTAAACTTCCTTTACAATTTCAAAACGTCCATCTGCAAATATTATCAAATCATTTTTTTGATAACATGAGTGATATTCTGTTCAAGCAGAGCACTCTTTTTTATGTCTCAAAGGCTCGAACCTGTGACTTTTAAAACGTTTATTTAAAGCGTCATACCATAACCACTTGAGCTAGAGATCCTTGACCAAATATTATCAAATCGTAATATTACTTAAAATTTGGATCAAATAAATAAACTTCATTTACAAATTCGTTCTTTATTAATTAATAATATAAAATTCAAACTGACAAAAAAATAAATGTTGCAACTTAAAAATAAAAAATTCAGACGAATTAGACATCAACGAAAAAATATAGCTAAATATCCGTGAAAATCTTTTTCTCTTGGATATATCAAACATATATAATTTGTTGAAAAACAATTCACACGCAAAGTGCGTGTTGTACCTTTCATGTGAATAAAAGGTGCATAGGGATCCCCATGGACTTTTGTTTGTAATCGGAAAAAATTTACACCAAAGAAACTTAAAAATATAATGGAGAAGGAGGCGCTTTTTTTTTTAGATTTTTAAGAATGGCGTGCAACAATGAACTTGACACTTGGTGTGGATTGTAAAATTGATTTACGCAAAAACATGCATATGTTAGTTTTACTGTTCAACCACCCTATACACACACATAGACACACACACACACACACACGAGCGTTATGGCACACCGCATGAATAATTTTTCTACAAATTGTATGTATTTTGTAACAACCCTGTTGTTAATTACCTAATTAATTGAATTTAATTAGAGATAATTAATTCTAATTTGTGGTTTGTAAAACCAAATTGTGAAATTAAATCTAATTTTGAGATTTATCGATTTAATTTATTTAATTTATTTAAAAAATGAATTTCATTTCTTAAAGAAGATTTCAAATCAAATTTGAAATATTATTAAATTAATTATTTAATTTTGGTATTTAAAGTAAAATGTTCGTATTGAGATCCATTATCTATAATGAGAATTTGCAATTAATATTTTATTTATTTTATTAAAAATAATGAAAATAACTTTTTTTTTCAAAAGTTATATTTAATTTAAAAGATATCTCAATATGAATAGAAATAAGGTTTTTTAATTTGTTGATTGGTTTTAGTAAATTTGAGAATTCAATTTGTGAATTTTTGTAAAACATTAATTAAGTGAAATTTAGTGTTTTAAAAGAGAAAACAAAAAATAAGAATTTAGCAACACTTCTATTAGGAATTAGATTAACAACACTTATTCTTATTAGGTTGCAAATTAAAAGCCTAAACCCAAATATAAAACAAACATAAGGAGCCCTTCTCTCCACTCTATCTTATTTCTAAATCTTGTATATTTTTATTTCTCAAAACCAAAGTCAGTAGAAGCAAGCCTAGTTCATCTTTTGAAATTTTCAAGAAATCAAGAAAAATTGAATAAATCAAAGGAAAGCTAGGTAATTGATCCTTGTCTCTAGCCCTATCTTCTTGTCTCATAAATTGGGAATTTTGATCATCTCTTGATTTCTGAAATTATTGACTAGAAGAGGAAATTAGGTGTTCTGGGGAAGGAGATGATTAGCTTATCATATTTGAGAAGATAGTTGCAATCTCTAGTGAAAGATGAGTTAATTCTCATACACCTATATCAAAAATACTAATTGCTTGCTTTTGATTATTTGATGGATGATTGTGAATTGAAATTTGATATGTGAATGGTTGCCTATGTGATTGAAACCCTAATTATTTATCTTTGTAAATTGCAATTACAGAAAATTAGCTTTCCTCTTCTTGCAATGTTTACTTGCTTTTTTCAAGTTTTGGTCTAACTACATGTGTGCTTTTGAGTCTATTTTGCAATCTTATGATGCCGGAAAGCGTGGAGATCGCGCCGGAGTTCGGGGTGGCCATCGGTGGAAAAACAAATGCTTGGAACTTATGTTCTAGGCGTCCCACCCGTGGACTGATCGAAAGCAACCGGTTCATCGGTCAAGCACATGGAACGTAAGTTCAAGGTGTTATTTACTCCACCAATGCACTGATTCAATGTCGTTCGTTCCTTGTTTATTTAATGAATTTTCCTAGGTGTTTTGTTCTCCGATTTTCTTGGTTTTGGTTATCCGTTTTAGTGATTCTTTGGCTGAATGATTTTGAAGTTATTTTTATACAAATCAAGTTAGTGTGTGTGTCTATATATATATTGAATAAAGCATTTTGCAAAAGATAGCTACTATAATATTTTGATTTCAAACTAGCTTCCATATAAATGATATTCCTTTTGTAAAGGTTTTAATACCTATATGGGTTTGAAAAATGAGTACTTATGGTTTTATAAAATAAGGCTACTTATATATATATATATATGTGTGTGTGTGTGTGTGTGTGTGTGTCTTTATATATGCTTTAAAATATAACTTGTGAACTATGGAACTTTTAAGTAAGGATTTGGAATAATTATAAATATAAAGGCATTTTTATATTAAAAGTGAAATTAAAGTTATGGTGATCGAAAGATGAAAATATATATGTAGTTGCAAAACAATTGAGTTTATGGATTTTTTTAAATGAATAGTTCGAAAGTAAGTGTATAACTAAAGGGTTTTGGAAATCATTTTATATATGTTAAATTATATTATTTATATTCAAAACTATAAACTCTTATCGAATTTTTTTATTGGATTTAACATTTGGCTATTTAAATACTATTTCGGTAAATTTGTGTGACTTTTGGATTTGGAGAAGAGTTGAAAATAAATTGTTTTGAGAAGCTTAATTCTATAATTTAGGGAATACTAATAATTGACTTAGTGTTACCGATTGGTTTATATGCTCTCGAGTAACGCTTCATCGAATATTGTACAATTCATTGAATAGAATGTTTTTGTGGTACTTGCTAGCCCATTAGAGAATACTAAAATTTCACCCGGTAGTATGGAATACTTTGGTTAAATTCTAATGATTGCTATAGGGAAGTAATTAACACTTTAGAGTTATATTATCTTTTGGTGTATGGCATGGGACTGCTAGATCCCTAAGAGAATATAGTTCAGGTTTTCCAATGGTATCCGAAATGAGTGTGATTTACTAGCTTCTAGTAAATACTTGAATTTCACCAGGTGGTATGAGATATTTTGGTTAAGTTCTTGTGATTACTTAAAGCGATAGTATTTGGAACTTTAGAGCTTGCTCTTTTTTGGTGTTCAACATGGCCGATAGATCCTTAAGAAGTATACTTATGGAATTTTCCACGATCATTATGATCGGTCGAGACTTTATTTTTCATAATCTTTATGATTGGTCGAGTTTCCGTGTTCCCCGATCCATGTGATCGGTTGAGTCCATGTTTCACGATTGATCAAGATTTTTTTTCTTGAATGTTGAGATATTTTATTTTCTGAGATTTTGGGTTTGCGATGATTCTTTGTTTTCATGCTTTTAATATTAATATGCCTTGAGATAAATTCTGAGTAACTCATTTCAATGCTTAGTTTACATTTTAATGTCATATACCTTTATGTTACCTCTTGTTCTCACACTTTTAGATATTTAGAGATAGTCCGACCCATTTATTTTATAATACTCAGACCAGGTTGAGACCTTTCAGGTTTTCAGGATGCTCATGCCTTTGGATGGGTATGCTTGCAGATGATAGACATTTTGACATCATAGTTTATCTTTTGTAGTATATCCACCTATTGTATTATGGGATGTATTAATTGAAAAAATGACTTACTTTAGATGTATATCATGTGAGTCTAGTATTTCATTTTGTAGATTCATAGTATGTTGTATATGATGTAAATTATCTGTTGTGATTTGTGACTATTGTTTATATGATATATTTTTGTAATTTTTGAGAAACCGATGTGTTTATTTCTTTAATCTGAGACTGTATACATCAATATTCATTCCAGATATTTAGTAAAAAGAGTAAGTGTGACACGTTAGTATTAGATTAAAGATATATTCACATTTGGTCGCCCTTAACAAGCCGTATTCTCTGTATTATTAGACGACGTTGTTTATAATGTCCTTTAATAATATGGATATCGCAGTGGGGTTGTTACAACTTGGTATCAGAGTAGAGTCAGAACATTATAGCATATAATTTCACAGATCTGTAACCTAGATTACTTAGAGTCATGTCCCTTGGAGTGTGTGGTAGAGAGCTAACTTTATTATCTAATTAAGGGTAGGAACATAAAATGATTATGGCATAATCATTTGGGGCGTACTTTGATTTTTGATTTATTATAAATAATAATATTGGAGTTTAGATTGTGCAGAATAAGGTTATGGATGGAGGCAGACCTAGAGTTACACCAGGGTCGACCAGTAGTCCAAGTACAGGAGGGATGGTTTTGACTCCCAATCAGATTGTAGAGATTGTCTGTGCTTCCCGGACCATTACTCCTGATGATCATTTGGTTCGTGCCAATTTTTCTTGCTTATGTAGTGACTTCGGACGCTTAAGAGGTAAACCGTTTAAAGGAACGGAGAAGCTCATAGGGATTCAGGCTTGGATAAAGACATGCGAGAGGATTTTTACTCACATGGGTCTTACGGATGCCCAAATAATTCAAGTGGCATCCAACTAACTGTAGGAAAGGGCGCTCGACTAGTATGATCTTTTAGTGGCAGAGGTTGAGGAGGTTCAGCTTACCTGGGCATAGTTTAGGAGGAGGTTCGAGCAGAAGTTTATGCCACAAGTAGAGAAGGAAGCGATGATCCGGAAATTTATTGATCTTAGGTAGGATCAATCTTCCATTATGGAGTATGTATCAAAGTTTGAGGCATTATCTAAGTATGGGTTGGAATTTATTAGTACCCTAAGGAAGAAAAATCAAAAGTTTATTTATGGTTTATGCAAGTCATTGAAGAAGGCTCTTCTACTTCAGTTGGATATATCTTTCGAGGCTTTAGTTGATTCGGCACTTCGTCTCGAGGAGGTTGAGAAGGATAGTGAGGAGGAGGAGTAAACTTTTAAGAAGCAAAAGCAAGGGATAAATCAAAAAAGGAAGCAACCAATTGAGCAAAGTAATTCCGAGTCTAAGGGAAAGAAGAGAAAGCAAGAAGAATCTGGTTCTACAGGCACACCTAAGGGTCAGATAACATGTTTCAACTGTGGAATCAAAGGCCACTATTCGAGTTAATTTGGTAAGCCTCGATTTTCTTCTCCAACGGGCGTTTGTGTAACGACCCAGAATTTTCGATCCTAAAAATTCCAGATAGTTAGGGGAAAAGAAGAAAGAGATAGAAGAAGAAGAAGAAATAGAAACACCAGAACACAGATTCTCACATTCGCAGCAGATAAAATATAATATCAAATAATATTCTTTACACAAAGAAAGTTGTATCAGTCAATTACATTTTAATACATTAGAGTTACAACATTCACAATCACTGGACAGTAAAACAACATGTCCCAGATAAATAACAATGTATCACAGCAGAATACACTCCATACGTTCCTGCCATCCAGCTCGCCTCCTGAGCTACAGAACGTCCTTACCTGAAATCTGTAATACTCGGTCTGACCCGAGCATTACATCAAAGTAACACCCGGGTCAGGCTGGAAACCAGCGTGAGTAAACCCATATAATATAAATTACCAAACTATATAACTTATGAAGATCAGGGTAACTCGTATCTTTCCACAAGTTCTTCACTTATTTAAGTAAATCATTTACCTCAAACAATAATCAAAAATCATCATTCCATTTAAATACTCATGATACTTAGCTTATTTCCTTCCAGCCTGTTTGATTCCACACATCACATCTGTTCAGAATTTTATAGATTACAAATCGAAGTGGTTTCGGGTATTTACAAATACCCGACTCCGGACTCTTTGAATTCAATACTATTCAAGTGAACACAATTCAACCTTAAATCACAAGATGTCACTTTTTACACAGCAATTCATCATCGACAGATGACCATATAATCACTGTTCAATACAAACATATGATATCTCCAACATTTCATATCAAAAATATCAACCAGCAATTCATAAGCAAGATTAATTAGTCACCCATTCCTAATTAATCAAATAATTTTTTTTTCTTCTTTTAACCTTGCTTACTTCACAATAATTAATTTTCAACCATTAATTATCCATCCCCTAATTATCCTCTCTAATTATATTCAGTAATTATTCATTCATCAACCTTGATAAATCACATTCAGTAATTTATTATTCTTAATTACTTACATTAATTAATTAACCTCTTAATTAATAAATAAATCCTTTAATTAATTATACTGAAAAATTAACACTTAATTGCCTCCACTAAGAAATTGTTCTCTAATTGCTTTCCATCAAGTAATTACCCGTTAATTAATTACTTATTTATCTCATTAAGCATCCATACTTAATTCATCAAGAAATTATCTTTAATTAAATAACCAATTTATTAACTTAAATTAATCACATGCATTATATTAATTTCAATTGGGTAATTCATTCTTTAATCACTTTCAAAAAACCCAATTAATTAATATTTAATTATAGATTTATTATTACTTATTTAATTAAATCATTTATTAGGGTTAAAATAAAATAATCCTTTAACTCGATAATTGAAGTTACCAAAACTCCTTTTAGTACTTAAACATTAATAAGTCATAGTTCAAAACTAGTTTCAATTAATTTAACTTGCTTTAGGATTTCATTTCCAATTTAAGTTTAAAATAACTTTAAATTTTAATCTGGAAATACTTAATAACTACAAACCCGAGCAAACATAAGGAAACATGAGAAAATCATAGAATAAACCCGAGCAATCCCAAAACTTCGAGTCGACCCATCATCTGCACGTGCTCATTCTCGAGAAATACAACATCTTCCAAACCCAGACATCATCGATGAAAAATCATGCACACGTGCATGTACACGTCCCTCCGGCCAACTCCGACTACTCGCTTATCCTATCCACATCTCGTCGATCACCTCGACAACCTCCTCAGCCTCTAGTTCCAGTGGAAACGAGACGAACTCGAAAACGAACAATCCTGACTCGAACTGGAACGAAACGTCCCTCACGCAATCGCCCGCTCTCCCTCCTCCGACCATCGTAGGTCATGAGACTTCACCTACAGCTCCACTAACGTCTCGAGTTCCCTTTCCCCAATGACCGGCCCTTTCCGATGTACCCATGATGATGCAGCAGCATCATTTCCACCTTGACCCAAAACTGTGACCAAAACCCTATTTCGCCCCATTCCGGCCGCCACAGCTATTGATAATCTCATCCACCATTTTTCTAGAGACTCCTGACATCTCGGCCAACTCCATGCCAAACCCCGAACTCCCACTCGTCGTCGATCAACGGCAATAGACCAAAATCTCAAAATCGATTAACTCACGAATTCTCATCCGATACTTAGTTAAAAATCGCCAAACTATACCAATTCATGATTCTTATATATGAATCAGATTATATAACCTACAGATGAAATCGTGGATATTGATTTTCAACAAAATCTTGACTTTTACTGTAATCCTTAAATTTCTAGAGTATTTACCAAAATTTATACACCTAAAATTATTTTTGGAAACAATATTACATTGTTATTATCATTTCCTTTTCAATGATCAAGGTGTAGAAATGATTAATTTGGAAGATATGAATTTCCTAAAATTGTTCTTGAACCTGACATTCACAGAGAGCATAAAAACATACATATACCAGCAGGCTTTCAAATTTTCACACCACAATCTAGATTCTAAATGAAATATCTAAGCAACAACATGTCTTTAGCATCATTTCACAGATAAATTAGCACCAAAGATTTATCTTTAAATGTTTACTCACTGACATTTAAAAATAAACAGAATAAACCAGGTTGGGATACTCACTTTAACAGGTTTGACAGAGCTCAATCTCCCTGCTTTTGCAAAGCTGTAGCTTCCTTGACCTTCTCACTTTTTTTTAGTTAGCTTCAGTTTTAAGAGTATTCAGAATGTTCAACTTTTGATGAACGAAAATGGAGTAAGGAGATTGATATAAAAGAGGTAGGCAGGCTGAAGTATCACTGGTACAAAATTTTGTACTGGTAAGATTTTTTTTATGCTTGGTCGGAGATTTTTGTTTGAGTTTGAAGGCTGAAATGATATCCTTGTGCTTGCATTAATTGGCATTGGCTTGTTTCACAAGCTTGTACATATTTTTGTTTTCTCATGTACAACTTGTATTCATGTATACGTTTCCTTGTCTTATTTCACCAGCTTATATCTATCATCATATTTCCTTTATCTTATGTATAAACTTGATTTCATTTTATTGTGTACAACATGGTCCATTTTATTTTATACGACTACAAATTTTTAAGATGTCTATTTCTGGTATAAATACTTTATTTCTTTTTAAACTATCCAACATTTAATTTCCTATTTATTATTTATTATACTTAAATTTTATTTCTTTGTTAAAGTTTAACTATTAAAATTTAATTTACTATTTATACTTGTGTTAATTTCATAGTTTCTCTTATGTTAAATATTTATATTTATTTTATAACCATATTTTGTTTTACACTTATGTTTAAATGTTTGCAAGATATATTTTATTTTAACTATATAATTCTTTTATACTTATGTTTATATATACATAAGATTTACCTTATTACCAAACATTACTATCAAAGTTACATCAAATATATATATATATATCAAAATTTAAATAGTAGAGCTTTATTTCAATTTAAGGTGAATAAGCTAGATTAAATTTTGAATATTTTAAAACTCATAAATTTATATCTCCAGATCATAGTTTTCTGCCAAACATACATACATACATACATATATATATATATATATCCGTTTTGAAAAGAATAAGTTCATAATTTAAATAAATTAGACTAAATTATTATTAAAATAATATTGCTAAATTTTCGGGTCGTCACAGTTTGTTTCTTTTGTAAGAAGGAGGGACACTTGATAGCAGCTTGCCCATCTAGGGAAAAGAAGGCAGGAAAGAGTAAGACCGTTGGAACTTCTAGAAGATCGGTTTAGTAAGGTATAATTCTTGGTTTTTAGAAGTGTTCTTTCTTTTGTTAAATTGCATTGGAATTAGTTTAGAAATAGGTTAGTACCTTATATGAGCTTTTGCATTTCATGTTTAGGACTTAGGATAAATTGTTGTTTGGTTTTGTTTGATTGGAAGTTAGGAAATGATTACTTGGTTATCTTTATTTTTTATTGGATGCATGGATGCTATTAAGGATAAAATAAATATATAATTAAGGAAATTTTGGGATTAATAATTGTGTTGACTTATCTGAAAAATGTTTAAGGATTTTGATCGATATGTGGGAGGCCATATTATTAAAAGGGGTTCCTAAACATCGAGCAGAGCATTTTGACATGAAAGTCTAAATTAATGTTTGGAAAGTATTCGAGTCTAAAATGAATTGAAATAATATTTTAACCATAAAAATAATTGTGTGAAGTGTAGGAACTTGGTAAGACATTGTTGATAATGTATGCGATCAACTTTGTAAGTAACAAAATGAATCACAATAATTAGTGGCTTAATATTAATTCATAATTAAACGTATTTGTTGGAATATTTTAAGAACTTCCTTAAATAAAAGGGTAATATTTTATTTATCCTCAAGTGCTTAATAAGCATAAGATAAGACTTTTAGAATCTATTGAGAAAAAAAATATATTTAGAAAAGAATTTAATTTGTTGATTTCATTCGTTAAGGAAATTACGGGGAGGCAATTTTCTTAAGGTGAAAAATCTGTAACAATCCTGTTATTAATTACCTAATTAATTGAATTTAATTAAGGATAATTAATTCTGATTTGTGTTGTAAAATTAAATTGTGAAATTAAATCTAGTTTTGAGATTTATTGTTTTAATTTATTTAAGAAATGAGTTTCATTTCTTAAAGAAGATTTCAATTCAAATTTGAAATATTATTAAATCAATTATTTAATTTTGATATTTAGAGTAAAATGTTCATATTGAGATCCTTTATTTAAAATGAAAATTTGCAATTAATAGTTTATTTATTTTACCAAAAATAATGAAAATAACTTTTATTTTCAAAAGTTATATTTAATTTATAAGATATCTCAATATTAATAGAAATAAAGTTTTTTAACTTGTTGATTGGTTTTGGTAAATTTGAGAAATTAATTTGTGAATTTTTGCAAAACATTAATTAAGTGAAATTTAGTGTTTTAAAAGAGAAAACAAAAAAATAAGAAATTAGCAACACTTCTCTTAGGAATTAGATTAACAACACTTATCCTTATTGGGTTGCAAGTTAAAAGCCCAAACCCAAATCTAAAACAAACATAAGGAGCCCTTCTCT
This sequence comes from Allium fistulosum, assembly GCA_030737815.1. NCBI lineage: Eukaryota > Viridiplantae > Streptophyta > Magnoliopsida > Asparagales > Amaryllidaceae > Allium > Allium fistulosum. The sequence continues at coordinate 758,604,515 of CM060902.1, forward strand.
CCGCTCTATCTCATTTCTAAATCATGTACATTTTTATTTCTCAAAACCAAGGTCAGTAGAACAAGCCCTAGTTCATCTTTTGAAAATTTTAAGAAATCAAGAAAAATTCAATAAATCAAATGGAAGCTTGGTAATTGATCCTTGTCTCTAGCTCTCTCTTCTTTTCTCATAAATTTGGAATTTTGATCATCTCTTAATTTTCAAAATTATTGACTAGAAGAGGAAATTAGTTGTTTTGGAGAAGGAGATGATTATCTTAGTATATTTAAGAATTTAATTGCAACCTCTAGTGAAAGGTGAGTTAATTCTCACACAACTGTCTCAAAAATACTAATTGCTTGCTTTTGATTGTTTGATGGATGACCGTGAATTGAAATTTGATATGTGAATGGTTGCCTATGTGAGTGAAACCCTAATTATTTATTTCTGTAAATTGCAATTACTGAAAATCAGTTTTCATCTTCTTGCAATATTTACTTGATTTGTTCAAGTTTTGGTCCAAACACATGTGTGCTTTTGAGTCTATATTGCCATCTTTTGATGTCAGAAAGCGTAGACATCGCGCCGGAGTTTGGGGTGGCCATCGGTGGGAAAAAACGCCTAGAACTTACGTTCAAGACGTCCCGCCAGTGGACCGATCGAAGGCAACCAGTCTATCGGTCGAGGATCGAGAACGTAAGTTCCAGGTGCTATTTACTCCACCAATGCACTGATTCAATGTCGTTTCTTCCTTCTTTATTTGATGAATTTTTCCAGGTGTTTTGTTCTTCGATTTTCTTGGTGTTCGTTATCCATTTTAGTGATTCTTTGACTGAATTATTTTGAAGTTATTTTTATACTAATCAAGTTTGTATGTATGTGTGTGTGTGTATTGAAGAAGCATTATGCAAAAGATGGCTATTGTAATATTTTGATTTCAAACTAACTTCCATATAAATGATATTCATTTTGTAAAGGTTTTAATACCTATATGGGTTTGAAAAATGAGTACTTATGGTTTTATATAATAAAGGCTACTTATATATATATATGCGCTTTGAAATATAACTTGTGAACTGTGAAACTTTTAATTAAGGATTTGGAATAATTAAAATTATAAAGGCATTTTTATATTAAAAGTGAAATTATAGTTATAGTGATCGATATATATATATATAGTCGCAAAACAATTGAGTTTACGGATTTTTTTAAAATGAATAGTTCGAAAGTAAGTGTATAACTAAAGGGTTTTTGAAATCGTTTTGTATATGTTAAATTATATTATTTATTTTCAAAACAATAATTCTTATCATAATTTTTTAATGGATTTAACATTTGGCTATCTAAATACTTTTTGGTAATTTTGTGTGACTTTTGGATTTGGAGAAGAGTTGGAAATAACATGTTCTGAGAAGCTTAATTCTATAATTTGGGGAATTCTAATATTCGACTTAGTGTTACCGATTGGTTTAAATGCTCTTGAGTAACGCTTCATCGAATACTGTACAACTCATTGAATAGAATGTTTGAGTGGTACTTGCTAGCCCATTAGCAAATACTGGAATTTCACCGGGTAGTGTGGGATACTTTGGTTAAGTTCTTGTGATCGCTATAGGGAAGTAATTAACACTTTAGAGTTGTATTCTCTTTTGGTGTGCGGGATGGGGCTGCTAGATCCCTAAGAGAATATAGTTCAGGTTTTCCAGTGGTATCTGGAATGAGTGAGATTTACTAGTTCTAGTAAATACTTGAATTTCACCAGGCGATATGGGACGTTTTGGTTAAGTTCTTGTGATTACTAAAAGTGATAGTATTTTGCACTTTAGAGCTTACTCTCTATTAGTGTTTGGTGAGCTCGATAGATCGTTAATAATTATACTTATGGATTTTTCCCCGATCCTTGTGATCTATCGAGATTTGGTTTTCCACCATCCTTGTGATCGATCGAGATATAAGGTTTTTTTTGTTTTCCTCGATCCTTATGATTGGTTGAGTTTTCGTATTCCCCGATCCTTGTGATCGGTCGAGATTCCGTGTTTCATGATCGGTCGAGATTTTTTTTGAACATTGAGATTTTTTATTTTCTAGGATTATGGGTTTATATGATTCTGTTTATTCATGATTTTAATATTAATATGCCTTATGGTAAATACTGAGTAACTCATTTCAATGCTTAATTTACATTATAATGTCATATACATTTATGTTATCACTTGTTCTCACACTTTTGGATATTTAGACATAGTCTGACCCGTTTATTTTATAATACTCAGGTCAGGCCGAGACCTTTTAGGTTTTCAGGATGCTTTGGCTTTTGGGTGGGTAAGCTTGCAAATGATAGATATTTTGACATCTTTGTTTATCTGCTGTGGTATATTCACTTGTTGTATTATGGGATGTAGTATTTGAGAAAGTGACTTATTTTAGATGTATATCATGTGAGTCTAGTATTTCATTTTATAGACTCACGGTATGTATTGTACATGATGTAAATTATCCACTGTGATATGTCACTATTGTTTATACGATATATTTTTCTAATTTTGAGAAACTAATGTGTTTATCTCTTTAAAATGAGACTGTACATGTCAACATTTCATTCCAGATATTTAGCAAAAGGAGTAAATGTTTGACGCGACAGTGTTAGATTAAAGAAATGTTCGCATTTGATCACCCTTAACAAGCCATATTCTCCGTATTATTAGACGACATTGTTTATAATGTCCTTTAATAATATAGGTATCGCAGTGGGGTCGGTACATGTTTAACCCATTCGAAAATAATGATTTGCACAATTATTTAGCCATATATTACATAAAATTAGGCCAAACAAATAAACTTCATTTACAAATTCATTCTTTAGTAATTAATACTAGTACCACCGCCCAACGGTGGAAACCGACCGTTCATTCACATAACCATAAGGATAAAATATTTGATGTGGTTTTTCATTAAATTTAGTTAAACATCGAATGATAAAATCATGGAGAAAATTTAAAATTGAAGAGGTTTAAAGAGATATTTATTGAGCAAACAAATTAAATAGCACTGATGTGATTTAATTGAAGAGGTTTAAGGAGAAATTTATGGAGAAAACAAATTAAATAGCAATGAAAAGATTTAAGGAGACATATTAAAGAGATGTATATTTTTTGTCTGGCTTCACATAATTTGGTTTTGCAAGCCTACAATAGGCAAACCTCCCTAAAGGTCGGTTTGAATATAAAATTCAAACTAACAAAAAAAATCAAATGTTTCAACTTAAAATTAAAAAATTCAGACGAATTATGCATCAACGCAAAAATATAGCTAAATATCCGTGTAAATCATTTTCTCTTGAATATATTAAACATATATAATTTGTTAAAAAATATTTCACATGTGAAGCACTTGTCATACCATTCGTGGGAATAAAAGGTGCATAGGGATCCCCATGGACTCCTATCTTGAATTGGAAAAATATTACACCAAAGAAACTTAAAAATATAACAGATAAGGAGGCGCATTTTTTTGATTAATAAGAATAGTGTGTAACAACGAACTTGACACTTAGTGCGGATTTTAAAATTGATTTACGCAAAGACATGCACATGTTAGTTTTACTATTCAAACTCCATCTATACACACACATCATACACACACATATAGACACACACACACACACACACATACACACGAGTGTTACGACACGCGTTTCACGTGAATTATTTTTCTACAAATTGTATATGTTTAACCCATTCCAAAAAAATGATTTGCACAATTGTTTAACCATATTTTTGCATTGAACTTATGTTTATTAGTTTGAATTTTTGTTTCAAAGCTTCTCATCTAATTTTTTGTTAGTTTGAATATTTATTTGTATTAGTAAATAATAATGCATGAATTTTTAAAGGAAGATAATTTGTTAGATTCTATTTTTAAGTGATATTAAGGTTTAGTAATATCTATAGTGCATTTTGAATTTGTAAAAGATGTTTAATTGTTGGATCATATTTTCAAGTAATATTAAGATTTGATAATATCTGTAAAAGGTCGTTTTTGGTAGTTCATGGTGTCACCAATTTTTTTTGAAATAAAAGGTATTACAACAGTAGCACCCCAAATTCCATTCGATTTCCACCACAAATTCTGAATTAAATAATAACACTTCTCTCTCTTCCCACTAGAGCTATTATTTAATTCGGAACTTGTGGTGGAAATTAGGGGGCATTTGGGGGTGATGCACTGTTTGGAGTGCTATTGAACGCTCATACACACACACATGTGTGTGTGTATGTATATATATATATATGCGCTTCATTGTAGAAATATGTCGCTTCTCTTTAGGTATTAAATAAACATTTGTGCACCCACGTATCTTTGTGGCTCCGTCTTATTTCCGATGCAAGTATCTGGAAAAAGAGAACCAATGAATAAATATTAAAAACGGAGCATGTAATAGAATGTTGATCATATGTCTATGTAGTAACAACTCGTATTTTCACCGTATTTTATTAGTATTAATCGATACTTTTAATTGCAAAAATACGATAATTTTTCGTTCGACGGTCACAACGCATTTGATAAAATTTAAAAGTTGAGAGAATTAAATAAACCATGTAGAATTATTATCGACTAAAAAAACATGTAATTTTTTGTTAACAAATGGATGAACGCAAAACAGACATTGTGTGTGTTGAATGATCCAAAATAACCATATATGCATACAAATTTAAAAATTCCAAAATTTCTTTCACACACATGCATTTCATTAGACTGACTAAAGTAATAAGTAAAAGGCAGTGAGCTATTCATGTAAGAGCAACTCTAAAAGTCCACTGCTTTAATATTAAGAAAAACAAAAGTAAGTGTTCCAACCAAAGACAAGCAATTATATGTAATATTACGTGTAAAGTGTTAGTACAAGCATGATCGTATTTTATGAGCCTAGTATTTCTATGGCGGCGGCATAGTCGGCTACCATTGGTGATGGCGGAGCAGGGCGAAAACAATGCAGCGGGAGAGTTTTGGGTTCGTCAAGAAGTGACTAGAGTGATTGGGAATAGTGCTAGCCTAATCATCATGTAATGATCCGTCATTTTCAACCATTCGCATCCACACATATCAGACTTGAATTGCTCAAAATACCAGATTGTTAATTTATATTTGGCAAAATTCAGCATATATAGTAAATAAATCAATCACAGAATCACAGACACGGAGTAATATAACAATAAGCAACGGAATAGATAAATAACAGAGTTTAAATAAAATACAACAGAATATCTCAAATACAATGTTGTCTCGAATACAAATAGATGATAAGTCTGAACCAACAACTGGATAACTGGAAGCTGAATAGATATAGATGGATCTCCAAGTGAAGCTCCAACTCCAAAGGTGAGTCTCTAATGCTGTGGCACTCAGTCTGACCCGAGCGTAAAGTAAAACACAAAACACTCGAGTCAGAATTAACATTCTTATTTAAATAAATTCAACTCAAGTGAAATGTCAAATGAAATACAAGTAACTTAAAGGATGCTTGGGATTCCCATCCTCTAATGATCCGTGGAACTATCTACTATGTAGTAATATACGCTATTATAATATGTCTATAGTAAAGTAAAAGTATTAAAATAGCGTTAAGGTGTTACCCATATCCCCCTTAACACATTTTATATATTCCCATAGTCTATACGATGGCATAAGCTCCTCCGTAAACTGGAGGTTTACCTAGAGGACAACGCATAGGTACAGTACAAAACAAACTCGTAGAAGGCGTGCATGGCATGTGAACATGGCACACGAAGAGATGCCAGGGTAGATATACCGATTGCACTCCCGGACCGGTAGTAACGCATAGCAGCTACTACCGCCCACCTCGGACACACTCCCATATCAAAAATCGAGGGGTGGCCACCAAAACAATCACAAAAGCAATAGAATGGTATCGAAGAAATGTGCCCGATCGGAGGAATGACCTCACTTGGCCCGGTATAGCTCCTGATTTTAGTCACATCTAAGATGACTCACGGGAGTCAGGGTCACTTCATACCATATAGAATCATCGCCAAACCATCCTACTTCATTTCTGGAATCTCCACAACGTACACAGTTGTCAAAGTGGTTTTCGGTATTGGCAGAGAGTACGACAATATCTGATCCCGGTCTCTTTAACAACCAAACGTTATTATAACACCGTGGTCATTTCAAAATATCATATTCATTTCAAAACCATATCAAATTCGATATTATTATTCACTTTAAATAATATTCATTTCCAAAATCGTAACACTTCTAAAATTATAACTTTTCGAAATTATAACACTTATAAATCCATAACACTTACCTCTTAAACTGTTTAGATATTAAAATAATATATATGAAATTAGTTATAAATAAAATAGTTAATATAATAAAATAATTTGTATATAAAATAATTATAACTTAAATAGTTTATACTAAGGTAATTAATATATTAAAAATAGTTTATATTAAAATAGTTTATATAAAAAAATAGTTTCCTTAAAGTTCAAAAATCGATTCAAATCAATTCAAATTCCAAAATTTCAATTTAAATTTATCTCAATTCACCAATTTCGATTCAGTTCAAGCCATTTAAAATTTGAATCGATTTCAAATACATATATAAACTACAATTTAAACCATTTCAAATTTTAATATATTTCAAAGCTTAAATTCATTTATATTTCAAATTCAACCTTACCATCATTTAATATTGAAAATTTCACCTAGTCAATCCAATGTCATTTAAATTAATTTCTATCTCTCTTTCCAACTTAATTTATTAAAATTATTATAAAATCTATATTAAAATATAATATCTTGAAATCAATATTATTTAAAAACCACATATATTTCCTTTCAAAACCTTGGAAATCATTCAAAATATATATATAGACCAACAGTGCCTGTATATAATTTTCTATCTTATGGTCAAGTGATATGGATATTTATCATTTCAATCCGCAATTTAAATATATACGAGTATATATCTTTTCAACCCGCAATCCCAAATTCAATTCAATGAAAATCGCTTGGGTTTATCATTTCAACCCATAACGATTTTCCCATATTCTACAAAATCGTTCAGGTATGTATCATTTTAACCCATAGGGAATTCTATACTAACAGGGAACTTTCAGAGTGATAACAGATATGATAATAACATAGCAGGCATATATCATCAATAACAATATAATATAAACAACATGACATGGTGTCATATCCCACAGCTGAACAGTTACAGATAATAGCATATATAACAATTTAAATAACTATTGGAGCATATTTCAATTGTCGTTTCAATCGAAATCAAATCTAATAAATACAAGAACGTTAATCATGAGTGATTGCTCACCTTTTGAGGCTAGAGAAGATAGACAACGAAACAAGCTACAGTTTTGGATTAAGACCTTGACGATCGACCAATCCAAACGAAAATCCCAAGCAAAGCACATTGATTCGAGATTGATGAAACAAAGCTAAAAATTTGGGATCGATGAAAACAATCAAAATCGACTCGCTATGAACTGAAAAGAAATGTTTATTCTATTATTTTCTTTAAAACCAATATTAAATTTAAATACTTATTTAAAATCCATATATATCTCTACATGTATTTCTAAAACCAATTATCCAAATAAAACCATTGTATTTACATTTCAAAATCAGTATTTATAAAAATTCAATTTAAACTTCTCCAGATACATTTTAAACATTAACAGAAATCAAGAATAGACATATATATATACACTTTCCCAAGTTATTAATATTAAGCAAATATAACCTATCTCATAAATATATATATACGTCTCAGAATATTATAAATAATATTTTGTGCAAATTTATACATTTCAGACTATCAACATCTATTAAACATATATATTTACATTGAAATCAAAATATTTGCAAGTTGTGGAAAAAATCAATAGATAAAACTGGTATACATATAACTTATAGACCTGTATACAATTATATATAGGCTTAAGCAGAAAATAAACTGATTACATAATTTATAATTTATATATATAATTTAACAGCCTTTCTATATATATATATACTGTGTTTTTTTTCTTTTCGCAGCAATAGAAGACAAGCTTTACATATATTCACAAGCATAAGATACTACAATATACAAAATACATCTTTATATATATATATATAGTCTCTCTCAAAGTATGAAGTGTAAAAGAAACTAGGCTTGCACAAAGAAATGAAGAGGAAGATTAAGCTGCCATTATTTTAAAAGAAAACTTGCAAATTTCTAAGTGAATGATCTATGCTTCTTTTCACTCCTTACAACGATATTTATACTTACAGAGCCGGTAATCCGGTTGCTTATAAACTTACACCTAGTATTAGTACTCATACATATTTTAATTGTATCGACAATAATTTATTCGCCCCTAAGAAAAGTAAGATGTGTTGTCTTTTCTTTTGGCTAGTGGGTATTCTCCTTTAACACGTTGTAGGATTCTTCTGCTGGAAATAAGATGCTTTTAATAATGCGTCTTTACACGTCAAAAGTTGTCGGCCATTTGTTTATTTGTCTTCTGGAAGTAGTAGATTTATACTGTAAGTAGAATCCTAGGTAGAGTACGGGTTTTTAATCCGTATCTGCCATATCGTCATGTTCTGGACTGTAATTTCCAGCCATTGCTGCTAAATCTGGACTTTCATCTTCATCATCTGAATCTATTCTATCATAAATTATGACATCTGCTTCTGTATTAAACATGTGAATAGCTGCTGGTAAGGGTAATAGGAATTTAAGTTCCATTTCATCCCATATCTGGTATCTACTACTTTCTGCTTGAAGTACTAACTCCTTCCAATTTGGAGGAGGACTAAGTGTAGTAGCTTGCTGGTGAAATTGCCATGGCATATGAGCTTCAAACCATATTGGTGAACCTTCATAGAGTTTATAGGAATATGGTTTGAAGCTCATATTGTTTGAAGCTTCAAACCATTTGGACATCAAACAAAACTCCTTACATTATATATGATTTGAAGGTTAACCAATATGGTTTGAAGCTCATATGCCATGGCAATTTCACCAGCAAGCTACTACACTTAGTCCTCCTCCAAATTGGAAGGAGTTAGTACTTCAAGCAGAAAGTAGTAGATACCAAATATGGGGTGAAATGGAACTTAAAGTCCTATTACCCTTACCAGCAGCTATTCACATGTTTAATCCAAAAGCAGATGTCATAATTTATGATAGAATAGATTCAGATGATGAAGATGAAAGTCCGGATTTATCAACAATGGCTGGAAATTACAGTCCAGAACATGACGATATGGCAGATACGGATTAAAAATCCGTACTCTACCTAGGATTCTACTTATAGTATAAATCTACTACTTCCAGAAGACAAATAAACAAATGGCCGACAACTTTTGACGTGTAAAGACGCATTATTAAAAGCATCTTATTTCCAGCAGAAGAATCCTACAACGTGTTAAAGGAGAATACCCACTAGCCAAAAGAAAAGACAGCACATCTTACTTTTCTTAGTGGCGAATAAATTATTGTCGATATAATTAAAATATGTATGAGTACTAATACCAGGTGTAAGTTTATAAGCAACCGGGATACCGGCTCTGTAAGTATAAATATCGTTGTAAGGAGTGAAAAGAAGCATAGATCATTCACTCAGAAATTCGCAAGTTTTCTTTTAAAATAATGGCAGCTTAATCTTCCTCTTCATTTCTCTGTGCAAGCCTAGTTTCTTTTACACTTCATACTTTGAGAGAGCCAAAAAAAAGTCTTCTGTCCTAATTTTGCTCCGCCTCATTACTCTTGAATGAATACCAGAAAGGTATGTCTCTACTTCATAATTCCATTTGTATCTATTATCTCAGAAATTCTAGATCTGTTTGTAATTGTGTCTTTATATTTAGTTGGTGTGTTAAAATTGTTTGTTGAAACCTTTTGTTGTTAAATTTGTTATTGCCTTGTTATTGCCTCCCCTTCTATTTAGTATCAGAGCATGGTTAATCCTAGTGTTACTAAAATTTGGGATTTATAGTCATATAAAATTAAAATATTACTTTGATGCAGAATCCTCTGAGTCAGTCTTTAGGGTAGCAAGGGTGCGTAATTCCCGTATTCACTGAACATGGTAAACTTCAATAATGTGATAATTAAGTATGATTAAAATAACAATTGAATAGTAACCAGGGAATTTAATTATGCTCCATTATCTTGTAAATTATTTCTCTCTCTCAAAAGAAAATATTTCATAAAGAAAAGAAGCTGCATAGAGAAATGAAAATTTAAAATCCAAAAGTAAACAATCTTTTAAAATCGATCCTTCAACATTAAAGCGTCTGAATTATTTAAATCTTGAGTACACTTTTAAAGAACGTAGTATCATTAGCCTTGATAAATATAAGTTTGTTTGTCATTTTGAAAAAGGATTTCAACATCTTTTACACGTAGAAAACAAACAGTTTAATTCTGTCATAGATTTAATTATAAATTTAGGAATAGCTTTAGAACACTACGATAACTCAACAGTAAAAACGTTAGAAGTAATAGCTAGATCTATTGGAGATAAAAATAAAACACTAAGACAATTGGTAGAAAACTTTGATTTTATTAAAAATCAAAACGAACGAATTCTTCAAACCTTAGTAAACTTAAAAAATAATCTTCCAGATAAAACAATTATTAACGAATTAAAGTTCTTACTAGAAACTAATAAACCAAAGGCTATTGAATTAGAATCTAAACTTATTTTAGAAGATTTAAAAACCAGAACTTCAGAATTTGATTTAAAAATTAAGCAAATAGAAACGCTGCTCTCAGAAGTGAAACATATTGTTAGTGGATAATTTTATGAATAAATATCTTCAAAAAGCATTAGACGACACAACAAAATTTGCATCATAACCAGTTCCAAAACAAGGTTTTACCACTTATTTAGGAAACAGTTTATCAGACAAAGAATACCCTAATCTTTTTAATATCTTAATTAGTTTAAATCTTCAGATTTCAGAAAAACTTAAAAAACTTGAAGATAAACATATTTTTGATCAAGAATTAGATAAGATATCAGAACAACTAGTTAATCTAAGTTTAGGAAATTCAGTTATTAAGAAAAATAAAACACCAGAATTATATAAATTTTGGATCCCAAAATGAATCCAAGAAGCTCATTCTCTGGACCCAGTAGGACGTTAACAGAATTTACACCCAATGGTAAATCTAAAGATGAAATCTCTAGTATTTTATCCAAAGTTAAATCTAAAAAAGAAAAACAAATAATACAATAAGATGAGGAAGTTGATCTAGATAAAAATTTAGACTTATACAATAGTAATCAATTAAGTCTGTTAAACCCACGAATTTTATATCAAACAGGAATCACAAATATAAATACAACCTTAATTAGAAGCGTTAGATAAGAAGAAGTAAGAGTAATAGACAACAGTGTAACCCTAGATATTTTATCACCAAAAACTATACAAAGATTAAAAAACATAGGAAAAAGATTTTTCCATTTAGGTTTAATAGTTATAGGAATAAAAACCTTAACTAGAAAAGTCCTAGGAACAAAACTCCTTACATCAGTTCTAGACAAATCTTGGACATCAAACATAGAAAAAGCTCTACTCTCAGGAATGGAAATAGACTTAAACGATAAATCATCTTTAGTTTATTGTGTACTAGATTTTCTTAAAAGTATTAAAGATTTGAAACATTTAAAACTAGGATTTAAAGCAAATGGTTTTGAAAACTATGTTGGTAATAATATAATTATTAGCATAGGAATAATTGGAAAGGCTAGTAATCGATCTGGAATGAAATTTAAAATTAATCTTGACGGAATAGTACAGAATATAGCCAGTAAAGGAATTAAGATGATTGAACCACGTAGGATTAATCCAGAAGACCTAGCAGGTCTTGAATGGCAATTAAAAGATTTTGTAGACAATGATAAAAGTCTTTTTATTCCAGAATCACATGTTATATACAATAATCAATTTTGGGAACCTAGTTTAAGATTTGGAAATTATAAATTTAAACAAAATGAAGAAGAAACTGACACAGAATCAGAAATAGATATGAGACATAATTTAAATGAACACTTAGATCATTTTAACACTATAAATTGGGATAATGAACCAGTTTATGACCATTATGAAACAGATAATGAAGAAATTAATGATTTTGATATTTTAGGATATTTAGTAGATGAAGAACAATACGAAGAAATTAATGTAGGCCCAGAAATAGAAGAAACATTTAAAACATAAAGTAAAAGAACATTACATGAGATAATTAATAAGAAAATAACAGTGGAAAATATAAGAGAAGAAACAGATAATATGCTTATTGCTTGCATAACAGAATTAGATATGGCATATGAAGATGCCTTTACAACGTTATCTAAATATTTTAACATACCGCTAGTTGAAGACATTTTAAATAAACAAATTCCTCTTGGTGACTTTTTTATTGAAACCAATTTTATGGATCAAACAATGGTATCTGTTAATAAACGTAGTAGATTTGATAACGAGCCAAGTAGTCAATATAAAGAAGGTCCATTAGAAAGAGAACATTGGCCAAAACTCGAAATAGATTATATCCAAGAAAGCCCATACGTAGGAAAAGGAATAAGAAAGCCTTACGGAAAACTTTATAGTCATAATATGTTATTACTAGAAAACCAGTCACCACAGTTATGGCCATAAGAAATCCTAATATGGGAATAGAACGTAGTCCGTTATTGGGAAGTTAATAAGAAATCAGAAATGGATATGTGGGCAGTATTAGAAACTACCCTTGGTCCATTAGCCTTAGGAATATATCAAAGCAGAAAAACAGATAACCCAGCTGTAATTACAGAACAGAAAGCCCTAGGTAACAACCCTTATAATTTTACAAGTTTTATCAGACTGCTATTAATCGGTAATGACCCAGGCAAAGGCGGTACGCTAATGCAAAATATAACAATAAGAAATTTAGAGCAACTAAGTATAAGAGACTTCAAATACATAAAGGAATTCAGCCAAGACTTTGCAGTTACTTTAGCTCAAACTGGTAAGGTAATGGACGAAGACTTATGTAATAAGTATTTTTCAAAATTACCAGGCAACTTAGGCCGAAAACTACAAGAAGACTGGAATATACAGTATGGATCAGTACCTAAATTAGGAATTGGTCCAAGAATAATGTTTGTATTTCAGGAATTAGAAAAATGATGTAAAGAAGCCACTTTACAAGAACAGATTAAAAGACAAGCTTGGGCATTCTGCCGAACAGCTATTTATACCCCAAAGGCTTATGGCTATTATAAACCAAAGAAGTATCTTAGAAAATCCAAACATTTTGATAAACGTAAAAAAGAAAAATATGTTAAAAGAAGTAAACCAAATAGAAAATGTAATTGTTTTATTTGCAGAGACCCAAATCACTTAGCAAACAGATGTCCTAACAGACAAAATAATCAGCAACGTTCTAATCTAGTTGACGAAATAGGCGAGTATGAAATAGAGAGTCTTAGTGAAAATGATTTTGATGACACTGAATCAATCTATAGTATTGTTTCAGACAACGAAGAAGGTTCTTCACAAAACAGTATTAGTTATACATTAATGAATAATGACAATGAATGCGAACACCAGTGGATACAAAACAGAGGCAATGATCATAAACCTTGCTTCATATGTTATAGGTATCCCAAAATAATAAAACGTTTTCAATGTGATAGATGCTTTGTAGAAATATGTTTCTTATGTGCAAAAAGACAATTTAATTTAGATCTTTCGTTAAAACATAATAGAATAACTGTAAAATCAATATTACAAGAAATGGTAGATAAACATGAAGCCCAAATTAAATTACTACAATTAGAAGTTAATGTTTTACAAAATAATGTTAATCTCTTAATAAGAACGCACAATGATTATAGTCTAAATGAACCAGGAAGCACATCTAAAACAACTGAAATAGAACAAATAGATAATTTAAATAATAGTGTTCAGGAAAATACAGAATTTTCAGTCAATATTAATAAATATAATACATCCCTACTCACAGTAAATTGTAGAGTTTGGTTCGACAATAATAAATTCATAGATACAATAGCAATAATAGATACAGGTAGCACTAAAAGCTTAATTGCACATTCATTAATACCTTCACAATATCATACACCTTTAAACTACATTATTACTTCGAAAACAGCCAATCAAAGCTTAATGACATTAACGCATAAATTACCAAATGAATCAATGATACAGTTTAAAGATTTTGCAGGTAATTATAGTTCCAAGTACGAATTAGGACAATGTACTATTACCCCTAAGGAAATTAAAAGTACAGAATTTCTCTTAGGATTAAACTTTATTCTTAACTACAGAGGTAGTATTTCTATTTCTAGAAATAATATTACCTTCAGTAAACATAATTACACATTTCCTACTAACTACCACAACTACCCATCAGAGTTGGCTCGAAAGCATGGTGGACAGGCAGAATTAGATTTTTTCAAACCTTAATCAGAAAAATAAACATTTCCAGAATCAAAAGATCATAAATACGCTCTGTCTACTTTTGCATTTGAAACAATTAGGGAATTAGAAAAAGGAAAAGAAACTAAATTTATTCCATATCAAATTATTTCGCATCTAGAGAAATTAGGATTAATTGGTGACGATGTCATGAAAAACAAAGTTAATTATACTTGTAAAATCAAGATTATAAATCCAGAAATAACAATTAAAACAGCAAACATCGACTATTCTCCAGCCGATGTCAAAGAATTTAAAATCCAAATTGAAGAAATGTTAAAACAAAATTTAATTAGAAGATCTGACAGTAAACATAGGTCAGCAGCATTTTTAGTTCGTAACCACTCCGAACTAAAAAGAGGGAAACCTAGAATAGTTTACAATTATAAACGTCTACATGATAATACTGAAGATGATGGTTACAATATCCCTAACAAAGATACTTTAATCAATCTCATTCAGAATAAAAACATTTTTAGTAAATTTGATATGAAGTCAGGCTATAACCAGCTTAAGCTAAAAGAAGACTTTAAACCTTGGACAGCCTTTATGTGTTCAGAAGGACATTTCGAATGGAATGTTCTTAGTTTTGGCCTTAAAACAGCGCCAGCTTTATTTCAAAGATTTATGGACAACATTTTTAAGAAATATGATTTTTGCTTAGTATATATAGATGACATTTTAGTAGCATCTAATAGCATAAGGGAACATGAATCACACTTAAAGACAGTTTTTAAAGAAATAGAAAATAATGGCCTAGTAATCTCTAAAAAGAAAATGGAATTATTCAAAAGAAAATTTTCATTTTTAGGATTAGAAATAGGTAATGGGAAAATCGAATTACAACCTCATATATCCCAGAAAATAGTTGAATTTCCAGATAAGTTAGATAGTAAAGAGAAAATACAGGCATTTTTGGGATTGGTAAATTATGCTAGAAAATTTATTCCATATTTAGCAAAATTAGTAGGTCCACTATATGGAAAAATCTCTAAAAATGGAGAAACGAGATTTAATACAAAAGACATTAAATTAGTACATAAAATCAAAGAGGAAATTAAAAAAATTAAACCCCTAGAACTTCCATTAGAGATAGACTATATCATAATAGAGTGTGATGGTTGTAAAGAAGGTTGGGGAGCAGTCCTCAAATGTAAACCTTCTAAGTATAACGATAAATCTACAAAAAAAATTGCTGCCTATGCAAGTGGTAATTTCCATACAGTTAACAGTTGGACTTCATTAGACTATGAAATCCAAGCCCTTATAAATGCACTAGATAAATTTAAGATCTTTTTAAATAAAGATTTCACAGTACGAACAGATTGTGAAGCAATTGTCAAATTTATTTCGAACGAAAATTTAAAGAAGATAAATAAAACTAGATGGTTAAACCTACAAAATTTAATTCAAGGTAATGGGTATGCTATTAATTTCGAACACATAAAAGGTAAAAATAATCATCTTGCCGATATATTATCTAGAAAATTATTATATGCTTTTACTAACAATTCTTGTGATTTGCAGGAAAGAAATTTCATAAATAAAGAAACGAGTAATAAAGAAAGGCAGATATTAGTTGAAACGAGTAAAGAAACGATGGATGAGAAATCTCCATGTAAATCAGTAGCTGTTAAACCAGAGGCGCAATCGCCTAAAACGCCTCATGCAATATCTTTGGTGGGTAATTCCCCAACTAGTTTTTCAGCTAATCCTCCAGTTAGAAAAATGAATACTCAAATAGCGGTGAGTAACATCCCATGCATGGCTTTCGAACAAACATCACTTATTTTGTTTTAAAATGATGATCCCAGAAAGTTCAAGCCTTTAGTCAGAATTTCAGACTCCAGTCAGCAGTGTCTCTTAGATCATTTATGGAATCTGAGAACAATAGAGCCAGAAAGAAAGAATAAGCAAAAATTGGGTAATTGTTTTGCTCAATACTTTTCCAAGATTCAGCAAAAGCCACTTGGAAAAAATTACCTTTGTTATGTGATCTTTAGAGGAAATTACACAGGAGTGCTTAAGCACTACAGTCAAGTACCGTTAGCAACACAAAATTTCTACAATCCAGTATGGAGAGGTTTTTACACATTATCGGAAGCTTTAGACAAGGCTAGAAAGTCATTTGGGCCAAATTATTTTGTGGAAGAAGATTGCTATCAAACTTACTCCCAGATAACCTCGAACACTCCTCATTCTCCAGAACAAATAATCAATAATCAAACCTCACAATTAAACGACCTTCAGAATATGTACCAAAAAGCACAATCCCAGTTGGGAGCACTTATTACCAGAAATCAGTACTTAGAAGATCAACTTAGAGGAGTCAATTATGATCAACAAACAATCAAGTTGACGGAACAAAGAGTACAACAAGTTATAAAAGAAAGAGATGAAGCTAGAAGGCAGATACCAAAATGTCCCAAGACACTTTCTTATCAGCAACTCTCGAACCATTTAAAATTAAAACCAGCCCCTATTTTGGAAGAACTATATAAAGTTTCAGGAATAGATATATAGATCAAAATAGACAAGATGGTACACGACAGATGGAACGATCATCAAGCAACGCTACAACATAAGTTAAAAACTTATTACAAAGAGATAGTTCAAGGTATGCAATTGAAAATAGTTCAAGATAGACGATCAAATATGCTTAGATTACAGGTTGACATTGATACTTTGCCAAAAGATTTAGGTGAGCTAGTTGATATGTTCGATCATGGAATGGTTTCAAGAATAACCTTCCACCATACTACTCCAGCTAATACACTCAAAAGATTTGGAGAGCGCTTTTATTTTATTGCAGCTCAATATCTTCGAGTTTTTCAAGGTATTGTAGTTTGTATTAGTTCAACAACTCCACTTCTTATGTCAGATAGTAATTACAGGATTAAACCAGCTAGTCATCGAATGGCTATCTTTAAGCACAAGGGTTATATAAGACTACATGCGAGTAGATGTTTGCAGGCATATTATCAACTCTATGAAGGTTCACCAATATGGTTTGAAGCTCATATGCCATGACAATTTCACCAGCAAGCTACTACACTTAGTCCTCCTCCAAATTGGAAGGAGTTGGTACTTCAAGCAGAAAGTAGTAGATACCAGATATGGGGTGAAATGAAACTTAAAGTCCTATTACCCTTACCAGCAGCTATTCACATGTTTAATCCAGAAGCAAATGTCATAATTTATGATAGAATAGATTCAGATGATGAAGATGAAAGTCCAGATTTATCAGCAATGGCTGGAAATTACAGTCCAAAACATGATGATATGGCAGATACGGATTAAAAACCCGTACTCTACCTAGGATTCTACTTACAGTATAAATCTACTACTTCCAGAAGACAAATAAACAAATGGCCGACAACTTTTGACGTGTAAAGACGCATTATTAAAAGCATCTTATTTCCAGCAAAAGAATCCTACAACGTGTTAAAGGAGAATACCCACTAGCCAAAAGAAAAGACAACACATCTTACTTTTCTTAATGGCGAATAAATTAATGTCGATATAATTAAAATATGTATGAGTACTAATACCAGGTGTAAGTTTATAAGAAACCGGATTACCGGCTCTGTAAGTATAAATATCGTTGTAAGGAGTGAAAAGAAGCATAGATCATTCACTCAGAAATTTGCAAGTTTTTTTTAAAATAATGGCAGCTTAATCTTCCTCTTCATTTCTCTGTGCAAGCCTAGTTTCTTTTACACTTCATACTTTGAGAGAATACTTTGAGAGAGCCAAAAAAAGAAGTCTTATTCCCTTCCGCTCTCTCCATGTTTGGTATCACATTTAATCTGGTTTTTCATTGACGAAAGCGTCCAAAAATATACATGATACCTAAAGTTACTATCTCATATAATAATATACATATCATAAAGTCTGATGTCAAAATGACACGGTAGACACACACACACATAATAGGTACTCCTAAAAGCTAGCTCAAAATCCAAAGCCAACGAGTCTCTGTAACTGCTAAGTCTCAGTTTGACCCGAGCATGGGGTTTAGTGCAAAAATTCAAATTTATATTTCAAATTAACAAGATGAAGAAAATCTATCAATCAAAACCAAGCTATATTTTATTTAGTTGTTATATACAGCTTTATATTCAAATAATAATATTTTCTATGATGACATGGTGAAATTTGATCATCCTGGTAATTTGGTGGGCCTTCGATGAAATATGATATATAATTTCTACTGTATTGCTATTTGGATCTGTTGAAATTTAGCTGGGCCAACAATGATGGGTGGACTAGGAGAATGGGGATAAGGCTACTAGTCACTGAAATGGAATTTTAACCAGGGGTTTAGTGGACCAGCATTTTATAAGGTGATAATTAGATTAATAATCCATTGAAAATTGGGCGTTCGTTTGGAATTTCCTGTTAAAAAGGAAGTCCAATAATCTTTGGAATTAGCCTTATATTGGGAGGCCGGTGGTATTTTAACATAGTGTTAACAAAATTGCACACTATATAGTCTCAAGTCAATGAAAAAATTTCACGGTATAAATACCAATTCATTTATTGAAACAAAGAAATTATGAAATATTTGTCAAGGACATTTGGCTCAAATAGTTTGGGATATAATGCTTTATACAAATGTTTTAAAAATAACGGGTTTGAACTATTAAGAAATTACAATAAATGCTCTATTTGAATAAGCATCACCCTTGTTGTTATTAGAAAATTATGAATACAAACACCATTTATATACAAGCCTTCTGATATTAGCCTTATTTTTAACAAATTACATAATGTAACACAAATATGAATACAACATTCCATAAATTGGAAATTTAGAACAGATATTTATACTATAGTAAAAAGTGAAGAAACTACACTTTCCATTTTGTTTTTTAGCACTAAAACATAGACTTGGACCAATGGAATAATTTGATTGACGTAAATTACATACAATTAAGTATAAGGTATAAGGTATGTAATAACAGTTACGAATGTAATAACTTTTTGAAATTTCTTGTACGTCTTGTTGTTATGCTGTTACTCATTGTCAATATAAACCTCTATTATTAATGAATTAAAGTCAACATAAAAAGAAGTACAAGTGCAAAAATCCAAATTTATATCCCAATTTAGCTAAAGGAAAATAAAGAAGAAAATACATTTTCCAGTAACTTGATGGGCACTAGAATGTCCGTGGACAAATGGAATAAGTGAATTAACATAAATTACATACAATAAGGCCTGGGTAATGATGGTTATGCATGTAACAATTTTCGTGATTAAATATACTATTTGTGTACAAAAAAATATGAGGAAGAAAAATCTTCAACCATGTTTTTTCATTAAAGGGCACAAATTTTAAAATTGAATCTATTTTATTAATATAGCATCAGATCGAACAGATTCTATATGAATTATTAAAATGAATAATATATGAACTTAGCATTATATATGTCTAATGATATATGAACTTGGTAGTAATAATATATTAATTTGATATTATTTTAACTGTGAAAATAAATGTTATTTTACTTAATCTATTGTTATTCATCTAATACTACTTTTGAGATTAAATAGTTATGCATGTAACAAATTTTGAGATTAGATATTCTTTTTGCCTATTAAGTAGTTACTTAAGGATTATGTTGTACTTTTAGTAACTAAAGCAACGCAAATATCGGCAAATCGGTGGGCGTCACGTGCGTCAATGAAATTCTAGTTTTACTATTTTGCTATTTGGATCTGTTGAGATTTAGCTGGACAAACAAGAAGAGAGTGGAAGGGAATAAAGGCCACATTACTCTCGAATGAATACCAGAAAGGTATGTCTCTACTTCATAATTCCATTTGTATCTATTATCTCAGAAATTCTAGATTTGTTTGTAATTGTTTCTTTATATTTAGTTGGTGTGTTAGAATTGTTTGTTGAAACCTTTTGTTATTAAATTTGTTACTGCCGTGTTATTGCCTCCCCTTCTATTTGGTATATAATATATATATATATATATATATCGAAATGTAACATATTATATGTAATTTCCCATAGAATAGAACATCAGATAGTAAAATATTTCTAATACTTCTTTATGCAACCTTCTTAATATATTATATACAGTAATCATAAATGTACTGCTGTAAGCATACTACTATTATCACATGCACTCCTTTTAAAATACAATAGATGTTGCAAACAAATTCTCATAGCTTACATATTACACCAAAAGCTGAAACTTGATAACTCCATAATGTTTATTAAAATACATACCTGCATACGTCCAAATGTATAGACACTTTGTATATATAAGAAAAGAAGGGGAAGCTATACACGTGGATGAGGAGAGAAGTGCTGCCATAACAAGGAGAGGGGAAGACAAAGAGGAAAGGCTCAAGTGGGTGGTGCTCATGGGTTTGCATGCGTGGTGTTGTTATGGTCGGACGGGAGAGGATGGGGAGGCCATGGGTTGCAGATGGAGGGGATGGTTGGCGAATGGCAACCGACGCGTCGGGAAGGAGATGAATGGTGGAGCCTCGGTACGACTAAGGCGGAGGTGGAAGCATGTGGTCAGCGCTGCCATTGGGTGTCGGTGGTGAGTGAATCGTGTAGAAGCATTGCGTGTTGTATGGGGACCGCGTGGAGGAGGCTCGGTTCCGGCCTGGGCGAGGCTTTGCAGAGAGGGGAGGCAAGAGAGTGGAAGGAAGGAAAGGAAATGGAAAATGGAAGGTAAGAGGCATAGTTTGAAAACCGAACCGTGAGTCGAACCGCATCGACTCAGGGTTCAAGGTTTTAATGGTTCGACCGGTTGAACCGTTAGAACCGTGCAATTTTTTCCGATAATTTATAATTTTCAAATATAGATTATAATAGCAAAAACATATAACATATCTATTATTAATTCATATCACAAGACATCACATATCATAAAATAATAAAATTTAACCGGTAAAATGAACATAGCTCTATACATTTTAAATTATCAATACTGTGTCTAATTTTATAATACTGGACATATTCCACCATTTGATTTTATAATACTGGACATAACTTTGGACATATTCCACCATTTCATAATACTGACATAAAATTTAACCAGTAAAATGAACATAACTCTATACATTTTAAATTGTCAATACTGTGTCAGTACACAAATGAATCCAATTTTACTCCTTTGTGGACATATCCCACCATTTGATTTTTTCCACACTGGATATAACAATGACATGAATATCAAATTCATTTCATAAAAAAATGCAAAAGGCTAATTAACTTCAACCAAACAGTTCTACTCTACCTTTTCTTCTTGCATATCCTAACAATATACTACTCAATTTCATACATAAGCATTCTGTCTTCATAAGCCAGCAAAATAGAAATTACAAATATAAATAAAAATCATCATCACTTTTCTCATATATCGAGACTAATAAACTTTGCTATTAGCTACAACTTTACTTTTGTTCCTGAATCAGCAAGGTCTTTTACCAAACACCAATTACATAACAAAAATTTTTAAAACATAAAATTGATACCAATAATCGCGCACAAAGTTGTTTAGATATGGCACACAGGATTGGTTGATTGAAGCGCCTTCAACAACAGCTTCAAAGGAGATGCGATTTGAAAAATAGGGTTTTGAGGATTTGGGGAACATTAACGGTTTGAAGGGTTCAATGACACGGTTGAATCTCGCTTTGGTGGTTCAACCGATGGTTCATGCAGGGAAGAGGCTAAAATCTGCTACGGGCCGCCGTAGTCCATGGCCTGCGGTTGTTGACGGTCCGACCATGGTCGGGTCCGGTTCTCAAAAGTCAAAACAATGGTAATAGGTCTCAGGAAAAAAAGAAGAAGAAGAAGCTTAAGGAATATGCAAAGTGAAAGTATCATTATATTTTTCTTTTTGAAGCGACGGCAAACAGAACACGGAACTGATAGAATGACAACAGGCAACAGTTGTATTCCAGGAATTTAAAAAGGCTAGAGGTTGCTGTTATTGTACGGTAGATAATCGAATGGTCATCGGAACAAATGGACTCGAACGGATACTGATGCGTTTACCATTTACCTGGATTTCGTTTCGTACCGAGCTTCAAAACACAGAATTGAATATACCGTAAAGATCAGCACGACGAGACGATCAAAACGGTATACTGATATCAATGGTACGATCATCCGATCAAATGTCGATATTCGGTACCAGAAATGCTACTAATTTGTCGAAAATAAGATAAACAGAGCAATAACAGTCCAAATTTGACAAAACGAAATATGACATCTCACTCGGAAAATGATTTACAAATTTATTGTGAAAAATATTCAGGTTTGGAAAACATTTTATTATCAACAAATATTAACTGATTAATATTTAAATAAAATTACACAATAAAATGAACTTCCATATTATCAGATGAAAATTTACCATTTGCTATGTTTAAATAGACGTATTCCAAATATCAAATATTTATTTTCAAATTTAATTATTTAAAATTTCACAAAAATTCAGTTAATTACGTTATTAAGAACCATTAAAATTTACGGGTCTTTACACGTCACATCATACTGAGTTGATTAGTGCTGGAGTCGAGGTCGGAAATGGCTAAGAATGGCGGAGCGACTGGGAAGAAGTAACCATCGAGTTTGGTTCCAGGCCGTTGGTGGGAAGAAGATGGAATAATTTCTAAAGGTCCTCGGTATTTTATAAATTTTAATGGCCAGGTATATTAAATATACCTAAAATTTATGAACGAATTTATCAATAATCCCCAAAACTTTATACATGCGATAACTTCTCCAAACAAGATCCGTTTCAGATGCGTTTCACATCACGAGGATCATTAATTATAAAGTCTAGATCATTTTATATAACCATTTTAGACAATAAAAGAAGTATTAAATTGTTTGATAAAATAATGATTTGTTTGTGTCTACATGTCTATATATATAATCCCCTAATTAATATATTAATGACTTTTTAACGATATATTTAATGACCCATTAATATTATCACGCCGATTAAATATCTCTCAATCCTTTAGATTATAAGTTAGGAAAATTTGTGGTGATTAATGATTTAGTAAATTATGTATTAACTATATTTAATTAAAATTTACATTAATAAAAATAATTGGACATTTAAACTGCAAAATACAAATAACAATCAACGCGGTTCCCACATTTTAATCGGTTGAACCACGAGAACCTTTACCTTACAACAAAGCGGTTCAACTCGTGGTCCGACCTTCGAAACTATGTTGAATATAATTGTACGAAACGTAAGTTTTGAAGGGAAAATTTCCTCAAACACCATTCTTAGGTTTTAAAATCAACTTTCGCCCCTTCCTAAAATCATGTTTCATGAATGACTACATAATTATTTTCAGTGAAAAGTTACGGTCCTGCACTATTTATTTTATAAAAATTTACATAACTGCAAATATATACAGTATGTACTGCAAATATTTGTGGTTTTAGCCGTAAAATATTAGCAGTATAAATAGAATGTTTTCGCTAAAAATAAGTACAATGTTATTTCGTAGAACCTTTTTTTAGGAAGGGATTTTTGTGTATTAAGTTTGAATATAACAAACAGGTCCTAAATTTCACTTTCGAATATCCTAATTGTTGAACCCAATCGAATCATGAGTATTAAAATTTAACTGATTAAAATTATATTTTTTAACGTTTGATAGTAAAAATCAATAAAATAAATTATTTTGTAATGTGTCTTTTAGTGCAAACGTTCAAGGCTCTTTATTTTTTAATACAATAGAAACTCAATTCAATTAATGGTTCATAAATATATGTTGTTAATTTTACATATCATCCACAACTAACAAGAAGATAATCCGAAGGTTCGACGTTGTAGCTAAGGTCAAGGAACTTTTATGTTAAATTGTTCTATGGGGAAATTATGAATAGAGGACAAGTGAAGTGTATGTAAGTCATGCGGTTAAAAGAGGTAGATGCAAAGGGGGTTCCATTTCTTTGTCCCTTCTCACATGTGCCCATGTCCCCATACAATCTAAACCTTTTATTGTTTATTAATCCATCGAACTAATTAGGTTGGTTGATGAGATAAAGAACCATGATTGTGTAGGGACATAGGGCAAATGGTTTTTGGGGGCAGAAGATTTCATCTCATGCAAAGGTCGTTTCAAGGTTTTAAGACCTACAGTGGGGTCAGAATATCAGATTACATTAAAAGCTACATTAAACAAACAAATGAATGATTATTGTGATATGATATTAACTAACACTAAGTACAGAAAAGTAACTAATAAATTTTCACTGCAAAAAAGAAACAAAAGTCAACAAAACCGGTATAACAAGAGTAGAACACAATAACCAATAGAACGACAACGAAGAATAAGTATGTTATCTAGACAAAAAAACTATGAGCAACAAACTTTAAACTTAAACACATCAAATAAATTTTATCACAGTAAATTAAGTTAAATACAAACCATGTCTATTCTACACTCGTAAATTTTAAATTATAAAATTACACCGTGGGTTGTCCTAGGCAACACATAAATAAATAGCAAAAAATAACAAAGAAAAAAATTGTTCTCCAAGAGAATTGAAGTCCCAAGGGGATAGCAAAGTACACAACGAACCAGACCAATGCATCTTTGTAAAATAATAGACACCAATACATATTTGTTTAAAATTTATTATTCAACATTACCGTATTGTAACAACCCGCATATTTTACGATTGTATATTTAAATGTTTTATTTAAATATAGCATCGTTAGTCGGATTAAAGTCCGAAATGTCACTTTTTGCAAACAGTCGAATTAGGACTCGAGACCACTTCCATTGAGTCCAAAATGGCATTTGCGACCTTTTTGAGTATAAACATTGATATGTTTGGAGTTGAGTGAAATTTTGATATTTTCATTTAGGGCTTTGGGTTTGAGTTTCAGCCCAATAACCTAACACCCAACCCATCTAATACCCTAACTCCCACTCCTCTCCTCTTCATTCTTTCATAACATTTCCTAACACTCAAGCTAAAGTAAAAATGGGGAAAGAGAAAAGAAATCAAAATTCCTAAGCCCTAGTTTCTATTAGGAATTCAAGCTCTAGCTCCAAAATCAAAGAGAAGCTTACGTAAGCATCCTCTTCATCTTCTCCATCTCAATCCCTCTTCAATTTTCAGAAATTCCTATAACCTAACTTAGGAAAAACTTCACCTTTGAAAATAGATTGAAGATTCTAGAGGAGTTGTTGAAGAGAAATCAATCTTTGCTTGTTCTAGAGCTTCTCATTTGTTGTTTTGGGTTTAAAAGGTGAGTTTTTGAACTCACATCTATGTCTATATCTTTGATAGTTGTTAGGTAGTAATTCCTAACATCTACTCCTTGTCCATTTGCTTTTGAATTGAATTGGTTTGATGAATATTCCAATTTTTGGTGTTTTGAAGTCAAATCTTTAAAAATCCTATCTTTGATGTTTGAACATGTTGTTGGGGTGTATCGAAGAGCCTATAAGGCTGGGTTGTCGCTTGACATAAATCCCTAGTCTCCATTGCTCATCCGATCACTTCCGTTTTGGATTTTTAGCCTCTTGGGCTAGGTTTTAAATACTGCAGATGGCAGTTCAGTCGACTGACGTATATGGCCAGTCGACTGAACCTGGAAACAGAAAGCTTCTGTCCATCTATCAGTCGACCAGGCTAGTCGACTGAACCTGGAAACATAAAGCATCTGTCCATCTATCAGTCGACTGGGCCAGTCGACTGAATCTGGAAACCGAGAGTTTCTAGGCATGTATCAGTCGACTGACCATACAGTCCAGTTGACTGAATCTGGGAAATGTGCATTTTGCCTATTTTAGGCAGTTTTGTGTGGGTTTCCGATTTTTAATCGATTCTTGATGATCCGAATTATTGTTATCATTTATCGACTTTGATGACTTCTTTCTTTGGATTTTTTGGAATATCAATTTGATGGATTTGATATCTATTTCTATGGTTTTGATTTACGTCTTCGAATGTGAATCTTTGGTGATTGATTGTTTTTACAATCATTTTTGTGATTTGTCACTTTAAAGTACAAAGATTTATATACTAGCAGTAAATATTCAAACTCTTTCACAAAGATGATTCCAACTCTATTTTTAATACAAATCTCGTTTATAAAACCGTTTTCCAATCTATTAGTATATACAAACCTTTACCTCATTCGTATGAGAAATCTAATTAAACGGCTTAGCAAAACAAGTGGTATGAAACGCTTGCGTTTACTTCGTCGGTTAATTCTTGGACTTGTTCGATTGAACTCTTGTGACAATTTTCGAGTGGAAATCTACAATTTGTTCGAAAATATTTAAGTTAAGCCAGTGGTTATGGGACATGAAGCTAAACTCTTATGTTTACTAGCTTAGTGTGATTCACACTTCTTGTTGATCAATGGTGATCATTTTGTGATTTAAACTAGCGATGTGCGACGTCTCTTTGTTTGTGTGGGGACTAAAAACCCCGTTGTGGAACTTCGGTTCAATTTGGTGGGGTAGCGACCCATGGTCTTCGGGCCGTTTATAGAGCTTCGGCTCAAAATTGATGGTTATCGACCATGGAATAGCGTTCCGTTTGTGATGCACGTGTTGGTGAGTTTTCATGCTCTCGTTTGTGATAGGCCTCCCCCCTTTTGTGATTTCTGGATTTCTGGTTGTTGATTTCTAGAATTTGTGTTTCACCAATTTTGATGATAGGCATTGATGGGCTCTATCAATATTTGTGTTGTGGTGAATAATTTAAAGTATATGACATTCTTTTTAGTGTTTGAGAATATTTGAGATATTGTATGATTTTTGTTGTTATTTGATGTATACTTGTAACAATATGGCATTATTGATATCATACTTTTTGTCATATCTCTTATCCTATCTCATTCTATATGATATTTATAGCTAGACTGATCCATTTATTATTTTCTTCTCAAATAATACTCGGGTCAGACCGAGGTATTTCAGGTGCTTCTACTTGACTTCTTATCAGGGTTCATCATCTGATTTTTGGCTAACTACTTTAGATTAGTAGTTTTTGTGATTATACATTCGAGATAGAGGCTCCTTGATGTATACATATTCTTTTGTCTAGCACTTGTAACTATTCTTTTGTGATGTAGTGGTTCTTGTATGACCACTATTTTTATGTACACCTTTATGTGATATATTCATATCTGTTTTCGCCTTTGTGATATGAATATCTGTGACTGATTTGTATTATGCTTATTTCTATATTTGTTTCCGAAGTCCACATAGCTACTATGTGGTAGCTTTGAGTTTGTATTTGATATGTCGGATTTCCTCTTGAAATGAGATGTAAGTTATATTATCTGACATATCGGTACTCGCACAAAGCAATTACACAGATGGTCGCTCCTCAACAGCCTTATTCTTCGCGCTAGTCGAGGGCATTACCTCGTAGTGTCCTTGGTTAGTGTGTGTATAGAGGTGGGGCGTCACAGCTTGGTATTAGAGCCAAACTTCGGAACAATGTAGAATAATCTAGCAAAGATCATTGTCCTAAGTCTTTCTTAGGAATCGTGCCATAGGATTTAATTCGAGTCTTCGTACCATTCTATCATATTTCTTTTTATGATGCATTATTTTATCAATCAAGTTTGTTTGATATTCATTCTGAGAATAACCTTTTTCCTCTTCTTTCTTTCTTTCTTAAAGAAAAGAAATGGTTAGACCTGGCCGTCCCAGCGCCGGTCAATCTAGTGCTACTCCTCAAGATGGAGTATTTATGTCTACTCAACAACTTTTAGATCTTGTGAACAATGCCCAAGCCGTCGGACCCATTCCAGTGCCTACTTACCCTAAATATGGGTTTGCACGCTTGTGCAGAGATTATACCGTTTTGGGTGGAAGGCCATTCAAGGGTTCCGAAAACGTTATAGAAATCCAAGCTTGGCTTAGATCATGCGATCGCATCTTTTCTCGCATGAATCTTGTGGATTTACATCAAGTCCAAGTGTCTTCTAGCATGCTCCAAGAAAGAGCATTAGATTGGTATGAGCTTTTAATTTCGGAAATTATTGAAGCAGACCTTACTTGGGAGCAATTTCGGGAAAGGTTCGAATTGAAGTTTGTGCCGGAAGCTGAAAAGGTAACTTTAGCTCGGCGCTTTATTGACCTTGTTCAAGGTGAATCTTCTGTGACCGACTACGTTGCATCTTTTGAATCTCTCTCTAAATATGGGGTCGAATATATTAATACCCCATTAAAGAAAAATCAGATATTTGTTTATAGGTTGAATAGGAACCTCAAAAAGCCTTTACTTTTGAAACTAGAAGTTTCTTTCGATCAGCTTGTAGATATCGCTCTTCGGCTTGAAGAGGCCAATAAAGAAAGTGATGTTGAAGTTGTGGATGCCAAACAAAACTCCAACATCAACAAAAAGAGGCATATTAAGTTCAAAAGCCCTAATCCCAACAAGAAAGGGAGGCAGGCAATTTCGGTAGCAAAGACTCCTACCTCTAGTTGTGAACAATACTACAATTGTGGTTCTATGGACCACTATGAGATTGAGTGTCCAAAACCCTTTTCTTGTCGCTATTGCAAAAGGGTGGGTCATCTTTTATTTTCATGTCCCAAACTTCAAAGTAGGAGAGAGGGAAAGCTGAATGTTGTGCAAGCCCCTAGTAACACTTCTCTTGGTCAAGGTATTTCTCCTTCTATCCTTGATGGCATTATTTTGTTTCGTGATTTTTCTATTCGAATTCTTTTGATACGGGTGCATCTCCTTCTTTTATATCAAAAGAATTTGTTGATACATTTTCTTTAAATATTATGGGCTTGATGACTTCACTGAGAATTGCGAATCCGGTTGGTGGATCCGCAACACTCAGCTTGCTTTGTAAAGATGTCGAGATTATTTTATGTGATTATTCTTTCCGAGCCAATTTGCATGTTATGCGTTACTTAGGCTCCGGAATTGATTTTTGGGAAAGGATTGGCTTAATCATTATGAAGCCCATATCCTATGTCCTGAGCGGACTATCTATCTTCGACATCCTCAATCTGTTAAGCAGATTTCTATTTTTCTTATTGATTTCGATTCCTAATTTGGTGGCATCATTTTATTTTTTAAACCTACATGATGAGGAAATGTTATTTCTCTCATTCAAGTAGTTTGTGAATTTCTCGGTATTTTTGAGCTTGTCTTAGGATTACCACCTAAGTAATCTACTGAGTAGTGCTAAGGTCTTTTCAATTCGACCTTGCCACCGGTTTTCATCAGCTATGAGTTGCGAAGGGTAGCATTCCCCTTACCGCATTCCACACTCGTTATGATTCTTATGAGTGGTTCGTTATGTCATTCGGTTTGACGAACCTTCCAGCTTATTTCATCCATTTTACGAATCGGGTATTCTGTGAATATCTCGATTAGACCAACCTTGTATTCATTGATTATGGATGAAAACAACAATTTAAAATTTGCAAATCTTTTTAATAAGATATTTATAAGTATAATTGGATTTTGTTCTTAAACGAGCAAAGAATATTTGTAAAAATTTTAAGAGACATGTTTATCATATAGAAGATGATTTTGTGTTGTTTTGCCCATTGAGTGCTTTAAGAATTCTGGTCGATGCGCTTGATCAAAGTTATCGATAGGAATCTCCTAAACGCTATGATGAGACAGCCAGATACAATAAATTGACTTGTAAAAAAAGTAATTTTTTCTAAAATGATGATTACATGAAGTTCATTATAATTTTGAATGTCTTAACTTTTCGGTAAAGAGGATCATTTAAAAGAACTCCTCTCCGATACTTCTATTCTTGTGATTCCTGAAGGGAACCAAGACTTCACCGTTTGTACCGATGCTAGTCGTGTTGGTTTGGGTGCCATTCTCATGCAATCTAGTGCTCGCGGCCATTGTTTTCGCTTTTAGAATTTGGCGTCATTATCTTTTGGGAGAGAAAATTGTTCTCTGCACCAATCATAAATCTTTGAAGTATTTATTTTCTCAAAAGGAACTAATTTGCGTCAACAACGTTGGCTCGAGTTCCTTGCATCTTATGATCTTGATGTTCTTTATCTTCCTAAAAAGGGAAATCGTGTTGCCGATGTCCTTAGTCATAAGTAACAAGCGGTTGTTTCTATGATGATATTCGAATGGAATGATCTCGAGACTTTATCCACTTGTGAGATTCGAGATCCTGAATCCAATTTATGTTCATCTTTTGTTTTGTGTAGCCTTGAGGCTCATCCTTCTCTTTTAGACCGCATTCTTGAAGCTCAAAAGCAAGATCCCGAATTGGTTCTTCTTAGCCAAAGTTGTAGGGATAAAATTGATATTGAAGATTTGAAAGACTTTGATATCGATGCTCGTGGCGGCATTCGAAAATTTGGTAGACTTATCGTGCCATATATTTGTGATCTTCATAAAGATATTTTAGAAGATTCTCATCATTCTAAATTTACCATTCATCCCGGTAGTAGTAAAATGTACGCGGATATGAAGCGACTTTATTATTGGGATGGAATGAAATCTGATATTGCTAACTTTATTAAGCGTTGCATGACTTGCCAACTCGTAAAGGCCGAACATCAAAGGCCCGATGGGTTATTGCAACCTTTGGACATTCCAGTTTGGAAGTGGGATCAAGTCTCCATGGACTTTATTGACGGGCTTCCCCGTTCTCATTCGGGCCAAAACGGTTTATGGGTGATTTTCGATAGACTTACAAAATCCGCCCATTTTATTCCCGTTCGATCCAATCGGACCGTACCTCTTTTGGTCAAACTCTATGTTAAAGAGATTGTTAAATTGAATGGAGTTCCTACCTCTATTGTTAGTGATCGGGATCCATTATTTACTAGTGGACTTTGAAAAGGTCTTCAAAAAGCTTTGGGAACGAAGCTAAATTTTAGCACCGCTTATCATCCTCAGTCCGATGGACAAACCGAGCGTGTGAATCAAACTCTTGAAGATCTTCTTCGTGCATGTGTTCTTGATTTTGGTGGAAGTTGGGAAGATCATATTTCTCTTGTTGAGTTTTCGTATAATAATAGCTTCCAATCAAGTATTGGTATGTCACCTTTCGAGGCACTCTACGGAAGGCCATGCTGATCTCCTTCGTGTTAGCTTGAAGCCGGTGAGAAGCTGGTTTTAGGTCCAGATTTTATTCAGGATGCCATAGAAAAGATTGACCTTATTCGTCATAGGATGAAAGAAGCTCAAAGTAGACAAAAATCCTATGCCGATAATCGAAGAAGGAAATTAGAATTTTCTGTGGGATATTTTGTGTTTATTCATGTTTCACCTATGAAGGGTGTTGTGTGTTTCAGTCGATCGGGAAAATTAGCACCTCGATATATTGGTCCATTTCCCATCACCGAACGCATTGGTTCCGTGGCTTATCGCCTTTTATTACCGGCTCAATTTTCTGCTATTCATGACGTATTCCACATCTCTCAACTGCGGAAATGCATTCGAGATTCTGATTCTATTCTTGAGCCCGATGTTATTGAAGAAATTGAAGTTTCGCCTAATTTGACTTATGAGCAACATCCTATTCGTATCATTGCTACGGAGGTTAAACACCTTCGAAATAAAGATGTTCCTCTTGTGAAAGTTCAATGGTCCTCAAATCCTAAGGATTGCTCTTGGGAATCTAGATAATTCATCGAGCAAACAGATCCGGACTTACTCACTCGTGCTCCTTAAGGTGAACTTCTCATTTCCAAATTTCTTCTTTTTTGTGTTGCTATGCCTTTGTATGATTGTTACTTTTTATTTCTTTTTCTTAAGTATTGCAAGGACGCAATTTCTTTAAGGAGGAGAGTCTGTAACAACCCGCATATTTTACGATTGTATATTTAAATGTTTTATTTAAATATAGCATCGTTAATCGGATTTAAGTCCGAAATGTCACTTTTTGCAAACAGTCGAATTAGGACTCAAGACCACTTCCATTGAGTCCAAAATCGCATTTGCGACCTTTTTGAGTATAAATATCGACATGTTTGAAGTTGAGTGAAATTTTAATATTTTCATTTAGGGCTTTGGGTTTGGGTTTCAGCCCAATAACCTAACACCCAACCCATCTAATACCCTAACTCCCACTCCACTCCTCTTCATTCCTTCATAACATTTCCTAACACTCAAGCTAAAGTAAAAATAGGGGAAGAGAAAATAAATCAAAATTCCTAAGCCCTAGTTTCTATTAGGAATTCAAGCTCTAGCTCCAAAATCAAAGAGAAGCTTAGGTAAGCATCCTCTTCATCTTCTCCATCTCAATCCTTCTTCAATTTTCAGAAATTCCTATAACCTAACTTAGGAAAAACTTCACCTTTGAAAATAGATTGAAGATTCTTGAGGAGTTGTTGAAGAGAAATCAATCTTTGCTTGTTCTAGAGCTTCTCATTTGTTGTTTTGGGTTTAATAGGTGAGTTTTTGAACTCACATCTATGTCTATATCTTTGATAGTTGTTAGGTAGTAATTCCTAACATCTATTCCTTGTCCATTTGCTTTTGAATTGAATTGGTTTGATGAATATTCCAATTTTTGGTGTTTTGAAGTCAAATCTTCAAAAATCCTATCTTTGATGTTTGAACATGTTGTTGGGGTGTATCGAAGAGCCTATAAGGCTGGGTTGTCGCTTGACATAAATCCCTAGTCTCCGTTGCTCATCCGATCACTTCCATTTTGGATTTTTACCCTCTTGGGCTAGGTTTTAAATACTGCAGATGGCAGTTCAGTCGACTGAACCTGGAAACAGAAAGCTTCTGTCCATCTATCAGTCGACCAGGCCACTCGACTGAACCTATCTCTTATCAGTCCATCTATCAGTCGACCATGCACGTGTTCTATATGATATTTATAGCTAGACTGATCCGTTTATTATTTTCTTCTCAAATAATACTCGGGTCAGACTGAGGTATTTCAGGTGCTTCTGCTTGACTTCTTATCAGGGTTCATCATCTGATTTTTGGCTAACTACTTTAGATTAGTAGTTTTTGTTATTATACATTCGAGATAGAGGCTCCTAGATGTATACATATTCTTTTGTTTAGCACTTGTAACTATTCTTTTGTGATGTAGTGGTTCTTATATGACCACTATTTTGATGTACACCTTTATGTGATATATTCATATCTGTTTCCGCCTTTGTGATATGAATATCTGTGACTGATTTGTGTTATGCTTCTTTCTATATTTGTTTCCGAAGTCCACATAGCCACTGTGTGGTAGCTTTGAGTTTGTATTTGATATGTCGGATTTCCTCTTGAAATGAGATGTAAGTTATATTATCTGACATATCGGTACTCGCACAAAGCAATTACACAAATGGTCGCTCCTCCACAGCCTTATTCTTCGCACTAGTCGATGGCATTACCTCGTAGTGTCCTTGGTTAGCATGAGTATAGAGGTGGGGCGTCACACGTATTTTTCTTCGATTGTTGCCCTATTGAGTGGGGTTGCCCGAGGCGCCCATCTGATCGGTCTAATCCTGGAGCCGACCATGTCTACTTAAGTAGTGGATAACAATTTTTGCACCAACATATCTTCATAGCTTCATCCTACTACACCACTAGTATCTACAAGAAAAAAAGAACAATATAAATATTAATAGAGTTTGTAAAAGCTAATAAAATATTGATCATATTTCTAAGCTATAAAACCCAGTATTTGTATTTTATTGAATTTTATCGTTATTTTTATTTAATAAAATACGATAAATTTTCATTTGTTGCAACGCATTTGATGAGATTTAGAAGTTGACAAAATTAAACAAACTGTATAGGATTATTAACAGTAAACAGATTTAAACAAACATGTAATTTTGTATTAAGAAACGATGGAATGAAAACAGACCGTGTGTCCACTGAACGAATCCAAAATGAACCATATATACCTATAAATATAAAAGTACCCACTTTTCTTTCTCTCTATTCTACACACGTGCATTTCATTAAAATGACCAAAGTAACAACTAACAATTATAATGAAGTTAGAAATATGTAGCTTCTCTTTAGGTGTTGAATAAACATTTGTGCACCCATGTATCTTTGTGGCTCCATCTTATTTCCTCCGCAAGTATAGGGAAAAGGGAACCAATGTATAAAGATTAAAAATGGAGCACGTAATAGAATGTTGATCATATGCCTCTGTAGTAACAACTCCTGTTTTCACCGTATTTTATTAGTATTTATCGATACTTTTATTTACAAAAATACGATAATTTTTCGTTCGACGATCACAATGCATTTGACAAAATTTAAAAGTTGAAAAATTAAATAAACCATGTAGAATTATTATCAATTGAAAAAACACGTAATTTTGTGTTAAAAAATGGATGAACGCAAAATGGACATTGCGTGTGTTGAATGATCCAAAGTAACCATATATGCATATAAATTTAAAAATTCCAAAATTTCTTTCTCCATACGCGTACACACGTGCATTTCATTAGACTAACTAAAGTAATAAGTAAAAGGAAGTGAGCTATTCATGTAAGAGAAACTCTAAAAGTCCGCTGCTTTAATATTAAGAAAAACAAAAGTAAGTGTCCTCAACGAAGACAAGCAATTATATGTAATATTCCGTGTAAATTTCAGGGGCAAATTCAAGATTCTAAATTGATCCTAAATGGCTATTTCATAGACGTCCAACAGTAATACCTATGGCCTAAATGCTTATTTAATAGGTATATGAGGCACAAACATCTATTAAATAAGCATTTGACCATTGGAATTCTATTTACGTAGCTGTTATATTCAGGTGCCTATTAAATTGCCGCACTACTTTTTACCAAAATGCTGAATATTACTATTTAGTGATTGAATATTACACTCTTTAGCCATGGGAGTTTCTCTAACACTTAAAATTATGAGAATTTTATGCAAATAGGAATTAAGGACTAAAATTTAAAAATGACAACCTTATAAATAGATCTTCTTCTCAACGTTTTTGCATCATCTTTTAACATTGAAATATGTAGAGATATACATTCCTCTACAAACGAAAACTTAGTATTTTGTTGGTAGAAACCTTGATTCTTCTCGAATAAAAAAAATGATAATTGTGTTCCCACTGTATAGAAATGATGTTCCTTTGCACACAAATCAAAGAGAAAAACCACTCAAACTTCATTCACTCATATGCTCATTATACAGATAATTTGATGATAACAAATAAAAAGAAGTTAGAAGTTAATTAGAGCATCGCTTCACTCGTGGCCTTTGCTTGGGTGATGGTCGCCGAAGGCAGCCCAAAACAGTGAAGAACGATGCTTTAGGCAAGCTTTTGACCATCTTCAATGGGATGTGGAGAAGCTAAGGAGATGCGACTTGTAGAGAAGATCAAAGTGGTAAAGACATAGGCATGTGTAGTGATGGAAGTTCGTTTGGTTGTCAAACTAGCCAGTTTCAAGCATTAACCGACTCAAAGTTCATCAGAGGTCGTAGTGTTATTACAAGCATGATCATATTTTAGGAGCCTAGTATTTCTGCGGCGGCGGCATGGTCGGCTACCACTGGGGATGGTAGAGAAGGGCAAAGACAATGCATTGGGAGAGTTTTGAGTTCGTTAAAAAGTGACTAGAGTGATTGCGAATAGTGCTAGTCTATTTGTCAGGTGATACTGAGTTGATTAGTGCTGGAGTCGAGGCCGGAAATGGCAAGAATGGCGGAGCGAAGGGGAAGAAGTAACCGTCGAGTTTGGCTCCAGGCAGTGGGCCGGAAAAAGATGGAATAATTTCTAACGGTCCTTGGAATTTTATAAATTGTAGTGGTCGGTTATATTAAATATACCTAAAGTTTATAAACGAATTTATCAATAAGTGATGTGCACGTAAATGTGCATATATTTACATTCATATTTTATTTCTTTTTATTTAAATAAACATCATATTTGGACATTTTTACATGTTAAAACCAAAATTCAATTATTTTCAAACCATCATATTTTCATCTTCATTCAGGGGCAAAATGGTCATTTTTGTGCATGTGTCAATTTAATAATTTTTACTTGAACAATTTTTATGATTTTTATAGGATATTTTGATGCATATAGAAGTGGGATTCATGATGATAAATGCATGCACAAGGAAATACATAGGAATGAAGAGGAAATAATTCAAGTTCAAGATCATGGAGGACCCCACCCACTTACCTAAATGTGCAATTAGGAGCTAATGGACAACTAAGTGGAGGTTAAAGCTTCATGCACATTAAATGATGGATTAATTAGTGGCTAATGGTTACTTGGTGGCCACACTTCCTAAATGGCATTTTGGGAAGCTCCCTAAAAATAGAATTACGGTTTTATGCATGTTTAAATAGCCCTCTTATGTACATGAACATATCTTATACTCTTTCACATTAGTTAGGAAATTAAAAGAGCAAGTTGTAATGGCAATTTACATGAAATAAAAATGGCTTCCAAGCCTCTTTCTCTCTTCTTCTCTACATGTTTTTCTTTGTTTTATTGTTAATGTTTATTACTATGCTCTCTTTCTTTTTATGTTCATAGCTTAATTAATGCAAGTAGCGTAGCTTTAATTTTTATGCAAATAGTTAGTAGCTAATCTCTTTTGCTTTCTTCGCTTAGTTTTATTTTTTTTGCTTTTTAAATGTTGAAATTTACAAGTGTTTATTTGATAACACAAATGAGTAGCTAAACCCTTTCAATTTAGGGGTGATGAAGCTCTCTAACTTTATGTAATTTCAACATTTTTTATTATTTATGATCTCTTTTGGTTTGTGCTTCATGAGAGTGAATTTTGATGCAAGTTTATACAAGTGAGTTTGATAGCTTATGTTGCTTTTGCAAATGAGCTATTCTTATTCAACATAAACACAATTTGCATCATCATTTGCTAATCGGTTTTTGATTTTGAAAAGAAAGTGAAAACAAAATTTGATGGTCTATCTTACTAATTACAATAGTAAATAGATCATACTTAAAATTGCTTTTGCTTTGGCTTCATTTTCATGAGAATTATAAGTGGTATAATTGTTGTATTATAGTTTGATGGCTTGAGTTATGTTAATCGATAACACAAACAAACCATACTTATGATAAATGCAATGATTATTTCACTTAATATCACAATTGGAGATCATAAATTATTGATTGTTGATTTACAAAAATATGAGAGTGGATTTATCCCTAAATTGTTCTATAGTCCAATAGTTTTTAAATCACAACATTTGCTTAGCTTCTAGTTTTCAAAACAATCTCCACTTTTGGTTTTAATTTGATTGATTAGAAAATTTTAAAATTTTACAATTCCCTGCGGATCGACCCGTACTTGCCACGTACTAACTTTTGTAGGCCGTGTGCTTGCGGTTATTTTAATTTGAAATTTATCGACTATTTTCTAAACCGATAGAAAACTACCCGATTAACAAGTTTTTGGCGCCATTGTCGGGGAATTTGCTTTGACTTTTATTTTCTATTCTTCGAATTTTTTTTTTGATTTTTAGTGTGTGTTTGTTTTATGTGTTTGTTTTCATTTAAAAAAAATTGTTGTGTGTTTGTCGTTTTATTTTTGTTGTGCTTGTTTTCTAGTGTCATTTACATTTCCATTGATAAAAAAACACATATACACAATTTCAAAAATAGAAATATTTTATTCCTTGCATTTGCATTGGCATTTTCTTCACTGTTTTATACAAAAAAAAGTTTTCACTGTTTTACATTTATACTGCTCCTCTATTGTTTGCTGTTTGCTGTTTACTGTGCACCTGCTCATCACACTTCTGTGCATTTTCCACTGCATCTGCCATCCATATAAACTATTCTTCCATCCCCATGCCAACCACTTCAGTTCATCAAACTTCCACCCGACCTCTGGCCAGTCACCACTTACTTACCCTCCTCTTTACTCTTCACATAATTGCTACCTTCACTAGAAAATTTCTTCACTCCAGTGCACTGTGCATATAATTCCACCACATCCCATTGCCATCTATCTTCTGATCACCATCTTCACTGTTCTAACAACCTGCTCCATCCCATTGCCACAACCAACTGCCATTCATCCTCAACTAACTGTTCACTACAAACAGTCAAAACTACTGACCACAATAATGCACAGTGCCCCTTGCTTTCCTCGACAAAACTGATGTGCCATTTACCACACCCCTGACTGTCATCGGTTCCACATAACAGTCATCAACCATCTCCTTTCATACACACACACACACTTCGACAATCCAAACATAACCACCACTGCACAGTGTTACATTACAAATTGATAACCACCTCATAAAACAATTCACTCATCTCTGTCATTTCCTACTTGCTGCTTGTCACGACTTGCTGCTTGCATTACATCACATACAATAACTCCTCTGCCACACCACAAAACTACAATCAGAACACCATAAAATTTCAACACTCCATACTATCACATCCTCCTTCACCACAATCCCCACTTGCCTTCAGCTACTGCTAAATCACCTTGAATCATCACAGTTCCTAAACCATCCATTGCTGCAAATCTCAACTTCCTTACTGCCTTCGACTTCAACCACATTCATCAATTCTCTTTACATTCAAACAGCACCACATCCATTATCTACCTGCCTCATTACCCCACTTCAGTTTCACCTTACTGCCACAACATAACATACACACAGACTTCTGCTTACGGCCCTGATTGTCCATCATCCATCTGCCACGACAACATCTAGCAGCTTGACATCAACCATTCTCTTACCAGTGCATAAAACTGCAACCACCTGACTTCTGAAACTCCAACTCCTTACTGCCACGACGATCCCAACCACTAACATTGCTCTTACAACTTTGGCTTGAACATCCTCTTTACCATATCAAGACCGACCATAATTCATCCATCGCCTGCGAGTCCACACAACAGCATAGCAACCGAAATCGCCACTGTTAAAGCTCCTCAACATCTGGAACCTGACTGCGATCTGACAGCAAACCCCCTCTGCAACCAGAACAAGTTAATCACCTCCCAATTTCTGCAACCAACAATCCTTGAAACCAAAATCGCACCGAAATCTGCTTCCTCGCCAACCATCGCGACACTTCAATTCCGCGACCACGACCTTGTCACATTGCTAGAACTGCAATCGCCTATTCACAATAGTCTCTTTCGAGAATCCAGAACCCACATACGAACCATCTCCACTCAACCGATCATCCCCAATTCACAACCGCCTCGCTTGCCAATTGAATCAAATCAACTCAACGAATCTTCTACCTAAACCTCTGTATCGCCCACACAAAAAAAAGAAGAGGGAAACTTTTGATTTGCAAAATTAAGTTCGATTTGAAGATTGGGAGTTCGAGAAAATCGATTTGAAAAAGTTTGGTTCTGTTAGTTTTCAATTGTGAAGGAAGAAATATGATTCTTGTGTTCATTTTAATCGGGCCGGGTTGAATATTGATTTGGGTTGAGTATTATTAAAAAAAATAGAGGGTTTTGTTTTGGATTAAGTTTAAGTTTTTTTTTAAACTTTTCTTCTTCTTAGTATAACTTGATCTTTTCTTAATAAAAAGAGAGTGAAAAGTTTGCCCAATTTGTTTTGTTTAATTTCTTTTTAATTTAGTTTAGTTTTACCCTTCAATTTTTTTAGTTTTAAATTTGTTTTGTTGTTTTAAACTATTTTGTTTCAATTTGTTTTTAAGTTCCATCCTTATATAAAAAAATAAGAAAAACCTGTATATATATCTTTGTTTTATTTTCAGGTTGCAAAAGCAGAAATTCCAAAGGAAGATTAGCTTGCCAAAAAAAAACAAGAAGAACTGCTTGCTTGCTTAATAAAAAATTTGCTACTTTGAAAATTAAATAATCTGCACGCTCTGGTATTGTGCTTTTGTCTCTAGTTTTATTTTGAATTGCATTGTTGGTTGCTTGCATTTGCATTTATATAAAAAAAAATTCAAAAATCCAAAAACAAAAATAAACTTCATTTTAGTTGCATTGTAAATTCACGTTTAATTTTTGTTTTGCATTCATCTCATCTTATTTTTTATTTTCTAAGGGCAATACCCTAATTCACATAAGGTGAGGGATTTCATCACCCTTTCCTTAGCCCACAAACGCATTTCATCGTAGAATTTGACTAATAATAAAGGTTAGACATTTGACTTAAGGGTGTCGCGAGCTCATCTAGGGCTTAATTGTATCTTCATAATTGCTTTGAACAATTTTATTTCTTGGTGTCTAGGCTACGGCAGAGTAATAACCATTTATAAATATTACGGTGATTCGTAAATATTATAGTGGTTGTTCCTCTGAAGGTACTTAAACCCGCGGTTGCATTGCTACGGTGATTCGTGATGCATCGATAACCCCTGCCCGTTACTTGGCTGAGAAATATTTTTGTTGATTTAAGACAAAGTGTGATTATACAATTTTGGGTTAAGAGCTACTAAGGACAGAAAATTGTAATTAAGTCCTTTGCATTCATTTAGTTGCATTAGTTCATGCATATTTAAAAAAAAAATCCAAAATAAAAAAAAATTGTAAATTTTACTTAGTCCAAAAAAAATCATTTTTTTCTTTCCTTTGAAAATTTTCAATCAAAAACAGAAATTCAAAAAAATATATAATATCTTTTCAAAAAGAAAAAAAATTTAAAAATTCAAAATTAAAAAACAAAAACCAAAATCAAATTTCCATTTTCTAAAAACAAAAAAAAATTTGAAAAAATCCTTTTGGTAAATATTTGAAAATTCAAAGACAAAAAAAACATATAAAAAATTTGAAAAACCAAAAACAAAACAAAAAATTAAACTTCTCTTTTGAAAATAAATTTCACTTGGTAAATATTTTTCTTCCTTAAAAAAAACAAAAACAATTTTTTCACTTCGTTTTTCAAATCTTCTTTCATTCTCTAAACTTGTTTCTAACTTCCTTCTCTTCTCGAATTTCACTTGTGCATGAGTACTTGGACTCGTGACACAACAACAAATCGTTGGACTCATGACTCAACAACTAGCCGTTTAACTCGAACAGACGATCCTCCCGAAATGGCGAACGAGAACGCCCCTCGAACTCTTATGGATAGAATCTTTCCCGATAGAGTTTCTATTCCATCTTGCATCGCGTTACCCGCACCTACGGGTAACCATTTCGAAATTCACTCGAACCATATTGCCACACTTGCGAAATTTAGCAATTTCGAGCACAATGATCCATACATCTTTTTGACTAAATTCGAACAAGTTTGCACAACTATTAAACTCCAACAACTTTCTGATGACCGAATCAAACTTCGATTAATCTCATTTGCTCTTACGGATTACGCTGAAAATTGGTTGTACAGCTTACCATCTAACTCGACTAAAATGTGGGAAGAATTCGTAAAAGCTTTCTTAAAAAAGTTCTACCCCTTGGAAAAAAACGAGTAGAATCCGAAACGAAATTGTAAATTTTCATCAATTTAAGGGAGAACCATTCGGAAAATAGTTTGAAAGATTCAAAGAACTTTTGACAAAATGTCCACACCATAACTTTGAAAAATGGACAATTTGCCAAATCTTATACGATGGACTCGAAAATAGCTCACGAACCATGCTCAAATCAATGTGCCAAGGCAACTTTCTTGCCCAACATCACGACGATGCTTGGCAATTTCTTGAAAACCTCGCTGAAAAGTCATCCCAATGGGAACGTTCGAACGAAAAATCAATTTACTCACAATCGAGTGCAAACTGAATAGGATCTTCTTTTACTTTGGAAGCTAAGATCGATGCAATGATTAAAAAATTCGATAACATTTTCTCATCGAATTAAATGAACAGCTTCCCAACCAATGTGTTATAAATGCAACGATCCTAATCATATTGCCGATCAGTGTCCCAATTCTATCGAACAAATCAATGCTTTCAATATGGGCAAAAATGACCCGTTTTCTCCAACGTACAACCCTGGTTGGAGAAATCATCCGAATTTTGCATGGAACCAAAACAATCCCAGCACGAATACGATTCGTCCCAATTTTCAAGCATTTCCGAATAATGCTTCGAATCCTCCCTTTCAGCCCAACAATTTTCAACCAAACTTTGCAGGTCCGTCCCATAATCAACCGCAACAATCAAATGTTCAACCAAATTCTGCTCATCCTTCCCAAGACGATAAACGTTTAAGCTCACTTGAGAAAACTCTTGAAACGTTGGCTAAAGCAACTACTCAAAGTCTTCAATCAAACAACAATTTGCAAAATTTATTGACGTCATATACGCAAAACACAAACCAATCAATTTCAAAACTCGAAAAGCAAATGAGTCAATTAGCTACGTCGGTAAGTGAACGTGAACGTGAAACATTCCCAAGCCAGGCCCTTCCAAATCCCAGAAATCAAAACACAAATTCAAATCAAGCCCATGTTGTTCAAGGTAGCAACGTCACCCAACTGAATGCTATCACAACTTTACGTTCCGGTAAACAAATCGATAATCACGTCGTTAACCCAAACGATTTACCGGAAACCTCTCTCGACACTTCTAAAACAACAAACGAATCTGAACATAACGTGGAGAGAAATTTTGAATCGAATGCCAATCAAAATTATTCTTCTTCTACTCGAGTAGACCCGCCTACCGAGTGTCATGTTCCATTTCCACATCGTCTTCGACCAAACAAACACTCAGATCAAATGGAAAAGATGTTGGAAATTTTTAAACAAGTAAAAGTGAACATCCCGCTTCTTGACATTGTTCAACAAGTCCCCACTTATGCGAAATTTCTTAAGGATTTGTGTACCCAAAAGCGATACACTCAAGTGCCCAAAAAAGTCTTCTTAGCCGCCAGTTTGAGTGAAGTCTTGTCCCAATCCATGCCCGTTAAATACAAAGATCCTAACTGCCCTACGATTTCATGTACAATTGGAGACAAGACGATTAATAAATGCTTGATAAGACTTAGGTGCGAGTGTCAACTTGATTCCATACTCCGTGTACGAACAATTAGGCTTCGGTGAGCTCAAACCCACAAAAGTTACACTTCAATTTGCCGATCGCTCGATTAAGAAGCCCATGGGAGAAATCGAGGACGTGCTCATTCGAGTAGGGCAATTCATATTCCCCGTTGACTTTATCATTCTTGAAACACAACCTATGACGAATCCCTCGAGTCAAATTCCATTGATTTTAGGCCGACCATGCTTAGCCACCTCAAATGCCTTAATCAATTGTCGTAACGGATCAATGAAAATCTCTTTTGGAAACATGACTTTGGATCTCAACATTTTCAACCTTTAAAGTCAATCAAATGAACCTCGCGACCAGACGTTGGAAGTTAGTGCCATTCACGAAAACTTTGAAAATGAAACACTTGAGCTTAACGATGAACGCGAAGCCGAGTAAGAAAAACTGTTTCATGAAATTCCCAACGAGATTGAATACACTCTTCCTTTTGAATCGCTTCCAGTTGAGTCCAAATCTCAACCCAACTCTTTGATCGAGCAACTCCCTAAGTTGGACCTCAAACCACTTCCCGATCACCTTAAGTACGCATACTGAGATGAAAATGAAACTTGTCCTGTCATCATTTCTAACAATCTTTCTCTTAACCAATAAGCTTCTCTTCTCTATATTCTTTCGAAAAATAAGGAAGCGATGGGATGGTCGATCTCTGATATAAAGGGAATTAGTCCCGCTCTTGTTCAACATCGCATTCATTTTAATTGACGATGCCAAGCCTACTCGTGACGCGCAACGAAGGCTTTATCGAAAAATGAAAGATGCGGTGCACGATGAAATTCTTAAACTTCTCGACAACAGAATCATTTACCCAATCTCTGATAGTTCATAGGTTAGCCCAATGTGAGATGCATTTCACATCATGCGATAACTTCTTCAAACAAGACCGGTTTGAGATGCATTTCACATCATGAGGATCATTATAAAGTGTAGATCATTTTATATAACTTTTTAAGACAATATAAGATGTATAAAATTACTTGATAAAGTAATAATTTGGGTGTGTCTACATGTCTGTATATATATAATCCCCTAATTAATATATTAATGTCTTTTTAACGATATAATTAATGACCCATTAATATTATCACGACGATTAAATGTCCCTGAATCCTCTAGATGATAAGTTAGGGAAATTTGTGGTGATTAATGATTTAGTAAATTATGAATTAACTATATTTAATTAAAATGTACATTAATAAAAATAATTTTACATTTAAATTGAAAAAATACAAAT
Organism: Allium fistulosum; assembly: GCA_030737815.1. Taxonomy (NCBI): domain Eukaryota; kingdom Viridiplantae; phylum Streptophyta; class Magnoliopsida; order Asparagales; family Amaryllidaceae; genus Allium; species Allium fistulosum. Next base: position 758,649,173 of record CM060902.1, read on the forward strand.
AACAATAAACGTGGTTCTTACATTCTAATCGGTTGAACCACGAGAACCTTTATCCTTACACCTAAGCGGTACGTTGTCTGACCTTCGAAACTATGTTGAATATAATTGTAGCATATGTAAATTTTTAAGGGAGAATTTCCTCAAACGCCATTCATAGGTTTTAAAATCAACTTTCGCCCCTTTCTAAAATCATGTTTCATGAAAAACCACATAATTATTATTAGCAAAAAGTTACGGTCTTGCAATATGTATTTTATAAAAATTTACATAACTGCAAATATTTGCAGTATGTACCGCAAATATTTGTTGTTTTAGCCATAAAATATTTACTGTATAAATTGAATGTTTTCGCTAAAAATAAGTACAATGCTATCTCGTAAACTTTTTTGGGAAGGGATCTTTGCGTATTAAGTTTGAGAATAAGAAACAGATCCTAAATTTCACTTTTGAATATCCTAATGGTTGAACCCAATCGAATCATGAGTATTAAAATTTAACCGATTAAAATTATATTTTTTAACGTTCGATAGTAAATATCAATAAAATAAATTATTTTGTAATATGTCTTTTAATGCAAACATTCAAGGCTCTTTATTTTTTAATACAATAGAAACTTAATTAAATTAATGATTCATAAATGAATGTTGTTAATTTTACATATCATCCACAACTAACAAGAAGATAATCCAAAGGTTCAACGTTGTAGCTAAGGTTAAGGAACTTTTATGTTAAATTGTTCTATGGGGAAATTATGAACAAAGGACAAGTGAAGTGTGTGTAAGTCATGCGGTGTAAAGAGGTAGATGCAAAAGGGGTTCCATTCCTTTGTCCCCTATCACATGTGCCCCTGTCCCCATACAATCTAAACCCTTTATTGTTTATTAATCAATCGAACTAATTTGGTTGGTTGATGAAATAAAGAACTGTGATTGTGTAGGGACATGGGGCACATGGTATTTAGGGGTGGAGGATTTCATCTCATGCAAAGGTCGTTTTAGGGTTTTAAGACCTACGGTGGGGTCAGAATATTAGATTACATTAAAAGCTACATTAAACAAACAAATGAATGATTATTGTGATATAATATTAACTAACACTAAGTACACAAAAGTAACTAATAAATTTTCATTGCAAAAAAGAAACAAAAGTCAACAAAACTGGTATAGCAAGAGTAGAGCACAATAATCAATAGAACGATAACGAAGAATAAGTATGTTATCGTGACAAACAAAACTATGAGCAACGTACTATAAACTTAAACACATCAAATTAATTATACCATAGTATAATTAGTTAAATACCAACCATGTCTATTCTATACTCATAAATTTTAAATAATAAAATCACACCGTGGGTTGTCCTAGGCGACACATAGATAAACATCAAAAAATAACAAAGAAAAAAATTATTGTGTAAGAGAATTGAAGTCCCAAAGGGATAACTAAGTATACAACGAACCAGACCAATGCATCTTTGTAAAATAATAGACATCAATACATATTTGTTTAAAATTTATTATTCATCATTACCGTATTTTTCTTCAATTGTTGCACTATCGAGTGGGGTTACCCGAGATGACCATCTTGTCGGTCTAATCCTGAAACCGACCCTGTTTTTCTAGGTAGTGGATAACCATTTTTGCACCCACATATCTTCGAGCTTCATCCTACTACACCGCAAGTATCTGCAAGAAAAAAAAGAACAAATACACTTGAAGATTAGTAGTGTGTAAAAGCTAATAGAATATTGATCAGAATTCTAAGCTATAACAACGAATATTTGAATTTTATCAAATTTTATCGTTATTTTTATTTAATAAAATATGATAAATTTTCATTCATTGTAACGCATTTGATGAAATCTAGAAGTTGACAAAATTAAAAAAATTATATTGGATTATTAAAAGTAAACAGAGTTAAACAAACACGTAATTTTGTATTAAGAAACGAAGGAATTAAAACAGACCGTGTGTCCACTGAACAAATCCAAAATGAACCATATATACCTATAAATATAAAAATACCAACTTTTCTTTCTCTCTACTCTACACACGTGCATTTCTTTAAAATGACCAAAGTAACAACTAACAAATATAATGAAGTGAGCTATTCCTGTAACACTTTGCAATTATGGGAATTTTGTGCAAAAAGGAAATCATAAGATCACATAAATAGAAAAATGGCAACCTTATAAATAGAGCTTCATCCCTACATTTTGTCATCATCTTCTAACGTAGTCATATGCAGAGATATACATTCTTATACAAATGAAAACTTAGCATTTTGTTGATATAAATCTTGTTTCTTCTAATCTATTATATAATAAGTTAGTTTACTTCCCACTGTATAAAAATATTATTCCTTTGTACGCAAATCAAAAAAGAAAATCACTCGAACTTCATTCACCCATACTTCTCATTATACTGAGAATTTGGTGATAACAAAAAAGGAGAAGTCTGAGGTTAATTATAGCATCGCTTCAGTTGTGGTCTTCACTTGGGTGATGGTCGCTGGAGGTAGCCCAAAACAGTGAAGAACAACGCTTTAGGCAACCTTTTGACCTTCATCGAAAGGGACGTGGAGAGGCTAAGGGGATGCGACTTGGTGAGTAGATCAAAGAGATGAAGACGTAGGCATGTGGAGTGGCCAAAGTTGGTTGTACGAGGTAGTCAAAGCAGCCAGTTTCACGCGTTGACCGACGTCGATGTTCATCGGAGGCCGTAGTGTTGGTGTAAGAATGATCATCATTATAAGCCTAGTGTTCTGGCGGCGGCGGCATGGTCGGCTACGGTTGGCGATGGTAGAGCAAGGCAAAAACATGGTTGTAGGAGAGTTTAGGGTCCATAAGAAAATGACCGGAGTGATCGAGAAGGGTGCTAGTCTATTCGTCAGGTGATGTTGAGTTGATTAGTGCTGGATTCAGGGCCGAAAACTGCCAAGAATGGCGGAATGAAGGGGAAGAGGTAACCATCGAGTTTGGCTTTAGGTAGTGGGAAGAGAGAAGATGGAACCATTTACTAAAGATCCTCGGAATTTTGTAAATTGAAGTGGCCAGGTATATTATATAGGGGAATTTGTATATTTTTAGCCTCATGGACACGACCTCAATATTTTAACCACAAGAACAAACATTCTCCTAAAAATTATTCATAAGGACAAACATTCTTTCAAAATTATTCATAAGGACAAACATTTTTCCAAAACTGCTACCGAACTAAAAATTAATAACTAAAAATTGCTACCGCTAACTACAAACTGATACCTAAAAACTGTAAAAACTGATACCTACAGAAAGTTGTCCTTCAGGCTAAAATACTGAATGTCTGTCCTTGAGGCTAAAATGCTGAGAAATTTTGTCCTTTACAATAATTTCCTAAAATTTGTAAACAAATTTATCAATAAGCCCCTAAAATTTATACATGCGAATACTTCTTCATACAAGATCTGTTTGAGACGCATTTTGCATCACTATGATCGTTATGAAGTCTAGTTCATTTTGATATTGAATATATTAATGACTTTTTAACGATATAATTAATGACCCATTAATATTATCACGACGATTAGATATCCCTAAATCCTTTAGATTTTAAGTTGGGATATTTGTGGTGATTAATGATTTAGTAAATTATGTATTAACTATATTTAATTAAAATTTACATTAATTAAAATAATTTTACATTTAAATTGGAAAAATACATATAACAATCAACGTGGTTCTCATGGTCTGATCGATTGAACCATAAGAACCATTAACCTTACACTAAAGCGGTTTAACTCATGCTCCAGTCTTTGAAAATATGTTGAATATAATTATAAGAGATGTAAATTTTGAAGAGAGAGTTTCCTCAAACGTCATTATTAAGTTTTAAAATCAACTTCCGCCCCTTTCTAAAATCATATTTCATGAAAAGCACACAATTATTTCCAAAGAAAAGTTACAGTCCTGCACTATTTATTTTATAAAAATTTACAGAACTGCAAATATTTGCAACATGTACTGCAAATATTTGTTGTTTTACCCATAAAATATTTGTAGTATAAATTGAATATTTTCGCTAAAAATAAGTACAATGTTATTTCATATTATTTTTTAAGAAGCGATTATTCTGTATTAAGTTGGACAATAAGAGGCAGATCCCAATTTCCATTTTCGATTATCCTGATGATTGAACCCAATTGAAAGATGAGTATTAAAATTTAACTGGTTAAAATTATATTTTTGAACGTTTGACAGTAAATATCAATAAAATAATTATTTTATAATGTGTCTTTTAGCGCAAACGTTTAAGGTTCTTTATTTTTTAATATATTAAAAACTCAATTCAATTAATTTTTTCATAAATATATGTTATTAATGTTACATATGATCACAACTAACAAGAAAATAATCCGAAGGTTCAACATTTTAGCTAAGGTTAAGGAACTTTTATGTTAAATTGTTCTACAGGAAAGTTAGGAACAAAGCACGAGTGAAGTGTGTGTAAGCCGCACGGTTTAAAAATGCTGATGTAGAGGTCTTTTCAGGGTTTTAAGGTTGATTAAGTACAACTGATCGGTGGGGTCACAATGTCATATTACAATAAAAGCTGCAATACACAAATGTGTTATAGAATAAAATAAGAACAAAAGTCATTAGAGAGAAGACATTTTTATTCACTTTAGACTACATTATAATACAAATGAGCTCTATATTCATAGACTCCAAATCTAATGAAAATTACAATACTATCCTTGACCATTTAGCATATTCACCCATATTATTTAAATATATTATAACACTCCCCCTTGAATATGTGTTTGATAATAATAATTGCCTCATTAAAAACTTATGGCATTATGAGGGTTGATGCTTCTGGATCAATATAATGCCTCATTAAAACCTTACTAACAAAAACCCAGTGGGAAAAATATTAGTGAAGGAAAAATAGTACATTATAGCATACTTTTGAATGCTTCCCCTGATTTATAACACATTATTCAGTTAGTTTGTGAATGCATCCGACGCATACCAATTTTATACACCATCTTCTGAAACGTTGATTTTGGAAGTGCTTTTGTGAATAGATCAGCCAGATTTTCTTGAGACTGGATTTGTTTCACCTCTATTTTGTTTTCTTTTTGTAGTTCGTGTGTGAAGAAAAACTTAGGAGAAATGTGTTTCGTCCAATCACCTTTGATGTAACATGCCTGAATCTGAGCTACGCAAGCTGCATTGTCTTCATAAATAATAGTTGATCCTTCTATAGCTGAAGGGAGCTGACATGTATTTCGAATATGCTCAATTAATGATCTTAACCAAATACATTCTCGACTTGCTTCATGTAGTGCTGGTATTTCAGAGTGATTGGATGATGTTGCTACCAACGTTTGCTTTGTAGAACGCCATGAAATAGCTGCATTACTGTTACTAAACACATATCTAGTTTTTGATCTTGCTTTATGTAGATTGGAAAGATAACCTGCATCAACATAGCCAACTAGATTTGGGTTATTACCTATGTCAGAATAAAATAAGCCTAAAGTTGTCATTCCATGAAGATATCTCATGATATGCTTTATGCCATTCCAGTGTCTTTTTGTTGGTGCTGAACTGTATCTTGCTAGAAGATACACTGAGAATGCAATATCTGGTCTCGTGCATTGGGCTAAATATAATAATGCACCAATGGCACTGAGATATGGTACTTCTATACCAAGCACATTTTCTTCATCTTCTTTTGGACGGTAAGAGTTCCTTTTAATATCCAAAGATCTGACAACCATAGGTGTACTAAGTGGATATGCTTTATCCATTTGAAAACGCTTCAGAATTTTCTCAATATAGTTTGACTGATGAATCAGTATGCCATTAGTATTATGCTCGATTTGTAGACCGAGACAATATTTAGTTTTGCCAAGATCTTTCATTTCAAATTCTATCTTTAAGTAATTTATTGTTTCATCAATCTCTTCTGGAGTTCCAATCAAATTTATATCATCAACATAAACTGCTAAAATAGCAAACCCCTTTACCGATTTCTTTATAAAGACACAATGACAAATGAGATTGTTTTTATATACGGCTTTTACCAAATATTCACTAAGACGATTATACCACATTCTTCCAGATTGTTTCAAACCATATAGTGATCGTCTCAGTTTTAATGAGTACATAGACTTTGATTTTTCTTCAGGCAACCTATATCCATCTGGGATCTTCATGTAAATATTTGTATCTAATTCACCGTAAACATAAGCTGTCACAACATCAGTTAATCTTATATCTAGTTTTTCAGAAACTACAAGGCTTATCAAGTATCGGAATGTTATGACATCCATAACAGGAGAATATGTTTCTTTAAAATCAAAACCTGATCTCTGTAGAAAACCTTGTGTGACAAGTCGTGCCTTGTATCTCACAATTTCATTTTTATCATTTCGTTTTCTGACGAATACCCATTTATAACCTACTGGTTTAACATTTTCTGGTGTTTTCTCTATTGGTCCAAACACACCATGTTTTTGAAGTGAATCTAGCTCAACTTGGATAACATCTTTCCATTTTGGCCAATCATGTCTTTTTCGACATTCATTTATGCTAGTTGGTTCATTATCATTATTCTCATTATAGTCATGACTTTCATTTATTTCAGTAGCTACTGCGAATGAGAATACATCATCAATTATTATTTTACATCGATCCCACATTTCTCCATAGTTTGCATAAAATATTGAGATCTCATTATTGTTAGGTACCATTTTATTTTTGGAAGCTTTTATTATTTCTTCTGGAATAATAGTTTCTTCGACATTCTTAGGAGAATTGGGATTTTTATTTAAGTCATCTTTTAGATCATTTATAACCTCTTCTGAAGGTTTATCAATTGATGATTTTTCGTTAGACTTTCTTTTTCTAGGCGCCAAGTCTTTTGAACCAATTAGTCTTCCACGTTTTTGCCTTGCTTTAGATTCATTTGCTGCTTTTGGTTCTTCTGGGATTTCAATTCTAGCTGGTGCATTTGCTGCTGGAATGTGAGATTTAGTTATTTTTGCAACATCACTGAATGCATCAGGCATTTGATTTGCGATATTCTGAAGATGCAAAATTCTTTGTACCTCATATTGGCATTGTTTGGTACGCGGATCTAAATGAGACATGGATGGATTATTCCATGATATTTCACGCCGTTCAACTGGAACGGTCTTTCCTCCCCCTAACAGCGAGAAGATTGTCTCATCAAATTTACAGTCTGAAAATCTTGCAATGAAGACATCACTCATGAGAGGTTCGAGATAACGAATTATCGATGGTGAATCAAATCCCACATAAATTCCTAACCTACGTTGAGGACCCATTTTCGTACGAAGTGGGGGACTAATTGGCACATGCACAGCACAACCAAATTTTCGTAAATGTGAAATATTTGGTTGGGATCCGGTTAAAAGCTGTGATGGTGAAAATTGATGATATGCCGTTGGTCTAATTTTAATCAATTTTGATGCATGTACAATTGCATGTCCCCAAGCTGAAACAGGTAGCTTTGATTGCATAAGCAACGGTCTTGCAATAAGTTGCAAACGCTTAATTAATGATTCTGCCAGACCATTTTGAGTATGAACACGAGCTACTGGATGTTCAACTTCAATTCCTAATGATAGACAGTAATCATCAAATACTTGAGAAGTAAACTCTCCTGCATTATCTAGTCGAATCAATTTAATATGATACTCAGGGAAGTGCGCTCTTAATTTGATTATTTGAGCAAGTAATTTGGCAAATGCCATGTTTCTTGTAGAAAGCAAACATACATGTGACCAACGTGTTGATGCATCAATTAATACCATAAAATATTTAAATGGTCCACATTCTGGATGGATTGGGCCACATATATCACCTTGAATTCTTTGTAGAAATATTGGGGATTCATAAGTGATTTTACTATATGAAGGTCGAGTGATTAATTTTCCTTGTGCACATGGAGCACATAAGTAATCACTTGGTAAATTCAATTGGTTTGATAAATCATACCCATTTGAATTTTTAGCGATTTTACGCATCATGGTTGACCCAGGATGACCCAAACGATCATGCCAAAGAATCAATGTCTTTGTATTTGTGAGCTTCTGGCTCGTGTTTATAGAATGAGATTCAACTATGCCAATTTTCGTGAAATATAATCCAGTCGAAATTGTTCCAAATTTTTCTAAAATAAGCTTCTGGCTTTCAATTTTAGAAATAATGCAAATATATTCTTTATTTATTTCATTTATAGTTTCAATATGATAACCATTCATTCTTATATCCTTAAAGCTTAGCAGATTTCTTTTAGAATTGCTTGAGTATAATGCATTTTGAATGAAGATATGTGTACCATTTGGTAATACTATATAGGCTCTTCCAGACCCTTCAATTATATTAGCAGATCCAGATATGGTGGAAACTTTAGCTGAAATCTTTTCAGATAATTCAGAGAAAAACTTCTGGTTATTCAAAATCGTATGAGTAGTTGCACTGTCTAGTATGCATATATCATCATTCAAGTATTGATGTTCCATACCTTAAGAATAAGAGACAATACAGTTAGTCAATCATTGAAATAATTCTGAACTTAAATAAATAAACAAAGCAAACTATCAATCAAATCAATATCCACCGGTACACATTATTTCAACTAGTTCTAGAAAAATAAAACAAATAAAAATCAAATTGAAACTAACTAAAATAAACTGGAAAAACAAGACAACAAGCTTCAGGCTACTTCTAGTAGATCAGATCGGTCATATCATTAATCATTGCATTGAGATTTTCATCATTTATGAAATTTCCATCATCATCTTCGAAGAAATCATCTAACTTCAAGTTAGTGTTACCAAACAATCCTTCAGTGTTGTTTGTTTCAATATTCTTCGAACATTGGTATTCTTCAACTGTTTTCTTTGATGATCTACATGTACGCGACCAATGACCAGAGCGTCCACATCTGTAACAGACTTCCTCGTAATGCTTTTTATTTTCTGAAGTAAAATCATTAGTCTTTTTAGGCTCATTTTTCTTTTGTTGCTTTTTAAAGTTGGTAGTTTTGTTGCCTTTAAACCCACCATAACCACCTTTGTTGGAGTTATATCCACGTCCATGACCACGACCACGACTTCTACCTCGACCTCTGCCTCTACCGGAGTGAGCAAAATTAGCATTAACTTCTGTTAACGCAGCCGAACCAGTTGGTCTTGAGGAGTGATTTTTAATAAGCAATTCATTGTTTTGCTCGGCAATTAATAAACATTCTATGAGTTCAGAATATTTTGTAAAATGACGCTCTCGATATTGCTGCTGCAGGAGTATGTTCGAGGCATGAAACGTTGAAAATGTCATCGTGCATGTGACGTCTTAAAAATATTAGAGCTTTTGCTTTGTCCTGCTGGGACATATTATTACCATTTTTAATGGCATTTTTTAAGCATTGAGATTAACCGTTTGATGCGGTGCGGAAGCGGTTTGGACTTCAAACTGCACCAAACTGACCCGCGCCCACCCCTAGTTATTAGCCTGTGAAGGCATTCTAGCTGTATAGGAGTTGTATGTAAAATGAAACAAACAAAATACTTCGTAATTTGCGAGCACTGGAGAACAAATGTATACGAGTACCTTGTCTGTTGTGAGAGAAAATAAAGCGAGTAGCTTTTGTGTTTTGCTCGTTTTATGAAAACAGAAAGATAGTAAGAAGAAATGAGTAGCTGTAAATTTACGTGTTTCTGTTGTGCAAATTATTAAACAAATAAATATAAGATATTGATAAGGACTTGCAGATCATAAAGTGGCCATGGGCAATGTATTCATAAATAAATCATGTCACGTCTATGCAAAAGAAATAAAGTGGATTAGAAGTCAGTGGGTAGAAATAATGATAAAAGTTGCACTAGGTACATATCGTACCTAAAGTAAACAGAAATAAAAAAAATTCACTTTCAAACCTCGGAACACCATATTGTGACATAACCATGAAAAAGAAATAGTACAGTACGGCTACTGGTGAGAGATGGTTAACATAAAGTATGAATATATTATAATACATTGTGTGTTGAGAAAGAAAATAGTCAGTCGCTGTTTAAGGAACTAGAGTAGATATCAAAACCGTACCTTGTTTGCTTGTTTTTTACCAGGGCAGAGAGATAATAATAAGAAGTAAGGGGTAAAAAATTATATTAGTAAAATCTAGCGTATATAACCGATGCAGATACAAGAGTATAAAATATCAGCTAGAGAATAGATAATACGGTAGAATAGGTAGCACTAGATTTTTAAATTTTATTTTCGTAAATTGAGAGGAATGGGTCAGCATGGCTCCACATTCAAATAGACCATATCAGATCTATAACACAAGATAAAACAATAATAATAATAATAGAAATTTATGGAGTGCATCGTGCTGATAACGTGTTATAGAATAAAATAAGAACAAAAGTTATTAAAGAGAAGACATTTTTATTCACTTTAGATTACATTATAATACAAATGAGCTCTATATTTATAGACTCCAAATCTAATGAAAATTACAATACTGTCTCTGACCATTTAGCATATTCACCCATATTATTTAAATATATTATAACAAAATGTGATTATTTTGATATAATATTAACTGATCGGTGAGGCCGATATTTACTAATACCAAGTACACAAGAGTAACAAATAAATTTTCACAGCAAAGAGAAACAAAAGTCAACAAAACCAGTATATCAAGAGTAGAACGCAAAAATCCATGGAATGGTAACATAGAATTAAGTCTGTAATCTTGACAAACAAAACAATGAGTAACACACTTTAAACATAAACACATCAAATTATATCACAGTATAATTAGTAAAATACTAAGGATGTCGTCCTTGCTCACAAATTAAAAATAATAAAATCATACTTTATATCATGCACTTCGTAATATCGTTTTTTATAATATTTAAGCTTCTTATTTATTGTGCAATACCATATGTAAAGAAGATATTTTAAAGTATTTTTTAAGCAAAAACTTGCACCATTGAAAATAAATAATTAATGCAAAAGAGGTGCACTCGTGCCCCTCTTATGACATGAGATATTAGGAAAAAACGATTTGATTTATAAAAAGGCCAACATTCACAAGATCGATGGTAAATAAATTATTTGACTCGGTCCATTCAATCATTAGAATGGCTGCTCAAAATCGTTATTAATAGTTGGAATAGACACATAATCTATTGGTCTGACCGCAAAGTTTCAAAAATACCCTTAGATACTAATAAAAGTTTATGAGTTTGAATCTCCTAAAAAAAATTAATATTTATTTTCAAGTCTAAATTTTTGAATGTAAATAAGTTACAAGTTCAAAACTTTGTTCAACCAAAAAATTTATAATTTTTTTTAATGTTTTCCAATTTATTATTATCAAAACTGCATTGAAATTTTAAATTTTATAAATAAAATTTATATGCATGTGCGTTGCACGTGCCATGGAATCTCGTGTGAATCAAGGTGCGTAGAATCCCATGGACTATTCATTTGGCAAGCACTTGAGTCAGATTCTTGAGGTGACTAGGGGATTTTCGAAGCTCGACTCTAGTCATACAGGGAAGTTTCAATTTCCGGATCAAGGAATCAGATCAAAGTTCACATGAGAGGAGTTAGATGGCCAACCCTGGTTTAATAAGGAAATCGTGCGAGCGAACAAGGGATTAGATCAGGTATCGTATATTATTTTGAATGATCTTTATTCATTGTAAAATTATTTATAGTATAGTATGGTTAGGAATGCTTATGATAGCTCAGGGAAGGACTTCTTAACTAGTTTTATTGCGATTCAAATAATCTTCTAAGTGGCGATATGATATTTGCCTGGGCGAGCATCGTAGTACACTTATTATATTATCCTTATCAACATTGTGCGGTTGAGATGAATTTGATTCGAGCAAAACCAAGCATTTATTGATGTTATTAAATGATGATTTAATCAAGAGAATTTTCTCTTTTGGGGAATGGGCTCTGTTTGGAAGGAAAGGAAAGATCGAGACTTAGTTCGTTGGATTTATTCGAGAGTTTTGAGACTCAATGATCCTGCATATCACATAAGTTTTCTTTTTTGTAGCGGGGGGTGTGATAATCTTTCTAGTATTGTACTCGTGAAAGGAGTTACACTACTGAAACATTTAGTCCATCTTGGATGTCAGATAGGCCTACTGGAGTTTATATATTATCATGCACATTTTGACTATTGTTGTTCACCGTGCATGTCGGTATAAACACTTTGGTGTGTTTCATTATTTTGTATGCTTATTATTGTTTATTGTTACTTTCTATTATTTGATTTTTTTCTTATTGTTGCTTGTTATTGGTTGTTGTTGTTTGTTGTTGATTGAATTTGATTTTGTTGATTTATTATTGTTGCTTGTTTCATATGATTGGTAGTTTATATGCTAGTTGCCTATTGATTGTTTATTATTGCTCATTATTGATTGCTCATTGTTGCTGATCGTTGCTTATTATTGTTTGTTGTTACTTGATTATTGATCGTTATTAATTTGTATTGCTAGTCGTTGCTTGCTTTATATGTTTGGTAGTATGCTTGTAAATTATCGCTCTTTGTTGCTGCTTGTTGTCTATTTGGTTGCTAATATGCTAATTATAATAACCTGTTAAAGTACGTTCGGAGAGAGATAGCGATAACTATCTAAAATAGATCACATGTTATCCATGGACATTTTAATGGTCAAGGTATGATCTATAAGAGCCTATTGCCTTTTGATATGACTCGGAATCAATGGTACATTTAGATACTGGCTCATTTGTTCTTACTCTCCAATTGATAGTCATGTATTATTGGGGTAGTATTAGTTACTATGCTTAATTGTGCATAATTTAATATCATGTTATTACATTAGATGTGCTTCTTGCATAGTTTGTTGTAACACATTTGTTTAAGATACTTGTTGCATGGTTTAATATAGCATGTTTGTTTGAGATGGTTTCTATATACTATCCAGCATGCTTGAATTCATGATATTATGTTGCTATTGTGTTTAATCCTATTTGTTGAGTACACGTTTTGGTACATGTTTTTTTGGGATTTTTGCGGAGCTAGCCGCACAAAGGAGGTGCTATCGATTTTTTTCGAAATAAAAGAGGTTTTGAAAGCCTAAGGGTTAGGAGACATTTTCCTTACTTTGGGAATTTCAAGGACGAAACCATTTAAAGGAGTGAACAACGGAACAACTCGCATTTTTAATGATTGAATATTTAAATAATTAATTTAAGCATTGAATCATTATTGAATTGAAGGTCCAAAATATAACATTTTGCATATGGTCGAATTGGGACTTGGAACCAACTTCGTTAAATCTGGATCAAAGTTTTGGATCAAAATGAGTATAAATATCGATATATTTGAAATCATGGTGTTTTTACGATTTACGTATTATTGTATGTATTTTATAGAAATACGTGAGTAGTCGAGTCCAGTAAGATCTCGATAGACGGCTTGTGTTTTTGGGATAAGAACTTTATTATGAGATGTACGATTGAAGAATTTTTGGAATCGAGCAATTCGATAGCGAAAATGATCTCGAAATAAGTGAAATTATCATCCTGGGAAGCTCTTTCGGACAATAATTAAATTTATACCATCGGGACAGCAAAACTGAGGAAATGGGCACCGACGAGTTTCCTAGCGATACAATGTGCTAGGTGATCGTACGAGCTCAAAATGTATGGCGATTTATTTGAAATATTAGATCAAATATATACATTAATATATACACACACATCACCACACACTGCTTTTCCCAGGCTACTTTTCTCCTTTTCCTCTCTCTACTCAAAATGAATACGGGTCTTAAGCGGGTATTGGGTTTTGCTCGATTTGTGATTTACAGGCCTCGAAAGTTGACAGCGTCGGATCCGTTGGACTCGAGGAGGGGAGAGCTTCACATCCATAGTGAAGTTGAAAGGTGCGGCAATGCTTAGGGAAGTAGTCATGTTCGACACGGTGGCTAAGGTTGTCATTTGACGACGATTGAAGGGGAGTTGGGCGGATCCGGCAGCACCATTATTCTTCTTGTAGCAGTGTTCACCGTTGGGCGTTGATGGTTGGAGCTTCGGTCAGCCAAGGTGAAACGCAACATATAGGGCAGTCAGCAATGGGGAGGCGGTTTCAGGTCGCAAATTGCCAAATATGGTCAAGCTTCAAGAAATTAGGTCGGTTTTGATGTGTAAGAGAAGGGAAGCAAGATGCGATTGGTGGCTCTTTGATTTGTTGTGTGTGAGCGGAGAAAGGGAGGAAGACAATGTGCAGTTTTGGATTCTTATGTATAGGATTGTGCACGGCTGTGCATATCAGTTTAGGGGAAAAGGATTAGCAAGACAAGTAGGTAATTAGATGATTAATTAAGTGAATTTATTATTCTAATTAATCTCGTCCTTATGAAATTCGTATCTCTTGCATACGAGGTCCAATCGAGATGCGGTCTTTGTAATTGCATTCTTAGTGAGATTACCTACGACATAGCATGAGCTTGGACTGGATTCGAACACTTGAGAATTTACAATTCAAGTGAGTGGAATAATAACTATGAATTTATATTGCAGTGTGAATCCCCGTAATTATGTTATTGAAAATATTAACTAGAAGAGGTAGAATTTATATATATATATATATATATATATATATATATATATATATCTGTGTGTGTAATCATTCCCCTATTTGGTTGGATTGGTTTGGTTAGATATTCAAGATAATTTCTTAAGATCGTGTATATATAAATATTATGTTCTATTCATATTAAATAGGGTTAGATGGAGTTGATATTAATTTATAACATGATTATAAATTAATTAAACTCTAATATGTAGTTATATTAGTGATAGAAATATCATTTCTATATTTTATTACGACTGAGAATTAAAAAAGTATGACTTTTAAAAATAAACCATAAGGCATAGAAATGATTAACAAGCTAGTTATGTATTTTATAAAATAGTCACACGATTTTATAAGATAGTAGAAGAAGATATTTGGACTTTTATTGAAAATATTTAGTAAATAAAAGTAAGATTTGATTAATAAACAACCGACTTGTTTACTTAAATATATCTATATATGAGAATGTATATGTGTATAAGCACGTCACGAGATCTCTTGTAGCCATGGCGACTATCATGTGCACTAAGTTGCATGAGGTGATACCGGGTCATGTAATAGCTCACAGTGAAGCTCGAAACATGAATTGTGAAGTACAAGTGTAAATGTCTATGAATTGGTATGTATTTCATATGTTAGCACATAAATATACATCTACAATGACAAAAGGCGATGTGGTAGGGTGCAGTTGGGTTGCCGAGATGTACGTTTGCATTTTGATAGAAAAACAATAGGGAAAAGGATTCATGACGACACGAACATCCCTCCCGAACGCTCGAAAGAATCGGCGCATAGACTCCACTTTAAAGCACCAAACTTCAATCTCATGACGAAGACAACATGGCGGGATGGTCAGGTGGCTTGATGGAGAAGGCGGCATGATGAAACGAGCGTAAACTAGGCCTCAGATCATGCTCTAAGCTAGGCATTATTTCCTAGCTCCAAGCACGGACCGGTGGACCGGTGGCATTGACTGATCCATCGGTAAGTGGCTAAGCCAGGCAATAATGCCCTGATCTGTAGCATTTCACTTTCGAACTGACCTGATTTCCCCCGAATGACTTTGGATCGGTGTGGTTAAAGCCAGCTAAAGTCCCACAAAATCCCCACTACAGCTCATAGTGCTCTTCGACGGCTACGCGTTTTCAATTTAGCATTATTAAACGGTAGATCCGCTTTAAGCCCCACTATTTCGGCTACTCCCACCAAATCAAGTCTTTTTAGCACCCCTTTTAGCAAAATTAATATAAAAGGTTGATTTGACTAGTTCTCTTTTAAACCAAATCAACAAATTTAGGGTAAAGACCTAATTTTAAAACATAAATGCTCGATATAAGTTAGAAATCTATTGTAGCCACCAAATCTGGACCGCATAAATCACTATATTCTTTAGTTTTGTTATATGAAATTAAATAATATTTCTTTTTACTACACAAATTTTGCGAGCATGAGAATAAATTAACTTTAAATATTTGGTTTTATGTCTAATGAGACTTTTTGCACCTCTACTATTTTCCACAATATATGCACTATAACTTTTTGCCTCCATCTTATAGAACCACTAAGCTCTTTAACCGCACAGCTTTGGGTAGACTTTTGGGCTACTCGAAGAAATGGAATGCAAGTTCATACCTCTTGGTTTTGGCCTTAGGTTGATGTATTGATGGATTATATTGACCTTATATTAGTGGTCATACATATTATTGGTCATTCAGTCGACCATACGTATAGATAGACGATGACATGATATCAGTCTTCATTTTTGATGGACGCATTTGATTACGTGATGTTATATTTGATTATGTGATGTTATAATGGTAAAATGAGATCTACACGAGACCCTTCACCGAGGATGCGACTTAGGGTCTATGGTACATTCAAGCACTGACTCGATCTATTATGGGACTAGGTTTCAAGTATATAGAGTAGGTCATATATGATCAAGGCTCAGTATATGGGTATAGTGAGATCTATATGAGACTCATCATTGAGGATGTGGCTCAGATCTATGGTATAATTAGGTACTGACTCTATTTATCTTGAACCCTCGAAGGGAATCGTTATATTGCGATAGATGTCCGTAGTGGACTTTACACATCATTAATGACGACTATCAATTTTATTCTTTGGTTGTCTCTCATTGTTATGTTGTGTGTGTTATTTGTTGGTTGATGTTATTATTGTTACTATTATTATTGTGCACTTTGTGAGACTTATATTGTGATTATCCTACCTCTGTATGTTGGGTTACCTCTATCATTGTATATTGTTATGTAGCAGTCACATTATATTGGTTGTGCTAACTCGTTGATTACAGGAGAGGAGCAGGTTATGGTATGGTTTTCTATCTTTTGGATAGGTTTTCTTTATTTATTTATTGGCAGGATTACCCCTGACCACGTTGGTGGATAGAATTGGCTATAACTTAGCAGTTGCCTGTTTATTTATGTTTATTTTTTATTTTTGATATATAGTATTTTGAGACAGTTCCCCTCAGACCAAGCCTTATATCTGACCCGCATTTTTTCTTTGTTCGCTTATGTCATGACAACTCTCGGGTACTTGATCGAGTAGTTTGGGAGTTAGGTGTTTTTAGGGATATGCGATCAGAATGGTGCGGCAGAAGTTTTGAGGCAAAGACGTTACTTGGATATTTATCTACTTAATACTGTAGTAGTACATGACGGATGTTATTTGATATGAGACTTATTGTATCAGATATTTTATTATGACTTTCTGTATTGATATTTATTTATTAGTTACTTTCACCACTGTAGTCTTTTTTATGTAGATCATTATAGTATATGTTACCATTCGTTGTGAAATCATATCGTAATGCCTTGGTATAATATTTTTCTCCTCTTCCCTTCTTTTCCCGACAAGTCAACTTTTGTCGTATTCGAAAGTTAGGCGTCGATGTGAGGCACTGATTTTTGGGTGTTACAAAGTGTGAGTTGTTACAATATCCAAGATATTTGTGTTGATTTATAATTGTCTCATTGCTTTTCTGTATGGTTTTACATTTTGGAAGGTATTATCGTGCACAAAGGAGTTGACATTCTTTTATCTCCATGGATGTAACACAATAGTTTAGAATAAATAAAATTATGGAAAAATATGGTTTTCATTATGAAATTTCACTACTTACATGTGTATGTATATTTGATTACCTCATCCACACTTTACTTTACCCTAAACTGCCCATTCTTCTTACGGTTGTAAAATGCACCACTCGTTTGACCCTTAGATTAGGATCCAATCATGTCTCTCGCTCCACCATATTGCTTCTAGATCTTATCAATTCCTTTAATTAAATAAAGTTATTCCTGAATAACACTACGGTTAGTCTTCGATTGTATGTACCAAAAATCCAGTTTCTCATCAAAGTTAGTGATTCCATAATTATTCATATGACTCTCAAATGAACCAACCATTGCATAATTAATTCCTTAATTGAATCGAACAATTAATTTTCCTTTCATATATATTTTATTTGACATATAATCGAGTAACATGATTTTAATATTATCAACATTACTTTTGATTTTCAACGATGTACAAAACATTAAAATTTGAAACTATTTCTTCATCTCCCTAGAAAAGACCATCGTGATATCCCTCTGAGTAAACCGCATTAGTTGATTTGGATAACTGGTTGTCCAAAACAAATGACACTGTTTTCTTTCTCAACTCTGCCGAATAATGCTGACTGGTTTACTTCTCGGTATATATAAGAAAATTTGACCTCTACAAAATGCTCTAGCAGTTTCTTATTCTCCTGTGATATGGACCAACTAGTCATTTTGATTGGATTAAACCTCTGCAAGAAGATACAACGATAGCGGAATCTCCTTTTATCCATATTTTATTCATGGAGATTAATGTTGTACTACTTATTTTAGACCATTAAGGGCCCCACTTAGTTCAGCTTCAACTACAGTAGTATTAGCTACAATATCACATCCGGCTAGTAGAATAGAGCTATACTCATCCCAAACAATGTAGCCTCATCCTGCTTTAGTATTTGAAACCCCTCCGTCAATGTTTAGTTTAGTAATACCAAGCTTTAAGAGAGTATAATGCACCAGTATTCAATCTGCATTAGCCACTCTTTGGAGGAGATGATCTCGAAACATGTACATGCCTAGAGCAATAGTTCTTATCAACATGTAGAGGCACTGGATGAGAAATGCATGGATGATATGATGTGATATATAAGGAGACTGTATAGCAATGTGGTGGCAATGGTGATTGCTGGCAATAAACTTGCGGACGATACCACATATTAGTATGGTAATAAATGACTTCCATGATAGAGGTATGAGTACGCGTAAACTGCAAATTTGAATTCATAATAAATTGTAAGTTAGTAAAAAAAATTTAAGCTTAAATTAATTAATCAGGAAAAAAATGAATATTCTCTTTTACCGAAAATTATCATTTTTACACCCTACTGTTTATTTATAGATTTCAAGTACTTAATTTGTTTGACCATATTGCAAAGCACAAAATGAAGACCATTGTTGAAAAAACTCATCTACTTTATTAGCAAATTAGGAAAATTAATTAAGAATTTTCCCTTTTAGCTTTTGCTAAACTCAACTCCTTTTGCCGATAATATTAGCTTCGTAAGAAAGTGACACTAATGACCATATAGTTATACTAGAACATGATTATTTAGTATACAAACCTAAATGCTTTCATTATCATGAAAATAACCATAAATAACCCCTTAAATCTGTTAAATTAAGGTGATTCAAATATTTTCCAAAGAAGAAAAGAATTTAGCTAATTGATCTTATCAATCAATTAGGTTATATGTGGAAACAAAAAGAGAAAATTTATGTGTGATTGCTTTTAGAGAAAGGAAATTAAATAATTAGCTAATCAATTAATTAGTCAAATGATATTTTATATGAAGATGAAAAGTTTCTATATGGAGATTTAATCAACAAAGGAAATTTATGGAAACATAAGATTTTTGTCATCTATGTGCATTGAAATCAAATCAATAAATTTGAAAAGGTTGTCACATAATCTGGAAATTAATTTTCTTAATCTTCGAGTAACTCCTTCATTGAGTCTATTTAAATGAAGGTGTTCGTCTTCATTATGTGTGAGAGAGCATCCACCATTATCCTCATCTTCAGTAAACCCTAATTTCTATGGTCAAATCAAATTAGAGGTTTTGAGCACAAACAAGTCTTTGGAGAAAATGATTATTCAATTTGTAATTATAGGTTAGTCTCTCCACTTTTCTACCTATAATTTTATAATCTCCCTCTTTTGTACTCTTTTTCTTCAGTAAAATAAAGAATAGTTGTTGGGATCCGTGGATGTAGGCAATCTGGTCGAACCACGTTAAATCTTTGTGTTCTTTACTCTTATATTTTTCTTTATTTGGTGATTATTGTTCATTGAATTAGCAGTTGATAATTAATTAACAAGTTAGATATTCTCGGTTGCTTCCGCGCATAGGTCTAACTATTCCACACAAATTAATTAAAATTTTGCACATCAGAATCTTCCTTAATTGTTAAAAGGTGATCTGACATTACTGGGAAAGACAAATGTTTGTGTTATTATGCGAAGCATGTTTAGTCATGTAATTCTCTAGTTATCACTAGTTTCATTGCAAATGATTATTTACAATAAAAAAGAGATTAGTAACATTTTCAAATAAACAATAACTTTTGAAACTCAAAATGTTTTAGGTAGGAAAAGGGAAATGGTGAGGAAAGAGAAGAGGATGCTTCACTTCAAAGTACAAAATGGAAGAGACTTTTACCATTTTCTTTTATTTATTGTTTTTAGAAAAGAGAGGACAGGGAGACTACTTTATGAACATAAAACAATATGAGTGAAATTAGATGTGTTTCATGATGAATTAACAATAGTGAGAGTAACTTGCAAAATATTTAATAGGAAGAATTCGAACCATTTAGTATGCAGTGGAGATTGGCGGTCGAATAATGGAGCATTTAAGTAAATAAATGTATATTTACTGCTGCCAGTCCACATGTAGGCATGAGAAAGTGAGATACACTTTGCAATGCAATATGATATAACAATGCGCATGGTATAGTTTTAGTTTTGAACTCGAATGTTAGTGTTTTAAAAAGATCCGACCCAACCCTAGTTAACCCTCCATCTTGAACTGTTATGGTTTTGAAAATGAAATAAACATATGCATACATAAACCAATGGTTTAATCTCAAAACCGTAGAAAAACCACTTTAAACCACATTTTTCTTCAAATATGAGAAAAATAACTGTTGCTTTATTCTTCATTTTTTGACATAATAAATTTATCAAATAACCTCGTAAACTTACCCACCAAATTATTGGATTACCATATCAATTTTGGATGATTTAGTATATTATCTGTACATTTTATGAGCTTTATTCAGACGAACCACTTTTATCTTAATAAATTAGGAAATTTATATTTTGGCACAAATAAATGTCATAATTTTCTTATATTAATATTTATTTTCAAATGTGCAAAAATAATTATTTTTAAAAGTCAATGTATAAACTATATTTAATTAAATTTTATATTAATTAAAATAATTTTACATTTAAATCGAAAAAATAGAAATAACAATCAACGCGGTTCTCATAGTCTGATCGGTTGAACCACGAGAACTTTTAATCTTACACCAAAGCAGTTCAACTCAAGGTCTGGTCTGTGAAACTATATTGAATATTGTAGAACATACCAGTGTATGATTTTTGTTTAATGATAATAAACATATATATATTCATTTAAATGTATTTGTTATTGTACTATTTTATTTATCCACATAATTAAATAAATATTTGTTGAATAAAATAAATAACTCGGAATTCTTATTTAAACAAATATTTTATTCAAAAAATACTTTATTACAAATTCAAATAGTACAAATTTAAGCTCTTGCTATATTTACACAATTCCAAATACAAGTTTCAATTATAACACAATTTTCACTATACAATTTTACATACATGTTTCACCTCACTACATATTCACTCATCACTCGTGTTTGATCTTCAACTCTATTCCAACCTATATCTAGCATCTGAACTATCTGCAAAATAAACATTGACGCAGTAAAATTGAAAAAGAAATATTTTGTAGTGCACAATGAAGTGTGTGTTTGAAAATATTGTTTTCCTCAGTTATTTGAGTTGTTCGTCATCATTTTTTCTATTTCAAAGTAGAATCAAAGTATGCGAACAACTTGTGACATGCACAGTGTATCACTGTACATGCCACAAGGTCATGCACATCGATATACACTTGTTTGTTAAAATTGTAAGGATAGGTGAGCACAAGGTCAAACCCATACTAAGACTGGATTCAACTCAGGTGCAATACAAAAACAAACAACACAGCAATGGTCAGTCAAAGCAATCAAGTAAGAGCCTGCATATACACATGTGTACATGTACACATGTGTATTTCCTCAACGTCTCGAGAATCATAGTGCAGACCCATGAAAATCCAACCAACATATAAACAACCTCAACCAAATGTACAAAGGACAAATAACAACATGACAACAGCTCAACTAGACCAGTCAAGACATCATAACTCAGGCAAGAACAGACCAGTATGGACGTGTAGGAACCAAGCAACAAAGATTCAGACATGCTCAGGTCCAAATGGGTTAGCATGAATGCAATGCAACAACATGCAACCAAAGTTCATATGGAACCAGACTACAATAATAAAGGCACAAGGAAAGCACTTGAATAACAAGTTCATATGCAACCAAAGTTCATATGCAAGTTCAGTTTCAATATGTACATGGAAATATACAAAATATTCAAGCAAAATCAGAATTCATGGCCAAGTATAGGGTAGAAATCAACACGTAGTGCACATGTACAAAGTGGTGCACCCAGATCTAGACATACAATAGAGGAGACATCCAGGCAATTAAACTCGAGCAAATCACAATGCAACATATCATTTTTAGATTACTAGTACAAGGCAATGCAAGGCTAACATCCAAGACTCCAAGTCCAGATCAATGAAATGACAGAACCCAGACCAACTAATCATAATACAGCAAAAACAATGAAGCAGTCGTGGGTCATGCAAAGGAAACATATCGTATCATGAATCGGTCAAGGAGTCGTTTCAAAAAGAAACGGCCAAACGAAAACACTGTTGAAGTGCTCAAAAAAATCAAAAATTATCAGTAGCAGTTTGAACAAAGTCAAGGGAATTCAATCAGAGGTCATAAGGAAACATATTTCAGAAAATGGAACATCGAATGATGAACAAGTCGTAGGTAGCAAAGAACGGAACCCATTCAAATACGTTTAAGCAAATTCGAATATATCAGAAATATATTTGATCGATGAACAAGTCAGAAATCACACAATCGTTCAATTAAGAATCGAATGGCCGAGCATAGCAATTGACAAATTCAAATCAAAATATACGAAATGAAATTATAGGGTTTTGAACCCTATAAATACTCAATTCATCATCGGCAAAACATAAAAGTTCAAAAATAATCACCGAAAGCATTCAAGAGACAAAAACATACCAAAGTTGAACTCAACCCCTCTGGAGCAATCGAATAACACTGATCGAAGAAGCAGCAGTAAGCAAATTGAGGAACGAAAGCATCAAGGCAAACGATTTGAATTTCTATTTCCAAGTGGCGGCTTCAATTCAACAAATCCCTAAATCAAAGATAGCAAAAGTGAAAGAGGAATAATTGACCAGGATATACAAATAAGAATAAGTGGATCATCTTATTCTTGGACCGCATTTTTTTTAATTGGGCCGACCATATTAGATATTAGGGTTTTTATTTATTTTTAGTTCTTTTGTTTTGTTTTTGTTTTTTTATTTAAATCAAACTCTAGATTAACTAGTTTAGGAACTACGGTTTTGTAGTTCGAGAATTCGCAACTTAGTGGTTGAGTAGTGGCAAGGTTTTGAGCTTAGAGTTAGGTTAATTGAGTTAGCGGGTATCGCTAGTTTACGTGTTATTTGTAAGCATCTGATTACTTAATTTCTAGTAGAAACCTTGGAGGCAGCACGTAGGCAGTTTTTTGCCGAAGCTGGGTAAAACTGTGTGTGATCTTTACTGCATTACTTTCTGTTTTTGTTTTTATTTCCGCATTAATTTTTAGTAGACCATATTCACCCCCCCTATAGGGTGAAAACGGTTCTACAAGTGGTATCAGAGCTTGGATCAAAAACCATTTTCTATTAAAATTTTTGATTTTTTCTTTCAATGGCTTCTTTTAATAACGCTTTTGCTGAAGGTCAGTCCATAGCTAGACCACCCATGTTCAATGGTGAATATGCATATTGGAAAACTAGAATGAATTTTTTTATAAAAACCATAGATGCATGAAATATTGTTGAACATGATATAGCATACCAACAGTAATTATAGATAATCAAGAAGTTGATAAACCTGTGGATCAATGGACAGATCTTGAAAATAAACTGCAAACCGCTAATGCTAAAGCTATGAATTCTATTATTTGTTCATTAGATCAAATTGAATTTAACCGTGTCTCACATTGTCTAACTGCGCAGGAAATCTAGCACACGCTTGAAGTGACTCATGAAGGAACCTCCCAGGTTAAAGAATCTCTCCTTGCCATGCTTAGTAGCGAGTACGAAAACTTCACGATGGCAAAGGATGAAAGTGTCAAAGAAATGTATGGACGACTTTCTAATCTTGTATACAAATCAAAATCTCTAGGAAGACCATATACAGAAATGGAAATAGTTCGAAAGATCCTCAGTCTTCCACGAAATTTTTAAGCAAAGGTGACTTCCATCCAAGAATCAAAGGATCTAAAACAGGTTAAAGTTGAAGAATTCATCGGAAACCTCACCACTTATGAGCTAGAAACCAAATTCAAGGAAGAACGTGAAGGAGGAGACATGCGAAAGAAATCAATAGCTCTCAAAGGAACGGTGGAAAGTGAAGATGATGGTGATGATGAAGGAGCAGCTGAACTGGCACTGATAATAAAGAGATTCAAAAGGTGGAACCGCAAATATGGAAGTCCAGCCCTACATCAACAACTAAAGAGCAGAATCGTCAAAGTTTTAGACAACTTGGAAAAACAGGAGATCGTTTGTCACAAGTGCAATAAACGTGGTCATATCAAGCCAAATTGTCCTCAAAATCGATTCAACAAAGGAAAGAAATCGAAAAGTAGAAGTTTTGCAGCAACTTGGGATGAAAGTGATGAAGATGATGATGAAAGCACTGGCTGTGAGAGAGAAAAAGAAAATATGTGTTTTTTAGGAGAAACAAGTGACAGCGATGATGACGAGCCAAGCGAGGTATCAAAACTTACTCACTCGCAATTACTTATATATTTTCATGAAGTAAATGGCTGTTTTGAAAGGCTTAGGGAGAAGTACGCTAAAATTGAATCACAAAAAGATAGTTTGATAGAACTAAATATGCAGCTTGATCAAATGGTTCAAAACTAAAGAAAAAAGAGCCCTAAGTGTGATAAGTGTCCATCATTAGAAGAGGAAATAAAAAAATTAGAAACTAAAATTAAATCGCCTGAAATTGAAATTCTGATTTTGAAAGAAAGTGAAAATACTAGGAGAGAAAATTCTATAAAAAGGTGCATTTTGTTATTGAATGAAAATGAATCTCTCAGGTCACAAGTCCAATAATTGTCTACAACTTTAGGAAAATTCTCCAGAGGAGAAAAATCACTAAATATGCTATTAGGGAAACAAACTATTAATACTATTAGACAAGGACTTGGGTATACTCAATCTGAACAAGGTAGAAGTGAAACTAATCACGTCAACTCAAAGTGCACGATTTGTGGAAAAATTGGGCACAATCAAACAATTACTGGTATAGACCCAAACAAACGAAAACCATACCAATTTTGGTTCCTAAATGCATGACTATAAAATCCCTTAAAATCAAACAAATTTGGGTGCCAAAAGGAACAAACATAGACTGTCTTGGTTCTACGCAAACTTGTTTTTCAAAATTTTTTGTCACTAAAAATCATGGACCTATGAAAACAAATAGGTCACTAAACTCTTTTCTCGTGTAGGTGTGTTGGCAGGCTGAGGAACAGCAAGTGTGGTACCTGGATTCTGGCTGTTCCAGGCACATGACGGGCGACAAATCAAAGTCGTCCTTAGCCTAGAGAAGTACGAAGGTGGTAGAGTCACAATGGGCAACAACGATAAATGTAAAATTATCGGTAAAGGTAAAGTAGGTAATGGCACATTTACCTTAAACGATGTATTATATGTTGAAAATCTACACCATAATCTGATTTCAATCAGCCAGTTATGTGATAAGGGAATGGATGTTGTTTTTTATTCTAATTTGTGCAAAATTGTTGACCAATCATCAAAAGAAACATTATTTTCAGGTAAGAGGAAAGGTAATATATTCTCTCTATCTTTTGATGATCTCACTCTTTCAAAATGTTTTATAGCTAAGAATGAAGAAGTAAACTTATGGCATAGACGATTAGGACATACTAGCATGAATCTGTTAAACAAATTAAAAAGAAAAGATTTGGTAAGAGGTTTACCATCTCATGATTTCAAAACAGAAACTCTATGTAAAGCATGTACTATGGGAAAATTTAAAAAAATCATCTTTTCATGCCAAGAACACTGTAAGTACCTCTAGAGTCCTTGAACTAGTTCATATGGATCTGTTTGGACCTAACGATATTACAAGTTTAAGTGGTAAGATATATATTGTTTTGCATTGGTTGATGATTACTTTAGATACACATGGGTATACTTCCTAGCTAAAAAATCAGAAACTTTCTCATACTTCACTAAATTCACAAAATTAGTCCAAAATGAAAAAGGAGTTTCTATTATTTCGCTAAGAAGTGATCATGGTGGAGAATTTGAAATTTATGAATTTGAAATTTTTTGTGATGAAAATGGATTTAAACATGAATTCTCTGCCCTATGTACTCCACAACAAAATGGAGTAGTCGAGAGAAAGAATCGAATCTTAAAAGAGTTGGCTAGATCTATGATAAATGAGTATGAACTACCCTTGTCCTTTTGGGCAGAGGCAGTAAATACAGCTTGTTATGTAATGAATAGAGTCATGATTAGGCCGATTCTTAAGAAAACACCATATGAACTATGGTTCAACAAAAAGCCAAACATTGCATATTTCAAAAAATTTGGCTGTCCATGTTTTATTCTCAATACAGGTGATCAACTAGGAAAATTTAAGCCAAAAGCGGACGAAGGCATGTTCATAGGATACTCTTCTAGAAATAAAGCTTATAAAGTATAGAACAAAAGAACAATAACAATCGTGGATTCAATCAATGTGAAATTTGATGAAGGCATTGATGATAAAAGTAAGGAAACAATCAAAAGCAATGTCGAAGAGGAGAATGAAAAAGATGAAAGTGAAAATCCAAAAGGAACTACAACCACGGAAGAATTCCAAATAAATCTGGAACAAGAGAGATTGAAAATTCAAAGCAGATCATCCTCCAGAATTGGTAATAGGTAATCCTACCGCAAGTATTCAAACTCGTTCCTCCTTTAGAAATTTATGTGATTTGTGTCTATACAGTGGATTTATTTCAGGAATTGAACCCAAAGATAGATACAGCTCTCAATGATGAGATTTGGTTTATGGCTATGCAAGAAAAGCTAAATCAATTTGAACGAAATGATGTTTGGATTCTAGCACCTAGACCTAATGATTATCCAGTTGTAGGAACAAAATGGGTTTTTAAAAATAAATTTGATGAATCTGGAAATGTGATTAGGAAAAAAGTTAGGTTAGTTGCTAAAGGTTATAATCAAATTGAAAGAATTGATTTTGATGAAACTTTTGCACCAGTAGCTAGACTAGAATCCATTAGAATCTTGTTATCTTTTGCTTGTTATAAAGGATTTAAACTAAGACAAATGGATATTAAAAGTGCTTTTCTTAATGGAATTTTGAAAGAGGATGTATTCGTTGAACAACATGAAGGTTTTGAAAGTCAAGAATCCCTTAACCATGTATATAAACTTACGAAAGCACTATATGGATTAAAACAAGCCCCTAGGGTTTGGTATGAATGTCTTAGCACTTATCTCCTTGAAAATGGGTTCAAAAAGGGCTGTGTAGACACCACATTATTTATATTGCATGAAAATGATGATCTATTGATTGTTCAAAAATATGTTGATGACATCATTTATGGTGCCACCAACTACCTTTTGTGTGAGAAATTTGAAAAAGTCATGCAGGAAAAGTTTGAAATGAGCTTGGTAGGAGAGTTGAAATTCTTTTTAGGATTTCAAATCAAACAAAGCGAAAAAGGTACGTTCATCTCTCAAACAAAATATATCAGAGAGCTTGTCAACAAATTTGGATTGAAAGATGCTAAACCTACAAAAACTCCCATGAGCACAACAATTAAACTTGACAAGGATGAAAAAGGTAAGATAGTTGATCAAAAGAAATATCGAGGTATGATTGGATCGCTTCTTTATATTACTTCTTCTAGACTAGACATTATGTTCTCTGTTTGTTTATGTGCATGGTTTCAATCAAATCCAAAAGAATCCCATTTAAAAGCTGTAAGAAGGATTATAAGGTATTTGTTGCACACCTCACGGTTTGGTCTATGGTATCCAACTAATGATAACTTTGAGTTAAAAGGGTATTCAGATGCAGACTATGCTGGTAGTCTAGTTGATAGAAAAAGTACTAGTGGAACGTGTTTTGTGTTGGGACAATCATTAGTTGCTGGGCAAGTCGAAAACAAAATTGTATTGCATTATCTATTGCTCTAAGCAGTAGCTCTGCTCAAATCCTATGGATGATACAAACGTTGCAAGACTATGGTCTAAATTTTAAATGAGTTCCACTGATGTGTGATAACAAAAGTGCAATTGATCTCACAAATAATCCTTTACATCATTCTCGCACCAAGCATATAGATGTTAGACATCATTTCATTAGAGATCACATTTCCAAAGAAAATATCTGCATAAATTTCATTTCAACCGATTCTCAATTAGCAGACATTTTTACAAAACCCCTTCCAGAAAATAGTTTTTGTCGCTCAGTTTAGGCATTTAAGAAATGTGATTTTATATATTTTTTGGATTTGATCTTAAATGCCTATGGTAACTAATCTGACTCCCTATTGATTATCGAAAAGATAAATAGTTACTGAAAAAAGTGATGAGTGTTGATCTTGATCATACATTATGTCTTGAGAGAGTATATTAAGAAAATTTCTTTAAAAATTTAAACAAAATTAGTAATAACTTTGGTTGGTAAAAATTCCATGACCATCTCTATTCCTATTTCTACGACAATCACTAATCAAAATCCAATATAGTATGTCAAAATGTGGTATTTAAACAGGAAATTATTCATTTTTTTAATTAGCAATAAAATCATCCAAAAGTACTCACTCTCATTTAAAAGTCCTCATGGTTATGCATGGGTGAATTACTTGAAATCTATGATTATGTGCTTTTATGCTCATTTAAAAGTCCTTACCGTTATGCATGTATGGAACACATATCAAAATTGGATGAAATAGGCAAGTTGATTCTAACCCCATTTAAAAGTCCTCACAGTTATGCGTGGTTAGAAGATGATTGGATTTCATTTTTAATAAAAATAGGGAATACTACTAATCTCATTTAAAAGTCATAACGGTTATGCATGGTTATTAAGTATTTAAAAAATTCCCGTGATAAATATACCACAAGCGGACACGACTATACAGTTTTCTACGCCGACATCACTCCTATCACTCTAAAATGGAATATGCGCCTAACAGAGTATTTATGATTTTTTGTTTGATTTTTTTTGAAATTTAATATTTATACTCGATTAGGTATTAATGTTGTATTAATGTCTATCACTTTATCACTCTTATCTCCCACTGTTACTCTTTTGCTAATAATAAAAGGGGGAGAGTAGTTAAGATTTTGGCAAATAAGTCATATTTTTTTTGCATATTCTCATCTAGGTTCATTGCATTTTTTTTATTGTTTTTTATTTAGCATTTTTTTTCATCCATATGTGAAGGGGGAGCTTTGTTGTAGAGGGAGTATTCAAATAGAGAGAGCTAATAGAATTCATCAAGACCAAATACATTTAATAGAGTCAAAATCTTAATATATGTTTGTTATCATCAAAAGGGGGAGATTGTAGAATATACTAGTGTATGATTTTTGTTTAATGATAATGAACATATATATATATATATATTCGTTTAAATACATTTGTTAATGTACTATTTTATTTTTCCACATAATTAAATAGATATTTGTTGAATAAAATAAATAACTCGGAATTCTTATTTAAACCAATATTTTATTCAAATAAATACTTTATTACAAATTCAAATAGTACAAATTTAAGCTCTCACTATATTTATAGAATTCCAAATACAAGTTTCAATTACAACACAATTTTCACTATACAATTTTACATACATGTTTCACCTCACTACATATTCACTCATCACTCGTATTTGATCTTCAACTCTGTTTCAGCCTGTATCTAGCATATGAACTATCTGCAAAGTAAACATTGACGCAGTAAAATTGAAAAAGAAACATTTTGCAGTGCACAATGATGTGTGTGTTTGAAAATATTGTTTGCCTCAGTTATTTGAGTTGTTCATCGTCATTTTTTCTATTTCAAACTAGAATAAAAAATATGCGAACAACTTGTGACATGCACGGTGTATCACTGTACATGCCACAAGGTCGTGCACACCGATATACACTTGCTTGTTAAAATTGCAGGGACAGGTGAGCACAAGGTCAAACCCAAGCCAAGACTGGATTCAACTCAGGTGCAATGCAAAAACAAACAACACGGCAATGGTCAGTCAAAGCAATCAAGTAAGAGCCTGCATATACACATGTGTATATGTACACATGTGTATTGCCTCAGCGTCTCGAGAATCATAGTGTAGACGTTCAAGGTTCTTCATTTTTTAATATGGTAGAAAATCAATTTACTTAATGATTCAAAAATGTTTGTTAATAATGCAACCTATCATCCACAGCTAACAAGATAATCCGAAGGTTCAATATTGTAGCTAAGCTAAGGCTCATGAAGTTTTATGTTAAATTGGTTCTACGAGAAAATTAGGAATGAAGCATGAGTGGGTTGTTTGCGTAAGTTGTGCGGTATAAAGAGGTTGATGTAAATAACTTTTTAGGTTGGACGGTTGGTTAATATACATGTAAAACTGTTTTTTGATCCAAAGTTTGATTAAGTACAATAGGTTCGATGGGCTCATAATGTCAGATTGCATTCAAAGCTCCATTAAACAAATGAGTAATTATTTTTATAGATTTTAACTAATACCAAGTACACAAAAGAAACTAATAAATTTTCAGAACAAAATGAAACAAAACTCAACAAAACCGGTATAGCAGGAGTAGAACACAAAAATCAATAGGACGGTAACATAGAATAAGTATATTATCTAGATAACAACACACTTTAAACATAAACACATAATAAAATTATATCATAGTATAATTTGTTAAATACTAACCATGTTTGTTCTATGCTCACAAATTTTAAATAATAAAATCACGTTGTATATCACGCAATTTATAATATCATAATTTAAGCTTCTTAAGTATTATGCAAAACCATATGTAAAAAAGGTATTTTAAAGTACTTGTTATGGGAAAATTTGCAAAAATAATCAACATAAAAGCGATGTAAGCGCAGTCAGAAAATGTATATTGGTAAAAATGGGTTAATTTGTGAAAAGAGCTAACGTTCACAAGACCGATGGTAAACACTACACCAAATCAGTGATTTTGCAACAGTTTATATCTGTTAATTGCTAACACTTATAAACGCTACAAACTCCTAACTGTAAAAAAGTGTTAGGATACCTGAAAAGTGTTGGTGAAAATAAATATTTTTCTGAATAAACTTTGCAACACAGATAAGTGTTACCGTAGTTGGTAAAAATGTAAATAATTTATTAACAAGAGGAGTCTTCTGTAATTTAAACATATGCGTTCTCTTCTCACACTTACCCATTCCTAGACATATTTCAACCCCAAAAAATTTAATTTAGGGTTTTCTCTTCCTCGCCAAAATTAACGTCGATTTCAACCACTTCCTAAAATCAATTCCGACTTCATCCACTGCCCAATATCAAACGCCGACTTCAACCACTGCCAACTTCAATTCACCCAGTCTCATGGTCCTCGTACCTCATCGCGAAACTGAGGCCAAACTGAGGCACTATGTGTGTGTTTTGTTGATTCCCGTACCTCATCGCGAACCCATTAACTGTCGATCCCCATACCTCGTCGTGAACTCTTTTAATTCGCCCAATCTCTTGGTCCAGCATGAGTTAATGCAAGTATGTTTTGTTGTGTTTTTCTTTTTAATACAATTTCTTTCAACTATACATATCCATGTTTGTGTAGAAATTTACACTAAAAATCAAAAGATGCAATTTTGGTTGATTTATTTCTGAGCAAGTGTTCCAGCTTGCAAGCTTGTACCATCTGGACATAATATTTCAAGGATCGTTTACTTTATTACATATTATTTACTAAATAAATGAGATTTGTGGATGATGTTAGAAATGTGTTCCAGTTATAATCTAGCTGTATGCATAGTAAAAATGTCAATTCTTTAATTATATGTGGTGATTTTGCAGTCAGCAGGAGTCCAATGTGCAGGAAAACCACACTTCTGGGTGGATGCTGATGGTTCATATCGCGAGGAGGGACAAAAGAACATCAAAGGAAATATATGGAGCAAGGTGATCTCATTGTCATTCTTGTTTGGGGGTTTTCTTTGCAAGTGAATTTTCCTTCTTTCCCCAATAACCTTTGAAATAAACATTGACAAAAAAAGAGAATACTATCTTTCTAACTAATTAATTGAAAATGACATTTCATTTGTAATGGTCATTAGATTTTAACTTTGGAGTATTGACCAGGGTAAAACGATTACGTTTTGGATGCAAGGGATTTGAGCATTGAAACTAGTGAATTCCTATGTGTGTTATGCTTCTTTAGCTAATTAGATTGACAACGTCTACTTATGCAGACAAGGACAAAGCTTCTATGCTCTTTCTTGTCACTGCCAGTTCCCTGTAAAGGTGGAACCCCTTATGGTGAAGATGCACATCACACGATTATTGGCTCATTTTCGGCTATTTTGAGCAGAGCATGCTTCAGAAGTTCCTTTTGATTGGGTGTGATGGATCAGGCACCAGTACCATATTTGAACAGGTATCCTATATAAATTATATTTTGTAGCTGATTCATATTCACCCTGTTTTAATCTGTATAAGATGTCTTACTTCTAGGTAATACTAACAATCAGTTTTCATTTGCTAGAACTTTAGGTATGATGTTCTAATTCACTTGTCCATCATAAGAAATTTTCTAGATTGAATTAAATGCAGTACATTCATTCCCAGTTAATAACTTTAAAATATTGTAATATCTAAGTTTTAAACAAGAATTGAGACTTAATATGCCTTCATACATTTTATACTAACATTACGCCATGTGATGTGATTAAGTTAATCAACTACATTTTGGACCTCTAGTATGTAGACAAAAAATATATTTTAATAACTCTAGTCTTTAATTCCACTAGTTTCACATTACTTTTTTCGTTGATCTATACCTAATTTTATTCATCGTCAGCAAAGGCAATTGATACATGTACCTTGCTAACTATTTTGTGTTCCCAATGCACTAAGTAGTCAAATTTTATAGGTGCGCGCGCGCGCGTGGATGTGTGTGTGCATGCACGTGGATGCGTGTGTGCATGTGGATATATGTATATTCGGTTACAATTATAGCATACAACTTGATACATGCAGCTTTTAGTTAATTTTCCTCCTCATCAATTATAGTTACTAAGTTAGAATAAAACATAAGAGTGTCAGTATTAATCAATATAGCATATGCTGCAGGCCAAGTTTTTGTATGAGAACACCCCTTTCTCAGAGGAGGAGCGTCAACACATTAAGTTGTTGATCCAAAGCAGTATATATAGCTATCTTGGGATATTGTTAGAGGGCTGTGAGCAATTTGAAGAAGAGAGCCTTAATGATAAGAAAACCCATTCACATGATTATTCTGAGACAGGTAGTTTCCATATTTTGTTCTCGAATACCAGCAAATCATTGTTTCGTTGCATAGTATAACTTTTATTTGTTCATATAACAGACCAAATCGCACATGATGCATGAACTCAAGGCAGTAGGTGTTTGTACAGGCAGTGCTAAATTTGTTATGTAGTTTATATTATTTTTTTGAAATTTAAAAGAAAATTGAAGTGCTTGAGTGACAGTTATCATTTAAAGACAGAAGTGGTAATTGCCTTGTAATAATTTGTACAAATATCAATTTGAAATTGTGATGGGTTAGCACTTTTTTAAGCAAAGATACTATACTTGAGGTGGTATTTTTTTTACAGATATCAACAATTTTATATACTTATTTACCTCAAAATTGTAGGTTTTGGGTGTCAATATGGAGGGAGTCGGAGTTATTTTGGTAATTGCACCAAGGTATGAATTTTCTGACTATTTCTTATTTCTTATGCATATGTCCAATAGACGTGCCTACATATTGGTTGTCATAACTACATAATCATCTACACTAATACCACTTTGTCCAAAACCTGCCCGTGTGCGAAGCACGGGCTTCATACTAGTTTATTATCAAAGCTGCTACTATTTTACATTTTGTTTAAACCTGTTATATCAGTTCAAAGCATATCTAAATGTTTAAATTATTGAATAGGTGTTTGTCAAATGTGGGTAAGCGCAATCATATATCATTGCAAGTTAACTGTAAAAGTTCCAAATATGATGTTATGGCACCATGTTAGGCTCCACGATAAATGCTGAATGTATTGTCTCAAAAGTTGTATGGGTGCACGAGTTCATAGGGGCGATGGTGATCATTCTTACGTCTGTTAATTCAATACCTATCTATTATGACCGCAGTGCCAAAATACAACTTGTGAATGAATTAAGAATTTGTAGGTAATCAATGCGTATTCTTCACAAGTTTCTCATGAGCAACGTGTACATGAGCTATGCCATACAACATGATTGTAACACAACACTTCTCTGGGTAAATACACTCCACATAAAACCAAACATATAACATGATGCATTGCATACTAACCTAAAGACACAACATAGATGTATAGTAAAAGTTGAGCTCGAAAATGCAAGACATGCAAGTAAAAATGTCCGAAGCCATGACTCGGTTTCACTACCTATAAATTATATGTCTGAAGCGGTGAGGTGTAGGTTTGAAATAGTGCCATTGTGATCATAGTATATGTATTCAGATTCACTAATCTGATAGAATATAGAATCGTCTCATTTATATTCATTGCTTGATTCACGCTTCTGAATTTTATAAATTGTAGGATTGCCTTATCAACATTATCTTTTAACGAAATAAAAAGCTAATATCATCTTCATCTAAAACATTAGCTCGCCTGGTTTCTAAAACATGACGTGAATACAAACTTATGATAGGTAAATGTTTACAGTATATGCTTACAGTATATGCATGCATCCAGTTCTTATGATAGGTAAATGTTCTGGTATCAATTTATTGTGTGCGCCCCCCTCAAATTAATACAAACTTTTATGTCATTTGATATAATCCCAACATGTCCAATTGTTTATTATTTATCTTATTGCTTCTCAACCGCTAATCTTCTGTACGTATTGAATGCAGGCACTTGTGGAGGAAGAGGAAGAAAAACCACGTATTATATTGCATATTTAATATTAGATATGAAATTGCTTTTCTGTAATTTGGATATGATATTGTGGTATTTTGAATTTGGAAAGTTTGTAGCTCATATTATAGTATTATCTAAATATGATATTGTTGCATTTGAGATATGGAAGCATTTTAGACTTCATATTGAATTGATATGATGAATTATATATGATATGGACATCATCATTTATGAGATATTATATTCATTTGTTTTAAGAATTTAATATTAATTGTGTATAAAATAGTGTAAAAACATAATTTCAATTAGTAACGCATATAAGTGTTACCAATATTTCTGTAACAACACTTATAAGCGTTACCGCATATTTCTGTACCAACACTTATAAGCGTTACCGGATATTTCTGTACCAACACTTATAAGCGTTACCGCATATTTCTGTACCAACACTTATAAGCGTTATCGGATATTTCTGTACCAACACTTATAAGTGTTACCGCATACTTCTGTACCAACACTTATAAGCGTTACCGTATATATCTGTACCAACACTTATAAGTTAGTAATACGTATGTTCGTAACACTTATAAGTGTCATAAATTTGGCCGCTTCTTTCCTCACAGTCCATTAGTAACACTTAAAAAGTGTTACTGAAATTATTTGTAACACTTATAAATGTTAGGATTTGTCTGTTTTGGTGTAGTGAAATAAATTATTTGACACAGACCATTCAATAGTTCGAATGGCTACTTAACATCCTTATTAATAGTTGTACTACCTTTAGTGTCACGCTTTTTTGATATCAGCGTAAACTATCAAAAATGCCCCTCTACACATATCAAAAAGTCAATATAAGTTAAAATAGGATCTAACTGTAACGATCTGCCTTACTTACACCTAAAGACGACACTTAATAATCCCCGATGTTCATGTGCCGATCATTTAAGTGTCCGAAAAATAGATCGTTTGGGTAAGAAAGTAAAGACATAATAGAATCTCACAAAATGTGACGAGCAATATATAATATACACAAAATCTTTACAAAAAGAAACCATCTTTATTATACACATCATCAGAGTACATTAAACTATTATCATCCTAGACAGTTAGAGCAACCTGTCTTTACAATTGTTGACATATACACAACAAAAAAACATCAAGGACAACTAATATCGGAAGAATATAAGATATGTGAGTACGTATTGGAGAATCCAGTTCGTCTCCTGAAAGCTCTAAAGAATACAGCTAAATCTGGAAAATATGCTCGGGCTGGCCCGGGCATTATAAGAAAATAATGCCCGGATCAATCTGGTAAAATCAGCGTGAGAAACTCAAGTCACAAGGAATTTTAGTTATTATAACTTGTAAAATCATTCAAAATAAAAGATATCTCGTAAGACAACGCCGCATATAAATTTCGGCATAATAGGTATACAATTAAGTCCGAAGGCACTTATTGGAGAATGGATTCCAACTATGAAAGGGTAAGGGTCTACCCACCGAATCCGTACAACTCAAGATAAAATGTACGGGAGGTTAAAACACATTGCACCTCTGCTGCTCAAGACCGGCCCTACCTCTTACTGGATAGCGCCGAATATGATCACCCCTTAGTTGCGATCGAACAACCATGGGCCCCGAAGCATACATAGAAATATCGTCACTGGTTCTTGGGATCATCATACCTTAATGGGAGCGACCCACATAGCCCTGCCGCATGTCCCTGCTTTAGTCATTTTACCGGCTGATGAGGCTTGAGGCTACAATTACCTTTTTATATAGCAACCATCTTGGAATGCTAACACTGCCCTCCAAGCAGCAATGTAGTGCCATCTTGGGTCTGAACGAAACCGAAGGCAATATCTCCACTACATTCATTTTGGAATCTCTCTCAGGATTAGTGGCAAGTAGCCCTTTCACTTTAAAAGAGCTCCATCTTCGATTACATATTCTACAAGATGTCTTCAGTTCGAAAGGCTTGAGTTGGATCGAAGTGGTTTTTAAATAATTTATACTTATCCGATCCCGGTCTCTTCGAAACAACTTTCGATAATTTTGGTAAACTCAACCCCGGTTCTTTTGGAAATAATCAGACAATACATAGGAGCAGGGATCACCCCCTAATCGTTTAAGTGGACGAATCTCCCTACCATTTGTCCTAGGAGAACAAAACGAGATTTACAAGTAAGGTACAACATTATCAAAGATGACTGTGCCGTATAACTCATGTGTTTTTCCTAGATATTTTCGGAGTTATATTTTGGTCCAAATTTGATAGTCAGTTATTTAACTATCCAATAAACAAATAACAACAACAAATTCAGAGATTTAATTACCCATAGCAACCACTAAGCCTCAAACTAAATCTTTCATATATTAAAACTCTTTTCAAAAGTATTTATCAAAAACATCCATATACTTATCTCGCTGACATAAGTATATTCACAAAGCAATTGTGAAATTTTTTCTCATTTCCAAAGCATATCAAAGGATCAAAACCAAAATGTTATTTAAATTATAGATAAAGATAACCTCAAACAATATTCCTTCGGTGTTAAGTGTGGAACGAATGTCCATACCACTAGAATTAAGAAGGTCAGTTAAAGGAAATCCAATCTTAAATCATCTTATAAATTTCCTTCTATAAATCCTCTTAATAAATCTCTTTTATTCATGAATCTTCTTTACTTAAATTCCAAACCCATTTAATAAACTCTTTATAAATCACCAAGTTAAATTTACAAAACTCTTTTACAAATATCAAACTATTTATATATCTCTTTATAAATCTCCAAAATTGTTCATAAACTTCCTTTATAAATATCTAAAATCATTTATAAAACTTTCTTATAAGTATTCCTTATTTTAAAAAAAAACTCCATTAATAAACATATTTAATAAAGTCCTTTTGATAAACAAAATGATTATTTAAAGCACCTTTACTAAAATCATTACTTAACTTGAAACCATTATTAAAGGTATGATTGACTTTAAAAATCTAAAAGAAGCTTAGTGGCCGCAAAGGTTCTCTTTTAATTAAGTTTACTTTTCAAGTTATAACATGGGTATTTACATAACAAGCATATATGTATAAGGAAATTAGCCAAGAAACAAACAAATCAACATATAGGTAAAATTTCCAAGTTACTATAATAGCAGACGGGGATTTGTTCTGCGAAACACATGTCCAAGCAAATAGGAAACGAGAAGGACTTAAATAAAAAAATGACAATCTTATATAAAGATAGGGTTGTCAATGGATACCCAAAAAATCTAAAATACGTCTGCGTCCATATCCAAAAAATGGATAAATATCTAATATCCGGGAAAACAGATACGGATACGAAGACATTCGCATCCAAAAATTATCCGTCCGTTTTTTTAAGTTTATAGCTTTTTATGCATATTTTAGTACAATGAAAGATACTTGTTTATTGGTATATTAAGGTAGAATTTATATTATACGCACTAAATGCATATTAACTACTCAAAACTATTTATTATCATCATATTTGTTTATTTTTAGCATTTTAATAATCCACAGGATTGAAAAAAGTTTATGTTAAACTAAAAATTTCCATTTATATTTCATGATTTATCGATCGTCGATGGATAGGATAATTATCTGATATCCGTCCATATCCACGAATTTGTATATGGATATAGCACTATCCACATCCAAAAGTAACCTTTAGTTGGCCCATAAGTAGAGCTTCTTCGCTGCATTTTTGCACCATATTCTATCATAGCATATTTAGAGATATACATTCCTCTACAAATGAAAACTTCATATTTTGTTAATAGAAACCTTGTTTCTTTTGTAATATATAAAATGCTAATTTTGTTCCCACTATATAATAATGTTATTCCTTTGGACACAAATCAAAGAACAAAACCACTCGAACTTCATTCACCCATACTTCTCATTATACCGAGAATTTAATGATAACAAATAAAGAGAAGTTAGAGGTTAATTAGAGCATCGCTTTAGTCATGGCCTTTGCTTGGGTGATGGTCGCGGAGGCAGCCTAAAATAGTAAAGAACAATGCTTCAGGCGAGCCTTCGACCATCATCGAATGGGACATGGAGAGGCAAAGGAGATGCGACTAGGAGAGTAGATCAAAGTGGTGAAGGTGCATGCATGTGTAGTGGCTAAAGTTGGCCATACGAAGCAGTCAAAGCAGCCAATTTCAAGTGTTAATCATCATTAATGCTCTTCGGAGGCCGTAGCGTTGGTATAAGCATGATCATCTTAATGAGCCTAGTATTTTGGTGGTGGTGCCAAGGTTGGCTATTGTTGGTGATGGCAGATTATGGCGAAAACATTACAGTGGGAGAGTTTTGGGTTCATGAAGAAGTGACCGGAGTGATCGGGAATGGTGCTAGTCTATTCTTCTGGTGATGCTGAGTTGATTAGTGCTGGAGTCGAGGCCGAAAAAGGGCAGGAATAGTGGAGCGAAGGGGAAGAAGTAACCGTCCAGTTTGGCTCTAGGCTGTGGGGGGGAAGAAGATGGAACAATTCACTAAAGGTCCACTGAATGTTATAAATGTTAGGGTTTTTTCTATGATCCCTACACAATTAATTTTAGAGGAGATAAGAAGTGAAGAAAAACAAACATACAACTTCCTTCAAATAAAAGCCTTTATTAATTCAATAAAAAGATCACAAAAGAGAGCCTTAAAATTGAGAATAAATCTCAATACCCAAAGCCCAACAAGATACACTTTTTCCCACACACATATAATGAACCTTATACATGCATATTTATAATAGCCTTGACAAAATGCCTTCATTAATCAACGTTTGATAAAAATAAATCATTCTGTATAGATAATTTGGTGTCATCTTTAATACAATAAAAGAGGCGACTAATCACTCTACCAAATCCACAAAATATATAAAAGAAGCAATGTATTTGAGTCACAATTCCACCTTCACTCAAATATCTTCAAAATCTACTTAAATATGGAATATTGTATCACCAAAATCTAACAATCTCCACCTTGATACAATATTCCATAAATGTCATCCAAGCTCCACCTAGAACCTTAAACTCCAAATAATCTCTAATATTACCATGGAAGAAAATGTCTCCATCCCCAAAAAAGAATTTTAGCAACCTCCAAACCACCTAAATATGCACGCCTCCCAATTGAACATGCATATCATATATAAATCAGAACTTTTTGTAATGCCACAAAGGTCTCCAAGCAGATTTGTAGTTTTTTGTAGCATGCTCCATCTTGATTCAGACAAAATTTGTTTCTCTAACACAACTTTGAGAAATTCTCCAATTCTCCATCATTTGTCCAAGTAATTTGTATACATTACTGCTTCCTCTTTTTGCGTGCAGCATCTCCCTAGTACCCTTCCAAACTCTTGTGACTCCATATCGAGTAGAAAAGTTGCATCCTTTTACCTCCAACTGTCTCACTGAAATAAGATTCTTTGTAATTTCTAGGTTTTGCATAACTCTTATAAGCTTCACCACTCTTCCATCATGCATCCTCAATCTAACCGAACCTATGCCCTTAATCTAACCAAACCTATGCCCTTAACATCCAGATCCCCACCATTAGCAGATTCCACGCTATCATCTAAATCTTCATAATAAATAAATGATTTCCTTTGATTGCATATATGGAAACAAGCACTTGAATCAAGCACTTAATTTTTGCTTTTGTCTTTATCCACACATAGGACGTTGTTATCAAATTCTTCACCAAAATCACCTTACCATCGCTATTATTATTTTTGTTTCTTTTGGTCTTCTTGCAATTCTTTCATCCTCTCCTTGTCCTTTTAAGCTTATTGCAAAATCTCAACCGATAACTACGTTTTTTACAGTAATAGCAGATGAAATCCCCTTCAATGTTCGACCTATTTGATCATTTTTCCATATTTGGATGGTTGCCCTTGCTTGCAAGATAGATCTCTTCAATCGAATTTCCACTTTCCTTTTTCTCCTTATCCTTTCCTTCCATTAAGTTCATCATTCGCACCAGCTCATTAAGCAGGCTACTAACCACCAAACCCATTGAAACAACTTCATCTGAATTTGAGTTGTTCAATGCAACCACAAGCATTTCCCAACTCTCTAGTAATGAACTCATCAACAATAAGGCTTGGGTCTCATCATCCGCCTTGTAATTCACAGCCTCCAATTGGTTCACAATTGCTTGAAAACCATTGAGATGCTCTCCAATTGACCCTTCTTCCTTAAGCTTTAGATTCACCAATTTTCTCATAAGAAGAGCCTTATTTATTGCAGAGTTCTTTGCATAAATTCCTTCCAATTCCTTTCAAATTCCAAAAGCAGATGTTTCATTAGCAACAATATGAAACACCGTATTCTCCATAAAACAACCAATAGCTGTTGCAGCCTTCCTATCTAAAGTTTCCCACTTTGTCTCAAATACATAACAAGGTTTTATTTCTCTTTATTTTTCAATGGTTGCTGAAGATCATTGAGGTATAGAAAACCCTCCACCTTTTCCTTCCATAACTCCCATCCCATTAAGTTTTTGTACACTTATCTTCTCCATAATCAAACTCTCTTCAAAAAATTGGGTAGTAGGCTCTGATACCAACTGTTATGGTTTTTCCTAGGATCTCTACACAATTAGATTTTAGAAGAGATAAGAAGTGAAGAATAATAAACACGCAAATTCCTTCAAACAAAAACCTTTATTAATTCACCAAAAAGATTACAAAAAAGAGCCTTAAAACTAAGAAGAAATCTCAATCCCCAACACCCAACAAGGCACACTTTTCCCCATACACGTATAATGAACCCTATACATGCCTATTTATAATTGCCTTGTAACGAACCGTAATTTAATCACTTTGAATTTGTACATTTAAAATACTTAAAATTTCCTTTAATAACTATAATCGATATTTACATATATTATAAATATTAACTTCCAACAAACACTAATAACCTTAAAACATTTTTTAAATTACCTTTGTTCACAATCCCGTGTATATTTATAAAAATGATACTCAATAAACCATTTCACAAACATTATATAATATCAAATAAAAACCATTCGTTTTCGTTTATAATAAATATAAATCAGTATTGAAATTCATTTCACATCTTCAATAAATGAATATAAATTTCAAAATTAAATTCAACATCAATAATTTCAAATAAGTAAACAAACTTAAGGTATTAAAATAAATAAATTTAGTGGAAACAAATAAATAAAAAAAATTCCCTGCTGCGTACTCTAATCTAAATCAAATCAAGACTTAATCACAATACCAAACCAAATCATAAATATAAATACTATTGGTTTGACTAACACCTTTCATCCTTACTATTCCAACCCTTTACACTTCATACTTAAAAGAATAGAAATTAATTATATATTTAAATACATACATACATACATACATACATACATACATATATACATACACACACACAAAGATATATATATATATATATATATATATATTTAATCACAAATACGTCCCTTGATGATTGCCCTAGTTATCATCCTATATATACAATATTTCTTATTATAGAAAATTACCCACACACACAAGGGTCAGGGACTCTAAATCTCATTTAAGGTCTCGACTTATGTATTTAATATACAATGTATTATTCTGAACCTGCTCTGATCCAACTGAAACACCCCAACCTCCATACCCATAATATCTAAGAGTATTACAGAGTAATACCGCTAGATAATATAGAGAACGAGGCTAATTGGGGTACACATGTAAATATTCCCTTGGACTAACACTGGTACATATTAAAACATCAAATATAAAACTCAACTATACATATATAGTATCAGTATAAAACAATAGTCACATGTGCCTCCAGGATGGAACAATACACAATATATAGTAAATGACGGAGTACATGGAGTCAGTCATGGCAATAACACATAATGTATAATGATAGACAATACAATTTATATACAAATTTCTCAAATGTCCTATATTTCAATACAGTGTATACGACAATAAATATAAGGAAAAATATCATACAATGATCCTATGAGAAATCTCCTCTAAGCCCACAAATACGAATGCTGGTCAAGTGTCCTTGTACCTGAAATGTCTCAGACTGATCCGAGTATTATAAAATAAATCA
The DNA here is from genome assembly GCA_030737815.1 of Allium fistulosum. Classification (NCBI taxonomy): domain Eukaryota; kingdom Viridiplantae; phylum Streptophyta; class Magnoliopsida; order Asparagales; family Amaryllidaceae; genus Allium; species Allium fistulosum. The sequence continues at coordinate 758,692,685 of CM060902.1, forward strand.
CGGGTCAGACTATGTCTAATCAAAGGTATATAATAATGAAACACAATATAAATATAGAATTATAATATGATAACTTAACATTGATAATCAATTCATCAAACAAATATATGTATAATACCAGAATAATCGTCAAATATCAGATCACTCAAATAACTTGAATCTATGTGAAATTATCATCAATGATATTGAAAGATGTCATCACCCGTTTAGAAACATATCAAATCAGAAATCTCACAATCAACTCTAATTGGTGAATCATATATATCTAGAAAACATTCTCAAATCCAAAAATATCAATAGCGGAGATATCACAAAGTATAATCAGACTAGCACGAAGCATTGCCCAAACATAACGCTTAATCTCAATAAATAAAACATCATCATCAATATAAAATAGGATAGATAGGCTACCTATCAATACACTGAGAATGCACTATATATTAATCATATATCTTAAGTATAACCACATCTCCTCATATCTATACTATCTAACAGTATTGTGAAAGGAAATGACTGTACGAAAGACATGAAGTCCCAAGTAGAGTCGTCTATATAACAATATGCAACACTTGACCCACATCAATACTACAATAAGGTGTATCAGCCGTATATGCTAATCTATTGCTTCGTTTGTACCGGAAGGGAGATTGATAGCATGAAGTAAGCTCTAGAGATAGAGTCTCTATAGTCTTAGTTACCTCACAGTCATCGTGACATGTATCCACTGGTGTCTCATCAACGCGAAGACTAATAAGTCACGACACTCTAATTACCCCTATAAATACCACAAAGGTATATGTAATAACTGCTGGCCTAGGTGATACAAGGGGCAAATGTGCGCATAAGGGTAGCACAAAGTTGTAGCACGAAGCTGTATAATATGGTATCACTGATCTGGGGAGCGACCCTATGATCAGGCATGCTATAAGAAACATTGTCAATAGCGACAGCATATAGTCGTTGTTAGCCGATGAATAAAACTGTCGCTTCTACAAGTGTCGATCAATAGTTTAGCGACGACATTAGCGATGGCTCGTCGATGATATTAGCGATGGCTTGTGTCGGCAAACCATCGCTAGCCGTTGCCAATCGAAGGACATGTGTTGCCCTATACGACCGTAATGCTTATACCATTAGGGTGTCACTAGCCATCGCTAACATGTAACCTGTAAGCTGTCGCTAGCAGTTGCCCACTGTCACTAACATGAAACACTGATTTGATTTCCAGCTTATTTATCGACTATCCAACCACACATCAACATTCGTATCTCTATCCACATCATATACAACACATACAAACTTAATTCCAAACAACATAATATCGTATATATATATCATATAAGGTCATATATATCATATAAGATCATATATATCACACATAATCAAATTTATATCAAAAAATAACATACACATCAATATTTCAACAAACAAAACAACCATACCTTCAAATCCACTTGTTCATCAACCAAAACAAATATCAAACATCCACATATCCATCAATTGTCCACAAACAACACAAGTATCAAATCCATCAAATATATACAACAAAATATGTCAAATATCCATCAACCATACATCAAAACAATCAAAAAAGTCAAATACCTACACATTATCCCTATCATCACCACTCGAACTAGGAAAATGGCCGTACTCAGCCATGATCGCTGCTATCTTTTCATCTAAGCTCATACGAGTCGCCCACCAATCCTGCAACTCTACTACTTGATCTCTCTACCGTGTAATCTCCTCCTCCTATTACGGTTTCCTATACCTACCTGGGAACTCCTCGCATGTAAATCAGTTAATAGCTAATTATAAACAATTTATCTGTAATATTAAATAAAATTTATAAATTAGTTAATGAAGTAGTTAAAATCAATAAACAATATTACCTCTTGATTGCTAAAACCGCGGCGTCTGTTCTACGTCGGCTTGTCGGTCATGGAATCAAAAATCCTATCCTCCTCCTCCGAGGTCAACTCCTCCCATCTAGTCTCCTCGAGCACGCGAGCTCGCTCCATGTCAAACTTTTCCTCCGATTAGAAATGGAATTTTGTTAAAATAAATATTTAGTTTATAATTTATGTAATGTCAAATGAAAGAAAAAAATTAAATTATATTTACCATGATAGCTTTGGCTTTGTCGTCTGTCCAGGTAAATGAAACCAAGCCATTGTCGTTCGTGTGCTCGATGGCATGAGTGCGAGTAAATACCACCAAATATATGGGCTCACGGTGCTTCTCCTTAGCAGAAATTGTATATGATTAGACAATGTTATGATTATTTTATAATCACAATCTATAAACTTATCAATTTCTCCCGATATTGTTGGAAGTACTTTGATCCGCCGCGAGTGTGATAGGATTTTTATTCCTGTTCGTTGAGTTTCGAGTGAAAATTGCTTGTAAATTTAAATATATGATCGACTTAATTAATGCAATTATTACGCAAACTTTAAGTAGATTATACTAAAATTAAAAACTTACCTTCTCGACGTTAGTCTCCCAAAAGCCAGAAAATCCGTCCAAATGCTATCACTCATCCAATCAAGTTTTATATTATTTTGTTTTACTCCTGAGAGGGTGTCTCTGTAGTTCTTCTTCATTTTCCTATTTCGGTGAATCATGAATAGATCTCGATCTTGGTCCTCCACAATCGCTGCAACCTACACATTGAAATTAAAATAAATTATATACAGTATGTTAATCTTCAAAGATCAACTGTGTTATTTTCAAATGAATTATAAATTTTAACTTACCAAACACTCAGCATATATCGCATCCCTGATAGTTAATGGGATATCATCCCACATCGGCCAACAAGAAAACATCCGACCCATATCTGCCTTCTTGGAAACGGCCAGGATGTAATCGGAAGGTTGTAGCTCAAATCCCCTGTATGAATATTGATATAGACATTTAATAAATTTCAAATAATATACATGCACTAAATATTAATGACGTTGCAATAAATTTGATACCTACCCCGATTTTTCAGGGATCATGGTCGGCCTTGGGGATAAATCAGCCACGCCGCCGGCACCTTCGCCAGCAGCAAGAGAAGCAGAATGTCAAGATCTCCTATTAGACATAATATCTGCCATAAACATATCATTTGATATAACGAAAAAACATATCATTTTATTATTAGAAAACATGTCTAATTTACAATCACATGGATTCCAAGAAAATAATAGAAATGGAACAAGATCTCCTAAATACATAGAATTTATATAATAGAATAATATATAGTTCACAACATAGTCATCATCATTAACAAAAGCGGAAACTCAAAATATAAATTATACAACAAGACATACAAATATCCATCATATATACATCACATCATCAGTAATTAATAACCAGTCTATGTCGTCTTCTAATTCAGACTCGGTATCGTACTCTATATCGTTTCCCTCTGTACTCTCAAATGCTTCTATTAGAACATTTGAATCATCGTTCAAAGGCCCTAAATCAGTATGCTTATATATTATTATTATTTCATCATTTAGCTTAAAATCTACTTAATAAGCTATTTCGTCTGGAATATTATTTCCGTCAAATGCAAACCTTGCCTTTGTTTTAAGAGCAGCTGACCAATCAATCTGCTTTATCTCTTTTTAGGGATGGATATGGAGCATAATAAACTTGTAATGCTTGTTTGGTAATGCGAAAGGATCATACTTATTGTAATGTGAGTTATATTTTATTTCAATTAGCTTATAATCTTGTGCACGGTTATTCTAGAACTAGGAACATTGCTGAACCAATTGCATTTAAATAAAAATACCTTTTTTGCAGGTCGAATAAAATATGTTAACTCCAAAACCTGTATTAAGATGCTGTATAAAACCTTTTACATGCTCATCTGGGTCATCGCTACCTTTGACAAATACGCCGCTATTATAGATTAATTTTTCAGCACCATATTCCTTGGTGTTGAATTTAAATCCATTGATGAAAAATATTAGATAAATCTTGACATTTCTATTTTGTTCTAGCGCAAGATGTTTCAATCCTTCATCACTGGCACAATTTCTTGGATCATAAACGTAGTTCGAAAACCATTTAGCAAAATCTTTACTGAGATCGCCACATAGATGTTGTGATTCATAAATACTGCAAATTCATATGTCGAGAATTTTGAGTTTGTAAGTATAATTGAAATAAGTATGAATTACGAAATTCATATATCGAGAATTATTATTTAATATTACCTGACAAATGGTGCAACTTCAGTGCAATTGAGGATAACGTATGTGCATGTAGCATTATAATCTCTATCGTCTAACCATAATTTCACACATTTTTCGGCAGATCGACCATGTTGTCTAAAAATAGATAACATTGTTTATGAAGATTTTTGTTCAACAACCTCAGCGTTACGAGGAACACTTATAAATGATAAATTCACGTGGTCACTGGAATAATGAGCGAGAAAGAATGAAGCTTCTTCTTCAAGATATAATTTGCATATCGAACCTTCAACTCGTGCTTTTTGCCTAAATTTGTTCTTTAGATGATTCAAGTATATATTACAAAATTAAATGGAATTTGAATTTGAATTTTAAATCAAAATTAATATTATGGATATTTGATTCTACCTCTCAAATAGATACATCCATCCATATTGCACAAGACCTCGAAGAAGAGCTTCAGATGGAAGATGAACAGGTAAATGCTCCTTTACATTAAAGAATCCCGGAGGAAATATTTTCTCTTGTTTGTAGAGTAGTATAGAGATATTATTTTCAAGTTTACGTATACGATCGACTTTTAATGTCGTCGAACAGAGCTTTTTATAAGATAAACTTAACTCTTTTATAACACTCCATACTTTTACGGGTAACAGTTCTTTGAAAACAATGGGTAATAAATTTTCCATCATGATATAACAATCGTGACTTTTCATTTCATTCAGTTTATTTTTAAAGTCAACACATCAATGGAGGTTAGAAGAAATCCTATCGGACTTCTTAGTCCTTCCATCCACTTCTCTAGCGACCCATATTTTTAGCTATTTAAAAATATTAAATTAAGTAAAAATTTTGAATAAAAATTTTTAGAAATGAAAATTTTATGATTTATTAATATAAATTATTAGGATATTAGTTCTGATCTTAAATTGGATTCTTAACTTCAACAGTTTGCAATAAGATAAAAGATGGTAATGCATATTAGAATTTAATTTAATAATATTGGTCTATATAATTAATAACAAAGATTGAAATAATAAATGTTAATTTTGATAAATAATCGAATGAATATGTTATTAAAAGAGAAAGCAAAGGTTTGTTTATTTAAAAAGTATTTTAGATAAGTTTGATTTCAAATAAGAAAAACATTTATTTGGCAAGTAATGTATAACTCTTGTCAAATATGATAATTTAATAAACATGTACGAATTACTATAAAAAGAAAACAGTTGTTTTATTATCAGAATTCGTTTAAAATGCAGTATTGAAAGTAAATTTATTGGAATCTTTTAATTAAAAAGAAAGAGAAGTGAACTGTAATTAATAAGTTTATATAAGAAACATATGTTTTGTGTTAAAATAGAATGAGCATTTTAATGAAAATAAAAGAATGTTTTGAGAAAAATAAAATGAATGTTTCATTTTGAATATAAGTAAAAATTTAATAGAAAGAGAAAAATTGAATTTAAACAAAAAATTTACAGCCGTTAAATAGCAGTAGTAGGTGATGCAGAAGTGATTGTAATGCTAAACTTAAAATTTAAAATAAATTTAATTTATATGATTAAAACATGTTTTAATAAGCTTAATATAAAATGAATGAAACTAGCTGTGAAATACGAAAACCTATTTTATTTCAGATTTAGTTAAAAACCGGTTAATATTTTAATGGAAAACATTATTTTCAAAATGTAAATAATTGCATACAAATGTTCTAGGAAATTTCTGAGTAAGTTGTCAAAGTTCGTTTCGTCAAAATTTGATCATTCTAGTTCCATTAGTTGCAATTTGAAGTTTGGTTTACGTTTCGAGTTGGAATATTTAATTTATTAAAATATTCAAACTTGATTCAAATTTAATACATAATAATAAAATAAATTTTTAAGAAAACAACTTGATTGATTTTATCGATGAGCCGAAACTCAAATTTCACAGATGGACTTTTTAGGACTCGAAACCACTTTCATTAGGTCCAGATGGTCCGAGCGAATAAGAATGAGTATAAGCATCGATATATTTCGACCGATGGGATTTTAGTTAGAAGCTCGGGTTCAATTCATAAATCAAGTGATCAAAAGGCTAACTTTTGTATATGATAGAATTAGGTCCCGGAACTTGTTCCATTAAGTTCGGTATATGGGTATTTGGTTGGCGACGCCGGTGAGCATGTTTAGATTGGAGTCCGTGTTTTCGAGAATGAATAGTGAATGAGCAAAGTCTATAAAACGACTCGTTCTCTCCCTTATTCGCTCAAACAGATCCAAAACCAAATCCTCCATCCAACGGCCGCGATCATCCACGACAATAGGGACGGAATTAGGCGAAGTGTCCAACATGAAAATTTTTCGTCTTAGTGAGATGAAGGAGATGACCGGTTGTATTGGGGTGTGGTGGATCTAGGTAGCACCGATCAGAGTTCGAAGTCGTGGCGGTTTTATGGCCATATCTCGGTGATGGCCGGTTCTTAGGTGGCGGCTCCGGTGGCATAAGGAAGAGGACGGTCGGGGCTGTGAACAGTGGAGATGCGGCGGTCGGAGGAGTTCAGGGCGGCGGTGATGGGTGAAACTGCAGACGTTGAGGTGGTGAGCGAAGAGATATTCACGGCCCGTAGAATGAAGTAGATTAATGGGGCTAAACGTGATTGAGAAATGGTAATTAAGTTAATTACTTGATTTTTAAGGTTGTAAAATAATTAATTAAATTCAAATTGTTCATTAATCAATATCTTGCTTATACGAGGTCGAATTTGGATGCGGTCTTTTGCGTTAGACTCGTATCGAAGCTGTCTACGATATGAAGTTGAATTCATTGTTGTTCATTTCGATCAATTTTTAGATTCGAGAAAAAATGTGAGTACTTAAACTCGCTTATGAAATAATAAATTTCTATTGCAAGTTAAACCAAAATCATCATGTGATAAATTATATTGCTTATTGTTTAGGTAATTTATGTAAAGTTATAATGGCAATCCTTTTTAGGAAGGATAGCTCCAACATATTAAAATGTGGAAATGAATGTTTTTTGTAGAATATACATATAAGTTCATATTCTAAAATTTCTAAACGTATGAATTAATGAGCTAGGAATATATGTATATATGTATGTATATAGACAAGCGTATAACCACGCCTGCTAATTAAAAATATAATTATACATAGGGTAATGAATAAAGCATAATAAATAAATGTATGTATCTACTCATTTGATTGTCGGAGGTAGCTAGTTAGTGCTTAGATAAGTCTTTGAGATGCATTAGTATTACGGTTAATCAAATTATGAAGCTGTATCTAGGAGTCATCGGCCTTTGTGGCTAAGGGTCGGTTGACTAGCGTTTACATTACTGAGGGTCCGCTTCGCGGTTGAGGTATTAAATGGTTATTGGGTCTGCCTCTTCCCTATATATGAAGTATTAAGTGGCTAGAGTTTTTTTGGGTAGTACAATGTTTATATATAGTTATACCTTGGAAAAGGTTGAATATATCATATGATCATCTGGGATTAGACGGGTAAGCCATGAATAGTGGACATAACATCTAAATATAAATCAAATGGTATAAATTAGTATTATGGATAAAGTATGTAATTTTATAGTCACCAGAACATTGTTTTGACCTCCTCCTCATTACAACCCATGATAGATTTAGAGGACGGTCTACTAGAGCAAGATGAGAATGATGAATGGAGAAGTCTTCTCATTCATGCTCGGCATTGTCATGGCAACAAGGTATCAAAAGAATAATATTGATTCCAAGATAGTAGCCTTTAGTTAGTATATACATTCTATTATATCTTTAATATTCCAATTAAGTTCATTCTTTGATATACTTTTGTTTATTACATGTTAACAAAACCAACGATCTGTATCCTAATGGACTTGGGTTTTGATTTAGTCAAAATTCGGGCCAATTAAGGTGCAGGTTGTTACATGAGGAAAGAGTGTAGATCTTTGAACAGTTCTTTTATAGAGTTCAAGGGGAAATTAGAGTTGGGGAGTTTAAAAAAGCTTTAGGCAAAAGTCAAGAATGGGAAGATGAGATCTAAAAGTTTATTCCAAGAAAAAAGCGAAAAAAGAGTTTCAAGTAGAGGAAACTCTCCCACTAACCCATTCTTACACCCACATTTATGTTTTGACTCGAGAGATTTTCGTACCCTACATCAAGAAGGAAAATGAACCAGGGCCTAACTAAGTGGGCAAATATTGTTCCTTCTATAAGCAGAATGGCCATAACAAATAAGAATGTAGATTTTTGAAGAATTTTATTAATGTGCTTGTAAAAGCTATAAAACTTAATGAATTTTTGAGTACTAACAATGTGCCAAGGAGGCATGCCTTCGGTTGAGCCCGAGATAGCGCAACAAATAAGCTATTTTCCAAGATCATTGCCAGCACCTAGAGACTACATGAATGTGATTGTAGGTGGTCCACATACGGAAGGATCTAGCAATAGTAGTTGGAAGAGGTACATTAAGAAGCCCAAGATGGCAAAGACATAATGTTTGAGAAATGGAGGTCTGAGAAAATTATTATTGAAACCGAATGTTATTTTCAAGGACTTTCAAAATTAAGGTGCCAGCTACCCTCATAATGATCCCCTAGTAATTACAGCCTAGATTGGACTCTTGAAGAATTCAAAAATTATGGTAAACACTAGAGCTACCATAAATTTTATTTTCAAGCATGCTTTTGACAAGATGGGACTTCCTAAAACTATACTCAAGCCAAGTCATACCACAATATATAGCTTTAATGACAAGAAGTTATCTCGTTCAACGAATGTGGCCTCATAGTGAATGTGGGCACCCAAGCATGTTTACGAATTTTTCGAGATCATATCTGTAATCATGGATGCACCATTTATCAACAATGCATTCTTTAGGAGGCCAACTCTTAATGCCATTGATGGATATGTGTCAACTAAATACTTGCTGCTTAAATCACCATCAAGTGTGGTGAGGGAAATATGCGGAGAGATAAATGGTTCTTTAGGTGATTACATTATGAAAGATAGAATATGGTGAATAAAGTAAAGAATTTAGTTTATGTGGGTGGTGTTAAACTTAAAGACATCGGTATTTCCTCTATAAACAAATAAAAAGTCAAAAGAACTATTAACAATACCAACTTTGAAATAGTAAGATATACCCGAAAGTTCCAAAGAATGCCATCGAGACAAGAAAACATTACTATTTTGAAAAATGGTTTGAGTATTATATCGTCGAAAGAAATTTGATGAAATATAGTCGGGACAAAGAAGCAAACCTTCTAGACAAAAGAGGAGATTTTTTGGCACTATAAAAGAAGTTCTGAATGAGGGAAAATGAATTGAACTTGACCTAGATCAAAGAACCGACACTGAGAAGGCAACAACTACCGAAACCCTCGAAGAAGTTTGTATTGACTCGAGAGACCAATCTAATACTATTGAGATTGGAATTTACCTTCACCCCGTAGTTTGAGAAGAACTAATATCTTTTGTTCAGCACAACTTAGACGTATTTTCTTGGTCCTACGATGATATGGTGGGAATAGACTCCTCGATAATGGTCATTGTCTAAATATCGATCCTAAATAACCCCTTGTAAGACAAAAGAGACAACTTCTCGATAAAGTTCAATATATTGCATTATAGAAAGAGGTAAAGAAGTTGCCTAAGAACAATTTCGTAAGAGATGTCCATTATCCAAAATGGATTTCCAATCTGGAACAGGTAAAGAAGCCGAATAGTACGCGGTAATCCTACATAGTCTTCATTGACCTAAACAAAGCTTGTCCAAACGAGTACTTTTTGCTAAGAATTGATCAACTAGTTGATGCTACCAGTAGACATCAGTTGCTTTCATTTATGGATGCTTATTCGGGTTATAATCAGATTCCTATGTTTAACCCAAATGAAAAAGCTTCATGGTAAACATAGCACTATTTTGCTACAAAGTAATGCCCTTTAGTCTTAAAATGTAAAGGCAATCTATCAGAGATTGGTAAAATGAATGTTCACAAATAGGCTAAAATATGGACGTCTACGTTAGCGATGTGCTGGTGAAATCTAAGCAAATCAAAAGTCATATTTGAATTTAGCTGAATATTCGAGGTCGTTAAGGGTTATCATATGAAGTTAAACCATCAGAAATGGACTTTTGGAATTCAATCCAAAATGTTTAGGCTTCATGGTAAGCGCTAGAGGAATTGCAATTAATCCAGATCAAATCAAAATGATGACTAACATGATGGCGCTAGCTAATGGCAAAGAGTTAATGAGATTAAACAGGAAGATCATGGCCTTGAACAGGTTTATAAATCGATCGACAGATAAGTGCATTCCTTTCTTCAACCTACTTAAGAGGCATGTCACTTTGAATGGACCGATGAATATCAAAAGGCCTTCGAAGACCTACAAAAGCATCTCGGTACACCTCCAATATTATCAAAACTGGTAGATGGGGAAGATCTATTTCTTTACTTAGCTACTTTAGAACAAGCCGTGAGCTCAGCATTAGTCAAAGGTGACAATGAAGTTCAACGTCCAGTATATTATGTCACCAAAAGGCTAAGCCCAACCGAAAAGCATTATTCATTCATTGAAAGCTTGCATATTACTTAATCTTCACGGCCTGAAAAATCCGGCCTTATTTCTAGGCCCAATTTATCAAGGTTTTAACAGATCGACCTTTACACATAGTGTTCAGCGAACCCAAAATTTCAAGGAGGTTAATCAAATGGGCTATTATTAACCCAAAAAATGGATCAACACCCAAAAATCAGTTGAAAGTGATATTTCTTTTAAAATAAATGTAAAACAGTAAAAATCCCAGATCAAACAAGTAAAAGGTAGTGAAAAAGTAAAGAACACACAAGAATATTTATAGTAGTTCGACAATCTCTAACCTACGTCCACTTTATAGTTTAATATTAGTTCTCTTCTCTCCGGATTACAATAAAATATATCAGATCTGACCACAATCTAGCGGATCTCAAACTTATAATGAAGTTTCTAGAGTGTTTGAGAGGTAGAGGTTAGAAGTGAAAAAGAATGAGAAGTCTCCAATGGCTAAGAGATCAGACCAGAGTTAAGAGCCGAAGATCAGGGAAGAGATTCCATTTTGGTTGCAGGTAAGATGGTATTTATAGAGAAACAATCATATTGGATCAGAAGTCCACTTGGAGCAAAGTCCATAGATCCGCCCGAAGTCCAAAATAGCAAAAGTTAACCAAACATGCCGGTATCGACTTAAACATGTCGGTTCTGACATGTTTCCTTAGTTCAAAACACTTCAAACTTTATTGCATCCATTTTCTTACTCCTTTTGCGGCATCCCATGTTGTTCTATTCGATGTTTGGTTGATTTTGGTGATTGTTCCTCCATCTCTTGATTTATTATGCTATTCTAGCTGTCATCTCTTCAATATGTCATCCAAAACTCTTGAAAATCTCTTGGACACATGTGGAAGGGGAAGATAATAACTCGTGTGAAGTTGAAGTGGACGATTGTCGACATCGACTTGTTTACTTAGCGTATTTTTCGGTGAATTTCTTTGGGCCACTCCTTTGCTTCATTTAAACGTGCTTGTCAATTTTCAAGTCATTTCATCTTCGTTTTGATCTTCTGAGTCCATTTGAAATCTACTTTGGCACAAAAGCGGGTTAATAGCTATAAAACTGAGCCAATATGATATCGCTTATACATAGAATTGCTATTAAAGGAAAATACTAGCTGATTTCATTTCTGAATGCACATGTTTCAATGTCGAAGCCATGATGATGACATGGACAAACAACTTTATTGGCAACTTTATGTCGATAGAGCCAAGGGCAGGTTATGCTCTAGCCACCTCGGACACCATCAAATTTATTGTGCCATTAGACTTGTCTTTTCACCAAACAAACAATATGGTCGAATATGAATCTTTAATAGCCAGATTAAAGATAGCGATCTCCATTAATGTACTAGAAATTAAAGTGTATAATGATTCTTAACTAATTGTCAACCAAGTTTTAACAATCCACCTTTTTTTACTTTGAAAGATGAGTCGTTGGGGTAAAGAAAAGAAAGATAAGAAGAAACTAAACAACACAAAATCTCACAATGCAACGTAATAATATACAATAATCAACATAAGATCATACAGAGTCATCACCAAAATAATATTACATCAGAGACATACAATACAAATTCCAGACTGGGACAGTTGTAATTGTCTATCCCAACATAATCGATACAAAGTACATACATAAATACACAGCAGAATAAGATAATAGCTAGCTATCAGTGAAGACACCTGCTCCAAGCTCCTCCAAAATGCATCCTTAAGAAACGTTGATCACTTGGCTACTTATACAAATTTGAGTACTCAAGAGTTTTAGGGAAAGAAAATGAAATTCTGGGTCAGACATGGGTTTGGTACAAGTAAAGCATAAGTTTTAACTTTATAAAAACCTTTAAACTAAAGTATCTTGCAAGACCACGCCGCATATAAACACGAACGAGTTTTTGTCTTACGATAACCAAAACATTTCTATATAAAATCATTTGATATTATCATAATGTCTAAGATTAAAATAAATATTTAATATAGCTAAAATGCTTGCATCTCACATTTTAATAGTTGGACACAACTAAGTTCGTAAAGGCACGTATTGGAAAATGGATTCCAATAATGACAAGGCACCGTGGTACCACCTATTATAGTGCATCTCTAGATAAAATACACTGAGAGCCTCACATGGACTCCCTGTAAGTCAAGACCATCCCTACCGCTTGTTGGATAGCACCGAATATGTCATCACCCTGGTTGGGATCAACAACCTAAATGGGGCCCGAGCATACCTAACCCATAATATCGATCTAGGTTGGGTGATGGCCATACCATAATGATAGCGAACCACATAGCCTTGAAGCATATCCCCTGATTTTAGTCTGAATCTTAAGGTTATGATTACATTTTCTTTTAGCAGACCATCTTGATACGCTAACACTGCCCTCCAGGAAACCAATGTAATGCTAGCATTCATCCATACAAGTTGTTCCGGGATCGAACAAACATTCAAAATTAACTATCTTCCATTTTGGAATCACCTTCAGGAAGAATAGTACATCTCCATAGCATACTTCATAATGATCCATCGTGAGCCTTATTAGTTTGGAGTAGTTCGGACAAATTATATTTATCTGAAACTGGTGTCTCCAAACTAAGCGATAATTCCAGGATAACTCAATTCCGTTTCTTTTGGAAGTATGTAGCCAGTATTCGAGTCCTCGCCGGGGAACTCTAATATACACAACATACTTCTTGAATTAAAATGGGTTAAATTATAAATAACAGACAATCCGCTACTTAGGGTAATTATATAGAGGTCGCATATGGATAACCATATACTTAATTTGAACATGACATATTAATAGAATTAACTCTCCCATATCTATCACGTTTCCGATATTTCGACCTTACTCTATCCCTTGCCTAGAAATAACTCTAGATCTCACAGATAGAGGATCAGCCTACTCATCGACTTTTAGTGCTAACTATGGAATGACTTACTTCCCATAAATGTGTCACCATATTAACTTGGGTTTCATATTTGTTTGTAGTTACTTAAAGGTAATCGACACAGAAATCCTTTGATTTATAACATTTCTGAAAAAGAAAAACAGATCTAAAACAAAATCGACATTTTAGAAACAAAGCGATTTAAAATCCTTATTTATTAATTAAATTATAAGTTAAACCCTTATTAAATAATAATTAAATCTTAATTAAGTCCTAATTAAAATCTAAATTAAATTTAAATAAATCAGTAATTAATTAAACCCCTTTAATAAATAAATAATTAATAATTAATCTTAAATAAATAATTACATAATAATCAACCCTTAATTATTAATTAAATAATAATTAACTAATTAGAATTAACTTAATTTATTAACACTTATGTATTAATTACCTTATCAACTAATGATTAATTACTAATTAATTAATTAATCATTTATTAAATAAATAAATAATTAAATTATAATTCCTTTTTAATTACGTAATATAAGTTTTTAAAACATTTTCCAAAAGGTTTCTAAGTGAAAACATTTTTAGATTTCAAAATGAGTTCGTTTTCACGAACTGCACTTATGGCGACTATTGCTATATGACCCAAAATTTCCAAACTTGAAATTTGTTTTCTACGTCTTCTTTAAAACTTTAACTCTTGGAAAAACTTTACTAAAACATAAAAGCATATTTTTTGGAATTGGTTAAAAAACTTGAAAACATTTCGCAAATTTTAAAACCAAAGATTTTTAATTTTATACAAGGGATAACATGTCGCTTTAACTAGTAAGATGCTAGCTTTCTTGACATACCATCATGAATTCATGTTCACAGCATACATGATTACATAAACACAACATTACAACATGTAAACATTTCCATAACTAACATACACAAGCTAGATTATTAGATGCAAACTAACTTGACTATTTAACAACCATATTCCAAACTATACATCCATATAACCAAGCACATATGATTTCATCCAAGCATCATTAAAATCCAAGCACAATAGATACATAGAGCCCAACATTATTTTTACCCAACACGACATCATTTTTACAGCAAGTTAGTTGTGTGTGTGTGTGTGTGTTTAGAAAAACTTAGTTAAAGAGTGAAACTTTACTCATCAAAATTTCAACTAGGCTAACTTTTTCTATAACTCGAACTTGCTTCTACCTTGGAAAAGTGGAGTTTTTTTGGTGGCTTGGATGACAATATGATTTGGCCTAGGGAGGTGTATGGTTCGGCCTTTAATGTAGAGGTGGTTTAGGCTTGCTTTTTGAAGAAAGAAGAGATGTTGGGTCAAAAGAAGTATTTTAGAGTAGTTTTAAAGTGTTTAAAGTAGGAAAGAAAGGATTTTTGACACTTTTGAATTAACCATGGAAACCATGGAATTTTTTTTAAGAGCTTAAGAAAGGTTTTAGGAAGTGGAAAATGAAATGGAAAATGAGAAAATAATCGAGAAATTGGTATATATACAAGGTGCATTTATAAAATTACCAAAATACCCCCAAGTACATGCCCTCCACTACCATCACGACACATCATCCTCCTTGTCCCCTCCTTACAAACATGCTCCAACATGTTTTAGTAATTCATGTAGTTTATGTTTGCTAATGAAATGAAATTTTCTTTTAACTTTTTTTCTTATTTATAAATAATACATAAAAGGTCACATCATCTTTATATTTATTTAAGTTAATATATGTATGTGTGTGTATATATTTATCAAAATATATATCTAACTTATTTGTAAATGTTAATATATTAATTCAAATGTGCACAACTTTTTTCGACAACTTTTAGCTGATGAAAAGTTGAAAATTCAAAAAATGAATTTCAGTCACATTTTCGATTTTTCTTCGAACTAGATATTTTTTGTAAACAAATTTGGAAAACTATTTCACCATCACTGGTTATTAATGAAATGGAGTTCATTTAAGTTATAGAATCCACTAATTAATTATTAAAAATATATTTAAATATCCATGATTAAAGTGATTAAATCATGGATCGTTACACAAGCGCTCGACAATTATCAGCTCGAGATCTGAGATTCTCTCTGTACAAAGCAAGTAAAACAACTCCTTGCTGCCTTTAAAGCTATGAAATTGAGAATATCTCCCTAGAACAAGATGTCAGAGCTAATGTTTTAGCTAAATAAGCAAGTTCACGAGATGTTAAGGAATATAAATTCATTCCAATAGAAGTCCTTGATAAACCAAGCATACAAACATCAGAAATGGTTCTGGTCATAAGTCGAGCTGAAGCGGCCCAAAATGAAATTGTGAAGCCAATTATTACAGAAGAAAATTAGATGACCCCTACTTCTGATATCTGACCGAGAATAGTTTACCTTCGGATATTGTATATTGATATCTCAGATTCGATATCTAATTGAAGCAACCGAAAACAAGATTTTAATTTTTTGATATTGTATATTGTTTTTCTAATAATATGCAATTAATTTATATATATATATATATATGTGTGTGTGTGTGTGTGAATTTATTTATATTATTGTAATTATTTTTAATTTTACTTATAATAATATACATATATAAAGCTTATTATGTAATATATGTTGAAGTATTTGTTCGATTAGGGTGATTATTAAAATTCAAAAGGCAAATATGACTATCGGTCCAACATTGTCGTTTTTAATAAAATTCTACGTGATTTATCGAGCCAATTTGAACTAACAATATTATTTACGTGTAATTATCAAAATCCAACCATACAAAATCATCAACATTGTCCAACAAGATCAAATATATATATCTTGTCATTTGAACTCAATTTGACCATCTGTCTTATATGTTACTCAATAATTAACTATTTCAAATTATTGTATGACTTTGGTAAGATTGACGATCAAATTGGTCGAAACGGTACAGTATCTTGAATTTCATTTTCTCGTATAATATTACATAATCTGTACAGTTGGATTTGAGAATTCAAAACATAAACAGAACCATTAGTTCAAACTAATCGTTTTCAATAGAATTCTACACATAATAAGACCACCGTGGACCGATAATCTGAAATTCTCAAAGTCTAACTCAACAAATCATGGGTATTGTCCGAAAAAGCTAAATTTCTAATATCGCAAACATTTTAGGAGATTTCCACAATGGACCTACTAAAATCACTTGCATTAACCATGGTAAAATCATCCTCATCCCTAAAAAGAAAATAGCGGAACATGTTAATGATTTCAATATTTATTTTTGTACTATCAAGAATTCAAGGAAGTCACCGACCATTTTCGTACTGAAAAATCCATGCTCAGTGCAGCTTAAGTTAACCAAATGCCAAGGACTTTTTATGCATGTCAATATTTGTATTCAACAGTTTTTATTACGTTCCCAAGCATTTGATAATAACGAATTAGGAACAGCAAATAAGAAAAACAAAGATTTCTTGATAAAAGGTGATAAGCTGTGTATGTGAGACCAACAACACGAAACCTATTTTCACCCACTCTGTTTCAAATGCATTTTCTAGGTAGAGTTGAAACTTGTGAGGACAGCTGAGGAAACAAAAAATACATTAATACATAAATAGGCAGAAAGCGTATCATATACTGCATCTAGCAAATACAGGAAGACAAAATTACCATATCCATATTTTTACAGTAACCATACATAACACCTTTAGTAGCACAAATATCAAAAATGAAAGCAATTTGCACTTGTAGATGTTAATTTACACCGCTGGTCAGGTCAGATACGAAATTGATCCAGTACTTTGTAATATTGCCTTCCAGAGCTAGCTGCTAGCTTTCTTTAAGAAACCACAAGCTTTGTCCAAGATTCTGAAGCAATTTGAAGAAAAGATTTGAGTTGAGAATCTGCAAGTAAAATAATACATGAATATATTGATTTCTACATGGCTACTCTACAAGCAATGTGAAGAAAAGATTCAAATTGTTCTTTAAAAAAATGAAAAAAGTGTTAAAAAATTCTAACTATAAGAATTTTTCCACATAATGTCATAGAGGATGTATTCAAAAAGGAAAGAAGCACATCTAACTCTCTTTTCAAATTTCAGGTTAAACTTTATACTTCTTGTCCACAATAAGCAAAAAAACTTATTTTTCAAGCAGAATTTGTAAACGCGTAAATTTATCATGAAAAATAAGTACTACCGATACTTGAGAACCTATGAAGCCTTGATAATATACCTCTACCACTTTATCAGGTAGACATAGTCTCAAAAGAAAATTTAATGTAAACAAGTAGGATGGGACACCGAATAACAAAAACCCAGCAGGCAAAAAATTAGATAAGCCATCAAATAACAAAAAAATTAAGCTTAGGGAGCAATTAATACATCTTAATTTATCATTTTAATTTGTGCTACCAGGAAATAAATATTATAATTTGGTTGTAGTGGCATTTGGTTCAGTACATGTTTTAATTTATAATTCAATTTGAACCACTTTATATAACTAGAAGCAACATAGCCCAATTTGAAAACAAATTACTAAATTAGGCCAACTTGTTGGCATTAAGTTAGCATTTTGAACTGGTATCAAGTCAGCAATTTGTACAGGTGTGAAGAATATCTGATGAAATTGCAATAATCCGATTTGAAATCATATCAATGCAAAATGCTGATTTGACGACAGCTTGGCAAAAAAATGGTTTAAGTATGTAATTTGTTTTGCATTTAAACTATATTTGCTGTAAGGTGCCCAAATTGGGAAGAAAAAAAAACTTCCAATTTATATGCTGCTACATAGCATCAGTTTAAGAAGTTTTTGGATCTGTTATTTTTGCTGGGCTGATAAAATTCATCCATTTACTACTTTTTATACTATACAACATTTTGAAAGAATCATTTTTAATGTGCTAATAAAATTAATCCATAAAATAATGGGGATGTCCATTTGTTAAGATCAGACTTTTTGAACTTACCCGAACGCTTTGTATCTCTGGAGAATTTGCTTCCACAGCAACAGTTAAATGCTTTGATTGGGCGATCTACATCATTAAAATCAATCCCATAATCCAGAAAATCAGACATATTAGTTTATATAATGTACGCGTCAGAACTGCAGAACTATTACCTCAAAAAATGAATCGACACCCAAAAATCAGATGAACGCATCAATTCAAATTAAATAAACAGAAAAGTAGTAAAAGAATACACAATTTTTATACTGGTTCGGCGTAATCTCTGGCCTACGTCCACTTTAATCTTTTATTAGTTGTTCTCATTTTGGATTACAACTAGTTATCTCAGATCTGACCATGATCAAGTGGATCTCAGATTTACAATAAAGTTTTTACGTTGTTTGTAAGTCACTAGTACTAAGAATTTGCTGATCTAAGTCCTAGAACAGCAAATTGTTATTTTCTAAGTGACTTTAATTGAGGAGAGGTTAGAGGTGAAAAAAAGAAAGAGGTCTCCGATGGCAGAGAGATCAGATCTAGAGTGCAGGGGAATAAGCCGGGAGAAAAGATTCTTTTCTGGTTGCAGGTAAACTTGTATTTATAGAGGTAGAGAAGGTATCGGGTCAGAAGCTCGCTATCAACCAAGTCCAAGAGTCAGCCCATGCTTGCACAGAAAAATTCATGGACATCCGAGTTAAGGCCTTAACTCGGTGCCGAGTTAAGGAGTTGAATGGTAACTCCCATCTGACTTCAGTTTCACTCTTCTATGCCTTAATCGATATGTTCCAAGTCCTTTTCCACTATCTTAAGTTGATTCTAGCAATCCAAAATCAAAATCCTTAACTCGTCGAACCCTTAACTCGTCGAATCCAATTTTCGGTGAAACTTCTCCCAATTGTTTTTCTACCTTTTCTGATCGTGTTTCCAAGTCCCTGCATCATTGCGTCTTCGTTTTTATCTTCCAAGTTCAATTGAAAACTGCTTTGCTGAAAAGCAGGTTAACACTTGCCCACCAAAGTACATCTTTTGAATGTAAGATGTGTTTTGCTCAAGAAAAAATTTCAGTAATCAGTCTTCGATGGTTGAACTCTTCAGCTGCTTCAATCTTGATGAATCATCCAATTTCTTCTGGTTCTTTTGTCAATCACGGGTTGTTCCAAACCTTTTACAGCCTATGACTCTAGACTCTGTTTAAGTGCAGTTCATACATCACAATCATTCTGATTTCATTCGAAGTTATTACATCACATATCTCTTGCATCACATATCTGATTTCATTCGAAGTTATCACATCACATATTCAAAATTGTCTCATGTTCATCTAGGATTTACCAATTTTATTCTAATTACAAGGCATTCAAATCCTTTTGTCAAGTCTATTTCTGTTCTAAGATTCGATCTTTTTGGATCATATTTTTTCATTTAATCTAACGTGCGATCTCTCCGGATCGTTTATCGTTTAAGTTAAGAGGACGATCTCTCCGAATCGTTTAATGTTTAATTTAAGAGGGATTGTCTCTTCGGATCGTTTATCGTCCAATCTAGGGTTTCGATCTCTTCAAATCTTTGTTGAGTCCGCTTGCTCTTCGACAAAGGAACTCAACGACCAAGCAAGCTCATCCGTCCGCTCTCTGATAAGGGGATTTACTTTTCGCACAAGCCCATCTACTCGCTCTCCGGCAAAGGAGCTTGTACCTTACAATACGATCTCGTCTGTTCGGACACAATATAAGTCATCACTCAATGTGGATTTTTCAAAATTCAAATATTCAAATCAAGGCAAACAAGCAGAATTTCTAAGTGTTCATCCCACACATCCGACTCAAAGCGTGCCTAGAGACCAACCTAGGTCTCGTACATGTGTAAGCGGTCCGAGATTGTTATTACATAAGCAATCACCTCAGACATCCGACTTAGAGCGTGACTAAGAGCAATCTAGGTTTCGTGCATGTCTAAGTGG
This sequence comes from Allium fistulosum, assembly GCA_030737815.1. NCBI lineage: Eukaryota > Viridiplantae > Streptophyta > Magnoliopsida > Asparagales > Amaryllidaceae > Allium > Allium fistulosum. The sequence continues at coordinate 758,713,280 of CM060902.1, forward strand.
TCTAGGGTTATTATTATCTTTATTGCTAAATACGAAAAAAATGCAAGAAAAGAATCGAAAAAGCAGAGTGAGGGATCGGGTTTGATTCATGTTCATCCCGATCATTGGATTTCGAGTCTCGGAACAAATATCTGGTTGTTCCTTGATGCATTCGCTGCAGGTAGTGGTTGCTCCAAGCCAGCCGCACCATTACAGTTCAATTCCTCACATACTGTTGTAGTTGATTGCTCCGAACCAGTTCCTCTATAATATCATGAAGGTGTCGGCACTCGTTCGTTTCATGTCCATCCAACTCATGGAAGATGTAGAACTTTCCAGATCTTTTCTTTCGGTCAGTAGGCTCTATTTCTTGCAAATTTTTTATAGGGGATTCGCCCCTGCGTCCGGATATATCCTCTTCGGAATCTCAGTCAGATCAACTTAGAAAGAGAATTTTGACTCTTTTCTTTGTCGGTTTGGTTTTCCAAAGTCATCGTCAACTCTTCTTTTCCCCTTGTCTTTTTCAATTCCTGCTACGGACAGTCCCTTATCATCCATAGCATTAACTTCAGCATCCTCGGCTTCATCCTCGGTTTTAGCGTCTTCCTGACGCAAATTTCTTTCAGCTTCATAGTCGAATTCCATAAGATCCACAGGTGGATCCCTTTCCAGTGCACCGTTAAAGTCGATCTTACTCGCGACTCCAGATACTGCCGCCATTAGGATTAATGACGGATCCGGCTTGTCAACTACAGCTGCTGCTGATTGAATCTTGTCAAATAGCTTCTCAAGATCTCTTCGGACCTTTGTTTCACGCTTGACAGCGTCAGTACATTCTTCGATCGCAAGACGTAAACTCTGAACAGCCTCAAGAATCTGATCACTAGGTCGGTCCATGTGCTTATGGACCCATTCTCCAGCTGTTTGAACTACATCGCTGCCAAGTACGTTAAGTATAATGGGAAACATCACCTCATTACCTCCTCAGAAACACCCAACACTTTCATATGTCGGACATATCTTATCAGATGAGTTGTCAGGTCTGGCTTTTCCATAATATATTTCCAGCGTCAAAAACTTGAAATTCGGAGGATTCCTTGTGTTTCGTATATTAGAAGTGAATGGGTTTCTGTCAACATCCTCCAGACTCTGATCTGAGGGTCCTCCTCTAACTATTCTTCTTACCAGTTCAGCAATTCAGTTTTCACCGTACAATGAAGGTCTTCATCTAAAAGCGTTGTTCTGCCCTCGGCTCCTGTAGAGGAATTCCGGCACATACTCTGGCACGTACTCCACTAGCTGTACATTAGCGTTCTGTCATGCTCCTCTGGTTTTATTCCATCTTCCATTCCTACGGGGTAGCTCTAGCACATATTTTCCTCCGGTTGGTGTGCATTTGCATTCTGATTCGTGTTTCTATTTCCAGCATCATTTGTTCTTGGCATTCCAGCACATCCCAAGCTCACACTAGCGTTGCCTCTGAGTATAATTCTCTCGATACCGAGTTGATTTGGGTCGGCAACAAGCTGTTCAGTTGGTGGGGGGCATCGTTCCAATTTGTCCTGCTGCAACTCCAGATGCTCCTGTATCAGCTCCTTGTCCTTGGTTCTGAACTCCAGAAACTCTATCTATTCCTTGTTGTCCCATCCTTTGGAAGAATCATTCAAGCATTTCCTGTTGCTTAATCATTACTTCATCATACATCTTCTTCATCATTCTCCCATCACTTCTCTGGTCGGACTGATAAGAACTTGAGGACATCTCTTGACTGCCTCTCGGCTCTGGTTGACTTACTCCGGTTTTAGATCTAGTATTAGGTCTCTTCATCTACTCCAAATCTCATATTCAAGCTTCAAGTTCTCATATCTAGCTTTGTTCTCAGTGAAAGCACCAAAATATTAACCCAAAAATGGATCAATACACAAAATCAGATGAACGCACTAGTTCAGATTAAATAAACAGAAAAGTAGTAAAAGAATACACAATTTTTATAGTGGCTCGACGTAATCTCATGCCTACGTCCACTTTAATTTTTTACTAGTTGTTCTCTTTCTGGATTACAACTAGTTATCTCAGATCAGACCACGATCAAGTGGATCTCAGATTTACAAGAGTTTCTAGATTGTTTGTGAGTCACTAGTACTAAGAATTTGCTGATCTAAGTTCTAAAACAACAAAATTGTTGTTTCCTGGATGACTTTAGTGGAGGAGGGGTTAGAGGTGAAGAAGAGGAAGAAGTCTCCAATGGCAGAGAGATCAGATCTAGAGTGAAGGGGAATAAGCCGGAAGAGAATATCCTTTTCTGGTTGCACGTAGGCTTGTATTTATAGAGGTAGAGGTGGTATCGGGCTAGAAGCTTTGTTATCAACCAAGTTCAAGAGTTGGCCCATGCTTACACAGAAAAATTCATGGACATCCGAGTTAAGGCCTTAACCATGGTTTAAGGTTTCGGCCGAAACCTCGAGATTCCGGCCACCTCAATTCGGTTCCGGCCGGTGGCGGGACGGGATTAGGTTAAAATCTCGTCCCGCTAACTAACATTTAAAAAAAAAGATGATGAAAGAAAAATCAGTAAATTACCTACTCGGAATCGAGAGTCGAGATGCAAATTCAAGTGAGTATTGTCGTCGTCGATTTCATAGCACAAAGCAGCAATTGTCGTCGTCGTCGATTTTACTGTCATCGTCGGTTTTAGAGTCGTAGAGATTCGAGGATCGAGATGCAAATTCAAGGTGAGCATCTCATTCGATTTTACTATCGTCTTGTTTGATTTTGCAGTTTGACCTAGAGAGGAAGAAGCGGTTTTGTAAACTAAGGGATGAAGTGAAAGCCCTAGAGAAGAAGATGCAGTTTTGTAATTAAAGGCTGAAGTGAAAACAGGCTAATTAAAATAGATTTTGGACTGGGCTTTGAAATCAGACTAAACATCATTTAATTTTATTTAATTAGAACTGAATATAATGACATAAATTGGGCTGGACTAATTTTTTTAATTTAATTTAGTATAATTCTAATTTTAAATTAAATTTTTTTAGTTAAGTATAAAAATATAAGGTTAGACTATATTTTATATTTTATTTACTGTTACATTTTCATTAACAAACCATTGAAAACCGAAAGCAGAACCGAAACCGGAACCAAAACTGAAACTTCCGAAATCATCTGAAACTAAGAAAATTTCAAAAGAACGAGACCGAAACTGAGTTTTCAAACCTTGGCCTTAACTCAGTGCCGAGTTAAGGAGTTGAATGCTAACTCCTCTGTGACTTCAACTTCACTCTTCTATCCCTTAATCGGTATGTTCCAAGTTCTTTTCCACTATCCTTGAGTTGATTCTAGCAATCCGAAATTCTTAACTTGTCAAAATCCTTAACTCGTCGAAACCAATGGGGAGATAAAGAACTCGTTAAACCAAGCAACTAATAAGAAATCATCACGAAAATTCAATGGGGAGAAACTTAATATCTAGAATTCATAAACCATAATAAGAGACCAATAGGGAAATTCAAAATCCATGAATCCAGGAATGAAAATTCAACAAGAAAGATATGAAATCTATAAATCATCATAAAAAGCAATATGAAAATTCAGAATTTGCAAAATCCAAAGTGAAATCTGCATCAATGGAAATGAAGAAACTCAAAATTCTCGAAATCAAAAATTTATTCGATGTCTCGTCAAGATCTCATCTGATGAATTAACTATTCAAAACTCCATCCAATACAAGTACGAAGCCATAGAAATGTCTAATAATAGCATACTTAGTAGATTATAAAAGATAACTAAGTTTATCTAACCTTAATTCTAAGGTTATTCGCAAAAAAGTTTCCTATTAATAAATGTGCTGCTTCTAAAGTGTTTATAAGTTAGTAGTATATGTATATGTGTGTATATATAGATATAATAGACTCTTTTGTCCAATCGGTCACTTTATCTCAAAGGATTCAAGAGTGGTTTTCTTAACCTGCTCTTGGAGTAAAGTACTTTACCTTTGCAGCTAAAAATTTGTTACATATTCCATTCCTTTGGTTTTTGTATCAATCTTCACGTTTGTTTCCATGTTATGATTTCCTTCTTACATTTTCTGGTCTCGTGTTTTCTTTTAGGATACAGATTTCTTAATCCTTTGATGTGGAGATATTGGATGTTCTAAGATTTGTTATTCCATACTTTGTCTCTATTGGATTTGATTTCGGACTCTTTGTCTGTTTTCGATTATAGCGTTGGACCTCTTTGTTCTTTTTGCCTCTATATGCATCCTTTCTAAGATTCCAACTTTGCCATAGTTGATAAATAGATCTCTTTCTTTAATCCTTTATTCTCTTGGGTTTTGACCTTTGTTTTGAGTTGTAGACATCTTAGCCTTTCTTCTTTGGTTTGGTGCCTTCTCTGCGCTGGGACATCTTAGTCCATTGTTTGATGAGTCTCGCCTTGGGCTTCTCTTGTCTCAAAAGGATATCGTGCATGCTGAATTGACCTTCCTCCAGAAGGATGCTGATGGGTGCTTTTTCTGACCCTCCCCTAAGAGGTGATTTGGACGTTAGGGGTTTTATCTCTCCCCCTAGGAGGTGCTACGGATTGGCCGTAGGTTTTTGGTTGGTACAGGACCCCCCTCACTCTAGGAAGTGTTACGGATTGGCCGTAGGCTTTTGGTGGGTACAGGACTCCTCTCCCTCTAGGAGGTGCTACAGATTGGTCGTAGGCTAAAACTTTGTGCATGAAAAATCATTTTTGGCCAATTGAAATGTTCTTTGAAAATCTTTTGAACATTGGTTTCTTTTTTAGAGAGATTTTTGTAAATGAACCCTTCTAATATATTGAGGGATTACTTTTTTGAAAAGAACTTGGAGGTATTGTGGATCTTTTCTTAATGCTACCTTCCATAGAGGTTTTCAAATCATTCTCACAGTAGAGACACTAATCTCAAATAGAAGACTGGAAGGTCATGATTAATGAACCAGTAGTCTTTTAGTCGAGAACAAGATTTTCTAATATGAGTTTTTGTCAGAAAACTTTTGATAGCTTTAAAACTTTACTTGAAAATAGATAGGTTTTTCTTTGCCAATGGATTTTGGAAAACTTTAAAGCATTGAGATTGCCTTGTTGGAAATCATTTGTGTGCATTTACTAATGTTATATAATATCTTTGGAAGATTTCTTAAATCGGTTCTTTGAATAGATAAATACTCATCTTTCCTAAGTTGCGGGGTAACCGAAAATAGTTTTTCTTTGAAGATATGTTTAGGAAATTTCTTTTAGTAAAATAGTTTGTCAAAGGCCGGATATAGGTTATCATGCCTTGGTGAGCTTTGCTCTACAACAGGATGGTCTATTTGTGGGTTTTTCTTCCGAAATTGGTGAAGGACTGACACTAGTCCAAAGTTTCGTGAGAACGGATCTTTGTACTGTGTTGACTCCAACATTGGTTGTCATTTTTGTATCAAGAATTTGAGTTGTCCTTCTCAAGTTGCTAGAGATTTTTTGTGCTCCATAAATATGTTGAATGTCATGGACTGGTTTTGTTTTTACCTGTAATGACACTCGAATTTTGTATTAGTATATGACCAATTCAAAGTACAATTCAAATTAAAGAAATTATAAGCAAAGAAAATTTATAGTAGACAAATGCTACTAGACGTCATTGCATGGTCAGTGTCTGAAGGAAAAGTGGTTATTCTGACTTTCTATCAGGGCTTTAAAATGATTGAGTTGCTCCTTTTGAGTTAGGAAACCTTTTAATCTTTTTTGACAAACTCCTTCAAGAATCCAGACTTGATTAGGTTCAGAATTATTTTTGCCAAAACTTTGCAATCGTCGGTATCATATCCATTCACTTTATGATAAGCACAGTAATTCCTTCCTCTTTTAGGCTCAGCAGGAGTTCTTGTCTTATAGGAGATAGAGAAATGGTCATCGTCTTTGGTTACGGAAAAGATATAGGAGAGGAGTTTGTTTAACTCCACTGATCTGAATTCGGATGTCACCATTTGGCTACCCTTTCTATTTTCCTTCCATTTAGATCTTTTGTTGGGATGATTGAAGTTAAGTTTTTCAATCCTCCATTTTTGCGGAGATTTCTTTATAGCATGATGCATTACGTCCATTTGAATAAACTTTTCAACTTGGAGATAGAAATGTTGTAGATCCTTACACCCATGAATACGAAGTTCTTTCCAAAAAGGAGTTTGTTCGATTAACCTTGAGCAAACTGCCATTAGTTTTTCTTGATCAGTCGCATTTTCGGCCTTCAATGCTACCATGTTGAATCCTTTGATATATTCACCAAGCAATTCATCTGGCCTTTGCTTGATATTAGTTGACATGTATGAATCTATTACTGGATCTTTATATATGTGAATTTGCGCTTTAAATTCACAAGCGAATTGTTCCCAAGAATAGATGATCTTCCCTTGATAATTCATGTGCCACTTAATACCCGTTCTTTGAAAAGTAACCGGGAAAAGTTTGCAACGAATTGGTCCAGGAACATCATATAAGTCCATCCAATTTTCAAAAGCTGCGAGGTGTTCGTTTGGATCGGCAGTTCCATCATATTTTAGTGGTAGAATTTGAATGGAAGGGGAAAAGCTAACTGGCATATTTTCTTCTGAAAAAAGAGCCTTTTGCAGGATAACATATTCCCTTAACTCATCGAGTACATTTTTTATTGTATCTTCTGTGACTTGGTTGTGAATGTTGTCGTGGTTTCTATGACTAGACTATTTGGTTGCTCAATAATTCTCTTAGCCCGACTTCGTTGATCCTCATATTGATCTTCATTTGGACGTTGTGCCTTACCTTCTTCCATAATCTTTAATGACCCTTAGGACGGTGCTCTTTCAAGAAATTCCTGCATGGCCACCATTTGTTGTTGTTGATGATGGACTTTAATTTCACTGTTTTCCAACCTCATTAAGGTCGAATGTTGCCCAATTTCCATATTCTCCAATTTGAAGTTTGGGACTATATCGTTTTCCAAAGTTGATTGTGGCTTAACTTCTTCATTTGAGATATCAATGTTATTAACAACTCCTTCCATCTTCTTCAATTTGGACGAAGCACTCTATTAACTTTTGGTGAAATGATTAGGGATCGGAGGTTCGAGTCCTCCTTCTAGTGCCAAAAATATTAACAAGAAAACTTGTCAATGCCTCAAATTTCAAGTTGGAGTATGGGTAGCATTTCGAAACCTCCTTTCGAATGAGTTGGGATTGCTAAAGCTTCCTAACTGGTAAATGTGATCAAAATTCACCTTTGGAACCTTTCGCACAGTCGAAAGGGTATTTTCCTTCTTGATAAATCCTTTCGAATACTTTGATTAAGAACGTTGTCGAAACCACCTTTCGACACAGATAAGGGAGCTTGAGTTTGAGACCTAGCAGGCTCTGAAAATAGCTGGGTTGAAAATGGTTTCGACTCAGTCGAGAGTAGTAGCGCTTGCAATCTAGTTGATTTGAGCTAAGGTTTCTAGGAAGTTAAAAGACTTGGTGTTTCGACTTGGTCGAATAGACCCCTTTCGATCAAGTTGACTGCAGGTTCCCAAACTAACGAAAAATAAGGAAATCTGAGCAACTACATAAGCAAGATTGTCTCAACCCTCTTTTTATTGAACTTAATTGTACAAATTGATCAAATCCCCAATTTGATTAGAGAATTAGGGTTTACAAGTTTGAGAAAAATACAAGTGAGAAGTGAAAGAAAATCGGATCCCCTATAACTGACCCCTGGGGTCATATTTATAGGCGCGGGTTGGGACCTTTCGACCCCAAGCCGTCGACACGGTCGAAAGGTGATCTTATTTGCTTTCGTGAATGTCCATTGAGTCATACCTTTCGACCTAGTCGAAAGGGCTTTAATCATTCTTCTGTTGCTGCTTGAGGCTGGACTTCTCTCTTGCTTCGTTTCCTTTCGACTCCGTCGTAAGGTGTTGTTCGATAACTTTCGACCTTGTCGAAAGTTCTATTGATGTGCTTTTGTCTCAAATGTCGATGTGCCGCATAAGTTGACGTGGGTGCTAGCCTTCGACGTTGTCGAAACATGCCTTCCTTTTGGACCGGGTCGAAACATGCCTTCCTTTTGGACCGGGTCGAAACCCCTAAAAGAATCTGTTGAATGTAGACTCTTTCGTAAGCCTCTGCCCCATCTAATTCGGAACCTTATGCCTTCTTGGTGATGGTCATGTAGCTCTTCTTTCTTTGGTGAGAGTGGCCATAACCATGTTGAAAGGCTATATATGCTTTCGAACGGGTCGAATTGGTTGAATACTTCTCTTGAGAAAGTGAATAAAGGCAAAACCAAGTCGTCTCGCAGTGGCCATTGACGAAAGCTCTTTTGTTGACACTGTCGAAATGCCCTTTTGACGCTGTCGAAAGGTGTTGCTGACGCTGCTACATCCTTGTTGGAAGCTATATTCCACTAGACCATCTTGTCGCCTTCTGATCTTTATCAACACTCTCGTGCTCCTTTTATACTTCTGTTCCTAGAAAATATTTTATGTATAACAAAATGGAATGAATATTTTTGGCGTTATTAAATAAATCTAAATTATAATGGAGAATGGAGTTTATTTTGCTAAATTATTCATTCATGGACAAAAAAGAGTTTGAGAACAATTGTTTTGTTAATAATCAATTTAAAGTGCATTTAGGAATTTGATTTAAAGAGTTGTATTAAAAGGATGGTTAACGTTATTAAGAGTAATAATAGTTAGAAAGATAATAAGAATATTTAATTAGCTTGAGCTTTTTATTTTTAAATAAAAGAAAATTTGGGATTAGCAGCTTTCTTTATTTTAAACAGTTGTTCATGGCTTTAAAAATTATTCAAGAAGTCATTTTATTTATTTAAGTTGTAGTTTAAATACTTAGTCTTTTGTTTCAAAAAGATTTTTAGTAAGAAATTAGATAAAAGAGGTTATTAAATTCTTATTGGGTTGTAAATTAATTCCTAAAGCCCAAAGTAATTTAGAAACCATGAACAACTATTTAAAATAAAGAAGCTACTAATTCCAAATTTTATTTTATTTTAAAATAAAAGGTCCAAACCGATTAAATATTCTTATTATCTTTCTAACTATTATTACTCATAATAATGTTAACCATCCTTTTAATACAACTCTTTAAATCAAATTCCCAAATGCACATCAAATTTATTATTAACAAAACCATTGTTTCTTAAACTCTTTTGTCAATGATTGAAAATTTTAACAAAATAAAATCTTCATTCTCCATTATAATTTAGATTTATTTAATAACTACAAAAATATTCATTCCATATATTATTCTTCAATATTATATTAAAATTTTGAAATTCTCATCTCAAAGAATTCATTATCTTTTATAAAAGAATCTTAGTTTAAATTTCTCAATTAAATCTTTAATTTACAATATTGTTTATTTTATTTAAGCAACTCAAAAATCAGGATGGTTATAGACTTCCCCTTTTAAAGAAATTGTGTGCTCGCAACTCCAATTCATAGAAAAGTCTATCATATAAATATATATTTTCAAAAATCCATTTTCCAAATCATTCCTCGTTCTTTAAATTTTAACTAATATAAAACACTAATTTAACTTAACATCTTGATTTACAAAAATCAGCATATCATTCTTCCTTTATTTTCTAGTTTGAAAATAAATTTACACAACTATTTTACATCCTTTAAAATAATATAACACCTTCTTATAGTTTAGAACACTAAATATTTAAGGTGTTAAAGGATATCAACTTATTTAATTTCTTAGAATAAGGATATAAAATAATTTAAAAACTTCCCTTATATATATTAAAAACCTCGCAATTTAATTCATTTTATATTTAAAAAAAATCATCTCTCCAAGAATTATTTTTCCATAACATGAAAAATTACAAATATTTAATTATTACTCAACTTTTTAATTGCATTCAATTCAAATTTCTATATTTGAAATTCATAAACTAGGAAAACCAACTTCTAATAAAAAGTTACATATATAATCAAATCAAAAGGATTTTCTTTTCTCTACTAAAAATATTTATCTTATCAAACTTCATTTTGTAGACTTTCTTTCATAATTATAAAAATTTAGTTTAGTACAAGTCATATCCTCATACTCAAATTCAAAACTCGTTTCTCAAATCTCTTTTCTTTGCTTTGCAAAAGAACTTTTATATCTCATTATTATTATTATTTTGTAAAGCTACTTAAATATAAAATATTCTTTATTTCTTAAAATTAGGGTATTCACATATTCAACCACCTATTTCAAACATAACTACAAAATTCAATCTTTTTAATATAATCTTTTTAAGGTGAAATGAATTTCACCCTTCTACTCTCTTCTCATGACTTGTTTATCGTCACATTTATTTTTCAACAAAACTCCAAATAATACTTTTCAAATTTTAGATTTTTCAAAGAATATAATGGCATCTTATGTTAATTATTTATACGAATCTTATTTATACCATTTATCCTTCTGATTTTAAATTATCAATACAAAGTTCCATTCCTTCAATTATTTGGAAATTTCCAAAATTTGTTTACACAATTATCTTTTATTTCAACTTTCTTTAGATTAGAACTCATATATAAAGTTTTAACATCCAATTAGATCATAATTTGACATACACAACAATTCAAAAGCATCACACTTAATTCATCTTGGCATATATTTTATAAATGAACATACACAATTTTACACATATCAAATAATATAATGACGTTGTCTTGTCATCTATTTATGGCGAATTGTTTGGTCAAACGACTACGATGTTGACCGTGAAATCAACGTTGTCATGCCATTGACCTCTGCTATTGCTAATGCTCGATGGTTGCACACGTCATCCAAAATTAATACATATGATGCATCTTTACTGTTTTCATTATAATTTTCTAAACCATCAAAAAAAATATAACACAAATACACATATAGATAACTATTTTCATAGTAGATAAATTTTTCTTCTTAATTTATTTACTAAAAATATATTTCCACATAATATTCCATCTTCTCTAATAATATTATTCAATCTCAAATCAATCATTTAATATTATTATCAAAACTCCATACAATATCCTCTTTTTAAACTAACATATAGCTCACAACATAGCTCAATATATTATACATCTTCAAGATACCTTCCTTTAAACATCATATATTATCAAAATTTCATATGATACTTCACTTCAAATAATATATATAGTTCGTTGCATCCCTTAAAATATTACTTATCTGTAAGATATTTTCTTTTCAAAATTCATTATATATGCATATATATTTTTCAAAACATTTATTCCATTTTAAAGTAATATTTAACTCGCTAAAAACTTTGTTTCCTTTTTAAATATTATTTTAACGCATTCATAATTATTTATAATACTATAAATATTATAACTCAAAATATTGTGTCCAATTGTCTCATCCTAGTGTTTAGGAATCTCTATCGATAACGTTGATCAGACACATCGATCAGAATTCTTAAAGCACTTAATGGCCAATCTAACACATAACTATTTTCCCAAAATTTCTTTATCAATCTCTATACTTTCATACAATTGATAATCTACTAATAACAATTAAATAATACAACCATTCATCCATGGAGTTATGTTCTAACTGAGCCAACGTGTTTATTGCATTGTACCGAGACTATTCACATCTATATATGGGGTTATGAAGTATAAGATGACATGATAGTGTTACCCCAAGTGAATAGACACGAGTGGTTGCTCCTATCTAGCCTTATTCTCTGTATTGCTCGACAACATTACTTGTAATATTCTTGCGTAATATGGATATAAGGATGGGGCGTTACATGCTTCGTGCGTGGAAAGATTTTTACACAACTGTGAAGCCAAAGCTGTTACAACCATATTTACAAAAGGATATAAAATGAAATTCCTAATATTTTAGCCATCAAACCATAATTCTCTGATCTTATTAAAGATCTGTAATTCTAACATGGTATTTTAACTAGTGTGTAACTCGTGCGTTGCCAATGGTAATGTTAAAAAATGGTAATTACATTTTAATTATTGCTAAAAATATATTTTATTGTGCAATATAAGATGATTTTATTGTGATATATTAAGCATAAACTAAAATGACTTGCGACGCTCAGATATAAGGTTGAGGGGTCGATACTCGTTAGCCACATATCTCTTTAAAATAAATGTCAACTCAAAAAAAAATTAAATTATTAATATTGTATATGTAAATAATTAATGTTATGTGATTTTTTTATATGTATGAATGAATAAGTAAATTCACCATTTTGTTAATATGATTGTTCTATATATTGAATTGTCATCTTTTTTAAAGGATTTATAATGGATAGTGAACATTAAATAATTGAATAAGTTGAATTAATAATCAACATAACTAATTAAATAAAAGGAGTTAAATGTTAAAAAAATTAAAAATGAGAAAAGCTTTGTACAAATTTGTTAATTCTTTTTTAGGAGATTTTGGATAGTTCGTGTTTACACCAAAAAACGTAACACCAAAAAAAAATATTACAACTATTATTAAAAATGATATAGTGGGTAGCTGGCAGTGAGTGGAAATTAAATGGCATGCCAAAAACATGGACATAAACTATCATGTGATATATTTTCTCCTCAAATGTACATGTTTTTGGGATCAATCTGTTAAACACTTAAAACAGTGAATAATATACAATCAAATGGAGACAATTTCTCGGAAGTTTAAGGAGGTGAGGACATTTAGGTGCTATAAACTTTATATCTGAGAAATATTTTCCCTACGTTACTATTTTAAAGCCATTTTTGCCAAGCCTCTAGAACAACCACTTTTAAACAAATTGATGGCCAAATAATAACTTACCGTTGAGAGTCTATCTTTTTATTTTTGATCATTTAAATCCAAAAATATCTTTTCATAACAAGAATTAGGAATATATGATTATAACTAAGAAACTGAATTTTGAGAATCACAGCTAAAATAAATATAATTATATTTCAACATTTCCCATATTTTTGAAGTAATAATCCACATGTAAAGCAGTGTATAGGTAGTATCTAGAATAAAAATAGAAAACTTTTTATAAAAATATTAGAAATAATATTTTGAAAAGGCACAACTTATTTATATGCCAAATTAAAGTAATATTATCTTTTGAAAATAAAGCATTCAGATTATACATACTCTCTAAGTACAAGTGTGTAAATTATATGGATATAAACTGCAGAAAAAGAAAAAATAAAGTAATGGTTAACTAACACTATATCATTGGATCAAACAAAAGATAAAAATGAGATGTAACCATACTAATTAAGATATATGACAATGCAAACGGTAATGACAACATAATACCATGCACTACCTTCTCTTGCTCCTCGAGTATGCTATTAATTAACACTTGATAACCACTATCTTCGATATGGTCATATGCTATCGTGTAACATGAGAAGCCTCTTAAGTACGGATTTGTTCATTTTACTAGAAAATCCAATAATACTCCGTTGCAATTGCTTGCATAACCCTTGGTGGTGGAGCCACCAAACCTAGAAAACATTTAGATGGCGTCGTTAAGTTAGCTATAAACTTTGCTTAGTTTACGTCAGCAGCCAAGAACCAAAAAAAGTACAAGAGAAGCCAAAATTTAGTCCAACGATTGTATTGTGGTAACATAGCATGAAATAAACCAAGTTCGGAAATTATTTACGCTTAACTATTACCTTGGAGCTGAAATAATAATTATTACTTCCCTGTAAACTAAGAAAAATGGAAACTACTTTACTTTGAACACTTTTAGCTCTAGGAGCTTCTTTGTTAAAAGATTCACCTTAGTCATCTTAAAGTAACTAAAAAGTCTTCTGTTGCAGATTACACAAAACTTTACTTCGACCAAAAAGAGAAGTCTCGTCTAATTCGGCATGAGATCTGGAATATACAACTGAAACTACCTTGCAAGTAAAGTGTGCATAATAAACTCAACATTTTACAAACAAACATTGTAAAATCTTTTTTTAATAAAAGGCACCCCTGATCGGGATAAGTGTACACATTAATTGGTCAAAAAATGATCAAAACATAATTTATGACATGGAATATCCATAATTATTTCCTCTAACCAAATCGTACTTTATCCAATATAAAGGTATCAACATGTCACAATTTCTGCCTTAAGTACTTATATATAAATATGCCTGTACAAAGTTATATATCCATCTAGCAGCTGAAACAAATATCATAAACATAAGACATGTTCATATCAACAACACTTCCGTATATATCGTAAATGACTGACATCACTGCTAATGCAAATAAAAGGGCCATTTGAATTATGAGACATGTTTTGATGAAAATTTCAAAATTGTTTTTATACAATATATAAATAAAATAATAATTTAACTAAAAAGAGTTGTGCATGCACATGCATGTATGTCTTCTGTGGTTCATTTAGAAGATAACATGTATAAATTCAGATTTTGACAATGTAATACCTTTCCATAGTATGTTGGAAACGAAAATCCACTTTTTATACTTATGTTAAATCATGGGAATTCATAACATATTAATTCAGATGCAGTTTACATATAAAGATCAGTTAAAGTTATACTCTCTCGCACAGCACAACTACACAAGTCATAATATTATCTACTGATTCTCAAATCAACTAAAATATTATATTAAATCTGAAAGAAAAGCTGTCGCGTTTATTTGAAAAAAGAAAATGGTAATACACTTTCTTTTTTTAATTATTATTACTTAGGACTTGCATAAGCTATCCGACTGCAATGATAAAATGAAAATTAATTGAAAACTGTCAAACATGGTTATGAGGACGTCAGTTAAAGAAACCATGTTATATTGAAATGTACACGAATTTAACATTTATAATAAGCAAAAATAAAAAAATCCAAAGCCTAAAGCAGCCTGTAATAAAACTTCAAAACCCCAACCCCAATGCAAGAGAAATAAATAATATTTGATATCAGGAACAACAAAAGAAAGCCATAATGAGTAACAATCATTTCGATCAAACGTTTCATGAAAAGAAAACGACAAAGTAAATAAACAATGGGAAGGTAAACCCTTAACTTTTGTGTAGTACTGAAGGAAACGCAGTTTCCGCTCAGTCGGCGGACATCCACTGGGTGCACCTGGCTGGCCCCGGTGATGTACCGCTGATCGGCAGTAAAAAAAGAATGGCGGCGCCAGAAGCGGAAACTTCCGTACTAATTTTTTATTCGAGGGCGACAAGGGCAACTGACATTGAGAGAGGAGATGATTTTGATTTTGTGGGTACAAAGTTGGGCTGTCGATTTCTGTTGCAAATATCGGATAAAAATGGGCCGGCACAAACACGTCATTTTTCCCATCTTGCGAGGCCTAAATACGATTGGCAGCTCAAAATCAAATCATCCTGCTAAAATTAGCTTAAAATAAATACCAGGGCCGTTAGATAACGGGTACACAGACTACGGGACAACTAGACAAGTCATTATATATATACGAGAGTTACGGCACGCGCTTCGCGCGTGAGTTATTTTTCTACAAATTATATATGTTTTAACACATTTTAAAAAAACACAAATATTTAATCATATTTTGCATTAAAATAATGTGTGATTTTTGAAACTTAATGATTGGACCAAAAGATTGCGCTTCTATTTCAGTTATTATTAATAAAGATTATATGTAACAAATGTATGTTTGTTAGTATATATATTTTGGCACGTGCATATAAGCTCTTTATTAAATTATTAAATTTGAAAGTTCTATGTAGTTTCATAAAAATAAACTGAAAAACATAAAGAAAAATATAATTTTTTTTGTTGGAATAGGGTTTGAACTTGTAACATTGTTTATGTTTAAAATTTCCATTTGAAAATAGATGTTAATATTTATTTACAGCGAGCTTCGAATTCACGACATCTTATTTGCATGGAAGGACATTTTTGAAATTTCACGGTCGGATCGAAAAAATTGTTTTCTATTTTAAAGGTTAATAAAGATTTATAGATTGGTTGATTTATCTAGGAAGATCTTACATTACCTATTCTAATGCAACTATATATGTTTGACTTGTTCTCTTAAGTCTAATTATAATTACATTTGAATATGTCTAAAGTAATTATAGAGAGATTTTATCTCCTAATTTTTTGGGAAGATCATATAAAATAACAATGTAATATTCTAAAACGTATATATAGGGGTATTTTGGGAACTTCACGGTCGGACCAAAAGATTACGCTTCTAAGCCAACTATTAATAAAGATATTAGTAAATGAAAATTTAATTTGGACAAAGAAAATAAAATAAATCATTTTAGTTGAAATTTTTTGTCAAACTTCTTCATTCATCTCTGATTTTGAGATAAATATTTGATTAGTTTTTTCCTCTTAAATTACTATAAGAAAAGTTATCGAAGTATGAGATAACAACTTAAAATTGTGGTATTTTCCTAACAATTCTGTATTTTTTTGAAAAAAATTTGATAACATAATCTTTTTTTTAATAATTTGTTACAAACTTCTAAATGCATAAATTACATAAACGCATTTTTAGTACACTAGGTTTTGAAAATGTTCGTCGTTTTCTCAGAAAATAAGTAAAATTTCAGTTTATACATCATTTACTTGATAAATATATTAAATATCTAATTTATATTTTATATAAATATATATTGAAATTCAGATTTAGTAGGTACAACGAATTATATTCCTCATTAGTTGTTAAATTTGAATCATAGCAAATTCAATATATACCTTATTTACATTAATAAAGATGACCGTATTTATTTATTTTTACCAAATATACAAATATTTATAAATTATTATGTAACAAAATGGAAATGACAATTTCAATTTAAAGCTCACTCGTATCAAAATATCCTTTTTAGACTGAATAATAAATTATATATCTTAACAAAATATCTGAAAAATTATGCATTGTTTTTACAACTTTGCCGTATATATGCAACATAGATTAGACATTTGTTTAATATGAACTTGCTCACTGTCTAAACTTTTTCCACTTGTAATTTGTTTTCTTTTGTTTTTCAAATTTTCCCATAAGTTAATTTCAGTTTAAAAGTTTAATCGGATGGGTGAAAAATTATGAACAAAAGTGAAATTTTTTTCCTAAACTAAAAGATGGTAATCTTATGTCTGTTACATGCTCCATCAAACACCTTAAATGAACGATCTATTCATAGTGTAAAAGGTGCCAGTGTTAGAAATAGAATTCAACATGTATACGTAGAAATAGGGAAAAGCAAGAGGAAAATTAGATGACATAATAAAAAAAATTATTTGTCATCTAATTCGACATGTTATAACATAATTTTTATTTGTCATTAATACCGGACGGGGTAATCCTCAACTCAAACTCAAAAGCTCTATTGTGTACTAGGTTCCTCGTAAGAATTAAATACCAAGCCAATGTCCAAAGAATAATAACCTACGAACCGAAAGCATATACCTCAAAGCGGATCTATAACTGAAAGATAAAGACATCCAAGCACTTCACTGTTCCGAGGCTACAAATTGCCTTCAGCCTATATTCCAAAATCATCATACGGACATTACCTTAAGAAATGGCTTCAAACAGCCGCGATCAAATATACAGGCCAAAAGTGTCTAATTTAACTTATGAGACTAAAACTACTTCCATTTAAAGTCAAAGTGTCTCAATATAGAACCAAGATTAATAGCTAAGATTCCATCCTTCCAAATCAACGGCTTAAATAGTCTGATGCTTATATAAAGTATACATATTACAACATCTAAAGTTGTGTGTGTGTTTATATATATATATATATATATATATATATATATAAATATATATATAATGTCCTATAAGCGGGCCAAGTTAGTAATCCAAAAGAAATGCTCTACACCAATGTTAGAGTTACAAATCGTTTATAAATACAAAGCACAGTAAAACGATACGATTTGAAATATGAAAGACTAACCATATATATTTTAGATCATACTTAAGCTTGTCTAAGTAGCCATTAATGGCGAACAAAGCCAATGAGTTCTTGTATAACTCTTTGCATCTAATTTGACCAAGTAACAAAGACTTGGAAACAGTGGACGCAGAGATCTCTTCCCCAACCACTATAATTTATATGTATTCTTTTTTATTCGGCACTTATTATTTTCGGCTCAAGCATTTCGCCTTCGACTTAATTTTGCTTTTACATTACTTCTTCCGAAAATAACTTTCGGACTTTGAGGTCTTAGTTTATGATGAAAAATAACTCTAACATTTTTGGCGTTAGAAGGAAGGCTTGAACCTCTGTTCCAATATATTGCATCATGCACTTGATTCCAACCAACCTCCTCTCCAATGATGAAATCTAAGTCCCCTATGAGAAGGAACCCTCAATCTCTGGTGATTGATGAAGATGTTCAAGGAATGCCTAGTGAAACAGTCAATCCAACTACGGTTGGGTTCTCTACCTCCGCTTTTTACCGATGGTTGGTTTTGACAAATGATGCTTGCTTTTATGAAAATACCATGAAATGCTTAAGTGATTACCAAGACGAAATGAGGAAAACAATTGATGACATAAAAAGAATAGTTGTTGTTATTGATAAGGAAAATTGGCACTTAAAGGTTGGTCGAAAACTTAGAAAAAGACAAATGAAAATAGAAGAGCTTGAGGCCGAGTTTATTAAAGGCATTGCTAATAAATCAGGGTAGAATCGTCTTAGACAGGTAAAGAAGTCCAAACCGTAAGGACTCCAACATTTAGTGCTTAAAGGATGAGCCTTAGTGGGCCAGCAAGGGTTCAGACCGAAAGCATAAATATTGATGTTGATCCTAGCGAATGATTAAATCTCGAAGGAGACTGAAATATGAAAAAATTATTGTTTAAATTATCAGAGCAAGTTCAAAGGCAATGAGGGGAAAGATTTGGTTCTTATACGGAACCAAAAATAAAAAAGATTCATCCATTTTTTATTGATATAATGAAGGCGTCATTGCTTGCGGGATTTTGAATCACAAAACTCTCGTATGATGGATCGACTAATCTAAAAGATCATATTACCTTATACGAAATACAAATGCAAGCAATCCGAGCTTTGGATGAAGTTAAGACTAGATTTTTATCGGCTACTTTTACTAGATCGACATTAAAGTGGTTTCAAAATTACCCACCGAGCTCAATCCACTCTTGGGATCAGTTGACAACGGAGTTTATGACCGTGTTCTTTGCTTTAAGGGACACTCGAGCGTGTGTAGGCTTGCTTGTTGATTTTTGGCAAGGGAGAGTCGAGCCTCTTAAGGACTATTGCAAAAGATTCAATGATGTTGCTGCGAAGGTTTAAGGCATGTCAAATGACTCCATGTTGATTGTTATATCTTCGGCATTATGGAGAAACACTCCATTTTGGAATGATCTAGTAAGGTGTAACACCCATAAAATAAACAGTAATTAATAAATAATTATTAAGGCTTAAAAGTGGAATTTGAGAAAACGTCATAATTTGACTATGAAACATACACCATTGTGTTCATAGCGATTTTCTGAGTAACTTTCATATATAAAGTTGTGCGATCGGAGTTCAAACGAAGAAGTTATGAGCGTTTGAAGTTTTCGAATCAAATATAATTAAAAAAGAAGTAAAAGGGAATAAATAATAATAATCGCTTGAACCCTACCGGTTGACTCTCTCCTCGGGAATGATGATGAGAAAGATGAAAAGGATGATGATGAAAATGATGACAATGATGATGAAGATGGGGGTGATGGTATTAAGGAACCGGAAGGACCGAAAAATGACGGTAGCGGGTCGGATGGTCATGACCTAGACCCATCTACTCATGATATAGATCTTCTCGATATTTCTAATCCTCATAAGGCCTCTCAAGGAGACACCAAATTAAAGGATGCTCATTTTTCTAACAAGGAACCAACCGAGGAGAAAACTCGGGTTTTTGCTCAACGAGCCCCCACGGTACAGATGTAAAGTTTGCTATCTTTAAATGCTTATAGTTATATGCTAGCTTTAGTTAATAAATCTAATATTTTAGCTAAGGAAAAGAAACAAATATCACTTTGATATTTTGCATAAGAAGAGTGAGAAGAAAGTGCAACAATTAAATAGAGAAATTAAGAAAGCAGTTGAAGACTACAACAATTTATCTAAAAATTATAGGTGTCTTCTTATTTATGATAATCGATTGAAAGACTTCAAAGAAAAACCAGCAGCCTCGCTCTTGAGAAGATCCCTCCTTCATCGGGAAAGAGTCCTAAAGGAAAAGGTGGAGTTAACCACACTTTTTTGGATACTTGTTGAAGATACAGATACTTTAGTGGAGTATCTTTACAAAGTCTATTCTAGGGATGTTTTAACTGACTTTTCCTTCTTTGAAGTCTTCATAGTAGGTATCTAGATGATCATAGGACCGATCCTCATCTTAGTGAATGTTAGAATCTTCCCAGGATCACGATTGTCCCTCTTTCCCCTAACATTCTTCCTCTTGAGAAATTTAAGTTTAAAAATAGAAATTCATTTCTGAGCTTTATAAATGGTCAATATTGTATGAACCTAAATAGCTTTGTCGTTGTAGTACGTAATTCATACAATCTTTATAAGTATTGAAACTTTCATTTCTTTCTCGCTTAGTTTGTTTTTTTTTAAATGCACAGTTAAGGAATTATTGGACACTATCATCACAAAATAACTCTTAAGTAAAATTTATCAAGCTAAAAAAGGACTTTAAGGTGAAATCGTTAATTTTTAAAACCTCTCGGTTAGCAAAATACTGCTTTCTTATGGACCTTGAAGAAGTTTACACACAACTTCCCCGCTTATATTTTTATTTCTTAGTTGATGAAAAGGACAATTTACTTAAGAAGTACGGTCTATTTAAGCTAAATTGTTATGCGGAGTAGCCAGTGCCTCTGCCGAAAGATGGGATTATCACCAATTCCCCCTAGTTAGTACCAATAAAGGATTTACTGTTATACTATGTATATGTCTGTAGGTTCACTCAAACAAGCTCAAACTGCTACTTCTAAATTTAAGAATTGATGTGCACGAGAAGGGGCGCGTGATGCGATTGGTGGCTCTTCTATTCATGTTGTGTGTGTGGAGAAAATGAGGAAAGATGGTGTGCGTTTTGGATTCTTGTGTACAGGATTATGCATGACGATGCATATCAATTTGGGGGAGAAGGATTAGCAAGGTAATTAGGTAATTATATGATTAATTAAGTGAATTAATTATTCTAATTAATCTCGTTCCTTATGAAATTCGTATCTTTTGTATACGAGGTCCAATCAAGACAATGTCTTCGCGGTTACACTCGTAGTGAGATTATCTACGACATAGTATGAGCTTGGACTAGATTCAAACACTTGAAAATTAACAATTTTGGCAAATGGAATAATAAATATCAATTTATATTTTAGTATAAATCCCCGTAATTATATTATTGAAAATATTAACTAGAAGAGGTAGAATAATATATATGTGTGTGTGAGAGAGAGAGAGTGTGTGTGTGTGTGAGAGAGATTATTCCCCTATTTGATTAGATTAGTTTGGCTAGATATTTGGGATGATTTATTAAGATCCCGTGTGTGTGTGGCTCTATATATTGTGTGTTATCCATATTGAATAGGGTTAAATGGAGTTGATATTAATTTATAACATGAACATAAATTAATTAAACTCTAATATGTAGTTATAACAGTGACATAGATATCATTTATGTATTTTATTACTAATCAGAATTTAAAAAGTATGATTTTTAAAATAAACCATAAGGCTTAGAAATGATTTACAAGCTAGTTATGTATTTTAAAAAATAGTCGCACGATTTTATAAGATAGTAAAAGAAGATGTTTGGACATTTATTGATAAGATTTAGTAAATAAAAGTAAGATTTGATTATTAAACAACCGAACCGTTTATTTAAATATCCGAGATACTTGTGTTGATTTATAATCGTCTCATATGCTTTTTTGTGTGGTTTTACATTTTGGTAGTTATTATCATGCACAAAGGAGTTGACATTCTTTTATCTCCGTGAATGTAATATATTAGTTTAGAATAAATAAAATTAAAGGAAAACAAATGTTTTTCATGATGAAATTTCACTATTTACATGTGTAAATATATTTGATTACCTCATCCATACGTTACTTTAACCCTAAACCACCCAATCTTCTTACGGTTGTAAAATGCATCCCTCGTTTGACCCTTAGATTAGGATCCAATCATGTCTCCCGCTCCACCATTTTGCTTCTAGACCTAATCAATTCCTTTAATCAAATAAAGTTATTGCTGAATAACACTATGGTTAGTCTTCGATGTATGTATAAAAAATCTAATTTCTCATCAAACTTGGTGATTCCATAATTATTCATATGACTCTCAAATTAACCAACCATTGCATAATTAATTCCTTAATTGAATCGAACAATTAATTTTCCTTTCATATATATTTTATTTGACATATAATTGCCTTCGAAAGCTACCTTCCGCATTTAAACCTTATACTGCTTTCCAACTCCTTCGAAGCCCCAAAGATTCACCTATCGATAGAATCGAAAGCCCATATCCTTCCCTACTTGCAACAACACATCAATAACTAAGTAAAGAGCGCACCTATACCTTTCCACCAAATCGAAAGCGCTCAGGTTCAATTTAGAAGCAAAGTAGAAGGACGCCCTGATGCTAGCAGCAACGAAAGGTCTCCAAATCACCCTTTCGAATAAGTCGAGAGGACCGATTCGAAAGGTGCCAACCCACGCCTATAAACAAGACCCTAGGGGTACTGTTCTGGGGATCTGATTTCATTCACTTCATACTTGTTCTTTCTTTAATTTGAAAACCCTAATTCTAAAATTAGATTGGGGATTTGACTTTTTTATATTACTAAAGCTTCTAGTAATAAAGAAAAATATAATCAAATCAAGTTTATGATATTTTTGGATATGGTACCTGATTTAATGTTTCTATGTGATTCTGATTATGATCTGCTTGTATCAACATGATTGAAAGGCTACCTTTCGAGGAATTCGAAACCACTTAATTCAACTAATATCCTTAGATCATTAGGTCCTAACCACGAGTCACCTTGACCACTTCGAAAGGAGGTTTCGGTTGAATCCTCAGCTAATTCAACTAGTTTGAAAGGTATCTTCAAAGGAATTCAAGCACCTTGATCGTGTCGAAAGGTTGTTTAAAGGAGTTCAACAGTCTCGATCATGTCGAAAGGTTGTTAAAAGGAGATTCAATTGTGTAACCTTTTCGAAAGGTGGACTTAAGGGAGATCTAAATCATCTAGAATGTGAGATAAAGGGATTCGAAAGGTCTAAACTATCCATATCTGTTTGAAAGGTGGTTTCGAAGGGTTCACTTACACTTTAAACTTTGTTTTGGGGTGTTGACAAATTTTCTTGTTAACATACACACAAACACCCCTGTACACAATCCTATACCCGAGCCATGTTTAGCCTATATCTTGCCCACATTTAACCCACACCTTTTCCCCATATATTAATCATGAACAAACCAGAGAAATAGTTCGAAAATTTTGAATTAAACATCTCCTTTCATCCAACATCCATGGTTCATCGGGACCAATCTATGCAATTTCAGGTTTCGGCCATAACTAGGTTTTTTGTACGCGTCGGCATGATGTAGATATTCAATGGTGGTGATGGGCTATGGTGACCCCTAGGCGGTGCAATGGTAGGATGAACGAAATTCATTCGTGTGCAAATTCCGGTGCCTACGTTCTTCTTTAGGCGAAGGGTCATGAAGAGGAAGTGATCGTAGGGATGAGAACTGACTTTGGTCGAAATTTGGTGGCCTACGATGATCTGCGATGGCGACAATTTAGGGTTGAACGGTGTAACGTTCGCGGTCGATTTTTAGCAATTGGAGGTGGCAGAGCGGTCGAGGCTGGTGGCTTTCAAGACTTGGTGGGTGGGGCTAGCGGTGGGAGCGAGGTGGCGGAGGCTGGATGGCCGTGGTGGCGGCGGCGAGAAAGAAAAGATGGCGCTTGGGTGGATTCGTATGCGCAAATGAGTGGGAAGAAGGGGGATTAGTTTAAACATGGGTAACTAGTTAAATAAAATGTAATTTTTGAAGTTTAATTATTATTTTAAATTGTAATCTTATTAATGCAATAACTAATTCATATGAGGTCAGAATCGAATGCGACAAGCTGCATTGCGCTCGTATCAGCGTGTACTATGTTATGGAATTGGATTGGTGATGATTGGAGCTAATGGAATTTTTTGCTGAAATTGAATGTGGTGTGATTTCAGAAGAAACCGAAACGTCTTGACGACGACTGGAATAATTATGAGTTAAACTCATCTTTTGGTTAACTAGTAATATTATATAGTTGATAAAAAGTGTTGAATGCGTGTTTGGATGATTTATAGTTGGTTTGGTTTTATTCCTGCCCTTGGAGCGGATGACTTTTTATATATACCAACCTAATTGTAGATGACCCATATTTTATAATTATATATTGTTTGTGATGCAGGGGAAACAGGTTCGAGGGATCCAATAGGATTCCTCACCACTGTTGATTTTTTTTACATATATACGTGCTGATATATATACATATATATAAGTTGTGATGTAGGGGGATAGGTTAGTAGGATCCAACTTGATTCCTCACCACTATTGATTTTAATTCCAATAATATTCCTGTTATATGAATTTTTGGATATTAAACTGGATTGTTGGCTCCATTGATTATGACATTGATATATATTCAACTTAAACCCTATAGTGACAGAAAATCAATATCGATAATGGTTAAATATGACGACCTACATTTTGGAAGTTTTAAATCGACAACAATCCACATATGTCCAACTTAAATAATCCGGAACATAGGTAATTAATGGGGTTAATTAAGAAAAATAAGAAAAGAAGAAGAAAACAAACAAAGAATCTCGCAGTGGAACGATAAAATATAATAATCAAATAAACAGTTCATGAAGCTGTTTGTATTATACATTTGATTATAATTTATACAACATTTATCAGATTTGTATATACAATAAGGATAAACAAAACAATGCAGCAGACAATATAATGTAGGAATACTAATAGTAATAATATACCAAATCTTCGTCTTCGTCCTCCAGAATAAATCTTCAATAAGCTGAAAACTCAGGGCTGACCCGAGCGTAATGAAAAACAAAACACTCGAGTCAGGACTAAGATATTCTTATGTGAGTCAAATCGATATCGCATATAACACGAGTGTCGTGGCGTCAGAGATGTTTACGGGTTTTACATCTCCTATCCAGTGTATAACGTGCGTGCAATAACTCAAGAGATGTTACAAGATTTTCCATCTCTTAAGGATCTGTCAAAATATTCATATGTAGTAGAAAACGTTATATATACAATGTCTACCAGTAATATAAGATATCAAAATAGCGTTAAGGCTTTACATTGATCCCCCTTAACGCATTTTTAAGCATTGTCGTATAGTTTGCAAATAAAACACCAGTAAATCATTGGCGGATAGAGATGCGCCGTGATACGACAACACTAAACCAAAATCGTAGGGGTCTCGTATAAGGATAAAAGTATGACAAGACACGTGAGGCAATGCCCAAGGTAGGATACTACTAGTTTACCCTTCCCGGCTGGTGGTAACCCCTAACAGCCCACCACGTCCAACACTCCCAAAATCCGAGGGAGCGCACCAATCGATAACAATGTCATGATAGTAATACGAAGAAGTGTGTCCACTAGAGGTAGCTAACCTCATTGGCCGGTACGGCTCCTGTTTTAGTCATTTCAAATTGACACAAGTGTCAGGCCAATCCATCATCGTTCTCTTTCTTTAGATCCAGCAAACGATGCCAAATCCATCCACTTTGTTCTGGAGTCTTCTCCACGCACACAGTTGTTAAAGTGGTTCCAATATTGATAAAGAGTATGCCAATAAGAGGATCCGGTCTCTTTAACAACCGAGAGGATCCAGTCTCTTTAACAACCGAACGTCGTTTTACACACCGGTTGGTACTTTTACATTTCGAAAACAATTCATCTATGATATCAAAATATCATATTCGCTTTAAAATCAAATTCATTTTGAAATCATCATGTTTACTCAGAATATACTATTTCAATTCAAAATCATGTTCGTCTTAATATCTCGATTTCAGTTCCAATTCAACATTGCTTCGAATTTTCATTTGGGCTATAACTTCAATTTAACCCAATTCGTTTTTAAATCCATGAGTTAAATATAACCCTTCCAGCCTTTGACCAGCTTGAATTTTTAGAAAATACTTTAAATAATTTTAAAATTGTTAAATAGTTTAAATAGTTTCATAGAAAATAGTTTGAGTATTAAAAATGGTTTATATAGAAAAATAGTTTAGAAATCAAAATAATTTGAATATTTAAAAAGGCAGATTTTAAATATCTTATATTAAAATAATTTATTTGAAAATGGTTTCAAAGTCAAACTGATTCAATTTCAAATCTTCCAATTCAAATCCATTTCAATTTCCATTACAATTTTATGAATTCCATACTGATTTCAATCGAATTAACTTCGATTCCAATTTCAATTCAAATAAATCTGATTTTGATTTCAAATTAATTCAATTTCACTTTCAATTCCAATTGATTTCAATTCCACCTTGAATAGATTCCGATTCAATTCTCAATTTCAAACCATTTCAATATATATCAATTTCGCGTTCGATTTTTAAAATATCGATTCAAATCACTTAAATCAAATTAACTTTCCATATTCAATTTAAAATCCACATCTTCAAATATAATTCAAATCCGAGCTCATTTTTGAAATATCGTTTTATATTACTTTTACTTAGCAATATTCAAAGTTCGAATAAAAGTCCAATTTTTTTTTAAAAAAATCAATTTTTGAAATTCAAATCATATTTCGATTATAACTTCAAAATCTCAACTTCGATTATTCAAACAATTCCTGTTATCAAATTTAAATTTTAACATTCCGAGCTCAAGTTCGAAAATAATTCAATTTACTTAAATTCGATTTTTCCTTCTTTAAATCAAATAATTTAAATAATTTCAAATCAAAATTTTCAAAATCATTTAATTTAACCAATCCGATGTCTGTATATAATTCTCTATCCTAGGGCCAAGTGAATCAATTATTCCAGTTTAATTTCAAAGATGGATATATATCATTTCAAACCAAAATAAATATCATAGGTATATATCATTTCAACCTATTTCTTAATTTATTCGAAATAATTCAATTTACAGTTTTATATACTGTAAATAATATAAAGGATGAAGATATGATATATCAAAATAAATAAACATCCAAATCATCCAAAATATCAATCAATTTTCATCCATCACAGCCAACATATAAACAATCAATAATCATAGCAATTAACCAATTATAAATAAGGAGTATTTACTAGCAGTTATTTCTAGTTCAATTTAGTTGTCAATTCAAATTCTATCAATTGATTCTGATGTCGATTTAAATATCAATTAAATTTATCAAACAACAATCAATAAATTTAAATCACATCATAACTTCAAATTTAACTAATATAAAAAATTCTAGTCAATCGTGAGCGTATAAAACACTCACCTTTTATTTGAAACTGAAAATATTTCAGCTTCAAATTATTGTCCCTTAGATTCCACGCCAAAGCGTTCGCCGATACGATTCCAACGCCGCTTGTTTCGTCTCAATCGGACCTCGTACGAAGAAGATACACATTTTTAAAGATTAGAATATAATTTATATAAATAAATTTCTTTCATTTTATTTATTTTATTTAAACCTCATCAAGACCTTTGATATCATACCCTCAGATTCAGGCTGCAAAAATCCCTTCTCCTTCGTTCCCAGTTATACGCATGCGAAACCCATATCAGCTGCATCCTTCATCAATTTGCCGCGTCACCTCGAGATCGCCGGAGTGCCATCCAACGCCGTCGCACGAAAACCCATCCCCCACTACTCCTACGGCCATAGGCCGGCATCTCCTCGACTTTCCAATTTCCAGAAAATCCCCTTCAAACCACGCGTGTTCGAGCTCATCCTGAGGCTGCCGTGGTTCACCAATCACGATCCCCCTTAACGCGTTTTTAAGCACTGTCGTACAGTTTGCATATAAAACACCAGTAAACCGTCGGTGGATAGGGATGCGCCATGATATGACAATACTAAACCAAAATCGTAGTGGTCTCGTATAAGGATTAAAGTATGACAAGGCACATGAGGCAATGCCTAATGTAGGATACTATCAGTTTACCCTTCCCGGCTGGTGGTAACCCCTAACGACCCACCGCGTCCAACCCTCCCAAAATCAAAGGGTGTGCACCAATCGATAACAATGTCATGATGGTAATACAAAGAAGTGTGTCCGCTAGAGGTAGCTAACCTCATCGGGGGGTATGGCTCTTTTTTAGTCATTACAAATTGACACGAGTGTCAGGCCAATCCGTCATCGTTCTCTTTCTTCAGGTTCGGCAAACAACGCCAAATCCAACCACTTCATTCTGGAGTCTCCTCCACATACACAGTTGTTAAATTGGTTTCAATATTGACAGAGAGAATGCCAATAAGAGGCTCCGGTCTCTTTAACAACCAAACGTCGTTTTAAACACCGGTTAGTACTTTTACATATCAAAAACAATTCGTATTTGATATCAAAATATCATATTCGCTTCAAAATCAAATTCATTTCGAAATCATCATATTTACTCAAAATATACTATTTCAATTCAAAATCATGTTCGCCTTAATATCTCGATTTCAGTTCCAATTCAACATTGCTTCGAATTTTCATTTAGGTTATAACTTCAATTTAACCCATAGTCGTTTTTAAATCCATGATTTAAATATAACCCTTCCAGCCTTTGACCAGCTTGAATTTTTAGAAAATAGTTTAAATAATTTTAAAATAGTTAAATAGTTAAAATAGTTTCATAGAAAATAGTTTGAGTATTAAAAATGGTTTATATAGTAGAATAGTTTGGAAACCAAAATAATTTGAATATTTAAAAAGATAGATTTTAAGTATCTTATATTAAAATAATTTATATGAAAATGGTTTCAAAGTCAAACTGATTCAATTTCAAATCTTCCAATTCAAATCCATTTCAATTTAATCGATTCCATACCGATTTCAATCCGAATTAACTTCGATTCCAATTTCAATTCAAATAAACCCGATTTCGATTTCGAACTAATTCAATTTCACTTTCAATTCCAATTGATTTCAATTTCAATTCCACCTTGAATTAATTCCGATTCAATTCTCAATTTCAAACCATTTCAATATATATCAATTTCGTATTCGATTTTTAAAATATCGATTAAAATCACTTAAATCAAATTAACCTTCCGTATCAATTTAAAATCCACATCTTCAAATATAATTTAATTCCAAGCTCATTTTTGAAATATCATTTTTTATTACTTTTACTAATCAATATTCAAAGTTCGAATAAAAGTCCAATCTTTTAAAACAAATCAATTTCTGAAATTCAAATCATATTTCGATTATAACTTCAGAATCTCAACTTTGATTATTCAAACAATTCCTGTTATCAAATTTCAATTTTAACATTCCGATGTCAAGTTCGAAAATAATTCAATTTACTTAAATTCGATTTTTCTTCTTTAAATCAAATCATTAAAATAATTTTAAATCAAAATTTTCAAAATCATTTAATTTAACCAATCCGATGTCCGTATATAATTCTCTATCATAGGGAGTTTAATTTCAGAGATGGATATATATCATTTCAACCCAAAATAAATGTCATAGGTATATATCATTTCAACCTATTTCTTAATTTATTCGAAATAATTCGATTTACAGTTTTGTATACTATAAATAATATACAGGTTGAAGATATGATATATCAAAATAAATAAACATCCAAATCATCCAAAATATCAATCAATTTTCATCCATCACAACCAACATACAAACAATCAATAATCACAGCAATTAACCAATTATCAATAATCAGGAGTATTTACTAGCAGTTATTTCTAGTTCAATTTAGCTGTCAATTCAAATTCTATCAATTAATCCCGATGTTGATTTAAATATCAATTAAATTTATCAAACAACAATCAATAAATTTAAATCACATCATAACTTCAAATTTAACTAATATAAAAATATTCTAGTCAATCGTGAGCGTATAAAACACTCACCTTTTATTTGAAACTGGAAATATTTCAGCTTCAAATTAATGTCACTTTGATTCCACGCCAAAGCGTTCGTCGATATGATTCCAACGCCGCTTGTTCCGTCTCAATCGGACCTCGTACGAAGAAGATACGCGTTTTTTAAAGATTTGAATATAATTTATATAAATAAATTTCTTTCATTTTATTTATTTTATTTAAACCTCATCAAGACCTTTGATATCAAACCCTCAGATCCAGGCTGCAAAAATCCCTTCTCCTTCGTTCCCAGTTATACGCATGCGAAACCCATATCAGTTGCCTCCTTCATCAATTTGACGTGTCACCTCGAGATCGCCGGAGTGCCATCCAACGCCGCCAAACGAAAACCCATCCCCCACTGCTCCTACGGCCAGAGGCCGGCATCCCCTCGAGTCGCCAATTGTTAGAAAATCCCCTCCAAACCGCGCGTGTTCGAGCCCATCCCGAGGCTGTCGTGGTTCACCAACCACGATCACAACCATTGATCACATAAAGTTTGTCGAGCAATACATTTTTGTAGTTGAAGCTTTTTCACGAAAGTGGATGGATTTGGAGAAAATCAAGAAGGAAGAGCAGTGACTTTCGGCCATTGAATATCATGGAGGCGCGGCTGTATAATATTAGGGTTTGGGTGAATTTGGGTGAATACGCGCGTGTATATATATATATATATATATATGTATATGTATATGTATATATATGCGTGTATATATATAATATTATGATTATTACTGTTCACGCACTTTTCCGGACGAACTTCAAACGAGGCAAGCCGCCTGGCATTTAAAATGTTTTACCCTTATTCTGAACACAATGGAATAAGTTCGAGGCCTAATTTGATCGTATGTGGAAGATAGCTTTCCGAATCGAATTATTTAATTAAATTTTGAAATAAATTTCTACGTGTTTGAAGCTCGCACGGCCAAACGATAAGTCTGATCGCTACGAAGCTTGAAATCCAACAATAATTCACTATTATAGATCCGATGAAACTAGTTTCGTCGAAATCCGAGACAGTGACCAAAATGGCTATTTTCACTCGTTAAGTCAAATATAAAATTTCCAGTTTCTAATTATTCACTTTTAAATCCAATTTTTAAAAGTAAACGATTTTCATTCATTTTTAAACAAAATTTAAATCAATTTCCGATATCATTTTCAATCATATTAAATCCAGAATTGAATTATTCAAATAATTTCCAAAATTAAATTTAAATAATATAATTATCCGATAAACCAATACTAATAAATCATTAAATTATTTATTTCTAATCATTTTTATTCAATAATCACATTAAATTTAATAATTTAAAATAGTTAAAAATACGGGTTGTTACATTAAACGTTAGGCAGCTATTGGCCTCAAGTTAGTATTTTATAAATACTATAAATTGCCATTTGAGTTGAAGTTGGTTTGGAGACAGGAAATGATTTTGAATCTGAAATTGGGTTTTAGAAATATTTTGTTTTAAGGATTTAACTTCTATTTTACCCAACCTTTTTATCTATCTTTTCTAAGTTATTTATTTATACTTAATATTATTTTAAGATTATTTATATTTAATATTGTTTTAAAGATTACTTATTTATATTTAATGTTGTTTTAATGTTATTTATCAACTTTTTAATATTTTGAAAAGTTAATCATCTAAATAAATAATATGGCATAAAATTTATAATAATGATTATTAATAATATTTTGGAAATTAATTATTGTTATTAATAGAAATGGTAAAGATTTATTATTATTGTTTTCTTAATAATATTTTAAAATTATTAATCATTATTTTAAAGATGTTTTGATGTAAATAATTATTATCTATTTAGAATGATTTGGTTAATAATTATTATTATATAATAGTGTTAGAATTAAATGATTATTATTTATTTATAAATATTTCCGAGACCCATATATAGAGTTTTATAAACAGACTTGGATTTTCTTAAGGGAAGTTTATAAAAATGGTTTGAAGACATAAGGTGAAAGAGTTTTATAAATGATTAGATATTTATAAACGAATTTAAGAAATGGGTTTATAGATTTATAAAAAGAGTTTTATAAATGGTTTTATGGATTTATAAATGATTTTAGAAATGTACAAAAAGAATTTATAAGTGATTGAAATTTATAAAGGAGATTATAAATGATTTTCGGAGATTTATAAAAATGGTTTATAAATGGTTTTAGAGATATATATGAAGTTTATAAATGATTTTAGAATCGAATAAAATGAAAATCTTTCTCAGTTTTGTAAATATACTTATACTATTGAGATAAGTATATGAGTACATTTTATAAGTTATGAGGTGTAATGTTTGTGGATGTACTTATACCGTTGAGATAAATATATGGATATTTTCTAAGTATTGAAAATATAGGGATTGGTGGATATATCTTTGTAAAAGTATTTTTATACAAGTAATTTACAAAATGATTTTAATCAATCAAAGATTTATTAAGGCTGGCTAGTGATTGCTTATGTGCTTAACCAATGTTGGTTCTCCCTTTTGAAATAAATTCCTGATTTGAATATTTGTTTATTTGATAGTTAAATAACCGACTATCAAATTTTGACCCAAAACATAACTTGGAAATATCTAGGAGAAACACGTGAGTTATATGGCACAATCATCTCCGATGATGCTGTATTGTACGTATAAATCTCGTTTCATTCTTCTAGGACAAATGATAAGAAAATCCATCCACTAACGGTTATGAGGTGATCTCTGCTCTTATCTTTGACTGTTTATTTCCTAAAGAACCAGGGTTGAGTTTACCAGAAACTATCGAATGTTGTTTCGAAGAGACCAGGATCAAATATGTTATCCGAAAACCACTTCGATCAAACTCAAGCAATTTGAAGTGAACATATCTTGAAGATGATGGAATTGAAGATGGAGCTTTATGAAGTGCAAGGGCTACTTGCTACTAATCGTGAGGGTGATTCCAAAATGGGTGTAGTAGGAGTAGTGCCTTCGGTTTCGTTCAATCCCAGAATGAACTTTTATGGATGAATGCTGGTATTGCATTGTTGCTTGGAGGGCAGTGTTAGCAATCCAATTAGGATGTACTATATAAAAGGTAAAACGGAGCCTCAAGCCTCATCAATTGGGAATGACTAAAACATGGGAAACGCAACAAGGCTAAGTGGGTCTCTCCATAGTAGGGTATGATCATCCCTATCAAGAGTCGATATTATCTCTCATTTGTATGCATTGGGGCCTTTTAATAGAGGGATGATCAAATTCAGTACTACTAGTCAAGGGTATGCCGGTTCTGTGTTGGCAGGGGATCCTAGCGAGGTCCTCGGTGTTATTTTATCTAGATATGCACCATGACGGGCGGTACCCTAGTAACGCGGTCATTATATGGAATCCATTCTCCAATAAGCACCGTACGGACTTAGTTGTGCCTAACTATGCTGAAACGTGAGATGCAAGCATTTCAGCTATATTCATATTTTACTTTGACCCCTAGACATTATTATAATATCAATGGTGTGATGACCCACATTTCAGAAGGTTTGAATCGACGATAATCCACACATGCCCAACCCAAACAATCCGGAACATAGATAATCAATGGGGTTAATTATGAAAAATAAGAAAAGAAGAAGAAAACAAACACAGAATCTCGTAGCAGAATGATAAAATATAATAATTAAATAAATAGTTCATGAAGCTGTTTACTATACATTTGATTATAATTTATACAACATTTATCAGAGTTATATATACAACATGGATAAATAAAATAATGCAGCAGACAACATAATGCAGGGAATAATATAGTAATAATAATATAACAAATCTTCGTCTTCGTCCTCCAGAGAATAATCTTCAATGCGCTGAAAAACTCAGGACTAACCGGAGCATAATGAAAAGAAAAAACACTCGAGTTAGGACTAAAATATCCTTATGTGAGTCAAATCGATACCACATGACATGAGTGTAATAGCTTCAGAGATTTTTACGGGGTTTCACATCTCCTATCCAGTGTATAACGTGCGTGCAATAACTCAAGAAATGTTACAGGATTTTCCATCTCTTAAGGATCCGTCAAAATATTTATATGTAGTAGAATACGCTACATATATAATGTCTAATCAATAAAATAAATATTTTGCTTAGCGTTAAGGCTTTACATTAATCCCCCTTAATGCGTTTTTAAGCATTGTCGTACAGTTTGCATATAACGCCCCAGTAGCACGTCGGGGGATAGGGATGCGCCGTGATACAACAACATTAAACCAAAATCGAAGGGGTCTCGTATAGGGATAATAGTATGACAAGGCACGTGAGGCAATGCCCAAGGTAGGATACTACCAGTTCGAGTCGCAGGGCTGGTGGTAACGCATCGTAGCCACTATCGTCCACCGCATCCATCCATCCCATCTCGAGTCAAAGGGAGGCTATACCAGATCAAGGTGCACCAATCGAAACCAACAACAAGAGGAATAATATGGACCGAGTCTAAGAAAATCGAAAAACGGATGTCCACTAGGGGTAATTAGCCCACTTGGCCCTATCAAGCCGTTCTGTTTTAGTCATTTCAAATTGGCACAAGTGCCGGATCTATCCATCATCATTCTCTTTCTTCAAATCCAGCAAACGACGCCAAATCCAACCACTTCATTCTGGAGTCTCCTCCGCGTACACAGTTGTTAAAGTGGTTCCAATATTGACAAAGAGTATGCCAATAAGAGGCCCCAATCTCTTTAAAACCAAACGTCATTTTACACACCGGTTGGTACTTTTACATTTCGAAAACGATTCATATTTGATATCAAAATATCATATTCGCTTCAAAATCAATTTCATTTCGAAATCATCATGTTTACTCAAAATATACTATTTCACTTAAAATCATTTTCGCCTCAATATCTCGATTTCGCTTCCAAAATTGTTTCGAATTTCAGTTTAGGTTATAACTTCATATTAACCTAATTCGTATTTAAATCCATGATTTAAATATAAATATTCCAACCTTGACCGGTTTGAATTTTTAGAAAGTAGTTTAAAATAATTTAAAGAGTTCAAATAGTTTAATATAAAATAGTTTGAGTATTGAAAATGGTTTATATAATAAAATAACTTGGAAAATCAAAATAATTTAAATATTTAAAAGATAAGTTTTAAATAGTTTATATTAAAATAATTTATTTGAAAATATTTTCAAATTCAAACTGATTCAATTCCAAACCTTCCAATTCAAATCAATTTCCATTTCCATTTCAATTTAAATCGATTCAATTCCGATTTCAATTCGAGTTAATTTCAACTTCAATTTCAATTGATTCGATTCAAATAGTTTAAGTTCAATTCCCAAATTTAACCCATTCCAGTTTATATGAATTTTGAGTTCAATTTCAAAATATCGATTTAAATCACTTAATTTAAATTAAACTTCAAATTTTGAATTTAGATTCAAAACTTAAAATTAATTCCATTCTCGAGTCCAAATTTTAAATTTCAATTTAAATTACTCTTACTTGGTAATATTTCAAGGTTCATGTAAAAGTTCAAATCTGTTAAACAATTCAATTCTAATAATTCAAGTCATGTTTCAATCACGACTTCAAGTTTCAATTAAATTCTTTAAAACAATTTCTTTTAACTAAATTTTATTTCATCATTCAAACTCGAATTCGTAATTAATTCATTCTTCAAAAATTCAAATTTTATTTCTTTAAATCAAAAACGCTTAAATAATTTCAAAACCAAGAATTTTAAAATCATTTAATTTAACCAATCCGGTGTCCGTATATAATTTTCTATCCTATGGCCAAGTGAATAGTTATTTCAATTTAATTCCAAGGCTGGATACATATCATTTCAATCCAAATCACAATGTCATAGGTATATATCATTTCAAACTATTTCTTAATTTATTCGAAATAATACAAATAATAGTTTATATGCTGTCAATTAATTCACAGGATAACAACAGGATATAAATATAAACAAACATCCAAATCATCCAAAATCTCAACCAATTCGCATTCATCACAAATAATCATCCAATAGTCAATAAATCACATTAATAAACAAATTATTAATAATCAAAAATTTTACTAGCAGTTTAATTCTAATTTCTATTTAACTGTTAATTCAAAATTCCTAACATATAAATTCTATATCGATTTCCATGTCAGTTAAATTCACCAAACAACAATCAATAATTTATATCACTTCGGAATTTCAATTTAACTAACATAAAAATAATTTTAGTCATTTGTGAGCGTTTAAAACACTCACCTATTATTTAAAACTGAAAATATTTCAGCTTCAAATAAATTCCACTTCCACTCCATGCTATAGACGACGTCGATACGATCGCACCGCGACTCGTTTCACTCGAAACGGACCGCGTACGGAAGAGTTAAGATTTAATTAATATAATGATAATTAAAATAACTTAACTAAATAATTAAAACTAACCAATAATTAAAATTAACCTAATCATCTTCCCACTACAGTACGCCCGCCTCTCACTTCTTCTGGGTCGCGATTTTGCCATTGTCATCGTTCTTTTTTTTAACGTACAATCGATCGACCTCACAGATCCGCCACCAGCGCCCTGGCCACTCACCGCCGCTCAATCCTTGACCACGCACGCGAGCCTACGCATGTCCAAATGCCACCGAAGCCAGCTTTGGTCGTGCTCCAGGCTATCGTGCCTTCGACCTCAAGAAACCCCAAAATCATAGTCGAGCCATCCACGACCCTCGCGCGTGGCAGCCTACATCCCCAAGTTGAACGCGACTTCGTGTTCGTTCATGCTATTTTGTTTTTTTCTTTTGATTTTAAAATTCTAAAATGTGGGAAAAATTTCACGACAGGAACAATTATAGTGGGAAGGTACTTCAGGCGCGTCGGGAGGAGTGGGCTGATGGAGATAGAGCATAAGTCAAATCTAAAACTAAATATCTATATTATTTAAATTTGAAATATCAAGCTATATAATTTCAAACCCCAAACAAAGTGTGCTGGCTGGCATTCATAATGTTTTACCCATATTTCGAACATAATGGAACTAGTTTCGATGCCTAATTCGATCGTATCCAGAAGATAGCATTTCAAAATCAAATTATTTAAATTAAATTCCTTTAATTAATTTCTGCACGTTTCAAGCTCGCACGGCCAAACAACAAGTCCGATCACTACGAAACTTGAAATCCTATAATAATTCATTGTTACGGATCCGATGAAACTGGTTTCATCGAAATCCGAGAGAGTGGCCAAAATGTCTATTTTTACTGGTTAATTATAATATAAAATTTCAAATTCCTAATTATTCGCTTTTAAATTCAATTTTAAATGTAAACGATCTTCATTCTTATTTAAATAAAATTTAAATCAATTTCCGATATCATTTTCATTCACATTAAATCTAGAATTCAATTATTTAAATAATTGCAATATTAAATTTAAACAATCTTCATTCTTGTTTAAGTTATTTAACATAAAAATTAATTTTAAAACGAATTCAAATAATAAAACAACTACTTTCATTTTACAGTCATTCAATATTCATTATTCAATTTCAACTATTGATTGTAACCCATTCAATATATAGAATTCCATTTCAATACCGATTATTACCAAAATCAACGAAACTGGTTATCTCAAATATTTTATCCAAATTCAAATTCAATAAATTACATAAATAAACATTAAAAGTTTTTATTTCTAACCATTGTTATTCAATAATCATATTGAATTTAATAATTTAAATATTTAAAAATACGGGTCGTTACAAATGGATTTTCTATAGTGTTAACAAGAAATCTTGTCAACACCCCAAAGCAAGGTTAGAAGAGTGGCTGACCCCTTCGAAACACCTTTTGAATTGGTTGGTGTGATCTAAGGTCGTATCCTAGTGGGAACAAAGGGTATAAACTGAGTCGAAAGGGTTTTATTCCTTCAAAAGGAACCTCTTCGAAAGGCATAGACGAGCATGTTCCATAGATGAAACCATATATAAGCGGTGAATCAAACTCCATGCATTCAAAAGTGCCATGAATTTACTTTATTGATAATTTTTATGAATACAAGAGCAAATGTATTACAATAAAGTGAATTCCCAATTTGATTTGGAAATTAGGGTTTACAAACTAAAGAACAGTACAAGTATGGAAGCAATGAATTTGGATCCCTAAAATGGCACCCCTAGGGTCTTGTTTATAGGTGCAGGATGGACCCCTTTCGCATCAGTCCTTTTGATTTAATCGCCATGGTGCCTTCAGGACCTTCCGCCGCTGTTGAATCCGGAGCGCTTCTCTAATGTTGCTTTCGAATAGGACTTGGATGCCTTCAACTCCATCAGAAGGTATAGGAATGACTCTTATGCTGTTGTAGATGTGACGGATATGCATAAAAGGGTGTCCCAACATGTGCGGAAGGTATATAAACAATACTTGTGAAAGGCGTTGATACTTTCGAAAGCTTTTATTCTGATGGTTGCGGAAGCAATCATTGAGGATGGAATGGTAAATGATGATGTGACCCCCACGGAAGGGTCAACTGCTTCGAAAGCATCTACTTAGTTGGTTGCGGAAGGTAGCTTTCGAAGGCAATCCCCTTGGTTAATGTAGAATTCCATCTTTTAACGCTTGAGGAAGCAATAACGGCATATGTGAAATTCCCTATTGCTTGCGGTAGGGTTCAACAGGTTCGAAAGGCTAGTCTTTGCAAAACCATGCTTTCGAAAGAGAAGTTTTGGTAAAAAAATTTATTGTGGAAGGTAGAGAGTGGAATAACCAATCGTTTTGAATGGTTTGATATATGCGGAAGTGGTAATGTCAAAGGAAGCTCTTACTTTCATCTCTTGCATAAGGTATCAACCGAAGCGAAAGGGTATTCTTGGCCCCTTTCGACCCTTTCGGATGCCCATAATTCATTTGATACTTGTAGAAGCATCCCTTCGACTCTTTCGAAAGGTCTTTCAATCACTATTATTCTTCATGAAGCTCTCCTTCATAATCTATTGGGCTTCGGCAGAGTTGAAGTGATTTTTCGTAATGACATTTGCCCCCACCCTCGGCGAAGGGATGCTTTTGAATTTTCAAGTCAACTGTTTTGATACCACACCTTCTAAAACTTTCCCGCCTATTGGTATTCCAGAGCGAATCTCGACCGTTTACTTGAATCTGATCGGATGGTCATCCTCCCATCCATTCAGCTTATAAATTGCACTCTTTCATTTTCCTCTCTCTTCACCTTCAATTGAAAATTTCTTAAGCAAGAATTATATTCTTAAAATTTCCATCAATCTCAAAATTTAAAAGGCGAAACTCTCAGATTTGTGGTGAGTATTTACAATTTCAAATAAGAAACTAGTCCTATTTTTTTAAATTCAAAATTATAGGGTTTAATTCCATGTTACTGTTTTGAATTTTGAAAATTATACGAGTTGATCAATCATGTAAGATGATCCTAGACTCGAATTTCATGCTGATTTTGATTAATCCATGGCATTAATTCGGGTTTGGACATGAATTTGCCCAATTTAGATTTATTTACCTCTATTGGATGCTAATTCAAACTAGAAACCCATTATGCCCAATTTTAATTTATCTTGAAGGGTACTAAAAGTTAAAAATTGACGACTCTTACTGTAAATTGAGTTAAGAAAAATATACTTTCCATCATCGTCGAAACCATTGAATAACCTTTCGACTTAATCGAAACCCCAAAACTGAGATACGCACGTTTGTTTGCACTATCTCAATTTAGTGTTTACACTTCCAAAACACTGTTATGCCCTTCCAACTTATTCGAAACCCATAATAGTTAACAGGAATATAGCTATTATCACTTTTACAACACAAACATTATCGAAACGTTTCAATGTCCTTTCGTTGGTGTCAACATCATTTTGTTTCAAGTCTTTCAATTTGATTGGAGTATGGCATTTGACAATGTATATTTTAAATATATATTACATGGATAGCAATACTTGTTATAAAATAGAGTAAAATTTGTGGGCTTCGATGTTGTCGAAGGGTAAGTCAAGGTGAATGTATGCCATAAAATGGGGTATGTTAATGATGGTTTCGTCACTTTCGAAAGCTCAATGATTCGCACAATTCTAATTAGCTTTGACCCTTTCGAAGGCATGAAACCAAGTGCTAGGGAAAGTACTTGAGCCATTGTAATAGCTTCTGACACTTTCGAAAGGTATTAGTAGTTGAATAAATCATAACTTTGATGAAATTATATCACCTGGCAGGATCATGGGTATCGAAAGAACTTCTAAGAAATCTGAAAAGGGTATCGTTCCAGAATTAGAATCTTCTCCAAAGAAGATTGAGGCAGTTTCAAGGCACTTTCTCATAACTTCTCAAGATGAACTAGATGCGATCGTCAATGATTTTGGGATCACAGGGGTTGAAGCTATCCCGCCTGGTGATAATGACACAATTCAAAATCCTCCTAAAGGATACTTTGCTTATATCGCCATTCATATCTGGCATAGGGATTTCATCCAATTTCCAAGTTCTTGTCGAGATCCTTAGGTCCTCTTGGCATTGCTCCTATCCAGCTATCACCCAATGTATACATATACCTTGTCTCTTTGGAGCTTATGGCCTTAGAATTGGGAATTCCTTCTTTGAGTGCTGAAGTTCTTAACTATTTAGCATGTCTTGCCAAACTCAGTAATTTGAACAACGGGATTTTTTGGACTAGTCCTCCCAAAAACTTGGTTTCAGAGGGAATAAACAAATCTAAGGATCAGGAAACACAACTCTTTTACGCCAAATGCTTTCCAAATATTAGCGAAACCTTTTCCTCTCCCCATAAGTAGACCATTTCCCTTACTTCTATTAACTTGTTTTCTTTGGCAGAATAATGTTTTCTTATTAGGCCCTGCTCCTAAGGATCTTGACGTTGAAGGCAAGAGAACCGTAAAGTTGATGAGTGCTGCTTCAAACCGTATTAGGAATAGTCTTACGTTGCTAACTCCTAGAAACCTTAAGAAACATTCCCTCATACCAGAGGGCCAAAAGATTCTTGGACAACCTCCTCTTGTCCAACACACTTCGAAAAGCAAATGCTTATTAGCTTTGGGTGACCCCAAAATATTTTCATCCTTGTCCCCAATTTGTCCAAATTTGCCTGGTAAACTTAAGTGTATCGTTTGTAATTTTCTGTCATGTCATTCCTTAAATTGTTTTGCTAATCTATGCCTTTTGGTTTCAACAGCCGCTCCTTCATCTAAAATAATTACAAATAATCCACCCAATCAATCTTTGGAGTCTGATGCTTTGGCTCTGACACGAGCCATTGCTAGCTCTTGATTGATTACAAAAAGAAATTAAGCAGAGTAACTACCGCATGCTCTGCTCCAAAGAAAGCTAATACTACTGATATCCAGTCTTCTCTTACACCGAAAGAGGGTAAATTTGTGGGTGCTGACAAAGCTTTTGAGGGTCCTAACCCTGATCCCACTTCTTCTATAGATGACTTACCGTCTGCAACTACTGTTCAAACTAAAATGGTTTCTTCAAAGGATGACTTTATATCTCATATTGTTGAATCTGATTCTCCTAGCGTTATTGATCAAATGTAGAAGGATCTAGGCACTTCAACTCCTTTCCAGGATTTGAATCCCTCAAGACCCTCGTCACTAGTGCCTCTTACCGAATTTGACAATGTTCTACAGTCGATTATGCACTCTTCATCGTTTTCTACTATCCAGCCACCCACCTCTGTACCGGATTTACCGAGTCATTATCGAACAACAACTTCTAGTGTATTCTACACTGCCAGTTTTTCTTATTATTATTTTTATACTGAATCCTGGCTCATGTCTTTCTTTCACTCTAGATTATCAAAAGCTGGTACTCTCTTCAAGAAGATGTTTCTAAGTCCTCTGTTGAAACATCAAAATTCAGGGAAGAAGTCTCAACTTTAAACAATCAGAATACTACCCTGACTACTGCCAAGGATAACGCGGTGAGAGAACAAGAAAGATTGAGTGCTTCTCTTTCTTAGGCAGAGTCTATAATTTCTGATGAGAGGAAGGCTAAAAAAATTTAGCTGAT
This sequence comes from Allium fistulosum, assembly GCA_030737815.1. Classification (NCBI taxonomy): domain Eukaryota; kingdom Viridiplantae; phylum Streptophyta; class Magnoliopsida; order Asparagales; family Amaryllidaceae; genus Allium; species Allium fistulosum. Next base: position 758,755,470 of record CM060902.1, read on the forward strand.
GAATTTTGGCTCTGAAAATGAGTTTGAAAGAGTCCGAGGATGAAAAAGTCAGGGTTAATATTAGACATGTTTTGTTTAAGGAGAAGTGTACTTCTATTAGAATGAGGTTAGAGAAGAAGAAGGATTCTTTATCCAAAGCTATCTACACTATTTCTAAGGCTAGGCAAAAAGTGTCTCAATTTCTGAGCACTTCTTTGAATGATATTATTATAAATTCTTATGAGGATGTGCTCATGATAGCCTATTACAATAACATAGAAAAGTGCACGGATTTGAGTTTTTCTTCACTTAACCCTGTGCTAATCGAAAGATTCATGGCTAAGATTAAGAAATTGGAGCAGGAGATTGAGGTTCCTGACAGAGAGGAAATTAATGCCGCCCAGCTCCTGTCTTTTGAGGCTCCTCCTGTGAAATAGGATTCTGACTTAAGACGAGGAGGAAGACAAAGAGGGCGATGAAGCCGTCGTTGATGAAGATGATAACAACGATGATAATGATGACGATAACCATAATGATGATAACAAAGGTCAGGGTGCCGGTGATAATGAGGGCGGTCATGATGATACTCCTGGAGGGGATGGCAATGACACTTCTAGGGCTCCAGATAATGAAGATGGATCAAGAAAATTTAACCCTGATCCTACTTTCCACGAAGCGGATCAGACTGAATTCCTCGACTCCTTTGATCCCCAATGAAAAGATGTAGATTTTGGTATCGGCGAAAAAGAAAAAAAGAAAACTTTACAGACCTCGATTATGATTTCTCAAGTATGGGATTCTTTATCAAGATGGCTCTCATTTTCAAGATAACTCTAACTAATATCTTACCATTTTAGACAAGGAGGAATAACACACACCTTTATAAGACAAAGCTTAAAAAGAAACATGCAGAAATAAATGGCGTTTATAGAGAGTTAGACAAATAATTAAAAGAACACAACGCATAATCCAATAAGTACTATAATATTAAGAAAAGTGTTGTGGTGTTAACGTATTTCAAAAATCAAGAAGCGGCCCCTCGGTTTAAAAGGGCAAGTCTTCGTTGTGACAAGCTTTTGGAGGAGAACAAAGAATTGATGACACTCTTTTGGATGTTAATCGAAGACAGAGATACCTTTGTAGAAGTTTTCTATAAAGCTTATTGTAGACATCCAACTATCGATTACTCATACTTGGGTGATTTCAATGGGCGCTTGCTTAAATACCTACATAAGAGATACATGGACGAACACGGGTCTGATCCCCACCCGGGAGCTTGCTGGAACTTACCACGGGTCTACTCAATTCCTCGCACACTGCCTCTAGAAAAATTCAAATACTATAAAGATAAGTTTATTTCTTAGATATTCATAAGATCAATCTTGTACGAACTAGAAGAAAATTTGTAACCATATAATTATATTGATCTATGGACCTTACTGTGTTAGTCTTTTTATTCTTAGTTTTATTTTATTAAGTTATTACGGAATAAACATCTCTCGAGCAACCCTGTTACTAGAGATTACTTAGGAAAATTTGTCAAGTTAAGAAGAGATTACTTAGAAAAGTCCTCGCTCTTAAAAATCCTCAAGATTGGCCAGATATTGCTTTCTCAGAGATCTGCAAAAGCTTTACATGCAACATCCCCGACTTCACTTTGATTTTCTAGGCGATAAAAAGGAAAGGTTTCTTAAGGAAATTCGGACATATCATATGAAATTAATTATTGGTCGTGATAGTCCCCCAGTTGGAGAATGGGATTATAGAAAATGCCCTTCAGTTGTTACCCTGGAAGGATTTAATACCATGTTTGAACCAATAATCAGTCTTTCGGCTAACTCTTTAGACAAAATAAAATTTTTGTTCCAGACTTTAAATGAAATAGGGCAAGGAGAGAACTTGATTATAATAATGATGTTGTACCCTCTGTCTTATTTCTTCTTGAGTTGTTACGCCTACTATTGTAATAAAAGAAATTTGTTCTTTGGATACAGATTTCTTTTTTTATTAAGAAATACAGTCAACGACTATGCCACTTTCGTCATATCCTTCATCTCGTTTCACTAGTCTTAGGGATAAATTGATTGCGGACCTAGAAAAGAGGAGCTTATCTAAAGATCCTTTGTCTACCAAACTCCAAAACAATACTCAAGCGTTGGAATGGCGTAGGAAATTTTTGCTTCAAAAGACGATCATCAGAGGCCTTAACGATCAAATTACTGGTCTCGAAGCGGACATTAAGAAGAAAGATGAGATGTTTTCTCAATTGAAACGTCTAGTTAAATCCAATTCTTCATCCGACTTCGATCATGAGATGTCCGAGCTTTACCAATAGGTTAGTGTTTTGGAAATAAAACTAAAGGATAGTCAAGCACAATGTAAATCATTGGAATTTATAATGAGTGGTGATATTCGAATATTAATTTATCGATTTCTCCAATCACCCCAATGTCGGGAAACCAACAATGTCTTGTTCCTTAGCCATTCAAAAATTCCCCGCTACATTAATCCCTCCTCCGGGGTTGGATGAAAAAGTGGTGGGCGAATGGTGCCAAAAAGTCAAATTTGAAATGATGAAATATTTTGAAAATCAGCAAAAAGAAAGATACTCACAACGCATCAATGATTACGCGGCCAAAATTCAAAAACTCGAACATGAAAGATATCTTCTTCGAAAACATATTGCTGAATTGGAAAGACAGAAAAAGACCTTTAGAGGTGCGAATAACGATTTCAACCGTGCTTTGGAGACTTTTATCAAGTCTATTGATGATGCCGATGAGATTAGGAAGAATGGAAAGAAACTTAAAGAAACTCTATATGTGGCAATACGTCACATTGTTGATCCCTTGACTTCTAAAAATCTAGATAAGATCACACAAGACCTTTGAGGAGCACACTTGTTTTTGATCTTCTGGTACTAATATTTTAATGTATTGCATAATATACTTTTGTAGATAATTTAGCAGATTATGTAAATACACTTGGCTTGTAGCCCTTATCTATACTTGTACCGTTGTTTCTGAATCTGCTTTTTGATAACTTTAGTAATGGTTTTTGTATTTGTAGAATCTTTTGGTCTTCCTCATCAATCTTATTTTACTACAAAGTACGAAGTAAAAAATATTTCTTATCATTAGTTTGAGATTTGTGTAAGAATATGTTCAGTAATTTGTTTATATTATTGGAGATAGTATTAGAATTCCTGATAATAGAATTCCAGAAATCTTAATCTGGAAATTATGGAAATTAATAGGTCTTCATCCGAAGATAATAAGTGATGAGAAATCTGCAGTTGGGAAAGATTAAAAAACGGAAATTCTTGTATAACAATAATAGAAGCCTTGAGATCCAACTTTGGTAATGATGAGAGAAGACCAAAAATTCGACTCTGGTTATATTAATAGAAGATTAGAAATTTAATAATGGAATTATAATAGGGGACCAGAAATCCGAATTTGGCATCTTTTAACGCTTGAGGAAGAAATACTGGCATATGTGAAATCCCCCTAATACTTGCGGACGAATTCAACTGATTCAAAAGGCTAGTCTTTGCAAAACCATGCTTTCAAAAGGGAAGTTTTGGTAGAATCTTTTCCTGTGGAAAGTAGATAGTAGCGGAACCAATCATTTCGAATGGTTTGATATATGCGAAAAAGGTAATGTCAAAGGAATCTCTTACTTTCATCACTTGCATAAGGTATCAACTAAAGTGGAAGGGTAGTCTTGACCCCTTTCGACCCCTTTGGAAGCCAACAATTCATTTAATGCTTGCAGAAGCATCCCTTCGACCGTTTCGAAAGGTCTTGCTATCACTATTGTTCTTTATGAAGCTCTCCTTCATAATCTTTTGGGCTTCGACAGGGTTGAAGTGATTTTTGGTAATAATATATAGCAAATGTTTTGGTTATTGTAAGGCAAAAACCCATCTGTATTTATGTGCGGCATGGTCTTACGGTATACATTTATTTTCAAAAGGGTTTTTGAAAACTTTAATAATTTAGTTAACATTTGTTTTCTTACGTTGGTTTTCTAGACTGACCCAGGTGTTATTTTATTATAATACTCGGGTCAGACCGAGCATATTTACAGATTGCTTGGATGCATTGGAGCCCAGGAATCGAGCTGGAGGTCCAAGACGTATCTTCGTATATCTTTGTGTTCTGTTGTATTGTTTGTTGGTTGTATTTATCAGCAATTGTAAGGACGGGCTGTTATAAACTGTCCAGGCTGAAATAGGTTAGCATACTCTGATTGATGTTTGTATATACACATATTATAGTTTATTTTTGTGTAAAGATTTATTGTATACTATAGATTACTCGTTCCACTGTGAGATTCTGTGTTGTTTTTTTCCTTCTCCTCTTCCTTCTTTCTTCTTTTCCCTAACTAGCCTTCTTTCCGTTCAATTTGAGCAGGTCATGTGTGGCTGATTGTCCGCTTAAACTATATGGAAAAAGTGGGTCGTTACAATGTGGTATCAGAGCCGAAGGTTAAGCGAGAACCTTGTTTTTGGTAGGGTACTCATTATAGATAGGGTCAGTAAAACCTTAGAATAAGTTTGAGTGTGTGTGTGTGTGAGTATGAGCGCATATTTGTTAGTGATATAAAAATGTTTCATATTGTGTTAGTTGATCTGTTGAGTGGCTTATGGATTATGGTTAATACGAGTAATTAATGTTATTGATAGGGATCTCTAAACACTTGAACATAGCAATTCGATATAGTATTGACTTGAAATTGGGTAAATGAAATAATTTTACCTTGATTATATTTTATATATATAAAGGAATAAATTTTCAAAAACTATTATAGTATATATGGTGTGTTTGGGAGTTAGAGAATGATAATATTTGATTATTATCATTTATTGTTTGTGTTCTAGTAAAAGTTATTATTATTATAATGTAAACAAGATAAACAATTAAGAAATGGTTTTATATAGCCATATTGAAATTATATATAAGGGAAATGCATAAATATGATTTTTAAATAAAAAGAATTAAAGGTGAGAATTTAGTTCTCGGTGATTTTGGTAATTTGTTTTTCAAAGGTTTTGGAAGAATAATAGTAGTATTATTTTGAAAATATTTTGATTATAAATATTTTAAAAGGATCTAAAGGAGATAGAAAGCACTGAACTCACTTGGGTCGCTGGAAAATAATTTCGATGATGGCTGCAACATCATCGACGTTCATTTTTGGGTTTTTAAGAGAGGAATTGCTACCATTAGTGCTTTGTTTTGGTAAAACAAGATTTGATTTTAAAATCCAAAGTATTATTTGATAAATTCTAGAAAATAAGTTTTATAACTTATAAATTTTGAGAATTAGCGAGTTAAAACAAATTTTTAATTTTGTTAAATATTAATGTTAAGGAAAGTAAATTTGAAATTGATTGTGATTTGAAATGAATTAACAAAATTGAATAATGAAATGAGTTAAATGAAACTGAATTTGATTTAAAACGAGTGTGAACTTAAGTGTGAAGTGATAATAAACGTAAGTGGTTATATAAATATTTATAATAAACTTAAGTAAAATTTGATGGAATAGTTCTTAAGTGACATTAGTATTGAAAGAAATATACCAAGTAATAAATGAATGTGAATAAAGCAAGGTGAATAATGATTATAAACGAATGTAAATAAAAGAATCGAAATAATGAGAAACCAATTCAAATAAATACGTAAGTATGTATATTATTTTATTTCATAACTATTTAATCCAGATTCGAGTACATGATTTCTAGATGATTACATCGGTCCAAGTTAGAATTTTTCACCCAATTCTCGATGGTGAACACTGGATATGGATTTTTGATTAATTTTGGAATTCTCTATCATAGCATATGGCTATGCAAGGAGAATGCCGGTTTCTAATCAAGGAACCAGATTGGAGTCTGCACTAGAGTGGTCGTGTGAACAATAATAGTTCGGAAGTGAAATTGTGTGATCCAGCAAGCGATCAAGTATGGTTTTGTGTACAGATGGTATACATACATTGTACGGGCTCTAATAAATTAAATGTTGACACTGGAAAATGTAAATTGATATGGTTATGAATTAATTGAATGGATATTATTTGTTTGATGGTATCTCTGGTTAAATTTGTTACATTTGCATATAGTTATTGTATTAGTACATGTTATATATTGATACTACTTTCCCTATACTTGTTCTCATTGGTTGTTGAGCAGTTAGTAGGTGCGGATGGCGTATGCTTCACATTTAGAGCTCGCTTTCGCATTGTATATTGATTGAATAGGCTTGCTAATGATAATAAAAGGTACACATCTCGGATTATATATCGTATTTATATATTTTTCCCTACGGGATTCCTCATCCTTGAAGATGAGATGTATATTTGCGATTATATATATTGTAAATTTTCCAATCGAACCACGCAAAGATGACGTTGGCAATATTTTCCGTAAATTTGGAGAGTTGAATTTTTTTTTGAGAATTTTGAAGAAAATTTTTGATAACTAAAATTGGATGTTTATGTCATGCCTTGAAATGGTATTAGTTAGTAACTGAATTTAGAGACCTAGAAAATGAGATAACAATGTTTCAACAATTTGATTTTGGAAAGTTAAAGGCATAAAAGAATTTAGTAATCTGTTTCAACTAATCGATTTTAAAAAGTTATTGAGTTTGGGGAATTTTTCTTGCTTGGTAATTTCGGGAACGAAATTATTTTAAGGGGGGGGAGAGATTGTAACGACCCAGAATTTTAGTCATTTGAATTTTGGAATATTTAACTGATTTTTAAATATTGAAAATTTAATTTTATAGGTTAAATAACTTTAATTTCAAATATAGCGATTTATTTGAATATGTGAATTAGGAAATTTGTAATTGAATCTTGGAATTAATTTGGATAAAAATGATTTCAAAGCTTATTTAAATTCGGTTGATTTAAGAAAGGCAATAGTAAACTTTTAATTTAGATTTAAAAGTGATTAATTTGGTGTTATCATCAAAAATCACTTCAACGCTAAAGAAGCCCAAAAGATTACAAATGAGAGCATGATGAGAAACGATAGTGGTAGCAAGGTCTTTCGAAAGACTCGAAGGAATTCTTCTGCAAATATTAGATGAACTATGGGCTTCCGAAGAGGTCGAAAGAGGACAAGACTACCCTTCTGCTTCAGTTGATCCCTTCCGAAACAGTCGGTTCAGCATGCATAAAGGGGTTTCTCATGTGTTAAAAACGCCTTTCGAAAGCATCAAAAGAAAGGTTTCACATTAATCAAGGGAATTACTTTCGAAAGCCACTTTCCACAGCCATCTTCTGTCCACCAAGAAGCCTCCTCCATTACAATTGACCTTTCGCAATGATTCATCCGCCACCATTAAATCCTTTCGAATCCATCCAAATGCCCTTCCTCACTCATTCAAGTAGTAACATATCGTGTTGGAACCATATCTTAACAACAATGAAGAAGTCCAAGAAACCTTCTACCATGCGAAAAACCTTTCGAAACCAAGAAAATACCCTTTCGATAGTGTCAAAAACCTCCAAAAATTTCATATAAGCTGAGTGCAAACCTATTACCTCCATATGAGCTTCGAAAGATTTTAAAATGGAAATTGGTTATTGTGGGTGAAGCTCCTGAATCAAGAAACAAAAGATCTAGGAATCAACATCAAAAGACAAGCTTCAAATTAAGACTCCCTAGGGAATGCGACTTGACTACATCAATCGAGAACATCGACTTACTAACAAGGAAGGAACTCAATTACTGGCCACCAAAAAAGAAAAAGCCCAAATAAGAAAGAAATCTGGTAGGACTTTACTTCCATTATCATATGATGAACGGACACGAAACCAATCAATGTAGAACTCTTGAAGGGATGATCATCAACTTTTTCAGACAAGGAAAGATCAATAGATTTGTAAAGCAATCTTAAATGAATTCAGTAAATGCTCATTCGAATAAGAAAGTCTAAATGGTTGGGAGTAAAATTCTTCTTAAACTTGGAAACTACCATATAAACGGTCATAAGCCTTTGTCCGCGCCAAGATGGCCAGGTCAAAGCGCCTCCCCGATTGATGTAGTCAAGCATTACTTTTGCCAGCCTAATAGACGGGACTAATGCATTACTTGCCAGGCGAATAGACAAGCCTTTAGTCCCGTCTATTAGGCCTACTGGAGCACCTCCTGGAGGGAGGACGGAGCAAGCTCTTGATCTAGCTACGCTATGGCCTGGTCAATGCATCGAACAAGTCTTCGAGCCCGCCTATAAGGCCTGGCTGGAGCACCTCTTGGAGGGAGTTCGGGTAAGTCCTTTGGTCCGACCTGTGGATAAGCTAACCAAGCACACCAGACAACAACGAACTAAGACGTCTAAGCCCAAGGGGTGGCACATAAAGCATTAACAATATACGAAGCCTACACTACAACAAACAGGACATTTAACAGCGTCTCAAAAACGCTATAAAAGCTATTAACAGCGTTTTTACATACGCTGTATATCGACATGCAGTTATATGTCAGAGATATACAATGACAAGGAATAAATGCTGTTAAATGTCCTTTTTTACACCGTTTTCCTGGTGTTAGGAAATCATTTAACAACGTTTGGTCTAATTTAACGGCATTTTTAAAACGCTGTTAAAACATTCCATGGCGTTTTTAAAACGCTGTTAAAACATTCAATGGCGTTTAAAAAACGCCGTGGAATGTTTTAACAGCGTTTTAAAAACGCCGTTAAATTGTATTTGGTTATGTTTTTAGATACAATTTAACGGCATTCTTAAAATGCTGTTAAAACATTCAACGGTGTTTAAAAAAACGCCGTTGAATGTTTTAACCGCGTTTTAAAAACGCCGTTAAATTGTATACAAAGCTAAGTCAATTAGGTTTTTTCTACTTTTCTGTAAATTCCATTTCAGTAAACATTAGTCACAATGTGTGTATATACCACATTTCAAAATTAGCATATTATATCAATCCCACATTTCAAAATCAACATATTGTATCAATACCACATTTTGGACATATATTTGATAACCAACGTATGAAATTTCATAATCAAAATACACAATATTCTTACACCAAACATAAATAGTTCGTCATCAATAGTTCATAAACAAAATATAGAACAAATAGCAATAGCAAAACAAAAGCAAGTAGTATATATGTTAAAACCAAAAAGTAGTTCTAGCAACAAAAATAACTTCGATCCATAACTCATTGCAACCTTTATTTTGCATCTCAGTCATCTATCTACCTGTAAAGCAAAAGTAATGCTTGAGAATCAATTCATCAAATAAGTGTACACAAAGTTAAATCGGATTCATAACGCAAACACTAAATATTCATCACCTACAATGAAAGTTGTACAGGGAGGGTAAATTCATGACTTCATATTCCAAATTGAATTGCGGAGTTTATGGTTTTAGTATGAAGAAAAGATGCATACAATGCATACATGTACAAACATAGCAAAGGCAAACTAAGGGAATTAAACATTATACACTGATTTCTCTTTTTGCATTGCCCACTGACATCAAATCGTTATTCACCTGCAGACATTTAAAGGCAGGTAAGTATGCATAGATGAAGATTCACGAATATATATAAAGTCAAGTTGATAAGAAAATTAACTTCTATATCTTAACTTAGGAACTTAAGAGTGTGTGTGTGTGTAAGGGGTGCCTGTTAGATGATATTATCATCTTGATATTGATTTCTAACCTAAGCATCAGCAATTGCTTATGGTAATGAAGAGAAAATAAACAAACATACTAAATACATACCTGGTGGAAACAAATACAAAGCTGAGAAGTCCCATAAATTACGCGCATGCAACTTCCCTTGTATATCTCCTAAACCCAGATAGTTTTATCCATTGATGATGAAGCATTATACTAATTATTAGATGAAAAATCAAAATCTGTAATCTAGTTAGAATACCAAAAGGAAATAGAAAATAAAAATGTTGTATGCATATTGTCATCGTCAAAATTTGACATATCTAAAATTTGCAAAAGCCATTTATTTCATTAAACACAAGGATTCTAATTTCATGAATATTAAAAGTAAACTATTTTCGTATTAAGCAAATCAGGAAGACACCCCCTCTGAACAATGAATAAAGTCATGGCATTGCAATATAGGTGGACAATGGATACTAATTACCGAACTCTGTAAAACAAACACATTTTCTCATCCTAATAAGCTAATATCTACAAAACACCCACTTCATATATGCTTTATATATGAATATTAAATTTATATGCATAAGTTGTCTTGTCATGAGTGAGCTCCTCACCCTTACCTTCTTATAATGTAAAAGTGATAGTGTCAAATTTTAGAACATGAAAGGATGGCATTGAATAATTCTACAATATAAACAATAATCAAACATTTATAACTCTTTGCCATGGATGGAAATCAGAGCTTTTAGCTATGCACGTCTAAAAAGTGCAGTCATTATGACCAAGTAAATAAATTAAAAGCTGGATCAAAACAAATGAATCAGGGTATTCTGAGTAAGCTTCTTAAACTGAGTAAAACAAACCTGCAATATTGTATGGAAGAAAGGCAAGTAATAATTGAAGATGGAAGCGCAGAAACAATGATAAAACAGCTTTTGCCTCCTCCCATTCAGCGACTAGCAAGCTCGAAGGAACTGTTGTGACACTTTGACTTTGTTCCAGATTCATCTTCTTGTATGCAAATAACATTAAGAAGATGATTTCATGAAAACAGACAAAAAGGAATTGTTGAAGCAATTAATCATGACTAAAAGGAGAACATACTCACATGTATTTTCTCTACAGACTACCAACTGTCCAGAAAGTTTAAGTTGAACCTTGTGCAGTGAAAAATAAAAAAAATTGAAAAAAGAAAAAAAGCAATCGAGAAGCAGGCAAAAGCTTTTCGCTGTTCATTGCCTGAGGGAAGTAAGATTGAAAAGTGCCATAAGCATAGTACCATAATGATGGTATACCCACTTGTAAAATCACATATATAATTTCACTCTTTGCTAGCAAATGATACCCTACCGAGGATAAAAGGCCAATTATATTATGTTTTGTGGTAACTTACTGGATGTGATCTCAGAAACATCCCACAACATTCTCGAGAGCTAAAACAGGACTCACTATATGCCTACAGACATATCCAATATTTGCTCTGTTAACATCCAATATCCTAGTAAACTGAATCCTTAAGTGACATTCTACCATTAAAAATAATACAGTTGTTAGCATAAAAAGTGGCACATGAATGATACAAATATAAATTGATATACCTACATTACCTTTTAGTTATAATTGAAAATAGATCATCAAGTTCCACAAGCCATTGAGCTTCATCCTAGTAGTAAAATATATATGGTCAAATAAGGATATTTAATGTAATTTTGATTGACAAGGTAATTTTATCATAGCACATCATATTTATGGAACAAATAAAGGTACATCAACTTGTAACCTTTGATCACTCAACACTCACAACTTGTAGCCTTTGATCACTCTCGGTTTGATAATTGAGATCCGATATACATATTTCTTTTAGAAAAATACAACCAAATAATAATTTTCTAATTAAGCAAAATTGGTTTTCAACTTATTTGCACATACTTCTTCAAATCAGTTTTCAACTAGTACAAATGGTAAAATATAAAGATTTTGTATATAAAAATTGATTTCATAGTTCTTAGTTAAATTACAGAACTAAAGGTTTCGACCAAGTTCACTCGACTAGACTTTCATGGATAAGACATACATCTCTACCAATTAGTTTGATAAGCAAAAAGGTCAGCAAAATTAGGTATCTTTGGTTAAAGACATTTATGATAACGCATTTGCCAAATGATCACAATATAAGGTAGAAAAGTGTATTTTTGACTAATAGTTTGAGGTAGTGTGCTTTATTTAGCTGCAACTTCAGTTGCCTGTGAATATGCCTTGAGAATAAATAGCTGGATTGTAAAGACCCAACATTCTTTTGCATTAGTATAGTTTAAATTACAATAAGCATGTTGCATACTTACTGGTTATTAATTATCAAACTGGTAATCAAAATTGCAACATAGACTAATCAAAAATAAATAAGCTTCTAAACCAGTAATTAGACGAGTAATCAAACATCTTTTATTAAAAACAAACACAACCTAGTAATAAATCAAATAAAAGTGTTTTGTTTATTCTACTGAAGCTACCAGAAGCAATTGAACTTTGTCAGCAATTCGACTCCATCGAATTTCCAGAAAGTTATCTCGACAATTAATGATCGAACAAAGTTCGACTAAGGGTGTAATGACCCAATTTTTCGACTTCCGAAAGTTGACATCAATACGCCCACTGTATCAAATGCCGAACCATCGAATGCCGAAAAACTAAACCGTTAGGGTTAAAGAAGAAAGAGGTAGAAGAAGAAAGAAGAAACAATAACAGAATCTCACATTCGCAGTGGAACAACATATAATAGATAAATGAATAATCTTTAAAACAAAGAACTATATCAGTTCATACAATACATCATCAAAGTTTACAACAACAACACACAACACTGGCAGTTATAATATCATGCCCATATGATTGAATACACAGCGGAATGATAATAATATACGGAAGTACGTCTCGCCATCCAGCTCGCCTCCTGATCTCCATAGCGTGCTTTTCTGACTTCGCTCCAGAACAACTGATAACCCGACTCTAGGCTACCCGTGCGGAAAATTATGGGCACCCAGAGTTTAGAAAGGGAACAATAAACTCCGAGTCAGTCATGGAACTGGTGTGAGATCTTAAAACAGTTATTTGCACAATGGAATAAAAAGAAATCCACTATGCTTTTGGAAAATGAAACTACCATAAGTATTGTATCTTTGGATTTCCAACAAATGATCAGGCTAAGGAACTTCCTACACCACTTGGGTACGCCTCTGAAGGGACGTCCCGAGAACCCAACCGGATCTCTACCAACACAAGGCCGAGCTATCTCACGCTTCTGGTGCAATGAAGCTGTAACTAGATAACTCCACACATGAGTATGCCATCCCGGTCGTTACCGACCTTTATCCGAGGATCCTCAACACCAACAACCACAAAGTAATAAATTTGCAGCAACCACATAATTTAAGTATCTGAGATCCATACCATGATACCACCTTTTTCCAGAAGGAAATGGACATATCCTGAGGGCGCTACCCCCAAACAACCTTGCCGCATCCTTCCTGTTTCGACCATTTCGGGTTGTGAGGTCCGACGAAGTCTCATCCACAAAGCTACGCTTTTCAAAAAAGCCATGCTTCGATCAACAAATGATCAGCAACACTTAACATGCCACATTACCAAATTGGGAATGTATCACTAGTAACAATCAACTACATAACCTCTGAGCTCATACATCTCGGAGAAGGGTGTTAAGCTAAGAGAATAAATTCTCCGCCACCAACAGAAATGTATTTGATAGAAACCAGCTTTACATCTCAAAGTGTAACGTCAGACATACATCCATACAAGTCCGTTCCGGGTTCGAACGGATCTGAAGGCACTTCAAAGAAGCCGTTGCAATCCGGATATCCACAATCCCGATCGGAATCCCCATCACATATGGAGATCTCTATACCAGAGCAAATCGGTGTAGAGACATTCGACGGGTAATCCTTTCGTTTTCGAAAATACTCAGTCTTCAACACCATCTACAAATGCAATCCTATTTCGTCGTATCATTATTCGGAATAGGTTTTATGACATAAAGTCCTCTCTCGACTAATCCGAATAATGAGCATTTAATTTTAAAAACACATGGATACACAAGTCACAAAGATTCACTATTAAGATTCGATGTGGGTTTCGGATAACCATCTGGAATCCGACCCCCTGTCGCATCGAAATTCAAATGCCGTTTAAAGGACAATATTGATAGTCGGTTAATTAACTATCAATCACTATTCACAACAATCACCAGATTTTAAATAATTTTCCCCCAATTATTTATTTTCAAAATATCTTCGCAAGATATATTTTAACACTCCAACACTTTGAAAACCAATTTCAAATCACTTTTCTTTTGCGGAATAAATTTCCAAATATTTATTTACTTCCACTGAAAATTTGCCGAGTCCGAATACTTCAAAATGATTTAAATCACTTATCCAAAAATATATGTACTTGGATAGATTTAAAATAAAAACTATTTTTAAACACTTTATTTAAAATATTAGTTATGAAAATATTATACTGATGTCTCATATAAACTTCAAGCCCAAACTAATTTTAAAAATGAAATTATTAGATAGTGTATAATTATTTAAATATCCATTTTCTAAATCAAATCCCAATTTGATCTTTAAAATAATCACTTCTATAATTAACCAAATAAATCTTTACTTTAAAGATTTAAAAACAACTTAAGAAAATAATGTCTCCAAAGTATCCTTTTTAAAACCATCCTTAAAAGTTTCAATTTATATTTATCATCTACTTTGAAAACATACTCGGCTTTCCAGTGAAAATACACTTTCCATTTCAAAATGATCCATTTAAATCAATTAATAAATCCTTCTTGACTTATTTCAATTTACATTCCAAATCCGTAATTTCTTTCCACACTTTTTAAAATAAACCAATATATATTTTTAAAAAAAATAACCCATTCCTTTATAAATTCCCATTGTGAATTTACATTTCCAAATATCCATTGATATGCAATTTTCGAATCGATTTCCAAATATTCACTTTCAAACACCAAATCAAATTCCAAATTTATTTCCAAATTTATTTCAAACACCAAATCAAATTCCAAATTGATTTCCAAATTTATTTCCAAATTAATTTCCAAATCAAATTTCAAAATCATCCGCTATGATGCGGCGCATAGGGTCTCACCGCTATATAATTCGGGAAATCAATCACTCCAAATATATATATATATATATATACAATCATATATACTATCACATCCAAACAATCAATCAATAACTGAAATTATAATTATTTCAATTGAGTGAGAAGATCACATTTGCTTTTATTTGCAATCCATTTCCATCACGACTTGTTTTCTTTAAGATTTTGACCTTGTATAAATATTAGATGATTTAATTAATATTTGAATCAATCGAACAATTAAATTTTCATCTGATCAATTTAGTTAACCAATAGCTTTTTTTTACTAGTGATTTTATTTTTATACTAATAAATTTTCCTTTTCTAGCCTATATACACATTTAAATTTCAAAACAGTTCTGTCTTTGAAATCACACTACAATTTAAAAAATCTCAATTATATACTTTTATCTTCATGCATAAATATTTTCTGTTTCAAGCTTATATATATATGCAAATAGACACATTTTATTTTTATAATTATCTGTATCAATTTTCTGTTTTATGAATAAATATATACATATTTCTAAAACTGAATTTACAGTTACCTTGCCGCAATCGGCGAATTCACATTGCCACACTGCCCCCAGAACCCTTTCATTGTCGCGACTCTCTATCAGTGACCTACCTTTCGCGCGACCCTGCTATCGCCCACAGCCACGCCCCCAAACATGTGCACGCCTATCGATGTTTGCACAATCGAACTCGCAATTTCCTTCTACTCCGCTGCCATCTCGAACTTGCCCAAATCGTCGTGCTCTTCGAACGAGCCTCACCCAGATTGATTTGAATTTCCCTTCACGTCATACTGCAACGTGAGGCTGCGCATCGCCTATAACGGTGAACTCGCGATTCGCAACCAGATTTGAGGTAGGTTCGGCATGATTCGAGTTGGGGCATGAATGGGAAGAAGCTTGCGATCAATAATTGATCGCACGATAGAAATGATGAGAACTAAGAGATTTCGATTCTCAGGCTTTGGCCATTAATTTATTTTGAACGAACAAAAATAGTTTTCGTTCGAAAATGAATTTGATTTTACTCTTAAGATGCTCGGCTAAGATTTACAAAACAAATGAGATGTGTGTTAAAAATTGAATGCCAAGTGTTTTAAAAGAAATGCCAAGTGTTAGAAGAGAGGAGACGTTAAATTTTCTCATTTGAATGTGAATATAAATTTTAAATTCAAATTCAAATCGTTTCGATTATCGCAACTCACAATCTCGATCTCCGATTGAGACATGCCTCCAGGCGTTTATAATGTTAAACCCCTATTTTGAATGCAATGGAAAAGGTTCCGAGTCCAAATTCGATCGTATGGAGAAGATAACATTTTGGACAAGTTATTATATAGAATTTTCGATTTAAATTTTAGCGCGTTTATCAACCGTACGATCGCACTACAACTCCAAATGCTACGAAAATTGAAATCCGATAATAATACACTATTACAGATCCAATGGAACTGGTTTCGTCGAATTCTGAGACTGTGCCTCGGAAGGCTATTTTTAAATATCGATTTAAACAATATAAATTCAAAACTGAACAATTCACTTTCAAATTCAATTTTTAAAAGTTCTATTACTTTCAGTATTATCAATATGAATTTTCTAAGCCTTTAAAATATTTTTAACAAGCATAAAACTGAAGATTCAATATTTTACCCAACTTCAATAATTATATTTAATAATTTAATTGCCAAATAAATTCTGATATTTGAATTTCAAGTTAAACTAACTTCCAAATATTTAAAATCAATTAAATATTTCAATTTCAAATGTCCAAAATTCTGGGTCATCACATTCTTCCCCCCTTAAAAGAATTTCATCCCGAAATTACTAGTTAAGAAGAATGATCCATAACCCGTTTAATTATTTTTCAAAACCAAACAGTTTTATCAATTTTCCAAAACAAATCTTTATATTGAAGACACATTAGCCCTCTTATTAACTTCTCAAACTAAATCATAAGTTCCAAACAACTTTTATTTATTCAATCATTCAAATTATAATTCAAATTCAAAATTTAAATTTTCAAAATTTCTCAAAATTTTCCTAACTCTCTAAATTTTCGAAAAATTTCACCAACATCTCCTTTGCGCGGCTAGCTCGGTACGACTACAAAATGCCACAACGGGCCCCTAGATTTCAAAAGAAAACAAAAGGCCAAGTGGCTAGACCAGAAAAGGATCAAATTTAATATTGAAATTTAAATACATACCTTTTGTCGAGCAATTAAATTTTATCTTCGATATCAAAAATCCAATTTCATTTTCCTTTTAAAACACCTGTATACTACTTAGTAACAATGTCCTATTATAACATTCAAAATCATTTTGTTCAATTCAGTTACAAACTTTTCAATATCCATTTCATTCAAATCCATTTGAATTCAATTTATAATTTCAATTCTATTTGAATTCATTTATCTTTAAACTCCGAATATTGAATTTTATCAACTATCTTTTATTCACAACTGATTCATCTCATTGTTTAAATTAGTTTCATTTACTAATTTTTATTTCAATACTTTGCTTTATTTGATCCAACTTGACAAATTTTCCACTTCACTTTGTTTTTCACAGATCAAATTCAATTTCCAATATTCAGCTTCAATTTCATTTACTTACAAATTCAAAACGAATTTCAACATTCAGTTTCAATTTCATTTACTTGCAATTGTAAATTCATTTATTCATTCAGAAATTCATTTCCATCTTAAATTTTATTTGAGTAATCATTTCACTTAGTCTCCTTAGACCTTTCTTTCAATTCAATTTAAATTTTAAACTTCTATAAGTTTCCCAAATTTAATTTCATTTGCTAATTTCTTTTGATTCACCTCAATTAATTAGCTTACCTTCCCACTTATTTGGGTTTTACACTTACTTTTGTTTATCCCTTTTCAAGTTGAATCTTATTCCAATAAATTTCAAATTTTTATAAGTTATCAAACTTATTTATATTCCGTAACATTTTAAATAAGATTCCAGAGTCTTTTAAACAATTACTCAACATTTCAAAATCATCTTTGAAATCAGTTATATCCAAAATCCTTTGGTTATTACCTTAATTTCTTATTCAATTTCCATAAAACAATGATAATAATTCAATATTATCACTTCCTAACAACCAAGCAACCATATACTACAATAATATATGGAAAATTATTTCTTTTATATACAAAAAAATATTATGGGTAAAATTATTTCATTTACCCCATTTCAAAACAATACTGTGTCGGTTTGCCTAGTTTAAGAGTTTAGAAACCCCTATCGATACAGTTGGCCAAACTGAACCGACCAGAATCTATAAACAATCAACCGATAAGTCAACACAATACAAAAAATTTTTTTTATATTCACTAATAAATACGCGCTCATATCTATTATTACACTCACACTCATTCTAGAGTACTACTGACTCTATCTCTAATGAGTAATCCCCACCAGAGCCAAGGTTGTCGCTTAACCAATTGCTCAGATACCACTTTGTAACGACCCGATTTTTCGACTTCCGAAAGTCGACATCAATACGCCTACTGTATCAAATGTCGAACCCTCGAATGCCTGAAAACCGAACCGTTAGGGTTAAAGAAGAAAGAGGTAGAAGAAGAAAGAAGAAACAATAACAGAATCTCACATTCGCAGCGGAACAACATATAATAGATTAATGAATAATCTTTAAAACAAAGAACTATATCAGTTCATACAATACATCATCAGAGTTTACAACAACAACACACAACACTGGCAGTTATAATATCATGCCCATATGATTGAATACACAGTGGAATGATAATAATATACGGAAGTACGTCTCGCCATCCAGCTCGCCTCCTAATCTCCACAGCGTACTTTTCTGACTTCGCTCCAGAACAACTGATAACCTGACTCTAGGCTGCCCGTGTGGAAAATTATGGGCACCCTGAGTTTAGAAAGGGAACAATAAACTCCGAGTCAGCCATGGGACTGGTGTGAGATCTTAAAACACTTATTTGCACAAAGGAATAAAAGGAAATCCGCTATGCTTTTGGAAAATGAAACTACCATAAGTAATTGGTAGGTTATACAACTAAAACCGTACAGGGCGCGTATTGTATCTTTGGATTTCCAACAAATGATCAGGCTAAGGAACTTCCTACACCACTTGGGTACGCCTCTGAAGGGACGTCCCGAGAACCCAACCGGATCTCTACCAACACAAGGCCGAGCTATCTCACGCTTCTGGTGCAATGAAGCTGTAACTAGATAACTCCACACATGAGTAAGCCATCCCGGTCGTTACCGACCTTTATCCGAGGATCCTGAACACCAACAACCACAAAGTAATAAATTTGCAGCAACCACATAAGTTAAGTATCTGGGCTCCATACCATGATACCACCTTTTTCCAGAAGGAAATGGACATACCCTGAGGGAGCTACCCCCAAACAACCTTGCCGCATCCTTCCTGTTTCGACCATTTCGGGTTGTGAGGTCCAACGAAGTCTCATCCACAAAGCTACGCTTTTCACAAAAGCCATGCTTCGATCAACAAATGATCAGCAACACTTAACATGCCACATTACCAAATTGGGAATGTACCACTAGTAACAATCAACTACATAACCTCTGAGCTCATACATCTCGGAGAAGGGTGTTAAGCTAAGAGAATAAATTCTCCGCCACCAACAGAAATGTATTTGATAGAAACCAGCTTTACATCTCAAAGTGTAACGTCAGACATACATCCATACAAGTCCGTTCCGGGTTCGAACGGAACCGAAGGCACTTCAAAGAAGACCTTGCAATCCGGATATCCACAATCCCGATCGGACTCCCCATCACATATGGAGATTTCTATACCGGAGCAAATCGGTGCAGAGACATTCGACGGGTAATCCTTTCGTTTTCGAAAATACTCAGTCTTCAACACCATCATCAAATGCAATCCCATTTCGTCGTATCATTATTCAGAATGGGTTTTATGACATAAAGTCCTCTCCCGGCTAATCCGAATAATGAGCATTTATTTTTAAAAACACATGGATACACAAGTCACAAAGATTCACTATTAAGATTCGATGTGGGTTTCGGATAACCATCTGGAATCCGACCCCCTGTCGCATCGAAATTCAAATGCCGTTTAAAGGCCAACATTGATAGTCGGTTATTTAACTATCAATCACTATTCACAACAATCACCAGATTTTAAATAATTTTTCCCCAATTATTTATTTTCAAAATATCTTCGCAAGATATATTTTAACACTCCAACACTTTGAAAACCAATTTCAAATCACTTTTCTTTTGCGGAATAAATTTCCAAATACCTATTTACTTCCTATGAAAATTTTCCGAGTCCGAATACTTCAAAATGATTTAAATCACTTATCCAAAAATATATGTACTTGGATACATTTAAAATAAAAACTATTTTTAAACACTTTATTTAAAATATTAGTTATGAAAATATTATACTGATGTCTCATATAAACTTCAAGCCCAAACTAATTTTAAAAATGAAATTATTAGATAGAGTATAATTATTTAAATATCCATTTTCTAAATCAAATCCCAATTTGATCTTTAAAATAATCACTTCTATAATTAACCAAATAAATCTTTACTTTAAAGATTTAAAAACAACTTAAGAAAATAATTTCTCCAAAGTATCCTTTTTAAAACCATCCTTAAAAGTTTCAATTTATATTTATCACCTACTTTGAAAATATACTCGGCTTTCTAGTGAAAATACACTTTCCATTTCAAAATGATCCATTTAAATCAATTAATAAATCCTTCTTGACTTATTTCAATTTACATTCCAAATCCGTAATTTCTTTCCACGCTTTTTAAAATAAACCAATATTTATTTTTAAAATAGATAACCCATTCCTTTATAAATTCCCATTGTGAATTTACATTTCCAAATATCCATTGATATGCAATTTTCGAATCGATTTCCAAATATTCACTTTCAAACACCAAATCAAATTCCAAATTTATTTCCAAATATATTTCAAACACCAAATCAATTTCCAAATTGATTTCCAAATTAATTTCCAAAAATTTATTACCTTTTAAAATAAATCTTTGCTTAAATTTTCAAAAATCTAATTATGTATCTTGGTATTTTTAAATACCAGAATATATTCGGCCAAACCATAGCCTTTAATAAATTTCAATCACCAATATAATCATTCACAGATTATCAATAATCACATCACAACATATGAAATAAATTCAACAATTTGAGGAATCCAGTTGGATCCCTCCAACCTGTTTCCCTGCATTCACAGATGTTAGCACAACAATTAAATACCAATTCCACTTCGAGGTGGAATATCGCGGTATATGGGGTTATATAATATCATCCGCTATTATGCGGCGCATAGGGTATCATTCGCTATATAATGCGGGAAATCAATCACTCCAAATATATATATATATATATATATATATATATACACTATCATATATACTATCACATCCAAACAATCAATCAATAACTGAAATTCTAATTATTTCAATTGAGTGAGAAGATCTCACCTTTGCTTTTATTTGCAATCCATTTCCATCACGACTTGTTTTCTTTAAGATTTTGACCTTGTATAAATATTAGATGATTTAATTAATATTTGAATCAATCGAACAATTAAATTTTCATTTGATCAATTTAGTTAACCAATAGCTTTTTTTTACTAGTGATTTTATTTTTAAACTAATAAATTTTCCCTTTCTAGCCTATATACACATTTAAATTTCAAAACAGTTCTGTCTTTGAAATCATACTACAATTTGAAAAATCTCAATTATATACTTTTATCTGCATGCATATATATTTTCTGTTTCAAGCTTATATATATATTCAAATAGACACATTTTATTTTTATAATTATCTGTAATCAATTTTCTATTTTCTGAATAAATATATCATATTTTGAAAACTGAATTTACAGTTACCTTGCCGCAATCGGCGAACTCAACTTGCCACACTGCCCCCCAGAACCCCTTCACTGTCGCGACCCCCTTTCAGTGACCTACCCTTCGCGTGACCCTGCTATCGCCCACAGCCACGCCCCCAAACATGCGCACGCCAATCGATGTTTACCACAATCGAACTCGCAATTTCCTTCTACGCCGCTGCCATCTCGAACTTGCCCAAATCACCGTGCTCTTCGAACGAGCCTCACCCAGATTGATTTGAATTTCCCTTCACGTCATACTGCAACGTGAGGCTGCGCATCGCCTATAATGGTGAACTCGCGATTCGCAACCAGATTTGAGGTAGGTTCGGCTTGATTCGAGTTGGGGCAGGAATGGGAAGAAGCTCGCGATCAATAATTGATCGCATGATAGAAATGATGAGAACGAAGAGATTTTGATTCTCAGGCTTCGGCCATTAATTTATTTTGAACGAACAAAAATAGTTTTCGTTCGAAAATGAATTTGATTTTACTCTTAAGATGCTCGGCTAAGATTTACAAAACAAAAGAGACGCATGTTAAAAATTGAATGCCAAGTGTTTTAAAAGAAATGCCAAGTGTTAGAAGAGAGGAGACGTTAAATTTTCTCATTTGAATGTGAATATAAATTTTAAATTCAAATTCAAATCATTTCGATTATCGCAACTCACAATCTCGATCTCCGATTGAGACATGCCGCCAGGCGTTTATAATGTTAAACCCCTATTCTGAACGCAATGGAAAAGGTTCTGAGTCCAAATTCGATCGTATGGAGAAGATAGCTTTTTGGACCAGTTATCATATAGAATTTCGATTTAAATTTCAGCGCGTTTATCAACCGTACGATCACACGACAACTCCAAATGCTACAAAAATTGAAATCCGATAATAATACACTATCACGGATCTAATGGAACTAGTTTCGTCGAATTCCGAGAGTGTGCCTCGGAAGGCTATTTTTAAATATCGATTTAAACGATATAAATTCAAAACTGAACAATTCACTTTCAAATTCAATTTTTAAAAGTTCTATTACCTTCAGTATTATCAATATGAATCCTTTAAAATATTTTTAACAAGCATAAAACTGAAGATTCAATATTTTACCCAACTTCAATAATTAAATTTAATAATTTAATTGCCAAATAAATACTGATATTTGAATTTCAAGTTAAACTAACTTCCAAATATTTAAAATCAATTAAATATTTCAATTTCAAATGTCCAAAATTCTAGGTCGTCACAAAGGGCGGTCCATAAAGCGACATGCTTGAAATATGAAATCAAAATTAACCAATGACATAAACCTAAAAATCGATGAATCAAATTGACCTAAAAACAAGGAATTAGGAATACCTAAAGCATGAATAAGGAATTAGGGCAGCGGCGATCAAATCCACCAAAGGAAAATCGAAGAACGAGCGAAATTAGAAGGAAATTGAAAATAAAGGAGAACTGATTAAGGGAGCGATAATATGAATAGAAGAGGGAAAATGAATTTTTTCTTCAAAATGGAAGGAGAGAAGCGGCAAATATTAAACCCAGAGACCTAAGAATATTCTCAACGTTGGTACGCGAATTAGACTCTTTGTGAAATAAGTTTTACTGCGTTTGAGGGCCAAACGTTTACAATATATGCAATTAAAAGTAAGTTGTCTTGTAGTGACAGTATACTTAGTTCCCTTAGTTTTATGATAAATTTTAGTACTAAAACCCTTATCACCAATAACTAAATTAGTCAAATTATCCTTCAAGAGAAGCTCTTCCTTCTTCAACTTATTCATATCATTTGAAATCCCATTTAAAATTACCTTTTCACAACTGATTCCTTAAAGAATTCATATATTTTGAAATTTCAGAGGATAAAATCAACTTATTCATGGTATAAGCAAAATTTATATCTTTTGATAAAGACTCAGAAATTTTCCATAGTACTGCCAACCATTGTTCATTTATCTTGGAGTATAGCCTGATTACATGAGCCAATTTTGGACTAATATGCTGACATAGCAGTGAAATTGAAAGAGTCAGCTGAGCTACCTCCTGGAGAAAATATATGCCTTCCAACAGATAAAAAAGCAAAATATGATTGCTTTTAAATAAAGCAAAAAATACTTTTAAAACAAGTTAATATTTACTTATCTAAGTTCACTACATTTTTTTCCAAATAAAAAAAAACATATCTTAAGCTGTCATAGTACTCCTAATGGCTTCATAGGACACAAACTTTGATCGGTTCTCATTTTCACACTAACTATATTAATATTAGTGTATATAGTGGCTTTAATTGCTATGCTATAACTTAATGAGCAATATTCTATTTCCTAATTGCAATAGATTAGCTTGAAAGAAAGAAGTGAAAGCAACATCCAATAAATAATTTTCTAGGCGGCACAATGTAACTTTGTTTATTTCAGTCATCATATACACATAAGAAATTAGTAGCTATATGAAATATAATATTTCATTTGAATCTTGAGATCTCAACTTCATATAATAATAATTGTTTTTTATGTAATTCAGGCAGTTGAATTTCTTGCATTTATCTAGTTGATAACGTGAAGTGGGCTTTAAATAATGAGCAAATTTTGACTGCTATTTAGGACAAAAGAATAAGTTAAGCCACTTCATTTATTTGTCCACCAATTTATACATACATTAAAGTTTCCTGCAACATTAAAATGCTTAATTTAGCAAAATTTAAATTAAATGATATATAATATCATTGACTGTTCTGTCTTAGACAGAATGGTCAATAAATTTATTTTAGTTTTCAAATCTTCCATGGATCATGGCCATTACACTAATGGCCTTTATCCAATAAAGCATCGTAACAGATTCAATATAATATCATACATTATTAGTTAAGCTCGTTAGATCTTTAATCTAACGGCTGGCGTTGTACTACTATAGTTGAAAACCAAAAAAGAAGATCCTACTGCTACTAACATAGAGAGGTAAGAATGCTCTAACAAGTGAAAAAGGAAAGTTGAAATACAAAGCCAGGCTGACAAGGCTGAAAAAACAATGGATATTGTGTTGATACAAGAGACGCTTTCATAGAACATAAATTTGGATACCGTGTAGATTTTACATTTTTTAGCAACTATACAGATATCAAATAGGGAAGGTTGAAGCTATTAATCATTACATAATCGTACATAGTAGATAAGTTTTATGATATCATTACCAACCAATATTCTATAAAAGATGGGCATTTTATCATTTCGCAATTGGTGCTAAGGAATTAATGGCATGGCTTCTAGAGAACTAGTGGATGTCAGTTTCTTTGTTGGTCAAACTTCATGTCAACTAATACCATGAAGTTACTGATTCCACTACTTATAGATAATAGAAATTAGTTTTAATTTTAAATGCAAAAACAGAGAATATATTCTGTGACCTTAATTTTTAGCAGGCCATCCCACTTATCTATCTGTAGATTACTGAATGACATGTACTCCTACTCAAATAAAAGATAAAAACATAAGCAGAAGAGCAAGAAAAAATGTAACTGTGAGTATATACCTG
Organism: Allium fistulosum; assembly: GCA_030737815.1. NCBI lineage: Eukaryota > Viridiplantae > Streptophyta > Magnoliopsida > Asparagales > Amaryllidaceae > Allium > Allium fistulosum. The sequence goes on from CM060902.1 coordinate 758,780,775, forward strand.
GGATAATAGAAGCCATGTCATAAGTCTTTGGAGAAACATCAGCTCGTAAAATAACCTTAATCTACAATTTAGGTAAAGATTAAATTTGAATCAAATTGATTGAAATCATAAAAAAAATTGTACAAACAAATCACCTGTGGGAAGCCATCTGAATACTGCAAGGCAGGGTATGTTTCACTAAGGCTCTCGATGAACTCAGTCACCATAGCTGCAAAAAATACAGGACAAATGAAACTTGCTCCTTATGAACTTCTTAACAAACATGATAGTAAAGCTAAGCAAATTAGGTGATCCAACCCCAGCTTCTATTATAAATTCTACATAAAGAACATTTAAAGTTGGAAATAACAATCAAGGAAGAAACTGAACCTATATATCACTAAGATTAATAATATTCAGTATTTCATTGTCTGCACATATCAGTGAGATTAATGACATTTAACCATGGAAGATTAAACTAAAACCAATTTAGACTTACCTAGCCAGTATTAACTTCATTGATCGTTCTGTCTTGAACAAGCTTAAGCATAACTTCAAATTACTCCGATGCACCATCAATATGGACCGTTCGCTCTAGCTCGTAATTTAGGGTTTTGAAAGTGAAAAGAGGGAAGCGTGGCGGAATAGGAATTTTGAGAGAGAGGGAGAGGAAAAAAATGTACCGCCAAAATTTTCTTTTCATTACTAACAGCGTGAATATGGAGTTATAATTTAGCCTAAATGACTGTACGCAACTAACAATTGCATGTCATGTTCTAATGCAATCAACCCTTGCTATAAATAGGCCATTTTCTTGTAGTGCTAAAGGGTGGCACATGTCGAAAGAATCAAGAATCAGAGAGATGACACAAAGCAAAAGATTCGAACAATAAATGTCCAAAGAGTGGTGCAAAACAGGAGGCTCAGATAAGAATTCTGAACTGCCATTATTCAAATAATGTTTTCCAAACTTTCCTTCTTATTACTTGGAACGGATTTTTTGTCATCTATTATTTCCGAATGATACTTCCCGGACTACTTTCATATGAATTTATGGCCTTCGGCTAATTTCCAAAAGATGATTTCTGGACTTCACTCATTGATACCTGAATCTGTGTTTCATGTCTTCCGTTATTGATTTCAAGTCTTCTATTATAGTCTTCTGGTCTTTTACTAATTTCCAGATTATAATTTATGGACTTCTCTTAATACCCGAATCTGGGTCTCGGGTCTTCAACTATTAACTTCAGGACTCTACTTATCAAATTATTACCCAAATCTGGGTTTCGAGTCTTCTATTATTTTCGGATGATAATTCCCACACTTCTTCTATTATTATTGTTTCCAAACAAGAGTTTTTGGACTCCTATCTTCTACTCCTAAATAAGGATTCTCGGTCTTCTATAACTTATTTCCAGATGATGATTCCTGAACTTTCATTATTATCGGATGATTGGACTTGGTCTTCTATCAATTATTTCTAGAAAAGGGCATCTAAACTTCTATTAATGCCAGATCTTGATTTTTGGTCCTCTATTATTATTGATTCCATAATTATATTTCTGGTCTTCTATTAATATAACCAAAGTTGGATTGGATATCGAGACTTTTACTATTACCGGACAAGAATTTTCGGTCTTTAATCACTCCCAATTGTGGATTTCACATCACTTATTATCTCCAGATGATGATCTATTAATTTCCATTGTTCCCAAATTTAGAATTCTATTATTAGAAATTCTAGTACTATCTCCAATAATATTATGGTCAAACTACTAGACGTATTCTTGTGTAAACTCCAAATAATGATAAGAAATGTTGTCTACTTTATACTTTGCAGGAAAACAAGATTGATGAGGAAGATCAAATGATTCAACAAACACAAAGTAAAACCTTTACCAAAGCTATCAAAAGGCAGATTTAGAAATGACCGTACAAGTACAGATGAGGGCTACAGACCAGATGGTATTTACATAATTTACATAATCTACAAAATTATTTACAAGGCATACTATACAACATAAGTGTGTGCCTCAAAGGTCTTGTACAACCTTATCTAAATTCTCAACAGTTAAGGGATCAACAATATGGCGTATTGCTATACAAAGAATTTCTTTGAGTTTCTTTTCCTTTTTCCTAATTTCATCAGCGTCATCTATGGACCCGATATGAGTCTTCAGAGCACGATTGAAAGCTTTGTTTGCACCTTTAAGAGTCTTGTTCTGCCTTTCCAAATCAGCAATATGCTCTTGAAGAAGATACCTTTCGTATTTGAGTTTTTGAATTTTGGTTGTGAACTCATTAATGCATTGTGAGTATCTTTCTTTTTGTTGATTGTCGAAATATTTCATCATTTCAAATTTGACTTTTCGACACCATTAGTCCACCGCTTTTTCGTCCAAACCCAGAGGAGGGTTATTTGTACCAGGGAATTTTTGAATGGCTATGGAACGAGACCTTGTTGATTTACCAATAGTTGGGTTGGTTGGAGAGATTGGTAAATTAATATTTGTAATATCACCTCCCATGATAACCTCCAAAGATTTACATTGTGCTTGACTATCCTTCAATTTTATTTCCAACTCACTTACTTGTAGGGGTTACAACTCAAGAAAAAATAAAATAGAGGGTACAATATCATTGTTATTGTCAAGTTCTTGCTTTGCCCTATCACACTTAAAGTCTAGAAACAACAATTTTAACTTTATCTAAAGAGTTAGCCGAAAGAGTAATTGTCGATTCAAAAGTGGCACTAAATCCTTCTGGGGTAACAGTTGGAGGACATTTGCTATAATCTCATTCTCCGACTGGGGGACTATCACGACCATAAATTAATTTTGCATGATATGTTCGAATTTCCTTAAGGCGCTTTTCCTTTTCTTCACCTAGAAAATCAAAGTGAAGTTGGCGATGATGCATATAAAGCTTTTGTAGATCTTTAAAAAAACAATATCTAGCCAATCTTGAGGATTTCAAAAGTGAGGCCTTTTCTAAATAATCTCTTCTTAATTTGACATATTTGCCTAAGTTATTCTTAGTAACAGGGTTACTTGAGAGATATTTACTCTGTAATAACGTAACAAAATAAAGTTAAGTATAAAAAAGAACTAATACATAAAGTCCACAGATCAATATAATTACATAATTATAAATTCTCTTATGGTTCATACAAGATTGATTTTTCAAATAACTCAGAAATGAACTTATCCTTATAATATTTAAGTTTTTCTGGAGGCAACGTGCGAGGAATTGAGTTGACCTATGGTAAGTTCTAACAAGCCCCCGAGTGAGGATCATCCCCGTATTCGTCTAGATATCTTTTATGTAAGTATCTAAGCAGACCCTCACCAAAATCACCTAAGTATAAGAAATCTACAGTTGGATGTCTGCAATAATATACAAAAATTCTACCCAGATATCTTTATCTTCAATCAACATCCAAAAGAGTGTCATCAATTCTCTATTCACTTCCAAAAGCTTGCCATAACAAAGACATGCCCTGTTCATTCGAGGGCCACTTCTTGATCTTTAAAAGACGCTAATACTGCAGCGTTTTTATTAAGCTTATAGTATTTGTCATAGAGTGCATTTCGTTCTTTTAGTTATTTGTCTAACTCCCAATACAGGCTATTTATTTCCACCTGTTTCCTTTCAAGCTTTGTCTTATAAAGGTGTATGGATTTCTTCCTTATCTAAAATAGTTAGATATTAGCCAGTGTTACCTTAGAAGTGAGAAGCATTTTGATAAAGAACTCCATACCTGAGAAACTGGAATCGAAGTTTATAAGGACCGCTTCTTTCCATTTTGCTCTCCAGCATCAAAATCAGCATCTTTTCTTAGGGGGTCAGAGGAGTCAGGGAATTCAGTCTGACCCACTTTGCGAGTGGTACGATCAAGGTTAACTTTATCTGAAGCCCTAGAAGTGTCACCGTCACCCTTTCCATGAGAATGATCGCGATCGCCCTCATTGCTGCCAGCACCTTGACTTTTATTGTCGTAATTAGGGTTATCATCATCATTGTCATTGTCATCCTCATTAACGATGACTTCATCGCCCTCTTCGTCTTCCTCCTCATCAAAATCAGAATCTTCTTCTATAGGAGGGACTTCGAAAGGTAGGAGCCAAGTGGCATCAATTTCCTTTCTATCAGGGACCTCAAACCCTTTCTCCATTTCCTTGATTTTAACCATAAATCTTCTAACTAGCACATGGCCGAGTGAAGGAAAATATAAATCTGGGCTTTTCTCTATATTATTGGTATAGGCTAACATGATTGCATCTTTGTAAGGATTTACGATAATATCATTCAGAGAAGTGCTTAGAAATTGAGACATTTTTTGTTTAGCCTTAGAAATTGTTTTGATAAACTTGGATAAAGAGTCCTTTTTCTTCTCTAAGTTCTTTTTAAGAGAAGTACATTTCTTCTTAAGAGAAACATGTTTAGCATTAACCCTCGCTTTTTCGTCCTCAGATTCTATCAAAGTCATTTTCAAAGCCAAGATTTCATCGGCTAAGATCTGTCTAGCCTTCCTCTCATCAAAAATTATAGATTCTGCTTGAGCAAGAGAAGCACTCAATATTTCTTGTTCCCTCACTATGTTATCTTTAGCAGTAGTCATGGAAGTGATCTTATTATTTAAAGTTGAGACTTCTTCCTTCAGCTTTGACGCCTCAGCAGAGAACTTAGAAACATTTTCCTGAAGAGAGTACCAGGCTACCAGCTTTTGGAGATCTGAAAGGAAAAGTAAAACATGAGTCAGGATTCAATATAATAATAGTAATAAGAAAATCAAGCAATATGGAATATACCAGAAATTGTTGTTTGATCAGAGGTCGACAATGACTTGACGGATCCGGTACAGAGGTAGGTGGTTGAATAGCAGAATATGATGGAGAGCTCATAATTGATCACACGACATTCTCAAATTCATTAGGAGGCACTGGTGATGAGGGTCTTGAGGGATTCAAGTCCTAGGAAGGAGTTGAAGTGCCTAAATGCAGAAGGGTCAACCAAAGCCAAGAAGCATTTATAGTTTGAGGTATGTTGGATAAGCGGAGGTTATCCAAGAATCCTCTATCCTTCCGGTATGAGGGAATGTTTCTAGAGGTTGCTAGGGATCAGCAATGCAAGCCTATTCCCAATGTGGTTTGAGGCAACGGTCAACAACTTTACGATTCTCTTTCCTTCATAATCGAGATCCTTAGGAGCATACCCTAATGAGAAAACATTATTCAGTAAAAGAAAACAAGTTAATAGAAATAATGGTAATCATCTACTTACGAGGAGAAGAAAAGGCTCCATTAATATTTGGGAAACATTTGATGTAGAAGAACTGCGTTTCACAATCCTTAAACTTGTTTATTCCCTTTGAAACCAATTTTTTGAGAGGGTTAGCCCAGAAAATATGGCTATTCAAATTACTAATTTTGATTAAGCGTAGTAAATAGTTAAGAACTTCAGCACTTAGAGAAGGAATTCCCAACTCTAAGGCTATGAGCTCCAAGGAGATAAGGTATGTGTATACATTGGGTGATAATTGGATAAATGCTATGCCAAGATGACTTAGAAATCTCAACAAGAACTCTGGAAATGGAATAAAACCCCCATGCCAAATATAAATGGCGGTTTAAGCAAAGTATCACTCAGGAGGATTTTGAATGGTGTCATTATCGCCGGGAGGGATAGCTTCAGCTCTTGTAATCCTAAAGTCATCGAGGATCACATCTACTTCATCTTGAGAAGTTATAAGAGAGTGCTTTGAAACCGCTTCAACCTTCTTTGGAGAAGATTCTAATTCTGGAACAATATCCTTTTCAAATCTCTTAGAAGTTCTTTTAATACCCATGACCCTGCCATACGGTATAATTTCATCAAAGTTATGATTTATCCCACTACTAACACCTTTCGATGGTGTCGAAAGCCTATTACAACAGCTTAAATACTTGCCATAGAATTTGGTTCCATGCCTTTGAAAGGGGATCAAAGTTAATTAAAATTATATGAATCGTTGAGCTTTCGACAGTGTCGAAACCAATACCAACATCCCTCATCTTGTGGCATACATGTTGGGGATGAGTTCATTTATTATATACTTATTCTTCTCTTGAGTTTGTAAACCCTAATTCCTAAATCAAATTAGGGATTTCACTTTATTGTAATACTTAAACCCTCGTGTTCGTGAAAATTATCAATAAAGCAAATACATGGTACTTTCGAATACATGGATTCTGATTTACTGCTTATATATTATTTCGACAATGGAGTACATGTATCAATGCATATCAAAGGGATACCTTTCAAAGGAGTAGGATCCTTCCGACTCAATTAAAACCCTTTAGATCCCATTAGGTCACAACCTTAGATTACCTCAAACTATTCGGAAGGTGGTTTCGAAGGGGTCTTAGATTACTTCAACCAATTCAAAAGGTGGATTCGAAGGGGTCTTAGATTATTTCAACTGATTCAAAAGGTGGTTTCGAAGGGGTCATTCACACTTTTAATTTCTCTTTGGGGTGTTGACAAGATTTCTTGTTAACATTTTTGGCACTAGAAGGAGAGCCTAAACCTCCGACTTTGTTGAATTTTCAACCTTACTTTCCCCTATCCCTATTCCATTCCAAGCTAACCTTAGACCCTACACCACAATGCTTAGAAAAATCAAAAAGTCCAAGTAAGGATCATCATACCCACACTTGATTGGATTATCTCATGAAACTATTGAAGATTCTAAGCCATATAAAGAACAAATGTTAAGATTGGAGGCTTTAAGAATCTTGGAAAAGAAGAACGCTGAATCTTACAATCCGTACAATTGGAGCTTAAACCTATTTCATATTGGCCCTACACCCATCTTTGCTTTAAGAGGAGCAAAAAGTAGGGGTGATAACTTGTTTGGTCAAATGAGGAAGACAATTCAATTCTATACTAAAGGCACTATCTTTGAAGAAGGAATGATGGTCAATTACTATACATTTGCTCAAAAATGGCATCGGGTAACAAGTGAACCATTACCTCCATATGAGCTTCGAAAGATTTTAAAAATGAAATTGGTCATTGAGGGTGAAGCTCCTGAATCAAGCAACAAAAGATCTAGAAACCAGCCTCAAAAGACAAGCTTCAAATCAAGACTCCCAAAGAAATGCGACTTGACTGCAACAATCGAGAACATCTGCTTACTAACAAGAGAGGAACCCAACTACTGGCCATCTAAAAAGAAAAAGCCTAAATATGAAGGAATCTAGAAGAATTTTACTACCATTATCATATGATGAACGGACACGAAACCAATCAATGCAGAGTTCTTGAAAGGATGATCATCAAGATTTTTAGACAAGGAAAGGTCAATGGATTTGTAAAGCAATCTTAGAAGAATTCAATAAAGACTCATCAAATAAGAAAGTCTACATGGTTGGAAGTAAGATTCTCCTTAAACTTGGAAACTACCTTAAATGGTCATAGCCTTTGTTTGCGCCAAGATGGACAGGTCAAAGCCCCTCCTGGAGGGAGGTCAGCGTAATCCTTTATCCGTGTCACACTATGGACAGGTTAAAGAGTTTGTAAGCCCTTGATCACACCATGCTATGGCCAGATCAAGGCGCCCCCTAGAGGGGGGACGGAGTAAGCCCTTGATCTCGCCAAGCTATGGCCTGGTCAAGGCACCGAAAGAGCCTACAGTCCCGCCTATAAGGCCTTGCTGGAGCGCCTCCTAGAGGGAAGTCGGGTAAGTCCTTGGGCCTTGCTTATGGAAAAGCTAACCAAGCGCACCGGACAACAAAAGACTAAGACATCTAAGCCCAAGAAGTGGTGCACAAAACAATAACAATATACAAATCCTAAAGGGTGGTACATGTCGAAAGAATCAAGAACCAGAGAGATGACACAAAGCAAAAGATTCAAACAATCAAAGTCCAAAGAGTGGTACAAAACAAAGGACTCAAATGAGAATTTCTAAACTTCCATTACTCAAATAATATTCTCTAGACTTTCCTTCTTATTACCAGGAACATATTTCTAATTTTCTATTATTTCCGGACGATTATTCCCGGACTACTTTCATACGAATTTATGGCCTTCGGCTAATTTTCGGAAGATGATTTCTGGCCTTCACTCATTAATACCCGAATTTGGGTTTCAGGTCTTATGTTATTAATTTCAAGATCTTTATTATGGACTTATGGTCTTCTAATAATTTTTGGATCTATCTTACTAATACCCGAATCTGGGCCTCTGGTCTTCTACTATTAACTTTAGACAACACTTATCAACACCCGAATCTGGGTTTCAGGTTTTCTATTAATATAACCAAAGTTGAGTTTCTGGTCTTCTCTCATTATTACCAAAGTTGGATATCGGGATCTCAATTATTAACAGACAAGAATTTCCGGTCTTCAATCATTTCCAACTGCGGATTTCTCATCACTTATTATCTCCAGATAATGATCTATTAACTTCCATATTCCCAGATTTAGAATTCTGGAATTCTATTATCAGAAATTCTAATATTATCACCAATAATATGGACAAACTACAGAACATATTCTTACATAAACTTCAAACTAATGATAAGAAATATTGTTTACTTTATACTTTACATGAAAACAAAATTGACGAGGAAGACCAGGTTATTCAACAAACACAAAAGAAAGCCATAGTCAATGCTGTCAAAAAGCAGATTCAGAAAATGACCGGACAAGTACAGATGAGGGGTACAAGCCAGGTGATATTTACATTATTTACATAATCTACAAAAATATTTAGCATATTATGCAATGTAAGAATGTGTCTTAAAGATGTTGTACAACCTGATCTACATTCTCAACAATCAAAGGATCAACAATATGGCATATTACTATACGAAGAATTTCTTTTCCTTCTTCCTAATTTCATTAGCGTCATTAATAGACTCGATACGAGTCTTCAAATCGTGGTTGAAAGCTTTGTTTTCACCTTTAAGAGTCTTGTTCTGCCTTTCTAAATCAGCAATACACTTTTGAAGAAGATATCTTTCATATTCGAGTCTTTGAATTTTGGTTGCATACTCATTAATGCGTTGTGAGTATCTTTATTTTTGCTGATTGTCGAAATATTTCATCATTTCAAACTTGACTTTTCGGCACCATTCACCAACCGCTTTTTCATCCAAACCCAGAGGAGGGTTAGTTGTAGCATAGTTTGAATGGCTAAGGAATGAGATCTTGTTGATTTACCAATAGTTGAAGTGATTGGAGAAATTGGTAAATTAATATTTGGAATATCACCTCCCATGATAACTTCCAAAGATTTACATAGAGCTTGAGTATCCTTTAATATTATTTCCAAATCACTCCCCTGCTGGAAAAGCTTGGACATCTCATGATCAAAGTCAATCGAAGGATTTGATTTAATTTGACATTTCAATTGAGAAAATCATCTTATCTTTCTTCTTGATATCCGCTTCAAGACTAGTGATTTTATCATTAAGGTCTCTGGTGATCGCCTTTTGAAGCAAAATTTCTGATGCCATTCCAACGCTTGAGTATTGACTTGAGGTCTAGCAGACAAAGGATCTTTAGATAGGCTTTTCTTTTCAAGATCTACAATCAATCTATCCCTAAGATTGGTGAAATGAAATAAGGGATCTGATGAGAGAGGCGTAATCGCTAACTGTATTTTCTATTCAAACAAACAAAAAACAAATTAATATCCAACGAACAAATCTCTTTTATTACAACAGTAGGGGTTACAACTCAAAAAGAAATAAAACAATGGATACAATATCATTATTATAATCAAGTGCTTGCTTTGTCCTATCACACTTAAAGTCTAGAAACAACATTTTTAACTTTATCTAAATAGTTAGCCGAAAGAGTAGTTGTCGATTCAAAAGTGGCATTAGATCCTTCCGGGGTAAAAGCCGGAGGACATTTGCTATAATCTCATTCTCCGGCCGAAGGACTATCACGACCACAAATTAATTTTGTACAATATGTCATTTCCTTAAGGAGCTTTTCCTTTTCTTCGCCTAGAAAATCAAAGTGATGTCGGGGATGTTTCATATAAAGCTTTTGTAGATCTCTTAGAAAGCAATATCTAGCCAATCTTGAGGATTTCAAGAGCGAGGCTTTTTCAAAATAATTTCTTCTTAGTTTGAGATATTTTCCTAAGTAATCCATAGTAACAGGGCTTCTTGAGAGATATTTACTGGGTAATGATGTAATAAAATAAAACTAAGTACAAAAAAAACTAATATAGAAAGTCCATAGAATAATATAATTACATGATTACAAATTTTCTTTTGGTTCATACAAGATTTATTTTTTGAATAACTCAGAAACGAACTTACCCTTATGGTATTTAAGTTTTTTCCGGAGGCAACGTGTGAGGAATTGAGTTGAACCGTGGTAAGTTCCAGCAAGCCCCCGGGTGAGGATCAGACCCGAATTCGTCTAAGTATCTCTTATGTAGGTATCTAAGTAGACGTCCACTAAAATCACCCAGGTATGAAAAATGTACAGTCAGATATCTGCAATAAGCCTTATATAGAAAGTCTACCGGGATATCTCTATCTTCGATTAGCATCCAGAAGAGTGTCAACAATTCTCTATTCTCTTCCAAAAGCTTGCCATAACGATGGTGTGCCTTTTTCAGTCGAGGGGCCTCTTTTTTATCTTTAAAAGATGCTAATACTGCAGCGCTTTTGTTAAGATTATAATACTTGTCAAAGAGTGCATTGTGTTCTTTTAATTGTTTATCTAACTCCCTATACAGGCTATTTATTTCCGCCTGTTTTCTTTCAAGCTTTTTTTTTATAAAGGTGTATGGATTTCTTCCTTACCTAAAATGGAAAATATTAACCAATGTTATCTTGGAAGCGAGAGGCATTTGATAAAGAACTCCATACCTGAGAAATTGGAATTGAAGTTTGTAAGGTTTGCTTCTTCGCTTTTTGCTGCCCAGCATCAAAATCAGCGTCTTCTCTTTGGGGATCAAAAGAGTCAGGGAATTTAATCTGGCCATCTTCGCGGGCGGTAGGACTAGGGATAACTTTTTCTGACGCCCTAGGAGTGTCACCATAACCCCCTCCATGGGAATCATCGCAATCACCCTCGTTGCCACCAACACCCTGACCATTATCGTCGTCATTAGGGTTGTCATCATCATTATCATTGTAATCCTTATCAACAACAACTTTGTCGTGCTCTTCATCTTCCTCCTCGTCTGAATCAGAATCTTCTTCTACATGAGGGACTTCAAAAGATAGTAGCCTAATGGCATCAATTTCTTCTCTATCAGGGACCGCAATCCCTTGCTCTATTTCCTTGATTTTGACCATAAATCATTTAACCAACATAGGGTCGAGAGAGGGAAAACTTAACTTTGGGCACTTTTCTATATTATCGGAATAAGCTAACTATCAGAATAAGCTAACATGAGTGCATCCTCATAAGAATTTACCATGATATCGTTCAGAGAAGTGCTCAGAAATTGAGGCACCTTTTGTCTAGCCTTAGAAATGGTTTTGATGGCCTTGGATAAAGAATCATTTTTCTTCTCCAACTTCTTTTTGAAAGAAGTACACTTGTTCTTAAGAGGAACATGTTTAGCGTTAACCCTGGCCTTTTCGTCGTTAGACTCTTTCAAAGTTATTTTCAAAGCTAAGACTTCATCGACTAAGATATGTGTTAACTCCACTTTAGCAACGACCTACGAGTTAATAAATGGATGACTCAGATTGCCGTGATTCAAGAAGCTAACGAGTTAAAAAGCCTACGACCTAAGTGGTCTTGACGACTTACGATTTAATGGCTGAAAGAGGATCTATGGCTCGAACGACTTACGACCTAGCGACTGAAGAGAACTTACGACCTAAAAGCTTCACGAGTTAGCGGACTACAACCCACAGTGGTTTACGACTTAACAAGTTTACGACTCAGTGGATGTACGACTTAAGAGCATCACGACTCAACGAGTTAAGCTACCTGCGACTTAAGAAATCAAGAGGTTTCCGACTTAACTACTCAGCGAGTTAAAGTCTATACGACTCAAGGGATCTACGACTTAAAGAGTTAGACAACTTACGACTTAAGAGACTCAGTATTTAGCTTAAGTCGTCCACGACCTAACAATGTACGAGTTAAAATGCCTGCGAGTTAAGAAGTCTGCGACCTAAAATGTCTACGACCTAGGACTCAGCGACTTAACTTGCCCAGCGACCTAACTACCTTAAAGAACCTTGCGACCTAACTGCTAAAGGGACATTGCGATCTAGCAATGTTGCGACCTAAAGATCTACGACTTAAGGGATACGCGACTTAGGAGTAAGTCGTATACGGGTTAAGGACTTGCCAACTCATGGTTTGCTATAAGTCGCCAGCGACTTAAGACTTGGAGAGGACCAGATCAGGAACAACTACAACTCTCTCAATTCCGACTTACGACTTACCACTTGGAGCAAACCACGTACTTCATCACTGCATTTCCTAAGTCGCTCGCGACTTACGACCTAGCTTAGGTCGTACGCGACCTAGGACTTAGCGTGTTTTCTGCCTAGAACTCAGAGTTGCTCCTATAAATACCCCATCACTTCCAACATTGAGGGGACTTTTGGAAATTCATTTCTTCAAGCGTCCATACTCTGCTGCACTGAAAATTCACTCAACAAGTAAAGATCTTCCAACACTCAAGGCACTACAACAAGCTTCGTGAAGAACTTCATTCATCCGATACGGATTTAGCAAGATTCATCACCGAAGATTGAGCTAGTAGTCTAGATTGTTGTGTGATCAAGTTATATTGTATTTGACAAGTGATTTGTATCGATTTGTAACCGAATCAGCAATAAAAGATTATAAAGTGGACGTAGGCTCAATTACGGGCCGAACCACTATAAACTTGTTGTTCATTTACTGCTTTTCTGCTATTTTTAGCTTATATTCTGTTCCCGTACCAACGGGTGGTGCTTTCACGATTCTATTACACACACCGGGTGTTAACGGTTACTTTTTAGCGTTAACATTTTGGTACTTTCATTGAGAGTTGAACTCAGGCGATCATCCACCGTTGCTTCGCAAAGATTCATAAAAAGAACCTCTCTTAAAAACCAGATCCGAAGTAATGGCTCCTGGAAGAAGAGGTAGACCTATCAGATCCGGAAATGCTCACGAAGGGACTTCCGCTTCCCCAACAACAAACCAAGCAACTCCAACCGTTGGAGTCACCAGGGCTGAATTGGACGATGCAGTTTCTGGATTATACCAACAAATTGAAACTCAAAACGCTTTGATGATGGATAGATTAACTGCTTTGCTCGGGGCAAATCGTCAACCAGAAAACCATCAAACTACTCTTCCTGAAATGCCACCTTTCCAAGCTGATGGTTCTATGCCGCAACCAACTTGTCATGAACATATGCCCGGGCAAACTTCTGAGGAAAGAACTGATGCTTGCCCGAGGGTGTCTTTGAACAATAAAGAGTACCTGTCTGAAATGGTTGGCCGCATCATGAAAGAGAGCATGCAAAAGGAAGAAGATGAGGCTGACTGGGGATTCGCGCCAAGCAGAACTCCGTTTACTGAAAGGATCCTGAGAGCGGAGTTTCTAAGGAAATTTGCACCTCATACTATCCAAGCCTATAGGGGAACCAGTGACCCTAATCATTTCTTATACAAATACGATTGGCATATGACCGGTGCAAGAGCATCAGACGAGATCAAGTGTCGATACTTTCCAGTATACTTGGAAGGTGTGGCTTTACTTTGGTTCACAAAGCTTCCAGTTCGGTCTGTAGATAAGTTCTCCGATTTAATGCAAAAGTTCAAAGAACGGTTCAGATTGTATGCTTCAAAAGCGAAGGATATAATGTCACTATCTAACCTTGAACAAGCGCCCGGAGAATCAATCAAATCTTTCTTGAGCCGTTTCAATATAGCTTTAGCCGAAGTAGAAAATGCGGAACCACGCATGATCCTGACTTATTTGGTGCGAGCCATTGATAAATCGAGTAAATTTGGAATATGGCTAAAGATGAAAGAACCGAACTCACTTGATAAATTTTATAAAAAGGCCGACGAGTTCATTCGCCTTGAAAGCCTTTCTACGACATCGAAAGTGGTTGCTGCCCAAACTAATAATAACAATGTCCCATCTAATAAAAGAGAATCTGAAAGTCAGAAAAGGGAGAATGAAGGAGGAAAGAGCCAGGGAAATGAAAAGAAACCTCGCTGCTTTAATCCTTCGGATTTTACTCCTTTAACTGATACACCGAGAAATATCTTTTTTGCAACAAAAGACGTTGTCAGGTATCCTAAGCCACCTGAGATGACGAGAGGTGCAAAGCGTAATGGAAAATTCTGCCAATTCACAATCAACCTGGCCATGACACTGACCAATGTCGCCAATTAAAGAATGTGATTGAAGAATTGCTGGAGCAGGGTAAACTCCAACAATACGTTAAGAGAAGCGGAGTCGCTCCAACCTCATCCACTCGGGACCAACAACGTCCTACCCATCAATCCGATTCTCTCAACAACACTACAGTGCAAGATTCAGAAAAGCTTGTCATTAATGTTGTCACAGGAGGTCCACACCCAGCAGGCAGAAGTTGGGACGACTACTAATGGTCCACAAAACTGCAACTGGGGCATCTTTCACTTTCTCTGGCATATAAATCCGAAGCTGCAAATCTAGCACAAATGGAAATCCAGCTTAGAGATTCTGAAACAACAATAACTAGCATCCATTTTTTACTTAGCAGCATTGCTTGAATTTGTAAAAATGATAATGGATGTGTGACTTCTGCATTGTAAACCGCTGAGAAATCAGCGTGACTGAATAATGAAAAACTATGCATTCTGTGTTTTCTATTATAAAATGCCTGTTATATTTCGATGTGTAAATACTCTAAATGTATTGCTAAAATGTCGATCTAATATTGCAGGTCATTAAAGCAAAGCTCACCCATCGCGAAGCTAAGCGAGCCTTACAAATCATTTATTAAAGCAAATACCAAGCAACAAAAAATTCCATATTCAAATCCTATACAAGAAGAACCTCACATAAAAAGTTGGCAACTTAACTGGGGCAAGCCTTCGTTAACCAGTTGTGATTGTCAATATGAACAGACATCCAGCTAGGTAACTTGCGTTTGTCCCATGAAGTTATTCAACAGTGAAGTCCACTTCTTCAGATAAGGCAATTTACTTACAAAAGGAACGAAGATACGCTTGGAAATGATAACAAAAGATCGCTAATGGGCAGATGGTGGGAGAACATGGCCAAGCAAGCACGGAAGCAACCAAAAGGAATTTTGCTCCTCAATAAAAGGGCCGGTAGAACCACCGAAGGGACACCTTCCCAAGCAGAAGGAACAGGGACCTTGCTAACTGATCGTGATGCATCCGATCAGGCAGCTTGCGTCCGTCCCGTGGATCTACTCGCCCCTAAGAAGCAACCTTCCTGGCACACCAACCAACCGATGCTCCTTCCCAAAGTTCAACAAAGCCCTCTAACGAGGCACGCCAATAAATGAAAGTGCTTCTCTCAATAACAAGATTGGTGGAACCACCGGAGGGGCACCTTCCCAAGCTGAAGGAACAGGGCCCTTGTTAATTGATTGCGATCGTTTGTGCAAACGAACATCCAATCAAGCAACTTGCGTCCGCCCCGTGGATCCACTCAACCATGAGAAAGTAACTTCCAGGCAATTTCAAGACCTCTTCGGAGGCAAAAGCCCTTTTCGGAGGCACATTTCACCCGTGTAGAAGTGCAAAATGCTTCTCTTCGGAGACCCACTTCACCAGTGATGAAATGCTAAAAAGCCCTTTTCGGAGGCACATTTCACCCGTGTAGAAGTGCAAAATGCTTCTCTTCGGAGACCCACTTCACCAGTGATGAAATGCTAAAAAGCCCTTTTCGGAGGCACATTTCACCCGTGTAGAAGTGTAAAATGCTTCTCTTCGGAGACCCACTTCACCAGAGCTGAAATACCAAAATTGCTTCTCTGCGGAGACCAAAATTGCTTCTCTTCAGAGACCAAAATCGCTTCTCTTCGGAGACCAAAATCGCTTCTCTTCGGAGACCAAAATCGCTTCTCTTCGGAGACCAAAATTGCTTCTCTTCGGAGACCAAAATTGCTTCTCTTCGGAGACCAAAATTGCTTCTCTGCGGAGACCAAAATCGCTTCTCTTCGGAGACCAAAATCGCTTCTCTTCGGAGACCAAAATCGCTTCTCTTCGGAGACCAAAATCGCTTCTCTTCGGAGACCAAAATCGCTTCTCTTCGGAGACCAAAATCGCTTCTCTGCGGAGACCAAAATCGCTTCTCTGCGGAGACCAAAATCGCTTCTCTTCGGAGACCAAAATCGCTTCTCTTCGGAGACCAAAATCGCTTCTCTTCGGAGACCAAAATTGCTTCTCTGCGGAGACCAAAATTGCTTCTCTTCGGATACCAAAATCGCTTCTCTTCGGAGACCAAAATCGCTTCTCTTCGGAGACCAAAATTGCTACTCTTCAGAGACCAAAAGACCTCTGCAGAGGCGTACTTCACCTTGCTTAAAGTACCAAAAATAAACCCTTTACTGGGGCACAAAAATCAAAACCTTCTTCAGAAGCTCATTTCATTGTGCGGGAAAATTCATTTTTAAACAAATAAAAGTGATCATTCCCAAAAGTCGGAGTGTTCTTCTGACAGAAAGAGAGAGTAAAAATTTCTCCAAAAACGAGATATACTCTATTAAAAGCAGAATGATTCCTGCCTCAAAAGTGGAATAGTTATTCTCTAATATAAGAGTATCAGTCTTGTAAAAGCGAGAAATATTGCAATGCACTTGTGGTATGGGGGCAACATTATGCAATTCAGTTACGTTAATAAAAGTAATATACAAGCGACACACCACAAGTTCATTGCAATATCACATAAAGAAGATGTGGAATAAATGCGTTCTTGAAACACAGACAAAAGTTTGTACAAGTAAAAAGAATCGTTTACTCTACACTTCAAATGAAAAACAGATATATTCCTACATACACAAGAATTTGTACAAGTAAAATAGTTATTTTATTCAATACTATGGAAACTTTTTACATTGTGCAGATTACAAAAAGAAGCGGAGACCGGTATCCGCACAATCTCCGGTCAATACAAAAAGCAGAAAAGACAAAATCAAACTCATTTCTCCTTCTTCCCACCCTTGGAGCTTTTACCCGGCCTGGTAATTAGTTTCGTAGGCCGTATCGGAGAGGAAGGAGGAAGAGACTCAGCCGGATCGATCTCTGCTTCATCCCCAGCAGCAGAAGAACTCTTCTTTCCTTTCTTCGAAGCCACACGTTTCCCCTTCTTCTTGGAAGAAGACTCACTCCCCGGAGTAAGAAATGTAGAAAGTTTTGTGTCGTAGTCAAAAGACTGCTCCGGGATCTTCTCGCTATCTTCCAGATCTTCTGCTTTCTGCTCCTCGGAAGCAGGTGGTTCGTCCAAGCCTTGAAGGGCTGCTATCTGTTCTTCCTGTGGACCTGGTTGAGAAGCTGGAAGAGAAGTAACTTGAGAAGGAGGAGGAACGGCAGCTGAAGAAGGAGAAGTTGGTGCAGTTTCCGGCACATCCGCTGCATAATAAAAGAAATCAAAATCAGTATTCTCCGAGGAAAAAGAAGACCGTGAATCGTCAAAGTTACCTGGAGAAGCCGGTTTAGCGAGATCAATCTCAAATTCCCGAGCTTGGAAGTCCTTCATTGCCTCTTCATCTGTAGGAGTGGTCACAGTTTCTTTGTCAACCTTAGCGGGAGGCGTGGAATGAGAACTAGAGCCAGTAATATCCGCGTAAGCTAAAGCCGAAGTATAAGCAGGAGCTATAGGAGGTATTTCTCTCTCAGGAAGCTTCTCTCCCGCCGCCTCGGCCCGCACTCGGATAAGCTGCTCTTTTCCTTTGGCAAGGGCAGCGCGGTCGCTCTCACCTAAGTAGGTAGCTTGAAGATCTGCTTCAGCATAACCGGCACCGCCAAACAAGTCGATGATTGCCTCCCATACTTCCGCTAATGTGACTTCATATTCTGGTCCCAAAAATGAAAGGCTCCCACGCCCCAGGACGCAATGCATATAAAAGTCAAATAAAGACGCGTCAATGTTGGCTTTGGTTGCCTTTTGGGATTCTTCAGCCGCAGCCTTACCAGAGAGAGCTTCATCACGCTCTCTTTCAACTTTCAATAACTGGGATTGCAGCCTCGCAATTTCTAAGTCTCGAGAGCTGATTTTCTCCTGAAGTTGAGCAGCATCATCACGATATTTTCTAGTAACATGCTGTTCTGCTTCAAGTTTTACTTCAATATCTCGCTGAGCAGCATGGGCGTCGCGAACTTGTTTTTGAAGCATTTCTTCTTTCTGAGAATAAGAAGTGGAAGAAGTGGCAAGCTCATTTTTGAGTCTTTCAACTTCAGCTTCGAGCTTCCCATAATCATCGCTAATGCTTTTCATCTCCGCATCGTGCTGCTTACGCCATTTGTCCCATTCTGATTTATCGTTCTCCATGGTCATCATCGCCTCAAGGTTCATATGGTTGACCCTTTGAAGTTCATCAACCAGCTTCTACCATCCGGACATTCTTTCAATGTCAAGCTTGACGGCATCGACATTTCTCAGCATCGCCTGCTTATCAATGGGAACCAAATCTAAGTCAAAACGGACTCCTCTTAAACACCAATTTGGAAATCGGCTTTGAAGTGTGGGAGGCCCATCCCCGGCTTTATACTGAGGCCTATTAATAATTGCCTGGATGTCAGACTCCTTGAGGGTAGGAGAACCGGACGATGTATTAGGAGGAATAGAAGCGGTAGTCTTTTCCGAGACGTTAGATGTGTCTTTCTCACCAAGTCTGATCCGTTTGCTGGAATCATCAGAAGTATGACTCTTCCCCTTATCGTCGTAAGATTTCCTCTTGTAAGGATCGTCGCTTTTGCGGGAAGAGTCACGTCGCTCGTCTCTACTCCCATAGTGCTCTTCGTCTTCTCTCCGACGACGTTCTTCGTAAGCTCGTCTTTCGTGAGCCTTTCTAGCAGCCCTTTCCTCATCAGTTTCCTTTGGAGCGCCGATATAACTCCTAAAGTCATAAGCGTCGCGGCTTCCGTGACGCTGGAATTTATCAAAGTAAGAGCCGCTTCGCCCCATTGTAGAACCTGAAATTGAAGAAGAAAGGCAAGTCTTAGAAATTTTCAAATTTAAGGAGCTAAGTGCATATAAGTGCCAAAATCCTAAGTGTGTGTGGCGTGTGGGCTATGCGCGTCGAACTACAAACCACTTTTTTGTGTGGGAATGGTGACGGCTTGTATAGAAGGCGTTGTGGTTTGTTGTAAAGAAGAGGTTGCTTCGATGGCAGAAGAGATCGCTTTAGAGGCATCATCTTTAAAGAGCTTCTGAGAGGTTATCATGATGTCGCTCAGACTGTCAAAAGTATCATCGCCATGGTGCATGGGAGAATTATCTTTTTCAACTTCCACCTCAGCCGTCTTTTCAAGAGTGTGAAGATTTTCCTCCTCTTCAATAACCGGGGCAAGTGCTAACTTACCGGACGACCCCGCAATGTCGATAAGAGTAGAACACTTTACCAATGAAGTCTCAACGGTAAGTTCTTTCGGTGAAGGTTCTTTAGCAGGAACGGGGGCATCTGACTCCTCAGCTGGAGAATCAGGGACTTCATGTGACTGAGTAGAGCGGGAAGGATGTAAGAGTCCAAATTCATGGAGGAACTCATCTTTCAATAGAAATTGAACACTCCTCTCCTCAACCGGCACGGCCATAAGCCCCTCAAAGGTAGTTTTGTGACGAGGTTCCCTAGAAGGGGAAGGGAGCGCTGAAACAGTAGAAAAAGAAGTTAACACTTGACAATTTGGACTTCGAAGAATTTAGAAAACACAGGGAAAAGATAGATAATCGTACTTCCCACTCTCCAAATGGCGTAAAATCCCGGGGGACAACGAACAAAGAAAAATTGGCTCAGAAACCCAGGAACGCTCTCGGGAAGACCAATAATCAGTTTACGGTTCCTGGCGCTCCTTACAACTGTGATAGAGGGATGGTCTTTGTTCTTTGCAAATGAGCACAGGAAGCAAATTTCTCCAAAACTGGGAAAACGGTCCAGCGTTCTCCTAAAAAGCACACACAGTCCCAGCAGGATGGCGTAGCCATTAGGGTGTAGTTGAAAAGGGGAGATAGATAATCGAAGGAGAAGTTCTCGAAGACAGTCATTAAACGGAGGAATCGCTCCACTCAAGCACATTTGGCGGTTCACTGCGACAAAGCCGTGGGGTGGCCTATCAGCAGTGTCATTCACTCCAGGGAGCAAAGCGTCAGATTCAGCAATGCCAAACTGGGTGCATAGTTGACGGAAGACTTTATGATTCAGGATGGTAGGAGTCCTTTCCGGGGGATCATTCAAAGGGGTAGCAATTGGAAAAGCTTCTCCAACTGGTTCCAAGTCTTCTTGATCAGATGCCATTCTACACAATCAGCTGAATGTTCAAAAGTGAAGGTGCACGTTTCCTAAAAGTGTGAAGTGCTGTGCAAGACTAATAAAAACAAGAAAAAGCAAGTATAACTGGAATTAAACTAACTGACAATCAGTCAATTACGAGATTTCAGAACTTGTTAATACTCAAGTGCAGTGTTAATGCAGACAAATCAGTTTTAGTTTACCATTACGATTTTGCTTTAATACTTCACTTGAATTGGTTATTGTATAGCATCTCACTCATACAGTTCATTTAATTTAATTTAATCTTTATCAACTAATCTGTCATTCGATGTGGGCAGTCGGTGGCAGTATATTCGTCCTAGTTTTTTGTAAATGTTATAACAAGCAGTTAGAATTATTGAAAATCTACAAAAGAATGCAACAAAGTTCAAACAACTCAAGTCTCAACATTCGAGGCAGTGGAAGATTTGTTCAAGTTGTAACTCGATTACGACTTAGCATGGGTCAGAATTTCCTAAGTGATAACTCGTTCACGACTTAGCATGGGCTAGAATTTCCTAAGTTCTAGCTCGTTCACAGTTTAAAAGATAAGACAGTTTGAAACCAAGGCATTGCAAATGTCCAAGGCATGTTCTCTTAAGTCAGATCATTCAAGTCCAAGAATTCGAAGCAATGGAGTCTTAAGTTCTTAAGTCGTTCAAATAAATTCGTGAGTTACGAGTTAAGGACTATCTCGTTCGCGACCTAGTCATTCACATGTGCTCGCAAGTTAGGATTAAGTGCTAACTCGCCAACGGTCCATGAGAAATTGCAACAAGATAGGTCGTTAACTTTTTAGGTCGTAAGTCGCACAAAAGAAAAGTCAAAATAACATTTTTCTAGCTCGGCAACGACCTAAACCCAATGCTGCAGTGAGCAACCAGAAAAGTTAAGTCGTGCGCGATCTAAGCTGAGAAAGTGTCAGGTCGTTCTCAGGGGATCTCGAGCTATCTCCTACTCAAACCAAGGCATCAGTTCCTCTCTTCAAATCCCTTCCTCCACTAAGAATCCCATTCCTCATAAATCAGCCAACCTAATGCACTGAAACTCTTCCCCTTCTTCTCACAAATCACCGAAAGCCAAATCAAACCACTTCGATTTCCTCGGCGATCAATTGAAACGAAAATCGTGAAGCAAGGCATAAGGTAATCGAAATTGATAGTTCGGTGATAGCTGAGGATTGAATAGAGAATGGGATCACTTACGCAATATGAAATTGAAGATGATCGATGAACGAGTAGTTGGATTCGCCTTTGAGAGCTTGAAATCTTGTTAATGGCAGAATGAAAGTTAAGTCAGATGAAATGAAGGAGGAACGACCTAAGATATTTGTACCCCAGGGCAATGAAATGCGAACCGGCATCTCACGACCTAATTCCTTGCTAAGTCATTCACGACATAACACCTACGAGCGCGAGAGAAGATCGAAGTACACGACCCACGACCTAGGCGTGTACTTCGAGGGGCAAATGTTAACTCCTCTTTAGCAACGACCTACGAGTTAAGAAATGGATGACTCAGATTGCCGTGATTCAAGAAGCTAACGAGTTAAAAAGCCTACGACCTAAGTGGTCTTGACGACTTACGATTTAATGGCTGAAAGAGGATCTATGGCTCGAACGACTTACGACCTAGCGACTGAAGAGAACTTACGACCTAAAAGCTTCACGAGTTAGCGGACTACAACCCACAGTGGTTTACGACTTAACAAGTTTACGACTCAGTGGATGTACGACTTAAGAGCTTCACGACTCAATGAGTTAAGCTACCTGCGACTTAAGAAATCAAGAGGTTTCCGACTTAACTACTCAGCGAGTTAAAGTCTATACGACTCAAGGGATCTACGACTTAAAGAGTTAGACAACTTACGACTTAAGAGACTCAGTATTTAGCTTAAGTCGTCCACGACCTAACAATGTACGAGTTAAAATGCCTGCGAGTTAAGAAGTCTGCGACCTAAAATGTCTACGACCTAGGACTCAGCGACTTAACTTGCCCAGCGACCTAACTACCTTAAAGAACCTTGCGACCTAACTGCTAAAGGGACATTGCGATCTAGCAATGTTGCGACCTAAAGATCTACGACTTAAGGGATACGCGACTTAGGAGTAAGTCGTATACGGGTTAAGGACTTGCCAACTCATGGTTTGCTATAAGTCGCCAGCGACTTAAGACTTGGAGAGGACCAGATCAGGAACAACTACAACTCTCTCAATTCCGACTTACGACTTACCACTTGGAGCAAACCACGTACTTCATCACTGCATTTCCTAAGTCGCTCGCGACTTACGACCTAGCTTAGGTCGTACGCGACCTAGGACTTAGCGTGTTTTCTGCCTAGAACTCAGAGCTGCTCCTATAAATACCCCATCACTTCCAACATTGAGGGGACTTTTGGCAATTCATTTCTTCAAGCGTCCATACTCTGCTGCACTGAAAATTCACTCAACAAGTAAAGATCTTCCAACACTCAAGGCACTACAACAAGCTTCGTGAAGAACTTCATTCATCCGATACGGATTTAGCAAGATTCATCACCGAAGATTGAGCTAGTAGTCTAGATTGTTGTGTGATCAAGTTATATTGTATTTGACAAGTGATTTGTATCGATTTGTAACCGAATCAGCAATAAAAGATTATAAAGTGGACGTAGGCTCAATTACGGGCCGAACCACTATAAACTTGTTGTTCATTTACTGCTTTTCTGCTATTTTTAGCTTATATTCTGTTCCCGTACCAACGGGTGGTGCTTTCACGATTCTATTACACACACCGGGTGTTAACGTTCACTTTTTAGCGTTAACAATATGTCTGGCCTTCTTGTCCTTAAAAATTGTAGATTCTACTTGAGCAAGAGAGGAACTCAATCTTTCTCATTCCCTAATTGCATTATCTCTGGCAGTAGTCAAGGAAGTGATCTGATTATTTAGGGTTGAGACTTCTACTTTGAGCTTTGATGTCTCAGTAGAGAACTTGGAAACATTTTCTTGAAGAGAGTACCAACTTTTGGAGATCTGAAAGGAAAAGTAAAACACGAGTCAGGATTCGATATAAAAATAGTAATACGAAAATCGAGTAGTATGGAATATACCAGAAGTTGTTATTCAATGAGAGATCGACAATGACTCGATGGATCAGGTACAGAGGTAGGTGGCTGTATAGTGGAAAATGGTGGAGAGCTCATAATTGATCGTACAATATTCCCAAAATCATTAGGAGGCGCTGATAATGCGGGTCTAGAGGGATTCAACTCCTGGGAAGGAGTTGAAGTGCCTAAATCCTTCTGCATTTGATCGATAACGCTTGGAGAGATGGATACAACTATATGAGACATGAAGTCATCCTTTGAAGGAATTATTCTGGTTTGATCAGTAGTTACAGAAGGTAAATCATCCATAGAAGAAGTGGGATCAAGAGTAGGACCCTCTAAAGCTTTGCAAGCACCAACAAATTCATCCTCTTTTAGGGGGAGAGAAGACTAAACATTGGTAATTTTGGCCTTCTAGGGAGCAGAGCCCACGGCAGTCACTCCGCTTAATTTTCTTTTAGCAATCATTCTTGACCTAGCAATGGCTTAGGTCAGAGCTAGAGCATCAGATTCTAAAGATGGAGGGAGTGGATCCCTTGTAGTTAATTCAGTTAGAGGAGCAGCTGTTAAAACCAAAAAGTATAGATTAAAAAAACGATCTAAAGAAAAACACGATGGCAAGTTATAAATAATACACTTAAGTCTACTCGATTGATCGGGACAAATTGGAGACAAAGGTGAAAATTTCTTGGGGTAACCCAAAGTAAGGATGCATTTTCTTTTTGAAGTATGTTGGACAAGAGGAGGTTGTCCAAGAATCCTCTGGCCTTCTGGTAAAAGGGAATGTTCTGGAGGTTGCGGGGAGTCAGTAATGTAAGCCTATCCCCAATGCGGTTTGAGGCAGTAGTTAGCAACTTTAAATTCTTTGGCTTCATCATCAAGATCCTTAGGAGCAAAACCTATTAAGAAAACATTGTTCAACAAAAAAAACAAGTTAATAGAAATAATGGTAACGCATTTGATACTTACAAAGAGAAGAAGAGAATGCTCTATTAATACTTGGAAAGCATTTGATATAGAAGAATTGTGTTTCCCAATCCTTAAACTTGTTTATTCCCTCTGAAACTAACTTTTTGAGAGGGTTAGCATAGAAAATTTTCCCATTCAAATTGCTAAGTTTGACGAGGCATACTAAGTAGTTAAGAACTTCAGCACTTAGAGAAGGAATTCCCAATTCTAAGGCCATAAGCTCCAAGGAGATGAGTTATGTATATACGTTGGGTGACAATTGGATAGGAGCTATGCAAGTTGACTTAGAAATCTCAACAAGAGCTCTGGAAATGGAATAAAAACCCCATGCCAAATATGGATGGCGGTGCAAGCTAAATATCCCTCAAGAGGATTTTAAATGGTGTCGTTATCGTCAGGAGGAATAGATTCAACTACTGTAATCCCAAAGTTATTGAGGATTGTGTCAACTTCATCTTGAGAACTTATAAGAGAATGCCTTGAAACTGCTTCAACCTTCTTTGGAGAAGATTCTAGTTCTGGGCTATATCCTTTTAAGATCTCGTAGAAGTTCTTTTAATGCCCATGATTCTGTTAGGCGATATAGTTTCGTCAAAGTTATGATTTATTCCACCACTAACACCTTCTGAATGTGTCGGAAGCCTATTACAACGGCTCAAATACCTGCCGTAGTATTTGGTTCCATGCCTTCGAAAGGGGATCGAAGTTAATTTAAAATGATATGAATTAGTAAGATTTCGACAGTGTCGAAACCAATGCCAACGTCACCCATTTTATGGCATATATGCAACGTGGAAACTCAAAGATTTTACTATATTATAATAAGTGCAACTATCCACGCAACATCAATTTGAAAATGTACATTGTCGAAATGCCATACCCAATTAAGTCAAAAGACTTGAAACATAGTGGCATTGACACTAACGGAAGGACATTGAGACGTTTCAACAATGTTTATGTTGGAAAAGTGATGATAGCTACATTCCAATTAACTATTATGGGTTTCGAATGAGTCGAAATGGAAAAACATAATTTTGAGGTGTCAACACTAAGTTGAAATAATAACGAACATATGTGATTATCTCAATTTTGGGTTTAGATTAAGTCGAAAGGTTGATTAAGGGTTTCGATGATAACAAAAAGTGTATTATTCTTAATTTAATTAACAGTAAGGGATGTTAGTTTTTAACTTTTAATGCTCTCCAAGGTAAATTAAAATTGGGGATAATAGGTGTCGAGCTTGAAACTGCATACCACGGCAGCAAAAAACCCCAAAATTTGACAAATTCAAGTTCGAGCTCTAATTGGTACCATAGATTAGTCAAAATTAGCATAGAAATGGAATTTAGAATCATCTTACACGAACGACAAACTTGAATCAATTTCAAAATTTAAAACAGTAACACGAAATTAAACCTTAAAAATTTGAAATCAAAATTGAACATGAAAAATCGATTTTTAATATAAAACAATGGATACCCACCTTAGATTTGAATTTAGGACTCCTGAAATTACGAATCTAATGAGAGATTGAAATATTTGATTCTTGCCCCAAGATTTAATTGCACGTAAATGGGAAGGGGGAAGAAGGAAACGTAATTTATAAGCAAACAAATGCAAGGAAAGCCATTAGATCGGATTTAAATAAATGACCAAGGTTCATTCGGGAATATCAAAAGGATGGAAACTTTGTGCTGAAATAATGATGGGTGTCGAAACAGTTGACTTGAAAGGTAAGAGCATCCCTTCGCTAGGGGGGCAAATGTTATCATCAAAAATCATTTCAACCTTGTCGAAGCATAAAAGAACGCAAAAGAAGGCTTCTTGAAGAACAATGGCAATAGC
Organism: Allium fistulosum; assembly: GCA_030737815.1. Classification (NCBI taxonomy): domain Eukaryota; kingdom Viridiplantae; phylum Streptophyta; class Magnoliopsida; order Asparagales; family Amaryllidaceae; genus Allium; species Allium fistulosum. The sequence continues at coordinate 758,807,129 of CM060902.1, forward strand.
AACACCTTTCGAAAGAGTCGAAGGGATGCTTCTGCAAATTTTAGATGAACTATGGGCTTCCGAAGAGGTCGAAAGGAGACAAGACTACCCTTCTGCTTCAGTTGTTCCCTTCCAAAATAGTCGTTCCGCATTCATAAAGGGGTTTTGCATATGTTAAAAATGCCTTTCAAAGGCATTAAAAGAAAGGTTCCGCATTAATCAAGGGGATTACTTTTGAAAGCTACCTTCCACAACCATCTTATGTCCACCAAGAAGTCTCTTTCATTACAAATGACCTTTCATAATGATCCATCCGCCACCATTAAATCCTTTCGAAACCATCCAAATTCCCTTCCTCACTCATTCAAGTAGCAACATATCATGTTGGCACCGGATCTTAACAACAATGAAGAAGTCCAGGAAGCCTTCTACTATGCTACAACCCTTTCAAAACCAAGGAAATACCCTTTCGACATTGCCGAAAGCCACCAAAAATGCATATAAGTGGAGTGCAAACCGATTCGATACCCAATGATGGAAGGAAGATTTAAGTGTTTCGAAAGCTTAAACAGAGAAAGCATCATCACCTTTGTAAGCATTGGATGTGTACCTTTTGAACATGTTTGAACATCCTTCCCTGCTTATCCAACACTTCAACAACAAGATAAGGGTTGCTCCTATACATTCCGATGAAGTTGAAAGCACCCAAGTCCCATTCGAAAGCAATGTTAAAGAGGTGCTCTGAATTCAACAGCAATGGAATGTCATCAAGGCACATTTTTGAATAAGTTGAAAGGACTAATGCAAATGGGTCCAACATGCGCCTATAAATAAGACCCAAGGGGTATTGTTTTGGGGATTCGAATTCATTCATTTTATATTATTCTTCCCTTGAGTTTGTAAACCCTAATTCCTGAATAAAATTGGGGATTTCACTTTCTTGTAATACTTAAACCCCTGTATTCATGAAAATTATCAATAAAGCAAATAAATGGAACTTTTGAATATGTAGATTCTGATTTGCTGCTTATATATGATTTCGGTAATGGAGTACATGTACCAATGCATATCAAAGGGATACCTTTCGAAGGAGTAGGATCCTTCCAACTCAATTAAAACCCATTAGATCCCATTAGGACACAACCTTAGATTAACTCAATCTATTCGAAAGGTGGTTTCGAAGGGGTTTAGATTACTTCAATTGATTCGAAAGGTGGTTTCGAAGGGGTCTTAGATTACTTCAACTGATTCGAAAGGTTGATTCGAAGGGGTCTTAGATTATTTCAACCGATCCGAAAGGTGGTTTAAAAGAAGTCATTCACACTTTTAATTTCACTTCGGGATGTTGACAAGATTTCTTGTCAACAATAATATAACTAGGTTTGAAAAGCTATCTCCTGTATATGATTGAATTAGGCCTCGAGATTAGTTCCAATGTGTTCAGAATTGGGGTATTACATATAGAACACTAGGTGGCACACCTTGTTTGGAGTTCAACATTTTTGAGTGCATCGAGCTCGATATTTTTGAATATTACACACACACACCCCCCCATCATGTGTAAGCTATCCGAGGTTATTATCATCCTAAGTAGTCATCTCAGTCATCCGACTTAGAGCGTGCCTAGGGACCATTCGAGATCTCGTACATGTGTAAACGATCTAAGGTTATTATTGTCTTTATTGCTTAATAAAAAATCAAAGTGCAAGAACAGAAATGAAAAAGAAAAGCTTGGGAATCAGATTCAACTCCCATTCATCTCGATCATGGGTGGAGTCTCGGACCAAAGCCCTGGTTGTTTCTTGATGCATTTGTTGCAGATGGTGGTTACTCCGGTCGCACCATTGCAGTTCGGTTTCTCATTTACTATTGCAACTGGTTGCTTTGAACAAGTTCTTTTATCAGATCACGAAGGTATCGGCACTCATTTTTTTCATGTCCCTCCAGCTCATAGAAGATGCAAAACTTTCCAGATCGTTTCTTCTGATCTATGAGTTCTCTCCTAGTTGGCTTCCGATAGGGGATCTGCCCCCAGTCTCCAGATATATCCTCTTCGAGGTCCCTATTAAATCAGTGTAAGAAGAGTGTTTTGGCTCCCACCTTTGTCGTTTCGGTTCCATGAAGTCATCATCAGCTCTTCCTTTTCCTTTGTCTTTCCCGTTTCCCATTCCGGATATTCCTCTATCATCCACAGTATTAATTTCATCATCCTCAGCTTCAACGTCTTATTGACGTAGATATCTCTCAATTTTGTGAGAGAATTCCGTAAGATCCATCGGTGGATCCCTTTCCGGTGCAACTTTGAAGCTAGTCTTGCTTGTGACTCGAGATACTACCGCCATTAAGATTATAGATGGATCCGGCTTATCAACTGCATTTGCTGCCGCACTGAATCTTGTCAAATAGTTTCTCAAGGTCTCTCCAGGCCTTTCTTTCACGCTAGATAATGTCATCCCATTTTTTGATTGTGAGACATGAATTTTGAACTGTCTCAAGAACTTACTCACCAAGTCAGTCCACGTGCTAATGGACCCGTTCTCCAGCTGTTTGAGCCACATCGCTGTCAAGTCCATTGAGTATAATGGGAACCATCGCACCATTACCTCCTCAGAAGCACCCAACACCTCCATATGTCGGATGATCTCATCAGACGAACCATCGGATCCAACTTTCCGTCATACATTTTCAAAGTCAGAAGCTTGAAATCTGGAGGATTTCTCGCATTTTGGATATTAGAAGTGAAATGATTCCTGTTTACATCCTCCAAACTGTGGTCTTGGGATCCACCTCTAACTATACTCCTTACCAATTCAGCAATCTAGTTTTCATCGTCCAGTGAAGGTCTTCGTCTAAAAGCAACATTCTGCTCCTTTGCTCCTGTAGGGGAACTCTGGCACATACTCTAGCATGTACTCAATTTGGTACACGTTAGCGTTCTAACTCGCTCCTTTGGTTTCATTCTGCCCTTCATTCCTATAGAGAGGTTATGGCACATACTCTTTCGGTCGTTGCACATTAACATTTCGATTTGTGTTCCTAACTCCAACATCGTTTACTCCTGGCATTCCAACATGTTCCAAGTACACACTAGCGTTGCCTCCGGATATAATTGTCTCAATATTGAGTTGATTTGGGTCGGTATCAAGTTGTTCTATTCATGAAGGTATCGTTTTGGTTTTCTCCACACCAACATCAATTTTTCATGCATTAGATTATAGCACTTGGTTCTGCATTCCTGCAGCCCTAGCTATTCCTTGTTGTTCCAGTCTTTGAAAAAATCATTCAACCATTTCATGTTGTCGAGTCATTAATACATATTGCATCTCTTTCATTATTTTCTCCATCTCTGATCTGTTTACGTAGATGGATTGATGTGAATTTGAGGACATCTCCTGGCTGCCCCTTGCTCTAGTTGGCTTGTTCTAGCCTTGGATCTAGTGTTAGGCCTCTTCATCTTCTCCAAATCATGGATTGAAGCTTTAAGTCTTTAGATCTAGTTCTTGTTCTCAGTGAAAGCACCAAAATGTTAACCCAAAAAATGGATCAACATCCAAAAATCAAATGAAAGCACCAGTTCTTTTTTAATAAATGTAAAAGAAGTAGAGATCTCAGATCAAACAAGTAAGAATAGCAGAAAAGTAAAGGACACACAAGAATTTTTATAGTGGTTTGACGTAATCTCTAGCCTACGTCCACTTTAATCTCTTTTATTAGTTGTTCTCTCTTCGAATTACAACTAATTATATCAGATCGGACCACTATCCTATGGATCTCAGATTTACAATGGAACTTCTAAAGAGTTTGAGAGGAAGATGATAAGAGTGAAGAAGAGGAAGATGATTCCAAAAGCAGAGAGATCAGAACTAGAGTGAAGAGCTGAACATCAGGGAAGAGATCAAGCAGAAAGATCCCTCCTTGATTGCAGGTAGGCTAATATTTATAAACAAATAGTTGTGTTGGATCAGAAGTCCATTTGGAGCAGAATCCTAAGATTGGCCCGAAATCACCTGCCAAAAATCCCCCGAGTTAACCAAACATGTTGGTGTCAACATGTTTCCTTAGTTCGAAACACTTCGAACTTTCTTGCATCCATCTTTCGACTTCATTTTGCGACGTCCCTTGTTGTTTTCTTTGATGGTTGGTTGATTTCTATTATTGTTCCTTCATCACTTGATTTATTCTGTTGTTCTAGTTGTTAACACTTCAATTCTTTGAATAGGTCGTCAAAAACTCTTGAAAACCACTTGATCGCATGTGAAAGGAGTAGACAATAACTCGTACGAAGTTGAAGTGGAAGAATGTGGGGCAAAACAACTCATCACCGACATGAACAAGTCGGTTTCGACTTGTGTACTTCATGTATCATGGGGTGAAACTTCTCCTGGCTATTCCTTTTCTCCATTTAAACGTTCCTCTAAGATTTCAAGTCGTTTCGTCCTCGTTTTGATCTTCTAAGTCCAGTTGAAATTTATTTTAGCTCAAAAGCGGGTTAACACATATCATCTTCCAAGTAGCAAAGCAAGCCATCGAAGAAAGCTTTCCTATGCATTAACAATGAAGTTGTCGCTATACATTCAAGGAAGAAGCCACTTGATGAAGTAGAAGTACATTCACGGGGAATCCTACAAAGCTTTTTTAATGAAAAGAAAATAGAGCCATCGCGAAGTAATGGAACAAAGCCTTCACCAAAAGTTCTTTGAAGACACCACACGTCAATTTCCTCGGGACGCTATCTTTCCCTTACAAAAATCACATCTACCATTCACTAGCCCTAAGAGACACGTGGCACTCATCCAACAGCTGGAATCCTCTATAAATATAGGGGTACACTCCCCAAAAAGGGACGATTTTCTGATTAGATTTCTTCTTCCTTTTCGTTTTTTTCCTTTCTTGTAAAAAGCTTGAGTAGAACGCATTCATGGCGGCCAACGCCGTCCATGGTGTGTAACTTTATATGAAAGGAGTTGGACAATAAAGAAATTGCATAATGGCATCTCAAGAAAGCAAAGTAAACATTCATCAACTTGTGATCAATATACTTGACTAGTTGTATAACATTACTCAAGTATTCCATAATTATTCATATAACTATCAAATGAACCAATCATTGCATATCTAATTCCTTGATTTAATCAAACAATTGATTTTCCTTTCATATATATTTGATTTGACATATAATTGAGTTACATGATTTCAATATTATCAACATTACTTTTGATTTTCAAAGATGTACAAAAACATTAAAATTTGAAACTATTTCCTCATTTCTCTAAAAAGACCATTGTGATATCCCTCTGAGTAAACCGCATTAGTTGATTTGGATAACCGGCTGTCCAAAACAAATGGCATTGTTTTACTTTTCTCAACCCTGCCAAATAATCCGCTGACTGGTTTCCTTCCCGGTATATATGAGAGAACCTGACATCTGTAAAATGCTCTAGCAGTTACTGAATCTCCTGTAATATAGGCCAACTAGTCATTTCGACTGGATTAAATCTCTGCAAGAAAGATATAACGATGATGTGATTGTAGTCTTAACGTGTTTATTTATAACAAGCCTTTACTTTCCTAAATTGCTTGAACTGAAACAAGGTTTCAAATTTGATTTTAAAGTACTTTCCAAATTTGTTTGACACGCTAATAGTAATAGTTGCCTTAAATGCTAATGATTTAAGGTATATTTTATTAATTGGAATGTGTTTTCGGTTTTGAGTGACAAAATTTGGCTGCAGCTTCTATTTTCGCTGAGAGAAGCAGAGAACGGCGCAAAAGAAGGAAGTTTCAAGTGTATATGCATGTCATATTTTTTGAAAGAATGATGAGCATTTAAGTGGATAAATGAATATTTACCGGTACCCGTCTACATGTAGACATGAGCAAGTGAGATTCACTTTGCAATGCTAAATGATATAAATGTGCGTAGCATAGGACGTTTGAGCATAAACGGAAAGCCACAGCGGTTTTCTACGGTACGTCGACGACTGAAAAAGAGATGATTCAACGTTTTGATTTCGAGAGTTTTTCTACGACTTAATTTTTACGTCCAACGTATCTACGTCGACAGTAAAAGCCGTTGTATCGGCATTTTCTACATTACTGTACACAATATTTTTTACACCACACCCAACCTCTAATCAACAACTTGTTCGCAAATGTTTTAACGTCCAAAACCTCTAACCTTTAAAAGTTAATTCAATTTGTCCGCGAACACAGCCATAGTATTAGTTTTGAACTTGAGGGAAGGTAAATTTTAAAGAAGGAAGTTTATTCAACCACTATTTCAAAATCCACTCCCACCCTATTCTAAAATCATGTTTTTCCAAAATCATGTTTTATGAAAAACTTGTAATTATTTTCTGCGAAAATGTTTGATCAGTTTTAATTGTAAATATTTACGGTCTAAACTGCAAATATTAATTTATGAAAATTTGTAGAACTGCCAATCTTTGCAGTATGCATTACAGATATTTGTTGTTATAACCGCAAAATATTTACAATATAAACTGAATATTCTCACTCAAAACAATTACGAGCGTGTTTCGTAAAACCTTCTTTAAGAAGAGATTTTGTGCATTTAGTTTTAAAATTAATTGGAGTGGATCATATTTTCAACCTTTGAAGATCATGGTGGTTAAAATTAAATTAACAATAGTTAATATGTTTACAGCTAAATTATTTTTGAACCATTTTGATAGTAAATATCAATAAAATAAATTATTTTATAATGTGCCTTATAGGGCAAACAGTCAAGATTCTTAATTTTTTAATATGATAGAAACTCAATTTAATTAATGTTTCATGTTAATAACGTAGCATATCATCCATAACTAACAATATAATCCGAAGGTTCACTATTGTAACTAAGGTTTAGGAAATTTTATGTTAAATTGGTTCAATATTGGACGGTTGGTTGATGTACATGTAAAAATGTTTCATTTTCTAATTCGAAGGTTGACTAAGTACTACAGATTTGATGGGCCCGCAATGTTAGGAGGCGTGCAAAGATTCCTGAATTGAGATAGGACTTTTGTGCCGTCCGACGCGTTAGACGTTCCAACGGTGGTTGGTCTACACAATGATACATTGGGCCGAATGGAAAAAGTTGGTGTGCTTGGATTTGGACGGTGTAACTACGGTTTTAATAATTAAACTACATTTAAATCTTAATTTTAAAAAACTTATAAAATTAATAATATATGCAAATGAGATCCTTTTGAAATGCTGCTTTTTGCGTTGCGATCGTATCAATGTGTTCTGCATCATGAAGTTGGTTTGAACTGAATTCGAGCAATTATAAATTTAAAATGTATATTTTAAATACTCCGCTCAAGTTATTCCACTACAAGATTAAACGGCTATTCCAACGTCTCGTAGCCGTTGGCGGCCGTTGGAAGCCGTTGGAATAAAACCAACGCTTTCCAACGAAACCAACGACTATTTTCCAACGGAATTTCCAACGGCCGCCAACGGTTAATAGCCGTTGGAAACCGTTACAAGCCGTTTGAATAAAATGTCCAATAAGCCGTTGAAAACCGTTGGAAATCTGGGTTTATTTTGCTGTACAACAGCAAGCCTATTCACCTTCCAGCCACACCATTTCCAATCCATTCCATTTCCAATACATTTCCAATACATTTTCAATCCATTCCACACATATATATCAATATCAATATAAACAACACCCATAAATCAATTAAACACCAATATAAACAAACCAAACCATTCAAACATCATAAACTGTACCATCAACGTAAATACTATCAAAACATGTCAACAACCCACGTACATACCATCAAAATATCGTTCTTACCCACTCCGTACCAATATATACAACATTAAAACACATAATAACCATCTCCAAGTCAATATATACATCGTTCAAACACAAACACTAAAAAGCATACCTCCTCAAGCATCTTCGTCATCACCTCCGGAAGCACCAGACAACGAAGGAAAGGTACCATGATTCTGCACATACTCCGCAAGCTTTTGATTCAGCTGCTCCATCTGTACAGCTCGCAGACGATTCTCCTCCTGTAGCTGCTCAATCATAGCTCTAAGCTCCTTAATTTCTTCTTTGTCTTGGGCCTTTTGAGCTTGTCGAGCCTGCAAATAGAAATAATAGCAAAAGTGTTGTCTCAGCATATAAAATATTATAACACTATATATCTAAACGCTAATTTGTTGTACATATGTAAAAGGATTAATTACCGTTACGCTCCTGAAGCCATAATGTCTACTCCGTTGCGTCAGATCCATAACAGCGTCAAATATGTTATCTTGCTCCTCCTGTGTCAACTCATCACGACCAGACTGCTGAAGCGCATAAGCCCGTGCCTCCTGTAACCTTGACTATAATGAAAAAAAAAATTAGTTGAAAAATAGTAGAATTTAATTTTTATTTTACGTAGCTAGTAATTAATAAACTTATCGATGTAAGTATTATAAATTAAAAAACGCATACATATGCCTCAGTCGCCTTATCCTGATCACCCCTCTGATATGTGATTTTGCCAGACTCGTCTACTTGATTAGATGCGTGGGTGTGAGCAAATAAGTCCACTAAGCCAACGGGATGTCCATAAGCTCGTTCCTGCAATTGATAATTTGGATAATTTAACTCCACATAACTAATTACTGAACTGATCAATATACAAATGTGATAATAGATAAATTTATCAAATCTTCGCGGTGATGCTGAAAAGATTTGGAGCCTCCACGATGAGTTACTGGATTCCTGCTCCTGTTTCCTGAGTTCCTTTCTGAATCCTCCTGCAAATTTACAATGAATAATTATTTATTAAACGTTCAAAAATTGACGAGATTCATTATAGATTTACCTTGAACTCCTCAGAGTTCCACCAGTCAACCCACTTACCCCATACAGCCGCGCTCATCCACTTTGGTTTCTTCTCCACTTTTTTAATCTCTAACATCTTCTCCATATAGTTCTTAGCGGTCTTTGAGTTCCAGTGTCGCTGAACTAAGTTGATGTCAGACTCTTGCAAATCTACTGTGCCCTGTACAATGAGAAAATATTACTAATTATTTATTTGTATTTAATTAATCATTTTGTAAAACGGTATAAACTTACTGGAAAATCTTGCCAAATGGTCTCTCTCGCATCATCGGGGATCTTGCTCCACTTAGGCCAGCAATCGCTCATCCTGCCCATATACGCCTGCTTAGAAATGTTCAGAACCACTTTAGATGGCTCCAACTCAAACCCACTGCGTTAAATATAAAATAGAACTTCAGACAATTATAGATATATCATGTACAAAAAATTAAATTGATATGCTGCTGATTATGATACTTACGCCTGATCAGCCTTTGGCTGCAAGTAAACGACTGGACGAGCTGGTGGCTCACCACTACTCTCTCCAATCTGTTGGGAAGAGCCACGTCGCCGAGAGCCAGAACCAGAGTCAGACATAATATACCCTGTTTGGATATCTAAGGATTTAAATATTTGTTTATATTAAATTTAAATATATAACTCGTTCAATTAATATTGATTTATATTTTACCGTTTTATTACATAAGTACTAAATTCATTTATACACAAAATTTGTACACAAAATTCATTTATACACTAAATCAATTCGCGTGTTCGCACAAATACAAAACTCGTGTTCGCACAAATGCAATATCCGTTCTAACGGCTTCCAAATGCAATAAACTCTATCACACACATACGTTCAATACTAACCAAATCAACATAAACTAATGCAATATCCTAAATTAAAAAATTTTCAATCGGTAATAACTTGTTCATTATGGGATAATAGTTGCAATTATGGGATAATATGATGTAATATGCATACACTAACAAGTAGGAATCAATCACAATTCAAATTAAACCCTAAATAAAAAAACATAAATATTAGGTTTAGCAAAATTATCGATTTGGAGAGCTAGAAGGGTGGAGATAGGCTGGAGCAGCTTCTAGATGGCGTCGGAGGTGGTTGGGATGGTGTTTGGGGCGGCGATAGCAGACTAGGAGGTGGTGGAATGGGGGAATTGGTGAAAATATAGATTGGGAAAGTAGATAATGAGCTTCAGGTCGGCTCTCGGGAAAACATGCAGGAAATTTTCCAATGACTTCCAACGGCCGCAAACGGCTTCATTCCAACGGTTTCTAACGGCTTCAGACGGTTACGACAAAATCCAACGAGCCGTTGGAAGCCGTTAGAAATGCCGTTGGAGGCCGTTGGAACACAGACGTTGGAATACACTGTATCTCTAGTAGTGTTCACTCAAATAACTCGTTTGCAGCCAAACACATTCCCCGTCCAAATAATTCTCTGCTTAAAAACACCGCTTAAATTTTCTGTTTAAATGCTCCGTTATTGCTCGTCGCAAACGCACCCTTACATTTCATTCAAAGCTCCATTGAGAAAATGAGTGATTATTTAGATACGAAGTTAACTAATACCAAGTACACAAAAGAAACTAATAAATTTTCACAACAAAAGAAAACGAAACTCAATAAAACCGGTATAGCCAGAGTAAAACACAAAAATCAATAGAACGGTAAAATAGCATAAGTATGTTATCTAGACAAACAAAACAATGAGTGACACACTTTAAACTTAAACACATCAAATCAAATTATATCATAGTATAATTAGGTAAATATTAACCATATGTCTGCTATATGCTTATAAATTTTAAATAATTAAATCACACTTTATATCATGCAATTTGTGATGTCATTCGTTATTAGATTTAAGGTTCTTAGGCATTGTGCAATACCATAGGTAAGAAAAGATATTTTAAAGCATTTGTAATGAGAAAATGACACCATTGAAAAAAATAAACAAAAACAGGTTAATTTGTAAATAGTGCATACATGGTGAATAAATTATTTGACTCGGACCGTTCAGTGGTTCGAATCGTTGCTCAACATGTGAATAATGGGTGCCTATGGATCCCTGTGGACTTCTATCCATAATTTAAAAAAATTTACAGCATAGAAACTTAGAAATATAACGGACAAGGAGGCGTTTTGTTAATTTTTAGGATTTCAAAATTGATCTACGCACGGACATGCACACGACAGATTTATTGTTCAAACTAATTAAAGTGTGTCTTTCTATGAATGTCTAAAGGTCAAGAGAGCGGGTGAACTAATGTAATATTGCCAATATGTAAATCGTAATTTTATAATATTTTATTAAAGCTTATCGATATTTTTATTTAATAAAATACGGTATTTATTTTTCGATGTCATAACGCATTTAACAAAATTTAAAAGTTGACAATAAAATTGTGCCAGTAGAGAATCATTTTGTTTCATTCAAGTGGGCTGGACGGGATGTTGGGTAGTGTTACAGCCCATAAACAAATTTGTACATAGCTTTTATATAATTTAAAAATTATGAATCTAAGTTCAAAAAAAATGAAATTGCGCTAGTGAGGTATATATTTTAAAATTAGCATTTAAAATCATAAACATGGATGCATTGTATTAAACATGTATATGCTTAATGCATATCAATGTTGCACACATTACAGTCTACACGTAGTAAACTATACGTAATTAAAACAAATTAAAAACGATTGCCATACATGTATAATTTTTGGTCAGCACGTCCTCATGTCAAAACTCAAGTTCCACCATAACTATAAATTTGTCTTGTCGGAACGAAAAATCATTATAATGAATATAAATTAAATGCAAAATTATTTAAAATGAAGTGGTCAAGTACATATAATAATTTAATATGCAAATACAAAATACTTTCGAATGCAGATAGTGCCATATCCGCATCCGCATCCGAAATCATTTTCAGATATGGATATCCACATACGTGGATACAGACGGATATCGGATAATTTCATATCCGCTAACAACCGATAAATCAAGAATTATAAATGGAAAATTTTAGTTTAACATAAACTTTTTCTAATCCTATTGATTATAAAAGTGTTAAAAATAAACAAATATTATGATAATAAATAGTTTGAGCAGCTAATATGCATTTAGTGCATATAATATAAACTTCTAACTTAATAAAAAGCATAAATAATTTTTTTTTATTTATACTAAAATGCATATAATTTAAACTATAATTTTGAAAAATACCGAAAAAGTAATTTTCGGATGCGGATGTCTTCGCATCTGCATCTGTTTTATCGGATGTCAAATATTTATCCGCTTTTCGGATGCAGATGTGGACAAATTTTGGATTTTTCGGGTATCAGCCCTAATTTCACTAACATATATCTGCCGTCATTCTTACTGTAGTCACTTGCTCATGCATGAGGCCAATTGCTTCCAGCTGCAATTTTAGCTAATGTAAAGCAATTTTTTTTTATATGCAAATGGAAATATATTTGACTAAAAAAGGAGTATAATGCATGCTCTGCACACGTAGCTTTCTGTTGCATCACACTATATTTAATTTTGAAAACAACATTAGAAGATTCGATACATGAAAATTGACTTTGAAATGATCAAAATCAAATCATAAGTCACTTATTCTATTTGTTACTAGGATCAAACATATTTGAACTTTATTTTTTTTTTGTTAGCAAAACCCAAATTCTTAAAAATTATCACTAACGTGTGCCTTGCGCATGTCTACTTACCCTGTATTCAACATAAAACAACTCCCATGTTAAATATATATAAATTTGAATTTTGTTAAAGCTTTCTACATATCAAACAAAAAAAGCAATATATTTCTTATCAAAAACCTACATATCTTGTGGCTGACGAACATAATATTAGGAAACATTAGTAGACAGATTATGTGACCAAAACAAAAAACACTTAAACCAAATGTCTTGTATTGTTCTCTAACACGTTCCCAAACTTTGAGATGTGTAGGATCAATTGTTTGCAAAAACATAAAAAGAGCACAAAAGTGCTAATAGTAAGTAGTGTCATCCAAACCATCTAAATATGTCAACCAAATGTCGAATGTTACTAAAGAGTGACATTAAATATCAACTTTAATTTGATTGGTAGTCAATTGTCTAAAAAGACAACAAAAATGAACTAGAAATCTAGAGTCGAAATTCGAGAACAATAAACATGAATAACAAAATTCTTCGACGATTGGGAATAAAATTCCACTTAGAAATCCAAAGTCAAAAATCTGAAGAAGGAAAATAAGAATTAGAAATTTCCAATGGAATTGGAAGGAATTTCAATAGTGATTCATTACTCTTATCGTTCGAAGTGAAATACCAACTAGAAAGAACATCGTAACAAACAAAATTCTCCAGCTCTTATGAATCAGTTCATATTGAGGTATAGCCAATCAGTTCGTGTATATATGAAAATTCGATAACTAGTTTTATAAACACTATCTTGTGGAGCAATTTCGATGTGGACCTTTGACGAAATTAAAGTAGAGACGTAATAGAGGATCATACCAAAATTTGAAAGAACAGAGATTGGAAGTTCTCGATGTAAAACGAATAAGATATAAGCAAATAAAAATTTAAAATATAAATATAGCTCTCAAGAAATTGACAGGAAGTCTTGTTCGTTTCATTGCACCATCCATCGGTCAACAGGTGGGAAATGATTAGTCAACCAGTGGTGCAGGTAATCGATGAGCTGCCTATGTGTATGTGTGTTGTGTGTGTTTGCACTGATCACTTTAGGGGTTTTTTCTGGGGTTTTGGATGATGTTTTAATGACGTTTTGAAATGGATTTATAACTTGATTGATTAGATGTTTATATGTTTGTGTGTGTATAGAGACACACAAAAATTTATTTATATATGTATACATATGTATGTATGATAGTTGATTATTAATTTTGATTTGTTTTCCTGTTGATTTTGAGACCTTTATTGGTTATCATGGTAACACGATCAATCAATATATGTAGAAATTCTGAGATGCGTGTTGTTGTGCGGGATTGAGATCGTAAGCCATGCATGGAACTTTGTCCATACGTTAATTTTGCTAATGCATCGGATGGGTTTAGATTTATATATGAATTAGACCATATCATTGACCATTGTAATTGTATTTAACAAAGTCCTTGTTTCATGAAGTTAGCCATGTGTTATTGTATTGTTTAACTGACTTGTTGGATGCAAGTGAAACATTCGTAAGGTATGACTGTTTACTATAGTGAAACATTTGTAAGAAACTAATAAATTTTCACAAAAATGAAACGAATGTCAACAAAATCGGTATTGCAAGATTAGAATACAAAAATCAAAAGAATGGTAACATAGAATAAATGTGTTTTCTAGACAAACAAAACAATGTGTAACTCGCTTTAAACGTAAACCCATCAAATTATATCACCGTACACTACACCATATTGGCAGTTTCGCAACCCCCTCATGTGGAAGAATAGCAACGGTTTTGAGCCGTTGTTAAATAGCAATGGTTTCGAGCCGTTGTAAAATCAATAAGAACGGCTAAAGGCCGTTTTACTTTTGCAACCGGTCGAAGCCGTTGTGATTTTTTTTTAGTTCGTTGCCACTTGTGTAACCCCCTTATTCCCAAAATAGTACGCTCCTTTACCATTTGCCCTAATATCGTCCCCGTACTCTTCTCTAATTTCATCTTCAAATCGTCAAATTTTAATCTCTTGAAAGCCATCAATTGTTAAACACTGACATACTACACTCAATTCAGGCAAAGGTATCGATTATCGACGCAGTTCAAAAAGAATCTGGTGATCTCATTTTCCAATCGATCCGGTCAAGGTATTTAATACAAATCGATTTTTATTTTTATTCCTTATGAATGGTTCGTTATGTTTAAATCATCAATTTGGTTCCTATTTTCGAATGTTTAAATTTAAGTCTTGTTAGATTGCAATTTGATTTTGATTCTTCAATTTGGTTCAGTTCAGTAATCTGAGTTCTCATCTGTAGTTACAATTTGCAAATCTTATATGATTGAGCTTCCAGTAAAGTCAGATTTGTATTATGAGAAAGTAATCTGTACACGCTCAATACATTTTGATTTTATATGCTTAAATAATGTCGTAATCATGGTCACTGACTTCGACAGCTTGTAGAGCACATCGGTTTAAGCAACATTTATTACAATTTCTATATCTACTAACCAATCTAGAATACCTGGTTGTGTTTAAAAAATCCATAAATAACAAACTATGAATGTGTAGGAAGTCTGTTGTAGTGTCTTTTTCTTGATATTGTAGTATGTGTAGGTAGTAGTAGGCTGGACCGCTTTCAAGTTTCATTGACTTCATGCTTTTGTTCAATACTACAAGAACTCTAAAAGCAAAAATTTGGTCCTATTTATTTTACTTTCTCTACTTAGCGTTACATTTGTAGCTATAAGCATATTGGAGGTCATTGTAGCCATAAGAAAATTCTGATCTACTTTATGGCATGCATTTGTAAAAAAATGTACTAAGTGAATCCATCATCGGTTTCCTGCTTTGATTTGTCTTTGGATAGGAGACATTTAAGTGGAAAAATTGAGTTGTTCTGTCTCCTTTCGTTAGCCACTTCATTTTGGATCTTTGTCTAATTTTTGTAGCTTGTTTGTTTAGCTCTCAGGTTAGACTATCAAACTGTTGTTTACAAAGTTTATTAATTTGTTCATCATTCGGGTGGATGATTAGGTGATTGTAGGACTAGTCCAGCTCCTTCCTTACATCGTCAACTTTGTTTTGAGAATTATGCTCCTATCTGTTCCACTTTTCTAGTTTCATTTTTACTGCTTTTAGCTTTGTTAGGAGTTGGAGTAAAGGATTTCCAATATAAGAATAATTCCACTCCTCTTCAATTATTTGCTTGTATCCTGATTTATATTGCCATCCGTTGCCGTATTTGAAAGGAATGTTTTTGGCATGTTCCTGTTGGGTATCAAAATTGAAAATTATTAGAGTGTGATTACTCGAGGAATGATTAGCAAAGAGAATCGAGAAATGTGGGAATTTAGTGAAACATTCCCGGTTAATAAAGCATATATCAATTTTGCTGTGAGTCAATAGATTAGGCCCACCATGTCATGTATAATAATTCCTTATCCCTTGTGGCTCAAAGAGGTTAGCTATTCCAATGCATTCTATCAAGTCTGTATGTGCATTAATGCTTTCGGTTATTGCTGACCGAGGATGTCGAGGACCTGCATTTATCATGTTCAATGCAGGGTATTTCTGAGGACTTATCAATAGGGAGAGATAGGCTTTGGTCTATAATATTTGGTTGATACTCTGTTTGATCAGAGTGTTGAATGGGTTGTACAGGGTTTGTGTGATCTATGACTATGGATGCTTGAGTTGAGCAGGCATTATCAGATAGTGTTGAGTTATGTCTTTCACTTGAAACCGGGTTGTTTTGTATTATACTTTTACTAATTGCTGCTGTGTGGGGAGAGAAAATGTATTGCTACTGTGATATTAAAATTGTGTTTGAATTCTGGTTTGAACTGCTAACCTCCTTTTCATATTTGTCTAGGAATGTCTGTAGAGAACTGATATTGTGCACATTCTCGTTTGCTGTTTTAGTTTGGTGATCCATCACATCGGTTGTTATTGTCACTTGAGATAGGAAGGTAAAATCACTACTTATTTATTATTTCACTTTTAGTGAACTAAGGATTAGGTAAGAGATATCTCATGTGATACCAATGGGCACGTCCACCTTCATATTTGCTTTTGCCCAGCTCCATTTTCTCTCCATCCTGTCAAAAAAAAGTAAAAGAGTGACAGCAACCACCTTAGCCGAACGTCCCTAGCGTTCCACCCACGCCTCGCCCTCCGCCTGAACCACCTTCGGCCCACCGACCCCATCCAAGTGCCGAACAGCACCTTCCACCACCTAATGCTAATAGAACCCATCAGCTAATCCCCTCTCTACGTGCTTGCGCACAACCGTGCCTCACCGTCGTCCACACCCTCAAGGCCAGCAAGTCCTCTTCGTCGGCCTCCCCTTCCCTTCGCCCGACCCGCCACCTCGAAGCCGCCACGCACGGTAACCACAACTCCAGCCTATCACCTGTCACCTCTAGCCTTCTCTCTGTCCCTCTTTTGGAATCTGCAGCTCTTTCCATCTCTTATATATATAAAGGTATATTTTATTCTATATATATATATATATTTTAGATTTTGGTAAATTTTACAGTAAAGAAGATATGTATTGGATGTTATGGCATATGTTAGCTTATATATAAAGTTAGATTCATATACTATGTTGTTATAATATATAAATATGTTTGCACAAGTTGTATATAAATTGTAGCTTTCGAACAATTTATAAGTATATACTCTATGTATGTTTCAGAGATACATATATTGCGGCCGTTTATGTATGTTTTAGGACGAATGTTACAGTCACCTTGAAAATTGACCTATCACAACTTAGTTAAAAGATTGTCAAATGCAATGATAACAAATTAATCTGTAATCTACACATGATTAATAGAAATCAGTAAATTATTTGGAAAACAAGCATGTGTGTTTCTACTCAGTGCTTTATATGTATTATCGACGACTGGCTGTCTGTACACGGTGAATCCATTCGTTTCTATGGTTGAATAATAGGAAAAGATTACATGCTTATATTTGTAGTTTAGAATAATAAAGAAAGGGATGCAACACAAGTTAAAGAACAGTTTATTCCCTATAATGCTTGCTTATGGGTTTGTTTAGTGTTACCATATAAGCTGTCATTTGAGTTCCATCATTATCTTCATCTTTTAGGATTGATGTTTCATTAAGTTTTTGGGGATTGATTATAGTCAATATCTACTACTCTTTAACAGTTTGCCAAAGTAGAGATGCACCTTCTAATCTGAACCATCAGAATACATATTTGATGTTTTAAGTGTACAGTGTTAGAGAACCAAGAAACAATTGGTTATGTAAAGGATGATCTTTTTACATTTATATATGATTTGTTTTACAAATTGTACAATGTGAGATAATCTAACACGTCCCCGTACGTGTGGTGTATCATCAGCCAAACATTGCAACATAGAAGAGAAGTAGTGTTGTAGTGTGCATTCTCATATTTACTAAAGCCTAAATGTTGTACTGTACTGCATGCTAGTTAGACATAGCTGCTTATAGTGACTGCTAGGGTATAAGTTGATGCAATGAATTTTGTTTTACTAAATATGAGACCATATTTAGTAAGTGGATAAAATTGTTGTTAATGGCGCAAGCCAAGTATCACGAGAGGGGTAATGCATAGACATTACTCTGGTGCTACAAAATGGCGCCGTTGTAATGGCAAATTTTTTGGAAACAGTTTGATGCTAATGTTAAATTTCAAGTGAAATCAGAAGAATATACATCTGTTTAGTTAATATCAGAGTTGAACTTGGTGGAAAGCCATAAGATATTGTTACCCATGATTTCTTATTAGCTCCTTTTATTTTCTTTCAGTATGTCTTTTAGTATAGACAAACAATGGATGAATCAATCTAATCGAAGAAATACAGAATATGTGGAAGGTGTGAGAAATTTCGTTAAATTTGTTGCTGAAAACGGTGGCAATAAGGAAAAGTATTCGTGCTCTTGCACGCGGTGCAAAAATGAAGATACATTCAAATTAAATGACATTCATTTTCATTTGCTTAGATATGGTATTGTTCAATCATATACCGTGTGGTGTTTTCACGGGGAAAGAGTACTGGAGAAGCCAAAACAACAACCGGTTAGTCATGCCACAAATACTGATGAGTCTGAACATATTAGGATGGAGGATTTGATCAATGATGCAGATAGATTCCATTATTTTCAACCTACAAGCCAGTTGCATGATAATGCTAATATTGGTGAGCAGTTTACGGATAAATCATTTTTTGATAGTGCAACTGTAATAGAGCCATTGTACCCTTCTTGTCCAAAAGAGATTACAAAGTTGTATCCCATTGTGAAACTGAATAGCTTGAAGACCCAATACAGCTTTTCAGACAATGGTGTGACTGCACTACTCGAATTCATAAAGGAGTTACTCCCCGAAGGTAACACGCTACCGTCAAAGTACCCCGACGTGAAGAAGATCATTAAGCAAGTTGGGATGAATTACATAACTTATGATGCATGCATTAATGACTGCATCTTGTACTGGAAAGATAATGCGAACAAAGTTTCATGTACAAATTGCAACTCACCAAGGTATAAGACATCATTCGACGAAGAGAGAAAAGCTACCACAATACCTCAAAAGACCTTAAGACATTTTCCTTTAATTTCTAGATTGAGAAGACTGTATACTGTACCATGGATAGCAGAAGCGATGACCTGGCATGGTCGTGCCAAGTCCGGTACAACCGTAATGCGTCATCCGCGTGATACTTCTCAATGGAAAATATAGATTCTTTTGATTCTTCATTTTCTGCTGAACCACGAAATATCACGCTTGGAATAGCAACAGATGGTTTCTGTCCGAATGATTCTTTAACTAACCCTTACAGCTATTGGCCAGTAATTGTAGTACCATATAACCTTCCTCCGTCTTTGTGCATGAAAAGAGAGTTTTCAATGTTAACACTGTTGATTTCTGGGCCAAAACAACCAGGGAAGGATATTGATGTTTATTTAGAACCTTTGATAGACGAGTTAAAGCAGTTTTGGGAAGGAGTCGTTACATTTGATTCATTTAAGAAATCTGAGTTCATAATGAGAGCTAGAGTGTTGTGGGCAATCCATGATCATCTCGCTCTTGGGACTTTATCGGGATGTACAACTCACGGCTACTTTGCATGTCCTATTTATGGAGAAGAAACTACATCTGTTTATCTCCCTGAAAGTAAGAAGATTTGTTACATGGGACATCGTAGATTTCTTCTGTCCGGACACAAGTTTCGATACGATAAGACAAATTTCAACAACGAGCAAGAACTTAAGCGTCCTCCAAAACCACTGACTAGTTATCAAGTTGAAAAAAAGGTAGCGAATATAAAAATGAAAGTTGGTAAAAACATACCGGAAATTGGTCGAAAACGGAAAAAGACAATCGATGAAGAAGTTCCTGCATGGTATAGGAGGTCGAAGTTCTTTGATTTGCCATATTGGAAAACAAATTTGACCCGACATAATATTGATGTTATGCATACAGAGATGAATGTCACGAAACATTTGATCAACACAATTATGAACCATAAAGACATGTCAAAAGATGGGATCAATGCACGAAAGGATTTGAAAATCATGGGTATAAAACAAAAGTTGTGGGTGATAGAAGATCCTGAAACAAGTAAAGTAACCATACCAAATGCGACCTTCACTTTGAGCAAAGAAGAAAAGATACGGTTTTGCACCGTTTTGAAAATTTTGAAAGTGCCGAGCAAATTCTCTTCGAACTTCCATAACAATGTGAGCATCAACCCTCCTGAACTAAAAAATATGAAGTCACATGATTACCACGTCATAATGCAACATTTACTTCCGGTATTGCTTCAGCATTGTTTTCCGCAACATAAAGATCTACGGAATGCTATTCACCGCATTAGTCTCTTTTATAACATTTTGTGCTCAAAGGTGATCAACAGGGAACATCTTCTAAAAGCAAAGGCTAGTTTGGTAGAAGCAATGTGTGTTATTGAAAAACATTTTTCGCCTGCATTTTTTGATATCAGTATTCACCTTATGGTTCATTTAGCCGATGAAGCATTGATTTCTGGTCCCGTTAGATATAGGTGGATGTACCCATTTGAACGGTAAATTACTAATTTTAGTTATGTACATAATTATTCGATTTAAATAGCTATTGATGTCTACATTTTACAATTATTCATCTTCATAGGTTGATGAAAACATATAAAGGATATGTGCGCAACAAAATATATATTGAAGGGTGTATTGCAGAAGGATATATTGTACAAGAAGCTAGTCTTTACTGCATGGAGTATATGCCAAAATGAGGTGCTAGTACTCATAAACATACCCGTGAAGCGTTTTTAGACGAGGATGATGAGTTTGCTGATGAAATAGCACTAGATAATGGTAAAGATATAACGTTAACTCAAGTGCAATTTTAACAAGTGCGTAAATGGGTCCTTGATAAGTACGACGGATTGGATGAATGGAAGAAGTAAATTCATGAATTTGTTCTGAATTCTTATTATTGTAAATCAATTCATATATATAGTATTTATTGTGTGTTTTTCGTAGGAGGTATAACTCCTATGTTCAAAGCACCAAATCTCAAACTCGAGGCGGGGGTACATCTAGGGAAGCTATTAAAAATTTCACTTTTTGGTTACGTGAGGAGGTATATGTATTAAATATTTAACGTATTTTCAAGTTGACCATACACCTCCTTGACAATGTTTTTTTACTTATTGTGTTTGTTGTAGTTGTTGAAGACCGTCGATGTTGACTCAACTCTTTGGCGGTTAGTTAACGGGCCGAAGTTTGATGCCCGTAGTTATATGAAGTACCAAGTGAATGGGTTTTTATTTTCTCCAAAGAGTTATGAAGAGCGAAAGCGAACACAGGATAGTGGTGTATGCATGAGAGCGATTACACAATTTAGGGCGAGTGGGAAGGATAAAATTTTTAAGGAAGTAGAAACAACTTATTACGGAGTCATTCAACAGATAATTGAGTTGGATTACATTGACTTCAAACAAACAGTTTTTTATTGTGATTGGGTAAAGGTCGAAGATAAGATCAATGGTTGTAAAATAGATTCTGTTTCAAGCTTGATCACAGTTAACTTGGGAAAATTGAAGAATAAAGATAGCATGAATGATGAGCCATTTATTCTTGCATCGGAAGCGAGTCAAGTGTTCTACTCAAAAGATTTAAAAAATAACGGATGGTTTGTGGTTTTGCATACACCAAAACGGTTGACCATAAATGTGGATGACACTGAGTTTCCCCTTAGTTCAACAGTGCTAAGGTAATATATTTTTGTATTTGCATCCTTTATTTCAGTCAGTATTTTAGATATTGTTTTGAATCCGCTTAAGTTTAAAATTCTGGTGATGCAGGAAGACTTTATCACTACCGCATAAAAGTGAATGTTCCCCTTCCCGCCCATCCCTGTGATGTCCGATTGCTGTTAGCCAAATTATTGCACGGATTCCCCTCCATAACAAGATCAAACGCATTATATGACTTAATAAAATTGCTCCAAGCGATTACTGGTAAGCTGCTGTACATTTGATATAGTAAACAACGTCCCCTTCTGATTTGTCTAATCCCACCAGTTTCTCATCACATTACGATTATTGTCAGTCGGACTGACAAAAATCGTAATGTGGTGAGAAGTTGTTGGGACTGGTGGGATCAGACAAATCAGATAAGGGGACGTTGGTTCATATATCAGATGTACAGCAGCAATAAGGGGACGTTATGGAGGGGACTCCGTGCAATAATTTGGCCGACAGCAATCGGGCATCACAGGGATGGGCTGGAAGGGGAAGAAATGTACGTCATAATGTTGTTGGGATTATTTAAGGATTTAAGACTTTGCAGGACATAATGTCACAAGATGCCACACCACCATCAAATGATACAACTTCACAATCATCCACTTTAAAACGGGAGAAAATTGATATAGACAACTACGGTTCTCCAGTCGAAAAAAATGGTTCAAAGGTCGCTACGAAGATTGGTAAACTAGTAAGAAATCATGTGCTAATCTCATATCCAAGTTGGAAAAAAGTTCAGCCAAATTACAAGGAAGGCGTGTGGAATCAATTGGAGGTAAGTTCTCAAATCTCATAACCATTTTTATGTACTGTTTCTGTTTGTAAAATATAGTCGTCTGATTGTAATATGCACCCTTTTTATGTATTGTTTCTATTTCTGTACTGTTTCTGTTTCTGATTGTAAAATAGGCCTGAATGAGCGAGGGTTCATATGAGACCATATTTATGTACTGTTTATGTTTCAAGATATATTCTTTTATGATATTTATAGGATATTTAGATTGATCACTTTATTCATAGAGACTGATGAAACTATATACGTTGAAATGTAAAAATCCATATACTTTGAAATGTAAACTGTGTACATGAACTTAGATGGTTTAAATTCATTTATAATGCTTTCAATACATAAATAAAAAATGGTTTACATGCATTTTTTGTTATGCAGAAATATTATGAGCTCGATCCTTTATCAAAGGACCTTATTATGAAAATAATGTCCGAGGCTTTTAGGAGACACAAGAATGATTTGCGCAAGAATCATTATGACCATTTCATCACCGACGAAGAAAGAATGAGAAATTGTCCACCGAAAATTGCTCAAGATGATTGGGATGAGTTCATAAGAAACGAATCAAAACCCGAGGCGAAAGAAAAAAGGAAGCGAGGCAAACAAAATAATATGGTCATCATTTGGGATGTAAGAGTCACGCTATGATTACTCAAGAAATGGTATGTGTCATTGAATTGGTGCATCACATTGCATATACCATTAGTTCCGAATATAATTTTAGGTCATTGTATGCAGGTCGATTCAAGTAGTCCGGGAACAGAAGTATCACGTCTTCAAGTATGGGAGAAAACGCATAAGAAAAAAGATGGCAGCACGTCAGATGCGACATCTTCCTACTTTGTAAGTTAAACAAATAATAACGCCTCTAAATTAAATTTTCATTATTCATATATATATGTATTTACTTTTTAGGACAAAATTGAAAAAGAAAAGGAAACAACGAGTGGTGGTGATGAAGCCGTCTTTATATCAGTGTTTGGTAAAGATGTAAAGGGCATGAGCCGAAGTATTGGGACCAATATAGCTCCTAGCCAAGTTAAGAGTGCTGCCATTCCATGCAAACGGCTCAAACAGGCCCAAGGAGTATATGAGCAACGACTGCAAAATGTGGAGCAAAAGTTGATGAAGCTGGATAATATGGATGATAAACTGGAGCGTCTTCTCAGCATAGCCCAAGATAATCGTCAAGTAGGCAGTGAAATCGCATCTTCTCAGTTTGCCACTCTGAACAATCAGTTAATCGACCAAAGATGTGAAATCCTGAACTTCGACGACGAAGTAATTGCAACAGGTACTTTTTTAATCGACCAATCAGTCTTTTTGTGCTTCAACCGAGTTTACTGCTCTCTGTTATTGTGCATATAAACAAATTAATGAGTGTTAGTTCTGTAAATGTGATTCCATATATTCACTCTAGAAATGCTTATATAACAGGTACTATATGCCGAGATTCCACAACATTAGTAATTCATGGAAAACCAGTACCACCCACATATGAAAAAGTGTTGTTGGACAAAATTTTATTGTCGGATGAGCTAACCGCCAAAATATGTCGACAATTTACCGAGACCTTTGGGGATGTTGGAGCCGGAGGTTATGTGAGCCATCAAAAGGGTTTGATACGATATCTTTAGTCGGAGGTATTGATGAAATCTTTGTAGACTTCACTGCTTGCAAAACAATGTAGTGTAATTAATGAAATCTTTGTAGTAGTGTAATAAACAATGCAGTGTAATAAGTATGATATTCCGGCACGGTAGCATTCTGTTTGCAAAATAATAGTGTAATTATAAGTTTGATAATTTTATATGTATGGTATATGTGCGATATGTTTATAGTGCTTGTGTACCAATATTTTGATATTCTGGCATATTTTGATATATTTTGATATTCTGGTATATATACTGAGATATGCGTGTAACTCAGTAGTGAGTTACAGATGTGATTTTGTAGGAGCAGGAGCAAACACTATGTGCAACAGGTGTTAACCGTTGCTTTATGTGTGACTTTGGCCCAATTTGCAACGGTTTATACCCGTTGCCTTTGGCCCAATATGCAACGGTTAATACCCGTTGTCTTTGGCCCAGTTTGCAACGGTTTATACCCGTTGCCTTTGTCCCAATTTGCAACGGTTTATACCCGTTGCCTTTTGGACATAAAGCAACGGTTTTCTCCCGTCGCTAAATTCAACCACTCCTGTGTTGAAGACGGTTTTTACCCGTTGCTTTTGGACTTAACAACGGTTTTTACCCGTTGTTAATAGCTTATAATGGTGTAGTGGTATCTGTGCAGTTAAAGCGCTCGACAGATTCAATGAGGTAGAGGTGCAAAAAGTCATAGCGGAGATACAACGAGGATACAGCGGGATATAGCGGATGACTTTAAAATAGCATATAAAACTCGTACTTGATGTTTTTACGAATATATAAATGGTAATTAAATGAAAAATTAACATTCAATTGAATTATAATTAATACATAAATAATTTTAAATAAAAACATGTGTGAATATAATATAAATAAACATAAAACTGTTATATAACATAATTCAATTTAGTAGAATATTACAGAATTTTCATTTCTGAAAATATATTAAAAATTCAATTAAATAAATTTATTTCATAATTTTTATAATGTATAAATGTCATTTTTCAATTTATTTCTTTTAAAGAAGATATAGTGGAAATAGCGGAATATAGCGGGAATAACGAGATGTAGCGGAAATAGCGCGGCTTAAAGCGGAAAGGCTATATTTGTGGCTATATGGAAATATCGTAGCGGTAGAAATCCGCTATGAGATATAGCAAGGTTATAGTGGGGTAATAGCGGGGCATTAACTGCACAGCACCGTATATCTAGTTAAGTACTAACCATGTCGTCCATGCTCATAAATTTTAAATAATAAAATCATTATATCATGCAGTTTGTAATCTATTCTATTATATAAGAAAGAAAATGCATAAATCTTAGTATTCTTATCTCTCATTCACTCTCAGAATGAATAGTGCATTCTCCTTAATTTTTGATACAATTTTCCTTTTAGACCCTCTAATTTTTTTTAATATTCCACAAAACTACCATCATTAACATAGCAATTAATGTTATCATTATTTCTTTTGTTTTCTAATAGTGATCTCTTTTGCTTTGCCAAAAAAAAATAGTGATCTCTTTAACTTTTCCATGTTATCACTAAATTTTTTTCATTCCACATTTGTTTCCTTTCATTATTTTGCATTCCATCCATTTAAACTTTTTTCGTCATGTTATCTCTTCCTCATTTTCAGTTTCGTATGTATACAATAATTCAATAAAAAAACTATTTCCAACCTAAATCAACTAAAAGATTCTATCCAAAAAGTTTTTTAGTCAATCTCTTTAATTTTATTATCTAAATATAATTCGATTGAATTCATCGTTAATTCTTCAATTTCTTTTCATATAAAAAATTATCATTTTATTTATATTTTGCAGAGATTGTGTTTATATTTGTGGCTTTCAGTATTATAGGTTTCATAGAAAAATTGTCTAAAAGCCTCCAAAAAACCTTGTCTTACTGATTTATCAAGTAGGATTTAATGGTTTGATTTTTATTTTATTATCTTTATTTTCATTTAATTTAAGGTTAAATTTTTTGCTTTAGCTCTAAATATATCATTTCAGATCTTTACTTCAAATTTTGTGTCCTAAAAATTGTTTTCTTCCTATTTTTGTTACAATTTATATGGATATGAATTAGGTTATTTTGTAAATTTGTCACATAATCTTCGATTATTTTGTAAATTTTATGTCCTAAAATTTGTCATATGATCTTTGTTATTTTGTAAAATCCATAATACATAAAGCTTGACTATTTTTTATTCTTAAGTTCTCTATATACATCGACATTCATCTTATTTGTATCCGTTCAATGCGATTATCATTTTCTTTCCTTCATTCATTTCGTAGGGAATAATTGGCTTACTAACAAATAGACATAAAATAATTTTAAACTTTTTTTTATACACAGGTGGTAAAGTTGATCTTTTTTATTTTGAAGTATAAGTATATACAAAAGTCTGGTTGGTAAACATCTCATACTTTCTTATTATTTTAGTTTCAATCGGTGTTGTTATCAACTTAGTTTCCTTCGTATTCCATAAGAAGTTATATTGGATTTATTAATACATCGATATCATATAGCCTTTGATCATATTTATAAAAGGGGATTTTCACTTCAAGGGCTTATTTGTGTGGATAATAAGTTTTAAGGACACTACTTTTGAAAAATTAGTTTTAAGGACATTTTACAGGAAAAAGATAAAAGAATTTATCATTTTCAGTTATACAGAAATAATGCTAAAAGGATTTATCATTTTCCTGTATAACTTAAAAAGATAAATGAATTTATCATTATCCTGTAAATTGTCCTTAAAACTAATTATTCAAATGTGTTGTCCTTAAAACTAATTACCTTGGAAATAAAAGCCCTTCAACCAAATTTCCACTTTATAAAATCCTTGATATGTAATGATGAACTATTTTTTAGTTCTCAAGTTTTATATTTACATCGACATTCATTTGATTTGTGTTTGGTTAGTACGATCATGAATTTTATTTCCTTTGTATATTTTGTATATCATAATCGGTTTACTAACACATGTATATACCAAACAATCTTAAATTATGTATAATCTGAGATAAAATTGATGTTTTTCCATTTTTAAATTCAAGAAAATTAAGTGGGAGAAAATATCATCTATGAAGTAAAATATTTGTCAAATAATAAATTCTACATCGTATTTGAGAAAAAAAAAATAAAAGTATAAATATTACTTTTGTTATGCCTATCGTATGTAACTTTATGTTGAAAGTTTAGTTTGAAAAAGGTGTTATATGAACTTAATTTTTTTAAAATATTTTATTTTATTTGTACTCAACCTAGAATTATTTTTGTAACATGAGATATTATCCATCTTAATTGTCCCTATAGGGATATTTCATTGAGCGTGAAATGTACATAAACAACGCACATTTTTCTATTTAATGCATGGTTAACACTAAATTCTTGAAGAACTTATGAAACATAGTAGTAATTATCTTTTAACGTCTACAAATATTATTTGATGCTATATTGTTTTGATTTTATTTTGCAGTTTGGAGATGTTTATAAATCATTACGAGTTGAAGATGTGTTATTAATGTTTACATGTAAACTAACTTCCAATAGGAAGAATTGTGTTTAAAAGGAATAAATTGATAACATTTATTTAATTAAAATTTAGACTAATTTGCGAATTATTACAACTAATTCTCTTTTATTAAAAATTATTATTAGAGAATAGTATGTACTAATTTCCATTAATCCTAATCAATTTGTGTCCATTTTTAGTCAATATAACATTTTATTTTATGATGGATTAAGACTAATTTTTAATTTTACTTAATTGTATATCTCCAAAATATACTTTTATTACACATGTTGTGTAGCTCTTATTCATATTATTTGCACATTTTCAAACAAACTAGGATCATGTTCAAGTAGTTATAATCATAAAAGTTAGAATATGCATAGGTAACAAGTCAAGTTTTTTTAAATGGCCTAATATAGTAACAATAATACAATGGATACTATATACATAATTATGAGTTAAAAAATTATTGCATGATCTATAAACCTAAATGGTACTCTAGATACTAAAGATCGAAGGTCAAATGGTTAAACTACTAATTCTCATTTATGATTTCAGTTTCGAAAATAATAGTAGGTTTAGTTCCATTAATATTTTTAGCTTTAAACTTAAATGCTTTATTTAAAAAAATATTTTATAAACTCAATATAAAGTTTGTGCAATTTAGTTAATTGATAATTTGGTAATATTTTTATTTTATAATTCGGTCGTTTGATGTTATAATCAAATCCAATCAAATTTTCTAAAAATTAATACGATCATATTTATGGCAAGTTACTTTCTTAAGTTAGCATCAAAGAGAATTAATACATAATAAATTCTCTGTTCTGTTTTTTGTTTGTATAGTACGATCATGAATTTTATTTCCTTCACAAATTTATAAGGCATGATTGGTTTACCAACACATTTACATCAAAGAATTTTTAATCGAGTATAATCTGAGATAAAATTAATGTTTTTACCATTTTGAACTATAGGTATTTAAGAAAATCAAGTGAGGAAAATATCATCTATGAAGTAAAAGAATAGTCAAATATTAAATTTCTATGTTGCATTTTGAGAGAAGTATGTTGAAAGTTTAGTTCTAAATAGGTGTTTAATAAACTTATTTTTTATTTAAATATTTTATTTTGTTATATGCAACCTAGATCTATTTTTTGTAATATTAGATATTCCATCTTAATCGACTTACGATAATACATTTTTCTATAGTAACGCTTCATTGACCATGAAATGTTAATAAATAGTGTGTTTTTTCCTATTTAATGCATGATTAACACTAAATACTTGAAGATCTTATGGAACATGTTTCTTGGAGATTTGACCAGGCAACTGAGCACTCGGCATTGGCAGGTACTCGGCATCTATAGTACTCGGCATCTATAGTACTCGGCATCTGTAGTACTCGGCATCAACTAGTGCTCGGTATCAGGTAATACTCGGCATCAGGCAGTGTTCGGCACTAAGTAGCACTCGGTATCAACTAGCGCTCGGCATCAGATGGCACTCGGCATCAGGTAGTGCTCGGCATCAGATAGTATTCGGCGCCCAGTAGAACTCGGCGACAGGAGTACTCGGCGACAGAAGTACTCGGCATCCAGAAGACGTTCGGTGTGCGTAACTGCACAACGTGACACTATCGTTCGGCCAAGGTGCATCATTCGGTCAGGGAGCATTGTTCGGCCAAGAGCTTCGGACAGAGACACGTTCGGCTTCGACTGACAACCATCCTGCACTTCCCACACATCAAACATACCGTTCGGCATAGAAAGGATCGTTCGGCATTATGGTGTTCGGCATACCTGGTTCGTCATGCAGCGACCACTGTACTCGGGCTAGAGTGTTCGGCTATCAAGCCCACTTGGGAAGTCCAGCCCATATTTGTCTATAAATAGAGGGGCAGGGTCACAGTGAAAAGGGGATCTTTTTGGGAGAAGACTGGGGAGACTCTGCCATTTTTGAGACTCATCTTCTCTACTTAACAACTTCATTCAAGCATTTGATTCACGAATGTATTTGTAATCGACTATTTAGAAGATCAATAAAGTTTAACCTCAAAGTGGACGTAGGCAATTACGCTGAACCACTATAAATTTGGTGTTTATAAGAATATGGCCTCACAATAAGTTGAACTGTAGTGTAGGATGGAAAGATGCCAGTTGATTATCATGCAATGCAATTGTCCTATGTGTTGCAAGAATAGAGGGTTATGAACCTATCAAGAACCGAGAACTATGACTAATTGGTAAATTACAACCAAAATATTCTGTAATGGAATTAGTAAACTACTTTGCATTCCGGTGCATACTGTAGGATGTTGAATAAGTTGCAGTTACCTCCACCACAAAGACTCAATACAATCAATGCAAGGAAAAGGCCTGCGAAGTTCAAACTACAATGCTTCCGTCTACTACAACCATCCATGTGTAACCATCAACCACATGTTATTTTCAGGAAAAAAAACTCATCTCTGTCTACTCATGTTATCAGCTTTATATTTTATTTTTTATTTGAAGCATGCATTCATGTTAATACCAGTGCTATGAAACAAACCTTGGGACTATTTTGTTATGCTTACAGCCAAATGACCCACCTTAGTCACCTACTGCTCTTTTTCACTGTCCATTCTTACTTATATTCAAACATATTGTGATACCATTGCATGAGATTAAATTATATTCTAATATTTTCAAGTAATATTAAGCATATGTAAAACTGAATATTTCTATTACGCTGCTGTATTTTTTGTCCATACAATAATATTTACTCAACTAACAGACAAAAAATGCTAAGCTTGTTATATACTAAACCTTATATCAACAAATCTGTGCCAAGTAAATATCAACCTAAACTTAGATTACAACCGGTACCCCACGTATGAAGCCCGGCCCTTCATACTACACTACAGTTCAACGACTTGATGAGAGAACTCAGAGAAAGCAGGAGACAACTAGGAGAGCAGATGCAAGCTAACGCCAACCTGATGGCACAACTCACTCAACAGCAGCAACAGAATGCTGGGGGCAATCCCGCTCCTTATTCCTCATCTGACAGCTCTACTTCCTCTAATGAACCTCCCAGGCGCAGACGCCATAAGACTGAAGCTGCGCGAGCAGATGCTGCTGTTCAAACAGCTGGAGACCGTGACCAAGCAAGAGCTGGAAACTTCAGGACCGGAGTGCAAATGGAGGATGGAGGCCCAGACCATCAAAACGCTAACAATGTGGAACCTCAAGACGCACGATTGGCAGATCGCCAGGAGAGGAGGCATCAACATGGACAGTCGCGTAGAACATACTCTAACCTTCCGCCTTCCATACAGACACCAGATCTGACAGCCATGGTCAGGCAGTTGATGAGAGAGAATCAGGGCTTATCAAATGATGATTGGGGAGTATCAAGAAGTCATAATCCATTCGCAGATGTTGTGTTGCATGCGGCGTACCCCAGGAAGTTCAGTATGCCTACTATCCCTACGTATGAGGGAAAGACTGACCCCAGACAGCATGTCATGAGGTACGAATGGATGATGGATTCAGCTAGAGCAAATGATGCCACCAAGTGTAGATGCTTTCCAATTACTCTATTTGGGATCGCTACTATGTGGTTTACCCGACTTCCTCCGCGGTCTGTATCCAATTTTGAGGAGTTGGCAAAGAAGTTTATTGAGCAGTTCAGGATACACACTACTCGTCCGAAGGACGTAATGTCTCTGTCAAGTGTAATCCAAAGTCCCAGGGAGTCATTGAAGGAATATTTACAAAGGTTCCATGTTGCGGCAACTGAAGTCAGTAATCCCAATGATTATGCAATTCTAATGGCTATAATGAGAGGTGTGGATCCGGAGTCTGAATTTGGAGACTGGTTGGCAGGAAAACCTCCGACCACACTAGAGCGTTTCTACTCAAAGGCACACCAGTTCATAAGGAGAGAGGAAGCCAGGTGGGTAAGGCGAGATAAGGCACCATGACCTGTCCAAGAGTCTATGAAAAGCAACGTTGCTGTGAAGCAATCCGGAGACAACTCGGGAAAGGTCCAAGTCAATGTCCAGAACAAGCCTGGGCAGTCTAAGGAGTCCGGAGGAAGAAATCAAGGGAAGAAGAGAGAAGCAGGGAAGTGGAAATCGAGAATTCCAAGCTACAACGAGTATACTCCGCTGAATGCGCCTCTTGAGAACATTTACCTATCTACCTGCAATACTTTTCAGTACAGAAAGCCACGTCCAAAAGAATCAACCGAGGAGCAGAAGCGAACTGGGAAATATTGTCGCTTCCATGAGACTTATAGGCACAATACGGAAGAGTGCAGACACCTGCACGAGGCTATTGAGAAGTTGATCAGGCAAAAGAAGTTGCAAGAATTTGTGAAGGATCCACAAGAAGGAGGACAGGGAACGTCCAACCCAGGTCGCGCATCGGCCCCGCGTCACCCCGAGGAGCCTGCCCGAACCATGGGTAGACTAGTCATAAATACTATTATCGGCGGGCCTCACCCCGCGGATAAGAATTGGCAAGAGATGGAGCGGTATGCAAGCTCCCTGAAACATGCAGATTTTGAGTGTTGTTCAAACGTGGAGGATGGGACTCCTGCCAAGCAGCAGCGCGTAATGACAGACGACATAGTGTTCAGAAACTTGGATACTGATCAAGTAGAGGCTCTAACCATCGACCCAATGGTCATATCTGGGACAATCGGACCGGCATATGTGAAGAGAATTCTGATTGATTGTGAAAGTTCTGTCAACATCATCTTCAAGAAGGCTTATGACCAAATGAAAATGGAAACAAAGGACTTGAAACCGTCCAAGGCTCATATCCACGGCTTTAACGGCGCTGCGACCGATGCAGTGGGGTATGTCGAGTTACCAGTTGAACTGGGACAAGGCGAGCGTCGGAGGGTGCGAATTCTACCCTTCGTAGTTTTGGATGTGGACTCTCCATATAATGTTTTCTTGGGCCGGCCGGCCCTGGCTGAGTTTAGGGCAGCATTGGCCCCGTGGTGTTTAACTTTGAAGTTCCCAACTGACAAGGGAGTAGGTATTGTTCATGGCGACCAAGCAGCTGGTCGTTCCTGTTATGTGGCTGAGCTCCGGGAGGCCCACCGAAGGGAGAAAGGAAAGGTTGCGGACAATCCCGTCCGCATCCATAATTCAGATAATTGACAAGTAGTGCCCGAGCCCTGGCTCGGGCATAACTCTCGGATCTTCAGAGATATAGATCTGAGAGACGACGATGAGAAACCCAGGGAAGAAAAGGCGGCGCCGGCTGAACTAACGGTTGACATTTCAGTCAGCCAAAGCGACCCTTCGCGAATACTAAAGATCAGATCACAGCTTGGCCCCGCAATGACTGAAGACCTTAGTGACTTCCTCCGGGCGAATCTTGATGTTTTCGCCTGGACGCATTCTAATATGTGTGGGATTTCTCCCGCCATCACGAGTCATATGTTGAACATAGACTCGAAATACGTCCCAGTTAAACAAAAGAGGAGAGGAATGGACCCTGAGAGGTCCGCTGCTCTCAGAGAGGAGGTGGACAAACTCAAAGCCAATGGGTTCGTCCGCGACGCCCGGTATCCCGAATGGGTATCGAACCCCGTACTGGTGAAAAAGGCAAATGGGAAATGGAGAACTTGCATAGAGTATTCTGATTTGAACAAAGCGTGCCCCAAGGACAGTTTCCCGTTACCAAGGATCGATCAGTTGGTCGACTCCACCGCAGAACATGAGCTGTTATCATTCATGGATGCATACTCGGAGTACAACCAAATCCCGATGCATATTCCAGACCAAGAACACACCAGCTTCGTTACAGATGTCGAGCTATATTGCTATGTAGTAATGCCCTTCGGACTGAAGAACGCATGAGCAACTTATCAGCGTTTGGTGAATCGAATGTTCAAGGACCAGCTTGGTAGGACGATGGAAGTCTATGTGGATGACATGCTCGTGAAGTCACGACAGTCAAACGACCACATTCGAGACTTGGCTGAAATGTTCGACATACTCAGGTATTACCGGATGAAGATCAACCCTCTGAAGTGTTCCTTCGGCGTTGCGTCGGGGAAGTTTTTGGGATTCATCGTCAATGCTAGGGGAATTGAAGCTAACCCCGAAAAGATCCAAGCTATTTGAGATGTGCAAGTACCCAGGACTATAAAACAGGTACAGAGCTTGAATGGAAAAGTAGCTGCGCTAAGTCGATTCATATCCAGGGCAACTGACAAGTGCAT
This sequence comes from Allium fistulosum, assembly GCA_030737815.1. Lineage (NCBI taxonomy): Eukaryota > Viridiplantae > Streptophyta > Magnoliopsida > Asparagales > Amaryllidaceae > Allium > Allium fistulosum. Next base: position 758,841,146 of record CM060902.1, read on the forward strand.
CCCTTTCTTTGATATAATAAAGAAAGGGAAAAGGAACTTCGAATGGACGTCTTGTTGTGAGGAAGCATTCCAGGATCTAGTGAGGCATCTGGAGAGTCCACCAGTGCTGTCAAAACCAGTAGACCACGAGACGCTGTACGCATACTTGGCTGTATCCCCACATGCAATAAGTGCGGTTTTAGTTCGCGAGGAGGACCGAATCCAAAAGCCGGTGTATTATGTTAGCAAGCGTTTAACGGGGGCAGAAAGAAATTACCCTAAAATCGAGAAATTGGCCTATTGCTTGGTGATTGCATCACGTAAGCTACGCCCATATTTTCAAGCACACTCAATCAGTGTTTATATCGATCAACCCCTGCGGCAGGTACTCCAACGACCAGAAACTTCTAGAAGATTGCTAAAATGGAACATCGAGTTGAGCCAGTTCGATATCGCCTACTTGCCGCAAAGAGCCATACAAGGGCAAGCATTAGCAGATTTTATCGCTGAGTTTACCATGCCCACAGAACCAGATAATCATGACGCCATTCCCCCCGTTCGATGGAAATTATACACTAATGGGGCATCCAACGACCGTTGCTCCGGTGCGGGTGTAGTTCTTATAACTCCGGAAAACCGATCAATCTGTTATGCTTTGAAGCTTGATTTCCCAGCTACGAATAACGAAGCAGAATATGAAGCATTGATTGCTGGCTTAAAGCTCATCGGAGAACTCGGGATTAAATCAGTTGAGATCTTTTGTGACTCACAGTTGGTGGTTTACCAAGTGCGGGGAGATTACCAAGCCAAGGGATAAAAGCTTGCTCCGTACCTTGTTTAGGTCCAAGAACTACTGTCGAATCTCGAGCATTATGACATTTCGCATGTCCCACGTGAGCAGAATAAAGAAGCCGACTTGTTGGCTAAGTTTGCAAGCACAGGCGATGCACAACAAATGGGATTGTATCCCGTTGAGGCCTTGCACGCCCCGAGCATAGACGAGATGAAAGTTGATTGTATATTGGAAACAGAAATTGAGGAGGAATCGTGGATAACCCCATTCAAACTGTACCTGACGACCGGGACTTTACCAGAAAAAAGGAGCGAAAGACGCCAGGTCCTTCGAAAGGCCGCGCGATACGTGATGCAGGATGGATTAATGTATCGAAAAGGTTTCTCAGTCCCATTATTACGATGCATCGCTCATGGCGAAACAAAGCGGGTCTTAAGAGAGGTTCACGAAGGGGAATGTGGCGACCATACTGGGGGGCAAATGCTAGCAAAAAAGGTCCTCCGCTACGGATATTACTGGCCGACCGTAAATCGGGACGCTGCGGACTACGCAAGAAAATGTGACAAGTGTCAAAGGTATGCGAAAATCCCGAGGACTCCATCAACGGAACTCACACAAATGGTTAGTCCCTGGCCATTTGCAATTTGGGGAATCGACATAATCGGCTCTTTGCCTATATCCAAAGGTGGTGCGAAATACGCGATAGTTGTAGTCGACTATTTCACAAAATGGGCTGAGGCAGAGCCTTTGGCCACAATCACCTCTAAGAAGGTCATTAACTTCGTTGTACGAAACATTATATGCCGCTTTGGCCTTCCTCGCACCATCATTACAGACAACGGGATGCAATTTGAAAGCAGAGAGTTCTGTTTAAAGTATGGCATCGAGAAGAAGTTCGCCGCCGTTGCACACCCAAAGGCTAACGGACAAGTCGAGGCCGTTAACAAAATAATCAAGTCCATACTAAAGAAGCGTCTGGAGAAGGTTGGAGGCAAGTGGGTAGATGAACTCCCAACAGCACTATGGGCTTATAGAACTACCCACAAGTCCGCGACCGGCCACACTCCATTCGCCTTGGCATACGGCTCGGAAGCCGTTATACCCGTGGAACTTGAAGTTCCATCACACCGAGTGACGTACTATGATCCCAAGACGAACCAGGACCTCTTGTTGGAATCACTGGACTGCATCGATGAAAAGCATGAAGAGGCCGAATTAAGGGCGGCAGCGCATAGACACCGAGTCAAGCGTTACTACGACGGTAGAGTCAACCCAAGAACTTTTGATGTAGGTGATCTCGTTCTGAAACGAGTTTTCCCGGTACCATCGCGTATGAATCCCAGCTGGGAAGGTCCATACGTCATTGAACGGAAGCTTGGAGAAGGAACATTCAAGCTAGCGACCGTTGATGGCACGACACTCCCTCGAGCATGGAACAGTGAGCATTTGCGGCATTATTACATTTAGCATGTTTTCCTTTCTTGTTTTTGGCACTGTTATTTCCTATGTGTTTTCGTTCAGTCGCAACTTAGTTTCTTTTTAACTATGTAATCAAGCAGTTTAGTTGTTTTTCATTAATAAAGGCTTGAAGCTGTATTTTCCACAAGTCACTAATGTTCCTATATCTCATGATCAGATGACGAACTACATTATCCTGTACGATTTACGGACTCGTGTAAACGATTCCAAATCTCCGAATCCCCAGAGCGCGGATCGGAGTACTCTAAGTCCCCAGAGTGCGGACTAGAGTATAAACGATTTCAAATCTCCGAATCCCCAGAGCGCGGATCGGAGTACTCTAAGTCCCTGGAGTGTGGACTGGAGTATAAACGATTTCAAATCTCCGAATCCCCAGAGCGCGGATCAGAGTACTCTAAGTCCCCAGAGTGCGGACTGGAGTATAAACGATTTCAAATCTCTGAATCCCCAGAGCGCGGATCGGAGTACTCTAAGTCCCCGGAGTGCGGACTAGAGTATAAACGATGCGAACCTTGGAATCCCCTAAATGCGGATCAACTTACTCTAAATCCCCAGAGCGCAGATTTAGAAAAAAGTCCAAGTACTCGAGAAATGTGGAACAAGAAGTATGCCACATCTGGAGATGTTCGAACAACACAAGAATGGACTAGGAGGTAATGCAACTCATAAGGACTTGAGTTATGACTACAGTTAGTCAGCAAACCCAAGAAAAGCAAGAGAATCATTCAAATGAAAATGAAACTAAACTTCATTCAATAGTTCAAAATGGGGTTACACAGTTACTCCTACAAAACTCAGAGTTAAGGACCTATCTATACAAACTACAAGCTACAAAAGATAAAAGCAACTACAGGACTTAAGCAAGAAGCTCGTTGAACGAGTGTATCAATTATTTCTTCGGTTTCTTCTTCTTGTCTTCCTTTGTTTTTTCCGACGACTCCTCTCCTTCATGCTTTTTCTTGGATTTCTTGCTTGCTAAAGAAGCGGAGTCAGGTGTAGGAGACGGAACATCTAGTGGTTTGGACCTGCCCGGGAGAATGATTTTCAAAGGTCTGTTCCGCGGGTCGGTAAGTTCCAGTATTTCAGGTTCAACTTTGACCTCGGCCTTTTTCTTCTCCTCTTCGGCGAGGCGGTCCTTCATGCTCATCTTTGAAGTATGGTCAGAGGCGCCAGTGATTTTGATTTCATCACCCCCTTCGGCAGGAGATGAAGTGTCAAGCTTATCATCATCTAGCGCCCCAATCACTTGAGCATCGAGACCAGGAATTACTCCCGCATGAACAGCGTCGCTTGTTTTTTCCGCCTCCTCCTTGGCGTCATCGCTCCTCGAAGTTGGCTCGGGGTCAGAGCAGCCTACATGGAAACATAAAGAATGAACATTAGAACGAATAAATGCTGGAAAATAACAAGATCTTTTGACTTCTAGAAAAGAAGAGTTTCCTACCGGGTTCTGGTTAGCTATCGGTTGCGCGTGGGGTTTCACCCTCCAGAATAGGAGATAGCACGTGAACGCCAAGCTCGGGATCTTCAGGATCATAGCCGGCATGCTGCTCGAACGGGTCAAGTGTCGGCCGACCGGCCGGTTGAGCAGCGGTAGGAGCAGCAATATGAGGAGCTGTAGTCTCAGCCCCAAACGGGCCCGCTTCATCACTTTTCTCTTTTGGAAGGGGAGAGCCTTTGTTATAAAGCGCCAAAGCTGCGGACAGATCCGTTGGCTCATTCCCCCTAAGAAACTTTTTCACCAAGGCATCCTCGTCGACCACTTCAGAGCCCGACTCGATTTTCCTGATCTTTACTAAGGTTTCCCAGGCCTCAGCTAGGGATTCGAGATAGCCATCGCCCAAGAATGTTAAGTCACGATGCATAAGGACGCGGGCTCCATACTCAGCAATCAACGGGTCAAACATGCATTTGACCTCTTCCCTGCCGGCTTCCGCGGCCGTCTCGAGGCGAGAGTCAATCTCCTCCGCAGCTTTTCTTTTGTCCTCCTCACGGGCTTCGTCCTTCATTTTCTCAACCCCAGCAAGTTCGTCATCGAGCTTCGTTTTAAGGAGACGAGTAGCAATGATTTCATCACAGTATCGTTGTGATTCTTCTTGAGCAGCTACCTTGTCCTCCTTTTCCTTGGAAAGTAATTCTTTCAGCTCTCTGACTTGTATGGCGAGCGCGTCCCTTTCTTTTTGAACGGAATCTTTTTCTAGGGCAAGGGCACCGCTGCGCTGGACTGCTTCATCAAGCTCCTTCTTGTGAGCCATCTCTAAACGAGTAATTGCCTCAGCAGTATCTTTTGCACTTTGTTCAGCGGCTTCCAGCTTCGACTTATACGAAGCGAGCTCTTCGTCTTGGTTCTTGTCGCAGCCAGCCTCCAATTTCAGGCAATCAATCTCATATTGACGCTCAACGGACACCTCCGAGATCTTTTCAACCAAGTGTACAAACGCGTCATGTTGAACATAGACGTCATTATTGCAGGCAATGGCACTCTGCTTCACGTTCCCAAGAATATGGTGAATAGCCGGGAGGAACTTCAGACCGTCAAAGAAAATTTTTGGGAACTTGGCCTTAAGATCGACCATCTTTTCCGCTACAGTTGGATCAACCGCGGGAGTAGGGGGAGGAGGCTTTGGAAGTTCCACTCTTTTTCGTTGCTCCCGAACTTGCCTTGTACTCGATGAACCGGAGTGTTGTTCTCGAGGAACATCAAATTGGTAACCCTTCTGTGAAGACTTCTCTTTATCCGGCTCAGTTGGAGGAAGAGGATCACGGGACTGTGAAGATTGAGAATATGCCTTCTTACGGTGAGATGACTCGCGGGGACGATTGTCCCTATCTTCATAATCATCTCTGTCCCTGCGTCTGCCTGAACCTGAGTCCCGTCCAGAATGATGGAATATGGAAGAGCCATGAAGGCGATCGAATCCGTGAGAGCGCCCCATTTCACCTGCAAAGAATGGAGATAGCAACGAATTAAGAAAAATCCGGGAGATAAGAAAAAAACTTGAAGTGTATGATGGAATGCGTATGTGTGTGTATGTCCTAGTGTTCCCCCCTACAGACCAGTTCTTTTATCTTTACTAATCGGAGTATTGTCTCCCTGGACTGGGAGTTGAACTCCCGCATTGCCTCTAGCGGGCGAAGAAAACTTGAGGGCTTCAGGATCGTCAAACCCGTAATTAAGTATGTCGTCAGGGATAGAAAGATTCGACAAACCCCTTAGAGAACTCTCCAGGTGCTGTGAGGAAGCCTCTTTCTCTGACGAGATAGGCATATCTTTTGAAGTGCTGCCAACTTTCTCCTTACGAATATTGTATTTTAACCTCTTCTTTCCCTTCGAAGGAGAGGATGACGTTTCAATATCATGAACTTCGACCGCCGGATTCCAAGCGGGACCCACATTCTCGCCTTGGGTCTCAGGAGCTTCGTCCTCTTTACGCTCACCTTCTTCGTGCGTATCGGGAGTGCGGCGAGATGACGATCCGGCCTGTTTCTTCCCTTTACCGGATGCTGGCTTGGGAATGGAGACGCCCTCCGGGAGGCTAATCCGACGACCTGGGGCTAGCAAGCCGAACCTTGACAATGATTCATTTGAAATGATGGTTCGAATGTCTCGTTCCGCTGCAGGAAGAGCTCTAATGGCCTCAACGGCCTCAGAATATCCTCGACCCTCCGGACGCGGGTTGATACCTAAAAAGATGAAACGAGGAGTTAGGAAAAGCATGACTCCAATTAAAGGTGAATGATGACTCAGCAAAGAGACTTACTGCCTTCAACCCATCTCCTCGCAAAACCAGGAGGGCAACGCATGTAGAACCATTCATGTTTGTACAGGGCGAATTTACTGCATGCTCCTGTCAAGATTTGGCATTTGTGGTACGGCTCGAGGAACATGAAGGAAGGGCTGTCTTTCCGCCTCTTAACCATATAGATGTATCTGATGTCGCCAGGAGTTGGAGGTCTGGAGAAGACAGCCATGAAGAGTAGGTAGGTCCTACGTAGAAACGCGTGACCGTTCGGGTGCAGCTGCGACGGGGCAATGTCGATGTACTGTAACACATCCCTAAGAAATAAGTTAAACGGAGGCACGCTGCCCATCCAACACATGAACTTGTTGCAAGTGGTATATCCGACTGGGGGCAGGTGAGGACGATCATGTCGCGAAGGGACTAGCACATCGGCGAAAGGAATCCCGTGGATGGAACATATCCGTTGGAGTGCGGCTTCATTGATCTTCGAAGCCTGTCGATCGGATTGTCTAGTAGAATTGTTGCCTCCAGGACATCGGGTGCTAATTTATGAGCAGGAGAAGTCGACGGATTAGAAGTATCAGCGGCTTCTCGCCTAGATGACGCCCCAGGCCTGTCATATATAGTGGCGGAGCTAGACTTTCTTGACATCCTCAATAAATAGTGAATCTGGCTAAGTGCCTGAGAGAACTATACTTAAAAAACGTTGAACGTTAGAATTAACAACACGAATTTCCCCCCCACGTGATTTGTGAACTAGTGCAAGCAATCGTGTACAAGCAATAAGAATCTGGAGATTTCAAAGATATAAAAATGAGCATCGAATCATCGCCTTCGGAGACCGTCATCGCTGACCGTCTCAAGAAGCCCGCCTTGTGGTGATTGCAGTTTCGAATTCAGAAAACGAATGTTAATCTAAGTTCAGATTTATGTCTACTAAAGCTAGGGAGTTAATGATCCGGGTCAGTTTCATGTGATAGTGTGCTTAGATCCAGGTCCTTGTTCTTGCTATATGAATAGGCAAGGTTAACAAATGTTCGGCCTAAGTATCGTTCGGCATGTTAGTTGTTCAACATGTATACTGTTCGGCATTTAAATGGTGTTCGGCAATCGTATTGTTCGGTCTAGGTTTTGTTCGGCATTTGGAGTGTTCGGCCTAAGTATAGTTCGGCATGTCGGTTGTTCAATATTTATATTGTTCGGCCTTGATATGGTTCGGCATTTAAGTATTGTTCAGCCTTGATACCGTTCGGCTGAAATATGGTTCGGCGTTTAGGTTTGTTAGGCCCGAGTATTGTCCGGCATTCATGATCGTTCGGCACTCCACCCTCGCTTACAGTTCCACCCTTCTCCTTCTCCATCTGCGCCGAACAACAAGAACAGGTCGCTCGGTGAAGATTATGCCGTTCGACACCCCATCTTTCTTTTCTTCCAGTCTCGTTCGGCATGAAGGAACTAGGCCTAACTACCATGCATTGTCCGACAACTCCAATGTGCGACCCATTCCTACTCGCCACACGTTATACAACCGTATAGATATCCAGTTTTCCACGTGACCCTCTCGGCTGCACACAACCCTAAATCTCATGTTGAAGCAATTTAATCGTGGAAGGGATAGTACCTAGTTCGAAGATCGAAATTGAAGAAAGATTGATTAGGCTTTAAGTCTGATAGGCTGGCGAGAATTTGCAAGTCTTTGGGGAGTGACAGAAATGAAGGTGTAAAAGGAAAATGGAGGAAGGATGGTTGGTTTTATAGGGGGAAGATGGAAGTTGAAAAGGCTATATCCGGTGGAACCGGTCAAAGTCTTAGCATTCGGCTTCAAAGCGAGGTGTCACTCGGCACATGAGGACTGTCCGGCTTCGAACGTATCGTTCGGCGTCCATACCACGCTCGTCATACATATTCTCGAGAAGGCATCTCCAAGGAAAGTTAGACTAGATTCAAAGCGCATCACGTTCGGTCACGTGATACACTTTGGGGGGCAAGTGTTTCCTGGAGATTGGACCAGGCAACTGAGCACTCGGCATTGGCAGGTACTCGGCATCTATAGTACTCGGCATCTGTAGTACTCGGCATCAACTAGTGCTCGGTATCAGGTAATACTCGGCATCAGGCAGTGTTCGGCACCAAGTAGCACTCGGTATCAACTAGCGCTCGGCATCAGATGGCACTCGGCATCAGGTAGTGCTCGGCATCAGATAGTATTCGGCGCCCAGTAGAACTCGGCGACAGGAGTACTCAGCGACAGAAGTACTCGGCATCCAGAAGACGTTCGGTGTGCGTAACTGCACAACGTGACACTATCGTTCGGCCAAGATGCATCATTCGGTCAGGGAGCATTGTTCGGCCAAGAGCTTCGGACAGAGACACGTTCGGCTTCGACTGACAACCATCATGCACTTCCCACACATCAAACATACCGTTCGGCATAGAAAGGATCGTTCGGCATTATGGTGTTCGGCATACCTGGTTCGGCATGCAGCGACCACTGTACTCAGGCTAGAGTGTTCGGTCATCAAGCCCACTTGGGAAGTCCAGCCCATATTTGTCTATAAATAAAGGGGCAGGGTCACAGTGAAAAGGGGATCTTTTTGGGAGAAGACTGGGGAGACTCTGCCATTTTTGAGACTCATCTTCTCTACTTAACAACTTCATTCAAGCATTTGATTCACGAATTGTATTTGTAATCGACTATTAAGAAGATCAATAAAGTTTAACCTCAAAGTGGACGTAGGCAATTACGCTGAACCACTATAAATTTGGTGTTCTTACTTTCTGCAGTTAAATTAGCATTGTCTTCTCTGTTTAATTTACCTTCATCACTTATTTCTCTACACAATCTTTCTCTACGAGGTTAGTGACCAATTTTGGTGCTAACAGAACATCTTAGCTATTAGTTTTTATTTTCTATTAAGATTGTTTATGTTATATTGTTTTGATTTTTTTACGGTGTGGAAATTTTTATAAATCATCATGAATCGAAGATGGGTTAATAATAATGTTTACTGAGTAATTAACTTCAAACGAAAAGAATTGTATTGAAAAGAAATAAATTGCTGCTAATTTGATTTAATTCCAATTCAAATTAATTTGAGAATTATTACAACTAATTCTATTTTATTAATATTTAATCTAATTAGGGAATAGTTACATGCTAAATCCCCGTTCATGGACACCGCAAACATTAACCAAAAAACGGTTAGTGAGAATTATATCCGACTTATCTTAGATAACTCGAACATAATTGATACGTCGGCGGTATAATGATCCGCGTTTAGACTCTACAAAATGTAGCATTTTACAAGGGTATTAATCGTGTCCGACTTTTCTGAGATAAGCCAGACGAATTTCTATTTTTTTTGAATTTTTTGAAATTTTATCTAAATAATTAATAATACTTTCAATTCAATACTATACGTTAATTGATAATAATTAACTAATAATTATTGCAGATATAAAAAGACTATACATTGCATAAATACTTCATATCCAACCTCTATTCCAATTTACAAACGCCACAACCTCCAACATCTAACCTCAAATCATAATTGTCCGCTAGCGCATCCTAATTCTCATTAATGCTAATTGTCCAATTTTAGTTCAATATAACATTTTATTTTTTTATATGGATTAATACTAATTTTTTATTTTTCTTCATTGTATATTTCCAAAATATACCTTTATTAAATCATGTTGTGTAACAACCCGTAAATTTTAGTGGTTTATTTATTTAATTAATTGAATTTATGAAATTTTAAATGACAAAATTTTGAAATAAAAATTTGATATTTGGAATACGTCTTCTTAAACATAGCAACTGGTAAATTTTCATCTGATAATATGGAAGTTTATTTTTTGTGTGATTTTATTTCAATCTATATCAGTTAATATTTGATGATAATGAAATGTTTTCCAAACCTGAATATTTTTCTATAGAAAATTTGTAAATCATCTTCTGAGTGAGAAGTCATATTTCGTTTCTTTAAATTTGGACTGTTATTGCTCCGTCGATCTTATTTTCGGCGAAATAGCAGCATTTTCGGTACCGATATCGACTTTTGATCGGATAATCATACCACTGATATCTGTGTACAATTTGGATCGTCTCGTCGTGCTGATCTCTACGATATATTCAATTTTGTGTTTTGAAATCCGGTACACACCGGAATCCACGAAACCGATAACTATATCGGTACTCAATTTTAACCGTTTCGGTTCCGATCACCATTAAAATTCACTATATAATTCCAATGGTCAGGTTATTAGTAGTATTCACTAAATTCAACCTTTTGATCATTCCATTTCCAATATTCAATATTTTTGTCCATTGGTTTCTAGTTCATTTATTGTTCTTCTCTTTCAAATTCTTATCCTGCTTTTCAAATTCGTACTCTCCTTTTCCCTTCATATCTATTCATTAAAAAAAAAGGAAACACACATAATTCTTTCCCACTTTCACGCATACCCATCCTCCTCGAACTGCTGCCGCACGCGACCACCACCGCTCCTCGTCTCGACATCTTCCGAGCACAACCCGATCGGCCCCAGTCAAGTGACGCCGTGCCCAATCAACTCAGCCCCTAGATCCGGTAACCTCCTCTAGCTGCTGCATCGCTACCCCAAAACTCTATCTAGCCAAACATCTACGTTTGGCAGCAGCACCTCTGTGTCTTTGTATATAAATGTATATATTATATTCCTAACATTTCACTTCGTATAAGGTTTAGCGACTGTATATATATTTATAACTAAGTATGTTACTGGATTTTATAGATCGGATCTGAAGCCTTAGCCTCTTCTTTACTTAAACTGTATATATGTTTTTATATATAGACCTACTTTATATATATCTTATGTATTTGTGTTTAAACCGTTTATATGCTATATATATATTTTTTAGTTTTGAAATGTGTTTTGATTTTTGTTTGTGTCTATTATATATATTATATATATAGGAGTCTGTATGTTGTTTATATATATATTTATTAAGTTGTTTATAATATGTAAAATATATATATAACTTATATTTTTGTCTGCATGCTTTTATAATCTACATATAATACATATGTAGTATGTAAGTTATATTCGGTTATAGATATTAAAGTATGTTAGTATTATATAATATGTTCTGAGATGCTTCAGTAAGGTATATATATATATATTTGTTAAAGATATATATATATATAGTATGTATTTTGTCTTATACGCATGTTTATAAATGTTACAATATGGTATCTTGGTTGAAACAGTTTTATATATATTAGTATACAAAGTTCGAATACAATGTTTGTATATATTCTTAAACCATATATTTCGGTGATATACAGGAAGTCATGTAAGTTATATGTTTTAATATATATATGCTTATGGTAAATATAACACATTATGGAGAAGGTATGATATGTTTTAGTTATTATTCTTATTACATAAAGTCAGTCTGCATATAAGATGTAAGGGCATCTCCAGTCGGTTACGGGCTGGGATATCCAGTGGCCTGGCGCCCATTAAATGTGCGCCAGCCCCCCCTCCACTTCCGTTTTATTCTGGGGGAGGGATGGCCCTGGTGTCCATTTAATGGGCGCCAGACTTCTGGCGCCCATTAAATAGGCACCAGGACTTGGGCGCCCAATAAATGGGCGCCCAAGCCCAATTCAGTTTTCTGAATCGAAAACTGAATATTAAGCTTAATATTCAAGGCTGAACTGACGACTAGGGGTACATTTCGTAATATTCAAGGCTGAATTTCAACCACTGGAGATGCTCTAATATATATATTATTGCTACAGCAGTTTACATATTAGCTAATAATATATAGGTGTATATATATATATATGATCTGATTTAAGTATATGTATGTGAATTTACTTAAGAGTATATAACCTTAAATATTGATTGTTTAAAATATTGATTTTTAATAGATATTGTGTTTGTTATATATATATTAAAGATTTTTATATGTGTTGTTTCATGTATATAAGTTATATGAATTATTTAATCGGTAAAAAAATCTATATATGATTGTAAGTAGGTAAGCCGCATGTTATATATTGGGTTTTAGTATTTGATTTCTTTATAATTCACAAATATATATAAGCTTACATAGGACTTGGTTGGTTTATATATCTACAGTGAGTAAGTTTATAAAGTTTAGGAGTATATAAATATCTAAGTATGATAAACATGAGTCAACTTGTTTAATTTTGAACTATATATATATAGATATTTCAAAAATTTTGTTTTAAAGTTGAAACTGGATATTGATTTCTAAGTATACATATGTATTTACATTTTGTGGGTTACAACATGTAAAGTTTGGACTATATATTTAATTCTTTTATGCAGATATGGGCTTTAATGTATGTTTATATAAATTAGTTTATATATATATAAGTATACATTAGATTGGTTTTAAATTTACGTATAGAGACTTTGTTTTATGTGTTTTAATTTAAAACAACGAGTTTTGAAATACATGTTAATATATTATACTAATAAATGTTTGAAATTATAATATGATTTTGTATATATATATATATACAATTTTATATGCTATATCTATTTCAATTTACTTATATCAATTATCTTTATCGATCTAGTTCTGATTTGTTTTCATCAATTCCTGTTATCAGTTCTGTTCGTCGAATTCGTGCCAATCTTGCTTTACTTTGGAATTTGTGCCTGGATTCATAACTCATCTCACTCTCGTTCATCTCTAGCCTCGAAAGGTGAGCAATCACTCACGATTAACGTTCCTATATTTATTAAATTTGATTTCAATTGAAACGACAATTGAAATATGCTGCAGTTAGTTATTTACATTGCTATATATACAGTATTATCTGTATCTGTTCACTTGTGACATCTGACACCATTATCTATTATTTATATTGATGATATATGCCTGTTATATTATTATCATATCTGTTATCACTCTGCAAGTTCCCTGTTAATATAGAATCACTATGGGTTTGTTTCCTGGAGATTTGACCAGGCAACTAGTGCTCGGCATCAGGTAGCACCCGGCAACAAGAAAGAGTCCGGCATCCAGGAGTGGTCGGCGAAGCGCACGGCATCCAGGAGTGTTCGGCGAAGCACTTGGCATCCAGGAGTGTTCGGCGAAGCACTTGGCATCCAGGAGTGTTCGGCGAAGCACTTGGCATCCAGGAGTGGTCGGCGAAGCGCACGGCATCCAGTGGGACTCGGCATCCATAGCGTTCGGCATACGTAATGCTCGGCGACCAAGAGACTCGGCGTCAAGTAGTGTTCGGCGTCAACTGGCACTCGGCGACAACCAATGCTCAGCATCCCTAGCGTTCGGCATCATTAGAACTCGGTGATAGGAGAACTCGGCCACAAGAGCGTTCGGCATCCCTTGGTACTCGGCATAGTACTCGGCAACAGGAGTACTCGGCACTCCTTGGTACTCAGCGTAGTACTCGACAACAGGAGTACTCGGCACTCCAAGGTACTCGGCGTAGTACTCGGCAACGAGAGTACTCGGCATCCAGAAGACATTCAGTATGCACAACTACTCAAGGTGACAATGTCGTTCGGCCAGCGTGCACTTTTCGTTCAAGAGCTTCGGATAGAGATACGTTCGGCCTCAACTGACAATCATCCCGCACTTCCCACACATCCAGTGTATCGTTCGGCATAGAAGGACTGTTCGGCATCAGAGCGTTCGGCATACCAGGATCGGCATGCAGCGACCACTGTACTGGGGCTAGAGTGTTCGGCCATCCAGCCCATTTGGGAAGTCCAGCCCATATTTGCCTATAAATAGAGGGGCAGGGTCACAGTGAAAGGGATCCTTTTTTGGGAGAGAACACTGGGGAGACTCTGCCATTTTCGAGACTCCTCTTCTCTACTTAAACAACTTCATGCAAGCATTTGATTCACGAATTGTATTTGTAATCAACTATAAAGAAGATCAATAAAGTTTGACCTCAAAGTGGATGTAGGCAATTACGCTGAACCACTATAAATTTGGTGTTCTTACTTTCTGCAGTTAGATTAGCATTGTCTTCTCTGTTTAATTTACTTTCATCACTTATATCTCTACACAATCTTTCTCTACGAGGTTAGTGACCAATTTTGGTGCTAACAGGGTTGAAATGATATATGCTCGAACGATCTGTAGAATATGAGAAAATCGTTATGGGTTGAAATGATAAACCCAAGCGATTTTCAATTGAATTGAATTTGGGATTGCAGGTTGAAATGATATATACCCGTATATATTTAAATTGCAGATTGAAATGATAAATATCCGTATCACTTGACCATAGGATAGAAAATTATATACAGACATCGTTGGTCTATATATAAATATTTTGAAAATGATTTCTATGGTTTTGAAAAGAAATATATGGTTTTAATAAATATTGATTTTTAAAATTTATTAAAGTTGATTTAATAAAGTTGATATATAATATGTTTAAGTATTTATTTAATATATATATTTTCAAATATAGAGTTTATAATGATTCAGGTTGGAAAGATAAATTTGAAATTGATTTGAAATTATATTTATTTAAGAATTTTACTTAAATAAGTTTGATTTGAAATTTATTAAATTTGAAATTTTAAAGATATGTTTTATAACTTGAATTTGATTAAAAGTGACTTAAATGAATATTTCAAACTTATATAAATTTAAAGGGATATTTTGTTTATTTAAATTTGTAAATTGAAGTTGTATTTAGATGTTATTGAAATGATTAAGTTAATATTTCAAAACTAAATAATAGTAAAGTGAATTTGATATATATATATGAAATTATTGAATTTGGTTTTGAAATGTTGAATATTTAAAGCTTTGAAATATATTGAAATTGAAATGGCTTATTTTATGGTTCAAATATGTATTTGAAATCGATAATTTGAAATAGTTTATTGAGAAACTGAATCGAATTGAAATTGATGATTTGAGATTTGATTAAATTTGAATTTTGGAATTCGAGTTGATTTTGAATCGATTTGTGAAATTTGAGGAAGCTATTTTTTTATAAAGTATTTTTAAACTATATCTAAAACTATTTATATTTTACTTTATAAATTATTTTAATATAAACTATTTTAATATAAATCACTTTCAATATAAATTATTTTATTATAAACTATTTTAACTTATAACTATTTTTTTATAAAATATTTTTATTTTATAAACTATTTTATTATATACTATTATTAATATCTAAATTGTTTAAGGGTGGAAGTTATGATTTCAAAGTTAAGGTTTTCCAAAGTGTTATAATTTCAAGTGTTTTGGTTTCGAAAGTGTTATAACTTTGAAAGTACTATGATTTTGGAAGTGAATATATTTGAAATGGAAATGATATCGTATTGATATGGTTTTGAAATGGCAATGATATTTTGGTTTTGAAGTATAAACTATTTTGAAATGACTGCGGTGTTATAATAACGTTTGGTTATTAAAGAGACCGGGATCGGATATGGGCATACTCTCTGTCGATACCAAAAACCACTTTAACAACTGTGTACGCGGTGGAGATTCCAGAATGAAGTAGGATGGTGGCGACGATCCTATATGAGGTATATACGTGGACCCGACTCCCGTGAGTTGGCATAAGGTGGCTAAAATAGGAGCAATTGACGGGCTAATGAGGTAGCTCCTCTGATCGGACACACTCCATCTTATGCCATTCTATTACTTTGTGATTGATTTGGTGCGCACCTTTGGATTTCGGGAGTGTGGCTCGAAGTGGGCGGTAGTGGCAGCTATGCGTTACCACCAGCCCGAAAGTGTAATTGGTATATCTACCCTGGCATTGCCTAGTTGTGCCGTGTCACCTACCCTAGCGCGCCTTTTACGAGTTTGTTTTGTACCATACCTATGGAGTGCCCTCTGACGACGCCTATTACGGGGGAAATTACGGTACTATATAGACTATGGGAATATATAAAATGTGTTAAGGTGGAAAATGTAAAGCCTTAACGCTATTTTAATAGTTTACATTACTATAGATATATTATAATAGCGTATTACTACATAGTAGATAGTTTAACAGATCCTTAGAGGATGGTTACCCCAAACATCCTTTGAGTTACTTGTATTTCAGTTGTTATTTCACTTGAGTTGGATTTATTGATATAAGAATGTTAATCCTGACTCGAGTCATTTGTGTTTTGTTTTACGCTCAGGTCAGACTGAGTGATACAACCTTTGAGACTCACCTTTGGAGTTGGAGCTT
This sequence comes from Allium fistulosum, assembly GCA_030737815.1. NCBI lineage: Eukaryota > Viridiplantae > Streptophyta > Magnoliopsida > Asparagales > Amaryllidaceae > Allium > Allium fistulosum. The sequence goes on from CM060902.1 coordinate 758,857,357, forward strand.
CGCTTGGAGATCCAGCTATCTATCCAGTTTTCTGTTATTAGTTGATTCCAGTGATGTATTCTGATCTTGTATTTGACTATTGTATTGAGACATCTATGTATTCGAGACCTCTGTTGTATCTTATTTTAACTCTGCTATATATATATATATATATAGTAGCTTCATGAACTAATATTCTTTTGTTTCCGCTGCTTATTGTTATATTACTCTGTGACTGTGATTCTCTGATTATTTATTTACGGTATGTGCTGAGATTTGCCAAATATAAAAATTAACAATCTGATATTTTGAGCAATTCAAGTCCGACATGTGTGGATGCGAATGGTTGAAAATTTCAGGCTGTTACATGTTGTATAGCTCTTATTCATATTATTTGAAACAAACAAGGATAATGTTTAATTAGTTGGAATCAAGTCAAGTTTTTTAAGAAGCTTATTGTACTAACAATAATACAATGGGTGTTATATACATAATTATTAGTTAAAAAATTATTGCATGATCTATAAACCTAAATGATACTCTAATACAAAAGGTACAAAATTTGACTACTCATTTTATATATTACATATAATTCGCATGTCATATTATGCTATATGTATTAATGAACACGATGCTTAAATGCTACTAATAATATTTTCTCTTATTTAATTAGTATATTATAATGTCAAAATGTGTAATAATGAAAATGTTGTTTCATTAAACCAAATTTAAATACTATCTCACTTTGAGCATAATTTCCCTACTCTAGGTTCAGAACACTGTTATCAAACAAAATTGTGCACATATTTAAATTTATATGTTAAGCATAGGATAAAAATATATTGAACTAATGTCAATTACATTTGAAAATTGATTAAATGACATGCTTAGTAATATTATGCTTACCAAGTAAGGAACAATTGATAGTTAATGTAACATTTGTTGTATAAAGTCATTACACTCTAAAATATTAATTATACTCTATATGCTTCGAGACTATTTAATTGAATTTATCAACAACTTTTTGTTAGCAATATTCATGAAAAGGATAATTTAAAAATTTACATCATATAAATATGGGCTTTTATATTCATATACTATAAAAGCTAAAAAATACACCGCTAAACGAATTATATATTGAACCCCGTATGCGTAGCACGGGTTTGCACCCATATCATTTGTTATAAGATTTATGCTTCGTAAGTATTGTGCAATACCATATGTAAAATAGATATTTTGGAGTATTTGTTATGGGAAAATTTGCACCATTGAAAAAAATTAATCAACGTAAAAGCAGTGTACGTGCGCGTCAGATAATGTGTATTGGAAAAAACGGATTAATTAGTGGAAAGGGAGAACGTTCACAAGACTGATGGTTAATTATAAAAATATTTAGCTTCTCATTTGGTATCGAATAAACATTTGTGCACCGACGTATCTTCCTAGCTTCGTTCTACGACCCAGCAAGTATCTTAAAAAGGAAAACAAGTATGTATAAAGACTAAGAGAGTGTCTACATCATAGAATATTGATCATATGTCTAGTTGTAACAATTCGTATTTTCACCATATTTTATTGGAATTTATTGATATTTCTATTCACCCCATGGTTGTTTTTTTTTGAATTTGAAAACCTAATTCTAAAATTAGATTGGGGATTTGACTTTTTTGTACTACTTAAGCTTTAGTAATAAAGGAAAATATAATAGAAGCAAGCTCATCACATTTTTGGATATGGTACCTGATTTAATGTTTCTATGTGATTCTGATTATGATCGACTTGTATCAACATGATTGAAAGGCTACCTTTCGAGGAAGTCAAAACCTCTTAATTCAACTAATATCCTTAGATCATTAGGTCCTAACCACGAGTCACCTTGACCACTTCGAAAGGAGGTTTTGATTGAATGCTAAACTAATTCAACTAGTTCGAAAGGTATCTTTAAAGGAATTCAAGCATCTAGACTGTGTTGAAAGGTTATTTAAAGGAGGTCAAGAGTCTCAACCATGTAGAAAGGTTGTTAAAAGGAGATTCAATTGCTGTAACCTTTTCGAAAGGTGGACCTATGGGAGATCTAAATCATCTAGATTGTGAGATAAAGGGATTTAAAAGGTCTATACTATCCCTATCTGTTCGAAAGGTGGTTTCGAAGGGTTCACTTACACTTTAAATTTTGTATTGGGGTTTTGACAAATTTTCTTGTTAACGTTTTGGCACTATATGGAGGGCTTGAACTTCTGACCTTATTGAGTTATCAACTTTATTTTCCTCTAATCCAATTCTATCCCAAGCTTATCTACTTTAGACTTTACACTACCATGTTTAACAAAATTGAAAAGTCCGAACAAGGATCCTAAGAGCCACATTTAGTTGGATTCTCGCATAGAACAATTAATTATTCTAAACTATATGAAGAGCAAATGTTGAGATTAGAAGCTTTAAGGATTATAAAGAAAATAAGAGCTAAATCTTATGACCCAGACAAGTGGAGCTTAAATCCTTTCATATTGGCCCTACACTCATCTTTGCCTTAGGGGGAACAAAAGATAACAGTGATAACTTGTTTAACCAAATGAAGAAGATAATTCAAATCTATAACAAAAGGCACTATCTTTGAAGAGGGGTTGATGGCTGATTACAACACCTTTGCACAAGAATGGCATAAAGCAACAAGTAGGACATTGCCTACATTTGAGCTTCGAAAGGTTTTGAAAAGGAAATTAGTCATTGAGGGTGAAGCTTCAGAATCAAGCAATAAAAATTCCAAACCATCCTCAAAAGACAAGCTTTAAGTCAAGACTCCCTAAGGAATGTAATCTGACTACATCGATTGAGAAAGTTTGTTTGTTAACGAAGAAGGAACTGAACTATCGGCCATCCTAGAAGAAAAAGCCTAAATATGAAAGGAATCAAGGAGGATCGTACTGCCACTACCATACGATGAATGGGCATGAGACAAACCAATGTAGAGCACTTGAAGGAATGGTAATCAACTTTTTCAGACAAGGCAAAATCAATGGATTTGTAAAGCGATCTTAGTAAAATTTGATAAAGCACAACTTTTCCAAGAGAAATCTACATGGTCAGGAGTAGAATTCAGCTTAAATTTGGAAATTACATTAAACGGTCAAAGCTTTTGTCCACGCCGAGTTGGCCAGGTCAAAGCATCTCCTAGAGGGAGGTTAGAGTAAGCCTTTATCCGCATCACGCTATGGCCCGGTTAAAGCACCAACATTCCCTTGATCGCGCTAAGCTATGGCCAGATCAAGTCGCCTCCTGGAGGGAGGTTAGAGTAAGCCTTTATCTGCCCCATGCTATGGCCAGGTTAAAGCATTAACAAGCCCTTGATTGTGCCATGCTATGGCCAGATCAAGGCACCTCTTGGAGGGAGGTTATAGTAAGCCTTTATCCACGCCACACTATGGCAAGTTAAAGCATAGTCAAGCCCTTGATCGTGCCACGCTATGGCCAGATCAAGGCGCCTCCTGGAGGGAGGACGGAGTAAGCCCATGCTCCCACCACGCTATGGCCTGGCCAAGGCACCGAACAAGCCTTCAGTCCCACCTATAAAGCCTGGCTGGAGCGCCTCCTGGAGGGAGGTTGGGTAAGTCCTTGGGTCCTGCTTGTGGATAAGCTAACCAAGTGCACCAGACAACAACGGACTAAGGCGTCTAAGCCCGAGAAGCGGCATATCAAAACATGACAACAACAGACTAAGACGTCCGAGCCTAAGAAACGGCATATCAATCAACGATAAAATACAAGGTCTAAAAGGTGGCACATGTCAAACCAATCAAAAGCCAAAGAGTAGTGCGGAACAGAAGGCTCGAATAAGAAGTTACAGCCTCTGACTAGTTTCCAAAAGAAAATTTCAGAACTTCACTTATTAATACCTGAATCTGGGTTTCAGGTCTTTTACTATTGATTTCTGGTCTTCATATTACCTGAATCAGGGTTTCAAGGCTCTTACTACTAATTTTTGGGCCACACTCATTAATGCCTGAATTTAGGCTTTGGGGCTTGTAATATTGAGATCATTATTATGGACTTTTGGTCTTCTATTAGTTTTTGGATCTATCTTACCAGTACCCGAATCTGGGTTTTCGGTCTTCTATTATTTCGAGATAAGGATTTCTGGACTTATATCATTCTTGAAAAAGGATTCTTAATCTTCCACAACATAATTCCAAATAATGATCCCTGGATTATTATTAAACGATTATTGTTGGCTTTTATTAGTTATTTCCAGAAGAGGAATTTCTAAACTTCTATAATTAATACCAGAATTAGATTTCTGGTTCTCTATAAGATTTTGGTCTTCTATTAATATAGTTGGAGTTTGATTCCTGGCTCTCTCTCACCATTACCAAAGATGGGTTTTCAAACATTCAACTGTACCCAATTATAAAATTAATTCTCACTTGTTAACTTCCATTACTGGGATCTTTTGAATTCTTAATACTATCACTAATAATGTGGACAAACTACTGAACTATTCTTATATAGATTTCAAGTTAACGATAAGAAATATTGTTTACCTTGTACTTTGCAGGAAGATAAGACCAATAAAGGAGACCGAATGGATCAACAATTACAAAAAACATAGTCAAAGTTATCAAAAAACAAATCCAAAAAGAAGAGGCAACATATCATGTGATATTTACATAATTTATAAAATTATTTACAAGTATACAACACAAGTGTATGCTTCACAAATCTTGAACATCCTCTTCTAGATTTTCAGCAATTAAAGGATCAACGATATGCCGAATTGCTATACAAAGAATCTCTTTAAGCTTATTTTCCTTTTCTTTATATCATTAGCATCATCAATGGATTCAATACGAGCCTTTAAAGCACGATTGAAAGCTTTGTTGGCATCTTTAAGGGATTTGTTCTGTCTCTCTAAATCAGCAATGCGCTTTTGAAGAAGATACTTTTCATGTTCAAGTCTATGAATTTTAGTTGCATATTCATTAATGCGTTGCGAATATCCCACCTTCTATTAATCATCAAAATATCTCATCATTTCAAATTTCACCTTCCTACACCATTCATCCACTACTTTGTCGTTTAAACCCGGGGGAGGATTTGTTGTAGTAGGAAATTTTGAACTGCAAGTGATAAAGAACTTATTGATTTTACGACATATGAGGTGATTGGAGAAGTTGGTAAATCGATATTTGGAATGTTGTTCCCCATGATGAATTCCAATGATTTGCATTGAGCTTGACTGTCTTTTAACTTAATCTCCAAATCGCTTATCCGTTGAAGTAGCTCAAACATCTTATGATCAAAATCGATATGGTAATTATTTAATTCTTATTCTTGATATCCGCTTCAAGACTAGCGATTTGTTCATTAAGGCATCTGACAATTGTCTTTTGAAGTAAAATTCTCATGTACCATTCCAATGCTTCTACATTGCCTTAAAAATGAGCAGACAGAGGATTCTGAAGTAGATGCCTCTTTTTGACATCTGCAATTAACTTATCTCTGATGCTAGTAAAATGAGATAAGGAATCCGATGAGAGTGGTGCGGCAGCTAGCTGTGAGTCCTATTTAAACAAAAAAACAACAAAGTCAAGACTCAAATAACCAATTTCTTTTATTACAATAATGGAAGTTACAACTCAAGAGGAAATACAACAAAAAGTATAATCTCATTGTTATAATCAAATGCTTGTTTTAATACACTTAAAATTAAGAAACAACATTTTTAACTTTGTTCAAGGAATTAGCCGAAAGAGTAACTGTTGAATTGAAAGGGACATTGAATCCTTCCGGAGTAATAACTGGAGGATATTTACTGTAGTCCCATTCCCTGTTGGGATGACTGTCACGACCACATATTAATTTGGTATGATATGTTCGAATTTCCTTAAGAAGCCTTTCCTTCTCTTTGCCAAGAAAATCGAAACGAAGGTGGGGATGTTGCATATAAAGCCTCTGAAGATCTCTAAGAAAGCAATATCTAGCCAATTTTGATGATTTCAAGAGCGAAGACTTTTCTAAATAATCTCTTCTTAATTTGACATATTTGCTTAAATAATCTCTATTAATAGGACTGCTCGAGAGACATGTACTCTGTAATAACGTATTAAAATATAACTAAGTATGAAAGGAAACTAATATAGAAAATTTGCATTACATAATTACAAATGTTCATCTAGTTCGTACAAAACTAATTTTTTGAATAACTTGAAATGAATTTATCCTTATAATATTTGAGTTTTTCTGGAGGCAACTCATGAGGGATTGATTTGACTCACTGTAAATTGCAGCATGCCCCTGGATGTGGATCAGATCCAAATTCATCTAAATATCTCCTATGAAGACGCTTGAGTAGAACCCTAATAAAATCACCAAAATATGAAAAAGCTACGATAAGGTGTCTTCAATAGGCTTTGTATAAGAAGTCTACTAGGATGTCCCTTTCTTCAATCAACATCTAAAAGAGTGTTATTTATTCTCGGTTCTCTTCCAAAAGCTTGTCATATTGTAGGCGTGCCCTCTTCAGTCGGGGGGGGGGGGGGGGCAGCTTCTTGGTCTTTGAAGGGCGCTAACACTGCAGCACTCTTATTATGCTTATAATACTTGTCAGAGAGTATATTGTGTTCTTTTAATTTCTTATCTAACTCTCTATACGAGCTATTTATTTCTTCTTATTTTCTTTCAAGATTTTTTTTATAAAGTTGGATAGATTTCTTCTTTATCTAAAATAAAAAGATGTCAACTATTGTTATCTTGGAAGTGAAAGCCATTTGGATGAAGAATCCTATACCTGAGTAACGGGAATTGACGTTTGTGGAGTCAGCTTTTCTCCCCTCTTTCTCTAACATCAATATTGGCATCTTCTTCTTGGAGATCAGATGGCTCAGGAAGTTCAGTTTGGTCTCCTTCATGGCCACTATGATCGGGGTTAACTTTATCTAAAGCCTCAGGAATGTCCTCGCCATCCCCTCCATGGGAACCATCATGATCACCACCGCTGCCGCCTGAACCCCAATCCTTATCCCTATTGTCAGGATTATCATTGTCGTTGTCGTCGTTGTTTCTGCCTTCCTTAGCAACGACTTTAACATCATCATATTCCTTATTAGATCGAAGTCTCCTTCTATGGAAGGAACTTCAAGAGATAAGAGTTTGGCGGCATCAATTTCTTCTCTCTCAGGGACTTCAATTCCTTGCTCCATTTCTTTGATTTTATCCATAAATCTTTCAACTAGTGCAGAATTGAGTGTAGAGAAGCTTAAGTCCTGACACTTTTCGATTTTGTCAGAATAAGCAAGCATAAGAGCATCCTTGTAAGAATTTACGATGATGTCATTGAGGGAAGTGCTTAAAAATTGCGTCACCTTTTGCTTGGCTTCAGAAATAGTGTTAATGGCCATTGTTGAAGAATTATTCTTCTTCCCTAGCTTCTTCTTGAGAGAAGATTATGTAGCAACCGTCCGAGCCTTCTCATCCTTAAACTTTTTTAAACCCACTTTTAAAGAAAAATTCTCGTCAACTTACAGTTGTCTTGCCTTCCTCTCCTCAGAGATAGTAGATTCCGCTTGAGCAAGAGAGGCTCCCAGCTTTTCTTGTTCCATCACTACATTATTTTTGGCAGCAGAAAGGGAGGTAATCTGGCTATTCAAAGTTGAGATCTCTTCTGGAATCTTGGACGTTTCAGCAAAAGATTTTGAAGCACTTTCCTAAAGGGAGTACAAGATTTTAGAAATCTGAAGGGGAAAGTATGATGTGGGTTAAAATTTAGCAAGAAATAGTAATGAGAAGGGCAAATAATACGAAACTTACCAGAAGTTGTTGCTCTATTAAAGATCGACAATGTCTTGCTGGGTCCGGTACTGAGGAAGGTGGTTGAATGGAAGTAAATGACAAAGAATTCATGATGGACCGTACAATTTCCTTGAAATCACTGGAAGGCACCAGTGAAGTGGGTTTAGAAGGGTTCAACTCCTAAGGAGGAGTTGAAGTGCCTAAATCCTTTTGCATTTGTTCAATGATGCTAGGAGAGTCAGACACGGTGATACGGGACATGAAATCATCCTTGGAAGGAACTGCTCTGGGTGGATCAGTAGAAACATCAATAATAAAACCTTCCGGAGCCTTGCCTACATCAGTAGAACCACTCTCTTTTGAAGGAAGAAAAGACTGGGCATCGGTAATTTTAGCTTTCTTGAGAGAGGGACCTGCTGCAGCCTCTCGCTCAATTTTCGTTTGGCAACCATCATCGACCTGGCAATGGCCTAGGTTAAAACCGATGCGCTGGATTCAGAAGTTGGGGTGACTAGATCTCTTGTGACCAATTCAACCGAGGGAGAAGTTACTAACAATTCAAAAGGTATAAATTAGTAAACCAATGTAAGGAGTAACACATCGATAAATTGCAAGTACTACGCTTAAGCTTACCAGGATGATCCGGACAAATTTGAGACGTAGGAGAAAAATTCTTGGGATTGTCCAAGGGCAAGAAACATTTGCTCCTAGAAATGTGTTGGACAAGAGGGGGTTGTCCAAGAACTCTCTGACCAGCCGGGAGAAGGGAATGTTTTTGAAGATTGGTTGGAGTCAATAGTGTAAGTCTATTCCCGATGCTGCTTGAAGCATTGGTCAATAGCTTTACGATTCTCTTACCCTCATCATTGAGATCTTTAGGAGTGGCACCTGATAAAGACACATAGATCATCAAAAAGAAAGTAATTGAATAAAGATAAAGATTATGATCAACTTACGGGGAGAAGAGAAAACTCCACTAATGTTTGGAAAACATTTGACGAAATAGAACCGCATCTTCCAATCTCTGAATTTATTTACTCCCTCCGAAATTTGTTTCTTATAGGGGTTAGCTCTGAAAATCTAGCTATTTAGATTGTTAAGTTTGACAATGCATACTAAATAACTGAGGACTTCAGCGTTTAGAGAAGAAATGCCTGATTCCGAAGCCATAAGTTCCAAAGAGATAAGATATGTGTAGACATTTGGTGATAATTGGATAGGTGCAATGCCAATATGATTCAAGAATCTAGATAAGAAATTTGGGAATGGAATAAAGCCGCCATGCCAGATGTGGATGACAGTATAAGAAAAATATCCTTGGGGGGATTCTGAATAGTATCACTATCACTAGGAGAAGTGGCTTCCAATCCTGTGATTCCAAAGTCGTTAAGAATGGCATCGACTTCATCTTGAGAAAATATCAGAGAATGTCTAGAGATAGCTTCAACCTTTTTCGATGAAGATTATGCTTCTGGAGCTATATCCTTTTCAGGTTTCTTGGAAATCTTTTTCAAACCCATGATCTTGTCAGGTGAAACCATTTCATTAATTTGTTTCATTACTAACACCTTTCAAAGATGTCGAAAACCTATTGCAATAATTCAAAATATCCATCAAGGTATATAATTCCATATCTTCGGAAGGGTGTTAAAGTTGATTTGCATCATGAAAATCTTTAATCTTTTGATGGTTTCGAAGGGGTAGATGGAATAAAAACACTTAGACACACTGTTCGACAATGTTGGAAACCCAGAATTTTTTTATTGTTAATAGATGCAACTAACCCTACCGTACTAATTTGAATATATGTATATTATTAGAACTATAAACAACGTTCCACGATCAAGCCAAATAAACCTTTTGACAAAGTCGAAACCCAAAAATCTTAATTTACTCAAAAAATATGAATATTACCAAAACACCATACTCTCATTAAGTCGAAAGACTTAGATCCAAGTTAATTTAATTCAAATGAAAGGGCCTTGGAACGTTTCGATAGCGTTTATATTGAGAAAATGATAGCTATATTATTTTTGAATATAATAGGTCTTGAGGAAGTCGAAAGGGGGAAATAGAGTTTCGAAAGCATACAATCAACTAGGCTTGTCTCAATCTGAGAGCTTCGATTAGGTCGAAAGGCTCGATAAGGTTTCAACTTTAACAAAAATGCTCTATTTTCAATCCAATTGATGACAGGAGGTATAAATTTTTAACTTTTAACAACTTCAAAAGTAAGTCAAAAGTGAATATGATTTGCTTTGAATAAAATGACAAACTAAATCCACCTTTATATACATCAAGTTTTGAGTCTTTAAAAAAGTTGGGCTTTCGAAAATATATGTTGTATAGCCATTAATTGAACCCTTTAAGATGACTTCTACGAAAGATGTTAGAATATGTCAAAACATATTTTTTTGCTTTCGAAGAAGTCCTCCTCTTGCCAACCACAGCAACCCCTTTCGAAATGGTTCATTTAAAGGTAGATGCTTGACTTTCTTTCAACCCCTTAAAAAGAGGTTAAAAAGGTAGAAGCAGAGTTAACCGCCTCAACCTCTTCGAAAAAGTTGGAAAGTCAAATTACAATATTGAGTTTTAAATTTGTACGACTTAACCTTCTCTTTGAAGCCACTAGAAAAGAGTTTTCTCCCTAAATCAATTTTTAATCCAATGCTTCTAGAGGCTAACAATTAAATTGATTCGAGCATGAATTTACATTCGACAACAACGAAAACCCCAAATTCAAGCTCGAAGTATAATTGGTTCAAAAAAATAATAAAGAAAAATGAGTTAGAATTGAGTGCAATAGAGTTCGAACTTGGGTTCGAACACAACAATGGCAAATAGCCCAAAATCTGATGAATTTGAATTCCAACACAATATCAACACCATAAAATTAAACGAAATAAGCATATAAATGAACCTAAGAATAATTTCATACGAGCAGGAAACTGGAATCATCTTCAAAAAATTAGAATAGTAACCCAAATTTGAACCCAAAGAAATTAAAATTGGAATTAAATGTGATAGATCGGTTTAAAAGATAACAATGGATACATACCTTGAATCCGAACTCGTGTTTACTAGAAGTTGTAATTTAGGAAGAAGTTGAAATTTTTTATTCTTATTTTGAGTTTTTTAATGCAGGTAAATGAAAAAGAGAAGGAGGCGTGATTTATAAGAAAGTCAAAGCGAAAGACAAACCGTTCAATCAAATTTAAATGAACGGCCAAGATCCATTTGAGAATATCAAATGGCAGGAAATTTTATGCCAAAATAAAGATGGCTTTAGAAACAGTTGACTTGGAAAGTCAAGAGCATCCCTACACTGGGGGGGGGGGTAGTGTTACCATCAGTCTTCACTTCAACCTTGTCGAAACCATGAAGAATATAAAAGAGGGATTCACAAGGAATGATAGAATTTAGAAAGTCTTCCGAAAGAGTCGAAGGGATGCTTCTGCAAAAGTTGGATGTGCTATGAGCTTTCGAAGAGGTCGAAAGGGGATAAGAGCTACCCTTTCGCTTCAATAAACCCATTTCGAAACAGTAGCTTTCGCATGCATAAAGGAGTTTCGAATGAGTTTAGGAACACTTTTCGAAGACAACAGATTACAAGCTTTCATAGCGCGTCAAACCTTTCAAAACAGTAGATTTTGCCTTCATTCTCCTTCTACAGAAGAGCATTTGGACAGAGCTACCCCTTCGAAAGCATAAATAAGCCTTTCGAATAGGTTAAGGTCGTTCACAATTATAAAAGAAAGCTTACTTGAGCTCGATATAGCATTCTCATGCACCAAGGGATGGGGTTCCGCATCTGTCAACAAGTATGCCTTCGAAAGCTACCTTCCGCATTTAAACCTTCTACTGCTTTCCAACTCCTTCGAAGCCCCAAGGATTCACCTATCGATAGAATCGAAAGCCCATATCCTTCCCTACTTGCAACAACACATCAATAACAAAGTAAAAAGTGCATCTATACCTTTCCACTAAATCGAAAGCACTCAGGTTCAATTTAAAAGCAAAGTAGAAGGACGCCCTGATGTTAGCAGCAACGAAAGGTCTCCAAAGCACCCTTTTGACTAAGTCGAGAAGACCGATTCGAAAGGTGCCAACCCATGCCTATAAACAAGACCCTAGGGGTACTGTTCTGGGGATCTGATTTCATTCACTTCATACTTGTTCTTTCTTTAATTTGAAAACCCTAATTCTAAAATTAGATTTGGGATTTGACTTTTTTATATTACTAAAGCTTCTAGTAATAAAGGAAAATATAATCAAATCAAGTTTATGACATTTTTGGATATGGTACCTGATTTAATGTTTCTATGTGATTCTGATTATGATCTGCTTGTATCAACATGATTGAAAGGCTACCTTTCGAGGAAGTCGAAACCTCTTAATTCAACTAATATCCTTAGATCATTAGGTCCTAACCACGAGTCACCTTGACCACTTCGAAAGGAGGTTTCGGTTGAATCCTCGGCTAATTCAACTAGTTCGAAAGGTATCTTTAAAGGAATTCAAGCGTCTCGATCGTGTCGAAAGGTTGTTTAAAGGAGTTCAACAGTCTCGACCGTGTCAAAAGGTTGTTAAAAGGAGATTCAATTGTGTAACCTTTTCGAAAGGTGGACTCAAGGGAGATCTAAATTATCTAGATTGTGAGATAAAGGGATTTGAAAGGTCTAAACTATCCATATTTGTTTGAAAGTTGGTTTCGAAGGGATTGTGAGACAAATTTTCTTGTTAACACACACACACACACCTGTACTCAATCCTATACCCGAGCCATGTTTAGCCCATATCTTGCCCACATTTAACTCGTACCTTTTTCTCCTATATTAATCACGACCAAACTAGAGAAATAGTTCGAAATTTTGAATTAAACATCTCCTTTCATCCAACAGCCATAGTTCATCAGGGCCAATCTAAGCAATTTCAGGTTTCGGCCATAACTATGTTTTTTGTACGCGTTGGCATGATGTAGATATTTAACGGTGGTGATGGGCTATGGTGACCTCTAGGCAGTGCAATGGTAGAATGAACGAAATTCGTTCGTGTGCGAATTCCGGGGGCTGGATGGCCGTGGTGGCGGCGGCGAGAAAGAAAAGATGGCGCTTGGGTGGGTTCGTATGCGCAAATGAGTGGGAAGAAGGGGGATTAGTTTAAACATGGGTAATTAGTTAATTAAAATGTAATTTGTGAAGTTTTAATTATTATTTTAAATTGTAATCTTACTAATGTAATAACTAATTCATATGAGGTCAGAATCGAACGCGACAAGCTGCATTGCGCTAGTATCAGCGTGTACTACGTTATGGAATTGGAATAGTGATGATTGGAGCTAATGGAATTTTTTGCTGAAATTGAATGTGGTGTGATTTTAGACGAAACCGAAATGTCTTGACGTCGACTGGAATAATTGTGAGTTAAACTCGTCTTTTGGTTAACTAGTAATATTATATAGTTGATAAAAAGTGTTGAATGTGTGTTTGGATGATTTATAGTTGGTTTGGTTTTATTCCTGCCCTTGGAGCGGATGACCTTTTATATATACCCACCGAATTGCGGATGACCCATATTTTATAATTATATACTGTTTATGATGTAGGGGAAACAGGTTCGAGGGATCCAGTAGGATTCCTCACCACTGTTGATTTGGTTTACATATATACATGTTGATATATATACATATATATATAAGTTGTGATGTAGGGGGATAGGTTGGTGGGATCCAACATGATACCTCACCATTGTTGATTTTAATTTCAATAATATTCCTGTCATATGAATTTTTGGAAATTAAACTGGATTGTTGGCACCATTGATATATGTTCAACTTAAACCCTGTACTGACAAAAATCAATATCGATAATGGTTAAATACGACGACCCACATTTCGGAAGGTTTAAACCGACAATAATCCACACATGTCCAACTTAAACAATCTGGAACATAGGTAATCAATGGGGTTAATTAAGAAAAATAAGAAAAGAAGAAGAAAACAAACATAGAATCTCGCAGTGGAACGAAAAAATATAATAATCAAATAAACAGTTCTTGAAGCTGTTTATATTATACATTTGATTATAATTTATACAACATTTATAAGAGTTATATATACAATAGGGATAAACAAAACAATGCAGCAGACAACATAATGCAGGAATACTAATAGTAATAATATACCAAATTTTCGTCTTCGTCCTCCAGAATAAATCTTCAATAAGCTGAAAACTCAGGGCTGACCCGAGCGTAATAAAAAACAAAACACTCGAGCCAGGACTAAGATATTCTTATGTGAGTCAAATCGATATCGCATATAACACGAGTGTCGTGGCGTCAGAGATGTTTATGGGTTTTACATCTCCTGTCTAGTGTATAACGTGCATGCAATAACTCAAGAGATGTTACAGGATTTTCCATCTCTTAAGGATCCGTCCAAATATTTATATGTAGTAGAAAACGCTACATATACAATGTCTACCAGTAATATAAGATATCAAAATAGCATTAAGGCTTTATATTGATCCCACTTAACGCATTTTTAAGCATTGTCGTACAGTTTGCAAATAAAACACTAGTAAATCATTGGCAGATAGGGATATGCCGTGATACGACAACACTAAACCAAAATCGTAGGGATCTCGTATAAGGATCAAAGTATGACAAGGCACGTGAAGCATTGCCCAAGGTAGGATACTACCAGTTTACCCTTCCCGGCTGGTGGTAACCCCTAACGGCCCACCGCGTCAAACACTCCCAAAATCCGAGCATGTGCACCAATCGATAACAATGTCATGATAGTAATACGAAGAAGTGTGTCCGCTAGAGGTAGCTAACCTCATAGGCCGGTACGGCTCCTGTTTTAGTCATTTCAAATTGACACAAGTGTCAGGCCAATCCATCATCGTTCTCTTTCTTCAGATCCTGCAAATGATTCCAAATCCAACCACTTCGTTCTATGAGGAATGCAAAATATGGATCTTAAGGCTAGAATGAACACTAGAGGGGGGTGAATAGTGTTTATAAGAAATTACTAAATCTTTTTGAGTTATTGTTGATTTGTACACAAATGTATGCAAAATTCAAACACGAATATAATCACAGATGCAGAAATAAAGTAAATGCAGTAAAGGAAAGAACACACCGGATTTTATACTGGTTCGGAGTTACCCTACATCCAGTCCCGCACAACTAAGTACGGATTTCCTTTCAAAAGCAATTCAACAATTACAACCCTCTATTTCAAGGCCACGAGGTACACCCTCCAGAATCACAATCCTCTGGGTAGAGATACTTAATTTCCGGGCAACAAGTTCACCCAATTGATTTATCAAGGCTACAATTACACCTTTTCTCACTTGATTGATTTCCAAGGCTACAATCACACCTTTTACTCTATTGATTACAAAGAAAGCCTATAACTCTGAATAGCACTGGGATCTTGTTGAGATAGTGATAGAGAATCAAACCAGAGATGATCTAGTTAGATTCAATGTTGATTTCGGTAGAGTGATGATAGGATTTTGAATAAGAAAATGTGAAAGAAGAAGAGAAGTGAAAAACCAGAAAATCTAATATTAAATTCGTTGAAACCAACCCCTATTTATAGAAGAAAAACATCCATGTCCATTCGTGAAAGGTTATGGCGAATAGACACTTCTTTTGAAATTCAAATTTTTGAATCTAACTGTCACTATGTCGACATGGGGTACTAGGGCATGTCAACATCCCAAAGCATTTTTTGAAGATTTGATTTTCTTTGAAAATAACCTTTATCTTATATTAAAAACTATTTAAACTTTATAAATATACCTGACTATAGATAAAATACATAGATAAATATAGAGAATAATATATATAAAATTTTACTATGATTTTATATTTAAATCTAAGTATAAATATATTATAATTAAAAGATAGTTTAAAACAAACGAAGTTTAAAACAAGAGTTTATTAAAAACAAAAAAAGAATATTTTAAGGCTAAAACATCTTTTTGAAAATCATTTGAAAAGATAATTTTTAAGGCTAAAACATTTTGAAAAGCAGTTTTGAAAATAATTCTGAAGTAGTTTTGAAAATCATTTTGAAGTAGTTTTGCAAGCTTCTTCCTGCAGAATATCTCATCACATCAGGACTCGAGAACTTGTACAAAACCAGGATGTTAGTGGGTTTGTAAGCTACTTGTCGTGGGTTTGTAAGCCACTAAAAAGGTAGAAATGGGTTCCATTCCAAAAGAAAAATGGAGTGAAGATTTCAGTGCTATTATGAAGTTTTAACATAATTCTAGACTCAATACTTATCTTGAAATCTTGAACTCTTGATAATCTTGATATTCTTGATACTCATGAGTCTTCAATCTTGATATCTTGAATCTCTATACTGTACAGTCTTCATTCTTGGTACCTGCATGGTTAAATCCTATATATACATATATATCTAAACTATAATGTTAGTATTTATATTTTATAATTTTATTCTAAGGTTGTTGTCATCAAAACCATCATCTCAAGGACTAACAATCTCCCCCTTTTTGATGATGACAACCTTTGTTTATAAAATATTACTTCTATCCTAATAACTCCCCCTAAATCTAATAACTCCCCCTTAATCTATTCCTAACTACCCTATTTTATATTTCTCCCCCTTTGTCATCAACAAAAACAAACTCTAAACTATATAACTCCCCCTCATTCTTGTACTCAAGTACCTGCATTAATAAACTATATACTAGAGTATATTAAGAAATAACTATACTTATAGACATGATATTCAATCAACGATAAATATATCAATGTATATTTATACATTCATCAATCCACATCAACTGTCAATCAAATCAATCAAAACAAACAATTTCAATCAAAGCAATCAATTCAAACAAAGTAATCAAATTAAATAAAGCTATCAAATTAAACGTTACGAGGAACTTCCACCCATCCTTGTTCTCCGAAAATAGGGTCTGCTTTGATGGCATCCCAATTTTCATTGTCATTTGTGAGATAGACAGGAGGATGTGTTTCGTTATCATCCTTGTGGAGGGAAGAAATCATCCATCGAATTGCCTCGAAATGCCTTTCTTGCTCCTTGATCATCTGCATTTGACTCAATTCTAAGTGTCGCTGGTTATGAAGAATGAATGAGAGAATAGTCTTGAATGAATTAAGAGTTTCTTCAAGATTCTCGGATAAGTCATGAATTGGATTAGCCATTTTTGAAATTGAGAGAAGAATGAGAGATAGAATAGGTAAGAAATAATATTCAGTAATGAATTTTGGAAGAAATGGGTATATATAGGTGTAGAAATTCATTTGAAATGAATAGACATATGGTAGTTATTCAAATTTCAAATTCAAAATGTAGTGTCATTTCTGACCAGTACATGTCGACATGGTCATAGAGGGTATGTCGACATGAGGCAGTGAAATTTGATGGTAATTTTGATTTTGTGAATAATTGTGTATATATATATTTATATAATATACTAACATTTATTCAAGAGATAAGATAAGCTAGATAACAGAATAGAAATTCAATTTCATTGCATAGAAGAGTGATACAATGATTAATCATAAACAACTACATAAACACTCAAATTAAAACAAACTTAAACTAATTCGACATGATATGAAAATATAGAACTAGTTAAAGGATGATGAAGATGAAGATAATCCAAGTTTCTTGCTGACTTTGGAGAAAAACTTGTTCATCTTGGATGATATTTTGTCCAACTTCTTACTAACGGATCTTTTAAGAACCCGTTGATTCTCAACAATAATCTTTTGGTTTTTGAGATGGGTTTTGTTGGTAGGATTGGAGGGATAATCAATACTTTCTAGGGATGTCTCACCTTCTTCTTCTATTTCCATTTCATCCCCTTCTTCTTCTTCCTCTTCCTCTTCCATTTCTTCATGAGCCAAACGCTCTTCTTTTTCGGCAAGACTCTCATAAGGTTGAAAAACATATGGGATTTTCCTAAGATAAATGTTTTAAATATTAAAAACCTTTCTTGAAATAAATTCTTCTCCTTTGAATTTTACTCCAAAATAGTTGAAAATCCGAGTAAGGTAAATTCCATGATATAAAGTGTTTTCTCCCATTTCAAAATTTTTAGGACGAAGTTCATCCAAAATAACTTGCGCCCAATTGATATCATAATTTTCGAAAATAGCAAAAAGTGCTTTGCACACTTTTGAAGTAGGATTGTTAAAATTTCCCGATCTTGGGGTCAAAGTATGTTGTAAAAGAAGATTGACAATTCTTGCTTTAGGGCGAAAGTTTCGGTTTTTAAATTCAAAGTTTTCATCTCCTTCAAAAATATGATGAAATGTCTCACGATCATGTTCATCGATTTGAAAACTAGAAAAATCCATTCCCGTGCTTTTGCAATTGAGAATGGTATCCATCACAATTCAAAACAATTTTAGCGCCTTTGACACTACTCCAAATTTCATTATCATTTCCTTCATAAAATTCTCGATTGAGATTTGCATAGAAAATTTTAACAAGATTTGGGTAACAAACAAAATCATTTTGAGAAGAATCAACAAGACTAAGAATTTGATTGTTTGCAAAAAGAGTATCAATTTCATAAGAAGCAAAATCTTGAAAAATAGCAAATTTTCCGGGATGGACTTTTCCATAATTAGCATAATTGATGTATGCTTTTATGGCCTCCGGATTATTGAGGAGTTGCTCTTTCAAGTTTCTGGAAAGTCTCATGGTGGAGGGGTTGCTTGAAGAAGCCATTAAAGTAGAGAGTAGAGAGCTTGAAGTTTTGAAGAGAGAGTTTGAATTTGAAAATGAAAGTGAAAAGTTGTGATAAAAGATAGTGAATAAATAGATTTTTGAAAGACATGTTCTATGGTCAAAAGATGCCTTTTTAGAGTATTGAATGAAGTGAAAGGGTGGAGGGAAATTCAAGCATTTGAATTCAAATTTTGAATTTCAAAATTTGTACCTATGTCGACATCAGGGTAGGGACCATGTCGACATATGCCTGTGGATTTCTATGATTTATTTTTCCTAAGTATTCTAATATATATATATACTTATTATTTTAATGTCTATATATATATCTAGAATATTATTAGAATTATAGTATATTCCAAAAAATATTATTATATTATTAAAATAATAATAAAAATAATAATAAAATTACAATAATGATAAAAAATAAATTTTAAATTCAATCAACATGCCAATTCAAAATCAATCAATCAAGCAATCAATCATCTAATTCTAAGCATGCAATTTCAATCAATTGTATTGTAAATGTGTACCTTTTTCTGAGTCCGTTTCCTTGAATTCGTTGAAGTCGTGAACTGCCATGAAACACAAATTTGAGTTATCTGTCTTCTGATCATCATCGCTTAAGGACGAGTCTGAGTCATCTAGAGTAGCAGTAAATGCACGCTTCCGTTTCTTTACTGATTCATTGTTTATAGGAGGATTCTGCCTTTCTGGATACAGACAGTCTCTTTTGATATGGCCCGGTTCGTCACAGTTGAAACATTTGACATTATTTGTCACTACATTCTGATTTCCTGGATTCTTATAGTTGTTTCTCTTGAAATTATTCATCTTTCTGTATTTCAAGAATTTCCGAAAATTTTTGGTCATAAGAGCTATCTCTTCATCATTATCACTATTTGAGTCTGATTCATCGGTCAATGCATTGAATGCCATTGATTTCTTTTCAGATGCTTTGCTTTCTCTTCTCCCGATCATTTGGACTTCAAACGACATTAGATCTCCAATTAATTCTTCTATCTTTAAAGTACTGATGTCATTTGCCTCTTCGATTGCAAGTGTCTTTTGATCCCATTCTGGAGTGAGAGAGTTTAAAATTTTCCTGACTTGATCTTCTTCGGAAAACACTTTTCCCAAGGATATGAGAGAATGTACAATATCCTTTTGAATTGTCTCCAAAGTTAACCAGTCCTCCGTCTTTGTATATTATATCATTCAGCATATCTGGATTCCCAGTCATATGTCTAGAACATCCACTATCGAGTATCCATTTGTTCTTTTTGATCTGCACAATTTGTTTGTTCTGGATTAATTCCTCAACTCCCATAAAGCATGATTCCTGCACATCAAACAATCTTAGTAGACAACTTGTATTTGAATATTGATTATACGAAGACTCAAGAGACAATGATGATCTGAATATTTCTAAACATGCATCAACAATTTTTTTAAATATAGCCATTTAAAAAAAACTTTTTCAAAAATCAGATTATGAAACTTTTGAAAACCTTTCTCTGATACCAAATGTGAGGAATGCGGAATATGGATCTTAAGGCTAGAATGAACACTAGAGATGGGGTGAATAGTGTTTATAAGAAATTACTAAATCTTATTGAGTTATTGTTGATTTGTACACAAATGTATGCAAAATTCAGACACAGATATAATCACAGATGCAGAAATAAAGTAAATGCAGTAAAGGAAAGAACACACCGGATTTTATAATGGTTCGGAGTTACCCTGCACCTAGTCCCGCACAACTAAGTACGGATTTCCTTTCAAAAGAAATTCAACAATTACAACCCTCGATTTCAAGGCCACGAGGTACACCCTCCAAAATCACAATCCTCTGGGTAGAGATACTTGATTTCCGGGCAATAAGTTCACCCAATTGATTTCTCAAGGCTACAATCACACCTTTTCTCACTTGATTGATTTCCAAGGCTACAATCACACCTTTTACTCTATTGATTACAAAGAAAACCTATAACTCTGAATAGCACTGGGATCTTGTTGAGATAGTGATAGAGAATCAAACCAGAGGATGATCTAGTTAGATTCAATGTTGATTTCGGCAGAGTGATGATAGGATTTTGACTAAGAAAATGTGGAAGAAGAAGAGAAGTGAAAAACCAGAAAATCTAATATTAAATTCGTTGAAACCAACCCCTATTTATAGAAGAACAACAGCCATGTCCATTCGTGAAAGGTTATGGCGAATAGACACTTCTTTTGAAATTCAAACTTTTGAATCTAACTGTCACTATGTCGACATGGGGTACTAGGGCATGTCGACATCCCAAAGCATTTTTTGAAGATTTGATTTTCTTTGAAAATAACCTTTATCTTATATTAAAAACTATTTAAACTTTATAAATATACCTGACTATAGATAAAATACATAGATAAATATAGAGAATAATATATATAAAATTTTACTATAATTTTATATTTAAATCTAAGTATAAATATATTATAATTAAAAGATAGTTTAAAACAAACGAAGTTTAAAATAAGAGTTTATTAAAAACAAAAACAAAGAATATTTTAAGGCTAAAACATCTTTTTGAAAATCATTTGAAAAGATAATTTTTAAGGCTAAAACATTTTGAAAAGCAGTTTTGAAAATCATTCTGAAGTAGTTTTGAAAATCATTTTGAAGTAGGTTTGCAAGCTTCTTCCTGCAGAATATCTCATCACATCAGGACTCGAGAACTTGTACAAAACCAGGATGTTCGTGGGTTTGTAAGCCACTTGTCGTAGGTTTGTAAGCTACTTGTCGTGGGTTTGTAAGCCACTAAAAAGGTAGAAATGGGTTCCATCCCAAAAGAAAAATGGAGTGAAGATTTCAGTGCTATTATGAAGTTTTAACATAATTCTAGACTCAATACTTATCTTGAAATCTTGAACTCTTGATAATTTTGATATTCTTGATACTCATGAGTCTTTAATCTTGATATCTTGAATCTCTATACTGTACAGTCTTCATTCTTGGTACCTACATGGTTAAATCCTGCATATACATATATATCTAAACTATAATGTTAGTATTTGTATTTTATAATCTTATTCTAAGGTTGTTGTCATCAAACTCATCATCTCAAGGACTAACACGTTTTGGAGTCTTCTCCGCGTACACAGTTGTTAAAGTGGTTCCAATATTGATAGAGAGTATGCCAATAAGAGGATCCGGTCTCTTTAACAACCAAATGTCGTTTTACATACCGGTTAGTACTTTTACATTTCGAAAACAATTTATTTTTTATATTAAAATATCATATTCTCTTCAAAATCAAATCAATTCGTCTTTTCATATCAATTTGAAATCCACATCTTCAAATAGCTCATTTTTGAAATATCCTTTTATATTACTTTTACTTAGCAATATTCAAAGTTCGAATAAAAGACCAATCTTTTAAAACAAATCAATTTCTGAAATTCAAATCATATTTCAATTATAACTTCAAAAACTCAACTTTGATTATTTAAACAATTCCTGTTATCAAATTTAAAATTTAACATTCCGAGCTCAAGTTCGAAAATAATTCAATTTCCATAAATTCGATTTTTACTTCTTTAAATCAAATCTTTTAAATAATTTTAAATCAAAATTTTCAAAATCATTTAATTTAACCAATCCGGTGTCCGTATATAATTCTCTATCCTAGGGCCAAGTGAATCAATTATTCCACTTTAATTTCAGATGTGGATATATATCATTTCAATCCAGATAAATGTCATATGTATATATTATTTCAACCTATTTCTTAATTTATTCGAAATAATTCGATTTACAGTTTTATATACTGTAAATAATATACAGGATGAAGATATGATATATCAAAATATAAAAACATCCAAATCATCCAAAATATCAATCAATTTTCATCCATCACAACCAACATGCAAATAGTCAATAATCACAGCAATTATCCAATTACCAATAATCGAGAGTATTTACTAGCAGTTATTTCTAATTCAATTTAGCTGTCAATTCAAACTCTATCAATTAATTCCGATGTCGATTTAAATATCAATTAAATTTATCAAACGACAATCAATAAATTTAAATCACATCATAACTTCAAATTTAACTAATATAAAAATATTCTAGTTAATCGTGAGCGTATAAAACACTCACCTTTTATTTGAAACTGAAAATATTTCAGCTTCAAATAAATGTCACTTCAATTCTATGCTAAAGCCTTTGTCGATACGATTCCAACGCCGCTTGTTTCGTCTCAATCGGACCTCGTACGAAGAAGATACACATTTTTAAAGATTTGAATATAATTTATATAAATAAATTTCTTTCTTTTTATTTATTTTATTTAAACCTCATCAAGACCTTTGATATCAAACCTTCAGATCCAGGCTGCGAAAATCCCTTCTCCTTCGTTCCAATTATACGCATGCGAAACCCATATCAGCTGCCTCCTTCATCAATTTGCCGCGTCACCTCGTGATCACCAGAGTGCCATCCAACGCCGCTACACGAAAACCAGTCCCCCACTGCTCCTACGGCCAGAGGCCGGCATCCCCTCGACTCACCAATTGCTAAAAAATCCCCTCCAAACCACGCGTGTTCGAGCCCATCCCGAGGCTGCCGTGGTTCACCAATCACGATCACAACCATTGATCACATAGAGTTTGTCGAGCAATACATTTTTGTAGTTGAAGCTTTTTCACGAAAGTGGATGGATTTGGAGAAAATCAAGAAGGAAGAGCAGTGACTTTCGGCCATTGAATTTGATGGAGGCGCGGCTGTATAATATTGGGGTTTGGGTGAATACGCGCGCGCGGTATACACACACACACATATGCGTGTGTGTGTATATATATATATATATATATATATAATATTATGATTTTTACTGTTCACGCACTTTTCCGGACCAATTTCAAACGAGGCATGCAGCCTGGCATTTAAAATGTTTTACCTCTATTCTGAACACAATGGAATATGTTTCGAGGCCTAATTCGATCGTATGTGGAAGATAGCTTTCCGAACTGAATTATTTAATTAAATTTTGAAATAAATTTCTACATGTTTCAAGATCGCACGACCAAACGATAAGTCCGATCGCTCCGAAACTTGAAATCCTACAATAATTCACTATTATGGATCTGATGAAACTGGTTTTGTTGAAATCCGAGACAGTGGCCAAAATGGCTATTTTCACTCGTTAAGTCAAATATAAAATTTCCACTTTCTAATTATTCACTTTTAAATCCAATTTCTAAAAGTAAACGATCTTCATTCATTTTTAAATAAAATTTAAATCAATTTCCGATATCATTTTTAATCATATTAAATCCAGAATTGAATTATTCAAATAATTTCCAAAATTAAATTTAAACAATATAATTATCCAATAAACCAATACTAATAAATCATTAAATTATTTATTTATAACCATTTTTATTCAATAATCACATTAAATTTAATAATTTAAAATAGTTAAAAATATGGGTTGTTACATTAAACGTTAGGCAGCTATTGGCCTCAAGTTAGTATTTTATAAATACTATAAATTGCCATTTGAGTTGAAGTTGGTTTAGAGACAGGAAATGATTTTGAATCTGAAATTGGGTTTTAAAAATATTTTGTTTTAAGGATTTAACTTCTATTTGACCCAACCTTTTTATCTATCTTTTCTAAGTTATTTATTTATATTTAAGATTATTTATATTTAATATTATTTTAAGATTATTTATATTTAATATTGTTTAAAAGATTTCTTATTTATATTTAATGTTGTTTTAAAGTTATTTACCAACTTTTTAATATTTTGAAAAGTTAATTATCTAAATAATTAATATATCTTAAAATGTATAATAATGATTATTAATAATATTTTGGAAATTAATTATTGTTATTTATAGAAATGGTAAAGATTTATTATTATTGTTTTCTTAATAATATTTTGAAATTATTAATCATTATTTTTAAGATGTTTTGAAGTAAGTAATTATTATCTATTTAGAATGATTTGGTTAATAATTATTATTATATAAAAGTGTTAAAATTAAATGATTATTATTTATTTATAAATATTTCCGAGACCCATATATAGATTTTTATAAACGGACTTGGATTTTTTTAAGGGAAGTTTATAAAAATGGTTTGAAGACATAAGGTGAAAGAGTTTTATAAATGATTAGATATGTATAAACAAATTTAAGAAATGGGTTTATAGATTTATAAAAACAGTTTTATAAATGGTTTTATGGATTTATAAAGGATTTATAAATGATTTTAGAAATGTACAAAAAGAATTTATAAGTGATTGAAATTTATAAAAGAGAATATAAATGATTTTCGGAGATTTATAAAAATGGTTTATAAATGTTTTTAGAGATTTATAAGAAGTTTATAAATGATTTTAGAATCGAATAAAAAGATAATCTTTCTCAGTTTTGTAAATATACTTATACCATTGAGATAAGTATATGAATACATTTTATAAGTTGTGAGGTGTAATGTTTGTGGATATACTTATACCGTTGAGATAAATATATGGATATTTTCTAAGTATTGAAAATATAGGGATTGGTGGATATATCTTTGTAAAGGTATTTTTATACAAGTGATTTACAAAGTGATTTTAATCAATGAAAGATTTATTAAGGCTGGCTAGTGATTGCTTATGTGCTTAACCAATCTTGGTTCTCCCTTTTGAAATAAATCCCTGATTTTATTGTTTGCGATAGTTAAATAACCGACTATCAAATTTGGACCCAAAACATAACTTGAAAATATCTATGAGAAACACGTGAGTTATATGGTACAATCATCTCCGATGATGTTATACTGTACGTATAAATCTCGTTTCATTCTTCTAGGACAAATGATAAGGAAATCCATCGACTAACGGTTATGAGGTGATCTCTGCTCTTATCTTTGACTGTTTATTTCCTAAAGAACCGGGGTTGAGTTTACCAGAAACTATCTAATGTTGTTTCGAAGAGACCGCGATCAAATATGTTATCCGAAAACCACTTCGATCAAACTCAAGCGTTTTGAAGTGAAGATATCTTGAAGATGATGGAATTGAAGATGGAGCTCTGTGAAGTGCAAGGGCTACTTGCTACTAATCTGGAGGGTGATTCCAAAATGGGTGTAGTAGGAGTAGTGCCTTTGATTTCGTTCAATCCCTGAACGAACTTGTATGGATGAATGCTGGTATTGCATTGTTGCCTAAAGGGCAGTGTTAGCAATCCAATTGGGATGTACTATATAAAAGGTAAAACGAAGCCTCAAGCCTCATCAATTGGGAATGACTAAACATGGGAGATGCAACAGGGCTAAGTGGGTCTCTCCCTAGTAGGGTATGATCATCCCTATAAAGAGTCGATATTATCTCTCATTTGTATGCATCGGGGCCTTTTAATGGAGGGATGATCATATTCAGTACTTCTAGTCAAGTGGTATGCCGGTTCTGTGTTGGCATGGGATCCTGGCGAGGTCCTTGGTGTTATTTTATCTTGATATGCACTATGACGGGCGGTACCCTAGTAACACAGTCATTATATGGAATCCTTTCTCCAATAAGCACCGTACGGACTTAGTTGTCCCTAGCTATGCTGAAACGTGAGATGCAAGCATTTCAGCTATATTCATATTTTACTTTCACCCCTAGACATTATTATAATATCAATGGTGTGACGAACCACATTTCAGAAGGTTTGAAACGACGATAATCCACAGATGCCCAACCCAAACAATCTGGAACATAGATAATCAATGGGGTTAATTAAGAAAAATAAGAAAAGAAGAAAAAACAAACATAGAATCTCGCGGCGGAATGACAAAATATAATAATTAAATAAACAGTTCATGAAGTTGTTTACTATACATTTGATTATAATTTATACAACATTTATCAGAGTTATATATACAACATGGATAAATAAAATAATGCAGCAGACAACATGATGCAGGGAATAATATAGTAATAATAATATACCAAATCTTCGTCTTCGTCTTCCAGAGAATAATCTTTAATGCGCTGAAAAACTCAGGACTAACCCGAGCATAATGAAAAGACAAAACACTCGAGTCAGGACTAAAATATCCTTATGTAAGTCAAATCGATATCACATAACATGAGTGTAATAGCGTCAGAGATGTTTACGGGGTTTCACATCTCCTATCCAATGTATAACGTGCGTGCAATAACTCAAATAATGTTATAGGATTTTCCATCTCTTAAGGATCCGTCAAAATATTTATATGTAGTAGAATACGCTACATATATAATGTCTAATCAATAAAATAAATATTTTTCTTAGCGTTAAGGCTTTACATTTATCCCCCTTAACGAGTTTTTAAGCATTGTCATACAGTTTGCATATAATGCCCCAGTAGCACGCCGGGGGATAGGGATGCGCTGTGATACGACAACATTCTCGTATAGGGATAAAAGCATGACAAGGCACGTAAGGCAATGCCCAAGGTAGGATACTACTAGTTCGAGTCACAGGGTTGGTGGTAACACATCGTAGCCACGACCGCCCACCGCATCCTTCCATCCCATATCGAGTCAAAGGGAGGCTATCCCAGATCAAGGTGCACCAATCGAAACCAACAACAAGAGGAATAATATGGACCGAGTCCAAGAAAATCGAAGAACGAATGTCCGCTAGGGGTAATTAGCCCACTTGGCCCTGTCAAGCCGTCCTGTTTTAGTCATTTCAAATTGGCACAAGTGCCGGGTCTATCCATCATCGTTCGCTTTCTTCAAATCCAGGAAACGACGCCAAATCCAACCACTTCGTTCTGGAGTCTCCTCCACGTACACAGTTGTTAAAGTGGTTCCAATATTGACAAAGAGTATGCTAATAAGAGGCCCCTGTCTCTTTAAAACCAAACGTCGTTTTACACACCGGTTGGTACTTTTACATTTCGAAAACGATTCATATTTGATATCAAAATATCATATTCGCTTCGAAATCAATTTCATTTCGAAATCATCATATTTACTCAAAATATACTATTTCACTTAAAATCATTTTCACCTCAATATCTCGATTTTGCTTCCAAAATTGTTTCGAATTTCAGTTTAGGTTATAACTTCATTTTAACCCAATTCGTATTTAAATCCATGATTTAAATATAAATATTCCAACCTTGACCAGTTTGAATTTTTAAAAAATAGTTTAAATAGTTTAAAATAATTTAAAGAGTTAAAATAGTTTAATATAAAATAGTTTGAGTATTGAAAATGGTTTATATAATAAAATAACTTGGAAAATCAAAATAATTTAAATATTTAAAAGATAGGTTTTAAACATTTTATATTAAAATAATTTATTTGAAAATATTTTCAAAGTCAAACTGATTCAATTCCAAACCTTCCAGTTCAAATCAATTTCATTTTCCATTTCAATTTAAATCGATTCAATTCCGATTTCAATTCGAATTAATTTCAACTTCAATTTCAAATGATTCGATTCAAATAGTTTAAGTTCAATTCCCAAATTTAACCCATTCCAGTTTATATGAATTTCGAGTTCAATTTCAAAATATCGATTTAAATCACTTAATTTAAATTAAACTTCAAATTTCGAATTTAGATTCAAAACTTAAAATTAATTCCATTCTCGAGTCCAAATTTGAAATATCAATTTAAATTACTTTTACTTGGTAATATTTCAAGGTTCAAGTAAAAGTTCAAATCTTTTAAACAATTCAATTCTAATAATTCAAGTCATATTTCAATCACGACTACAAATTTCAATTAAATTCTTTAAAACAATTTTTTAACTAAATTTTATTTCAACATTCAAACTCGAATTCGTAATTAATTCATTCTTCAAAAATTCGATTTTTATTTCTTTAAATAAAAAAACGCTTAAATAATTTCAAAACCAAGAATTTTAAAATCATTTAATTTAACCAATCCGGTGTCCGTATATAATTTTCTATCCTATGGCCAAGTGAATAGTTATTTCAATTTAATTCCAAGGATGGATATATATCATTTCAATCCAAATCACGATGTCATAGGTATATATCATTTCAACCTATGTCTTAATTTATTCGAAATAATACAAATAACAGTTTATATGATGTCAATTAATTCACAGGATGACAACATGATATAAAAATAAACAAACATCCAAATCATCCAAAATCTTAACCAATTAGCATTCATCACAAACAATCATCCAACAGTCAATAAATCACATCAATAAATAAATTATAAATAATCGAAAATTTTACTAGCAGTTTAATTCGAATTTCTATTTAACTGTTAATTCAAAATTCCTAACATATAAATTCTATATCAATTTCCATGTCAGTTAAATTCACCAAACAACAATCAATAATTTAAATCACTTTCGAATTTCAATTTAACTAACATAAAAATAATTATAGTCATTTGTGAGCGTTTAAAACACTCACCTATTATTTGAAACTGAAAATATTTTAGCTTCAAATAAATTCCACTTCCACTCCATGTTGTAGACGACGTCGATACGATCGCACTACGACTCGTTTCACTCGAAACGGACCTCGTATGGAAGAGTTAAGGTTTAATTAATATAACGATAATTAAAATAACTTAACTAAATAATTAAAACTAATCAATAATTAAAATTAACCTAATCATCTTCCCACTACAGTATGCCCGCCTCTCACTTCTTCTAGGTCGCGATTTTTCCATTGTCATCGTTCTTTTTTTTAATGTACAATCGATCGACCTCACAGATCCGCCACCAGCGCCCTGACCACTCGCCCCCGCTCCATCCTTGGCCATGCGCGCGAGCCTACCCACGTCCAATTGTCACTTACACCAGCTTCGGTCGCACTCCAGGCTATCGCACCTCCGACCTCGAGAAACCCCAAAATCGCAGTCGAGCCACCCACGACCCTCGCGCGCGGCTGCCAGCATCCCCAAGTCGAACGCGACTTCGTCTTCGTTCGTGCTATTTTGTTTTTTTTCTTTCGATTTAAAAATTCTGAAATGAGGGGAAAATATCACGACAGGCACAATTATAGTGGGAGGGTACTTCAGGCGCGTCGGGAGGAGTGGGCTGATGGAGATAGAGCATAAGTCAAATCTATAACTAAATATCTATATTAATTAAATTTGAAATATCAAGCTATATAATTTCGAACCCCAAACAAAGTGCGCTGCCTGGCATTCATAATGTTTTGCCCCTATTCCGAACATAATGAAACTAGTCTCGACGCCTAATTCGATCGTATCCAGAAGATAGCATTTCAAAATCAAATTATTTAAAGGAAATTCCTTTAATTAATTTCTGCACATTTCAAGCTCGCACGGCCAAACGACAAGTCCGATCGCTACGAAACTTGAAATCCCATAATAATTCACTATTACGGATCCGATGAAACGGGTTTCATCGAAATCCGAGACAGTGGCCAAAATGTCTATTTTTACTGGTTAATTATAATATAAAATTTCCAATTCCTAATTATTCGCTTTTAAATTCAATTTTAAATGTAAACAATCTTTATTCTTGTTTAAATAAAATTTAAATCAATTTTCGATATAATTTTCATTCACATTAAATCCAGAATTCAATTATTTAAATAATTGCAATATTAAATTTAAACAATCTTCATTCTTGTTAAGTTATTTAACATAACATTTAATTTTAAAACCAATTCAAATAATAAAACAACTACTTTCATTTTATAGTCATTTAATATTCATTATTCAATTTCAACTATTAATTGTAACCCATTCAGTATATAGAATTCCATTTCAATACTGATTATTGCCAAAATCATCGAAACTGGTTATCTCAAATAATTTATCTAAATTCAAATTCAATAAATTACATAAATAAACATTAAATTTTTTTATTTCTAACCATTATTATTCAATAATCATATTGAATTTAATAATTTAAATAGTTAAAAATATGGGTCGTTACAAATGGATTTTCTATAGTGTTAACAAGAAATCTTGTCAACACCCCAAAGCAAGGTCACAAGAGTGGCGACCCCTTCGAAACACCTTTTGAATTGGTTCGTGTGATCTAAGGTCATATCCTAGTGGGAACAAAGGGTATAAACTGAGTCGAAAGGGTTGTATTCCTTCAAAAGGAACCTATTCAAAAGGTATAGACGAGCATGTTCCATAAATGAAACCATATATAAGCGGTGAATCAAACTCCATGCATTCGAAAGTGCCATGAGTTTACTTTATTGATAATTTTTATGAATGCAAGAGCAAAGGTATTACAATAAAGTGAAATCCCAATTTCATTTGGAAATTAGGGTTTACAAACTAAAGAACAGTACAAGTATGGAAGCAATGAATTTGGATCCCTAAAATGGCACCCCTAGGGTCTTGTTTATAGGTTCAGGTTGGACCCCCTTTCGCATCAGTCCTTTCGATTTAATTGCAATGATGCCTTCAGGACCTTCCACCGCGGTTGAATCCAGAGCGCTTCTCTAATGTTGCTTTCGAATAGGACTTGGTTGCCTTCAACTCCATCAGAAGGTATAGGAATGACTCTTATGATGTTGTAGATGTGATAGATGTGCATGAAAGGGTGTCCCAACATGTGCGGAAGGTATATAAACAATACTTGTGAAAGGTGTTGATACTTTCGAAAGCTTTTATTCTGATGATTGCGGAAGCAATCATTGAGGATGGAATGGTAAATGATGATGCGACCCCCAAGGAAGGGTCAACTGCTTCGAAAGTATCTACTTAGTTGGTTGTGGAAGGTAGCTTTTGAAGGCAATCCCCTTGGTTAATGTAGAATTCCATCTTTTAACGTTTGAGGAAGCAATAACAGCATATGTGAAATCCCCTAATACTTGCGGAAGGGTTCAACAGGTTCGAAACGCTAGTCTTTGCAAAACCTTGCTTTCGAAAGAGAAGTTTTGGTAAAATCTTTTCTTGTGGAAGGTAGAGAGTGACAGAACCAATCGTCTTGAATGGTTTGATATACGCGGAAGGAGTAATGTCAAAGGAAGCTCTTACTTTCATCTCTTGTAGAAGGTATCAACGAAGCGAAAGGGTATTCTTGACCCCTTTCAACCCTTTCGGAAGCCAATAATTCATTTAATACTTGTAGAAGCATCCCTTCGACTCTTTCGAAAGGTCCTTCAATCACTATTGTTCTTCATGAAGCTCTCCTTAATAATCTATTGGGCTTCGACAGAGTTGAAGTGATTTTTGGTAATAATATTTGCCCCCACCCCCGGCGAAGGGATGCTCTTGAATTTTCAAGTCAACTGTTTTGATACGATACCTTCTAAAACTTTCCCGCCTATTGGTATTCCAGAGCTAATCTCGACCGTTTACTTGAATCTGATCGGATGTTCGTCCTCCCATCTATTCAGTTTATAAATTGCACTCTTTCATTTTCCTCTCTCTTCACCTTCAATTGAAAATTTCTAAAGCAAGAATTATATTCTTAAAATTTCCATCAATCTCAAAATTAAAAAGGCGAAACTCTCAGATTTGTGGTGAGTATTTACAATTTCAAATTAGAAACTAGTCCCATTTTTTTAAATTCAAAATTATAGGGTTTAAGTCCATGTTACTGTTTTGAATTTTGAAAATGATTCAAGTTAATCAATCATGTAAGATGATCGTAGACTCGAATTTCATGCTGATTTTGATTAATCCATGGCATTAATTCGGGTTCGGACATGAATTTGCCCGATTTAGGGTTATTTACCTCTATTGGATGCGGATTCAAACTAGAAACCCATTGTGCCCAATTTTAATTTATCTTGAAGGATACTAAAAGTTAAAAATTGACGACTCTTACTGTAAATTGAGTTAAGAAAAATATACTTTCCGTCATCGTCGAAACCATTGAATAACCTTTTGACTTAGTCGAAACACCAAAATCGAGATACGCACGTCGTTTGCATTATCTCAATTTAGTGTTGACACTTCCAAAACATTGTTATGCCCTTCCGACTTATTCGAAACCCATAATAGTTAATAAGAATATAGCTATTATCACTTTTCCAGCACAAACATTATCGAAACGTTTCAATGTCCTTTTGTTGGTGTCAACGTCACTTTGTTTCAAGTCTTTCGATTTGATCAGAGTATGGCATTTGACAATGTATACTTTTAAATAGATATTACATGGATACCTATGCTTGTTATAAAATAGAGTAAAATTTGTGGGCTTCGATGTTGTCGAAGGGTAAGTCAAGGTGAATGTATGCCATAAAATGGGGGATGTTAATGATGGTTTCGTCACTTTCGAAAGCTCAATGATTCGCACAATTCTAATTAGCTTTGACCCTTTCGAAGGCATGAAACCAAGTGCTAGGGAAAGTACTTGAGCCATTGTAATAGCTTCTGACACTTTCGAAAGTTATTAGTAGTTGAATAAATCATAACTTTGATGAAATTATTTCACCTGGCAGGATCATGGGTATCGAAAGAAGTTCTAAGAAATCTGAAAAGGATATCGTTCCAGAATTAGAATCTTCTCCAAAGAAGGTTGAGGCAGTTTCAAGGCACTCTCTCATAACTTCTCAAGATGAACTAGATGCGATCGTCTATGATTTTGGGATCATAGGGGTTGAAGCTATCCCGCCTGATGATAATGACACAATTCAAAATCCTCCTGAGGATACTTTGCTTATATCGCCATTCATATCTGGCATGGGGGTTTCATCTAATTTCCAAGTTCTTGTCGAGATCCTTAGGTCATCTTGACATTGCTTCTATCCAGCTATCACCCAATGTATACATATACCTTGTCTCTTTGGAGCTCATGGCCTTAGAATCGGGAATTCCTTCTTTGAGTGCTGAAGTTCTTAACTATTTAGCATGTCTTGTCAAACTTAGTAATTTGAACAGCCAGATTTTTCGGACTAATCCTCCAAAAAAGTTGGTTTCAGAGGGAATAAACAAATTTAAGGATCAGGAAACACAACTCTTTTACGCCAAATGCTTTCCAAATATTAGCGGAACCTTTTCTTCTCCCCATAAGTAGACCATTGCACTTACTTCTATTAACTTGTTTTCTTTGGCCGAATAATGTTTTCTTATTAGGCCCTGCTCCTAAGGATCTTGACGATGAAGGCAAGAGAACCGTAAAGTCAATGAGTGCTGCTTCAAGCCGTATTGGGAATAGTCTTACGTTACTAACTCCTAGCAACCTTAAGAAACATTACCTCATACCAAAGGGCCAGAAGATTCTTGGACAACCTCCTCTTGTCCAACACACTTTGAAAAGCAAATGCTTCTTAGCTTTGGGTGACCCCAAAATATTTTCATCCTTGTCCCCAATTTGTCCAAATTTGCCTGGTAAACTTAAGTGTATCGTTTGTAATTTTCAATCATGTCATTCCTTAAATTGTTTTGCTAATCTATGCCTTTTGGTTTCAACAGCCGCTCCTTCATTAAAATAATTACAAATAATCCACCCCCTCAATCTTTAGAGTCTGATGCTCTGGTCTGACACAAGCCATTGCTAGCTCTTGATTGATTACCAAAAGAAATTAAGCGGAGTAACTACCGCAGGCTCTGCTCTAAAGAAAGCTAATGCTACTAATATCCAGTCTTCTCTTACACCGAAAGAGGGTAAATTTGTTGGTGCTGACAAAGCTTTAGAGGGTCCTAACCCTGATCCCACTTCTTTTATAGATGATTTACCGTCTGCAACTACTGTTCAAACTAAAATGGTTTCTTCAAAGGATGACTTTATATCTCATATTGTTGAATCTGATTCTCCTAGCATTATTGATCAAATATAAAAGGATCTAGGCACTTCAACTCCTTTCCAGGATTTGAATCCCTCAAGATCCTCATCACTAGTGCCTCCTACCGAATTTGACAATGTTCTGCAGTCGATTATGCACTCTTCGTTGTTTTCTACTGTCCAGCCACCCACCTCTGTATCGGATTTACCGAGTCATTGTCGATCTCTTATCGAACAACAACTTCTAGTGTATTCTACACTGCCAGTTTTTCTTCTTATTATTTTAATATTGAATCCTGACTCATGTCTTACTTTCCCTCTTAGATTATCAAAAGCTGGTACTCTCTTCAGGAAGATGTTTCTAAGTCCTCTGCTGAAACATCAAAATTCAGGGAAGAAGTCTTGACTTTAAATAATCAGAATACTACCCTGACTACTGCCAAGGATAACGCAGTGAGAGAACAAGAAAGATTAAGTGCTTCTCTTTCTTAGGCAGAGTCTATAATTTCCGATGAGAGGAAGCTTAAACAAATTATAGCTGATGAATTTTTGGCTCTGAAAATGACTTTAAAAGAGTCCGAGGATGAAAAAGTCAGGTTTAATATTAGACATGTTTAACTTAAGGAGAAGTGTACTTCTATTAGAAAGAGGTTAGAGAAGAAGAAGGATTCTTTATCCAAAGCTATCAACACTATTTCTGAGGCTAGGCAAAAAGTGTCTCAATTTCTGAGCACTTCTTTGAATGATATTATCATAAATTCTTATGAGGATGTGCTCATGATAGCCTATTACGATAACATAGAAAACTGCATTGATTTGAGTTTTTCTTCTCTTAACACTGTGCTAATCGAAAGATTCATGGCTAAAATTAAGAAATTGGAGCAGGAGATTGAGGTTCCTAATAGAGAGGAAATTAATGTCGCCCAGCTCCTATCTTTTGAGGCTCCTCCTATGGAATAGGATTCTGACTTAGACGAGGAGGAAGACAAAGAGGGCGATGAAGCCATCGTTGAAGATGACAACAACGATGATAATGATGATGATAACCATAATGATGATAACAAAGGTCAGGGTGCCGGTGATAATGAGGGCGGTCATGATGATACACCTGGAGCGGATGACGGTGACACTTCTAGGGCTCCAGATAATGAAGATGGATCAAGAAAAGTTAACCCTGATCCTACTTTCCATGAAGCGGATCAGATTGAATTCCTCGACTCCTTTGATCCCCAATGAAATGATGCAGATTTTGGTATCGATGAAAAAGAAAAAAAGAAAACTTTACAGACCTCGATTCTGATTTCTCAGGTATGGGATTCATTATCAAGATGGCTCTCATTTTCAAGACAACCCTAGCTAATATCTTACCATTTTAGACAAGGAGGAATAACACACACCTTTATAAGAAAAAAGCTTGAAAAGAAACAGGAAGAAATAAATGGTGTTTATAGAGAGTTAGACAAATAATTAAAAGAACACAACACATAATCCGATAAGTACTATAAGCTTAATAAAAGTGTTGTAGTGTTAACATCTTTCAAAAATCAAGAAGCGGCCCCTCGATTTAAAAGGCCAAGTCTTCGTTATGACAAGCTTTTGGAGGAGAACAAAGAATTGATGACACTCTTTTGGATGTTAATCGAAGACAGAGATATCTTTGTAGAATTTTTCTATAAAGCTTATTGTAGACATCCAACTGTGGATTACTCATACTTGGGTGATTTCAATGGGGGCTTGCTTAAATACCTACATAAGAGATAC
Source organism: Allium fistulosum (assembly GCA_030737815.1). Taxonomy (NCBI): domain Eukaryota; kingdom Viridiplantae; phylum Streptophyta; class Magnoliopsida; order Asparagales; family Amaryllidaceae; genus Allium; species Allium fistulosum. The sequence continues at coordinate 758,893,301 of CM060902.1, forward strand.
ATGGACGAACACGGGTCTGATCCCCACCCGGGAGCTTGCTGTAACTTACCATGGGTCTACTCAATTCCTCGCACATTGCCTCTAGAAAAACTCAAATACTATAAGGATAAGTTTATTTTGAGATATTTAAAAGATCAATCTTGTACGAACTAGAAGAAAATTTGTAACCATTTAATTATATTGATCTATGGACCTTACTATGTTAGTCTTTTTATTCTTAGTTTTATTTTATTAAGTTATTACGGAATAAACAACTCTCAAGCAACCCTGTTACTAGAGATTACTTAGGAAAATTTGTCTAAGAAGAGATTACTTAGAAAAGTCCTCGCTCTTAAAATCCTCAAGATTGGCCAGATATTGCTTTCTTAGAGATCTGCAAAAGCTTTACATGCAACATCCCCGACTTCACTTTGATTTTCTAAGCGAGAAAAAGGAAAAGTTTCTTAAGGAAATTCGAACATATCATATGAAATTAATTGTTGGTCGTGATAGTTCCCCAGTTGGAGAATGGGATTATAGCAAATGCCCTTCAGTTGTTACCCCAGAAGGATTTAATACCACTTTTGAACCAACAATTAGTCTTTTGGCTAACTCTTTAGACAAAATAAAAATGTTGTTTCCAGACTTTAAATGTGATAGGGCAAGGAGAGAACTTGATTATAATAATGATGTTGTACCCTTTGTCTTATTTCTTCTTGAGTTGTTACCCCTACTATTGTAATAAAAGAAATTTGTTCTTTGGATACAGATTTCTTTTTTTTTAAGAAATACAGTTAACGACTATGCCACTTTCGTCAGATCCTTCATCCCGTTTCACTAGTCTTAGGGATAGATTGATTGCGGACCTAGAAAAGAGGAGCTTATCTAAAGATCCTTTTTCTACCAAACTCCAAAACAATACTCAAGCGTTGGAATGGCGTAGGAAATTTTTGCTTCGAAAGACGATCATCAAAGGCCTTAACGATCAAATTACTGGTCTCGAAGCGGACACTAAGAAGAAAGATTTGATGTTTTATCAATTGAAACGTCTAGTTAAATACAACCCTTCATCCAACTTCGATCATGAGATGTCTGAGCTTTACCAATAGGTAAGTGGTTTGGAAATAAAACTAAAGGATAGTCAAGCACAATGTAAATCATTGGAATTTATAATGGGAGGTGATATTCAAATATTAAGTTATCGATTTCTCCAATTACCCCGATGTCGGGAAATCAACAATGGCTTGTTCCTTAGCCATTCAAAAATTCTCCGCTACAATAATCCCTCCTCCGGGGTTGGATGAAAAAGTGGTGGGCGAATGGTGCCAAAAAGTCAAATTTGAAATTATGAAATATTTTGAAAATCAGCAAAAAGAAAGATACTCACAACGCATCAATGATTACGCGGCCAAAATTCAAAAACTCGAACATGAAAGATACCTTCTTCGAAAACATATCGCTTAATTGGAAAGACATAACAAGACCCTTAGAGGTGCGAATAATGATTTCAACCGTGCTTTGGAGACTTTTACCAAGTTTATTGATGATGCCGATGAGATTAGGAAGAATGGAAAGAAACTTAAAGAAACTCTTTATGTGGCAATACGTCACATTATTGATCCCTTGACTTCTAAAAATCTAGATAAGATCGCACAAGACCTTTGAGGAGCACACTTGTTTTTTATCTTCTGGTACTAATATCTTAATGTATTGCATAATATACTTTTGTAGATAATTTAGTAGATTATGTAAATACACCTGGCTTGTAGCCCTTATCTATACTTGTACCGTTGTTTCTGAATCTGCTTTTTGATAACTTTAGTAATGGTTTTTGTATTTGTTGAATCTTTTGGTCTTCCTCATCAATCTTATTTTCCTACAAAGTACAAAGTAAACAATATTTCTTATCATTAGTTTGAGATTTGTGTAAGAATATGTTCAATAATTTGTTTATATTATCTGAGATGGTATTAGAATTCCTGATAATAGAATTCCAGAAATCTTAATCTGGAAATAATGGAAATTAATAGGTCTTCATTCGAAGATAATAAGTGATGAGAAATCTGCAGTTGGGAAAGATTAAAGAACGGAAATTCTTGTTTAACAATAATAGAAGCCCTGAGATCCAACTTTGGTAATGATGAGAGAAGACCAAAAATTCGACTCTGGTTATATTAATAGAAGATTAGAAATTTAATTATGGAATTAATAATAGAGGACCATAAATCCGAATCTGGCGTCAATAATAGAAGTTTAGTAACCCTCATCTGGAATTAAATGATACAAGACCAAGAACAATTCTCTAACAATAATAAAAGTCTAGAGATTATCATCTAGAAATAAGTAACAGAAGACTAGTAACCCTCATTTGGGGACAGATATTACGGGTCCAAAATCCTTATCTGGAAATAATAGGGACCTGAAACCCAGATTCGGGTATTGATAAGTGAAGTCCAGAAATTATCTTCTGAATATAATGGAAGACCATGAATTCATAATAGAAGACCCAAGACCCAGATTCGGGTATTGATAAGTGAAGTCCAAAAGTCATCTTCTAGAAATTAGCCGAAGGCCATAAATTCAAATCTAATAATGAATATAATCTGGGAATTATCATCCAGAAATAAGATTAGAAATCTGATCCTGGCAATAAGAAGGAAAGTTTAGAAATCATTATTCAAAATAGAAGTTTAGGAATTCTTATCTGAGCCTTTTGTTCTACACCACTCTTTGGGCTTTGATTGTTCGAATCTTTTGCTTTATGTTACATCTCCGGTTCCAAGTACCTGATTCTTTCGATATGCACCATCCTTTAGATTTCGTATATTGTTAATGCTTTGTGTGCCACTCCTTGGGCTTGGACGTCTTAGTCCGTTGTTGTCCAGTGCACTTGGTTAGCTTATCCACAGGTAGGACCCAAGGACTTTCATGACCTCCCTCGAGGAGGCGCTCCAGCCAGGCCTTATAGGCGGGACTAAAGGCTTGTCCGGTGCCTTGTCCAGGCCATGACATGGCGGGATCAAGGGCTTACTCCGTCCTCCCTCTAAAAGGTACTCAACCAGCCTTATAGACGGGACTGAAGGTTGGTCGGTGCTTTGAACTGGCCATAGCGTGGCGCGTTCAAGGGCTTACTCCGTCCTCCCTCCAGGAAGTGCCTTGACCTGGCCACGTAGGCATAGTCAAGGGCTTACAGATGCGTCAGCCTGACTATTTCTGACACGGCTAAAGGCTTACTCTGACCTTCGTCCATGAGGCGCTTTAACCTGGCCATCTCGACGTGGACAAAGGCTTATGATCGTTTAAGGTAATTTTCAATTTTAAGGAGAATCTTACTCCAACCATATAGATTTTTTTAGTCAAATGAGTCTTTATTGGATTTATCTAAGATTGCTTTACAAATCAATTGATCTTTCCTTGTCTAAAAAAGTTGATGATCATCTCTTCAAGAGCTCTGCATTGATTGGTTTCTTGTCCGTTTATCATATGATAATGGCAGTAAGGTCCTACAGATTTCTTTCGTATTTGAGCTTTTTCTTTTTAGATGGCCAGTAATTGAGTTCCTCTTTTTTTAGTAAGTAGATGTTCTCGATTAGTGTAGTCAAGTTGCATTCTTTAGGGAGTCTTGATTTGAAGCTTGTCTTTGAGGTTGATTTCTAGATCTTTTGTTGCTTGATTCAGGAGCTTCACCCTCAATGACCAATTTCCTTTTTAGAATCTTTCGAAGCTCGTATGGAAGTAATGGTCCACTTGTTACCCGGTGCCATTTCTGGGCGAATGTATAGTAATCGGCCATCATTTCTTCTTCAAAGATAGTTCCTTTAGTGTAGAATTGAATAGTCTCCTTCATCTGAACAAACAAACTGTCACCCCTATATCTTGTTTCTCCTAAAGCAAAGATGGGTGTAGGGCCATTGTGAAATGGATTTAAGCTCCAACTGTCTGGATCATAAGATTCGACTATCTTCTTTTCCATGATCCTTAAAGCTTCCAATCTTAACATTTGTTTTTCATATAGCTTCGAATCTTCAACAATTTCATGAGAGAATACAACCAAGTGTGGTTCTGAAGATCCTTGCTCGGACTTCTTGATTTTGTTATGCATTGTGGTGCTTTTGGACTAAGGTTGGCTTGGAATGGAAAATGGACAGGGGAAAGTAATGTTGGGGATTCAACAAAGTCGGAGGTTCGGTCCCTCCTTCTAGCGCCAAAAATGTTAACAAGAAATCTTGTCAACATCCCAAAGCAAGGTTAGAAGAGTAACTGACCCCATCGAAACTCCTTTTGAATTGGTTGGTGTGATCTAAGGTCGTATCTTAGTGGGAACAAAGGGTATGAACTGAGTCAAAAGGGTTTTCTTCCTTCGAAAGGATCCCCTTCAAAAGGCATAGATGAGCGTGTTCAATAGATGAAACCATATATAAGCGGTGAATCAAACTCCATGCATTTGAAAGTGCCATGAATTTACCTTATTGATAATTTTTATGAATACAAGAGCTAAGGTATTACAATAAAGTGAAATCCCCAATTTGATTTGGAAACTAGGGTTTACAAACTCAAGAATAGTACAAGCATGGAAGCAATGAATTCAAATCTCTAAAACCGTACCCCTAGAGTCTTATTTATAGGTGCAGGTTGGACCCCCTTTCGCATCAGCCCTTTCGACTTAATCGAAAGGATGCCTTTGGGACCTTCCACCACTGTCGAATTTAGAGCGCTTCTCTAATGTTGCTTTCGAATAAGACTTGGATGCCTTTGACTCCATCGGAAGGTATAGGAGTGACTCATATGCTGTTGTAGATGTGTTGGATAAGCACAAAAGGGTGTCCAAACATGTGTAAAAGGTATATAAACAATACTTGTGAAAGGCGTTGATGCTTTCGAAAGATTTTATTTTGATGGTTGTGGAAGCATTCGTTAAGAATGGAATGGTAAATGATGATGTGACCCCCATGGAAGGGTCAATATCTTCAAAATCATCTACTTGGTTGGTTGCAGAAGGTAGCTTACGAAGACAATCCCCTTGGTTAATGCGGAAGTCCATCTTTTAATGCTTGAGGAAGAAATACTGGCATATGTGAAATCCCCTTAATACTTGCGGAAGAATTCAACTGGTTCGAAAAGCTAGTCTTTGCAAAACCATGCTTTCAAAAGGGAAGTTTTGGTAGAATCTTTTCCTGTGGAAAGTAGACAGTAGCGGAACCAATCGTTTCGAATGGTTTGATATATGCGAAAAAGGTAATGTCAAAGGAAGCTCTTAATTTCATCTCTTGCATAAGGTATCAACTAAAGTGGAAGGGTAGTCTTGACCCCTTTTGACCCCTTCGGAAGCCAACAATTCATTTAATGCTTGCAGAAGCATCCCTTCGACCCTTTCGAAAGGTCTTGCTATCACTATTGTTCTTTATGAAGCTCTCCTTCATAATCTTTTGGGCTTCGATAGGGTTGAAGTGATTTTTGGTAATTATATATAGAAATTTTTTTGGTTATTGTAAGGCGAAAACCCATCCGTATTTATGTGCGACGTGGTCTTACGATATACATTTATTTTAAAAAGGGTTTCTGAAAACATTAATAATTTAATTAAGGTGTGTTTTCTCACGCTGGTTTTCTAGACTAACTTGGGAGTTATTTTATTATAATGCTCGGGTCAGACCGAGCATATTTACAGATTGCTTTGGATGCATTGGAACCCAGGAAACGAGCTGGAGGTCTAAGACGTATCTTTGTATATCTTTGTGTTCCATTGTATTGTTTGTTGGTTGTATTTATCAGCGATTGTAAGGACGGGCTGTTATAACTGTCCAGGCTGAAATAGGTTAGCATACTCTGATTGATGTTTGTATATACACATATTATAGTTTATTTTTGTGTAAAGAATTATTGTATACTATTACTCGTTCTACTGTGAGATTCTGTGTTGTTTTGGTTTTTTCCTTCTCCTCTTCCTTCTTTCTTCTTTTCTCTAACTATCCTTCTTTCCGTTCAATTTGAGTGGGTCATGTGTGGTTGATTGTCCGCTTAAACTGTATGGAAAAAGTGGGTCGTTACAATGTGGTATCAGAGCTGAAGGTTAAATGAGAACCATGGCTTTGGTGGGGTACTCATTATAAATAGGGTTTGTAACATCTTAGAATAAGTTTGAGTGTGTGTGTGTGTGTGTGTGTATATGAGCGCATATTTGTTAGTGATATAAAAATGTTTCATATTGTGTTAGTTGATCTGTTGAGTGGCTTATGGATTACGGTTAATACGAGTAATTAATGTTATTGATAGGGATCTCTAAACACTTGAACATAGCAATTCGATATAGTATTGACTTGAAATTGGGTAAATGAAATAATTTTACCTTGATTATATTTTATGTATATAAAGGAATAATTTTTCAAAAACTATTATAGTATATATGGTGTGTTTGGGAGTTAGAGAATGATAATATTTGATTATTATCATTTATCATTTGTTCTAGTAAAAGTTATTATTATTATAAACAAGATAAACAATTAAGAAATGGTTTTATATAGCCATATTAAAATTATATATAAGGGAATTTTACATAAAAAGAATTAAAGGTGAGAATTTGAGAATTTAGTTCTCGGTGATTTTGGAAATTTGTTTTTCAAAGGTTTTGGAAGAATAATAATAGTATTATTTTGAAAATATTTTGATTATAAATATTTTAAAAGGATTTTAAGGAGATATAAAGCACTGAACTCACTTGGGTCGCTGGATAATAATTTTGATGATGGCTGCAGCATCATCGACGTTCATTTTCGGGTTTCCAAGATAAGAATTGCTACCATTGGGGCTTTGTTTTGGTAAAACAAGTTTTGATTTTAAAATCCAAAGTATTATTTGATAAATTCGAGAAAATAAGTTTTATAACTTATAAATTTTGAGAATTAGCGAGTTAAAACAAATTTTTAAATTTGTTAAATATTAATGTTAAGGAAAGTAAATTTGAAATTGATTGTTATTTGAAGTGAATTAACGAAATTGAATAATGAAATGAGTTAAATGAAATTGAATTAGATTTAAAATGAATATGAACTTAAGTGTGAAGTGATAATAAACGTAAGTGGTTATATAAATGTTTATAACAAACTTAAGTAAAATTTGATGGAATAGTTCTTAAGTGACATTAGTATTGAAAGAAATATACCAAGTAATAAATGAATGTGAATAAAGCAAGGTGAATAATGATTATAAATGAATGTAAATAAAAGAATTGGAATAATGAGAAACCAATTCAAATAAATACGTAAGTTGTATGTATATTATTTTATTTCATAACTATTTAATCCGGATTCGAGTACATGATTTCAAGATGATTTACATTGGTCCAAGTTAGAATTTTTCACCCAATTCTCGATGGTGAACACTGTATATGGATTTTTGATTAATTTTGGAATTCTCTATCATAGCATATGGCTATGCAAGGAGAATGCCGGTTTCTAATCAAGGAACCAAATCGGAGTTTGCACTAGAGTGGTCGTGTGAACAATAATAGTTCGGAAGTGAAATTGTGTGATCGAGCAAGCGATCAGGTATGGTTTTGTGTACGGATGGTATACATATATCGTATGGGCTCTAATAAATTAAATGTTGATATTGGAAAATTTAAATTGATATGGTTATGAATGAATTGAATGGATATTATTTGTTTGATGGTATCTCTGGTTAAGTTTGTTACATTTGCATATAGTTATTGTATTAGTACATGTTATATATTGATACTACTTTCCCTATACTTGTTCTCACTGGTTGTTGAGTAGTTAGTAGGTGCGGATGGCGTATGCTTTGCATTTGGAGCTCTCTCTTGCATTATATATTGATTGAATAGGCTTGCTAATGCTAATAAAAGGTACACATCTCGGATTACATATCGTATTTATATATTTTTCCCTATGGGATGCCTCATCCTTGAAGATGAGATGTATATTTATGTTTATATATATTGTAAATTTTCCAATCGAGCCACGCAAAGATGACGTTGGCGATATTTTCTGTAAGTTTAGAGAGTTGAATTTTTTTTGAGAAATTTGAAGAAAATTTTTGATAACTAAAATTGGATGTTTATGTCATGACTTGAAATGGTATTAGTTAGTAACTATGAATGAATTTAGAGACCTAGAAAAAGTGATAACAAAGTTTCAACAATTTGATTTTGGAAATTTAAAGGCATAAAAGAACTTAGTAATCCATTTCAACTAATCGGTTTTAAAAAGTTAATGAGTTTGGGGAATTTTTCTTTCTTGGTAATTTCGGGGACGAAATTCTTTTAAGAGGGGGGGGGAGATTGTAACGACCCAAAATTTTAGTCATTTGAATTTTGGAATATTTAACTGATTTTTAAATATTGAAAATTTAATTTTATAGGTCAAATAACTTGAATTTTAAATATAGCGATTTATTTGAATATGTGAATTGGGAAATTTGTAATTGAATCTTGGAATTAATTTGGATAAAAATGATTTCAAAGCTTATTTAAATTAGGTTGATTTAAGAAAGACAATAGTAAACTTTTAATTTAGATTTAAAAGTGATTAATTTGGTGTTATCATCAAAAATCACTTCAACGCTAACGAAGCCCAAAAGATTACAAATGAGAGCATGATGAGAAACGATAGTGGTAGCAAGGCCTTTCGAAAGACTCGAAGGAATTCTTCTACAAATATTAGATGAACTATGGGCTTCCGAAGAGGTCGAAAGTGGACAAGACTACCCTTCTGCTTTAGTTGATCCCTTCCGAAACAGTCGGTTCTGCATGCATAAAGGGGTTTCTCATGTGTTAAAAACGCCTTTCGAAAGCATCAAAAGAAAGGTTTCACGTTAATCAAGGGAATTACTTTCGAAAGCCACCTTCCACAACCATCTTCTGTCCACCAAGAAGCCTCCTCCATTACAATTGACCTTTCGCAATGATTCATCCGCCACCGTTAAATCCTTTTGAATCCATCCAAATGCTCTTCCTCACTCATTCAAGTAGTAACATATCATGTAAGCACCATATTTTAACAATAACGAAGAAGTCCAGGAAACCTTCTACCATGCAAAAAACCTTTCGAAACCAAGAAAATACTCTTTCGATAGTGTCGAAAACCTCCAAAAATTGCATATAAGCTGAGTGCAAACCTATTCGATACCTAATGGTGGAAGGAAGATTAAAGTGTTTTGAAAGCTTAAACAAAGAAAGCATAATCATCTTTTCCAAGCATTGGATGTGTAGCTTTCAAACACATTTGAATATCCTTTTTGCTTACTGAACACATCAACAACAAGATAAGAGTCGCTCCTATACCTTTCGATGGAGTCAAAAGCACCCAAGGCCCATTCGAAAGCAATGTTAGAAAGGCGCTCTGAATTCAACAGTGGTGGAAGGTCATCAAGGCACCCTTTCGAATAAGTCGAAAGGACTGATGCAAAAGGGTCCAACCTGCGCCTATAAATAAGACTCTAAGGGTGTTTTTAAAGGATTTGAATTCATTCTTTCTATACGTAATCTTTTCTTGAGTTTGTAAACCCTAATTCTTAAGTCAAATTGGGGATTTCGCTTTTTTGTACTACTTAAGCCCTTGTATTCATGAAAATTGTCAATAAAGTAAATGCATGGTGCTTTCGAATTCATAGAGTTTGATTTACTGCTTGCATATTGTTTCGGCTATGAAGTATATACATCAATGCCTATCGAAGGGGTTCCTTTCGAAGGAGTAGGACCCTTTCGACTTAGTCAAAATCCTTTAGATCCCATTAGGTCATAACCTTAGATTACCTCTACCAATTCGAAAGTGTTTTCAAAGTGGTCGTTCACACTTCTAATCTTGCTTTGGGGTGTTGACAAGATTTCTTGTTAACATTTTTGGCGCTAGATGGAGGACTCGAACCTCCGACTTTGTTGAATTCCAAACCTTACTTTCCCCTATCCCTATTCCATTCCAAGCTAACCTTAGACCCGACACCATAATGCTCATCAAAATTAAATAGTCCTAGCAAATATCTTCAAAACCATATTTGATTGGATTCTCTCATGAAACTGTTAAAGATTCTAAGCTATATGAAGAACAAATGTTAAGATTGGAGGCTTTAAGAATCATGGAAAAAAGAAAGCTGAATCTTATGATCTGGACAATTAGAGCTTAAATCCATTTCACATTGGTCCTACACCCATCTTTGCTTTAGGAGAAGCAACAAGTAGGGGTGATTAATTATTTGATCAAATGAGGAAGACTATTCAATTCTATAGTAAGGGCACTATCTTTGAGGAAGGAATGTTGGTCGATTACTATATATTTGCTCAGAAATGGCATCGAGTAACAAGTGAACCATTACCTCCATATGAGATTCAAAAGATTTTAACAAGGAAATTAGTCATTGTGGGTGAAGCTCCTGAATCAAGAAACAAAAGATCTAGAAATCAACATCAAAAGACAAGCATCAAATTAAGACTCCCTAGGGATTGCGACTTGACTACATCAATCGAGAACATCTACTTACTAACAAGGAAGGAACTCAATTACTGGCCACCAAAAAAGAAAAAGCCCATATAAAAAAAAATCTGGGAGGACTTTACTGCCATTATCATATGATGAACGGACACGAAACCAATCAATGTAGAACTCTTGAAGGGATGATCATCAACTTTTTCAGACAAGGAAAGATCAATAGATTTGTAAAGCAATCCTAAATGAATTCAGTAAATGCTCATTCGAATAAGAAAGTCTAAATGGTTGGGAGTAAAATTCTTCTTAAACTTGGAAACTACCATAAACGGTCATAAGCCTTTGTCCGCGCCAAGATGGTCAGGTCAAAGCACCTCCTCGAGTGAGGTAAGAGTAATCCTTTATCCATGCCATGCTATGGCCAAAATAAAGCATCTGCAAGCCCTTGATTGTGCCATGCTATGGCCAGATCAAGGCGCCCCCTGGAGGGGGAACAGAGTAAGCCCTTGAATGTGCCACGCTATGGCCAGGCCAAGGCACCGACCAGCCTTCAGTCCCGTCTATTAGGCCTGCTGGAGCACCTCCTGGAGGGAGGACGGAGCAAGCTCTTGATCCAGCTACACTATGGCCTGGTCAATGCACCGAACAAGTCTTCGAGCTCGCCTATAAGGCATGGCTGGAGCGCCTCCTGGAGGGAGTTCGGGTAAGTCCTTTGGTCCGGCCTGTGGATAAGCTAACCAAGCACACCAGACAACAATGAACTAAGACGTCTAGGCCCAAGGGGTGGCACATAAAGCATTAATAATATACGAAGCCTAAAGGGTGGCACATATCGAAAGAATCAAGAATCAGAGAGATGACACAAAGCAAAAGATTCGAACAATAAATGTCCAAAGAGTGGTGCAAAACAGAAGGCTCAGAAAAGAATTTCTAAACTGTCGTTATTCAAATAATGTTTTCCAAACTTTCCTTCTTATTACTTGGAATGTATTTCTTGTCTTCTATTATTTCCGAATGATACTTCCCGGACTACTTTCATACGAATTTATGGCATTCGACTAATTTCCAAAAGATGATTTTTGGACTTCACTCATTGATACCCGAATCTGTGTTTCAGGTCTTCCGTTATTGATTTCAAGTCTTCTATTATAGTCTTCTTGTCTTTTACTAATTTCCAAATTATAATTTATGGACCTCTCTTAATACCAAAATCTGGGTCTCGGGTCTTCAACTATTAACTTCAGGACTCTACTTATCAAATTATTACCCAAATCTGGGTTTCGGGTCTTCTATTATTTTCGAATGATAATTTCCACACTTCTTCTATCATTATTATTATTTCCAAACAAGAGTTTTTGGGCTCCTATCTTCTACTCCTAAATAAGGATTCTCGGTCTTCTATGACTTATTTCCAGATGATGATTCCTGAACTTTTATTATTACCGGATGATTGGTCTTGGTCTTGGTCTTGGTCTTGGTCTTCTATCAATTATTTCTAGAAAAGGGCATCTAAACTTCTATTAATGCCAGATCTTGATTTTTGGCCCTCTATTATTATTGATTCCATAGTTAGATTTCTGGTCTTCTACTAATATAACCAAAGTCGGATTGGATATCGAGACTTTTACTATTGCCGAACAAGAATTTTCGGTCTTTAATCATTCCTAATTGTGGATTTCACATCACTTATTATCTCCAGATGATGATCTATTAATTTCCATTGTTCCTAAATTTAGAATTCTATTATTAGAAATTCTAGTACTATCTCCAATAATATTATGATCAAACTACTGGACGTATTCTTGTATAAACTCCAAATAATGATAAGAAATGTTGTCTACTTTATACTTTACAGGAAAACAAGATTGATGAGGAAGATCAAATGATTCAACAAACACAAAGGAAAACATTTGCCAAAGCTATCAAAAAGCAGATTTAGAAATGACCGTACAAGTACAGATGAGGGCTACAGGCCAGATGGTATTTACATAATTTACATAATCTACAAAATTATTTACAAGGCATACTATACAACATAAGTGTGCGCCTCAAAGATCTTGTACAACCTTATCTAAATTCTCAGCACTTAAGGGATCAACAATACGGCGTATTGCTATACAAAGAATTTCTTTGAGTTTCTTTTCCTTTTTCCTAATTTCATTAGTGTCATCTATGGACCCGATATGAGTCTTCAGAGCATGATTGAAAGCTTTGTTTGCAACTTTAAGAGTCTTGTTCTGCCTTTCCAAATCAGCAATATGCTCTTGAAGAAGATACCTTTTGTATTCGAGTTTTTGAATTTTGGCTGTGAACTCATTAATGCATTGTGAGTATCTTCCTTTTTGCTGATTGTCGAAATATTTCATCATTTCAAATTTGGCTTTTCGGCACCATTGGCCCACCGCTTTTTCGTCCAAACCCAGAGGAGGGTTATTTGTACCAGGGAATTTTTGAATGGATATGGAATGAGACCTTGTTGATTTACCAACAGTTGGGGTGGTTGGAGAGATTGGTAAATTAATATTTGTAATATCACCACCCATGATAACCTCCAAAGATTTACATTATGCTTGACTATCCTTTAGTTTTATTTCCAAATCACTTACTTGTAAGGGTTAAAACTCAAGAAGAAATAAAACAGAGGGTACAATATCATTGTTATTGTCAAGTTCTTGCTTTGCCCTATCACACTTAAAGTCTAGAAACAACATTTTTAACTTTATCTAAAGAGTTAGCCAAAAGAGTAATTGTCGATTCAAAAGTGGCATTAAATCCTTCTAGGGTAATAGTTGGAGGACATATGCTATAATCTCATTCTCTGGCTAGGGGACTATCACGACCATAAATTAATTTTGCATGATATGTTCAAATTTCCTTAAGGCGCTTTTCCTTTTCTTCACCTAGAAAATCAAAGTGAAGTCGGCGATGTTGCATATAAAGCTTTTGTAGATCTTTAAAAAAACAATATCTAGCCAATCTTGAGGATTTGAAAAGCGAGGCCTTTTCTAAATAATCTCTTCTTAATTTGACATATTTGCCTAAGTAATCCCTAGTGATAGGGCTACTTGAGAGATATTTACTCTGTAATAACGTTAAGTATAAAAAAGAACTAATACATAAAGTCCATAGATCAATATAATTACATAATTATAAATTCTCTTCTGGTTCATACAAGATTGATTTTTTAAATAACTCAGAAATGAACTTATCCTTATAATATTTAAGTTTTTCTAGAGGCAACATGCGAGGAATTGAGTTGACCTGTGGTAAGTTCTAACCCCGAGTGAGGATTAGACCCGTATTCGTCTAGATATATTTTATGTAAGTATCTAAGTAGACCCTCACCAAATTCACCTAAGTATGAGAAATCTATAGTTGGATGTCTGCAATAATATACAAAATTCTACCTGGATATCTCTGTCTTCAATCAACATCCAAAAGAGTGTCATCAATTCTCTATTCACTTACAAAAGCTTGCCGTAACAAAGACATGCCATGTTAAGTCGAGGGGCCACTTCTTGATCTTTAAAAGATGCTAATACTGCAACGTTTTTATTAAGCTTATAGTATTTGTCATAGAGTGCATTGTGTTCTTTTAGTTATTTGTCTAACTCCCAATACAGGCTATTTATTTCCGCTTGTTTCCTTTCAAGCTTTGTCTTATAAAGGTGTATGGATTTCTTCCTTATCAAAAATAGTAAGATATTAGCCAGTGTTACCTTGGAAGTGAGAAGCATTTTGATAAAGAACTCCATACCTGAGAAACTGGAATCGAAGTTTATAAGGACTGCTTCTTTCCATTTTGCTCTCCAGCATTAAAATCAGCGTATTTTCTTGGGGGGGGGGGGTCAAAGGAGTCAGGGAATTCAGTCTGACCCACTTCGTGAGTGGTACGATCAAGGTTAACTTTATCTGAAGCCCTAGAAGTATCACCGTCACCCTCTCCATGAGAATCATCGCGAACGCCCTCATTGCCGCCAGCACCCTGACTTTTATCGTCGTAATTAGGGTTATCATCATCATTGTCATTGTCATCCTCATCAACGATGACTTCATCGCCCTCTTCGTCTTCCTCCACATCAAAATCAGAATCTTCTTCTATAGGAGGGACTTCAAAAGGTAAGAGTCAGGTGGCATCAATTTCCTTTCTATTAAGGACCTCAATCATTTTCTCTATTTCCTTGATTTTAACCATAAATTTTCTAACTAGCACAGGACCGAGTGAAGGAAAATATAAATCTGGGCACTTCTCTATGTTATTGGAATAGGCTAAAATGAGTGCATCTTCGTAAGGATTTACGATAATATCATTCAGAGAAGTGCTCAGAAATTGAGACATTTTTTGTTTAGCCTTAGAAATAGTTTTGATAACCTTGGATAAAGAGTCCTTTTTCTTCTTTAACTTCTTTTTAAGAGAAGTACATTTTTTCTTAAGAGAAACATGTTTAGCATTAACCCTCGCTTTTTTGTCCTTGGATTCTTTCAAAGTCATTTTCAAAGCCAAGATTTCATCGGCTAAGATCTGTCTAGCCTTCCACTTATCAAAAATTATAGATTCTGCTTGAGCAAGAGAAGCACTCAATATTTCTTGTTCCCTCACTATGTTATCTTTGGCAGTAGTCATGGAAGTGATCTGATTATTTAAAGTTGAGACTTCTTCCTTGAGCTTTGACGCCTCAGTAGAGGACTTAGAAACATTTTCCTAAAGAGAGTACCAGCTTTTGGAGATTTGAAAGGAAAACTAAAACGTGAGTCAGGATTTAGTATAATAATAGTAACAAGAAAATCAAGCAATATGGAATATACCAGAAGTTGTTGTTTGATCAGAGATCGACAATGACTTGACGGATTCGGTACAGAGATAGGTGGTTGAATAGCAGAAAATGATGGAGAGCTCATAATTGATCACATGACATTCTCAAATTCAGTAGGAGGCACTGGTGATGAGGGTCTAGATGGATTCAAGTCTTGGGAAGGAGTTGAAGTGCCTAAATCCTTCTGCATTTGCTCGATAACACTTGGAGAATTATATACAACAATATGAGACATAAAGTCATCCTTCGAAGGAACCATTCTGGTTTGATCAGCAGTTGCAGAAGGTTAGTCATCCACATAAGAAGTGGGATTAAGTGTAGGACCCTCTAAAGCCTTGCCTGCACCAACAAATTCACCCTCTTATAAGGGAAGAGAGGACTGGACATCAGCAATTTTGGCTTTCTTGGGAGCGGGGCATGCGACAGTCACTCCGCTTAATTTTCTTTTAGCAATCATTCTTGAACTAGTAATGGGCCTGAGTCGGGGCTAATGCATCAGATTCTGAAGATGGAGGGGGTGGATCACTTGTAGTTAATTCAGTCGTAGGAGCAGCTATTAAAACCAAAGAGCATAGATTAGCAAAACAATCTAAAGATGACATGATAGCAAGTTATAAACGATACACTTAAGTGTACCAGGTTAATATGAACAAATCGGGGACAAAGGTGAAATTTTTTTGGGGTCAACCAAAGCCAAAAGCATTTACAGTTTGAGGTATGTTGGACAAGAGGAGGTTATCCATGAATCCTCTATCCTTCCAGTATGAGGGAATGTTTCTAGAGGTTGCTAGGGGTCAGCAATGTAAGCCTATTCCCAATGCGATTTGAGGCAGCGGTCAACAACTTTACGATTCTCTTTCCTTCATAATCGAGATTCTTAGGAGCAGGGCCTAATAAGAAATAATTATTCGGCAAAACAAAACAAGTTAATAGAAATAATGGTAATCGTCTACTTATGAGGAGAAGAAAAGGCTCCATTAATATTTGGGAAACATTTGATGTAGAAGAACTGCGTTTCACAATCCTTAAACTTGTTTATTGCCTCTGAAACCAATTTTTTGAGAAGGTTAGCCCAGAAAATCTGGCTATTCAAATTACTAATTTTGATGAAGCGCACTAAATAGTTAAGAACTTCAGCACTTAGAGAAGGAATTCCCAACTCTAAGGCCATGAGCTCCAAGGAGATAAGGTATGTGTATACACTGGGTGATAATTGGATAGAGGCTATGCTAAGATGACTTAGAAATCTCAACAAGAACTCTGGAAATGGAATAAAACCCCCATGCCAAATATAAATGGCGGTGTAAGCAAAGTATCACTCAGGAGGATTTTGAATGGTGTCATTATCACCAAGAGGGATAGCTTCAGCCCTTGTAATCCTAAAGTCATTGAGGATCACATCTACTTCATCTTGAGAAGTTATAAGAGAGTGCTTTGAAACTGCTTCAACCTTCTTTGGAGAAGATTCTAATTCTGGAACAATATCCTTTTCAAATCTCATAGAAGTTCTTTTAATACCCATGACCCTGCCATACGATATAATTTCATCAAAGTTATGATTTATCCCACTACTAACACCTTTCGAAGGTGTCGAAAGCCTATTACAACAGCTTAAATACTTGCTGTAGCATTTTGTTCCATGCCTTCGAAAGGGGATCAAAGTTAATTAGAATTATATGAATCATTGAGCTTTCGACAGTGTCGAAACCAATACCAACATCCCTCATCTTGTGGCATACATGCACCTGGACTTACCCTTCGACAACGTCTAATCACATAGATTTACTCTATTTATAATAAGTGTAGCTATCCATACAATATCAATTTGAAAATATACATTATCGAAAAGCCATAACCCAATTAAGTCGAAAGACTTGAAAACAAGTGGCATTGACACTAACGAAAGGACATTGAGATGTTTCAACAATGTTTACGTTGGAAAAATGAAGACAGCTACATTCCATTTAACTATTATGGGTTTCGAATAAGTCAAAAGGGTATAACGGAATTTTGGAAGCGTCAACACTAAATTGAAATAATAACAAACAGATGTGATTATCTCAGTTTTGGGGTTTCGACTAAGTCGAAAGGTTAATTAAGGGTTTCGACGATAATAGAAAGTGTACTATTCTTAATTCAATTAACTGTAAGGGATATTAATTTTTAACTTTTAATACCCTTTAAGGTAAATTAAAATTGGGCATAATAAGTGTCGAGCTTGAATCTGCATACAACATTGGCAAATAACCCCAAATTTGGCAAATTCAAGTTCGAACCCTAATTGATATAGTCAAAATCAGCATAGAGATTGAGTTTAGAATCATCTTACATGAACGACAAACTTGAACCAATTTCAAAATTTAAAAAAGTAACATGAAATTAAACCCTAATTCCGAAATCAAATTTGGGGATTTCACTTTCTTGTAATACTTAAACCCTCATGTTTGTGAAAATTATCAATAAAGCAAATACATGGTACTTTCGAATACATGGATTCTGATTTACTGCTTATATATGATTTCGGCAATGGAGTACATGTATAAATGCATATCGAAGGGATACCTTTCGAAGGAGTAGGATCCTTCCGACTCAATTAAAACCCTTTAGATCCCATTAGGTCACAACCGTAGATTACCTCAAACTATTCGGAAGGTGGTTTCGAAGGGGTCTTAGATTACTTCAACCAATTCAAAAGGTGGATTCGAAGGGTTCTTAGATTATTTCAACTGATTCAAAAGGTGGTTGCGAAGGGGTTATTCACACTTTTAATTTTGCTTTGGGGTGTTGACAAGATTTCTTGTTAACATTTTTGGCACTAGAAGGAGAGCCTAAACCTCCGACTTTGTTGAATTCCAACCTTTCTTTCCCCTATCCCTATTCCATTCCAAGCTAACCTTAGACCCTACACCACAATGCTTAGCAAAATCAAAAAGTCCGAGTAAGGATCTTCATACCCACACTTGATTGGATTATCTCATGAAACTATTGAAGATACTAAGCTATATAAAGAACAAATGTTAAGATTGGAGGCTTTAAGAATCATGAAAAAGAAGAAAGCTGAATCTTACGATCCATACAATTGGAGCTTAAACCTATTTCATATTGGCCCTACACCCATCTTTGCTTTAGGAGGAGCAAAAAGTAGGGGTGATAACTTGTTTGGTCAAATGAGGAAGACAATTCAATTCTATACTAAATGCACTATCTTTGAAGAAGGAATGATGGTCGATTACTATACATTTGCTCAGAAATGGCATCAGGTAACAAGTGAACCATTACCTCCATATGAGCATCGAAAGATTTTAAAAAGGAAATTGGTCATTGAGGGTGAAGCTCCTGAATCAAGCAACAAAAGATCTAGAAACCAGCCTCAAAAGACAAGCTTCAAATCAGGACTCCCAAAGAAATGCGACTTGACTGCAACAATTGAGAACATCTTCTTACTAACAAGAGAGGAACTCAACTACTGGCCATCTAAAAAGAAAAAGCCCAAATATGAAAGGAATCTAGAAGAATTTTACTGCCATTATCATATGATGAACGGACAGGAAACCAATCAATGCAGAGTTCTTGAAAGGATGATCATCAACTTTTTCAGACAAGGAAAGGTCAATGGATTTGTAAAGCAATCTTAGAAGAATTCAATAAAGACTCATCAAATAAGAAAGTCTACATGGTTGGAAGTAAGATTCTCCTTAAACTTGGAAACTACCTTAAATGGTCATAAGCCTTTGTTTGCGCCAAGATGGACAGGTCAAAGCCCCTCCTGGAGGGAGGTCAGCGTAATCCTTTATCCGTGTCACACTATGGCCAGGTTAAAGAGTCTACAAGCCCTTGATCATGCCATGTTATGGCCAGATCAAGGCACCCCCTAGAGGGGAGATGGAGTAAGCCCTTGATCCCACCATGCTATGGCCTGGTCAAGGCATTGAAAGATCCTACAGTCCCGCCTATAAGGCCTTGTTGGAGCACCTCCTGGAGGGAAGTCGGGTAAGTCCTTGGGCCCTACTTATGGAAGCTAACCAAGCACACCGGACAACAACAGACTAAGACGTCTAAGCCCAAGAAGTGGCGCACAAAACAATAACAATATACAAAGTCTAAAGGGTGGTACATGTCGAAAGAATCAAGAACCAGAGAGATGACACAAAGCAAAATATTCAAACAATCAAATTCTAAAGAGTGGTACAGAATAAAAGACTCAGATGAGAATTTCTAAACTTCCATTATTCAAATAATATTCCCTAGACTTTTCTTCTTATTACCAGGAACGGATTTCTAATTTTCTATTATTTCCGGACGATTATTCCCGGACTACTTTCATACGAATTTATGGCCTTTGGCTAATTTCCGGAAGATAATTTCTAGCCTTCACTCATTAATGCCCGAATTTGGGTTTCGGGTCTCCTATTATTAATTTCAAGATCTTTATTATGGACTTCTGGTCTTCTAATAATTTCTGGATCAATCTTACTAATACCCGAATCTGGGTCTCTGGTCTTCTACTATTAACTTTTAGACAACACTTGTCAACCCCCGAATCTGGGTTTCAGGTTTTCTATTAATATAACCAAAGTTGAGTTTCTGGTCTTTTCTCATTATTATCAAAGTTGGATATCGGGATCTCTATTATTAACGGACAAGAATTTCCGATCTTCAATCATTTCCAACTGCGGATTTCTCATCACTTATTATCTCCAGATAATGATTTTATTAACTTCTATTATTCCCAGATTTAGAATTCTGGAATTCTATTATCAGAAATTCTAATATTATCACCAATAATATGGACAAACTACTGGACATATTCTTACATAAACTTCAAACTAATGATAAGAAATATTGTCTACTTTATACTTTACAGGAAAACAAAATTGACGAGGAAGACCAAGTTATTCAACAAACACAAAAGAAAGCCATAGTCAAAGCTTTCAAAAAGCAGATTAAGAAAATGATCGTACAAGTACTGATGAGGGGTACAAGCCAGGTGATAGTTACATTATTTACATAATCTACAAAATTATTTAGTATATTATGAAATATAAGAGTGTGTCTTAAAGATGTTGTACAACCTTATCTAAATTTTCAACAATCAAAGGATCAACAATATGGCATATTGCTATACGAAGAATTTCTTTTCCTTCTTCCTAATTTCATTAGCGTCATCAATTGACTCGATGCGAGTCTTCAAATCATGATTGAAAGCTTTGTTTGATCCTTTAAGAGTCTTGTTCTGCCTTTCCAAATCAGCAATACGCTTTTGAAGAAGATATCTTTCATATTCAATTCTTTGAATTTTGGCTGCATACTCATTAATGCGTTGTGAGTATCTTTCTTTTTGCTGATTGTCGAAATATTTCATCATTTCAAACTTAACTTTTCGGCACCATTCACCAACCGCTTTTTCATCCAAACCCAGAGGAGAGTTAGTTGTAGCAGGGAATTTTTGAATGGCTAAGGAATGAGATCTTGTTGATTTACCAATAGTTGAAGTGATTAGAGAAATTGGTAAATTAATATTTGAAATATCACCTCCCATGATTACTTCCGAAGATTTACATACAGCTTGAGTATCCTTTAATTTATTTCCAAATCACTCCCCTGCTGGAAAAGCTTAGACATCTCATGATCAAAGTCAATCGAAGGATTTGATTTAATTTGACGTTTCAATTGAGAAAATCATCTTATCTTTCTTCTTGATATCCGCTTCAAGACTAGTGATTTTATCATTAAGGTCTCTGGTGATCGCCTTTTGAAGCAAAATTTCCGATGCAATTCCAACGCTTGAATATTGACTTAAAGTCTAGCAGACAAAGGATCTTTAGATAGGCTTCTCTTTTCAAGATCTACAATCAATCTATCCCTAAGATTGGTGAAATGAAATAAGGGATCCGATGAGAGAAGCGTAATGGCTAACTGTATTTCCTATTTAAACTAACAAAAACAAATTAATACCCAACGAACAAATCTCTTTTATTACAAAGTAGGGGTTACGACTCAAAAAGAAATAAAACAATGGATACAATATCATTGTTATAATCAAGTACTTGCTTTGTCCTATCACACTTAAAGTCTAGAAACAACATTTTAAACTTTATCTAAAGAGTTAGCCGAAAGAGTAGTTGTCGATTCAAAAGTGGCATTAAATCCTTCCGGGGTAAAAGCTGGAGGACATTTGCTATAATCTTATTCTCCGGCCGAAGGACTATCACGACCACAAATTAATTTTGTACGATATGTCATTTCCTTAAGGAGCTTTTCCTTTTCTTCGCCTAGAAAATCAAAGTGAAGTCAGGGATGTTTCATATAAAGCTTTTGTAGATCTCTAAGAAAGCAATTTCTAGCCAATCTTGAGGATTTCAATAGCGAGGCTTTTTCTAAATAATTTCTTCATAGTTTGACATATTTTCCTAAGTAATCCCTAGTAACAGGGCTGCTTGAGAGATATTTATTGTGTAATGATGTAATAAAATAAAACTAGGTACAAAAAAAACTAATATAGAAAGTCCATAGAATAATATAATTACATGATTACAAATTTTCTTTTGGTTCATACAAGATTTATTTTTTGAATAACTCAGAAATGAACTTACCCTTATAGTATTTAAGTTTTTTCTAGAGGCAATGTGCGAGGAATTGAGTTGACCCGTGGTAAGTTCCAACAAGACCCCGGGTG
Source organism: Allium fistulosum (assembly GCA_030737815.1). Classification (NCBI taxonomy): domain Eukaryota; kingdom Viridiplantae; phylum Streptophyta; class Magnoliopsida; order Asparagales; family Amaryllidaceae; genus Allium; species Allium fistulosum. The sequence goes on from CM060902.1 coordinate 758,915,206, forward strand.
AGGATCAGACCCGAATTCGTCTAAGTATCTCCTATGTAGGTATCTAAGTAGACGTCCACTAAAATCACCCAAGTATGAAAAATGTACAGTCGGATGACTGCAATAAGCCTTGTATAGAAAGTCTACCAGGATTCTCTATCTTCGATTAGCATCCAGAAGTGTGTCATCAATTCTCTATTCTCTTCCAAAAGCTTGCCATAACGATGATGTGCCATTTTCAATCGAGGGGCCTCTTCTTGATCTTTAAAAGATGCAAATACTACAGCACTTTTGTTAAGATTATAATACTTGTCAAAGAGTGCATTGTGTTCTTTTAATTGTTTATCTAACTCCCTATACAGGCTATTTATTTCCGCATGTTTTCTTTCAAGCTTTGTTTTATAAAGGTGTATGGACTTCTTCCTTACCTAAAATGGAAAATATTAACCAATGTTATCTTGGAAGTGAGAGGCATTTGATAAAGAACTCCATACTTGAGAAATTGGAATTGAAGTTTGTAAGGTCTGCTTCTTCGCTTTTTGCTGCCGAGCATCAAAATCAGCGTCTTCTCTTTGGGGATCAAAAGAGTCAGGAAATTCAGTCTGGCCATCTTCGCGGGTGATAGGATTAGGGATAACTTTTTCTGACGCACTAGGAGTGTCACCATAACCCCCTCCATGGGAATCATCGCGATCACCCTCGTTGCCACTAGCACCCTGACCCTTATCGTCGTCGTTGTCATTATCATTGTCATCCTTATCAACAACAACTTCATCGCACTCTTCATCTTCCTCCTCGTCTAAATCAGAATCTTCTTCTACAGGAGGGACTTCAAAAGATAGTAGCCTAATGGCATCAATTTCTTCTCTATCAGGGACCTCAATCCCTTGCTCTATTTCCTTGATTTTGGCCATAAATCATTTAACCAGCATAGGGTCGAGAGAGGGAAAACTTAAATTTGGGCACTTTTATATACTATCGGAATAAGCTAACATGAGTGCATCCTCATAAGAATTTACCATGATATCGTTCAGAGAAGTGCTCAGAAATGGTTTTGATGGCCTTGGATAAAGAATCCTTTTTCTTCTCCAACTTCTTTTTGAAAGAAGTACACTTCTTCTTAAGAGGAACATGTTTAGCGTTAACCCTGGCCTTTTCATCCTCAGACTCTTTCAAAGTTATTTTCATAGCTAAGACTTCATCGACTAAGATATGTTTGGCCTTCCTCTCCTTAAAAATTGTAGATTCTACTTGAGCAAGAGAGGTTCCCAATCTTTCTCGTTCCCTAACTGCATTATCTCTGGCAGTACTCAAGGAAGTGATCTGATTATTTAGGGTTTGAGACTTCTACTTTGAGCTTTGACATCTCAGTAGAGGACTTGAAAACATTTTCTTGAAGAGAGTACCAACTTTTGGAGATCTGAAAGGAAAAGTAAAACACGAGTCAGGATTCGATATAAAAATAGTAATAAGAAAATCGAGTAGTATGGAATATACCAGAAGTTGTTATTCAATGAGAGACCGACAATGACTCGATGGATCAGGTACAGAGGTAGGCGGCTATATAGTGGAAAATAGTGGAGAGCTCATAATTGATCGTACAATATTCCCAAAATCATTAGGAGGCGCTGGTAGTGAGGGTCTAGAGGGATTCAAATCCTGGGAAGGAGTTGAAGTGCCTAAATCCTTCTGCATTTGATCGATAACGCTTGGAGAACTGGATACAACTATATGAGACGTAAAGTCATCCTTTGAAGGAATCATTCTGGTTTGATCAGCAGTTGCAGAAGGTAAATCATCCATAGAAGAAGTGGGATCAAGAGTATGACCCTCTAAAGCTTTGTATGCACCAACAAATTCATCCTCTTTTAGGGGGAGAGAAGACTAAACATCAGTAATTTTGGCCTTCTTGGGAGCAGAGCCCACGGCAGTCACTCCGCTTAATTTTCTTTTAGCAATCATTCTTGACCTAGCAATGGCTTGGATCAGAGCTAGAGCATCAGATTCTACAGAAGGAGGGAGTGGATCCCTTGTAGTTAATTCAGTTAGAGGAGCAGCTATTAAAACCAAAAAGTATAGATTAACAGAAATGATCTAAAGAATAACATGATGGCAAGTTATAAATAATACACTTAAGTCTACTCGGTTGACCGGGACTAATTGGAGACAAAGGTGGAAAATTCTTGGGGTAACCCAAAGCAAGGAAGCATATTCTTTTTGAAGTATGTTGGACAAGAGGAGGTCGTCCAAGAATCCTCTGGCCTTTTGGTAGAAGGGAATATTCTTGAGGTTGCGGGGAGTCAGTAATGTAAGTCTATCCCCAATGCGGTTTGAGGCAGTAATTAGCAACTTTACAATTCTTTGGCTTCATCATCAAGATCCTTAGGAGCAAGACCTATTAAGAAAACATTGTTCAGCAAAAAAAACAAGTTAATAGAAATAATGGTAACGCATTTGATACTTACAAAGAGAAGATAATGCTCTATCAATACTTGGAAAGCATTTGATATAGAAGAATTGCGTTTCCCAATCCTTAAACTTGTTTATTCCCTCTGAAACTAACTTTTTGAGAGGGTTAGCCCAGAAAATTTGTCTATTCAAATTGCTAAATTTGACGAGGTATAATAAGTAGTTAAGAACTTCAGCACTTAGAAAAGGAATTCCCAACTCTAAGGCCATAAGCTCCAAGGAGATGAGTTATGTATATACATTGGGTGATAATTGGATAGGAGCTATGCAAGTTGACTTAGAAATCTCAACAAGAGCTCTGGAAATGGAATAAAAACTCCCATGCCAAATAGGGATGGCGGTGCAAGCTGTGAGAAATGCGGATTAAGGATCTTAAGGCTAGAATTAACACTATAGGGAGGGTGAATAGTGTTTTAAAAAGTTTGTTAATCTTTTTAAATTTATCTAAATTTGTTAACAATGTATGCACTAATCAGACACAGATATGAACACAGATTCAAACACAGATGCAAATATAAAGTAAAAGCAGTAAAGGAAAGAACACACCGGATTTTATACTAGTTCAGAGTTACCCTACATCCAGTCCCGCACAACTAAGTACGCATTTCCTTTCAAACTCAATTCACAATTACAACCCTCGATTTCAAGGCTACGAGATACACCCTCCAGAATAACAATCCTCTGGGTAGAGATACTTGATTTTCGGGGCAACAAGTTCACCCAATTGATTTCCAGGGCTACAATCACACCTTCTCTCGCTCGATTGATTACAAAAAGTCTATAACTCAGATTAGCACTTGGATCTTGTAGAGATAGTGATGGAGAATCACACTAGAAGTAAACGAGTATGATTCGATGTTGATTTCGGTAGAGTAATGGTATGATTTTGTATTAAGAAATGTGGAAGAAGAAGAGGAGTGAAAACTAGAAAAAAGTGATTAAAAATTCGTTGAAACTGACCCCTATTTATAGAAGAGCAACAGCCATGACCATTCATGAAGAGTTATGGCGAATAGACACTTCTTTTGAAATTTGAATTTTGAAACCAACTGACACTATGTCGACATGGGGTACTTGGGTATGTCGACATCCCAAAGGGATTTTTGGTGTTTTGATTTTCTTTGAAAATAACCTCTATCTTATATTAAAATTATTTTAAACTTTATAAATATACTTAACTATAGTTAAAATACATAAGTAAATATAAAGAACAATATATACATAATTTAACTATAATTTTATACTTAAATCTAAGTATAAATATTTAAAAGTTAAATATATTATTTGAAAAGATAGTTTAAAATCAGGAGTAATTTGACTTTGAAATTAAAGATGTTTTTTAGGCTAAAATTATTTAAAATCAGGATAGAGAGTTTTGTATCTTTTAAAAGGAAAGTTTTGAAATCATTTTGAAAACAAGATAATTTTGTAAAATCATTTGAATTAAAATTAGTGGATACAAAACAATGTCCCACTAGATTTTTGTAGGTTCCATCCTACTTAGGGTTCCATCCCTTTAACGGGCTCGAAGTGGATTCCATTCCACGAATAAAATAGATTTTAAGATGTCAGTGCTTTTCTACGAGTTTTAACAATATTCCTAACTATATAACTTATCTTGGAAACTTGAACTCATGATAATCTTGATACTCATGAGTCTTCTATCTCTATATCTTGAATCTCTATACTGTACAGTCTTCATTCTTGGTACCTGCATGGTTAGATCCTGCATATACATATATATCTAAACTTGTAATGTTAGTATTTATAATTTATAATCTATTCTAAGGTTGTTGTCATCAAAACCAACTCCTCAGGGACTAACACAAGCAAAATATCCCTTAAGAGGATTTTGAATGGTGTCGTTATCGTCAGGAGGAATAGCTTCAACTCTTGTAATCCCAAAGTTATTGAGGATCGTGTCAACTTCATCTTGAGAAGTTACAAGAGAATGCCTTGAAACCGCTTCAACCTTCTTTGGAGAAGATTCTAATTCTGGGCTATATCCTTTTCAGATCTCTTAGAAGTTCTTTTAATGCCCATGATTCTATTAGGCGATATAGTTTCATCAAAGTTATGATTTATTCCACCACTAACACCTTCCGAATGTGTCGAAAGCCTATTACTACGGCTCAAATACCTACCGTAGAATTTGGTTCCATGCCTTCGAAAGGGGATCAAAGTTAATTTTAAATGATATGAATCAGTAAGCTTTCGACAGTGTCGAAACCAATGTAAACGTCACCCATTTTATGGCATATATGCAACGTGGAAACTCATAGATTTTACTCTATTATAATAAGTGCAACTATCCACGCAACATCAATTTGAAAATGTACATTGTCGAAAAGCCATACCCCAATTAAGTCAAAAGACTTGAAACAAAGTGGCATTGACACTAACGAAAGGACATTGAGACGTTTCAACAATGTTTATGTTGGAAAAGTGATGATAGCTACATTCCAATTAACTATTATGGGTTTTGAATGAGTCGAAATGGCATAACAGAATTTTGAGGCGTCAACACTAAGTTGAAATAATAACAAACATATGTGATTATCTCAATTTTGGGTTTCGATTAAGTCGAAAGGTTGATTAAGGGTTTCGACGATAGCAAAAGGTATATTATTCTTAATTTAATTAACAGTAAGGGACGTTAGTTTTTAACTTTTAATGCTCTCCAAGTGTAACGACCCGTATTTTTACAGATCGAACATCGTAAAACAGTTGACATTAGGTTGCATTGTTGATAAGTTGTTCATAGTCTAAGTCCTAGGTCGTAGAGTTATTAGGTCGGAGTAGACGACCTAAGAAAGTGGAGCGACCTAAGGATTTTGGGATAGGTCGTATAGGAGTTGGGTCGTATGGTGGCTTAGATCGTGGGGTAGGTTAGGTCGGTTGGAGCGACCTATAGGAAGTTGGCGACCTAAGGTAGTGGACGACTTAAGAGTTAGCGACTTAGGGGTTGGGTAAGTTTACGACCTAAGGGAGTTAAGTCGTGAACGAGTTAAGTGTTAGGTCGCTAAGTATTAGGTCGTGAGGTGTTAGGTCGTAACCCAGTTAGGTCGCGTAGGTATTGAGTCGTTAGGTCGCGCATTGTCTTAGGTCGTGGCATTGTTAGGTCGCGGAAGCGCAATTGTCGTTAGGTCGCGCAAGGTTAAGTTGTATGGTTTGTTAAGTCGCGAGATTGTTAGGTCGCTTAGTGTCAGGCCGTGAGCTGTTAGGTCGCGAGAAGACTTATTGTGTTGAGTCGTTAAGTCGTAGACTGGTGGATTTGTTAAGTCGTAGGATGGGTTGTCTCACTAAGTCATAAGTCAGGGTATTTCTATAAGTCATGGACGACTTAAGGAGGCGGACGACTTAGGGAATTCCAGCCTATAAATACACGTCCATTTCTTCATTTTTGGGATCCGGATTTTGAAGCGACGAAGTGCTGCCATTTTGAGAGCTCGAGTTCTACACTTCTTCACTTCTTTTCTCCACTTTAATCTTGTGCTTCCTTCCATCCAAATCGAAGATCGAATTGAAGATTCAAGAGCTTAGGTTGAAGATCTACATCCATCAAAGTGAGATTTCTTCGTTTGAAGTGGATTTGTGATAGATCGAGTTAGATCCTTCGCTGTCCAGATCTGAAGTGTGTAGCTTTTGAGGTGTTTAGGTGATTTTGTGAGTGGTGATTATCTCTCACACGGATCCAAAGGAGTATATCGGATCGTTGGCTTGATTTTGTGTAAAGTAGTGATTTTCATGCATTTTTGTAAACTTAAGTATAGATCCATTGTTCATGATGATTTGACATCCATTTTACTACATTTTAACCTATGCAAGTTCATTCATCAAGATTATAGAGATATTGCTCATGTTTTCATGCTTGTTAGACTTTAGACTCTTTATTTACGAAATTGCCATTATTGTTATAATTGTTCATTAGATCATATTTGAATGTTTGATTACTTGGATTAATGTTTGACTTGATTGATTGCTATGAATTAGATGATTGATGATTTGATTTAGACAAGATGGTCGAAGATGATTCAAAAGCTAAGTGAAAGGCTCTTGAATTGGGAAAGCTGCTCGTGGCATATGTAGCGGATGATGAAGCTCATATGGATAGATTTGATGATGATGATGTTAAGATGAGGCTTTGCTAGGATGTGATGAAGCGAGGCATGATATGAGATAGTCTTGGTCTAATCCAGACGGGATCATTCCAAGCATGTTGATAACTCGGTGAAATGGTTCGAGTTTGAGGATAATGGTTTGCTCGAGAGGCGCTTGAGCTAGTATAGAAATAGTCGTCGAGGAGGATGACTAGAAGGCTGAGATCTCATCATTGTTTAAGGTTCTAGCATGCTCAAAGCAAGAGTACGTTGGGCAGATTCGATAGTCCCTGAAGGCTACTGATTGGTAGTCGAGTACTCTGGGCAGATTCGATAGTCCTAGGCACGGGTTTCGACGACGTGCAGAGTTATGTCTAGAATCGGGGTTTCCATTAGTCCTTGACGGACGGATGGAAGAATGAGCCAGTCATTCAATTAACGATGATATCGAAGCAACGATAACAGTGATAGCCAGAGTCATGGATGTTTGGTTGTATCGTCATTCGGTCTCAAGAGCGGTATTTTCTGGGTGCTTATCTGATCTTGGTTTAGGCCTTGGGGGTTTGTGCTTGGAAAAAATCGCCCTTGACTCGAGTGATAATTGCTTTACTTTAATTGTATGCTTTGCTATGTTTGCTTTACTTAGTGTGTGTCTGGGGGCTATCACTGTAGAAAGAGGTGGAGTGGGAGGGTTGTATTCCTATTCCTTTTCCTTTATGCTCTTTTGGTATGTTGTTAGTTAATTTACCGCTCACTAAGACTGTTGTCTGACTCAAGGCTTTATGTTTTAACTCTTATCGCCTTGGGCTGTTCGTCCATTTTGGGACGGGAAGACTAGGTAGCAGGTGACAGGTGCTGTTCTTGCTTTCCACGATGCTGATGACGAAGACGAGCTGGAGGATTGCATATTGTTTTCTTACTATATGTACTGGATGTTCCGTTGCTTGTATATTCTCTGAGTGATATGTAGTGAGGCTTGTTGTATTGACTATTCAGATGTTTGTATTCAACTATTATGAAGTTTTATCGATGAGATTCTATTCTGTGAAGCTTCACTATATATATTCTCTATTGTATTTTATCCATGCGCTGTGAGTAATACGATAGATTCTGTTGTTTTAATTTACCCTGACAATCGTCCATGGCTGCCTGGCACACTTTACAGCGCACTATCTCTAGGTTCAGTGCAGGGGTCGTGGGCGGTCGTCACATTTGGTATCAGAGCATTGGTTAATCGATTTTACCCAACGCTCGCTGACGTAACTACGTATGAGAGACGTAATTGTATTTTGATGGATGATTACTATATATAATATAGTAGCCTAGTAGAGTTTGAGTCCTTTATGCAGTTGTTTCTCAAGGTGTGCTAATCATTCCTTTTTATAGATATTAAGGATGAGTCGAAGAGGGAGACCAGCTGCTAGGGAAGGCCGTGCTGCTGAGGGGACTGCTGATTATGCAGCTATGTTCGAAGTTATGATTACTTCGATCATGAGAAGGATACCAGTTCCAGGGACAGCAGTTGATGTTGGAGTTCAAGTTCAGGCTCCAAGACCAGTGGATTTTGCTAAGTTGTGTAAAGACTATACTGCTCTTGGAGGGAAGGTTTTCTTGGGAACAGAACCAACCATTGAAGTCCAGAGGTGGATAGATGCTTGTAGAAGGATTTTTAGTGATTTGGGAATTGAGGATGCAACTAAGAGGAACTTAGCATCAAGACAGCTTCAAGGGAGAGCTTCTGATTTGTGGAACTCTATCACCATTGATACTCCGGAGGAAGAAATTACTTGGGTGCAATTCCAAGACAGATTTGAAGCTAAGTTCATTTCTACGGCTCAGAAGTCTGTTCTGTTCAAGAAGTTTATGGAGCTCAAGCAAGATGGAAGACCAGTTCTTGAGTATGTTTCTGAGTTTGAAGCTTTGTCCAAGTATGCTCGGTCGTATATTGAATCTTCGTACCAAAAGAACGAGAAGTTTGTGACAGGCTTGGACAGTTATCTTGGAAGACAGTTAGTGGATCATTTGGACGATTCATTTGAGAAGCTTGTGGAGAAAGCTCTCAGGCATGAGAATCTGTTTCCTAAAGAAGGATCTGTTGTTACTATGACCAAGGAAGAGTTTAAACCACAGCAGGGTGGAAACAAGAAGAGGAAGCAGCAGCAGCAAAAGGGTAGGGATGGCCAGAAGAAGCCGAAGGGCGAAGTGACCTGCTACAATTGTCAGTAGAAGGGCCATTTCTCTAGAGATTGCAAGAATCCGAAGGTGCCGGTGAAGTGCCACAACTGTGACAAGCTGGGGCATGTTAGGAGGAATTGTCCAGAACCGCGGAAGGACAAGCAGATTGTGCAAGCTTATGCTTTGGGAGTTGTTCCATCATCTTCGAAAGCTCCTACCGCTGAAGATAAAGGAAAGAGTGTGGTGGTTCAAGGTACTTTTTCCATATGTGGTGTTCCAGTTAGAGTTCTATTTGATACTGGGGCGTCGCATTCTTTTGTTTGTAGTGAACTTGTAGGCCGGTTAGGTTTAGAACCGGATATTGTTGATAGGCCATTGGTTGTGACTAATCCAGTTGGGGGTTCGTCTTGTTTGTGTATGTTATGCCATGGTCTGATTGTATCGAGTCATGATTGCTCTTTTGTTTGTGATTGTTTTGTTCTGAACTTTGCGGGGTTCGGAATTATTTTGGGTATGGACTGGCTTAGGAAGTATGCGGCAAAGGTTGATTGTGAAAGGTTGGAGGTGACAGTCGAGAATGTGGAGGGGCGAAAGATTGTGATACGATGTAAGCATGAAGAAGGCGTCTTCATGAGCTTCATGTATTCGCTGGTTGTCCACGGGATGGACTGTCATCTATGCCAATCGCTAATGGATTTGAGGATGTCTTTGACGAGGTCAAAGGGTTACCGCCGCATAGAGAGATCGAGTTTCGTATAGATCTAGTTGAAGGAGCCAGACCTGTTGTGATGCCTCTTAGGTGGATGACGCCTAGGGAACAACAGGAGTTGAAGGTGCAGGTTGATGATCTTTTACAGAAAGGATTTATTTGGCGTAGTGTGTCCGAATGGGGTGCACCAGTTGTGTTCGCAACCAAAGCAGATGGATCGTTGAGGTTGTGTGTGGATTATCATGAGCTGAATAAGGTGACTAAGAAGAACAAGTATCCATTGCCGAGAATCGATGACTTGTTTGATCAGCTTCACGAAGCTAAGGTGTTTTCTCAGATGGATTTGGCAATGGGATTTCACCAGTTAAGAGTGGCCAAGGATAGTGTGCCGAAGACTGCTTTCAGGACACCATCCGGTTTCTTTGAGTGGCTGGTAATGCCGTTTGGATTAACTAATGTGCCAGCATATTTTGTGGATCTTATGAATAGAGTGTTCAAAGATCAGTTGAGCAAGTTCGTACTAGTGTTCGTGGATGATATTCTGATTTATTCCAGAACTGAAGAAGAGCACAAGACGCACTTGCGTATTGTTTTGGAAATCTTGCGGAAACATCAGCTGAAGGCTAAGTTTTCGAAGTGTCACTTCTGGAAGAGTGAAGTGAGGTTCTTAGGCCATATTATTTCTGGAAATGGAATAGCGGTTGATTCCGCTAAGGTGGCAACAATCCAGGATTGGGTTAGACCTAAGAATGCATCGGATGTGAGAAGTTTTCTTGGATTAGCAGGATATTATCGTCGATTTATCAAAGACTTTTCCAAGGTGGCTGCACCATTGACAGGATTGACGAAAAAGAACCAAGTGTTCAGGTGGGATGATAAGTGTGAGCAAGCTTTCAGAATCTTGAAAGAGCGACTGACAAGTGCTCCTGTTTTGAATATTCCAAGTGGGAATGATGAGATGGTGGTTTACGCCGACGCATGTGGTACAGGACTTGGAGCAGTGCTGATGCAGAGGGATAAAGTTGTTGCGTATGCAAGTCGACAATTGAAGCCGCATGAAAGGAATTATCCGACTCATGATTTGGAGTTAGCGGCGATTGTATTTGCTCTGAAGATGTGGAGACATTATCTATTGGGAGTTTGATTCGAGTTGTTTACATATCATAAGTCGTTGAAGTATCTTTTCTCCCAAAAGGATTTGAATCTTCGGCAGCAACGATGGCTAGAGTTTTTGGCATCATATGATTTTGGTATAGCCTATACTCCGGGAAAGGGTAACGCAGTGGCAGATGCGTTAAGTCGAAGACATGCAGGATTGGGAGCCATGTTTTCAGAATGGAAGAATCTCGAGTATTTAGCTGGATTTGACTTCAGGCCCAGATGTGAATTGGAACCTGAGATGTTGGCAAATTTATCAATAAGATCGACTCTTGTGGAAAGAATTGGCGAGAGCCAAAAGCGAGACGATAAGCTTGTCAAGATTATCCGTGATTTGGAATCTGGATTGGAACCAGAAAAGGATAAAGGATTCGAGGTCGATCGAGAAGGTTGGCTTCGGAAACAAGGACGACTAGTTGTTCCCGATATAGATGAATTGAGAAGTGAAGTTCTAAAGGAAAATCATCACTCGAAGTTGACAATTCATCCAGGTGGAAATAAGATGTATCGGGATATGAAGAGAACCTATTACTGGGAAGGTATGAAGAAGGATGTCGGAAATTTTATTTCCAAATGCATGAACTGCCAGTTGGTAAAAGCCGAGCAGAAGAAGCCAAGTGGATTGCTTCAGCCATTAGAAGTTCCTACATGGAAGTGGGAGCAAATATCGATGGATTTTATTGATGGGCTACCTAGAACAAGAACGGGAAATTAAGGAATTTGGGTCATTGTAGATCGTCTAACTAAGAGTGCAAGATTCATTCCTGTTCGATCGACTAGGACTGCATCAAAGTTGGCTGAGTTGTATGTTAAGTGGATAGTTCGATTCCATGGTATTCCGAAGAGTATAGTGAGCGATCGAGATCCATTGTTCACTAGTGGATTTTGGAAGAGCTTTCAGGAAGTTTTGGGAACCGAGTTGTGTTTGAGTATAGCTTATCACCCTCAAACAGATGGTCAGACCGAGAGAGTCAACCGAGTTTTGGAAGATCTCCTCAGAGCTTGTGTTTTGGATTTCGGAGGATCATGGGAAGATCGCCTTCATTTGGTGGAATTTTCGTATAATAACAGTTACCAGTCAAGCATTGGTATGGCACCGTATGAGGCATTGTATGGAAGACCGTGTAACTCTCCTACGTGTTGGATAGAAAAAGGAGAAAGACGAATACTTGGGCCAGAGATGATTCGACAGACTTCGGATTGTATAGAGATCATTCGGCAACGAATGAAGGCAGCCCAAGACCGTCAGAAAAGTTATGCCGATAAGCGTCGTAAGGATTTGGAATTCGACGTAGGTAATATGGTTTTTGTAAAGATTTCTCCACTAAAGAATGTTATTCAATTCGGGAAGAAAGGAAAATTGACTTTGAGGTTTGTTGGACCATTCCCGATCATCGAGCGAATTGGAAAGCTCGCCTACAGATTGGAGTTACCAGAAAAGATGGCGGGTGTGCATAATGTTTTTCATGTATCATATCTACGGAAGTATGTGCACGACTCGAATACAGTGGTTGCTGCTGATAGCTGTGAAGATTTTGAGGTTGATCCAGTCGATAAGAGACCTCGTAAGCCACTTCGTGTTGTGGAAACTGACATGAAACAGCTTAGGAGGAAGGCAGTTAGGTTTCTTAAGATACAATGGAGTGATGATGATAACGACTGTACATGGGAGGTGGAAGAGAGGATGAAGGCAGCTCATCCTGAACTCTTCAAGGTATGGCCCTAAGGTGTCGTGTCATCTAACGACATTGTAACTTGTTCTAGTTTTAGAATTCTGCATGCTAAGCTAGAATTGAATGCATGGTTTGTTGATTGCTATGGATGGTAGGCATGCAGAATAGTCTTTGATTGCTCTATTTGTTTGGAATTTCGGGGGCGAAATTCCTAAGGGGGAGAGAATGTAACGACCCGTATTTTTACAGATCGAACATCGTAAAACAGTTGACATTAGGTTGCATTGTTGATAAGTTGTTCATAGTCTAAGTCCTAAGTCGTAGAGTTGTTAGGTCAGAGTAGACGACCTAAGAAAGTGGAGCGACCTAAGGATTTTGGGATAGGTCGTATAGGAGTTGGGTCGTATGGTGGCTTAGGTCGTGGGGTAGGTTAGGTCGGTTGGAGCGACCTATAGGAAGTTGGCGACCTAAGGTAGTGGACGACTTAAGAGTTAGCGACTTAGGGGTTGGGTAAGTTTACGACCTAAGGGAGTTAAGTCGTGAACGAGCTAAGTGTTAGGTCGCTAAGTATTAGGTCGTGAGGTGTTAGGTCGTAACCCAGTTAGGTCGCGTAGGTATTGAGTCGTTAGGTCGCGCATTGTCTTAGGTCGTGGCATTGTTAGGTCGCGGAAGCGCAATTGTCGTTAGGTCGCACAAGGTTAAGTCGTATTGTTTGTTAAGTCGCGAGATTGTTAGGTCGCTTAGTGTCAGGCCGTGAGCTGTTAGGTCGCGAGAAGACTTATTGTGTTGAGTCGTTAAGTCGTAGACTGGTGGATTTGTTAAGTCGTAGGATGGGTTGTCTCACTAAGTCGTCGGGGTATTTCTATAAGTCGTGGACGACTTAAGGAGGCGGACGACTTAGGGAATTCCAGCCTATAAATACACGTCCATTTCTTCATTTTTGGGATTCGGATTTTGAAGCGACGAAGTGCTGCCATTTTGAGAGCTCGAGTTATACACTTCTTCACTTCTTTTCTCCACTTTAATCTTGTGCTTCCTTCCATCCAAATCGAAGATCGAATTGAAGATTCAAGAGCTTAGGTTGAAGATCTACATCCATCAAAGTGAGATTTCTTCGTTTGAAGCGGATTTGTGATAGATCGAGTTAGATCCTTCGCTGTCCAGATCTGAAGTGTGTAGCTTTTGAGGTGTTTAGGTGATTTGGTGAGTGGTGATTATCTCTCACACGGATCCAAAGGAGTATATCGGATCGTTGGCTTGATTTTGTGTAAAGTAGTGATTTTCATGCATTTTTGTAAACTTAAGTATAGATCCATTGTTCATGATGATTTGACATCCATTTTAGACTTTAGACTCTTTATTTATGAAATTACCATTATTGTTATAATTGTTCATTAGATCATATTTGAATGCTTGATTACTTGGATTAATGTTTGACTTGATTGATTGCTATGAATTAGATGATTGATGATTTGATTTAGAAAAGATGGTCGAAGATGATTCAAAAGCTAAGTGAAAGGCTCTTGAATTGGGAAGCTGCTCGTGGCATATGTAGCGGATGATGAAGCTCATATGGATAGATTTGATGATGATGATGTTAAGATGAGGCTTTGCTAGGATGTGATGGAGCGAGGCATGATATGAGATAGTCTTGGTCTAATCCAGACGGGATCATTCCAAGCATGTTGATAACTCGGTGAAATGGTTCGAGTTTGAGGATAATGGTTTGCTCGAGAGGCGCTTGAGCTAGTATGGAAATAGTCGTCGAGGAGGATGACTAGAAGGCTGAGATCTCATCGTTGTTGAAGGTTCTAGCATGCTCAAAGCAAGAGTACGTTGGGCAGATTCGATAGTCCCTGAAGGCTACTGATTGGTAGTCGAGTACTCTGGGCAGATTCGATAGTCCTAGGCACGGGTTTCGACGACGTGCGGAGTTATGTCTAGAACCGGGGTTTCCATTAGCCCTTGACGGACGGATGAAAGAATGAGCCGGTTATTCAATTAACGATGATATCGAAGCAACGATAACAGTGATAGCCAGAGTCATGGATGTTTGGTTGTATCGTCATTCGGTCTCAAGAGCGGTATTTTCTGGGTGCTTATCTGATCTTGGTTTAGGCCTTGGGGGTTTGTGCTTGGAAAACATCGCCCTTGACTCGAGTGATAATTGCTTTACTTTAATTGTATGCTTTGCTATGTTTTCTTTACTTAGTGTGTGTCTGGGGGCTATCACTGTAGAAAGAGGTGGAGTGGGAGGGTTGTATTCCTATTCCTTTTCCTTTATGCTCTTTTGGTATGTTGTTAGTTAATTTACCGCTCACTAAGACTGTTGTCTGACTCAAGGCTTTATGTTTTAACTCTTATCGCCTTGGGCTGTTCGTCCATTTTGGGACGGGCAGACTAGGTAGCAGGTGACAGGTGTTGTTCTTGCTTTCCACGATGCTGATGACGAAGACGAGCTGGAGGATTGCATATTGTTTTCTTACTATATGTACTGGATGTTCCGCTGCTTGTATATTCTCTGAGTGATATGTAGTGAGGCTTGTTGTATTGACTATTCAGATGTTTGTATTCAACTATTATGAAGTTTTATCGATGAGATTCTATTCTGTGAAGCTTCACTATATATATTCTCTATTGTATTTTATCCATGCGCTGTGAGTAATACGATAGATTCTGTTGTTTTAATTTACCCTGACAATCGTCCATGGCTGCCTGGCACACTTTACAGCGCACTATCTCTAGGTTCAGTGCAGGGGTCGTGGGCGGTCGTCACACCAAGGTAAATTAAAATTGGGGATAATAGGTGTCGAGCTTGAAACTGCATACCACGACAGCAAAAAACCCCAAAATTTGGCAAATTCAAGTTCGAGCTCAAATTAGTACCATAGATTAGTCAAAATTAGCATAGAAATGGAATTTAGAATCATCTTACATGAACGACAAACTTGAATCAATTTCAAAATTTAAAACAGTAACACGAAATTAAACCTTAAAAATTTGAAATCAAAATTGAACATGAAAAATCGATTTTTAATATGAAACAATGGATACCCACCTTAGATTTGAATTTAAGACTCCTCAAATTACGAATCTAATGAGAGATTGAAATATCTGATTCTTGCCCTAAGATTTTTAATTGTAGGTAAATGAGAAGGGGGATGAAGGAAACGTAATTTATAAGCAAACAAATGCATGGAAAGCCATTCGATCATATTTAAATAAATGACCAAGGTTCATTCGGGAATATCAAAAGGATGAAAACTTTGTGCCAAAATAATGATGGGTGTCGAAACAGTTGACTTGAAAGGTAAGAGCATCCCTTCGCTAGGGGGGCAAATGTTATCATCAAAAATCATTTCAACCTTGTCGAAGCATAAAAGAACGCAAAAGAAGGCTTCTTGAAGAACAATGGCGATAACAACACCTTTCGAAAGAGTCGAAGGGATGCTTCAGCAAATTTTAGATGAACTATGGACTTCCGAAGAGGTCGAAAGGGGACAAGACTACCCTTCTGCTTCAGTTGTTCCCTTCCGAAACAGTCATTCCACATACATAAAGGGGTTTTGTATATGTTAAAAATGCCTTTCGAAGGCTTTAAAAGAAAGGTTTTGCATTAATCAAGGGGATTACTTTTGAAATCTACCTTCCGCAACCATCTTCTGCCCACCAAGAAATCTCCTTCATTACAAATGACCTTTTACAATGATCCATCCGCCACCATTAAATCCTTTCGAAACCATCCAAATGCCCTTCCTCACTCATTCAAGTAGCAACATATCATGTTGGCACCAGATCTTAACAACAACGAAGAAGTACAGGAAGCCTTCTACAATGCTACAACCCTTTCAAAACCAAGGCAATACCCTTTCGATAATGTCGAAAGCCACCAAAAATGCATATAAGTGGAGTGAAAACCGATTCGATGCCCAATGATGGAAGGAAGATTTAAGTGTTTCGAAAGATTAAACAGATAAAGCATCATCACCTTTTGCAAGCATTGGATGTGTACCTTTTAAACATGTTTGAACATCCTTCCCTGCTTATCCAACACTTCAACAAAAAGATAAGGGTTGCTCCTATACATTCCGATGAAGTTGAAAGCACCCAAGTCCCATTCGAAAGCAATGTTAAAGAGGCGCTCTGAATTCACAGCGGTGGAAGGTCATCAAGGCACCTTTTTGAATAAGTTGAAAGGACTAATGCGATTGGGTCCAACATGCGCCTATAAATAAGACCCAAGGGGTATTGTTTTGGGGATTCGAATTCATTCATTTTATATTATTCTTCCCTTGAGTTTGTAAACCCTAATTCCTAAATAAAATTAGGGATTTCACTTTCTTGTAATACTTAAACCCTTGTATTCATGAAAATTATCAATAAAGCAAATACATGGTACTTTCGAATACATAGATTCTGATTTACTGCTTATATATGATTTTGGTAATGGAGTACATGTATCAATGCATATCGAAGGGATACCTTTCGAAGGAGTAGGATTTTCCAACTCAATTAAAACCCTTTAGATCCCATTAGGTCACAACCTTAGATTACCTCAATCTATTCGAAAAGTGGTTTCGAAGGAGTTTAGATTACTTCAATTAATCGAAAGGTGGTTTCGAAGGGGTCTTAGATTACTTCAACCGATTCGAAAGGTGGATTCGAAGGGGTCTTAGATTATTTCAACCGATCCGAAAGGTAATTTAAATGAAGTCATTCACACTTTTAATTTCGCTTCGGGATGTTTCAACAATAATATAACTGGGTTTGAAAAGCTATCTCCTGTATATAATCGAATTAGGCCTCGAGATTAGTTCCAACATGTTCAGAATTGGGGTATTACATATAGAACACTAGGCGGCACACCTCGTTTGGAGTTCAAGATTTTTGAGTGCATCGAGCTCGATATTTTTGAATATTATACACACACACACCCATCATGTGTAAGCGGTCCGAGGTTATTATCGTCCTAAGTAGTCATCTTAGTCATCCGACTCAGAGCGTGCCTAGGGACCATTCGAGATCTCGTACATGTGTAAACGATCTAAGATTATTATTGTCTTTATTACTTAATAAAAAAAGCAAAGTGGAAGAACAGAAACGTAAAAGAAAAGCATGGGAATCAGATTCAACTCCCATTCATCTCGATTATGGGTCGAGTCTCGGACCAGAGCCCTGGTTGTTTCTTGATGCATTTGCTGCAAATGGTGGTTACTCCGACTGCGCCATTGCAGTTCGGTTTCTCATATACTATTGCAACTGGTTGCTCTGAACAAGTTCTTTTATCAGATCACGAAGGTATCGGCACTCATTTTTTTCATGTCCCTCCAGCTCATTGAAGATGCAAAACTTTCCAGATCGTTTCTCCCGATCTATGAGTTCTCTCCTAGCTGGCTTCCGATAGGGGATCTGCCCCCAGTCTCCAGACATATCCTCTCCGAGGTCCCTATTAAATCGGTGTAATAAGAGTGTTTTGGTTCACACTTTTGTCGTTTTGTTCCTTGAAGTCATCATCAGCTCTTCCTTTTCCTTTGTCTTTCCCATTTCCCATTCCGGATATTCCTCTATCATCCACAGTATTAATTTCATCATCCTCGGCTTCAACGCATTATTGACGTAGATATCTCTCAATTTTGTGAGAGAATTCCGTAAGATCCATCGGTGGATCCCTTTCCAGTTCAACTTTGAAGCCAGTCTTGCTTGCGACTCGAGATACTACTGCTATTAAGATTATAGATGGATCCGGCTTATCAACTGCATTTGCTGCCACATTAAATCTTTTCAAATAGTTTCTCAAGGTCTCTCCAGGCCTTTCTTTCACGTTTGACAATGTCAACCCCGTTTTTGATTGTGAGACATGAATTTTGAACTGTCTCAAGAACTTACTCACCAAGTCAGTCCACGTGCTAATGGACCCATTCTCCAGCTGTCTGAACCACATCGCCGTCAAGTCCATTGAGTATAATAGAAACCATCGCACCATTACCTCCTCAAAAGCACCCAACACCTCCATATGTCGGATGATCTCATCGGATGAACCGTCGGATCCAACTTTCCGTCATACATTTTCAAAGTCAGAAGCTTGAAATCTGGAGGATTTCTCGCGTTTTGGATATTAGAAGTGAAATGATTCATGTTTACATCCTCCAAACTGTGGTCTTGGGGTCCACCTCTAACTATTCTCCCTACCAATTCAGCAATCTAGTTTTCATCGTCCAGTGAAGGTCTTCGTCTAAAAGCGATATTCTGCTCCTTTGCTTCTGTAGGGGAACTCTGGCACATACTCTGGCATGTACTCAATTTGGTACATGTTAGCGTTCTAACCCGCTCCTTTGGTTTCATTATGCCCTTCATTCCTACAGAGAGGTTACGTCACATACTCTTTCAGTCGTTGCACATTAACATTTCGATTTGCGTTCCTAACTCCAACATCGTTTACTCCTGGCATTCCAACACGTTCCAAGTACACACTAGCGTTGCCTCCGGGTATAATTGTCTCAGTATTGAGTTGATTTGGATCGGTATGAAGTTGTTCTGTTCATGGAGGCATCGTTCCGGTTTGCTCCACCCCAACATCAATTTTTCATGCATTAGCTTATAGCACTTGGTTCTGCATTCCTGCAGCCCTAGCTATTCCTTGATGTTCCAGTCTTTGAAAAAATTATTCAACCATTTCATGTTATAGAGTCATTAATACATCTTGCATCTCTTTCATTATTTTCTCCATCTCTTATCTGTTTACGTAGCTGGATTGATGTGAATTTGAGGACATTTTCTGGCTGCCCCATGCTCTAGTTGGCTTGCTCTAGCCTTGGATCTAGTGTTAGGCCTCTTCATCTTCTCCAAATCATGGATTGAAGCTTTAAGTCTTTAGATCTAGTTCTTGTTCTTAGTGAAAGCACCAAAATGTTAACCCAATAAATGGATCCACATCCAAAAATCAAATGAAAGCACCAGTTCTTTTTTAATAAATGTAAAAGAAGTAGAGATCTCAAATCAAACAAGTAAGAATAGCAGAAAAGTAAAGGACACACAAGAATTTTTATAGTGGTTCGACGTAATCTCCGACCTACGTCCACTTTAATCTCTTTTATTAGTTGTTCTCTCTTCGAATTACAACTAATTATATCGGATCCGACCACTATCCTATGGATCTCAGATTTACAATGGAACTTCTAAAGAGTTTGAGAGGAAGATGATACGAGTGAAGAAGAGGAAGATGTTTCCAATAGCAGAGAGATTAGATCTAGAGTGAAGAGCTGAACATCAGGGAAGAGATCAAGTAGAAAGATCCCTCCTTGATTGCAGGTAGGCTAATATTTATAAACAAATAGTCGTGTTGGATCAGAAGTCCATTTGGAGCAGAATCCTAAGATTGGCCCGAAATCACCTGCCAAATTGCAGAATCCCCCGAGTTAACCAAACATGTCGGTGTCAACATGTTTCCTTAGTTCGAAACACTTCGAACTTTCTTGCATCCATCTTTTGACTTCATTTTGTGACGTCCCTTGTTGTTTTCTTTGATGGTTGGTTGATTTCGATGATTGTTCTTTCATCACTTGATTTATTCTGCTGTTCTAGTTGTTAACACTTCAATTATTTAAATAGGTCATCCAAAACTCTTGAAATCCACTTGATCACATGTGAAAGGAGTAGACAATAACTCGTACGAAGTTGAAGTGGAAGAATGTGGGACAAAACAACTCATCACCGACATGAACAAGTCGGTTCCGACTTGTGTACTTCGTGTATCATGGGGTGAAACTTCTCCTAGCTATTCCTTTTCTCCATCTAAATGTTCCTCTAAGATTTCAAGTCGTTTCGTCACCGTTTTAATCTTCTAAGTCCAGTTGAAATTTATTTTAGCTCAAAAGCGGGTTAACACATATCATCTTCCAAGTAGCAAAGCAAACCATCGAAGAAAGCTTTCCTATGCATTAACAATGAAGTTGTCGCTATACATTCAAGGAAGAAGCCACTTGATAAAGTAGAAGTACATTCACATGGAGTCCTACAAAGCTTTTTTAATGAAAAGCAAATAGAGCCATCGCGAAGTAATGGAATAGAGCCTTAACCAAAAGTTCTTTGAAGACACCACACGTCAATTTCTTCGGTACGCTATCTTTCCCTTACAAAAATCACATCTACCATTCACTAGCCCTAAGAGACACGTGGCACTCATCCAACAGTTGGAATCCTCTATAAATACAGGGGTACCCTCCCCAAAAAAGGGACAATTTTCTGATTGGATCTTCTTCTTCCTTTTCATTTTTTTTCTTTCTTGTAAAAAGCTTGAGTAGAACGCATTCATGGCGGCCAACACCATCCATGGTGTGTAACTTTATATGAAAGGAGTTGGACAATAAAGAAATTGCATAATGGCATCTCAAGAAAGCAAAGCAAACATTCATCAACTTGTGATCAATATACTTGACTAGTTGTATAACATTACTCAAGTATTCCATAATTATTCATATAACTCTCAAATGAACCAATCATTGCATATCTAATTCCTTGATTTAATCAGACAATTGATTTTCCTTTCATATATATTTGATTTGACATATAATTGAGTTACATGATTTCAATATTATCAACATTACTTTCGATTTTCAAAGATGTACAAAAACATTAAAATTTGAAACTATTTCTTCATTTCTCTAAAAAAGACCATTATGATATCCCTCTGAGTAAACCGCATTAGTTGATTTGGATAACCGGCTTTCCAAAACAAATGGCATTGTTTTACTTTTCCCAACCCTGCCAAATAATCTGCTGACTGGTTTCCTTCCCGGTATATATGAGAAAACCTGACATTTGTAAAATGCTCTAGCAGTTTTTTAATCACCTGTAATATAGGCCAACTAGTCATTTCGACTGGATTGAATCTCTGCAAGAAAGATATAACGATAGCAGAGTCCCCTTCTATCCATATTTTCTTTATGGAGGGGTAGTGTTCTACAACTTTTTTCAAACCATTAAGCACCCCGCTTAGTTCAGCTTCAACCACACTCGTCTTAGCTACCACATCGCATCCGGCCAGTAGAATGGAGCTGTACTCATCACGAACAATGTAACCACATCCCGCTTTATTATTTGAAACCCCTCCGTCAAAGTTCAGCTTGATAACTCCATGTTCGGGTAGAGCCCAGCGTACTTGTATTCGATCTGTATCAGCCACACGCTTCGGATGAGATGAACTCGAAGCATCTACATGTCTAGAGCGGTAATATTCACCAACATGTAGTGGCACTGGATGAAGAATGCATGGAAGGTACGGTGCGATATACGAGGAGACTGCATAGCAATGTGGTGGCAACAGCGGTCGTGGGCAATAAACTTGTGGAATACGATACCGCGTACTAGTATGGTAATAAGTGACTTCCATGACAGCGGTATGAGTACAAATAAGCTGCAAATGTGAATTAATCATATATTTGTAAGTTAATATTAAAAAAAAATTAAACGTAGATTAATCAATTTTTTTTTTAAAACAAAATATTCTCTTTTACCGTAAAATTATCATTTTTACCCCAAACTTTTTATTTACTGATTTCAAGTGCTTACCATTTCGAACATATTACAAAACACAAAATGAAGATCAGCGTTGAAAAAAAAAAAATCATCTATTCTAAATTATAATAGCAAATTAAGACAATTAATGAAGAGTTTTCCCTTTACCAGTTTTGCTATACTCAACTACTTCAGCTGTTATTGTCAGCTTCGTGAAAAGCTCACGTTGATTACCATATAATTATACTAGAACATGTTTATGTAGTACAAACTCAAATGCTTTCGTTATCATGAAAATAACCATTAATAACCCCTCGAACCTTCCTTAATTTTTAAAAGGTGATCGGGGAAAGACAAACGTTTGCGTTATTAAAAATAGACGAACCCTTTTAGTCTGCAGTGGAGAGGCGGTCGAATTTAGCTTCTTCTTCTTCTTTTTTACTGCACGTTTAATTTTATTGCTTAGAGAACTTGGTTTTAGCAAGTTTTAAGTGATAATGAGAATGTAGTCTTAATGTGTTTATTTATATCAAGCCTTTACTTTCCTAAATTGCTTGTTCTTAAACAGAGTTTCAAATTTGATTTTAAACCACTTTCCAAATTTGTTTGACAAGCTAATAGTAACACTACTAGAACCAGATTAGCGACGGCTTACAACGGCAAAGTGGTCCAGGCTTGCAACGGCTAGCGACGGCAAATTGGTCCAGGCTTGCAACGAATAGTGATGCATAGCTGTGTAACCACCAACCTGCCACGTAGACAATTTGCTGTTGCTAACCGTTACTAAATTGGTGACGGAGCCGTCGCTAATGCCGTCGCTATACTGCCTTGTGACGACTATTAGTGCAACGGGATTTAGCGACGGCTAGCGACGGTTTGCAACGGCCGCCAACGCATAATAGCCGTCGCTATACGAAGAGTGTTTTGTAGTGTAATAGTTGCCTTAAATGCTAATAATATAAGGGACATTTTATTAATTCGAATGTGTTTTCGGTTTTGAGTGACAAAATTTGACTGCAGCTTCTATTTTCGCTGAGAGCAGCAGAGATCAACGCAAAAGAAGGAAGTTTCAAGTGTATGCACGTCTTATTTTTTGAAAGAATGACGAGCATTAAAGTGAATATAAATGAATAGTTACTGTTACCAGTCTACATGTAGACGTGAGAAAGTGAGATGCACTTTACAATGCAATGTGATATAAACGTGCTTAGCAGCATAGCATAGGTTCGAGTATAAACGTTGAAAAGCGGCGGCAATTTTTTTTACGTCCAACGTAAGATGTAAGTCGACTGTTGAAAAATAGACGGCTCAACATTTCGATTCAGAGAGTTTTTCTACAGCTTAATTTTTACGTCCAATGTATCTACATCGACCGTAAGACTTGTTATATCAGCAATTTTTTATGTTACTTTACACTATTTTTTACACCACATCCAACCTCTAATCAGAAACTTGTCCGCAAATGTTTTATCGTCCAAAACCTCCAACCTTTAAAAGTTAATTCAATTTGTCTGCAAACGCACCCAAAGTATTAGTTTTGAATTTGAGTAAAGGTAAATTTTAAAGAAGAAAGTTTCCTCACCTACCATTTCAAAACCCATTTCTGCCCTATTCTAAAATTGTGTCTTTTCAAAATCATGTTTTATGAATAACTTGTATATTTTCTATAAAAATGTGCGATCAGTTTTAATTGTAAATATCCAGGGTCTAAACTGCAAATATTTAATTTTACAAAAATTTGTAGAACTGCGAATATATTTGCAGTATGTATTGCAAATATTTGCTGTTATAACCGCAAAATATTTACAATATAAATTGCGTATTTTTGCTCAAAACAATTACTAGCGTGTTTCGTAAAACCTTTTTCAAGAAGAGATTTTTGTGTAATAAGTTTTAAAATAGAGGCGGATCATATTTTCCACCTTTGAAGATCCTGGTTGTTAAAATTTAATTACTTATAATTAATAGGTTTACAACTAAATTATTTTTAAACATTTGACAGTAAATATCAATAAAATAAATTATTTTATAATGTGCCTTATAGTGCAAACGGTCAGGGTTCTTTATTTTATGGTTCATAAATGTATGTAGCTTAATTTTTACGTTCAATATCTACGTCGACCGTAAGAGTTGTTATATCAGCATTTTTTATATTACTTTACATAATTTTTTTACACCACACCCAAACCCTAATCAAAAACTTGTCCGCAAATGTTTTAATGTTCAAAACCTTTAACCTTTAAACGTTAATTCAATTTGTTCGCGGATACAACCATGGTATTAGTTTTGAACTTGAGAGAAGGTAAATTTTAAAGAAGGAAGTTTTCTCAACCACCATTTCAAAATCCACTCCCACCCTACTTTAAAATCATGTTTTATGAAATACTTGTAATTATTTTCTGCGGAAATGTGTAGTCAGTATTAATTATAAATATTTATGGTCTAAACTGCAAATATTTAATTTACAAAAATTTGCAGAACTGCAAATATTTGCGGTATGTATTATAAATATTTGTTGTTATAACCGTAAACTATTTACAATATAAACTGCATATTTTCGCTCAAAACAATTAAAAGCGTGTTTCGTAAAACTTTTTTCAAGAAGTGATTTTTGTATAATAAGTTTTAAAATAGGGACGGATCATATTTTCCATTTTTGAAGAAGATCCTAATAGTTAAATTTTAATTAATTCGTTTAGAACTAAATTATTTTTGAACATTTCGATAGTAAGTATCAATAAAATAAATTATTTTATAATGTGCCTTATAGTTCAGATGGTCAAGGTTCTTTGATTTTTAATATGATAGGAACTCAATTTAATTAATGGTTCATGAATGTATGTTAATAACGTAGCATATCATCCACAGCTAACAATATAATCCGAAGGTTCACTATTGTAGCTAAGGTTTAGGAAATTTAATGTTAAATTGGTTCAATTAAATACTAACCATATCTGTTATATACTCATAAATTTTAAATAATTAAATCGCACT
The DNA here is from genome assembly GCA_030737815.1 of Allium fistulosum. NCBI lineage: Eukaryota > Viridiplantae > Streptophyta > Magnoliopsida > Asparagales > Amaryllidaceae > Allium > Allium fistulosum. Next base: position 758,939,976 of record CM060902.1, read on the forward strand.
TTATATCATGCAATTTGTGATATCATTTGTTATTAGATTTAAGGTTCTTAAGCATTGTGCAATACCATAGGTAAGAAAAGATATTTTAAAGCATTTGTTATGAGAAAATGGCACCATTGGAAAAAAAAAACAAAAACGGGTTAATTTGTAAAAAGTGCTAACGTTCACACGATGCATAAATAATTTGACTCGGACCATTCAGTGGTTGGAATCGCTGCTCAACATGTGAATAAAGGATGCATATGGATCCCTGTAGACTTCTATCCATAATTGAAAAAAAAATTACACCATAGAAACTTAAAAACATAACGGAAAAGGACTCACAATGTTCGGATATCAGATATCTGCATCCATGGATTCGGACGGATATCAAATAATTATTCTTTTCGTTGACGATTAATAAATCAAGAATTGTAAAAGAAACTTTTTAGTTCAACATAAATATTTTTCAATCTTGATTATAAAGGTGTTAAAAATTAACAAATATGATAATAATAAATAGTTTTAAACAATTAATAAGCATTGAGGGCATGTATTATAAACTACTAACTTAAAAAAAAATGAATATCTTTCACCGTACCTAAAATACACATAATTTGAACTATACTTTTGACAAAACCGGACGAATAATTTTCGAATGCGGATGTCTTCATATCCGCATCCGCGTACGTTTTTTTCGGATTTCGAATATTTATCCGTTTTTCGGATGCGGATGCGGACTGATTTCGGATTTTTCGGTTATCCACTGACAGCCTTAACTAATATAATATTGACCATATGTCTAAGCTATAACAACCCGTAATTTTATCATATTTTATTGAAGCTTATCGATATTTTTATTTAATAAAATACGGTATTTTTTGTTTGATGTCCTAACGCATTTAACAAAATTTAAAGGTTGACAATAAAATTGTGTCGGCAGAGAATCATTTTGTTTCATTCAAGCGGGCTGGATGGGATGTTGGGTAGTGTTACAGCCTATAAACAAATTTGTACATAGCTTTTATATAATTTAAAATTATGAATCTAAGTTCAAAAAAAAAAATTTGCGCTTGTGAGGTATATATTTTAAAATTATAAACATGCATGCATTGTATTAAACATGTATACGCTTAGTGCATATCAACGTTGCGCACGTTACAGTCTACATGTACATTACAGTCTACACGTAGTAAACGATACGTAATTAAAACAAATTACAAATGATTACCATACATGTATGAATTTTTGGTCAGTACGTTCTCATGTCAAAACTCAAGTTTCACCACAAATTTTCAAATTAAACCCCAACAAATAAACGTATTTCATCTCAACTTTAGACTTGAATCGAAACTTATTATAAAAAGTAGGAATTAATTTAAAGGACAAAAATTTGTATATTTTTAGCCTAAGGACACGATCTCAATATTTTATCCACAAGGACAAATATACTCCTACAAATTATTCATAAGGACAAACATTCTTTCAAAATTATTCATAAGAACAAACATTTTTTCCAAAACTGCTACCGAACTAAAAACTGATACCTAAAAACTGCTACCGATAACTACAAACTGATACCTAAAAACTTAAAAACTGATACCTAAAGAAAGTTGTCCTTCGGGCTAAATTAATGAAGGTATGTCCTTAAGGCTAAAATCCTGAGAAATTTTGTCCTTGACAATAATTTCCTGTTATTAAAAATAGGTCTTGTTTTGCGTCAATATGAATTGCGCAATTGTATTTTTCCTTAAAAAAAACTTATATTTGCGAAAATTTAAATTGCGTAAACGTCATTTTTGAAAAATCAAAAATTTGTCCATGCGTATTTTTGAAATGTGCAAGTATAATTTTTAAAATTTTTTTATACTTGCGCGTATTTAGATTGCGCATGTATAAAATACTGAAGTAAACAAAACGAGACCTATATTTGTAATAAGTTTGAAATGAGACGTAACGTCGAAATATAGTTTTTTTTTTGTCCTAGTTTGGAAATTTGTCCTTCACCATAATCATAAAATTGTCTTTTCAGACAGAAAAATCATTATAATGAATATAAATTAAATGCAGAATTGTTTAAAATGAAGTGGTCAAAGTACATACAATAATTTAATATGCAAATATAACGAACTAATTACAGTAACATATATCTGTAGTCATTCTTACTGCAGTCACTTGCTCATGAGGCTTGCTTCCGGTTTCCATTTTGCCTAATGTAAAGGGGAAAAAAAATGTTTTTCTTTATATGCAAATGGAAACATATTTGACTAAAAAAGGAGTATAATGTGTGCTGTACACAAGTAGATTTCTGTTACAGCACACTCTATTAAATTTTGAAAACAACATTGGAAGATTTGATATATGAAAATTGACTTTGAAATGATCAAAATCAAATCATAAGTCACTTATTCTATTTGTTACTAGGATCAAACATATTTGAACTTTTTTTTTCGGAATTTTTATAGATTTAGCTCTATTTTATAAACTTACTACACAAATAGTCTTGTTTTAAAACCACTTACAAACGTAGTTCTGTTTTGACCAACTTAGCGCTGAGTTGGCCAAAACGTACTGGCGCAATTTCAAATTGCGTTAGTTAATGTGGTTTATTTTTTTCTTCTGAATTTATAACTGACGCTATTTAAAATAGCCAGTATAATAGACGTATAGATAATGAAAACATAATGGCGGCATTTGAAATTGCGCCAGAAATCCTTCTATCTTCATCCTCACTTTTCTATCTTTCCCCAAATATCAAAACCAAAATCCGCTTTTTCAATTTTTCAAAATCAAAATTCCAACTCTATTTTAACTTATTTCTCCTAAGAATTGAACCATGACTAGTTCGTCGACACATGAAGCTTCTATAGGTATCAATTCTACAAACAATCTTCATTTAATTTACAATCTAGGATTTGTTGATGTTGAAAATGTTAGGAGTAGTAGTTATTTAGCTTTGTAATGGTTGTTTCAACTTGTAATTCACAAATTACATGACTAAATGTTGTTAAACATCGTTTTGTAGTTGAATTTGAAATTGTTGATTGGCAATTAGAATTCGGAATTTTACCATGTTCAAATTGTCAACGTTTGTTGTAGATTACATCGAGATGTTACCCGGACCGATTGACTATAGCGTTTTATACTTGCGAGCATGTCATCGATCGAGCAACAATGCTTTGATGGCGGTAATACACTTTCTTTTGTAATACCGATATACATTGATTTTTGTTATTAGTAGTGCTTAGATGTTGTAATTCTTTTGACAGAATAAAAACGCAGTTACAACTATTAATCACTCATCGATGCTTAGGACAGTGACTTCCTCTCATCTTGGTGTGCTAGAGTTGTTAGATAAAGCCGGCTTCTTGCTTATACATCGATTGGGTTACATTCAATTGGATCGTCACCTTATCACTGCCTTGGTGGATAGACGGAAGCCGGAGACGTCTACATTCCACCTTAGAGCTAGTGAGATGACCATCACCTTGTGTGATGTTGCTGTGTTGCTTGGTTTACCTATAGATGGTGCTCCATTGAGTAATCCCGAGCCAGCTGATTACATGTCGATGTGCGAGAGCTTCTTAGGTCTATCTCCTCCCCCTGAGCAGTGGTGGGGTAAGCAGTGGTGGGGTAATGAGATGATAGTTACCACTTGGTTCCGACAGCAGCCTGAAGGGCACATTCCAGCTGACGCCTCCCAGATTCAGAATGAGCAGCGAGCTCGAGCTATTGTACTGCATATCATCTCTTCGCGTTCGATATGTGATCATTCAAAGACCCGTGTCTGGCTTAGGTGGCTTCATTTCACAGAGGACTTTGATGCATGCCGTCGGCATTCGTGGAGTAGTGCGGTTCTTGCGTATACGTACATCGAGCTGACTAGGCTCGCTTTGCAGGAGAGCGCATCTATCAGAGGCTGTTTGACTCTAATTCAGGTGTTTGCATTTATCCCCTTCATATACATATATTTTATGTACATGTACATTATTTTTTATGCATCTACATGTTTGTAGCTATGGTTTAGGTCGTATCTACCGATCGGGAGAATAACAATGAAGAGAGCGGAAGTTGATTTATCTTTGCCCTATGGTGTTAGGTATATTTACTGTATTATTTGATTACACACACATGTTTTGCTCCAATAATTCTTATTATCTTGCTGTTGTAGATGGATTGACCCAAAGAGCATAGTGAATACTCCTAGACGTAATGTTATGTTCTACCGCAACGAGTTTGATGTAGTCGATTATGATGCTATGACATGGACCCCATACGACATTCACTTGGACAGCTTCCGCCCTTATGCACCGTTTCTATTGATCTATGGACAGCACGACTGCCACTTATTTGTTTCAGTGATGTAGCATTTCATCTTCCAGATAGAGTGATGCTACGATTTGGTTTTAGACAGCATCTGCCAAAAGCAGCTCCTCACTACCGGATCGACAACTCTGCCGGAGAGTATGAGATGGCGATTGAGACATGGAATCATCCTCATACATACGCAACAAGAACGAGACCTCACGCTATCAGACGACGAGTATTATACATGGCACTGGTACATCACCCGATGCAATATTATTTGTGTCGTAGAACCTCCTGTTGAGGTAGAGCAGCCTGCTAAGGTACACACGTATACTTCGAGAGCTCCACTTGAGAGGAACGTGGTAGTGTTAATTGCTATTATTTAACTTGAGAGGAAAGTAGTCATATTTAGTTTCCATACGTGTTAATTACTACTATTTGATAGGCGGATGGCATTTACCGTGCTATTGAGTTGGTTGATGAGCTACCGGGAGAGGTGCCGGACCGTACGAAGGGCAAATGCTTTAGTGTGAAGCGTATATTGTAATCTATTCTTGGGAAGAACAAGCTAGCTAGACCTGCACCACCAACTCCTACCCCACCTCCTCTTCCTCCTCTTGCACTCATTGAAGCACCTCCTAAATTGATTCCTCTGCCTCCTATGACACAAGTATACCAACACAAAAACCGAAAGGGTAAGGGAAAAGGTCCTTCATCTTCTCAACCTACGCAATTCAAACGCGGGCCTTCACAGCAGAATGGGTCCAACCAAGAAAGCGAGGAGTCTTCGCCGGACGAGGTTCCATTAGCATGGAGAAAGTAAAAAAACTCCTGTAGAGGTAAAGAGGTTGCGGTAAAGCATTGATGTGATATGGTGTAAGTCGGATGTTTAGCTTGTAGTTTGATTTGTAGTGTTGGTTGATTATTTTGATGTCGTATGATTTCGAACGTTGGATTATTTGTGTAATGTTTATGTGATCGTTAGATTATTTATGTGATTTAGAATGCTAGAATGTCAAAATTTGACTGTTTGGATTTTTGTTTGGCGATGGTATATGGGGTATTATGTTTGACAGGTTTTATGTTTTGAAACCTGTAATTCACACCTAGGGCGTTATTTGAAATTGCACCAATTGGCGCAATTTCAAATAGCACCAACTGGCGCAATTTTAAATACCGCCCCAAGTATGGCTTACAGGTTTCAAAACAGGAACCCTCCCCTCTCTTTCCTCTCATATCTCACTTTACCAAACTCAACCCAAAAAACTCCAAAACCTCAATTACCTTCCTTTCGACAATTCTACATCATCTCTTATCAAAATTGTGATTTTAATGTGGATTTGCTAGATAATCAAAGGTAATCTTCAACATTTAAACCTAATTTTCACTTTAGTTGCTTTTTATTGCTTTCCACTTTTTTTGCATTTCTTCAAACCAATTTTTATTAACCATTACTAGAAATGGATCAATGGAAAATTGATGATAAGACTTTAATGATAGGCATGGATGCATTTGAATCCAATGCAAACATCGCTAGTGGTGAAGTTAATCATCAAAGGCCTGGTGAAGAAGTTTGCAACGAAGAGAGAGAGAGAGAGGTTCCCGAACAACCTGATTGTGTACCTAGCGTGAAGCAAACCCATTTCATCGCAATACATGGCAGTAGGTGGAAAAATCGAGGTAAATCGCAATACTGTAATAGCAGGTGTGAAGTGATTGTCAAAAAAAATGAACTCGACGTAGGTCATAGGTACTACGTTTCTACCTAATATACGTTGAGTAGGCAACTGCCTGGATCGTTTAGTTGTTGCAGTTATACCGAGTGGATTGATCCTCCAATGTGTCGTAGAGGGCATGAGTATGGGCTTGAGATGCAGGAAGAAAATTCACATTTGAAAACGAAGATTTATCGACTAAAAGAAAAATATTCAGACCTAGAGTCAAGACTTCCGAGATATCCTAATGAGTAATGTATGGCGTTTAATTGTATATTGTATCGTTAGTTGTATTGTATGTTATCGTAGGTTGTGTTGTATTGTATGTTGTATTGTATGTTATCGTATGTTGTTGTGTTATTGTGTTGTATCGTAGGTTCTGTTGTTTGCGTAATTTAAGTTGATGTATATTACTTATTTACACCACAAGCACAAACATGAATAAAATCAATAACGACATATGTTGAAGTACAACAATTCTGTTACAAAACATAAACAAATAAAGAGTTACTAAAAGCAATAATAAAAAGTAAGTTACTGATGTACAATGACTCCTCTTATGGCCAAGAAGTCCACACCTACTGCACCTATTTTCCCATGGAGGCTGCATCTCATCCATGGTCCCTTTAATTCGTGTAGACCTTGTCCTTTTGGGTGCTCTATGAGCAGTTAGTGGCAGAACCAAAGGACCTTCTTGTATACTCCAATAACATTTGTCATGAATGAGATGAAATTCTGGTGTGTAAGCGGCCACGTAATTCTGAACCAGTACCAAAGCGAGGCAAAGTCATGATGAGCTCTGTTTGCACCATTAGCAACTAATGAAAAAGCAGCCATAACATGCGCATGAGGAAGCTGCTGTAGTAAAGGGATGTTACATGTACAAGAACATGTGTTACCATCAATTGTAACTTTGTACTCATCACCAAAGTTGTGAATTACTTTCCATTCGGTTTGGCTAAAGCAGACTATTCTATAATGTCTTGCTTCACTTGTTCTCTTAGCTATCTTTGCTTCCCACTTTGGAGTTAATCGATATGTCGAAGCCTTAGCAAACTCTCTTCGTTGACAGAAATAAACCACCAATCAGAAGAAGGTACGAGCAACCAAATATTTAACAGGCAGTAATCTTGCACCTCCGAGTACAACATTAAAGCTTTCAGACGCATTCGTTGTCATTACATGAAATCTTCTACCATCATCCTTACACAAAGCCCAATTCTCCTCCTTCCTCGTCAGACTTCTCTCAATTCAGTTGTGAGCTCTAATATTGGTGGTCTTAATTTCCTTCCGGATTTTCAGATACTCAACCTCCTCCGAAGCACATGCCACTATGTGAAATAAATAGGTCAAACGTTTGTCCCTAAAGCCGACAGCTTGAAAGTTTGCTTTTAAATGTCTAGAAAAAAATCGATGTTTATGTGGTGATCCCCATTTGCTCTCCAGTGCGGTCGGTATTCCTTTCATTCTATCGGAAATGAAAGTAATACGTCAATTGTTAACACTATGAATAAACCGACGCATGCAAGTAAAAAACCAACCCCAACTATCACATGATTTGGCCTCAACAATCACATAAGCCAAAGGATAAAGTTGATCATTCGCATTAACGGCAGTCGCAACAAGTAATGTACCTTTGTATTTTCCATATAGATGCGTTCCATCAATACAAAGCAATGGTTGACAATGCACAATTTCCTCGATACAAGATCCAAAGGCCCAAAAAGCATGATCGAAAACACCAAACTCATTGGTTGTTACATGTCCAACATCACCAGGATTCGTTTTAGTAATTTCAACCAAATATTGTTGTAGGTTTGAATATGACTCTGTCCAATCACTGTATATTCATTCTATTGCCTTGCTTAGTGCTCTCCACGCTTTCATATAACCGATCTTAATATATAATTGTTCCTCTATTAATTCGTTCTAGTAATTTTATAGAAGTTAGATAAAACACATACATAAGTAAAAGGTTGAAGAAAAATTATTGCTAAAGAATGATATTACCGCATTACCTGTGAAAGATACATGCATCAGCAATAAACTGCAGTCTTTCAGAAATTGTATGCCAAATCGGAGGAATCTCCAAAGAGATGTAGCATTTCCATACCCTCAAGTGTATCATCTAGCTCGTTTTCAACAAAACTAAGGAAGTGAAATTCAAATTTTATAGGCATATTTACACAACAGGAATCTGCACTACTAGAATCGGCTTGTTTAGTGTCCAGGCTTTGCGTCGGCTAGAATCGGCTAAAAAACGCAGCCGATTCTAGCCGACGCAATATCGCATTACAGAAGGAAAACCCATGAGCAGTTTTCATTCATTCTTCCCTCCAAATTTTCGCGTCAAAACCCTCCTCATCGTCACCCGCCGCGTGCCGTCACCGCCGTCTCAAGTCAACATCTAGCCCCCGACGCTCTTCAAAGCTCTCTGGTATCTCCTTTCTTCCCGATTTCAGTTTATTTGAGGTATGATTTAAACCCTAAATTTTGAAATTAGTTGATGGTAGATTAGAAATTGATGATTGGTTGGTATTATTCGATGATATTACTGTTTTAGATTGGTTTGGAAATATAATTTTGACATTGTCGGCTTGAAATTAGGGAAATTAGGGAAAAAAGTTGATTATCAATTTGTAATTGTTGATTATTCCGTATGGGTTGATCTTAATGGTGTACATTAGTTGATGATAAAAGGTATTAGTTGATTTAGTATAAAAAAATCTATTTTTACTAATTATATGTGTGAACAACTTATTTTAGTTTACATAATCTTCAAATTAAAAATTAAAATAGTTAAACGAAAGTTAAATTACATTGTAAAATTTTAAATTTAGTTAATAAATATTTAAATAGTTGAATGAATATTGTTAATTATAAAAGTTTTATTTTTTAAACCCCTTGGAGAATTTTTGGCCCCGTCTGACAAGTGTTGTATATGATCGTTATATAGCTGTTCGGTTTTTCACAGAACGGACATCTATATTCATCTGATATAATATTTGTCGGATTTGTCCCTGTATTGGACAAGTTACGAATACAATAATGTATAATTACATTTTGTAAATCATATCATTTTAAACGGTTCACAAAATTTCGATAGCACTTCCGTTTTGTTCCATGTGTACACGTATTTGTGTACGATATAAGGAACAAAGGGGAAGTGCTGCCGAAATTTTATGAACCGTTTAAAATGATATGATTTACGAAATGTAATTACTTTATTGTATTTGTAATGGAAAGTAGGATGATCGACCATCAAAGTTAAAACAATAAAGCAAAAAGCAAAAAATAAATCGAATTGATTATTTGGATTAATAAACGATAAACTTTATTGTGTTTCTAACATATATTTTCAAATCAGGAAAAATATTCAATTATTTTCTCGACCGTAGTTGGATGTATGAAGTCAGAACTGGTATGAAAGGTTCAATAAAGAAACATTTCTATAACGGTGTACACGAATTTATTAGATTCGCTAAATCTAATAATCGTAATAACGAAGAACTTCGTTGCCCGTGTAGTAAGTGCAAACATTTGAAGCATTGGAAAGCAGATATAGTTGAAGTACATTTGTATAAAAATGGTTTTGTGCCGAATTATTACTTGTGGGATCATCATGGAGAACTTCTTGCATCCACACCTAATCCTGTAGCGTTAGATGACAATAATGTTATGACGAATCCAATAGAAAATATGGTGGAAGATGTGGCACGATCAATGTTTCCAATGTTTGATCAAGATGACAATGAAGATGTAAATGTCGAAGAAGAACCGACTGTGGGAGCTAAAAAAATATATGATTTATTGGACTTTGCTAAAAGGCCGTTGTGGGATGGTTGTAAAAGTGAAACCGAATTATCAGTAACTGTCGAATACATTACTATGAAATCAAAATTCAACCTTACAGAAGCTGGATTTACAGCAGTTGTACAAGCAGCAAAACGGCACATGCCACCCAATAATCTGATGTGCGATAGTCATTATAAAGTGAAAAAACTTATGTCCGCTTTCGGTTTGCCGTACCAAAAGATAGATACATGTGTAAAAGGTTGTATGTTGTATTGGAAAGATGACGTTGAGCTTAGAAAATGCAGAATATGTAACGAGGAAAGATACAAACCAAGAAAAAAAGGGAAAAGAAGTTCCATACAAGAGAATGCATTATTTACCCATCACTCCCAGACTTCAAAGGTTATATGCATCTTCTGCTACGGTGTGCCATTTGCGATGGCACAGTGTGAAAACACCGGAAGAAGGAACTTTGATACATCCATCTGATGGAGAAGCATGGAAACATTTCGATAGGACTTATCCCGCATTTGATGCCGAAAGCCGTAATGTCAGACTCGGTTTATGTACGGATGGTTTTGCACCATTCTTTCAGTTTGGTAGTAAATATTCATCATGGTCTATTATCGTAACTCCTTATAATTTACCTCCATGGATGTGTATGAAAACTCCATATATGTTTCTCACTACTGTCGTCCCTGGGCCTGATGATCCAACACAAGGAATCGATGTTTATTTACAACCTTTGATCGAAGAGTTGAAAACGCTATGGAATGAAGGAGTTGAAACGTACGACATTTCGAGAAAAAAGAATTTTCGTATGTTCGCTTCTTTGTTGTGGACTATTGGTGATTTTCCTACATACGGGATGCTTTCAGATTGGAGTACGGTTGGTCGTCTAACTTGTCCTTATTGCATGGAAGAAACACGGGCGTTTTCACTACGGTATGGAAAAAAAATTTCTTGGTTTGATTGTCATCGGTGTTTTCTCCATGTCAATCATACTTTTAGAAGAGATAGAAAAAGCTTTATAGCTAACAGAGAAGAGAGTATGCAACCACCGAAGATTTGGTCAAGCGAAGAAATATATGAAATTGTAAAGGAGTATCCGAAGATACATGAAACTGGAGTGCAGACTGAAATTCCAAATAAATCAAGCAATGAAGAAGTCGTTGAACATGTGAACTTATCGTGTGAACTTATCGTTTGTAAGTGTTTCTCGTAATGAAGAAGTCATTGAACATGATTCTTCTCAAGCAATGTTATCAATTTTTAGACAACATGGCCGACATGTTGGAAAATGTGTGGAAATATGGTTAGACGATAGAGATCACCATGTAGCAAACACATATGTTCTTCTAAATTGTCCAGAAATTGCACCATTTATCAGGTAATAATAAATTCATATATAATTCAATTATACTTACATATTAATTATATTAAAACATATTACATATTTGCAGTATATACGAATCACTGCATCCATCTGGCGATCTCAGTAAAGAATTTTCTAAATGGTTTTCAAATTACGTTTATGATCCAATAAACTATGTTGTTGACGAAGGATTACGACATCTTGCGATCGGACCAAAAAGAAATGTCAAGACGTATCCAATATTCTTCGTCAATGGATTTAAATTCAACACCAAAGATTACGGTGCCGAAAAATTGACATATAACAGCGGTGTATTTGTCAAAGGTAGTGACGATCTAGATGAGCATATAAAAGATTTTTACGGCGTCTTAACACAGGTTTTAGAGTTGACATATTACATACAACCTGCAGAAAAAGTTTTTTTATTCAAATGCAACTGGTTTAGCAATGTTCCTGGTACTGGAATCAACGTGCACGAAGATTATAAACTTATTGAAATAAAACATACCTCACATTACTATAAGTATGATCCTTTCGTATTGACCAAGCAAGCGTTACAGGTTTATTTTGGTCCGTATGCATCCTTGAAAAGAGATAAAGCGGATTGGTCGGCTGTTTTTAAAACAAGGGCAAAATTTACATTTGATGGAAATAAAATTCCAGACGAAACAGCGTATCAAGCGGATCTTGAGCCAAATACTGAAGTAATAATAACCGATGACATTGATGTAGGGTTGTTGAATGATGAATCAAATGTTTTGGTAGATGCATTTGAAAGTGTTGAAGAAAACGATATAGAGTACGAGACCGAGTCTGAATCAGAAATCGACGAAGACTGATAATTTTAAATATTTGAATTGCATGTTGTATAATGTATTTTTATGACATATGTAATATTTAGAGTCTGAATATGACATATGTAAATATTTGAATTGCATGTTGTATAATGTATTTTTATGACATGTAATATTTAAAGTCTGAATCAAGTGGAATGTTTTATGCGATGATAGGATATGATATGTTCTGATATGATATACGATATATGATATGATATGTTTGTGGCAGATATGTCTTACAGGAGACACGGCAGTAGGTCTGAGCCTTCTCCTTCTCCCGACGCAGGTGCCAGTGGCAGTGCGCCGGATTTACGCCCCGTTGCTGAGTTAGTTCCGAAGACGGCAGGGTAAGTATCAAATATATTTCAAGTATGTTATTTAAAATATATTAAATATGTACATCAAAATTTATACAGGGGCTTTGAGGTGGAGCCTTCAGATTTCATTTTACAAACGTCGAGACATGCGTTTATGAGTAGGATGTCCGGCTGTTGGCCACGGTAGGACGACATCCCAGCGCCTGTAAAGAACGCAATATGGGCAGATTTGATGGTAATTAAATATAAATTTTTATTTGATTTGAATGTCAATAGAATGTTTATAATTCAAGTTAATTTCAATATGCAGGCTGCCGTACGTGTTGAGCCCCAAGATCTGGATGTGTTTAGAAATCATTGGAATCAAAGAATAAGAAAAAATTATAGAAACACGATAACTAAAGCAAAGAGTGCGGGAAAAAAGCCAAGTTGGATGAGCGCTGAAGTATATAGTGAGTTTCTTCGGCTCCGGGATACTCCTGAATTCAAAATAAGCTATCCACTTTCGAATTGTAATTTAAAATTTTTAAGATTTCGTATATTAGTTGCATTAATATAGTTAACCTTGTGTTTAAATGTATAGGAAATATCAGCGCGGAATCGCGAAAACAGAAATAAGAATCCTGCTGTACATCGTGGTGGCTCGAAATCTTTTCAGCAACATAAAAACGAATTGGTAAATTTATAAATTGTGTTTATAAATATCTGTAACATTATTTAATCATATTGGTAACATTGTTTATTTATATGTATATTTTTAGTCTAAGAAGTACAATCACGAGCCTACGATGGCTGAGGTGTTTACTGCCACACATGTTGTGGAGGAGACAGACGAGGAAGGCAATGTTTCGTATAGATGGACAGACGCCAAATCTCAATCTGTAATGGTAAATATGCTTATCCGTAATGATAGTGTTTGATAATACTTTATTTCACAGCTAAAAAATCGTAAATTAATTTTTTTTTGTGTCAAACTTTTATTTATAATTGCAGGAGTCATATGAGGCGGAGCGGACACGTGTGCCGCAGACCACCGGACGTGAGGAGTTGACCGTTGAGGAGTCAAACTATATTTGGGATGCCGTTATAGATTCGCCTACGCGAAATAGGCGATATAGTTATGGAAATATGGACTGCTTCATTAACTAATATATACATTTAATATGATATGAAGCATAAATTATAACTAGTTATTAACTATTTCACAGGCGATATCGTCTCAGAGGGCTTACAGGAGATCTCAGGCAGAGGAGGAGATAGCTTTGTTGCGTCAGCAGGTTGCGGAGATCAATGACTGGCGGAAGAGCAATGCTTTTGCACAACAGCTCGATGCGTATATCGCGGCATACCTGGCAGAGCATGGAAGAATGCCTGGAGAGGATGCGTCTAGAGATGATGAGTAGGTAAGATTGTGCTTGTCACATTTTTGGCGTCGTTTTGTGTTGAACTTATTGTTGTTAGATGTATGATGATGAGTAGGACAATGATGTATGATTTGTTTGATAGTACTTATATGTATTGTTGAGTATGATGTATATTAGTGAACGTTGTGTTTGATTGATGAGTTTTTGGATATATAGTTGTTGTTTGATGGAAAATTGTGAATATTATGTTTGATTGATGAGAGGTTGGTGTTATACTTGTGTTGAAAGATTGAATGTTGTTATAGTTCGACGGAAATTGTTTATATTGTGGTTTGAGGGCGCAAACAGCAGCTGTTTACAAACAGCAGAACACATGCTTGTGTCCGCTGGAATCGGCTTGCGTCGGCGGTTTTGATTACAGGTTTGCGTCGGCTAGAATCAGCTATTTGGTTACAGACCCGAGTCGGATTGCGTCGGCAAGTTACGCCCAACAGAATTTAAAAAAAAATGGCCACGTGGATATAGACGTCACTTTCCGACACTAAAGTGGTGACGAAATTGACGCAAAACCCGACTCGAATGTTTGGTGGTGACGTCTTTTTTTGCGTCGGTTTTTAGAATCGGCTTGCGTCGGCTAGAATCGGCCGGCGTCGGTTTTCTGCCGTCGCAATTGTCGATTTTCCTTGTAGTGCTGCCTCGTCGGAATATACATCAAGATTAACATAACATGTAGCTTTGATGAGATGTTTGAATTTTGGCGTAGGTGTCTCTCTCATCCAATACGTAATAACCTAGATTAATAAATAAATAAACATTGAACATTTTTTGAAGATAAAAGAAAATAATATATGGTGGGTACTGTAAGAAGAATGGTGCAAATTGGCCAATTTGGTACATGATTTTAGCTACGTTAAAAGAAGTTTTAGCGGACAGCAAAACAAATCCAATATCATCCCGCATGATATCTAGCGATTCAAACAAAGTATATTGATAAACTAATACCATTTCTCTTAAAGTACATATGTATGGTTACATTCAAGCAAAGCCTTATCATTTAAAACAAAAAAATGGTGGTGTGCCATTTAACATTTTAGTCCAGTTTCAGTAGCTAAAAAATAAAATTATTTTACTGGGTTCTAAAATATGCACACTAAATATGAAGTACTGCTACATAATTTTGTTTACCTCGAAAATTGCATGTACACCAAGTAGCGGGACAAGATGGAACAAACATTTCATCATACAGTAGCGTGTCGAAGGTAAAAGGCACGATTGAAGATAATGCAGTGCATAAACAGGGATAGCACAGACAAATTGCCAAAGAAAAAAAAAAACCTGATCTCTGACATTCTAGAGAGAAGAAAAAAACTGAAACAAATAGTAAAAAATCAGAATATATATATCCAAACAAAATCAAAAGTCAGATGAACATCATTATAAGGGTTTAGTTTCTATTTATCACAGCTAACGTACTTTGCAAGCAGTGGAGATGAAAAAGTGGGTATCTGCACGCTTTAACAATGTGAGTTTGAGGCAGGAAGGGAAAATTCTTTTCCCTTTTTTTTCTTTGAGGGAACGTTTTTTTTCCCTTGATTCCAGAACAAAATTGTAGATAAACTTATACTTGTACAACCACTCAACGGTGGAAAACCACAGTTTAGTTGTATAATTTTAAGAAACAACACATTTATTACAATTTTTCGGTAATTTCAATTAAACGCATGATGATAATATGTTGAATAAAAAAATTATTTGCTTTACTAGGAATTAAAAGTAAAGATATTGAAGATAATGTACCACTATGTTGTTACTAATGTTATTGGCTATTATCGATGATATCGGATATTTGAAATATTGGAAATTTTCAATTTAAATTGGTGAAATATCGGAATTATATTATCAGTCTTTACTACGTAATAACTAGTAACCAACCAATGATATGTAATATTCTAAATACCAAGATAACATTAGATAATACCAGGTAATTTAGTAAATTAAATATGAAGTAAATAAGCATTTAAGAACAATAAACAGAAACAAGACCAGTAAGCATACTTTTCTAGTTAGACGTTTACTGACTAAAATGAGAAGGAATCAAAAATATATAAAAAGAGAAGTAAGCCATCCATCCACTACGCCATAGATTGCATACTGCAACACCAAAGAAGTGATGCAGGATGTGCCAAAAAATGTTGCTGAAGGCTAAAAAAGGGCAAAGGCAACACTTTCTCGGTGTTGCATTTTGCCGCGTTGCCGCAGACCTCAAAGGCAACATTTTGACTATCTAAGGCAACATAAGAAATATTGTTGCAATAGAATCCTATTTGGGTCTATAGCAACATCCATAGGTGCATGTAGCAACATTCAAAAATGTTGCTATAGATATTAATTTTCTGAATTTGTGGGGCCCACAATGTAGAGCATATTTGATTTTTTAATAGAAATAAATATTTATTTAATAAAATGCTATTGCACAGAATTTGATATTCAAACAGTAATTTATTTAAATAAATATTTTATTTCAACATTTAAAATAGTACAAATTCCCGACTCCACTATTTTACAATTCAATGATAAATAACACTGATATTCACATATACAGATATTCCTCACTACATCACTCAGTTCACTCATTACATATGCAGTTTCAATTTATACAGACACCGACACTGACAAATATATGACGAGCTGAGTGCCGAGCCGAAGGCGAGCCGAGAAGCGGGTCCGGGCGCAGCGCCGGCGGGGGTCCGGGGCACCGCAGTCCCGGCGGGGATCGACCTAACCGGTTAGGTCGAACAAGTGGGCACCGCCCGATTCATCCGATTTCGGAAGATCGAGCCTTCTTTGAAACCTGTCTTCAACTCCATTTCAGATTGAATCCAACATCTGAGCAATCTGCAAAAATACACACTGACGCAGTAAAATTGAAAAGGAAATATTTTTGCAGTATAAAATAAAATGTAATTTTGAAAATATTATTTGCCTCAGTTATTTGGGTGACAATTTGGTCCA
Organism: Allium fistulosum; assembly: GCA_030737815.1. NCBI lineage: Eukaryota > Viridiplantae > Streptophyta > Magnoliopsida > Asparagales > Amaryllidaceae > Allium > Allium fistulosum. The sequence continues at coordinate 758,956,677 of CM060902.1, forward strand.
AGCAGTTGACAATGCACAAGAACAAAAATGAAACAGAAGCATGCTCAATGAATTGGTCAGAGCAAACTATACCAGACTTGTATGCCAAACATAAAACAACAGTGGACAGAGCTCAACAAAAGAACTCAAACTCACAATTAAACCAAAACTCCAACCATATTCAAAAATACAGACCAACAGAAGTGTCAAGTGAATGAGCTGCAGCAATTTCAAAAATGGCCGAAGTCAGATAATATAAGAAATATGAACTCGAGCAAGTCCAGCTACCATATGAAAGCAACCATACATATATACATGTGTGAAACAGCATGTATATATATAGGCAGTGCAAACAGGCTCAAAGGACCAGTGCATATATACATGTTCAAGTGCAACAACAAACACATATATACATACATGAATGCATATATATATACATGATAATGGAAAACATAAGTGATACAACAGTTTCAGTGAACAAGTGAAGCACAAAGAGAAAGGTACACAAGTGTGTGTGGGGGCACCAATGGAAACAGTATGGTGAAGCAACTTGACTACAAAAACTCAAGTGAAATATATTACAAGTTCAAGCTACAGGATGTCAACCAGAAGATATATTACAAGTTCAAGCTACAGGATGAACAGACATAGCCAAAGTCAACCACGAACAGTAGCAAGTTCAACCAATTCAAATCAAGTTGCCGAAGTCTAGTTAAATGTCAAAGGCAAAGTCACGATGAACAATCAATTAAATGACCGATGTCAACAGATATATACGAACGTAAATCTAGGGGTTCGAACCCTATATAAACACATTAACATCATCGGCAGATAGTATCGAGTTCAAGCAAGCAATACAGTAAAGTAAAAGCAACAAATTACATACCCGAATACACAGTTGAACTCAAGCAAAATCGAAGGAGCTGTATTCGAAGCAAGGAGACGATCGATTGCCAAAGCAAATCAGAAGAACAGCAATTGTAATCGATCGACAATCAATCGAGTCCTTCGATATTAGACGAAGCCCTAATCGCACAAGGCCGAAGCCCTAGCTAATCTCACAGGAGCGAAGACAAGGCCGAAGCCCTAGCTAATCTCACAGGAGCGAAGACAAGGCCGAAGCCCTAGCTAATCTCATAGGAGCGAACACGAGGCCAAAGCCCTAATTTCAGAGCAAAAGAGGAACAAGATAGGAGCAGCCATTATCACATACGAGAAAAGGGGATCTACTCTAAACTAGTTCAGGTGGTAAAACGAAATTTTGGGGCAAATTGCAGTGGTGATCCATTTTAACAACTAGATTAAATGTAGACCGTTGGATCGTATTCACGCGGATTGCTAATTTTATTAATTTTTTAATTTGAATACATCTATAGCTACTGCAACATCTTCTTGATACCTATGCTAACACCTTGAAGCGAGTGTTGTAATAGACAAAAATCAGCATACCTATCGTTACATTATAGCTAGCAACACCTTGTAATTTCGTTGCAGTAGGCCATCTATGGCGTAGTGATCGTTTTGAACCGTAGAATATGTCGAGGTTAACTTTTCTATATCAATATTTTTTAATAATTGCATATGCTAATTATACAAATAGTATTTTATTATTTTTTCTGGAAAATGAACTATGATTTCGAACCGAATATCGGTAAATCTCGGGATATATTATTAAATAACGTTTTGGAAAGATAACGCTTAAAGCATGAAATTTCATGACATCAACAACATAGACTTACAGTAGATAACAATTAATAATTAAGTGTTAAAGTTATATAGGTAGGTATGTGTATAACTTGAAAAAAGAAGGAATCGGTAGATTATAGATATTACGAGCAACATAATGAAGGATTATGAGCAACATAAAGAAGGAATCAATAATGAATTTGCAATGGAGGAGACAATGGAAGAAAACATATGAACCATAGAGTAAACACAAAAGTATTTACCAGTGTAGGTAAAAGAAAAAAAAAATTATAATTAAATGTTGCATGAACAGAAAAAAAAAGAAAAGACATGGTACAACTTTTTCTGAAATAATTTGCTAAAAAGTTAACTTAAAATAGATTCAATATGGATACATAGATAAATGCAATTATGAAGCCGTCCTCGTCCACGTTTCAGATTACCTCTTTTGTCTCATATCTGCAATTTCACATGTAGTTTCATCAATGACGTCTGAAATCTCTTAACCTTTAATGTATAAAAAATTGAATCTATAAGCTCATTGAACTCAATTTGTCATTATAAACTGATTATAAAAGAAAACAAAACTGTTCCATAGCTTTGATGGATCTTTAACAAACAAACTTGTCTATTTCTGAGTGGAAGATACTGAAATTTTAGCCTTCTTGCTTTTTTGAGATCCTATTTATTTTGCAAATTTTTATGTAATAGGCAAAATTTTGATTATGCTACCAGTTCAACGCTAATAAGAACTATGACACAACAAGCATACACAGATACAATCGAATTATAGACCTGCACAGCAAATTGGTATATAAGAAAAATATAGTGATAAATAATGTAAATTAAAATAGTATGTTATATGCATGGATTAACTCAAAATAATTAAATAGATATAGAGAGTAATTATTTTTGAACTACCCTGAAAACATCCTCATCACTTTTATAGGAAGCACATCATCATGAGGAATCAAGTAGAAACTCTACAGTTAAGCCTATGTTCTAACCAATGCCTGATCAGATATCTACAAACTACATTAAGTACTCCCACATGTATTTGTTGGTATGATTACACTTTTAAAGCTAAAAACAGATAAATTGTATCTCTCCTTACACAAAGCTCATATGTATGGATTATTGAACATACAAGAGATGTAATGTGATGCTAACCTACATTCAGTTAATTCACCAAATGAAAATATTTGAGTTCAATACTCAAGTCATAATATAGCACAATATAGTATGATATAAGCAAAAAAATGAACCAAATTATTTGGCTAAAATTGCCACCACAGCTTTCAGAAATACACTATGCACTGCGCTTCCAATTTGTGGAGACGTTACTGGAATAATATCATGTGATCATGCAAATTTTAATATGAATGACGGTCTATCCCACAAATAAACATGATATACCTTATATCTATCTTTCAGTAAGTGCTATAAGAAAACAACGAGCACTCTCATATACAACAACACTTTGCTTGCACTATGTTCTAAATCCAAACGTGCCTGCAGCATAAAACATATAAAGGAACAAAGATGTTAAATATGAAATTTTGAATATAAGTAAAAAATATGTCTAAAGGAGTGAGGGTTAAATACATGAGTACCAGAAGGGATTTGTCAGGCGGCGGTTTGGTAAGATTTTCGGCGACACTGATAGGCCCACTTGTCATTCATATGGAATTTGGATATTATTTCACGGAGATGGTTTGAGATAGGGAGAAAGAACTACTACCAGAGATTGCAGGCTAGATGTAGGCAAGAACTACCGGGAGAGAGATTAGCTAAGATTTGTAGGAGAAGAAGGTGGAGAGAATGTTAGGGAGGTTGACAGTAAGAAAAATACAAGAAATAAGCAGAATAATTTAAAAGAAATTGCAAGAAGAAGAAGAACAGAAAACAAACTAAAGTTTCATTTCATGCATGCAACATTACATCCCAGGGGTTCATATTTATAATACATTAACATCATCACATATTAGCCCAAATATAACCCGATTACATAATTGTTTCGGCCCAGATTTCATGAGTTCAGCCTGCACCAATTCAATGTGCACGTGTGCATGTGTGCACCATGCACACTCTGATACAAGCCTTCAGGTTGTCTTTCTCCATCAATTCCTCCATGTCGCCACTCCTCCTGATTCTGATCATCTTCAGCATGTTTTCTAGTAAACTTTGGCCAGAAATTGAAAACCTACAGTTTTCTTTCTCTTTTGAAGCTGACATCAAATTCTGGGCATAACAGACACACGCAAATCCGATGAATAGCCGGTGATTGTCTGATGAACAACTATCGGGGTATCGATAAATCGCGATTTTAGGATCTGAATCGCGATTTGATGTATTGTACCATAAACCGTGATTTTTTTCTACCATAGAGCGATGGCTTTGAGTATTCTATAGTAAATCAATGAATGGGGTGTACGATGAATTGGGATTGTTGGATTATAATAAACGAGTGTTACGGCACGCGCTTCGTGCGTGAGTTGTTTTCCTACAAATTGCATATGTTTTAATATATTTAAAAAAAGCATAAATATTTAATCATATTTTGCATTGAAATCATGTGTAATTTTAAAACTTAACAATCGGAATAAAAGATTGCGTTTCTATTTCAATTATTAATAAAGATTATATCTAACAATTATATTTGTGTATGTGTGTGTATGCCTGTTAGTATATATATTTTGGCACGTGCAATGCACGTGCATATAAACTTTTTATTAAATTTGAAAGTTCTATGTAGTTTGATAAAAATAAACTGAAAAACATAAAAAAAAATGTAATTTTTTTTGTAGGAATAGGACTTGAACTTGTAACATTGTTTATGTTTAAAATTTCCATTTGAAAATAGATGTTATTATTTGTTCACAATGAGATTCAAATTCATGACCTCTTGTTTGCATGGAAGGACATTTTTGAAATTTCACAGTCGGACCAAAAAATTATGTTTTTATTTCAAATATTAATAAAGATTAACAAAGATTTATAGATTGGTTGATTTATATACGAAAATCTTGCATTACCTATTCTAATGCAACCATATATATTTGACTCGTTCTTTGAAATCTAATTATAAATACATTTGAATACGTCTAAAGTAATTGTAGGGAGATTTTATCTTCTAATTTATTGGGAAGATCATATGAAATAACTCTTTAATATTTAAAAAGGTATATATAAGAGTATTTTGGGAACTTCACAACGGATCATCTCAAGCAAATCAAATGGAAAAGTTTAGAGAATCGCGTTTCAAGATTTTGACGTAAAAAACAAATAGACGTCGAAAGTAGAGAAGCATGGTAAAAATCAAAATGCTATGATAATTAAACAAATGCACATTCATTGAACGTATTACTTCTAAATATTGTAGATAGACTTAACAGGCAAGGATGCCTTCACATGTATAGTACCAATAAATACATTAAAATCTTTATTAGATTTATTCATTAGGTAAACAAAATCTATAAACCAACAGATTGGGAATGAAATCGATAAATTTTAAGTAAAAGAGAACATTATTATTTTTCACAATTTTTAAATTTATTTCCTTTAAAACACACTAATGAACCCATATAATATTAATTTATCAATAATCATATCTTTAGTAATAGTTGTAATACCTTTGGTGTCACACTTTTTTGGTATCAACGTAAACTACCAAAAATACCCCTCTACAAATATAATCACAATCTCACCATCACTTAAAATTAGGATCAAACGAATAAATTTATTTAACCAATTCAAAAACAACCCTCTAAAAATATTACCGAATCAAATCATAATTTCACTTAAAAATAGGATCTAACAAATAGTTTTGTTTAACAAATTTAAAATGCCCCTCTATAAATATTACTAAATCAATTCTTAATATCACTTATAAATAGGATCTAACAAATAAACTTGTTTTCACAAATTTAATACGCCCCTCCATAAATATTACCAAATCAAGTCATATCACTTAAAAATTAGATCTAACAAATAAATTTCTTTCAGAAATTCATTCTTCATAATAGAAATAAAAATGGAAACAAACAAAAAAATCAAACCTCGCAACTTGAAAATAAAAACTAAAATTAACTACACTTAATTTCAACACAAAAATATAATTGAATATGTACAATTTATAGAAAAATAATTCACACGTGAAGCGCCTACCATAACACCGCTCGACTTTAATATCACTTAAAAGAAGGATCTAACTTTTTTTTGCAAATTTCAAATTTACCTCTACACATATTATTAAATTATTAAATCTTAATATCACTTAAACATAAGATCTAACAAATAAACCTATGCAAATATTATTAAATTTTAGTGTGACTTTAACAAAAACATAGGACATAACAAGTAAACTTTTCCTCTACAAATATCAATAAATCTTAATATCATTTAAAAATAAAATCCAACAAATAAACCTTTTTTACAAATTAATAGGAACAAAAATTCAAATTAATGAAAAAAATGAGATGTTGCAACAAAGAAATAAATATTCAAACTAACTACATATGATTTCAACGTAAAAATATGACTTAATTTTTGTGCAAATCATTTCTCTTGAATATGTTAAACATATTCAATTTATAGAAAATCAATTCATGCACAAAGTGCATATCATCGTCACGCGCGAAGCGCGTGCCGTAACGCTCATAATAATAATTTGTAAACATGATAATTTTTTAAGTGTTAATTTCTTTTCAAAATAAAGAATTGTATTTATTTTCATGAATTTTAATTTTGATATTTTTATTTATGTTTTTTTAATATATAAAAGAAAATCCCTATTAACTTTCTATATCCCTTTCTAAACCCATTGAAAATATCAACATTATCTGTCATATATTCTTAGCTTCCAGGATCGAACGATGCATCATTTCTGTTGCAAAAAATTTATAATTATATTATTTGATCTTACTCATAGTATTTAGTCACCTTTAGTGTAGTGGTTTTTATATTAACCTGCAATATATTATTAATTTCCATTTGCAGTTTTATTGTACTCATACCTCTATCGTGGAAGTCGCTTATTATCGTATTAGTATGCGATATCGTCCATAATTTTATTGCTCAGAACCGTCGTTGCCACCACATTGTTATTTAGTCTCCTCATATATCCCAATTTATCATCCATGCATTCTTCATCTCCTACCGCTAAATGTTGGTGAATACTACCACTTTGGTCATGTAGATGTTCCGAGTTCATCTCCTCTCAAGCGTGTGGTTGATCCAGATCAAATACCAGTACGTTAGACTCTACCCAAACATGGTATCATCAAACTGAACTTTGAGGGAAAGGTTTCAAATAATAAAGTATGGTTTGGCAACATTGTTCATGAAGAATATAGCTCCATTCTATTGTCTGGATGCGATATGGTAGCTAAGACTAGTGTTGTTGAAACTGAACTAAGTTGGGTGCTTAATGGTCTAAAAAAAGTGGTAGATCACTACTCCTCCATGAAGAAAATATGGATAAATGGGGACTCCACTATCGTTATCGCAGAGATTTAATCCAGTCGAAATGGCTAGTTGGCTAATATTATAGGAGATTTAGAAACTACTAAAGCACTTTGTAGAGGTCGAGTTTTCCATATTTACCGAGAAGGAACCAGTCGGCAGATTATTTGGCGGGGTTGGGAAAGAAAAACATTGCCCTTTCCTTTGGACAGCAGGCTATCCAGACCAAATAATGCGGTTTACTCAGAGCGGTATCACGGTGGCCTTTTTAAGGTAGATGTAGAAATAGTTTCAAATTTTAATGTTTTGTACATCTTTGAAAATCAAAAGTATTGTTGATAATATTGAAAACTTATAACTCGATTGTATGTCAAATCAAATATATATATACAAGGAAAACTAATTGTTTGATTCAATCAAGGAATTAATATTGCAATATGAAAAATGAAGGAAATAATTATATTTTATTTATTCAGTCGATTAATAATGCAATAAGAGAAAGAAAGAAAATGCAATTAAAATATATTTTGTGTTAAGTGTGATTTGGTTGATTCGTGGAACTAAAATGATTACGATTTGAATGCGAACTATTTACATGAAGTGTAGCAAGAGTTAAAGGCAACATCACTCAAAGGGGTTTTGTTTTAGATTGTTATTTGTTGGCTCTTTTCTTGCTTCTTCCTAGAATTTTACTTTATACATACATACATACGTTTGTACGTATGTATGTATATGTATATTTATGTGTGTGTGAGACAATCACTCTATTTTTATCGACGGAGAGTTTCCACCATTGTTCATCTTTAATTAAAACCATAAATTCAAATTGGATATTTTTTGTATAGTTAAGCAACGGGTGGAACTGATTATTCAATCAACAATAATACACTAGTCTCTCCATTATACTACCTATAATTTGGTAACTCGTTCTTTCTTTTGAAGTCTTTGTTGGAAGTAATAATAAAGGGAAGTTGTTGGTTTTGTAAATGTAGTTCTTTGAATGTACTTCATTGCCAACTTATTTAATTCTCGGTAGTCAACACACAACATTTAAGACTCATCCAACTTAGTGGCAAACACAACGGGTGTTCCCCACTCCGATGTACTTCTTTGAGTGAGATCATTCTTGGAAGGCTTAAAAGTCTTAATTTATAACTCCCTTCTCTCTTTAGGATCCATAAGCCTAATAGGTAAAACAATTAGCTTTGTATCCCTTAAAATTAATTTTGATTTCAATCTCTATATGAGGAGGTAAGTCTAATACCTCTTAAGACACATCAGTAAAATTTCGCACCATCGGAGCTTGCGATAACCCATCATGTGAGATATCCAAGGAGGACGTATAACTCGACATCATGGAACTCTCAGGCTCACAATCATCATTCATCCCCTTACCACTACCATCCTTCATGAAAACTACACGGTCATCATAATCAATAACAACTCTATGCCTCGTTATCCAATCCATCCCTCAAATAAGTTTATAACCCAAAAAACTAAGTACATAAGCATCACACAAAAACCTAAACTGCCCCTAGATAATGTTATATCTCTACATATCATAGAAAGATATGTCGATGCTCCAATGGGATTCGATGGTATAAGAAAATTGTTAATAATGGATATTTTTTGTATAGTCAAGTAACGGGTAAAACTGATTATTTATTCAATAATAATAAGCTAGTCTCTCCACTATACTACCTATAATTTGGTAACTCGTTCTTTCTTTTAAAGTCTTTCTTGGAAGTAGTAATAAAGGGAAGTTATTGGCTTTATGAATGTAATTTTTTAGATGTACTTCCTTGTCAACTTATTTAATTCTCGGTAGTCAACACACAACCTTTAGGACCCATCCAACTTAGTGGCAAATACAATGAGTTTTCCCCACTCCGATGTACTTCTTTGAATGAGAACATTCCTAGAAGGCTCAAAAGTCTCCATTTCTAACTCCCTTCTCTCTTTAGGACCCAAATGCCTAATAGGTAAAACAATTGGCTTTGTATCTCTTTAAATCAATTCTAATTTCAATCTTCATATAAGGAGGTAAGTCTAATACCTCTTTAGGCACATCGGCAAAATTTCACACCATGGGAGCTTGCAATAACTCATCATGTGAGATATCCAAGGAAGACATACAACTTGACATCATGGAACTCTCGGGCTCACAATGATCATCCATCCCTTTACCACTACTATCCTTCATGAAAACTACATGGTCATCATAGTCAATAACAACTACATGCATCATCATCCAATCCGTCCCTCGAATAAGTTTATAACATGAAAAACCAAGTACATAAGCATTACACAAAAACCTAAACCGCCCCTAGATAATTTTATATCACTGCATATCATAGAAAGATATGTCGACCCTCTACTGGGATACGACGATATAAGGAAATCATCAATAACATGGGGCACTAGGCGCAAACAATCTACAAGATGACTAGCAGTAAAAAAGGTTAAGCCCTATATCAAATAAAAAACATATCGAAAAATCATAAATAGAAGGCACACCTTCCAAGAGAATGTTTTCCACTTATCGAGCTTAGGTGGAGCGCTTAAAACTCGAAGTAACATATATAGCATAAGCTTTGACCACTTGTTCATTTTTCGGAAAGAGACAGGCAATCTTTAATAGAGTGGCCCAGGTGATCATAATTATAACATCTCCTCACTTGGAGCTTGGCCGTAGTCACAATTTTTCGATGAAGTTTTTCATTTGTTTTGGAATTTGGGCTTCACTTCAGCTTTGGCATCCTCATCCTTTGGGGTCACTCCAGTAAATCCACTTCGATAAGACCCTCAAAAGTAAAGTATATAGGAACTTGACTAAGAGAAAAGTTCTAAAGTGGCGAATTGAGTCTCTTCATAAACTTCACAACCTTTTAGTGGGAGCATTAATCATATCCATCTCAAACCAAGCATAAAGTGTAAATTTATTAATGTAGTCTTTAACAATCCTATCACTATGTTGACAATACACAAAATTTGTTAATTGGAAGCCCTTCTTGGCCCTAGAAATAAATTGAGCCTCAAACCTTCATCCAAACTCTTCCTAAGTCACAACATGTTCATCTACCTCCCCTACTACTATAACCCATCGGCATATGCTTCCTCTTGTAGTTTCCTAGAAGCTAGTCACCTTTTTACCAAACAATCAAGCACCATATCATTAGATATCCTCACATTAGAGTGAAGCCACTCTTGAGTCTCTATGAATGGCTCTACCCACTTATACGTATTGCGATCCAAGCATTGGCGATCCCTACGAATTTTTGGGAAGTCAAAAGCAGGTGATGGGGTGGTGGAGGAATACAAAACACTCCTCCCAGTGAAGGAACATGTAAGACTCTCATTGTAGTTAGGGTGCCCTACACTGTAGCATGTAAATAAATTTAGAATAATGCTGATATTTGAAGATCTAAAGACTTAGCTGTTTCTCCACTGCTCGATACTCAAGTGGTATGAATCATGGTAGATATTTATAGATAGGAACCATTGGAAACTTCCCAAAAGAAAGTGTAGAGTACTAAAAACTAAACCACGAGTGCTTGAGAGCTATATGTATAAATATAACAAAATAAAAGTATACTCCCTCAACTTTGTCTCGGTTTAGGGTGATTGGGTAACCTATGCCCCGATACTAAATGTAACGACCCACCGTTCGTAACACCTATAATCCATGGACAAAGTGGCATTCGATATCCATAAGTATCATGTATGATGGTTCATAAGGTAGTATTTAAACAAAAGGATCATATCTATCACAATATACACTAGTTACCTCACAACAGAATGGATAAAGATATATCAATAAATACATGTATAAGTCTAAATGCATATCATATAAATGAACAAGACATAAGGTCAAACATTATAGTACATCATACTCCAGACAAATAGAGTCTAAATAGTACACCAAATCCTTATGCAATTTGTCTCATAATACATATGGTCTTACATGTCTAAAAACTAAAATACTAGATGACCATAATAATCATGATAGTGCTATGGATCTAAAACTCGCCTCTAACTAGCAAATCCCTCCTCTAAGTCAACATATTCAATGAATAAATAACAGAAGATACAATATAGAGTGGGTCGAACATAAATTCGAGTGGAAAGGAAATATCACTAAGGTACATGATTACCAATACGCTAATATATTGTGTACATTACCTAATGGTATAACATAAGGTAATGAGTCCATAACTCAACGTGTATTTTTGACTACATCCAACTAGTTAGCACATTTCTACTGTGGTTCTACGTTGCACATGATATTTTTATTAATTATTAATCACCATGGAAACCATTTGCGACTTAACTGTTACACGTTAGGCTAGTGGCTTCAAGTTCTCTAGTAAGGCCAAGACCCACTAAGTTTGGTCATCAATGCAACATTAATACCATGATTCTTTAATGCATCATCCACCATCTATAATCGTATCAAACTCAAACTATTACATATATATGCCTTACCTCTAGCATTTTTTTATACCAAAAGGACTTAGGAGAAGTAACTTGAGGCTCATAAACCTTGCTTATAAGTGGCCCGAAGTTTATGGACTTTTCTACCAAGAAAGGACTTCTCCCAATCTCCATCTTGATGTGGTCTAGCATGCATTATCGAGTTAAACATGCCTCATATAACAAATGGTCGGTAAATATAAAATCCCAAGGTTGTAGCTAAGGGATATGGACTTACTATATATACACAATATCGTATGGACTCATATGTCACAATAATCCAGTCATCTCGTCTTGAAGTCACCAGACGACTCTACAAAGCCATTATACGAATCATATCACATCCTAAACCATCATCGTAGTCTCCATATCTCTTAGCATTAACCGAAGGCTTTTTAATACTTGGTGTACAATCCTCAAGCTAATATTATTGTCCTTTGTCACTTTGGACCTTCCCAGCATCTCTTGGGCCCGTAGACCAAACCCAAACTCCCAAACTCCCAAATCTTAAACATTAGTCATAATAGTTAGTTACACTGCCAATTAGATATTTAACTAGGGTAGGGTTATGCCATAGAGGGAATTATTTTATTTTTTATATATATCTAACTCGATAGCCAATCCTGTTTGAAATAAAAGGTGTTTTCTTTCTATTATATAATTGATATAATGTGGTACATTACTAATTAATTTAATTAGAAGTATACTTAATAAAAAAAAATCCATAAATGGTATGTTTCATGATATTAGTTACAAAGTGTTGTAACCATGAGTAATTTATCACAATGAAAATAAATATATTATTTTAAATATTCATAGTTAAGATGTAGCGAGACTGGATATCGATACATCCGTTGAGACTAGAGTACGTAACGCTCTTTAAATGTTAGGCAGCGTATTACTCATGCCTGCTGGGGGGCACCAAGGGGTCCGTACTAATAATTATTGGATAACTATGGAATGATTTACTCCATAGTTTTATGTTGGTTAATATAACTAAGGTCAAACAAAAAATATCGATGTGATTGATTTACACAGTTCTCTCAACTTGGGAATACAATTAATCTTCAATATGAAAGGTCTGCTTTGATTACAGTTAAATCATGTCATAACATCCATCAAGTGATCATAGTTGGGTCGAGTGGAAGTATTAGAAGTGAAATACTATTCAAGAGAGGATTCGTCTCTTCGGTTATAAAAGGTTAGTATCAAGGTCACTAAAGTTAACTCAAAGTCAAAGTCTTTGGCCATAGCATTTCAATTAATTATAATTGTTATTATTGAACCAAGGACTTTGTGTTTGGATTTTATAGTTAAATGAGGACGATTTGGGAATTTTGACCATTACCAAATTCCATAAGTCCAAAGTGATATAGTTTTGACGAAGAGAATTGGTGTAAATAATAGTCACAACTAGGTAACACTTAATAAAGTAAGATTGGATTTTACCAAAACCAAGTAAGCGATAAATTTGACCAAAATGTCACATCACCTGCTAAGTGACATGTGAACTTTCATGTTTGAATAGTTCGATACTAATCGCTTACCAAATTTACACCTGATAAGTCATACAACCAAAAACGACGAATTCCCCTTTGACCAAATGATTTAATTAATTTATAATTGTTATAAATTAATTAAATTAAATAATATATATGAAATATTATATATAAATTTGATTTTGATTTGATAAATGAAAATTAATTTTATTTATAAAAGTTATAAACACATTAATCGATATACGATATCGATAAGCGTTTTAAATTAGATATAAAATGCAAAATGTTCATTTAAGCTCAAATGGGTTTAAAGCCCATGATAAGGGCTAATTATTTCAGAAAAAATATAGGGTTATAGGTGGCTAGAAATTAGGCTAGAGGGGCTTGATAATAGATGGCTAAGATTAAAGGAGACTGAGTAAAAGTTGAGATCCTAAATCCTCTCCTTTCCTTCCTCTATTTTAAGCATCTCTTCCTACATTTGATTTGATCTTTTTGGTGCCTCTATCCTCATACATTTGCTAGCCGAACTTCCCCCTATCATCTCTCTAATTTCCCAAGCTGAAATCAAATCATTTCAATTGTTATTCGATAGCTAGCGGTCAATGGTTCAAGGACTAGCCCTATGTTAGATCGAAAATCGTTTCTAGGAGCTTATATCATTGTTTCAAGGTGGGCTTAAGGGCTTTAAGTGCAAGGTATATTTTTAAGTTAATTACAAACATAACTTATATTTATAATGTTTATTATATATATATATAATATTTTTAGTTTGGTCACGATTCTAATATGAAGATTTGTTGTGTATAATATATGTTTGTTAAAAAAATCTTTTTATGAAAGATCATCTCCATATAGCACGACTTAGAATTAAAAAATTCATTTTTGATTATTTAAATAATTTAATATATAATATATACATATATTTATATAATTTGTAATTTAAATACTATATTATGCTTATGTAAAGTAGGAAAATATATTTTTGTATATAATGTTTAATAAGTATATTATTTTTGGCAATAAGAAACTATTGTTATTATTTATATATTATTTTAAATAATTTTAAAATCTATTTACCATAGAATAATTATATAAAGTCGTATATGTATCATAAAATATATTTTATATTTTATATATTGATACATATTAAACTCACAGTAGAAAATAAAAAAACCATGTTCGTATTATAAATATTTAAATTTAAAATCTAAAATTGAATTTTTAAATTTATTTTAAATTATAAAATTATATAATAATCTTTCATATTATGAAAAATTTCATTTAAAATTTTCTAGAAGTTTAAAATTTAAATTTAGTTCCAAATAAAATATTTTTATTAATTTTTAAATAATTTTAAATGGTTTTTATTAATATACACACAGATATATATGTGTGTGTATATATATATATATAATTTTTAAAATTTAAAAAAATAACCTAAGCCATGCTCAAGACTAGATCAATATATGTGTGTGTGTGTGTTTAAATAAAAACTATTTTATAATTTTATTTATATTAATATATATATTTAATTATACACATACATACAAGCATTTAACATATTTATTTACATACATACATAATATAGATATAAATTAAATTTTTTCTTTGTTTATATACGTATTATTTTCGACATTAATTACAAAAAAAATTATTAATAATATTGTAAATGATGTAAACTTATTCTATATTAATCAATATATACATTTTGTTACTATTATATATTTAAGTTCATATATAAATATTTATATGTTTATACAAAATTATATATAAATAAAATTTTAATTTATATACCTATATATACACAATTTGTAATATTTTATTATAAAAACAAATATGTTTGGATAATATATTTCTGTATCGGATGAACTAACATGTCTATTGAGATGTAAATTCTAGCATCTACACAGGGACATATTACATCTTGCAAGGATTGATATGTTACACAAGTACACATATATATGTGTATATGATACATAATATATATATATATATACACATATACATATTACACCATAATATAAATCAAATAAAACTATGTTAATTTATAAGTTTAGATAAAATAAAAGATCTTATTGAAATAAAATTTATAATTGTTCTAAATAAACTAAACTTCATAGGTCCAACAAAGATCCAATAAGGTAAAAAAATTTAAAATTCACACACGATTTCCATTGCGGCTGACCTAGTTCCAACAGTGGTATTAGAGCCCAATAGCCTGTGCGGTCTAAATCAGTCATGTTAGGGTTAAATATTAAGCTCACAACCCAAAGGTTATACCTAATAGAAAAGGCCCAAATTTTAGTTGGGCCTTGGGCTGATTTTCAAAATTGTTTGAAAATTAAAATATAAGATTTTAAGTTTAAAAGCTAAATTTAAAATAAGATATACATATATTATAAATTTTATAATATAATACAATTTTTCAAAATTTGAAAAATAATATAAACTAGTTTCAAATTTAAATTTATTAATAAGATTAATAAAATAAATTAATTAATTAAATGATTTAATTAATGAAAAATATATACATGTATTATATATTTTGGTATATGTTATGGTATTTTAAAATGTTTAAGATATCATAAGTATACATGGATGTATATAATATGATTTTTTAAAATTAATATAATTTAATTAATTAATTAAAGGTTAATTAATTAAATAAATTAACTCATGGTTAATTAATTAAATAAAAATACACATATATGAGATATATGTGTTATACTATAATGGTTATAGTATCTAATATATATTTAATATAAAATTTATATTAAGATAATATAAAATTAGTTAAAATTAATTAAATAAGATTTAATTATTATAATATTATATATAAGACTATTATATAAGTAATATGAAATATAAAAGTTATATAATAATAAAAATTATGTAATATGAATGTATAAAGTAAAGGTGGAACATTAAGAAATCCTAACGGACTTAAGGAATAAATACATACATAAATGCACACATAGTATGATTTTCGATGTGTTAGACACTTGAATCACGAGGGTAATTCATAAGGAAAACATTGTTTTATAAGTCGATATCACTCGATATAATATATTGAAGATTATCAATCTTTAATATAAAGCTTTCCTCTATCATTTATATATTAATAGATTACTTGTGTATTCTTTAGTTGTTGAACTTTCCTTATGCTAGGGTTGTTATGTGTAGTACTATTAATATATTGAATAGATGAGGTATGATAGCTACACGTATTTGTTGAGCTTTTCTCAAGGTATGTGCATTATACTTAGGTCATTGTGAAATGATAGGTATGAACGAATAGTCCCACTTTACCTGTTGAGTTTTCCTTAAGGTAAAGGCCGGATTAGGACAATGAACTAAGAGTTAGGAGTTGTATGTGATACAACCGATAAGAAGTTATCCACCATGTGCGGGCCTATGATTTGCTGAGCTTTCTTCAAGGTCGGAATCCCAAGGCATGAGAGTCCTAACACCCACTAGTGAAGTCAAAAGACTTCTATTTTAGCTTATAGGCTTTGGTGAAACATAAAAGACTAATGGGAGCCTTATTAGAAAAATGAAATAATAACATTTAACCTTTCTAATATGGTAAGAACATATGCTTTGTAATGTTATAATAATCTACTTGATAAATGCGTGCATTTAATATGATTGGTAAAACTTTTATCAAATAAGATATACAAATGAACTGAATTTAAGGTTTACAAATAGAAATATAACAAATACTTACTAAAAAATGCTTCCTGCATGTTAATGTTTCAATACCAAATAAGCGTCCGACTTTACAACTACTAAATACATTAATAATTTGGTCACTTATGCTTTTATTTCTTCGACACCGTGTGTTGCATTATATGAGTTCCAAACTCAAAAGCGATACGAGACTATGAATATTTAAGCCATGTACTATCACATATAAGTGTTATATGGTGAACGGTTACAGTTTATAATCTACGATACTTCGATGAAATTAGTTCATCCAAAATAAGCAAATAAACCATAGTGCGAGACCAAGTATTCAATTTGATTGATTATGATAAAGATCACATTGTGTTAAATGTAACACAAGACCAAAACTATAATATAGATCTAAGGATTCGATCGCTGATATGCCAGTTTGATCAGTTTATGCAAAGTGAAATATATTTGTTGTCCTTAAATGTTAAGGATGATCAACTGCATTTTTGTAAGGGGTTCGTTATGATGTTGTAGTATGGATATTCTTTTGAATGGTTCGACCATTTAGAAAGAAAAACAAATATAAGAGTAGATGCGATTTAAGGTACAGTTGGGATGCAAAGAGTGAATAGTCACTTCTACTTTATAAAGAAACATCATAAACAAGAACTGTAAAATAATAATTGATACCTGATATTGGAATAAGAAATACGATTTCTATTCCAAAATGTATTTTCATATAGAAAATTGTTTTCTATGAGATTTATTTCTTTGAGTTCAAGATATTTGATCAAAGAACTCTCCGCTATAAACTAGTTGCAGTATATAAAATAAATAGTCTATATTAAGTGAATGATGAACCTCTAGATTAAGTAGGCTATTATAGTATGGCAGAAATAGTAGGAGCATGCAATATAGCACTTGTTGATTGCAACAAACTACTAAAATTGTTTTCGTAAAACATATTGAATATTATTTATAAAGTAATGACTATTTTTCGATGTCAATTGAAAAATTGATACAGTTATATTTCAATGTGAATATTATGAATATTCGTTATGAAATAAAACTATAATGTGGTATTTGTTTTCACAACAAAAGCGAATCATTGGAAAATATTGAAGTATCTAAAATTATTTATAACTATTTTAGGATTATAGACTAAGTCATAGTTTTGAGAAATAATATTTATTATATGATTATAAATCATATGATACTATTTAATTATATCTCAAACAATTAAAGGTTATGCACCTATTTAGTGGGAGCGTCATAAGAGTTGATGAACTCTTTGGATTGATACATATAGATGTATGCAATTGTAGATCTATTAATACCAAAAGGGTTCCATATACTTCATCGTATTCACAGATGAGTTATCATAGACATGAACATGTGTTTTTGATATGCATGTATAGGTCTATGATAAGCTCATGGAATATAAAAACGGAAGTAAATAAAATAACATGAGACATAAATGATTCGATTTGATCAAATGGGTGAGTATATTTAAAAGAGTTCCATATGTACCTAATATGAATAAATATTCAGTCTCAAAGGTCACTCCTTCCAATAATACATATTGATGTATTGATCTTGAGTAATCAAACTTTGTTGGACAAAGCACAAGTAATGATGAGTGAAGTTAAGTTAAACTCTTTCTATAAGGTGTGTACGTAAGAGTAGCACATATGGTTAAAATTAATATCATCCAAAAAATGGTTTACAAAACCATGTGAGATAAGGGTTTATAAGAAACCCATATATGTCCTAGGCTAAGGAGTTGGTAGATTGTGTGAGTCGAAAAATTGCACATAATAATTGTACATAAGGGATCTTGTATGAATTACATTAAGAAATTTTTGGCAACGATAGTCATTAGATGACTAATTTATGTTGTGAACATAAATATATTATGAACTAATATAGAATCGGTTTTATATAAGGAAATTCATAAAATGTTTGTAAATGCATGTTTTGTTGCAATGAGAAACAACTGTTTTTTAAGGAAACACCAACTTTATAGCGAAGGAATTTTTGTAAGAAATTATTGGTATAAAATGAATTTGGATACGATTCAATGATAAAAAGTTATAACGGATGAAATGTAATTGACCAAACCTAAATGAATACAATACATTAGAATGTCCAATGGGTATTCTTGTACATTAAATAGAAACTATGAGTTTCTTGTCAATGTCAAGAATAAATAACCCTCGGTTGTTTAATTAAACCATTAAGAGTATTGACTCTATGATATGATATGACGAACAGATCTGAAATAGATTTCAAGTACATTATCAAAATATGATTTTAATAGTTTTATCCAAAGGGATATGATCTATTTGCCACAAATGTGTCTTTAAGAGAAAGACAAATACAGTTGGAATATAGTGAGCTATATTAATAAGCACAATACCATGAAATTCTGTTGTTGAAATTAACATAACAGATTCACCATTCGATGTGCTCAAGTTCATTCGGATTTTACTCACAAAATTATTGCCTAGTATGACTTTATGCTTTGGTATATATATGTTGAAATAGAAAGTTCTAGATATAGATTTAGACTGGACTTTTTGCATATAACAACCAAAGCATCCTGAAGTTAGTGGGAGCAATATTGAGTTTGTGAGTTTTTGGGTATGATCCAAGAATATATACGAAAGTTTCATTCGATAAGCATCAAAATTAAACAAATGTTTTGATAGAAATATCAAATAGTTTGATTATTAGTCAAATTGTAGAGGAATCGCATGCTCATAAGAAAGAACATTAAAAGATATATAGATATTTCTAAACCATAAGTAAACAACACACAGTTGATTGTTGACGATGTACTTGTGTTTAAATTAGTTTTAGTTATTCTAACACTCGACATTGTATTTGTAAATGATGTCTTTTATAGTAAGTATAAAAGATATTGGGAATGTCCTAAAACAATATTATAACAACCTGCACTTTAATGGGCCTAAATTTCGACAAAAGTCAAAACCTAAGTCCATTAGAGCATAGATCGTTGGATTTTGGTACCTACAAATAAGAATGAGCATTATTAAAGATTGATAAAATCTAAACTCACAGCTGAAACAATAATATGATAAAAATACTGGCTATGGCTACTACCTTGGAATTAATGGTATTGGATAACAAATTGCCACATCAGCATCAAGCATGACGGAAAAGAAGACTTCTCCACCAATCAAACACATCCAGCTCCAGTGACATGTTCCATTAAATCTATCCTATGGGTCGTAATGAGGAGGGGATCAGAACAATGTTCTGGTGATTGAAAAATCTATACAGTGTCCATAACATAAATTTATACTGATTGGTTTCCATTTAATTGTTATGTCTACTATTTTTAAGGTTAACTAATTTAACCCATTGTTGCACGCAAGATATTTGTACATAGCATAATTCACTTATCTATCCTTCCAAGGTATAAAATACTGACGTAAGTCTGTCAGCCACTTAGTACTTCCAAATACGAAGCGAGCTCCTAACATCGTCATCATTGACCTATTGGTCCTAGCTAAAGTGACCCTTGACCACTATATATGGCCTTATAATTTATAATATATAATAGCCATACTACCAACGTATCTATCGTTATCAAAGTCTTAGCCATATGAGTGACTGTACTCAAGCCACTTAATACCTTATTAATAAGGACTAGGCTTACCTCTGACCCATTTAACACCTATTTATAGGTAGGCCTTTGTCATTTAATATCTAACTCCAAGGCGGGCCCCTCCTAGTACTATCTAGGTAACATCGCTTGGAACCCCATTGTGCTACTTAATACTTCTTTTATAAGAAAGAGGTGGACCTTATAATTTAACTATCGCTTAAGACCCCAATCATGAAGCGAACCCTTCCCGAGGTATCCACTATGACTCTTAATTATTAATTTGGAATCTTACCAGGTTTCTCTATACATCTTTTTAGGAGTGAGGCAGACCCTACAGCCACTTAATACCTCAAACGTGAAGTGAACCCCTCTGGAGATTCCCTCTCCGCTCTTAATTACTAATTTGGACCATTTAACCCTTTTTATTTAGGAAAGAAGCGAGCCGTCAAACAAACACTTAATACCTCTAGCCCCAAAGTAGGTCATGACTCTCATGTAGTAACGGTCCTATGATTGGTGATGTTTTACATCAGTAGTAAGTGCACACGATTACTAGTAGCCTCTGAGTGAAAGGCGGTCTTCCGTCGTGTGACTCTACTGACCTCGCATCCCAATCTACTAAGTCCAAATAACTATCCAAAGCTTAAGAAAGATTTGGATAATATATACTAGGTCTTAATATTATTCATAGGTTGAATATTGGACTTAGTTTGCTAATCCTTTTTTTATTTAAGACAATAAGATTTACCTTAAATACTTAATTACCCATAAATCCCCTTCTAATAATTCATCAATGTCAATTTGTCCATAATAATCCTAACGGAAATTTCCTAAGATATTTATCTATAATTACTAATTTTCAATTAGTAATTTTTTATAACTATTCCATTTTTATTGACCTCATTAATCCATTTGCACATATTAATTGTAACTCCTAATTCATTCCTCATTTATTTGCCCATTAATTAGAGTTAGTACCTTTTATGCCATATTAATTAATCGCACCCTCCAATTCAATTCACATTTATTGCCCATTAATTGGGGTTACAATCTTTTATATCCTATTAATCATTGGCAACTCCTAATTTTATTGTCCATTAATAGGAATCACTACCCTTCCTAATTTCTCCTATCTGCTTTCCCATTCTATCTAATAGTAACATATCCTCAACGAACGTTACACATAAATAACACATAAATAGATGCTATTATTATTTATTAACACAATAAATACGTATAAACTACCTACTCCTACCCAAAATATATTCTAGTCATAAATATTTAACTAGAATATGCTTTCTATATAATTTTCTAGGATTAGATTCCTTAGAAAGATTTTCTATTATAATTTCCATAAATCAGTTAAAAAAAAGGTAATAAAAAGAAGGATTGACTCCGTTTGAAATGATAAGGAACGAATAATTTCCTTTTATTTGGAATAGAAAGTGCAAACAACGAAGAATAAATCTGTACTATACACGTCTCTACTTTTTTATTTGCATATATTTCTTGTTAAATCAAACATCGTCTTTTTCTATGAAAAGTGGAGAAATAAACCAATTTATAAAAATCAAACGGATGTTCTTCCAACAAATTAAACAATGGAAAGTCTACAATTCAACATGAATAGATAGGGGTTAATTGTTTTGGCAACAACTTAGGGTTATAGACAGTTAGAAATGGGGCTAGAGGGGCTTGATAATAGATGGCTAAGATTAAAGGAGGTTGAGTAAAAGATGAGATCATGAATTCTCTCCTTTCCTTCATCTATTTTAAGCATCACTTCCTACATTTGATTTGATCTTTTTGGTGCCTCCATCCTTATACATTTGCTAGTCAAACTTCCCCTATCATCTCTCTAATTTCCTGAAAAATTATTTCAGTTGTTATTCGATAGCTAGTGGTCAACGGTTCAATGACTTACAATCTGTTGGATCGAAAATCATTTCTAATAGTTTACATCATCATTTCAAGGTGTGCTTAACGTGAGGAATGCGGATTACAGATCTTAAGGCTAGGAATAACACTAAAGGGGGGGGGGGGGTGAATAGTGTTTATAAGAAATTACTAATCTTTTTGAGATTACAGTTGACTTGTACACAAATGTATAAATATTCAAACACAGATATAATCACAGAATCAAACACAGATGCAGAAATAAAGTAAATGCAGTAAAGGAAAGAACACATCGGATTTTATACTAGTTCGGAGTTACCCTACATCCAGTCCTGCACAACTAAGTACGGATTTCCTTTCAAAAGTAATTCAACAATTACAACCCACGATTTCAAGGCCACGAGGTACACCCTCCAGAATCACAATCCTTTGGGTAGAGATACTTGATTTCCGGGCAACAAGTTCACCCAATTGATTTCTCAAGGCTACAATCACACTTTTTCTCACTTGGTTGATTTCCAAGGCTACAATCACACCTTTTACTCTATTGATTACAAAGAAAGCCTATAACTCTGAATAACACTGAGGATCTTAATGAGAAAGTGACAGAGAATCAAACCAGAGATTATCTAGTTAGATTCAATGTTGATTTTGGCAGAGTCATGATAGGATTTTGAATAAGAAAATGTGGAAGAAGAAGAGAAGTGAAAAACCAGAAAATCTGATATTAAATTCATTGAAACTAACCCCTATTTATAGAAGAACAACAGCCATGTCTATTCATGAAAGGTTATGGCGAATAGACACTTCTTTTGAAATTCAAATTTTTGGTCCTAACTGACACTATGTCGACATGGGGTACTAGGGCATGTCGACATCCCAAAGCATTTTTTGAAGATTTGATTTTCTTTGAAAATAACCTTTATCTTATATTAAGAACTATTTAAACTTTATAAATATACTTGACTATAGATAAAATAAATAGATAAATATAGAGAATAATATATATATAATTTTACTATAATTTTATATTTAAATCTAAGTATAAATATATTATAATTAAAAGATAGTTTAAAACAAACGAAGTTTAAAACAAGAGTTTATTAAAAACAAAAACAAAGAATATTTTAAGGCTAAAACATCTTTTTGAAAATCATTTGAAAAGATAATTTTTAAGGCTAAAACTTTTTGAAAAGCAGTTTTGAAAATCATTCTGAAGTAGTTTTAAAAATCATTTTGAAGTAGTTTTGCAAGCTTCTTCCTGCAGAATATCTCATCACATCAGGACTCGAGAACTTGTACAAAACCAGGATGTTCGTGGGTTTGTAAGCCACTTGTCATAGGTTTGTAAGCTACTTGTCGTGGGTTTGTAAGCCACTAAAAAGGTAGAAATAGGTTCCATCCCAATAGAAAAATGGAGTGAAGATTTCAGTGCTATTATGAAGTTTTAACATAATTCTAGACTCAATACTTATCTTGAAATCTTGAACTCTTGATAATCTTGATACTCATGAGTCTTCAATCTTGATATCTTGAATCTCTATACTGTACAGTCTTCATTCTTTGTACCTGCATGGTTAAATCATGCATATACATATATATCTAAACTATAATGTTAGTATTTATATTTTATAATCTTATTCTAAGGTTGTTGTCGTCAAAACCATCATCTCAAGGACTAACAATCTCCCCTTTTTGATGGTGACAACCTTTGTTTATAAAATATTACTTCTATCCTCATAACTCCCCCTTAATCTATGCCTAACTACCATATTTTATATTTCTCCCCCTTTGTCATCAACAAAAACAAACAAACTCTAAACTATATACCCCCCTCATTCTTGTACTCAAGTACCTGCATTAATAAACTATATAATAGAGTATATTAAGAAATAACTATACTTATAGACATGATATTCAATCAACGATTATAAATATATCAATGTATATTTATTCATTCATCAATCCACACCAAGTGTCAATCAAATCAATCAAAACAAACAATTTCAATCAAAGCAATCAATTCAAACAAAGTAATCAAATTAAATAAAGCAATCAAATTAAACGTTACGAGGAACTTCCACCCATCCTTCTTCTTCGAAAATAGGGTCCGCTTTGATGGCATCCCAATTTTCATTGTCATTTGTGAGAGAGACAAGAGGATGTGCTTCGTTATCATCCTTGTGCAGGGAAGAAATCATCCATCGAATTGCCTTGAAATGCCTTTCTTGCTCCTTGATCATCTGCATTTGACTCAATTCTAAGTGTCGCTGGTTACGAAGAATGAACGAGAGAATATTCTTGAATGAATTAAGAGTTTCTTCAAGATTCTCGGATAAGTTATGAATTGGATTAGCCATTTTTGAAATTGTGAGAAGAATGAGAGATAGAATAGATAAGAAATAATATTCAGTAATGAATTCTGGAAGAAATGGGTATATATAGGTGTAGAAATTCGTTTGAAATGAATAGACATATGGTAGTTTTTCAAATTTCAAATTCAAACTGAAGTGTCATTTCTGGCCAGTACATGTCGACATGGTCATAGAGGGTATGTCGACATGAGGCAGTGAAATTTGATGGTAATTTTGATGTTGTGAATAATTATGTATATATATATATTTATATAATATACTAACATTTATTCAAGAGATAAGATAAGCTAGATAACAAAAAAGAAATTCAATTTCATTGCATAGAAGAGTGATACAATGATTAATCATAAACAACTACATAAACACTCAAATTAAAACAAACTTAAACTAATTCGACATGATATGAAAATATAGAACTAGTTAGAGGATGATGAAGATGAAGATAATCCAAGTTTCTTGCTGACTTTGGAGAAAAACTAGTTCATCTTGGATGATATTTTGTCCAACTTCTTACTGACGGATCTTTTAAGAACCCGTTGATTCTCAACAATAATCTTTTGGTTTTTGAGAAGGGTTTTGTTGGTAGGATTGGACGGATAATCAATACTTTCTAGGGAAGTCTCACCTTCTTCTTCTTCTATTTCCATTTCATCCCCTTCTTCTTCCTCTTCCTCTTCCATTTCTTCATGAGCCAAACGCTCTTCTTTTTTGGCAAGACTCTCATAAGGTTGAAAAACATATGGGATTTTCATGAGAGAAATGTTTGAAATATTAAAAACTTTTCTTGAAATAAATTCTTCTCCTTTGAAATTTACTCCAAAATAGTTGAAAATCCGAGTAAGGTAAATTCCATGATATAAAGTATTTTCTCCCATTTCAAAATTTTTAGGACGAAGTTCATCCAAAATAACTTGCGCCCAATTGATATCATAATTTCCGAAAATAGCAAAAAGAGCTTTGCAAACTTTTGAGGTAGGATTGTTAAAATTCCCCGATCTTGGGGTCAAAGTATGTTGTAAAAGAAGGTTAACAATTCTAGCTTTTGGACGAAAGTTTCAGTTTTTAAATTCAAAGTTTCCATCTCCTTCAAAAATATGATGAAATGTCTCACGATCATGTTCATCGATTTGAAAACTAGAAAGATCCATTCCCGTGCTTTTGTAATTGAGAATGGTACCCAAAAGATCACAATTCAAAACAATTTTAGTGCCTTTGACACTACTCCAACTTTCATTATCATTTCCTTTATAAAATTCTCGATTGAGATTTGCATAGAAAATTTTAACAAGATTTAGGTAACAAACAAAAAGCAGAATACTGTTTCCCTATCAACAACTGAAGCAGAGTATGTTTCTGCTGCTTTAGCTTGTTCTCAAGTTTTGTATATGCAACAAACCTTGAATGATTTTGGTATATCTATCACGAAATCTCCAATTTTCTGTGATAACACTAGTGCCATTAGTTTGTCCAAAAACCCAACTCTCCATGCCCGAACTAAACATATTGACATTAGACACCATTTTCTAAGAGATAACGTAAATAAAGAGAAAATTTCTCTTGATTTCGTTAATTCTGAAAATCAAATAGCTGATATTTTAACCAAACCTTTAGGAGAACCTGTCTTCACCAAGTTAAGAAGAGAATTAGGTATATGTTCTCTTTCTGAAATATAGTATATAGTATAGTAGTATACATAGGGTATATATGAATGTTTTCTTAACCATAGCATTTTGCAACACCATGTCGACATGGTATTCATGCGTCATGTCGACATGCAACGGTAAAAATGACAGTTCGTTTTTTCCCTCTAATTTTTGAATGGGTGGTTATTTAACTCACCCATTCCGAGTTTCTCTTCCCTCCAATTATTATTTCTTCATTCTACTTTCTGGAAACATCAAATCCATGGCTTCCACATCCAATCCTAATCAAATATCACCGGTTTCTTTCCCTTCTCCTTCACAAGGCCCTTTCCAAAACTCCATACTCGCTCGTGTCATCAAAATAGAGGAGAAAGTTAATGATTCGCTGCAGATGTTAACTGAAATGCAAGTTCAACAATTGAGAATGGAAAGAGAGCAAGAGAAACAAGGGAAAATTCTGAGGAATCTTCAAAAATTCCTCATGGATAATCATGCCAATCCAATTGTAATTGAAGATTCTTCTAACATAGAAGCAAATGAAGAAGGAGAAGAAGACGAAGACGAAGAAGAAGAGGAAGAACCAATGGAGGAAGAAACTGATGATGAAGCAGTATGTGTAGGGGAAGTTTGTTTTGATGCTTATGGGAACATTGTGGAACAACATGGAAATTTCTGTTTCCATTACCCAAATTGTCCTGTCCACAAGTCTCCCATCATCAAAAACAACCGTTGAGTAGTTTATTATCTTGTTTTAGTTATTTATGTGTTTATAAGTTTAAATAGTCATGCATATAGTAATATTGAAATGAATAAAATAATCTGTGGTTACACTTATTATTCTTATTCTTATATTGCTCATATATAACATTCTAAGTATACGATGTTTAGTGCATTGTTATATCTAGTTTCAGTATTATTAATGATAACACTATCATTAATATCATAGATTTAGGGGGAGTTAGTGTCATTTTTTTGTTGATGACAAAGGGGGAGAAGTATAAAATAGGTTAGTTAGGCATAGATTAAGGGGGAGTTATTAGATTTAGGGGGAGTTATAAGGAGAATATAAATATTTTATAAACAAAGGTTGTCATCATCAAAAAGGGGGAGAATGTTAGTCCATAGGATAGTGGTTTTGATGACAACAACTATAGAAGTGTTATAAAATATATATGTGCAGGAAATCTATATGCAGGTATCAACAAAAGAAGACTGTACAGTAAAGAAAACAAAATTGATGAAGACAAAGATCAAGAGTTCAAGATTGAAGACTCATGAGATTCAAGATATTCAAGAGTTCAAGACAAATAATATAGTTAGGTTAGATATTTGTTAAAACTCCTTGAAAGCACTATCATTCTTTTTTATCCAATTTACTCGTGGAATGGAATCCACTTCGTTCTTGTTAAAGGGATGGAACCCTAGTGAGATGGAACTCACGAAATATCTAGTGGAACGGATAGTAGCCCTATTTTGTTATTCACTAATTTTGATTCAAAATGATTTTCAAAATTATCTCTTGTTTTATAAAATGATTTTCAAATATTCCTTTTCAAAAGAAAAACCTTCGTTCACATTTCCAAAAATGTTTTAGCCTCAAAATCATATTTATCATTTTGTTATATTTTGATTTCAAAATTGTCCTTGATATTTTAGCCTCAAAATCTATTTTAATATTATATTTACTTTAGTTTATTTACTTTGATTTTAAATATATTTTAGTATATATACATATATACATTCATAAGTATTTCTACTTCTAAATACCTTCTACAAATACATAGAGTCCATTTGAATAAAGTTGCATATGTTTTAAATCATCATTTTCAAAGTAAAGCAAATCATCACTTTTTACTAGACCATGTCGACATCCTATTTACCTATCATGTCGACATGCTTCCCGTTACAGCAAAGGTTGTTTTCAAAAGAAGTGTCTATTCGTTTAAACCTCTTCGAATGGACACATCCATTCATTCTCTATAAATAGAGACTGTTATGGACGTTTTCAAAAAACTACTTCTTCATTTCTCTCTCCTCTTTACTCTCTTATCTTATTTTCTAATCATCCTATCCATATTTTGCCGAAATCTTAAGTGAATCAAACCAGAATTTCTCTAGTTTGATTCTCTGCCACTCTCTCCAAAGAATCTCAGTGCTTATCAGAGTTATAGATACATTTGTACTCAAAGAAACTTGTGTGGGGTTATAAAGGTGTGATCGTGTCCTTGGAAATCGATCGGGTGAACTTGTGTCCTATGAATCAAGTGGTTCTACCCAGAGACCTGAGAATCTGGAGGGTGTACCTCGTTGCCTTGGAATTGAGGGATTGCAATCTAGATTATTGTTGAATAGAAAGCCGTACGGGTTGTGCGGGACTGGATGTAGGGTAACACCGAACCAGTATAAAATTCCCGGTGTGTTCTTTCCTTTACTTGCTTTTTATTTATATTTGCATTTGTTTGTGATTTTGTGATTTGATCTGTGATTGTGTATTTGCATTAAGTTAGTTAATTCAATTTAAATCAAAGAAGTTTTAAAGAAATTCTTAAAACACTATTCACCCCCCCTCTAGTGTTAAATAGCCTTAAGATCATCTTCCGCGTTCCTTTCAAATTGATGTATGCTTTTATGGCCTCCGGATTATTGAGGAGTTTCTCTTTCAAGTTTATGGAAAGTCTCATGGTGGAGGGGTTGCTTGAAGAAGCCATTAAAGTAGAGAGTAGAGAGCTTGAAGTTTTGAAGAGAGAGTTTGAATTTGAAAATGAAAGAGAAAAGTTGTGATAAAAGATAGTGAATAAATAGATTTTTGAAAGACATGTTCTCTGGTCAAAAGATACCTTTTTAGAGTATTGAATGAAGTGAAAAGGTGGAGAGAAATTCAACCATTTGAATTCAAATTTTGAATTTCAAATTCTGGTACCTATGTCGACATTAGGGTAGAGACCATGTCGACATATGCCTGTGAATTTCTATGATTTATTTTTACTAAGTATTCTAATATATATTTACTTATTATTTTAATGTCTATATAAATATATATCTGGAATATTATTAGAATTATAGTATATTTCAGAAAATATTATTATATTATTAAAAAATAATAATAAAAATAAAATAATAATAAAATAATAAAAAATAAATTTAAAATTCAATCAACACACCAATTCAAAATCAATCAATCAAGCAATCAATCATCTAATTCTAAGCATGAAGTTTCAATCAATTGTATTGTAAATGTGTACCTTTTTCTGAATCCGTTTCCTTGAATTCGTTGAAGTCGTGAACTGCCATGAAACATAAATTTGAATTATCTGTCTTCTGATCATCATCGCTTGAGGACGAGTCTGAGTCATCTAGAGTAGCAGTAAATGCACGCTTCCATTTCTTTACTGAATCATTGTTTATAGGAGGATTCTGCCTATCTAGATACGGACAGTCTCTTTTCATATGGCTTGGTTCATCACAGTTGAAACATTTGACATTGTTTGGCACTGCATTCTGATTTCCAGAATTCTTATAGTTGTTTCCCTTGAGATTATTCATCTTTCTGTATTTCAGGAATTTCCGAAAATTCGTGGTCATAAATGCTATCACTTCATCATTATCACCGTTTGAGTCCGATCCGTCGGTTAATGCATTGAATGCCATTGATTTCTTTTCAAATGCTTTGCTTTCTCTTCTCCCGATCATTTGGACTTCAACCGACATTAGATTTCCAATCAATTCTTCTATCTTTAAGGTACTGATGTCATTTGCCTCTTCAATTGCAAGTGTCTTTTGATCCCATTCTGGAGTGAGTGAATTTAAAATTTTTCTGACTTGATCTTCTTTCGAAAATTCCTTTCCCAAGGATATTAAAGAATGCACAATATCCTGAAATCGACTATACATATCTGAAATAGACTCATTAGTATTCATTTTGAATAACTGAAACTGATTTGTGAGAATGGAATTTTTGGTCTGTTTAACTTTGCATGTTCCTTCGTGAGTCACTTGCAAAGTTTTCCAGATTTCATATGCAGACTTACAAACTGACACTCTATTAAATTCATTCCTATCAAGTGAACAAAACAGAATATTCATTGCTTTAGAATTATTTTGTGCAACAACCTTTTGCTCAGTGGTCCACTGTGCAAAGTCAGTTGTGGGTTCAGAATATTCATTCTGTGTGATATTCCAAGTGTCTAATCCTACAGATTGTAAATATATTTTCATCCTACATGCCCAATATGCATAGTTACTGCCATTAAAAAGTGGTGGTCTGACAGTAGCCTGACCTTCTACAACTGAACTAGTGTTAGAAACAGTATCAGTGTTGGTAGCCATTTAGAAAACTTTTCAAAATTCAGATTATGAAACTTTTGGAAACCTTGCTCTGATACCAAATGTGAGGAATGCAGATTACAGATCTTAAGGCTAGGAATAACACTAGATGGGGGGGGGGGTGAATAGTGTTTATAAGAAATTACTAAATCTTTTTGAGATTACAGTTGATTTGTACACAAATGTATAAATATTCAAACACAGATATAATCACAGAATCAAACACAGATGCAGAAATAAAGTAAATGCAGTAAAGGAAAGAATACATTAGATTTTATATTGGTTCGGAGTTACCCTACATCCAGTCCCGCACAACTAAGTACGGATTTCCTTTCAAAAGCAATTCAATAATTACAACCCTCGATTTCAAGGCCACGAGGTACACCCTCCAGAATCACAATCCTCTGGGTAGAGATACTTGATTTTCGGGCAACAAGTTCACCCAACTGATTTCTCAAGGCTACAATCACACCTTTTCTCACTTGATTGATTTCCAAGGATACAATCACACCTTTTACTCTATTGATTACAAAGAAAGCCTATAACTCTGAATAACACTGAGGATCTTGATGAGATAGTGACAGAGAATCAAACCAGAGATTATCTAGTTAGATTCAATGTTGATTTTGGCAGAGTGATGATAGGATTTTGAATAAGAAAATGTGGAAGAAGAAGAGAAGTGAAAAACCAGAAAATCTGATATTAAATTCGTTGAAACTAACCCCTATTTATAGAAGAACAACAACCATGTCTATTCATGAAAGGTTATGGCGAATAGACACTTCTTTTGAAATTCAAATTTTTGGTCCTAACTGACACTATGTCGACATGGGGTACTAGGGAATGTCGACATCCCAAAGCATTTTTTGAAGATTTGATTTTCTTTGAAAATAACCTTTATCTTATATTAAGAACTATTTAAACTTTATAAATATACTTGACTATAGATAAAATACATAGATAAATATAGAGAATAATATATATATAATTTTACTATAATTTTATATTTAAATCTAAGTATAAATATATTATAATTAAAAGATAGTTTAAAACAAACGAAGTTTAAAACAAGAGTTTATTAAAAACAAAATCAAAGAATATTTTAAGGCTCAAACATCTTTTTGAAAATCATTTGAAAAGATAATTTTTAAGGCTAAAACATTTTGAAAAGCAGTTTTGGAAATCATTCTGAAGTAGTTTTGAAAATCATTTTGAAGTAGTTTTGCAAGCTTCTTCCTGTAGAATATCTCATCACATCAGGACTCGAGAACTTGTACAAAACCAGGATGTTCATGGGTTTGTAAGCCACTTGTCGTAGGTTTGTAAGCTACTTGTCGTGGGTTTGTAAGCCACTAAAAGGTAGAAATGGGTTCCATCCCAAAAGAAAAATGGAGTGAAGATTTCAGTGCTATTATGAAGTTTTAACATAATTCTAGACTCAATACTTATCTTGAAATCTTGAACTCTCTATAATCTTGATACTCATGAGTCTTCAATCTTGATATCTTGAATCTCTATACTATACAGTCTTCATTCTTTGTACCTGCATGGTTAAATCATGCATATACATATATATCTAAACTATAATGTTAGTATTTATATTTTATAATCTTATTCTAAGGTTGTTGTCGTCAAAACTATCATCTCAAGGACTAACACTTAAGGGCTTTGGCTGCAAGGTATATTTATAATCTAATTAAAAACATAACTTATATATATAATGTTTATTATGTATATCACAAAAGCATCAAAATACAATAAATAAGGAAACTTCATAAGTAAAAAATGGTGAGTGATTTTTCTTCAAATGCGATTATTTTTCCTAGAGCTTCCTAACCTCGGTCGTCTCTCCCCTTTGTTTCCTACAACTGCATCTCCTTCGCACTTCGCCCTTTCATGTCTTGCTCCCTCCGCGTAAACCCCAAAGTGGCATCTTCGCTTTCGACAACCAGATCTGGTCGAGATTTCAATGACCTAACTTCTCTGGTCTCCTCTATTCGTGATTAAATTGAGTTCCCTCCCTTGGTTTCTCCCTCTAATAAGCTTAAAGAGCCTGGTTCTGGTGCGATTCATTCAGCTCAGTGGGTTCCCCGAGTTCATTTGATTTACCGAATCGTTGTTTAACCTTGAGTGTGAAAAATATTGCTCCGATTTCAGGCATTTCTGCTAGTTCTGGTGCACAATTGAACACCCTCTTTCCCCTTTACTGGCATCTACAGCAGGTTGTGGTGATGGTCGTTGGTCGGCTACTGTCTTGCCTGTTCTAGGTTCAACATTGGGTGAGGTGGATCGTGTTATCGGTGATAAGGAAGCTAGTGGAAGTGCTTCTGCTATCAATGTGGGCGCCATGGGAGTTACTTGTTGTAATACTTTCCCTAAATCTTCTAATCCTGCTGCTTTTGTTAACGACCAATTTTAAAAAGATGAGACAGTTCCTGTGTTGCTTGCTTCTAATGAGCCTATAATATGGTCTTCTTTATTTTTTGGTTCGCCGCTTAATGTTGGCGGGTATGCTCCTCGATCCTTTGATACAGTTGAAATTGACGGCATGATGGTTCCTTCTATCGAAGTATTGCAAGCGGGTGTTGATTTTTGGTCCGATTATTTGGTTAGCTTTTTCTTGGATTTAAACCTAGCTTATCATCTAGTTAAAGAACAGTGTCGTTTTGCTTGGAAACTCATAGGTGGTCTTTAGGTCCACTTCGATTATTCTTTGTTCTATTTCAAGTTCTCGAGATCTGATGAAACACTTCGTGTTCTTGAGGCCGATCCGATACCTATTGAAGGGAAGCCTTTCATTATTACTACTTGGAGCCCTTTGGTGAACATGGTTAGAGAACATGTATTGTCAATCCCTGTTTAGGTGAACATCTATAAAATCCCCTTTGTTTTGCAACTCATGATCGGGCTTGATTGGTTAGCAAGCCTTGTTGGCAAGGTAAAATGCTTTGATGCCAATACTATAGCCAAGAAAAAATTAGTGTATGCTAAGGCTTTTATTGAAATCACTCCTGAAAAGTTATTGCCTTTAAATCTTAGGGTAAGAATAACAGAGGGTCGTGAGGCAGAGGTGGAGATACGCTACAGCTGGAAACCAGATATATACACCTTATGTCGATCTTTTGGTCACACTGTTGAGATTTGTAAGTTTGGAGCGGATGGTTTGCATCAGGAAATCCCTGCTAAGAATCCTTTACCTCGACACCTTCCAGGAAGCAGGTTCCTAAGCCTAGGCTCGCTTCCCCTCTTGTTGAGATACTGGATTATGACCCTACTTTGGATTCCTCTTTTGATATTGTTCCGCCTGTTGTTGACATTTTTCCTTCAATGCGATGGGTATAGATATAGGCCCTACTATTAAACGAGCTATTCATTGGCAATGTGGAGAGCGTTCTTGGGTTCAAGTAGCTTCTGAAATGGGATATAGACCATCGAATGAGAGTTTCCACATGTTTGTCGGAGGGGACAGTGAAGAACATATTTTGATTTACCATGTTGAGTGGGATGGATTAGTATTAGCTTCTGAAGGTTTGGACATTGAGTGTAATAAGGAAGTCTTAGAGGATATCACTTGGGATAAAAAGTATTTATACTCATGTGGTTCTATGCACTTTGTGCCTGACATGGCTCTGCTATTTTTTGGATTTTTGAATGTCTTAGGACCTAATGACAGTAGTAGTGATGATTGGGACTAGTCATCCTTTGTCACTTTGTAGTTTAGGTGCTTTTGCCTGTCTCCTGTGTTTCTTTTATTCCTCTTTAATTGTTCTAGCGCATGTGTTGAATACCCGTTCCTAATGTTTATTAATAAAAATGGACGGCCAACTCAAAAACCGGCTAGCTTCGCTAAAAAAATGTTTATTATACATACATAAATATATATAATTTTGTTAGTTAGGTGACGATTCCAATATGAAGATATAATGTCATAATTTTGATTAGTTGTATGTAGATGTATATTTTTTTTACTAAATTTCTTTTAATGAAAGATCATCTCTGTATAGCACGACTTAGAATTAAAAAATGACATTTTTGATTATTTAAATAATTTAATATGTAAAATATACGTATATTTATATAGTTTACTATATTATACTTATGTAACATATGATAATATAATTTTATATATGATGTTTAATAAGTATATTATTTCCAAAAAAAGAAAATATTTTTATTATTTATATATTATTTTTAAATAATCTTAAATTTATTTATCATATAAATAATTATTCAAATTCATATATGTATCATTAAATATATTTTATATTTTATAAAATTATGTTAGTACATATTAAACTCATGGCAAAAAAACCATTTTTGTATTTTAAATATTTACATATAAAATCGAAATTTAAAATTGGATTTTTAGAATTGTTTTATATTATGAAGTTGTATAATAAAATTTAAAATTATAAAAAATTTCATCTATAATTTGCCGGATGTTTAAAATTTAAATCTAGTTTCGAATAAAATATTTTTATTAATGTTTAAATAATTTTAAATGTTTTTTATCAATATATATATATATATATATATATATTTGTAATTGAAAATTAAAAAATATCCCGAGTCATGCGCAAAACCAAATATATATATATATATATATAAAGATTGTTTTATAATTTTATTCATATTAACTTATATATAGTTTATTATACACGTACATATAAGCATTTAACATATATATATTATGTATTTAATTAAGTACTATTTTTTACATTATAACAAAAAATATTATTCCTAATATTTTAAATGATATAAACATATTTTATATTAATCAATATGCACATTTTGTTAATATTATATATTTATGTTCATATATAAATATTTATATTTTTATACAAAATTATATATAAATAAAATTTTAATACACACACACATTTGTAATATTTTGTTATAAAAGCAAAAGTATACACACACACACACATATTTGGGCGATATATATGCATATGGATGAGTTAACGTGTCCATTAAGATGTAAATCCCAACATCTACACATGGACATGTTATAAGTTGTATGGATTGATATGTAACACAAGCACACACATATATATGTATATATGATACACGTGTATATATACACCATAATATGAATCAAATAAAAGTTTATCAATTTACAAATTTAAATAAAATAAAAGATTTAATTTAAATAAAATTTAAAAATATTCTAAATAAACTAGACTTCACAGCCCAAAAAAGATCCAATAGGGTAAAAAAATTGAAATTTACCCATAACTTCCATTGCGGGTTGACCCGGTTCCAACAGTTTGGATGTCGGAATGACCCCTGATTTGCACAATAAACTTGCCTAAAACTAGATTTCAGTAATCCTGACATATGAATGGAATTTCAAATGTGTTATTAGTTGTTTCGATAGAGAGTGAACCTTGTTGGAAGAATTTCTTTGAAGGGAATTCATTCCACTTCTTCTCTTTCTCTCATTCAACTTTCGTCTTTTCGATGTTTCAATCTGTGCCACCAAGACATTTTGCACCCATGTCTCTACACCTAGATTCATGCCCTTGTTATAAATTATCAAATATTTGGATAAATATTAGTTTCCTTCTATACATGATGAAACTTTGGTTCGATGAATATCTTTGAATGAACATTTGATTATAACTAACAAACTTCTATTCAAACTCTCACATACATTCAATGATGTAGTTCTCTTGTCTTAACTCATTCTCTACACATACATCTATTCCTAAACAAAGAAACTACCAATACAATCTAGACTAATAATAAAGACACTACATTCTTTCACTCTTAATTGTTTTTTTCAATACATTCGTTTTATGAACATACATTTAAACACCCATTCAATCATGATTTTCTCATCAAAAATGCTAACTTGAATTCATTTATTAAACCCTAACCATTAGCATTTAACAATAAATATAGTCGATCGTATAGCACAGAGAGTATATCCCACTAAACAATTGCAAAAGGAATCCTAACGCTACTAGAGTTACAGTGCTATACCGACAAAATGTCGTCAGTAAAGAGTTTTCCAACGACATACCGATAACATTTTAGTCTTCAGTAAAACCTTCGTGCCAAAACAATTGTCGACTAGTTGCCAACAACAATCGTTGGGCCTATACCGACGATACGCTGTCGAATTTTTTTCGATGACATGCTGAAAATGTTGTGGTCGATGACTTTACAAAGATTTATATGCGCCGTGATATAAGTGTTATTTTTGGATTTTTTGACGACTTGACAAAGCCCTACTGACGACTTTTCTGAACTAATTTTGTAGCAGTTATGCTGCTTTTCTTCCCCTTAATTCACAACACTAAATCAGCTGTTCTGATAGTGCTACATAGGCAAATTTAACACCATACCAAAAAATTTATCATATCCAAATGTGTAGAAAACCAAAAAAACAAAAAATCATGGGAAAAGGTAAAATAAGACAATAAATTTTCCATACAACACAAAACCAAATGATGTCTATACATCCTCATCACAATCCATACAACATCATGTCTATACAATATACAACATCAAAAATACATACGTCGTATACATGATCATGTCAATACATAAAAATTCATGATTGTGGCGATGACGGCGGTGCCGCGTTGCTTTCAAAATGTTGGTTGAACATTTTGTATAAGGCATCGACATGCTTCCTCTGTGCAACCAGCTCTTCCTCATGCCTCCTCGTCATCTCCATTTGTACCGCCATCTCCTTCTCATGCTTCCTGAGCATCTCTACAAGCTTTCTTAACATCCCCACCAACTGAGCCTATATTTTGGTCAGCGTATGAATCTGGATAGCATTGTAGAAAGAGCTTCTCTTATTTCATTAACGTTGTAAATTAATCATATTAAAAAAATTGAGAAACATATTAAAAACTAAACGCACTATAACTATTCACGAGATTAACTTAACATAAATAACGTTGAGATAAATGCGATCATATACTGTACTATAAAGAGCACATTAAAATATTGATTTTCGACGAACATGAGCATAGTAGTTCAATATTGAGATAAATCATTGTCACTTCACTCATGTAAGATTCTTCAAAGTGAATACATAATAAAAGTCAACAAAATGGAAATGACCTAATTAGCTATTGTTTAGTGACAACAATACAACCTAGATGTTACTTATATAAAAAATCACCTCACAATGACACTACTTGTATGTAAAATGTTTATTAAAACGCCAATATATACTTCATAAAGTCACAATATAACATATATGTCCAAGATCTATATTTTATTGGTGAGAAGGAGAATATTGCCATCTATGGACTTCTAATCTATGTCACCTGAAGTAGAATTTAAATCAATTGTTGGGCATAAAAACCACTGTAAAGAGATGCTAACCTAACATAAATGTTTTCCTTTTAAAATAAATTTCAGTTTGTATTATAACTTACCACCATCTGATGCTTCCAAGCATTGTTATTTTATGGATGACATAAAACATCTTCACATCGTTGTCGTTCTTTAGGCCATCACATGTGCTTTGGAGCAGCAGAAGATGCATACAATCTTTGTAATCTGTTTATCGGTAGTAAGTAATGCATATGAGTAAAATGAATGCCTTTACCACTGCTCTTTGTTGCTTTATATCTTTAGTTGTTGCAGAATTTACAATTGTAAGGTTTGTTTTCTTTCTTCCAATATATCATGCATCCACATGAATATATGTCAATCTTTTCATACGGTGGACCAAAGGCAACTACTTCTTTTTTTAGTGAATACCAATTTTCTAACAAGACAATATCTGGTGGAAACATGTAACATCCCCTATCTTGAAGCCCAAAGCTAAGCACTACGGATGCTGCAGTCATATATAGTATTATCTTCCGGCGATAAAATACAGTAATGCTAATGGTATCCATAATATCAGAAGCGCATGAATATGAAACAAAATCACAGATTCAAAAACAATTTTTCTGATTACATTTCACAAAACATGTTTCATATCCAATTACATAACCTCATTCGTTTCCTAGGTTTAAATCAGATATAATTATTACATAAATACGCCAAGAGCAACATATGAAGATGCCCCCTTAGATGATCAGATTACTAAATAGTCATATCAGACTTAATACAACACAACGGAAATAAAACAAAACAAAACAACTCCTAAATAGCTAACAACACCCTCTTGCTCGTCTCTGGAGGCTTTTATTCGTCCAACAACTAAAACCTGTAAATCCTCAACTCTCAACCTACTCAAATCAATTTTGAGCACCCAAGAGTTTAAGGGGAAAAACATAAACTTCGAGTCAGACATAAAGCCTGGTGTGAATAATACTATACATCTCGGTTATATGATATTAAGTGAGACCACGCCGCTTAGCAGAACGGGTTTCCCCTCACTAATATCCTTTTAAAAACATATCGTTTGCAAATCAAAATCCTGCAACCAAACTGGTTAAAATAATCATATCAGTATCATGTAAGCATATAAATCAGGTAATCAATGGACTATCTGTCCGAACACTGTAGTTTTGTTTGGTTAACTACTAACCTTTGGCTGACTCAGGCCTACTAGACAAAATAAACAATAGTCTAACTTCTGTTAGATATTGCTCTTATGGACGGTCTGTCCCTAACTTACTTCTCCTAGGGTCAACTGATCCTAATGGTTTTGCAGGCTCATTAATAACCTATCTTTACTCTGTATATTCCTTTCTGTGTGTAACATCATTTTAGTCTTACTTGTGACAAAGCCCTACACACTGGAATTTTGGACTTATATTAGCTAGAGGCTACTAGCTAAAGTATAGGGCGCGACCCCATACCAGTCCCATCTGGTATTTTAATATCCGAGTCATTTTACTTAGGGTCATCTACCCTTAAAATTTTTCTTGAAAACATTTCTTTCAAATTGATTTAACTCTTTAAATCATTCTTAAACAAGGAAAATATGCTTTGTGCTTTACTCAAATCACTTTGCCATGTTATATATACTTTACACAAAATATTGTTGATGAAAATATTCAAAACCTTTGAAAGTACCCCTTTCGAAATCATTGAAAGTGCCCCTTTCGATACAAGTAAACTACTTTACTTTATAATCTAGGCCGAAGGCCAAAACATTCATTTCAAAACCATTTACATTAAACCTTTCAAAAAAATTGAAATCATCTCTTTTGAAAGCTTTATAAAACCTTAGACATCCTCTTTTCAAAACACTTTAAACATCCCTTTCGAAACCATTGGAAACCTTCCATTTAAAACCTTCCGAAAACATTGAGGAACCACCCCTTCGAAACCTTTATCTTAAACCTTTCGAAAACATTTAGTCCTTTACATAAATCAAACCTTTCGAAAGCATTTGGGTTCAAGTAAAACATGTGGAAAAACCTTTCGAAACCATTAGAAACCATTCCTTTCGAAACCTTTAGGTTTAACTTTCAGTAGAACAAAAGGTCTTAAAACAACTAAGTCAAAAACACTCTTTTGAAAGCAGTTTCCTATGTAAAATAAGTGGATGGTATCAAAACCAATCCCTTTGAAAGCATTGGAGAAGTGGCTTAGATTTTAAAACAAAGAAACCCTTTCGAAAGCATTGCTTCGAAAGGTAAGATGTGACAGCAAGGGGTTTCAACCCCTTCGAAAGCTCCTTTATAAAACAAGAGGTACAACCTCTTTCGAAACCATTCCTTAAAACCATTTGACCAAGTCGAAAGCTATCTAAGTCTAAAGCATTCTTTTCGAAAGCAAAGCAGACGCATTTCCTTTTAAAAGCAAAATAAGGTTTTGACCCCTTCGGAACCCCTTGTATTAACCCTATATTTCGCATATGTCCAATCCACTACGTACCAAGGCTTTTGATACCATGTGTATTGGTTTCGATGGAGATGGAGGAAGAAGTATCTAATCGAAAGGTAGGTGCCGAAATGGCAAAACAACAAAAGTATGGTAAAACTGAATTTTAACTTTATAAAGTAATCCTTTTCAACTAACCGCTTTTTTTTCAACATATGATTGGTTGCTAATTTATTTTCTAAACTCTTTTCTAAAAGTGCTGCCGAAATTTCAGAAGCAAATAATTTAAAATATTTACAAAATGCCCCTTCTCCTTTTATAAATATATAAAACATTTAAGTCTCATACCTTAAATAAATTTATATACTTACTAAAACACTTAGGAAAATTCTACAAAAATTCCCATAAATCATTTTTAATATTTTTTCTAACATATTTAAATTTCTAACCCAAAACATATATAAAATAGCTGTAATTAATTTTAAACCCAATTAACTATTTTCTTTACTAGAAAATTCACAATAAATCCATAAAAAATCAGAAAATTATGAAATTTGAAACCCGTATCCAAAATATTATTTTCGACTAATGTAAAAATTGCAAGGCATTTCGATGTCATTTTATAAGGTTTTCACATTAAGACTTATCATAAAATCTATATGAATTAGCATAAATCATTAACAAGCATATATATCCATTTTAACAATAAAAAATATGGCAAAAAATTTGCAAAATAATTCGGATCTCAATCTAAAACTGAAAACAATAAAAAATGAGATGTAACCTATTATTCACCTTTAGCTTGTGATTAAGGAGTTGAGATTTGATCTTGGATTAAGTTGCTTAAGCTCCTTCCTCTTATCTTCTTCTTATTTTCCTTAATGGTGGTCGGCCTCTCTTTTGTTTTGTTTTTGTTTTGAACGTGTAAAATGAATGTGCATGAAGAGTTTAGGGTATTAGAACATGTCTTATTCCTACTTTGCCCCTTATCTATTTGCCTTACCTATTTCATTTAGTTTCCCTTAGTTCACTATTTTAAATTTGCATGGTTACCTCTATTAACACAAATCTCAATCCCTTAACCCTTTCATTATTTCATTTAATTTAACAAATTAAACGTCCTAGATAATGTTAATCAAAATTAGGGTCGTTACAAAACATTTCCTTACAGAGACTAAGAATCGAGTTCATTAATTTTCTAAAGCGTTGTATGACGATTTTATAGAAATTTACTTAGATGTTGCTACCAAATGCATCATTTTACAACTATTATTGGTTCTCAATTTTCTCACAAATATATGATAAGCTGGCCAACACATCAAGAGATGGCCCGTTCTAAGTCAATTTCCAAAACAAGACTCAAGCCATCAAAGACAAGCCAGCATGTAACTATAAACCCGACCCAAATCAATGTCGACTAGCACTTCTTAGTCGCCAGCCTATCTTTAGCCTAGCCCCATCCTTGTCAATCCAAACGCAAGCCGTAAATAGGTTGGCTGGACTCCTAAGCCTGGTCTGACCCTGCTCAAAGTGACAAAACAACCAACTCATTTGAATTAACTTGAATCAAAGCCACCAATTTATGGCTTGAATCTATCTCAACCTGCATACGAGCGACCATATACAACCCGTCTTATCACCACACGATCCTGTCCCCTTCAGCTTTGTCCACAACCATCTTTAGCCATGCACTCAACAATCTTTGGTAACAAGCAACCGACTACTACTGTGTGAAGAAGATTCTCTCCGACCTAACTACCTAAAAAAGGTGCTAGACATGAAAAGTACAACCTACTACACCTAGTATACCTTCTACCATGGCACGACTTCCAAAAGCGCACCTGTTCCTACAGCATATGCCGCCTTCTCAGCACAAAGCACGTGCCTAGTATGGCGTACAACTGGCAAGCATATTAGCCACAAACTCTTGCTACATTTCTAGTTATTCTCCATTAAGCGAAGCGACCAAATCTATGGTCGGGAACGAATCCCTCATATTTTCAACACAATATCAGACCTCAATTGATCTACACCCACTGCTATAAATACCCCTTGCCATACAACATCAAAGGTAGTGAATTACTTTAGAAGTACATCTTCTCCTAAAGAAAAACTGAGTTCTTAAGCTTAGCCGTTATAGTCATAAGTGCTTTAATTTCTTATTATCGTCTTTTAATTCTTTGTAATTATATGGGATAAACATATTAAGGAATCTTCATAGTGGATGCATGTAACACCCCATAAAAATTAAAGATAATTAATAAAGCTCCAAAAATGGAATTTGAGCAAATATTGGAATTTTGCTAAGAAATTCAAACCATTGCGTTCATAGTGATTTTCTGAGCAACTTTCATATTTGGAGTTTCATAATCGGAGCTCAAACGAAGAAGCTATTAGCATTTGAAGTTTCCTAAACGAAAATAATTTAAAACGATAAATAGAAATAAATAGTAGTAAATGTGGGATCCCACAGTTGACCCCCTTACTTGGGCCAGTCGACCACCAGCGGTCAATCGCTTATAAGGAGCGGTCGATCGGTCAGGGGTGGGGGCTAGGGTTGGAACCTTGGTTAAACGACCCGAATTTAATTATTTTAATCTAACGTTATGATTGATTCTAGTGCCTATAAATACATGCCTAACCCCTCATCTTTCTTCTCATATATTCTGATCAAAGCAACGAAGCTCTACCATTTCCCTCCTTCACTATTATAATAATTATAAATATATAAAACCGTAGAATGGAAAATGAGCGAATCAATACTGCGGAAAGAGGTAAATTTCTATAGTT
The DNA here is from genome assembly GCA_030737815.1 of Allium fistulosum. NCBI lineage: Eukaryota > Viridiplantae > Streptophyta > Magnoliopsida > Asparagales > Amaryllidaceae > Allium > Allium fistulosum. The sequence continues at coordinate 758,999,866 of CM060902.1, forward strand.
TTAAATCTATATTCCCTTTAACCCCAAAACTCTTTTTAGATCTGTAATTCTAATAGTATTTATATATCTTGTTATACATATTTCTTAATTAAAATGGAAATGGAGTCAAGTAAAGGAATGGATTTAGACTTGCGAGATTTGGAAAGCTTAAAAGGAGAATGAGAAATTATATAATTTATTTATAACATTGAAATTTATATCGTTGAGTTTTTTTAGTTATTATGCATATGGTAGATTTATTGAGTTGTAGACATAAATAAATGTATTTAGTTGAAACCCTGCCTTTATGCTCCGTAATTTAGGAAATAGGAATAGTGTGTACAACCTAATCTTGAAATTTGAAATCAGTCCCAAATATTTATTATCGTCTAATGTTTATAAAATAGTAAATTTTATTTTAGACTTATAATTAGGTTGTAAATTAGGTTGCCCTAGTTGACTTGAAATGTGAATTTCTATGTTTTAATTTGTTGGGACTAATAAACAATTCATGTAATCTCCATGAATTATCCAATTCTGTAAAATTTGTAAAAAGTATATGTTTGAAATAATAAGAAATATACTACAAAATGAATGATATGTGTACCCAGAATTTTGGTCATTTGACTTTGAAGTATTTAATTGATTTTAAGTATGAAAATATTGGTTTTGGAAATTTATTGACTTGAATTCCAAATAAAGGGAATTATTTGATATATTGGAATGTGCGAATTATGAATTTACTGGAAATAGTGAATGTGAATATTGGAATAATGATTTAAACATCAAAATTATTTAAATGATTGAATCTTAAATTTAATTTGAATAAATGGATTTCAAAAGCTTATTTAAATTCAATTTAAATAATAAATGGTTAGTGTAAACTTTTAATTTAGAATTAAAAGTGATTAAACTGGTTTAATAATAATTTGTTTTAATTAAAGTGTGAAATTATCATTTCGAGGCACTGCCTCGGATTTTAACGAACTGGTGCTATTGGATTTGGAATAATGAATTATTGAACGTCGATAAGTTTTGTGACGATCAGACGTATTGTGTGGTCGTGCGAGCTTGAAATGGATTGAAATTAATTACATTGATTTTGAGAACTAACTTCTGTATATGATGGAATTAGGCCCCGATACTAGTTCCATTGTGTTTGGAATGGGGGTATTTAGTATAAAATGCCAGGCGGCATGCCCCGTTTGGAATTTGAGATTTTTAGGGATGAATAGTGTTTGAAATTTTTTCTATATAAGGACCCTTAATTCGTTCTATTTTCTCTAAACCCTAAAAATAAAACCTTAACTGCCATTCATTATTCTCTATCATCCAATAACCTACGATCATCGAAGCCTCTAGAGACAGTTTCTGGTGATGACTTCAACTGCAAAATTTCTCGGCATGATGAGGGTAGCAGGTTGGTCGGTTGGATTGTCGTATGATGCAGTGAGGCAGTGCAGATCTTGGTTCGAAGGCGGCGACTTCTTTTGGGTCATTCTAATGAACGGCGGTGAGATGGAGGACGTGGCTTGTGGCGTTGGGGTCGTCTTTGCCAAGCGAGTTGGCGGAGGTGGAGCGGTGGTCTCATGCAACGTGTGGTAGCGACGGTATGAAGATGAACGACGACGTTGAGTTATATGATGCGACCTGGGTTTATTAAATAGGAAGGTGATTATCGTTTAAACTTAATTAATCTAGTTAATGAAAATCTAATTATTCTCAAACGTTCATTAATTCGTATCTTGTCCATACGAGATCGGATTTGGACGCGCTCAGTTGCATTGGACTCATAGCGATGATATCTACGTTGTTGAGTTGGATTGGCATAGAGTGGAGCTTGTAGGAATTTCAGAAAATTAAAACGATGTTCGTTGAGTAGAAGCACGTCAGCGTTGTCGAGTTATAAAGTGAGTTAACTCACCACTCCGGCCCACTTATATTTTATATAAGTGTGGATATTTTTATTGATGCCTTTTTGTTGCTTGTTTGGATAATTTATTGATTTATCAATTGATTTGTATTTATTCCCGCCCTTGGAGCGGATGACCTTTTATATTTACCTACCTAGTAGTGGATGACCCATATTATATAATTATATACTATATATGATGCCCGAGGATAGGTTGTAGGGATCCAACATGATTCCTCACCACAGTTGATGTTGAAAGACACTATGTGCTATAGGATCGTGTAATATGGATAAACTACTTGTGCGGAATAAGTAAGTAAATAGTAAAAGCAGTAAAGTAAATGACACCAGAGATTTTTATACTGGTTCGAACTCTTGTTCTACGTCCAGTCCCAGACTCCTTCTGGAATTCAATCGATACCCTCGCTTCACCCGGAGGAACATGTATTACACCGTCTGAACAACCGAACAGGACTTTCCCGCCTAGACAACCGAATAGGACTTCTACTGCCTGAGGATACTACAACAGGACTTCAAATACAAGTGGAAATGTTTCTGACTAAATATGCTCTGTAATAGCACTGATAAGTCAATATAAGTACACCCTTCCTATAATCTTCTCCTGTATGGTATATAGTGTAATTTGTGAAGAAAGGAAGTCTAGTTGACCAAACAAGAGTATGCTTGAGTGTTTGGTGATCAAATAGTTTGACTTGTAAAACTTGAAAGTAAGTAGCAAGAATATAGAGTTTAGAAATCAAAATAAGAATTGGTGAAGAATAGTGTTGAAATTGCTTGCTATTTATAGTTGTTAAAGGTTGCAATGATTAGTGAAGAGTTGCCATGAATCAGAATATAAGCAACTGTTGAAATTAAAATTGTTTCTGTTCAGGGAAGAGAAGCAACCTTTCAAAAAACTAGCCGTTAATTTTAACTCAGACTTCTGAATTTAAAATTCATCCTTCTGAATGTAGGAAATAATAAGGCAGCGCCGAAATAGTTCATTTTAGACCTTATTCAGACGTCTGATTTTGCTGTTGGGAAAATATTTGCTTCAGCAGTCAGACGTCTGAATTCTGTTAATCCAAACAACTTTAAAACTTCTTTTGAAAATAAGTCGTGTATTCAATAGCTTGTGCATCTATACCAATTTGGAGAGATTTTAACATATATTACTGACTAGACACAGACGCTATAACCTGTAAATGATTACATCCATCAATCTGGAATCTGGTCATCAATATTTTCCTGTAAAACTTGGTTAGATAAACACATATAATTGTTATTATCAAAATATCAGGAACCGAGGTTCTAACATTCTCCCCCTTTTTGATAATGGCAACTATGAAAATATTGGTTAGTAGATAAGAACTTCTCATGTCAATAAAACTTGGTTAGTATAATTTCTCCCCCTGAATAAAAGAATTTATGCATCAATATTTTTACCTTTTTCTCCTCCCTTGTCATTACTAAAAGGAATTATATATAATACGATAACATCACAGAGAATGATTGGAAAGAAACAAATAGCTAATTTAAAGTAGAACACAATGTTTACATCACAGAACACAACATAAAACTCAAAACACAACATAACAAAGAAAATAGAAAAAAAACATCCAGACCACTTCAGTACTAAGATAACACAACATAACAAAATAGAAAAAAATATCCATACCACTTCAGAAATCCTCACTATCCTCGGTTTGTTCATCACCTTCTTCTTCCTCTTCTTGGTCGGAAGACCAAGTGAATGGTGCCAGATTATGTTGCACGTTGGTAGATGAAGAAGATACACACGAAAGATTATCCCAAATTTTGTTTAAGAAACCTTTGATGGAGTTGAATTTCCTGTTCGTGTTTCTTTCCATGCTCATCATTTGCTTTTGAAGCCTCTTTTGATTTTGAGAAAGAGTTCGTAAGGCTTGTTTTGGTGTAGCATCCTCTCGGATTTCTTGAATTTCATTATAGTCTTCTTCTTCTTCTTGTTGATGCGGTTGAGATGAAGAGCATGAAGCTATGTTTGGATAAGATTGTTGACGAATACCACGATTTCGATTTTCAATCCATTGTTGAAAGGGAATGATATCATGAGATGGCGGTCGCTTTGGTAATTGCATTAGCCCTAAAGTTTTAGAGCCAAGCACACTTATAGATGAACATTCAGAATCAGGTATCGAAACTCCACATTGCATTAATATCCTCATGATATAAGCCCCATAATGCAAAGTCTTATATTTCTTACGAATTGTCACATTTTGAAATTCGTCTAATATAATTTTCCCCCAATTGACTTGTTGGTTATAATAGATAGCATAGAGTACTTGGAAATCCCTTTTGTATATTTTCTCATAGCTACCGGTTTGGGGTTGAAGAGATCGGATGAGCGCACGATGGATTATTCGAGCTTGTGGATGCAACTTTGTGGAAATCAAATTTTTCATGTCGTCGGAAAGAAATCTATGAGAAACCTCGTCTCGTTCATACATATCCGCATCAACATGGTCAATGTCTATTCCTTCGTAAGGACATCTTAAAATATAACCTAATCTTTGTATTGGGAGAAATATTTGACACCACATACCATTGTCCAAACACAATCTTCTCTATTTTGGGGATTATGGTGATCTAAATTCATATTTGCATAAAATAACTTGATAAGTAGATGATTGATTTTCAAGTTATTGAAATCATACCTAATTAATGAATCGAAGTGATTTGATTCAGCCATTTCTCTAATTCTATAGCCATTGAATTCTGGAAATTGCATAAAATCTCCTTCAAAGATTTTTGGAGTTCTTCATTGTGTTAAATCTTGCAATAGCCGTCTCATTGTGAAGCCATGATCTAATTTGTGCTTCAAATGGTCCGGTTGATGATTCTCTTGATCTCTTGGTCTTAGGAGGCATTGTGTGTTGATTTTGTGGAGGAAGATTTTGGACTTTTAATGGAGTTTTAGGGTTTTGAGAATGGGTTGATGAAGTAAATAATGAAGGAATGCGGTAAGAAAATGAGTAGATAAAAGAGGAAAAATGGAAAAAGTAGGTGAATGAAAAGATGTAGGCCCCACAACAGTTTTGTAAAAAAAAATTCCTGGCTTAAAACAGGCATCTGTTTATAAATCAGACTTCTGTTTTGATCAATTTTGTCAAGCAGCAAGAAAATAGTGTATTTCGTTCTTGATTCAGACGTCTGAAATATAGAAACAGACGTCTGAATCTAGGTAAAATTTTGTTCCAGATTGACAAATCAGACGTTTGATTTGGTAATTCAGACATCTGAATTAGCACAGGATGCTAATATCAGTTCTGTCTATATATATAAAAAAACTTTATTCAACTTTTTATAAAACATGATCATAAAAATAAAAAACAAACAAGATTTTATGTAAAATTCAACATGCAAAATGAGACGACCGCCCATGACCCCTGCACTAAACATAGAAATAGTGCGCTGTAAAGTGTGCCAGACAGCCATGGATGATCATCAAGGGTAAATTAAAGCAGCAAAATCTATCGTATTACTCACAGCGCATGGACAAAATACAATAGAGAATATATATAGTGAAGCTTCACAAAATAGAATCTCATCAATTAAGCTTCATAATAGTTGAATACAAACATCTGAATAGTCAATACATCAAGCCTCACTACATATCACTCAGAGAATTATACAAGCAGCGGAACATCCAGTACATATAGTAAGAAATAATATGCAAGCCTCCAGCTCGTCTTCGTCATCAGCATCGTTGGAAACAAAGAACAACACCTGTCACCTGCTACCTAGTCTGCGCATCCCAAAATGGATGAACAGCCCAAGGTAATAAGAGTTGAACATAGAACCTTGAGTCAGACAACAGTCTTAGTGAGCAGTAAATTAACTAACAACATACCAAAAGAGCATAAAGGTAAAAGGAATAGGAATCCAACCCTCCCACTCCACCTCTTTCTACAGTGATAGCCCCCAGACACACACTAAGCAGAAGTAAACATAGCAAAGCAAACATTTAAAGTAAAGCAATTATCACTCGAGTCAAGGTCAATGTTTTCCAAGTACAAACCCCCAAGGCCTAAACCAAGATCAGATAAGCACCCAGAAAATATTGCTCTTGAGACCGAATGACGATACAACCAAACATCCATGACTCTGGCTATCACTGTTATCTTTGCTTCGATACCACCGTTAATTGAATGACCGGCACATTCTTTCAGCCGTCCGTCAAGGGTTAATGGTAACCCCGGTTCTAGACAGAACTCCGCACGTCGTCGCAGCCCGTGCCTAGGACTATCGAATCTGCCCAGAGTACTCGACCACCAACTGTAGTCTTTTGGGACTATCGAATCTGCCCAGCGTACTCTTGCTTTGAGCCTGCTAGAACCTTCAACAACGATGAAATCTTAGCTTTCTAGTCATCCTCCTCGACGACTATTCTCATACTAGCTCAAGCGCCTCTCGAGCCAACCATTATCCTCAAACTCGAACCATTTCACCGAGTTACCAACATGCTTGGAATGATCCCGTCTGGATTATACCAAGGCTATTTCATATCATGCCTCGCTTCATCTCATCATAGCAAAGCCTCATCTCAACATCATCATCAAATCTATCCATATGAGCTTCATCAACCGCCACATATGCCACGAGCAGCTTTTCCCAATTCAAGAGCCTTTCCCTTAGCTTTTGAATCATCTTCGACCATCTTGTCTAAATCCATTAACTAATCAACTAATTTATAACAATCAATCAAATCAATCATTAATCCAAGTAATCAGTCATGCAAATAAGATCTAAAAGCAATTATAACTAAAATGGTAATTTTGTAAATAAAGAGTCCAAATCTAACAAGCATGAATCATGAGCAATATCTCTACAACTTGATGAATGAACTTGCATAGATTAACATGTAGTAAAATGGATGTCAAATCATCATGAACAATAGATCTACACTTAAGTTTATGAAAATGCATGGAAATCACTATTTTAACACATAATCAAGCCACCAATCCAATATACTCCTTTGGATCCGTGTGAGAGATAACCACCACTCACCGAATCACCTAAACACCTCAAAAGCAACACACTTTAGATCTGGACAGCGAAGGATCTAACTCGATTCTCCAAAACTCCGCTTCAAACGATGAAATCTCTCTTCGATGGATGTAGATCTTCAATCTAAGCTCTTGGATCTTCGATTTGATCTTCGATTTGGATGGAAGGAATCACAAGATTAGAGTGGAGAAAAGAAGTGAAGAATTGCAGCACTCGAGCTCTCAAAATGGCAGGACTTCGTCGCTTCAAAAATCCGGATCCCAAAAAGTGAGGAAAAACCCCGTATTTATAGGCTGAAATCCCTAAGTCGTCCGCCCCCTTAAGTCGTCCACGACTTAACTCTCCCCACGACCTACGACTTACCACTTAGCAAATCCTACGACTTAACCAACCCCTTAGACCTACGACCTAGCAGTTCAACGACCTAAGCCATAACACACGTGCGCGACTTACGACCTAACCTAACATACATGCGCACGACCTAGCGACTTACGACTTAGCAACAATGCCGACCTAACGAGTTGACAGGGATACGACTTAACGCGCGCGCGAAAGTGCGCGACCTAACTGCACTCACGATCCAACGACTCATCATCTCAACGACTCAACGACTCATCATCTCAACGACTCATCGACTCATCATCCTTGCGACTTAACGACTCAACCAACTTATCTCCTTAACTTGTCCACGACCTAACTTTCTTAGGTCGTTAACTCGCCCAATCTCCTAAGTCGCTACTCCTATGCCGCTAATCCTTAAGTCGCCAACTCTCTTAAGTCGCTCACTTTCTTAGACCGCCCACCCTCCTTAGGTCGGCAACCTTGTTAAGTCGCTAACCCTTAGATCGTCTACTCCTTAAGTCGTCTACCCCTTAAGTCGCAAACTTATTTAGGTCGCTCCACGACTTAATCTTCCACACGACCTAACTTCTACACGACTTAAGCTCTAGTCGACCTAAATTCTGAACGACTTAACAACATTACGACCTAATGACAACTGTTTTACAATCTTTTGATCCTTAAAAATACGGGTCGTTACATTCTCTCCCCCTTAGGAATTTCGCCCCCGAAATTCCAAACAAACAAGAGCAATCAAAAACTATTCCGCATGCCTACCATCCATAGCAATCAACAAACCATGCGTCCAATTCTAGCCTAGCATGCAGAATTCTAAAACTAGAACAAGTTACAACGTTGTGAGATGACACGACACCTTATGGCCATACCTCGAAGAGTTCAGGATGAGCTGTCTTCATCCTCTCTTCCACCTCCTATGTATAGTCGTTAACATCATCACTCCATTGTATCTTGAGCAACCTAACTACCTTCCTCCTAAGCTGTTTCGTGTCAGTTTCCACAACACGAAGCGGCTTACGAGGTCTCTCAACAACTGGATCAACCTCAAAATCTTCACAGCTATCTGCAGAAACTACTGTATTCGAGTCGTGCACATACTTCCGTAGATACGATACATGAAAAACATTGTGCACACCCGCCATCTTTTCTGGTAACTCCAATTTGTAGGCGAGCTTTCCAATTCGCTCGATGATTGGGAATGGCCCAACAAATCTCGAAGTCAATTTTCCTTTCTTCCCGAACCGAATAACATTCTTCAGTGGAGAAATCTTCACAAAAACCATATCACCTACGTCGAATTCCAAATCCTTACGACGCTTATCAGCATAACTTTTCTGACGGTCTTGGGCTGCCTTCATTCGTTGCCGAATGATCTCTATGCAATCTAAAGTCTGTCGAATCATTTCTGGCCCAAGTATCAGCTTTTCTCCTGTTTCCAACCAACATGTCGGAGAGTTACACGGTCTTCCATACAATGCCTCATACGGTGCCATACCAATGCTTGACTGGTAACTGTTATTATATGAAAATTCCACCAAATGAAGATGATCTTCCCATGATCCTCCGAAATCTAAAACACATGCCCTGAGGAGATCTTCCAAAACTCGGTTGACTCTCTCGGTCTGACCATCTGTTTGGGGGTGATAAGCTGTACTCAAACACAACTCGGTTCCCAAAACTTCCTGGAAGCTCTTCCAAAATATACTAGTGAACAATGGGTCTCGATCACTCACTATACTTTTCAGAATACCATGGAATCGAACTATCCACTTAACATACAATTCAGCCAACTTTGATGCAGTCCTAGTTGATCGAACAGGAATAAATCTTGCACTCTTAGTCAAGCGATCTACAATGACCCAAATCCCTTCATTTCCCGTTCTTGTTCTAGGTAGTCCATCGATAATATCCATCGATATTTGCTCCCACTACCATGTAGGAACTTCTAATGGCTGAAGCAATCCACTGGGCTTCTTCTGCTCGGCTTTTACCAAATGGCAGTTCATGCACTTGGAAATAAAATTTCCAACATCCTTCTTCATGCCTTCCCAGTAATAGGTTCTCTTCATATCCCGATACATCTTATTTCCACCTGGATGAATTGTCAGCTTCGAGTGATGACTTTCCTTCAGAACTTCATTTCTCAATTCATCTATATCGGGAACAACTAGTCGTCCTTGCTTCCGAAGCCAACCCTCTTGATCGACCTCGAATCCTTTATCCTTTTCTGGGTCAAATCTAGATCCCAAATCATGGATAATCTCGACAAGCTTATCGTCTCGCTTTTGGCTCTCGCCAATCCTTTCCACAAGAGTAGGTCTTATCGATAAGTTTGCCAACATCTCAGGTTCCAATTCACATCTGGGCCTGAAGTCAAATCCAGCTAAATACTCGAGACTGTTCCATTCTGAAAACATGGCTCCCAATCCTACATGTCTTCGACTTAACGCATCTGCCACTGCGTTACCCTTTCCCGGAGTATAGGCTATACTAAAATCATATGATGCCAAAAACTCTAGCCATCGTTGCTGCCTAAGATTCAAATCCTTTTGGGAGAAAAGATACTTCAACGACTTATGATCTGTAAACAACTCGAATCGAACTCCCAATAGATAATGTCTCCACATCTTTAGAGCAAAAACAATCGCCGCTAACTCCAAATCATGAGTCTGATAATTCTTTTCATGCGGCTTCAGTTGTCGACTTGCATACGCAACAACTTTACCCTTCTGCATCAGCACTGCTCCAAGTCCAGTACCACATGCGTCGGTGTAAACCACCATCTCATCATTTCCACTTGGAATAGTCAAAACAGGAGCACTTGTCAGTCGCTCTTTCAGGATTCTGAAAGCTTGCTCACACTTAGCTTCCCATCTGAATACTTGATTCTTTTTTGTCGATCCTGTCAATGGTGCAGCCACCTTGGAAAAGTCTTTGATAAATCGATGATAGTATCCTGCTAATCCAAGAAAACTTCTCACATCAGATGCATTCTTAGGTCTACCCCAATCCTGGATTGCTGCTATCTTGGCGGGATCAACCGCTATTCCGCTTCCAGAGATAATATGGCCTAAGAACCTCACTTCGCTCTTCCAGAAGTGACACTTCGAAAACTTAGCCTTCAGCTGATGCTTCCATAAGATTTCCAAAACAATGCGCAAGTGCGTCTTGTGCTCTTCCTAAGTTCTGGAATAAATCAAAATATCATCCATGAACACTAGTACGAACTTGTTCAACTGATCTCTGAACACTCTATTCATAAGATCCACAAAATATGCTGGCGCATTGGTCAATCCAAACGGCATTACCAGCCACTCAAAGAAACCGGATGGTGTCCTGAAAGCAGTCTTCGGCACACTATCCTTAGCCACTCTTAACTGGTGAAATCCCGTTGCCAAATCCATCTGAGAAAACACCTTAGCTTCGTGAAACTGATCAAACAAGTCATCTATTCTCGGCAATGGATACTTGTTCTTCTTAGTCACTTTATTCAGCTCACGATAATCCACACACAACCTCAGCGATCCATCCGCTTTGGTTACAAACACAACTGGTGCACCCTATTCAGACACACTACGCCGAATGAATCCTTTCTGTAAGAGATCATCAACTTGCACCCTCAACTCTTGCTGTTCCCTAGGCGCCATCCGTCTAAGAGGCATCACAACAGGTCTGGCTCCTTCAACTAGATCGATACGAAACTCGATCTCTCTATGCGGCAGTAACCCTTTGACCTCATCAAAGACATCCTCAAATCCATTAGCGATTGTCACCGATGACAGTCCATCCCGTGGAACAACCAACGAATACATGAAGCTCATGAAGATGCCTTCCTCATGCTTACATCGTATCACAACCTTTCGCCCTTCCACATTCTCGACTGTCACCTCCAACCTTTCACAATCAACCTTTGCCGCATACTTCCTAAGCCAGTCCATACCCAAAATAATTCCGAACCCCGCAAAGTTCAGAACAAAACAATCACAAACAAAAGAGCAATCATGACTCGATACAATCAGACCACAGCATAGCATACACAGACAGGACGAACCCCCAACTGGATTAGTCACAACCAATGGTCTATCAATGATATCCGGTTCTAAACCCAACCGGCCTACAAGTTCATTACAAACAAAAGAATGCGATGCCCCAGTATCGAATAACACTCTAACTGGAACACCACATATGGAAAGAGTACCTTGAACCACCACACTCTTTCCTTTCTCTTCAGCGGTAGGAGCTTTTGAAGATGATGGAACAGCCCCCAAAGCATAAACTTACACAATCTGCTTGTCCTTCCGCGGTTCTGGACAATACTTCTTAATATGCCCCGGCTTGTCACAGTTGTGGCACTTCACCGGCACCTTCGGATTCTTGCAATCTCTGGAGAAATGGTCCTTCTGCTGACAATTGTAGCAGGTCACTTCGCCCTTCGGCTTCTTCTGGCCATCCTTACCCTTTTGCTGCTGCTTCCTCTTCTTGTTTCCACCCTGCTGTGGTTTAGACTCTTCCTTGGTTACAGCAACAACAGATCCCTCTTTAGGAAATAGATTTACGTGCCTGAGAGCTTTCTCCACAAGCTTCTCAAATGAATCGTCTAAATGATCCACCAACTGCCTCCCAAGATAACTGTCCAAGCCTGTCACAAACTTCTCGTTCTTCTGATATGAAGATTCAATCTACGACCGGGCATACTTGGACAAAGCTTCAAACTCAGAAACATACTCAAGAACTGGTCTTCCATCTTGCTTGAGCTCCACAAACTTCTTAAACAGAACAGATTTCTGAGCTGTAGAAATGAACTTAGCTTCAAATCTGGCTTGGAATTGCACCCAAGTAATTTCTTCTTCCGGAGTATCAATGGTGATAGAGTTCTACCAATCAAAAGCTCTTCCTTAAAGCTGTCTTGATGCGAGCTTCCTTTTGGTTGCATCCTCGATTCCCAAGTCACCAAAGATCCTTCTACAAGCATCTATCCACCTCTGGACTTCAATAGTTGACTCTGTTCCCATGAAAACCTTTCCTCCAAGAGCAGTATAATCTTTACACAGCTTAGCAAAATCCACCGGTTTTGGAGTTTGAACTTGAACTCCAACATCTACTGATGGCCTCAGAGCTGGCATCCTTCTCATGATCGAAGTCATCATAGCCTCGAACATAGCAGCATAATCAGCAGCCCCCTCAGCAGCACGGCCTTCCCTAGCAGCTGGTCTCCCTCTTCGACTCATTCTTAATATCTATAAAAGAAATGATCAACACACCTTGAGAAACAACTGCATAAAGGACTCAAATTCTTCTAAGCTACTATATTATATATAGTAATCATCCATCAAAATACAATTACGTCTCCCATACGTAGTTACGTCAGCGAGCGTTGGCTAAAATCGATTAACCAATACTCTGATACCAAATGTCACGACCGCCCATGACCCCTGCACTAAACATAGAAATAGTGCGCTGTAAAGTGTGCCAGGCAGCCATGGATGATCGTCAGGGGTAAATTAAAACAGCAAAATCTATCGTATTACTCACAGCGCATGGACAAAATACAATAGAGAATATATATAGTGAAGCTTCACAAAATAGAATCTCATCAATTAAGCTTCATAATAGTTGAATACAAACATCTGAATAGTCAATACATCAAGCCTCACTACATATCACTCAGAGAATTATACAAGCAGCGGAACATCCAGTACATATAGTAAGAAATAATATGCAAGCCTCCAGCTCGTCTTCGTCATCAGCATCGTTGGAAACAAAGAACAGCACCTATCACCTGCTACCTAGTCTGCCCATCCCAAAATGGATGAACAGCCCAAGGTAATAAGAGTTGAACATAAAACCTTGAGTCAGACAACAGTCTTAGTGAGCGGTAAATTAACTAACAACATACCAAAAGAGCATAAAGGTAAAAGGAATAGGAATCCAACCCTCCCACTCCACCTCTTTCTACAGTGATAGCCCCCAGACACACACTAAGCAGAAGTAAACATAGCAAAGCAAACATTTAAAGTAAAGCAATTATCACTCGAGTCAAGGTCAATGTTTTCCAAGTACAAACCCCCAAGGCCTAAACCAAGATCAGATAATCACCCATAAAATATTGCTCTTGAGACCGAATGATGATACAACCAAACATCCATGACTCTAGCTATCACTGTTATCTTTGCTTCGATACCACCGTTAATTGAATGACCGGCACATTCTTTCAGCCGTCCGTCAAGGGTTAATGGTAACCCCGGTTCTAGATAGAACTCCGCACGTCGTCACAGCCCGTGCCTAGGACTATCGAATCTGCCCAGAGTACTCGACCACCAACTGTAGTCTTTTTGGACTATCGAATCTGCCCAGCGTACTCTTGCTTTGAGCCTGCTAGAACCTTCAACAACGATGAAATCTCAGCCTTCTATTCATCCTCCTCGACGACTATTCTCATACTAGCTCAAGCGCCTCTCGAGCCAACCATTATCCTCAAACTCGAACCATTTCACCGAGTTACCAACATGCTTGGAATGATCCCGTTTGGATTATACCAAGGCTATTTCATATCATGCCTCGCTTCATCTCATCATAGCAAAGCCTCATCTCAACATCATCATCAAATCTATCCATATGAGCTTCATCAACCGCCACATAAGCCACGAGCAGCTTTTCCCAATTCAAGATCCTTTCCCTTAGCTTTTGAATCATCTTCGACCATCTTGTCTAAATCCATTAACTAATCAACTAATTTATAACAATCAATCAAATCAATCATTAATCCAAGTAATCAATCATGCAAATAAGATCTAAAAGCAATTATAACTAAAATGGCAATTTTGTAAATAAAGAGTCCAAATCTAACAAGCATGAATCATGAGCAATATCTCTACAACTTGATGAATGAACTTGCATAGATTAACATGTAGTAAAATGGATGTCAAATCATCATGAACAATAGATCTACACTTAAGTTTATGAAAATGCATGGAAATCACTATTTTAACACATAATCAAGCCACCAATCCGATATACTCCTTTGGATCCGTGTGAGAGATAACCACCACTCACCGAATCACCTAAACACCTCAAAAGCAACACACTTCAGATCTGGACAGCGAAGGATCTAACTCGATTCTCCAAAACTCCGCTTCAAACGATGAAATCTCTCTTCGATGGATGTAGATCTTCAATCTAAGCTCTTGGATCTTCGATTTGATCTTCGATTTGAATGGAAGGAATCACAAGATTAGAGTGGAGAAAAGAGGTGAAGAAGTGCAGCACTCGAGCTCTCAAAATGGCAGGACTTCGTCGCTTCAAAAATCCGGATCCCAAAAAGTAAGGAAAAACCCCGTATTTATAGGTTGAAATCCCTAAGTCGTCCGCCCCCTTAAGTCGTCCACGACTTAACTCTCCCCACGACCTACGACTTACCACTTAGCAAATCCTACGACTTAACCATCCCCTTCGACCTACGACCTAGCAGTTCAACGACCTAAGCCATAACACACGTGCGCGACTTACGACCTAACCTAACATACATGCGCACGACCTAGCGACTTACGACTTAGCAACAATACCGACCTAACAAGTTGACAGGGATACGACTTAACGCGTGCGCGAAAGTGCGCGACCTAACTGCACTCACGATCCAATGACTCATCATCTCAACGACTCAACGACTCATCATCTCAACGACTCATCGACTCATCATCCTTGCGACTTAACGACTCGACCAACTTATCTCCTTAACTCGTCCACGACCTAACTTTCTTAGGTCGTTAACTCGCCCAATCTCCTAAGTCGCTACTCCTATGCCGCTAATCCTTAAGTCGCCAACTCTCTTAAGTCGCTCACTTTCTTAGACCGCCCATCCTCCTTAGGTCGCCAACCTTGTTAAGTCGCTAACCCTTAGATCATCTACTCCTTAAGTTGTCTACCCCTTAAGTCGCAAACTTCTTTAGGTCGCTCCACGACTTAATCTTCCACACGACCTAACTTCTACACGACTTAAGCTCTAGTCGACCTAAATTCTGAACGACTTAACAACATTACGACCTAATGACAACTGTTTTACAATCTTTTGATCCGTAAAAATACGGGTCGTTACACAAAATAAGAGAATAAAATAGAAACTAATAGTTGGAAGGAGAGTCGTCAAATTTCCTTGGTTCGACTTTAGTGTTTTCTTTGAGTTGTTTGAGAGGAGACCAGTAGTTTTGACGAGCCTGTGATCCAACCGGTTGTCCATGTTCCTATGAGTTTGGTGACACATGAGGACGTTGAGGTGAATGGATGATTGTGTGATTTTGAACCGGAGTGGAGCCACAGAATTTGACAGCAATTTTCTCCAATCTATTTAGTTTTTGTCCTTGAATTTTTTGTTCATAGTAAAGTTCTCTCTGAATATTCAAAGTTTCCTGTTGATAATGATGGATATCATTAATCTTTTCTTTGGTTGATGGAGAACCAAAGTGAAGTTTCCTTGGTTGTTTTGGTTCCGGTGTGTAACCACTATGGTTAATCGGAGCCTTTTCATGATAAGGAGTAGGAGTAGGTAATGACAATGATCCCGAACTAGGAGATTCAAAGTTGATTGATGAATAGTCAGAAGAATATTCAAAGTCTTCATGAGAGGACATATTTGAGAATAAAACAAATTTTGGTTTGAAAATTAAAAGAATTGAATATGAAATAATTTTTTTAAGCAAAATATATAGTGAATATATATAGCTTAAAATAACAAGATGTTTCAGGTAGAAATGGTTATAACCAATTAAACGCACAACTAGTGAAATTTTTGGTTGAAAGACAATTTTGTATAACAATCATCTTGCTAAAAATAGATAATAAATTTTTTTATAAAATTAACCGAAGTATAATCTATAAACAAAAGATACAAATAGCAAAATGGTAATTACACAGAACTTTCCGCCAATAGTGCAGAGACCGAATCCCGTTATAAATCTTTTTGAGAAATAATACCTAATTCTCTTCTTAATTTTATAAAAATATTTTCATTCAATGGTTTTGTAAATATATTATCCAATTGATTTTCAGAGGAAACAAATTCTAATTTTATTACGTCCTTTTCAATATTATCACAAAGAAAATGATGACGAATGTCGATATGTTTTGTTCGTGAATGATTGACTGGATTTTTAGATAAGTTTATTACATTAGTATTATCACAAAAATAGTAGATTTAGATAAATTTATTCTATAATTTTGAAGTGTTTGTTGCATGTATATGACTTGAGCACATGCTAAAGCAGTAGAAACATATTCTGGTTCACAGGTCCAGAGTGAAACACAGTTTTATTTCTTGCTAAACCACGGTACTAAGGAATGTCCAATGTAGTGACACGTCCCACTCGTACTTTTTCTATCCATTCAACATCCTCCAAAATCAGCATCACTGTATGATACTAATTCGAAAGGACATTATTTCAGATAAAATAATCCAAAATCTTTGGTTTTGCTAAGATATCGTAATATACGTTTCACTGCTCGTATATGTGATTCTTTAGGATTTGCTTGAAATCGAGCACACAAACAAACACTCATCATTATGTCAGGTCTACTAGCAGTTAAATAAAGTAGTGATCCAATCATACTTTGATATAATTTTTGGTCAACACTTTTGCCATCCTCATCTCGTTCAAGATGTACTGTTGTACTCATTGGAGTTGGTTTGGCCGAAGTATTTTCCATACCAAAGCGTTTAATTAGATTGCTACAATATTTTTCTTGGTTAATAAAAATTCCATTTTCCAGTTGTTTAATCTGTAATCCAAGAAAATATGATAATTCTCCCATATGTGACATTTCAAATTCTTTGGTCATTATGTTAGAAAAATCTTGACATGATTTATTATTTGTAGAACCAAAATTAATATCATCAACATAAATTTGAACAATTAAAATATCCTTTTTAGTTTTCTTAATAAAAAGTGTCTGGTCAACTTTCCCTATTTCAAAACCAGAATTTATAAGATAGCTTTTAAGTCGTTCGTACCAAACACGTGGTGCTTGTTTTAAACCATATAAAGCTTTCTTAAGTTTATAAACATGGTCTGGAAATTTTTCATGTGTAAATAGAGATGGTTGTTCAACAAAAACATTTTCTTTAATATATCCATTTAAAAATGCACTTTTAACATCCATTTGATAAAGTTTAAGATTATGAAAACATGCAAAGGCCAGTAAGATTCGTATTGCATCTAATCGGGCGACTGGAGCAAACGTTTCTTCATAGTCAATTCCTTCCTCTTGATTATATCCTTGTGCAACTAATCTAGCTTTATTCCTAGTTGTATTACCTTGTTCATCAGCTTTGTTTTTGAAAACCCATTTCGTACCAATGACAGTTTGATTATTTGGTCTAGGAACTAAATCCCAAACTTCGTTTCGTTCTAATTGGTTTAACTCTTCTTGCATAGTTATAATCCAATAGTCATCAGTAGAGGCTTCTTTAGCATTTTTAGGTTCAATATTTGAAAGAAATGCTACATGGCCTATTTGATTAAGTTGACTTCTAGTCCTAACATTTGTATTAATTTCTCCAAAAACATTTTCAATAGGGTGATCTTTTAATTTCCTAGGAGGAGATCTTAACTCATTTTCATGATTAGTAACGTTTTCATTTTGAGTAATGGAATTATCAAAAAAATTTCCGTATTAGTATCTGTGACAGTCTTAGTAATTATCTCATCATCATCATCATCATTTTTATGATTAATTTTGAAATTTTCATGGAATGAAACATGAAGTGTTTCTTCGATTATGTTAGTTATTTTATTAAAAGCACGATAAGCTTTACTTCGTTCCGAATATCCTATGAATATTCCTTCATCGGATTTTGGATCGAATTTGCCAAGTTGATCTTTTGTATTAAGAATAAAACATTTTGAACCAAAGACTTTAAAATAAGATATATTTGGTTTTCTTCCATTAAAAAGTTCATATGGTGTATGTTTTGTGTAACGATACAGATTTTGCGCTCGAAAATCGACATCCATACTTTACATCGTACTCGAATGCCGTAGATTCGACCGTTCAAATCCGAGTCGCCGGAGCTTATAACACAATTAAGTAAATAACACAGCGGAAGAAAAAGAATAATACATTGATATACAATATCTGATACAACAGAGTGATACAATGAATATCAATATACATTAGAGATATGATACAACAAATAGCAGCAGAAAAGAAAAATGATAACATCAGCAGCGGATAATCTCCATCTTCAAATCACCAATCCAGAAATAGCTCGAACTCCCAATAACGAGGCACAAAGATAAGCAAGTGCAGTCCATATCCAAAGACTGAACTAGCTCCAGAAAATCTACTAATCCTGACTATCTGAAAAACCCAACTCTAGACTGCCCATGTGGAAAATGGTGGGCACCCAGAGTTTAGGAAGGGAACAATAAACTCCGGATCAGTCATGGGACTGGTGTGAGCAACAAAAACAGTTTATCTTTAAAACAAACAACCAAAAGAGTTTTAAACATTTAAATCCGCAATGCTTTTGGAAAATGAAACTACCATAAGGCCTCCCGCACACACACACAATGCAAACGCAGAATCGGAGGAGATTTCTTCTTATGATAGTCAAAGATGCTTACTACGCAAAACAAATCATTTTGATATTATTATTAGTGCATAGTGTAGAAAACATTTCGAAAGTAGAATATAAATCTTAGCCAACATACGACCAGTATCGTATGCCTACTATAGCTACCATCTAAACAGTGGTGACCACCATACGTAAATGGCAGGTTCTACAACTAATACCGTACAAGTTCCGTATTGGAAAAATGGATTTCCAACAAATGGTCAGGCTAAGGAACTTCCTATTCCACGAAAGAAACGCCTCTGGCTGGACGCTCCGAGAGACAAACTGCTCTCCGCCAACAAGGCCGGGTTACCCCTGTACCAGGTAACTCACGACTATGCCATCCCCCGATCCTTTGGGACCTTTATCCGAGCGCTTGGTAACATCATCACACATAATAAATAAAGTGTGTCCACATGAGTAAGTATCAGGGCTCCATACCATAATACCACCCCTTTCCAGAAGGAAATGACATACCCTAAAGGGCGCGACCCTCATAACCTTGCCACAACATTCCTATTTCGACCATTTCCGGTTTGTGAGGCCCTAACGAAGTCTCGTCCACAAAGCTACACTTTGTCACAAAGCCATGCTTTGGGTCCACAGATGATCAAAGAAATGATCATAAAGATAAATGATCAAACAAATGATCATATCACAAATGATCAAACACTGATCATCACACAGCAACACTCAGCATGTCACATTACCAAATTGGGATATATCGCTGATAACCTTCAACTACATAACCTCTGAGCTCGTACGTCTCAGAGAAGGGTGTTAAGCTAAGAGAATAAATTCTCCGCCACCAACAGAAATGTATTTGAAAGAAATCGGCTTTATACCTCAAAGTGTAATGTCAGACATGTAACCATACAAGTCTGTTCCGGGATCGAACAGAACCGAAGGCACTTCTTACGAAGCCCTTGCAAATCCGGATAATTTCCAATCACGTCCGGACTTCCCATCACAAAAAGAGTGATATAAATCTCTATACCGGAGCAACTCGGTGCAGAGACATTCGACAGGTTGTCCTTTCATTTTCAAAAAAATATCCGGTCTTCAACACTGGTCTTCAAATGCTATCCATAACGTCGAATCACATATTCGGAATGGGTTATACGACCCAAAGGTCCTTTCCCGGCTAACCCGAATAGTGAGCGCAATATTTAAAAATATATGGATATTGGGATTTCAATTAAGTCACAACTTAAACCCAAACTCTTTCTTTTCAAATGGTTTAAGAAATTACCATTTTAATCTTTTAAACAAAAAGATTCACTTTAACAACCTTCAACGGTTTAAACAATTCCACATTTTAATCTTTTAAACAAAGGATTCATTCACATATTTTCCAAATCAATTTCCATTTCAATTTAACTCGTTAAATCTTTAAATCAAAGATTTAACTTATAGCTTTCAAAACAATTCCATTTCAAATGATTTAAACAAATCATTATTCTAAATCTGTTAAAAATAAACAGATTCAATTCATAGCTTTCAAAAAGAATTCATTCATAACTTGGAAAAACCCTTTTTCAATTCAATCCTGAAATTCCTTTAATTAATACTGGAATTTCATTTCTTATATGAAAGCTTTTATTCTTTTAAGCAAACATTTTTCATTTTGGAAATCTGATTCATTTATACGAGCTGAAATCCTTGGGTTAAATCCAAATTCCCAAAATTTTACTTTTAAATGGTTTAGATTCATACAAACACATTTATATCATCTTTAATCCCTAGTTTCAAATCATAGGATTCAATTTCAAACTTGAATTCAAATTAAATTATTTAAATTTCAAAACTCGATTAAGTTATTCAAAATAACTTTTATCTTTGAAATTCCATTTCAAAAGCTTTTCACTTTAAACCCAAATTTCCAACTTCAAAATCAATTGAAATTAAGATTTCAATTTCAAAAATATTAAATTTAAATCATCTGTGACTTAACCGATTTCCTCGTGAAATCCATATTTGTGTGTGTATAGTGTGGTCCAGGGGTTTCACACACAATAGTGCAACAACATCAATCATCACAGATATATCGATAAGCGGTATAATCGATAACGCTTATCTTCATTCACAGATTCATAGATAAAATAAATTTATCAATCACAAAGATTCATCATTACAATTCGATGTGGGTTTCGGATAACCAACTGGAATCCGACTCCCTGTCGCATCGAAATTCAAGTGTCGTTTTACGGGCCAAGGGTTTCATATTCACATAGTAATATATCACAGAAACAGATATATATATCGTAGATAAGTAAATTACCGATCACATCATAAATCAGGGTATATCATAAAGCATCATATATCAGGGATATCAATCAATAGAAAGCACTCAATAGAATTCAAATATTCATAAGTAAGATCAATTAGTTATCTGATAAATTTAAATTAGATTAACTACCCATGAATTCAATTACTAATCTTGGTTAATTAATCATTAATTAATTACAAATCATTTTGATTAATTATCCTTTAATTATTAATTAAGAAATTGATTAATTATTCTTTAATTACTATCATTAAGTAATTAACTCTCAACAAATTAATAAATCCTTAATTAATACTTAATTAACTTTTAAATCATCATCTGGAAACATAGTTTAAATGGGTTTAAAAGTTTGAATTTTTTTTAAGTAAAACTGTTTTATAAATCAAGCTCGAGACCTGCTTTGAGTCATCCGCGAGAGAATCTCGTGTTTGCTTCGGGTCGTTTCAAAAATCAACCCGAGTGCCAAAATTTTCAACTTAAAATTTTGTCTAAGTATTTTCGACCTGGTTCTCCATCATTCTACTCGAGTCCCCCTACATGTTCTTCGAGTTCGTCAAAAAATTTCCCCGAGTAAATCACGAGATAACTCGAGCTCCTGTACTTCATCTTCCCCAATCCAGCAAACCCAGACAACAAATGTGCACGTGTGTACGTGCACACGAGCTCGCCGCCCCTCCGGCCAACTTCGTGACCACCCACGAGTCACCCTCTACCTCGTCGACGAACTCCCTACCCAGTTCGACGTTTCCTACACGAATTCAAAATCGAACAAATCTGTTCATCCTGGAACCCAACCAACATCAGTAGATCGCCTCGTCGATGCAACTTCGACCATCTGACGCCCCGAGCTTCCAGCCTCGACTTCGTCAACCACCCAGCCACCACTACCCAGAGCCTCGCCCCACTCGATGCTCCATTGAGGTCGCGGCGATCGAAAGTTCGATCACCATAGAAATTAGGTTTACAAATTTAACCCCTTCGCCGCTGTCGCCACCGTGGCCAATGCCACCTCCGGCCATTTTTCCAATCACCACCGTAGCCTCCTCCACCACCTCACACAACCTCGACTACCCCAGTTCACCATCACGCCGGAATTTGACCAAATAACGTTTACACTACAAAGTCGAACTGCTCTTTCAACAGTCCACTAAAAATCCTCAAATACATCTTAAAAATCATGGCATTAAGTAAGGATTCAAGCTACATACTTGAATTGATGTTTTTTTAAATTCGAAATTTACAAGTTTAAAGTTTCATCAGTAAAAATCTTTCCTTTTTTTTCTTCTTCGGCACACCCATTCTTCATGAAATTATTTTTAAGTTATCACTCCTGCCTAAACATACCTTTTTCATTTAGAATCCAAAGGCTAATATTGATTAGAAAGCAAGAAATTAAATTTCTTAGTTGATGAGCATTATTCTGGAATTAGACAGAGAAGGAGATACATAGCCCAGCACTTCAAATTTCAAATACATATGCTCACAGAGTCGAAATAGAATGATAACTAAGTATCCAGGTTAAACAAAGGTCATTCACCAAATAAATTTTACTTAAGCTTTAATGTCATATGGTTTACTCACTGTTTTGGGTTTTAATAGAGAACAAGGTGAATATATAAACCTATACAGTCATGCATCAATTATCCCAGGCAATCACATAATTACTTCCATAGAAACCACATTATTTTGATTGTTTATCACAAGAAATATCATATAAAGGGATTTATTTATCAAGTTAAGAGTTTGCTCACCTTATTTTCAGAGAAGAACAGAGAGCAAGCCAAAATTTGAAATTCTGGAAAGCTTTAAAACTGGAAACTGGAAACTTGCATATTTTGTTGTTGTTGATTCCAGAAAATTTGAAATGGCTTTGAACTTGAACACTGAAATGTTTGAACTGGAAACTTGTTGTAGTTGAGAGGCTTTCATTTTAAATTTGAACTGAAGTGTTTTACTTCCTAGTTGATTTCTAGGTTTCATTTGTATTTCCTCTATTCTTTCTTTTACTTAGGTTGTATTAGTATAAACTTTTAGAAACTGGATTTGTAAAGCTTTTGTAATACGAAATGGAATGAGATAGTTTGATAAATAAACAAGTATACTCATTTGTTTACTGTTCTGGTACTCGAAAAATTCAGAGATTTTTATCTCTTTGGGGCTGAAAGGAAATATTTAGTGTACTTGTGATATAGCATTAAATGCTTGCTCCTTATCAAGTTTACACCAGCCCATTCTTTATTCTTTTAGGTACAAACTTGCATACATATGTTTATACTTGTTTGACTTAGCTGCTAAGCATACAACTCTATTTCTATTCGTATACACTGAAGTGATTTTACTGCCTGCACCATGTACATTTTGCTATAGGGTATAACATTTACTTGCCTTATTTTATTACCTTGTACTTAAGTATTTAATTCTACTCCTAACATAAGTGTATTTATTTTTATTCTAAGACTTAACCCATCAAATATTTTTACTTTAATACCAATTATATTGTATTTTTCCATATATTTATTTTAAAATTCATTTACTTGAAATTTAAATTCGAATCAATATATACTTATATATAAAATTTCAAATTTACTCGTATATCATATTTATATTTAAATGATTTAATATAATGGAATTTGGATTCGGGGAAACTCGAATCAATTTATCAATTGATTTTACAATTTTTTATTCAAAAATTAATCTAATTATCAATTTAAATTAAATTAAAATCTGGGGTCGTTACATTTTGTTAGTGGTCGAATGGAGACACGATTCAAAACATAACAAGCAGTTGCTACAGCTTCTGCCCAAAAATGCTTTGATAAATTGCTTCCATTTAAAAGAGTTCCTGCACATTCCTATAAAGTTCTATTTTTTCTTTCTACAACTCCATTTTGTTGTGATGTTCTAGGAAAAGAAAAGTTATTTGAAATTTCCTTTTTATTACAAAAATGTTCAAAATTCTCATTTTCAAATTCACCTCCATGATCACTTCTAATGTTCTTAATTTTCAAACTTTTGAGATTTTGAATTCTTTTAACAAATATTTTAAAACTTTCAAAAGTATCACTTTTATTTTTCATAAAGATAGTCCAAGTATATCTTGAAAAATCATCTACTATTACAAACACATATTTGTTATGATTAATATATTGAATTTGTGTTGGTCCAAAAAGATCCAAATGCAATAATTCAAGTGGTTTTAATGTAGAAATGTTTTTCTTTGATTTAAAAGATGATTTTGATAATTTTCATAATTGACAAGCATCACAGATACTTTTTACTTTAAAATTCATTTTAGGTAAACCTTTTACCAAATCATTTTGAGAAAGTTTACTAATTGCTTTGAAATTTATGTGACAAAATCTTTTTTGCCATAACCAAGGATCATTTTCTTTGGCTATTAAGCATATATTTAAGTCATGAATAATTTTCATATTTAAAACATATATATTTCTATCTCTATTACCTTCAAAAATAAGATTTTTGTTTTTATCAAAAATGCTACACTTATCTTCAGAGAAAGAGATATTAAAACCTTTGTCATAAAGTTTACTGATACTAAGTAAATTATGTTTCAAATTTTTAACTAATAAAACATTTGTAATAAGAGGTAAATTAGATGTACCGTTATTGCTCACATCACCTTTGCCGATGATGTATCCTTTGGAATTATCTCCAAAAGTGACAGATGCTCCATCAGAGTAGATAAGTTAGTCAACATGTCTTTATTTCCTATCATATGTTTTGAGCAACCACTGTCTAATATCCATTTCCCTCTTTTCTTAAATGGTACCTGCAAGAAATATGAAAATGATATTGGTACCCACTTTTTGTTAGGGTCCTAAGAGTTAGATCTTAGGAAACCAAACCCAAGCGGGTTCAGCATTCCCTTTGTAAATAAAATCTTTATTATTGTGAACATTTTCCACAAAAGATTTTATGTACTTGTTCCTAATTAAATAATTGTTGGTTTTAGGAACCCAAATTTTAATGTTCTTAGAATGTTTTGGGATATTTGGAACATTATTGATTATAATAGGATTACTTTTCTGAGAATGATTTTCAAAAGAGTTCCTTTTTTAGGTAAACTATTTGAAACTTTCTTATAGCCTAAGCCCTTTTTATCTGACACAATCTGAGAATTTTCCAAAATTTTAGAAAGATTTTCTCTTCCTTTATTAAAATTTGAAACATTTTTGGTAAAACCTTCTAACTGTGCTTTGAGACTAGAGATATCTAATTCTAATATTTTAACATTTGATTTTAAATAATGATTTTCAACTTGGAGAGAGTTATTCTTTTCTTTTTGAGTTTCGATTTCTTGACTCAGCATAAAAATTTGAGAAGTTGTATTAGAATAAGATTCTTGAGAAGCTTGAAGTTCTTCTTCTAAAATATTCTTTTCATCCGTTAGCATTTCAACTTCAAGTTCGGCTCTGTTTAACTTTTCACTAGCCTCTTTATATTTCCTTTTGATGTTTTTCATTTTATCTAATAGAACAGAATTTATTTCCACTAAATCATCAAAAGTTAAATCACCTACTTCATTATTTGTAGCCATAAAGCAAACATTTGCTTGTTTATTGTCACTGTTGTTATCCCGCCTTTTCGCAAGGCCGTGACACCAAGAACTTGACTAAAAACCAAGAGTCACTCGTCACGGATATCGATGAATTTTATTTGAGTCTGGATCGAGCCACAATTGATATGACACGACAAGCAAAGCCATGGGAGCCTGCATTCCAAATTTTAAGTCAATCCGAGCTCGAATGCTCGAGTTATGATCGATGCAAGTTGAAGGGGAAAATCACAATTTTGTATCCATCAAATGGCCTGGTTTCGTATCGATCAATATTGACCTCTTCGTATCCATCGGCAGAAGGTATGATCGAATCCATCAAGTTTCTCCTACTTCGAATCCATAACTGTTGCTAGACTTCGTATCCATTACATTCGCATCAGAAAGGAATTAGCCTCACGCCTGCATGGTTCGTATCCATCAAGTTGAAGTCCTTCGAATCCATCAAGTACAGCCATTTCGTATCGATCGACTGAAGCACATCATGATCGATACAAACGAAACCTCACTTGAATCCAGATGTTATTGATATCTCCGAATCCATTGAGTCAAGGCGGCAAAGTCTCCGGGACGACTCGATCAAATGGGCGAAGAAAGCGGATCGATGCGAAGTTCGCGCTCCATGTCATCACAAAGTCACATGCTAGCATGGATTCGAAGAAATGGATACGAACCGATCGATTCGAACGAGGCGAGCAGTTCAAAAAACACTATTTCGAATCGATGATATCTCACGATCTATAAGTCCAAATGCTATGAAATTTTCATAGAAGCTTACGTACATGTTGAAGAATGTCCACACCAAGTTTTAGCTCGATTGGAAATTTTCTTGATCGATTCGAATGGATTTCGAATCGATCCCAAAGTAGGCCCAGATTTCCTAAAGTCGGGCGCGTGGGCCCCCTCACGTGCCAGAAGTGGTCTACCGAAATTTAGGCAAAATATCAGCCTCCTACACCTATAAATAGAGCCCCTGGTCATTCAGAAAAGGGGTCGGACAATTTTAAGAGCTAAAGAGCGCCCAGACTCTGCCAGATTTACTCAACATCACCACTGCTACCTTAAATTCAGACTTAACTCATAAAACCAGTTGTACTACATTATAAGAAATTGTAATCTTCAAGTATCGAGCAATAAAATCATCAAACTTCATAGTGGACGTAGGCGAAACGTCGAACCACTCTAAATTGTTGTCTTTTGTGCAATTTACTTTCTGTTATTTGGAGTTTTTGTTAGATAATCCTCAGTTTTAATTTTCTTTCTTCACTTTTATCTCTTCAAAAACTTCCGAAGAGTGTTGTGCCCATTTTTGGTACAAACACTTTGGTGCTTTCATTGAGAAAACCCAGTTTTTTCCTTCTGCTCATTGGATCTACTGCCAATACCGGATTGCAAACATC
The DNA here is from genome assembly GCA_030737815.1 of Allium fistulosum. NCBI lineage: Eukaryota > Viridiplantae > Streptophyta > Magnoliopsida > Asparagales > Amaryllidaceae > Allium > Allium fistulosum. The sequence continues at coordinate 759,027,031 of CM060902.1, forward strand.
CAAGGGGAAGATCCAGATCTATCGTCAAGTGGTTCCTTCAATTCTATTCAGATTGCTCCATATCTAAGAGGAACCGCATCAGTCCATATTTTCGTATCCATGCTCTCAAATCCAGAAAATACGATCGATTTCGTATCCATCATTTCGTATCCAGAAAATACGATCGATTTAGTATCCATAAAATACGATCGATTTCGTATCCATCATTTCGTATCCAGAAAATATGATCATTTTCGTATCCATGTTTTCGCACCTAGAAATATGTCAAAATTCGTATCGATCATTTCGACTCGATCTACTTCGCACCGCTCTGTTCGAATCGATCATTTCGACTCGATCTGCTTCGTATCGCTCTGTTCGAATCGATCATTTCGACTCGATCTGCTTCGTATCGCTCTGTTCGAATCGATCATTTTGACTCGATCTGCTTTGCATCGCTCTATTCGTATCGATCATTCCGACTTGATCTGCTTCGCATCGCTCTGTTCGTATCGATCATTCCGACTCGATCTGCTTCGCTTCGCTCTGTTCATATGGGTCGCCTGTGCTCTGTTCGTATCGATCGCAACTGCTCCAATTCATATCGATACTCGCACGCTGTTCGTATCGATCCATCTGTGTCCAATTCGTATCGATACAAAATTTCAAAAAAAAATATTTTTCGGGTACGACCCAAAATTCCTAAAAAGAGGCTAATTTTTTTTTTCGGGGGCACCCGCATAGTGAATTCAATCACCAATTTACTGAAGGAACATTCCATCCGTACTTCTAATTGTTCCATGACTGAACAAGACATAGGAGATCACAACAACAAATGTTGAGTTGCAATCATGGAATGGGTAAAGAAATACTACTTAACCGTACTCCCAGAGGCTGGAGAACCTAGTTAATATGCCAAGAACGGGAGTTGATTAATATATCATGCTTTTAAGGTGGAATGCAACTTCCTCCAATTTACCAGCTTTTAAACTCCTGAATTGACAACCATGGTACGATGGCTAATATGACGGCTGCCCTACAATGTCTACTCTGCCAACTCAAAACATAGCCGGTCACCACTGAACCATCTTCAAATGCCCGCATCTTAATCATTCCACGTCCACGTGACTAAAAGCATGGCATACAACCTCAAGAAGACTTCCTTAATACCCTATATAGGTCTCCTATCTGGATGAAAGTTTAGGATAAACACCAATCTATTAGCCCATTTTAACCAACTCACCGTCCTATCGGCGTTGCAAACCACTCGAATGTTGGGCAATCGTGCATACATCATTGACCAGTGTTACAAGACCCCTGGGCAATAAAATGGACCTGAGCATAATGTCGATTGGAGAATCTTTCCCAGTCAAGACCTATTCGTTGAAACCATCCTACATGCAGAACTTCCAGTGAAAATTCAACATGTTAACTATATCGGTGTACTATGGAAATACAACCCTCGACACTACCATAGGAAGTAGGAATGGCGCGTGGATTTCTCCAAGGGCGATGAATGCCATCAAATGCAGATTTCTTCCCTCATTCCTCAGAGAAGGTCGTCAATCACGACTTTGATAAGAGAATTGGTGGATAGCCGCCGACGACTACACCTACATATCTAGGCCAACATTGAATTGATGAATCAGATGAAGGATCAACATGGCATGATAAGGAGGGGACCTACTCCTTACTCTAGATCGGAAAACTCCTCTTCTCTAGATGGCTACCGTGAATGCCAACACCATAAGGCTGCTCTGGGAAGGATAGCTTCGACAATATGTACAAGCCCCATAAAACAAAGGACCGGGAACATCCGACCCTTATCGATCAAGGACTTTGATCAAATTGAACCATTTGCGTTAGACTTCCAACTGAGAAGGGCTAGATGAAAGTGCAATAGAGAACACACGACGCTGCCTCACTTATCAATGAGATTTGATCTGTTTTTGATATATTTCCAATTCAATTTCATTTACATTGCGAAATATGACCTACGTGAATTAAACTACTTGCAAATGATGCAGGTAACCGAGTACTTAAGATTGGGTGCAATACAACCTCCGCGGACTATGATCAAATCATTGAGGTATCATCATGACGATCATAATTCAACCGCTCATTGGCTACTATATGCCCCTGACTGGGGGAAAGGCATCAAAGCAAAAGAGACCGACAAGGTCAGGACTCTAGTACAAAGTGGATGCAACCGACCATCCACTCATCCGCCTATGCAATTTAATTGGAGATCTGGGAAAGACTTGGAGTAATATATCCCAACAATGTACTCTCCATCTCGTACTTGAAGCTCGCCAAAATACTTACGCTTCTTCTGATGCCCGATAAAATCGGAATCACCCAAAGGGTGGACGCAACGTCACCATCCATGCATCCAATCCTACATTAGACACTTGGGGTTATTTGAGAACACATGTTTAAATTGGATATGATTTGACCGTTCACTCCCCAGTTTGCGTATGTGATTCGGCAAAACAATCATGCCTTAAACCGACTTCATCATGGGCCAACCCTCAATTTAAAGTCATCAATGACTGACTGTCATTTCAACTCTCTTCCTTAGCTCGATCGAAAGAATGCAAAGTATAAATTGGACGTGACTCGACTGTCTGCTCTCCAATTCTTGCACCCAACTTAAGGGAAAATACACAACTAAGAGTGGATGTAGTTCGACCATCCCTTCCTATGCTCGAGCACGAAGCTTTCCAGAACACTAATCTTACTCCTTAGGCTTGGCAAAAGCGGAATCCAAATGAACATGGACGCGATCCAACCGTCTGTAAACTAAATCTCATCTTTCGTTGAGGGGCATATAAGTGGAAGTTAATCGGGATCCCACCAATCACCCACTAAGTGAAACCCGAGCTCGGGGACCAGCCATCACAACAAAGTCAAGAAAGGGTTGATACACGATAATCCTTCATCCAACTCCGTATTCCCAGAGTGCGAAGCGGAGTATAAACATTCAACTCCGTATTCCCAGAGTGTGAAGCGGAGTATAAACATCTAACTTCGAGTTCCCAGAGCACGAACTGGAGTATAAACATTCAACTTCGTATTCCCAGAGTGCGAAGCGGAGTATAAACATCCAACTTTGAGTTCTTAGAGCGCGAACCAGAGTATAAACATTCATCTCCATATTCCCCGAGTGCGAGTCGAAGTATAAACATCAACTTCGAACTCCTAGAGTGCGAGTCGGAGTATAAACATCAACTCCGAACTCCCAGAGTACGAGTCGGAGTATAAACATTAACTCCAGATTCCCAGAGTGCGAACTGGAGTATAAACATCAATCAACTTCAGACTCCCAGAGTGCAAACTGGAGTATAAACATCAACTTCGGATTCCCAGAGTGCGAACTGGAGTATAAACAAAAACCAACTCCGAACTCCCAGAGTGCGAGTCAGAGTATAAACATCAACTCCAGATTCCCAGAGTGCGAACTGGAGTATAAACATCAACTAACTCCAGATTCCCAGAGTGCGAACTGGAGTATAAACATCAACTAACTCCAGATTCCCAGAGTGCGAATTGGAGTGCAAACATAAACTTACTTCGGTCCCGAGAGCGCAGGCTAGAGTATAAACACCAAATGGGTGTGACTAACAACCCATCAACCGACTCCAGTCCTCAAAGCATGGTTTGGAATATGAATACCAAAAGGGATGTGATTCGACTATCCATCTATCGGCTATGGTTCCTCATCAAGTTCTGTAATACAAAAAGTGGATGTGGTTCAACCGTCTGCTTTGCAATCTTCCCCTGACACGGGGTCACACTTAACACACAAAATTGGATGCGATCAGACCATCTAGCACTAAGCGGGCGTGACCCTATCGTCCATGCATAACCTCTTGTCCCCGGCATGGGACCCATAACATAATTTTATAGGGATGCACTCCAACCCCACAAGACAAAATTTCTTCCTTGATTCGACAGGGAGACGCAGATTCGCAAAACGAACCTAGCTGAATGTCCTATTCTAAATGGATGTGACTACCCATTCTACTACAAACGAACATGGCGTGACTGTTCATCCGCTAACTCTCCCCTATGATCCAACGGGCTATTCGTGCAACATGGACGGATGTGACCTAACCATCTACCAATCGATTCCTTCCTACGGTTCAGTGGGAGAAGCATCAAATTAAAGTTGTTGTAATATGATCGACCACACTTCGACTTTCGCCATTAACTAGTGCTAGAGGGATTAATTGAGGAAAATGCGGTCCGACCATTTTCTACTAAAACTCTTAGTCCCCAGAGTGTAGACAGGGGTATAAACATCAAATAGGTGTGATGAATGACCCTTCAACTGACTCTGATCCCCAAAGTGTGGCTTCAAGAATAGACAAACGAATGAATGAGATTCGACCATTCATTCACCAACTCTGACCTGAACTCGCCGTGAGGAGTGTAAACTCACTATAGGTGCAACTAGACCATCCACGAACTGACTCTGCTAACCCAAGACTGGGGGCAGAAGTACAAATCACCGAAAAAAGAGAAAGGTGACTCGCTACATCTCCAGCTTAGCATCCTTTACAACTTAAGGAAATGACTACAAGGAGACCTTAATGCTAACCAATCAGAATGATGCCCGAAGTTCTGGGCAACCAATTATATCGTACCGCCGGATCGACGGGCAATATCGATCTGCACCTTTCATATCATACCATTGGATCGATAGGAAATGAGGTCCGAGCATTCTACATCGTGCCGTTGAATCGACGGTCAGTATCGATCCTCTTCGACTACAAATCGATGTGACTCGAACGTCCATCGAATACCTTTGACCAACAGAGCACGGATAGAAGAATAAACCATGAATGAGTGTGACTTGACCATTCATCCTCCGTCGCCTTCCTTCGATCCGGCAGGCAGAGCATGAGATCAAATGAGCATGACATGACTGCATTTGAGCTGACTTTATCCCTAGATCTAATGGGAGAACGTAAATCAAAATGGACATGGTTGATCACCCAACTCCAAATGAATGCAATGCGACCATTCATTCATTGACTCTTACCATGATCCGATTAAAAGAGCAATTCAAAACAAGTGCAACCTAAACATCTACACACTGATTCTTACCCTGGATTCGACAAGGGAAGCATCAATCCTGCATTGGATCTGATTGGACGATTCACTCTTCAGTTTTTTCCCAAAGTACGGCGACATAAGTAGCGAAGTGAATGTCATTGACCGTCCAGAATCTAGCTTATGTCCGAATGTTGGCAAAGTAACAATGTATTCCACTAAGAAAAAAGAACTAGAACATAATACAGGATAGGCACGACTCAGCCTTCCATTGGTTAACTCGATCCCATGGTTCAATGGGATAGAATACAAAATTGAAGCGGACATTATCTACCCTACCACTTATTGAGATATTCCCCAGACTTGGGGGCACGAACAAGAAGATAAGATAATATGATTCAACCATTCATTAGTCAATTCTGGTTCTTAAAGCTTGAACTATAGTATAGACGCATCAAGGACGAGACTCGACTGTCCACGTAATGCATCCGCCAACCCGAGACTGGGGGCAAAAGAGTAATTATCCGAGAGTTGACTATGACAACTTGAACCTATGACCCATGCCTGATATTCATAACAACTCTAGGTTGCGACCGAAAGGATGCCTAGAGATAGAGTCATCAGATCAATACCCGGACTTATGGGCAACTGATCATCATTCTGACCCTTCCAATGAGCAATGGATCGCAGGTACATTGCGTGAAAAGCGCATCATTCAGAAACATAAGTAAATTTAATCTCAAAGCTGGAGCCAACTGTGCAGCAGCATGTAGTATAAGGCTAAATTCTACTAATCCTTTGATTCAACATCCTTATAAGCCTGATCATTTACCATGGCAAATAAAAACATGAGGCGCCTACAACCCATCACGAGTATTGTAGATCAGATCACAACTCTGCGCAATGATGAAGAAAGAGTCAACTGTTTTACTTCAGGTGAATCTTGATGTGTTCGCTTGGACTCGATCTCATATATATATATATATGGACTCTCGCCAGCCATGAAGAACCCTGCATTAAACGTCGACCCGAGGCATGTCTCGGTGAACAAAAACGATGCGACATGGATCCGGAGAGATCTGTTGCACTTAAAGAGGAGGCGAATCTGCTCAAAACCAGTGGGTTTATCCATGATGCCCTCCAACCAAAGTGAGTATCCAACCTTTTACTTATAAGAAAAACGAACAGAGAGTGGAGGACATACATCAACTACTCAAATTTGCATGGGGTATGGCAAAGCACGGCTTTTCACTTCCAATGATCGACCAACTTATGGACCTGACCATCATACATGAATTACTCACATCCATGGATGCAAACTCCAGATACAATCAGATACTGAAGCATGTCCTAGACCAGGAATACAGCTGTCTCGTTATTAACCCGGGCCTATAGTGCTATGCTGAAATCCCTAAATTCGAACTTGAGAACGCTTATGCTACTTACCAAAGGACGATTAGCAGACCATTCAAAAATCATATCGGTCGATCGATGAAAGTAGATGTGGTTAATAAGCTCGTGAGATCATGGCTATCAAACGACCATATCGATGACTTGGCAGAGGTATTCAGTGCTCTCCAAAAAATGCAGGATGAAACCCGATCCTTTGAAATGCTCTTTCACCATTACATCAGAAAGATTCTTTGTTTTCATCATCAATTCTCATGGAATCAAGACTAATTTCTAGAAAATTCCGAAAGTTAGAGACACCCATGTACCGAGGATAACAAAGCAGCTCTGATAGATCGCTTAAAGAGACCTTCCATTTTACCCAAACTTTGGATCACGAAGATTTATACATCAATTGACCCATGTCAACACACGTCATAAGCATCGCGATGCTATGTGAAGAGAAACGAATCCAAGGACTAGTATATGATGAAGGCTAGCTATTGACAAGCTCACGCCGTTAACGTCTATACCGACCAGCCGTTACGATAGCTCCAATAGCGACCTTAGATGTCTTAAAAGTTACTCAAATGGAGTATCGAGCTAAGCTAATTTGATATCACTTATCTCCCTTGGAGATCTCTTCATATTCAAACATTAGCATACTTCATACTTGAATTCACCACATCAGACGATTATCCAGAGAACAGTTGAGAACCGTCCAACCGATGGAAAACGTACACCGATGGAACTTCCAATAATCGGCTTTCTAACATCGAAATTAAGTTAATGATTCCTCAGGAACGAACGATCTGCTACACCCTGAAACTCAACTTCCCTGCAACAAATAACGAAGCTAAGTATGAAGCCTTGGCGCTCAAACTTGCAATAAAACGACGAGTGGAAACTATACATGTCTTATGTGATTACTGGTTAGTAGTACGCCAAGTCAGGGAAGGTTATCTGACTAGGGGGTAACGTCTTGCTCCTTATCTCAACCGGGTCCAAAAGCTACTAGCCGGCATCGACTATTACACCACTACACAAATCCTCAGAGAACTAAACGAAAAGGCCGAATCACTTGCCAAGCTAGCCAGTTCTGGGGATGCACGACAAATAGACTTTGTCCCAGTTGAAATGCTTATTATTCTAGACGTTGACATATGAAGATCAACTAGATCTTAGAGATGGATCTAGGAAAGGAGTCATGGATGACTCCTATCGAAGATTATCCATAATCGGGGATTCTTCTTGAATGAAGGAATGGAAAATGGCATATCCTCTGTGAAGCCTCACTGCATGATTATGTCTAGATCGTTCGACTCCATTGATACAAAGCATTACTTTTGTATCCATCGATCTGAGACCCAATATTATGTATCCATCGATACGAAGCATACATTCCAACATCTCAGATCGATCCAGGAGAGGATCGATACAAAGGAAGGACTTAAAACAACCATCGAACATTATTACAACTTGAATTTCACATCGATCCAGGAGAGGATCGTTGCAAAACTCGAAAAAAAAACTTGACAACGACCTGTGAACGTGCAAACATTGATGGGAGTCAGGTTAACATACATGCATGTATGACAGATTAACATTCAATTTTCAAAATTTACAGGAGTTGAATGCTTACCTGATGCCAATTACAACAGCGAACAACAAGTCGCTAGCACTCGACACTCAGTTACAACAATGCACTACATAATCATTGGCAGTCAACAAATCAACATTTATATTATTGGAAATCAATCGAAGGTTACATATTTTGACGAAAAGATAGCAACTACTCAACGAATCAAATAGAACCTTTTCAGAATGAAGGATGCAGCATTTCAAAGCACGTCATGTTCACACAAGACGTACTTTTGGAGGCAAATGTTATCCCGCCTTTTGGCAAGGCCGTGACACCAAGAACTTGACTAAAAACCAAGAGTCACTCGTCACGGATATCGATGAATTTTGTCTGAGTCCGGATCGAGCCATAATTGATATGACACGACAAGCACAACCATGGGAGCCTGCATTCCAAATTTTAAGTCAATCCGAGCTCGAATGCTCGAGTTATGATCGATGCAAGTTGAAGGGGAAAATCACAATTTCGTATCCATCAAATGGCCTGGTTTCGTATCGATCAATATTGACCTCTTCGTATCCATCGGCAGAAGGTATGATCGAATCCATCAAGTTTCTCCTACTTTGAATCCATAACTGTTGCTAGACTTCATATCCATTACATTCGCATCAGAAAGGAATTAGCCTCACGCCTGCATGGTTCGTATCCATCAAGTTGAAGTCCTTCGAATCCATCAAGTACAGCCATTTCGTATCGATCGACTGAAGCATATCATGATCGATACGAACGAAACCTCACTCGAATCCAGATGTTATTGATACCTCCGAATCCATCGAGTCAAGGCGGCAAAGTATCCAGGACGACTCAATCAAATGGGCGAAGAAAGCGGATCGATGCGAAGTTCGCGCTCCACGTCATCACAAAGTCACATGCTAGCATGGATTCGAAGAAATGGATACGAACCGATCGATTCGAACGGGGCGAGCAGTTCAAAAAACACTATTTTGAATCGATGATATCTCATGATCTACAAGTCCAAATGCTATGAAATTTTCACAGAAGCTTACGTACATGTTGAAGAATGTCCACACCAAGTTTTAGCTCGATTGGATGTTTTCTTAATCGATTCGAATGGATTTCGAATCGATCCCAAAGTGGGCCCAGATTTCCTAAAGTCGGGCGCGTGGGCCCCCTCACGTGCCAGAAGTGGTCTACCGAAATTTAGGCGAAATATCAGCCTCCTACACCTATAAATAGAGCCCCTGGTCATTTAGAAAAGGGGTCGGACAATTTTAAGAGCTAAAGAGCGCCCAGACTCTGCCAGATTTACTCAACATCACCACTGCTACCTTAAATTCAGACTTAGCTCTTAAAACCAGTTGTACTACATTATAAGAAATTGTAATCTTCAAGTATCGAGCAATAAAATCATCAAACTTCATAGTGGACGTAAGCGAAACTCCGAACCACTCTAAATTGTTGTCTTCTGTGCAATTTACTTTCTGTTATTTGGAGTTTTTGTTAGATAATCCTCAGTTTTAATTTTCCTACTTCACTTTTATCTCTTCAAAAACTTCCGAAGAGTGTTGTGCCCATTTTTGGTACAAACAACTGTCGCTGTCGCTATCTGATGAGGAAGATTCTGAATCATCCCATGTTACTGAGAATGCTTGTTTCTTTTTGAATTTCTCTCTTCTGTTTTTGAATTTGTCTTTCTTTTGATCAGGACAATCTTTCTTCATATGACCTTTCTTGTGACATTCATAGCACTCGATAGTTGAAGTCGATGGCTTGTTATTACTGTTGTTGAAGTTGGTTTTATTATTTCTAAATCTATTGTTCTTTTTGAACTTCAAAAATTTCTTGAAAGTTTTTGCGATAAGAGCCATATCTTCTCCATCGGAATCAGATTCTTCCTTTTCAGCCTTGAATGCTATTGTCTTTTTATCTTATGCCTGTTCTCGTTTAGCCTGGAGATTAACTTCATAAGACATTACATTTCCTATCAACTCTTCCGGTTTTATGGTTGAAATGTCATTAGCTTCTTCAATTTGCTAAGACTTTTCGTTCCCATTCATCCGTTAGAGAATTTAGGATTTTTGAGACGATATCAAAATCAGTGAATTTTTCTCCTAATGCCAAAAGTGAATGATATATGTCTTGAAATCTAGAATACATATCATTTATAGATTCATCTTGCTTCATTCTAAAGTTTTGGAACTGGTTCTTAAGTATAGAGATCTTGCTTTGTTTAACTTTGTTAGTGCCTTCATGTGTAACTTTCAACATGCGCCATATTTCATAAGCAGTAGTAAACATGCTAACTCTATTAAACTCATTTTTATCTAGTGCACAAAATAACATATTCATAGCTTTAGCATTTGCAGTAGCATCTAGTTTTTGTGTGTTAGACCATTGTGAATATTCAATAGTAGGTATGTGATGTTCAGTTTGACAGATATTCCATGTGTCATAACCATTAGCTTGCATATAGATTCTCATCCTAGTAGCCCAATAGTTATAGTTCAAACCATTGAAATGTGGTGGTCGTGCAGTGGACTGACCTTTAGTAAAACTGGTGTTGGTGTTATTTTCCATATTACTAAAATATCAAATAACTGTGTTACGGTTATAGGAAACCTTGCTCTAATACCAAATGAAAGACACTATGTGCTATAGGATCGTGTAATATGGATAAACTACTAGTGCAGAATAAGTAAGTAAATAGTAAAAGCAGTAAAGTAAATGACACCAGAGATTTTTATACTGGTTCGAACTCCCGTTCTATTTCTAGTCCCAGACTCCTTCTGGAATTCAATCGATACCCTCGCTTCACCCGGAGGAGCAGGTATTACACCGCCTGAACAACCGAACAAGACTTTCCCACCTAGACAACCGAATAGGACTTCTACTGCCTGAGGATACTACAACAGGACTTCAAATACAAGTGGAAATGTTTCTGCCTAAATATGATCTGTAATAGCACTGATAAGTCAATATAAGTACACCCTTCCTATAATCTTCTCCTTTATGGTATATAGTGTAATTTGTGAAGAAAGGAAGTCTAATTTACCACACAAGAGTATGCTTGAGTGTTTGGTGGTCAAATAGTTTGATTTGTAAAACTTGAAAGTAAATAGCAAGAATATAGAGTTTAGAAACCAAAATAAGAATTGGTGAAGAATAGTGTTGAAATTGCTTGCTATTTATAGTTGTTAAAGGTTGCAATGATTAGTGAAGAGTTGCCATGAATCAGAATAGAAGCAACTGTTGAAATTAACATTGTTTCTGTTCAGGGAAGAGAAGCAACCTTTCAAAAAACTAGCCGTTAACTTTAACTCAGACTTCTGAATTTAAAATTCAGCCTTCTGAATGTAGGAAATAATAAGGCAGCGCTGAAATAGTTCATTTTAGACCTTATTCAGACGTTTGAATATTATGTTCAAACATCTGATTTTGCTGTTGGGAAAATATTTGCTTCAGCAATCAGACGTCTGAATTTATGATTCAGGCGTCTGGATTCTGTTAATCCAGACAAATTTAAAACTTCTTTTGAAAATAAGTCGTGTATTCAATAGCTTGTGCATCTATACCAATTTGGAGAGATTTTAACATATATTACTGACTAGACAAAGACTCTATAACCTGTAAACGATTACATCCATCAATCTGGAATCCGGTCATCAATATTTTCCTGTAAAACTTGGTTAGATAAACACATATAATTGTTATTATCAAAATATTAGGAACTAAGGTTCTAACAGATGTTACTTTTCATATATATTGTGATATATGATTTCTTGTATACCATATTTGATGACATGGATATGATTTTACTTATTTAGTACTATAGTAGCACTGGCCTTATTTTTAGTATTTTGAAATACAATGAAATAACGATTTTGAACTGAAATGATTTTTAAGTTAATACTTGAAATAATACAAGTTTTAATAATTATTTATAAATTATTAAAAGAAGGAGTTTACTAAAATGAAATAAAAACATGATTTTTGGAATATTATTTTAATTGTTTTGTGAAGTATTTTAAATAGAGATTTTCGAACTGTATTATAAAGGTTTTAAAACTTAATAGACAAGTCTATCTTTTATTATAAAGGAAAAACAGTTTTAAAGAAGATAGAAATAGTTTGAAATAAATATTTATAAATGGTTTATATAAAAGATTTATAAAAGTAATATTTTATAAATTAATAGATTTATTAACGGTCTTTTATAAATATTAAAAATGGATTTGGTAATTGATATTTGGTAATAGATTTATAAATGGGATTTTATAAATAAATGAAATTTATAAAGGAATGGATTTATAAATGGGATTTTATAAATAAAGAGATTTTAAAAAGTGAAGTTTTGTAAAATAGAAAGGAGATTTATAAACATGGTTTTATAAATATGGAAATGATTTATGTTGAGATTTGAATATGGATTTTTATTGAGGAAACACATTCACGTTTTAAAAGTTAAATAATATTTTAAAGGTGTTTTGAAAATGATATTTTTAGATGGAGTAAAATAGTTTTAAAAAGTAATTTAAATGTACTAAGTGACGAAGACATAAATTTCAACATTTATTATTGTAATAGATGTTTTCGAGAAAGCGAGGAAGGCATAGGCTATAACATTGTTGTTATAGTAAGTGATTTCCGAACGGAAGTGTTTTATATAGTATATGGGATGTATATAAATAGTCGAATTCCTATACTATTGTTTTCGGTTGTTGTGACGATGTTTCACACAACATTCATTTTGACCCAATAAAATGTGTTTTGGCATTTCATTGTGAAATACGCAAATTGGTTCTTATGATCGTACTAAAGGCTTGGTGGTATAGGAAGCATCGCTTCTTATACTTAACACACATCCTGAGGCGTATGAACTCGAGAATTGCACAGTTATAGAAATTAATTTAGTGTGTCTCCAAAATTGTAGTGTTAGTAAATATACTTATACCATTGAAATAAGTATATGGAAATGTTTTCCAAACATCGAAAGATTAAAATGGTTTTGAGAATATATCTTTTTAATGATATTTTGAGGTAAATATTTGGAAAGTAATTTAATTAATAAAAGATTAATTAAACAGGTCTAGTGACTGCTTGTGTGCTGGATTGCATTTTTGGCCATTTTTGGTACCTTGACTTGATGTGGAGACTGATTAGTCGTGCACTTAGTACGAGGCCAATTGAGTAGGCTTAATTGTTTGGTGTTAAGAATGTTGATTCGAGTAGGGCGGAATGACTATGGTACTCCAACCTACCAAGCTTTCTTCTTGACCGAAGGATAGTAAGTTGAGAGTTGGAAACGTGATAAGTCAACTAGACTTGGTTTCCATACGAGGTTGAGGCCTCTTATCGATTGTTGGTCTGGAAAGACCGGGATTAGATTTACCTGAAAACTATTTCAGGCCAACGTATGTGTTCAAAAGTTCAGATTTGCTGAAAATAATGATTTTTGAAGACGGAGATCTTCATGATGTATGGCTACTTGCTACTAGCTCTGCAATTCCATATTATATATATACGGTTGCAGTAGTGCTTCATTCTGAAAATCTTCGATGCGAGGATTGCTCGCTACTAACCTTAGGGTTGATTCCTGACAGGATGTAGTAGGAGAGTAACTTTGATTTGTCATGTTTCTGGACAACTTGTATGGACGAATTTCTGACATTGCATATCTAAGAACCATGTACATTGGTTTTTACAAACATACATCTGTTTGGTAGTGTAGGAGGTAACCCCTCTTGCACTTAACACCCTTCTCTACAACATATGAACTCGTTGGTTGTACTTTTGTGGAAATCAATTAGTGTGTCGTCAGAAATGGCATTGTGGCATTCAAAGTGGGATTTGTCGCGTCAAAGGTAAAACGTTACCTCCGGCCTCACACATTGGGATAGCAAAAATAAAGTAGATGCGGTAGGGCTAAGTTGGTCGCTCCCATCAGGATATAGTCATCACCTTCTAGAATACCCTCTATATTTCAGGTTTTTTTGTGTATGCTGTGGCCACAGAGAGGTCGGGATGACTCAGGTGATGACATATTTGGTACTATCTATGGTAGAGGTAGGTCGGTTCTGCGTTGGTAGAGGTTGGAGCCTCGATACAATCTTCTGGATGTACTATCGGAAGGTAGTCCCTTACCTTGTCATTCTTGGAAATCCATTCTCCAATACGCGCCTTTACGGTTTTCATTATAGAGCCCTAGTATGCTAGAATTTAATTAACATAATAATTTCGGCTATGATTAATATGTATTTGTATCCTAGACACTATTATAATATCAGAAGATTTGATATGAATTGTTTTGGTTATCGTAAGGTAAAAACCCAATCCGTGTTTATATGCGGCGTGATCTTACGAGATACCTTTGTTTTGAAAGATTTTTATCACTTTAAAAATCCAATTGAGATGTTTTTTTTCATGCTAGTTTACCAGACTGATCCAGGCATTATTCCCTTCCAATGCTTGGGCCAGAGCGAGTATATTTACAAATTATATTCGGATGCTTTTTGGAGGAGAGAGGAGTAGGCGGCTTCATTGATAGCTAGTTATTATTTTATTTCTAATGTGTTGGTTTTTAAAACTATCAGCATTTGTGAGGACATGTTGTTATAACTGTCCAAGCCAATGATTAGTGATTTGTTGTTGTGCTATAATGGATGTATGTATATTACAGTTTTTCCTTTTTGTTAAGGTCATTGTTATATTATATATTGTTCTATTGCTTTGTGAGATTCTTTGATTATTAGTTTCTTCTTCTAATCTTCTTTCTTCTTTCTTTCCCATAATTATCTGTCTTTTCATTCAATTTGATTGGACATGTGTGGTTTATTGTCAACTTAAACTATATGAAATTGCAGGTCGTTACAATAGAGTTACACAATAGAAGTTTGCCCTTCACCTAGAGGCTACTAGAAGTTGTGTATACTTACTATTGATGTAGGACATCTCCAACCGTAGGACCCATGGGGAAGGGATATGCATTGCGGTTAGGTAGGGAAAAATATACTAAGGGTTCGCCTCAGATTTGAAGTATTAAACGACCCAATATTTTTAAGGAAATGAGGTTTGTTTCATTTCTAAAAAGAAGTATTAAGTAACTAAAAGGGTTGTTGATAATGGTGAATTGTCTATTGGTTAGAAAATCGTCATTAAAAATATAATCGTTAAAACACCGCAAGCGCACGGCGTACAATTGTAGTACATATGCGAGTACGGATCGATCCGCAGGGAAATGAATTAATTTTAAATTCTACTCAATCAAATTAAACCAAAGCTTGAGATTGTTTTAACTAAAAAGAAATACAAAAACTAACTATAGATAAAAGTGAATAAAAATATGAGATTAAGAGACAATTTAGAGGAAACCCAAGAAAGGTCGGCCAAAAATCAATGGAATTTGACTCATCGGATTATTCACGGTTTGAGTCTCGAAAACAATGAAATCGACGGGGAATATGAATTGACCGATTTTGATGAGTATGTCCTCGATTTCTCCCACGGATTTCTTTATCGAATGATTTGCAGATTAAAGGGTTACTTTCGTCAGTTTTAGTTCACCCAAGCCAAGTTGCTGGTAAACTGAATAAGGAATCAAATTGACACTCACACCCAAATCTAGTAAGCACTTGTTAATCGTTTTGTCTCCTATCATGCATGAGATCGTCAGACATCCAAGATCTATTTATTTAACTGGAATTGATTGGGACAAGACTTCGCTAAGTCCGGTAGCTAAGAAAACTTTCTTGGGTACATGAGTGCGTCGTTTTTGGGTACACAAGTCCTTGAGAAACTTAGCGTAAGTCGGGACTTGTTGAACGATATCAAGAAGCAGGATGTTAACTTTGACTAGTTTAAAAATTTCTGACATCCTTTTTCATTTGGTCAGAGTGTTTCTTGGGTTGAAGACGATATGGAAATGGAACACGATACTCAGTTGGTGGGTCTACTTGAGTAGAAGAAGAATTTGGATTGGAGTTTGATTCGATGTTTGGCTCAATGCTTTGTTCAGAATCGCTTTTGGTTTTTGAAGCGTCGGGTGGATTTTCCGGTAAATTGTTTGGATTAACAACTTGATTATCGATTTGTTTACCCGAACGCAAAGTCGTGATAGCATTCATTTGGGATACATTGCTATCTTGAACAACATGGGCTTGATTCGAATTCGTGTTTTGATTTCTGGGATTTGGAACTGGTTGACTTGGGAATGTGCCTTATTCACGTTCACTTACAGGCGTGGCTAATTGACTCATTAACATTTCAAGTTTAGCAATTGATTGACTCGTATTTTGCATGTACAAGGTTAACAAATTTTGAAAATTACTGTTTGATTGGAGGCTTTGAGTGGTTTCTTTAGCCAAAGTTTCAAGACATTTCTCAAGTGCAGACAATCGTTTATCGTCTTGGGGTGCAAAAGATTGTTACGGTTGATTTTGAGATGGACCCGTAAAATTCTGTTGAAAATGATTAGGTTGAAAGGGAGGATTCGAAGCATTATTCAGAAATGCTTGAAAACTGGGACGAACCAAATTCGTTTTAGGATTATTTTGGTTCCAAGCAAAGTTCAGATGATTTATCCAACCAAGATTGCACGTTGGAGAAAATAGGTTATTCTTAACCTTATTGAAAGCATTGAGTTGTTCAATCGAGTTAGGGCATTGATTGGCTATGTAATTTAGATCATTGCATTTATAACACAATGGTTGGGAAGCTTGGTTCATTTGATTTGATGAGAAAACATTATCAAATTTATTAATCATTGCACTGATTTTAGCTTCCAAAGCCAAAGATGATCCCATCGAGTGTGCGCTCGATCGTGAGTAATGGATTTTTTGTTAGAACGTTCCCATTGGGATGATTTTTCGACTAGATTTTCAAGAAATTGCCAAGCATCATCGTGATGTTGGACGAGAAAATTGCCTTGGCACATCGATTCAAGCATTGTTCGTGAACTATTTTAAAGTCCATCATATAAGATTTGGCAAAGAGTCCATTTTTTGAAATTGTGGTGTGGACATTTTATTAAAAGCTCTTTAGATCTTTCAAAATATTAACCGAAAGGTTCACCCCTGAACTGATGAAAATTGACAATTTCGTTTCGGATTTTAGTTGTTTTTCCAAGAGGTAGAACATTTATAAGAAAACTTTAACAAATTTTTCCCAAGTTTTGATTGAGTTAGATGGTAAGCTATACAACCATTTTTCAGTGTAATCAGTAAGAGCAAATGGAATTAACCAAAGTTCAATTCCATCTTCACAAAGTTGTTGAAGTTTAATGGTTGCGCAAACCTGTTCAAATTTTGTTAAGAAGATGTAAGGGTCATCGTGTTAAAAATTGCCAAATTTTGGGAGCGTGGCAATATGATTGTAATGAATTTCGAAATGGTTACACGTTGGGGCGGGTAGCGTGATGCAAGAAGGAATAGAAACTCTATCGAGAAAGATTCTATCGATGAGAGTTCGAGGGGCGTTCTCATTCGCCATCATTGGAAGTTTGTTCATTCGAGTTAAACGATTTGTTGTTATGTCATGAGTCCAAGTACTCATGCACAAGAAAATATCGAGAAGAGAAAGAAATGAGAATTGAGTTTAAGAGAAAGAAGCAAGGTTTAGAAAATGAAGTGAAAAATTGTTTTTTATATATTTTTTTAAAAGGAAAACTATTTACCAAAAAAGATTTATTTTTCAAAAGGGAGATTGATTTTTGTTTTGTTTTATATTTGGATTTTCAAATTTTTTCTACTTTTTTTAACTGTTTTTGCCTTTTTTAGTTTTTAGCTTTTGTTTTTGAAAAGTTTTTTTTTGGATTTTTGATTTTGATTGAATTTTTTTTTTCAAAGGAAAAGATTTAAAAAGAAATTTTTTTGGATTTTGTTTTTCTAAAATATGCATGAACTAATGCAACTAAATGAATGCAAGGACTTAATTGCAAATTTTCTGTCCTAAGTAGCTCTTAACCCAAAATTGTATAATCATAGTTTGTCTTAATTAAACAAAATAGTTCTTAGCTAGGTAATGGGTAGGAGTTATTGGTGCACCACGAATCACCATAGCAATCCAACCGAAGGTTTAAGTACCTTCAGAGAAACAACCACTATAATATTTATGAATCACCATAATATTATATATGATTATTACTCTACCATAGCCTAGACACCAAGAAAATAACTTGTCGAAAGAAGACAACCTGTCAAGATATAATTAAGCCTTAGGTAAGCTCGTGACCCCCTTAAGTTCAAACTCTAACCGTAATTATTAGTCAAAATTCTACGATGATATGCAATTTGTAGGCCAAGGAAGGGGTGATGAAATCCCCCACCTTATGTGGATTTGGATGTTGTCCTTAGAAAATAAAATAAGATGAAATGAATGTAAAACTGAAGTTAAACGTGTATTAATAATGCAGCTGCGAATGAGATTTGATTTTGTTTTTGAATTTTTTAATTAAAATGCAAGCAACCAACAATGCAAAGAAAATAAAAACAATAGATAAGGGCATGATACCAGAGCGTGTAGAATTATTAGCAATTTATTTTTTTATTTTTCAAAGTAGTGATTTTTTTATAAGCAAGCTAAGCAGAGCAGTATTTTAGCAAGCTAATCTCCTCATTTTGATTTTATGCTTTTGCAACCTGAAAAAGAGTTTAACAATATATATATATATATATATATATATATGTTTGTTTATTTTTTTGTATTTTTATATTACATTTTTTTATTAAGAAATTAAAAAACAAAAGATTCACACTAAAACAAAATTTGCAATAAATAAATAAATAAGGGAATTAAAGTCAGCCCACAACCAATAAAAAAAATCTACACACAAATACCCACGCACTTTTCCAGAAGAAAGATAAGAAAAATAAAAATCAAACGTGAAATAAAAAAAACAATAAAATGAAAAATACTCGCTTGTTAGTCTAGGTGCTAGAATGTCGCGATTGGAAGTCACGAGTGGTGATTGGTTAAGGTCGCGATGATTGGAAGTGGTTGAGGGTTGCTCGGTGGTGGTTTCGTTTTAGGTTTGTAGTGAATTGGGCGATTTGGTGATGAGGTTCATGTTGATTGGTTTGTATCGGAGGCGGAGGATGGTTTGGGAATGGCAGAAGTTTGTATTGTAGGGGAGAGGTATTTGATGCTAGTGATGTCGATGTATGGTCGGATTATGGTTGGCAGTAGGTTGCCGATGGAGGTTGCGGTTTGATTATGGGTGGTTACTGGAGTTGGAGATGTGTTATGTGGACTGTAGATATGAGGAGTTGGTGCAAATTGAGGTTATTCGGGTATGAGGAAGGGTTATGGATGGTCGCGGGAGTTCGATTGGTGAGATTGCTGGGGTGTTGTGTGCAGGAGGTAAGTGGGGGAATTTGGTTTTAAAAAAATTTGGTTTGGGGTGGTGGTGGCCAGAGAAGGTAGTTAACTGCTTCAGATGGCAAGTTGGAGGAAGTGAATGTGATGATGAGGGAAGTTAGGAGGTTTGGTTGATGGAAGTAATGGTTGTTGATAGAAGATGGTAGAGGGGAGTGTTGTAAAGTAAGGAAGGTGGAGGATGGTTAATGTTGATACTATGTGATTGTTGATGGATGATTGAAGGTGTTTGGAGTTTATGGTAGTGCTGTTGTAGTGAGGGTATGTACAAGAAGAAGTGTGGAAGATGGTTCTGGTGATGGAGAGGCAAGTATTAATGTGATGCAGCATGTGATTATTTAGTTTCGTTGTAGCTGGATGGTCAGGAGCAGTGTGGAATTGTTACAGGCAGAGGACGGGAAAAAGGAATGCTGCAGTTTGGTTGTTGTCAGGGTGATGGTTTCAGGCAGAAGGAAGTTTTGGTGTAATGTGCAGTGAGATGGAAGTGGAAATTTTTAGTGTGCGCAAAGGAAGTTGCAAGGTATTTGATGTGCATGGAAATGCACAAATATGCACAGTAGTAGGGATGTTTTGAAGTAAGGTTGTATGGTAGTGGCAGTGTAGTTGATGACAAAGAAAGGTTATTGGAGGTAGGTGGTTGTTTGTCGTAGGGAGTGGATGGTGAGTGAAAATTGGAATGGTGGGAGTTGCTGTGAGGTCGTGGTATCTCTACTGTGATGGTTTTCAGGAGATACAATTGTAAACTGAAAAAAAGAGAAGTGCACAAAATGGAAAATGAGAAATGCATAGAGAAGTTGTCAGGAAATACAAATTTAAATAAAAATGTAATTGTGTATGTTGTTTTGAAAATGTAAATATAATTGAAGTGAACAATATTTGTTTTGAAATGAAATTGTGTATGTTGTTTTTTTTCTTTTTTAATTGCAATAGAAATAAAAAAACAAAAACAAACTCAAATAAGTGAAAACAAATGAAAACAAAGAAAAACAAATTAAACAAAACAAATGCTTTACAATATCATTTTCTTTTTTTTAAGAAAAACAAAACACAAACAAATTTAAACAACAAAAATAATCCGAAGAGTAAAACTAAAATTAAATTGCAAATCCCCGGCGACGGCGCTAAAAACTTGTTGATAACGGCGAATTGTCTATCGATTAGAAAATTGCCGTTAAAAATATAATCGTTAAAATACCACAAGCGCACGGCGTACAATTGTAGTATGTATGCGAGTACGGGTCGATCCGCAGGGAAATGAATTAATTTTAAATTCTACTCAATCAAGTTAAACCAAAGCTTGAGATTATTTTAATTAAAAAGAAATGCAAAAACTAACTAACAATAAAAGTGAATAAAAATATGAGATTAAGAGACAATTTAGAGGCAATCCACTCTCATACTCTCACATAAATCAACACAAAATTTAACCAATGAACTCTCATTTTAATCTAGTAGTACCAGTGATGTATTCATCATAAGTATGATCTATTTGTGTTATTAATTAACACAACTTAAATCATCAAACTTTAATATAACACTAAAACCACTTTGTTAAATGTCATGAAAATGAATATGAAACTAAAACAAAATCTTTTTTAAGCATGATTTATTTACTATTTTTGATTAGTAACATAGATCATCAAATTTTGATTCTATTTTAATTCCATGACCAAAATCACTTAGTTAGATGTTAATGTAAATTGTGTTTATATTTGAGTAAGAATAGCCTATTTATGATAAACAACATAGGCTATCAAATTCACAAATAAACTTATATCAACATCTAACTATCCATGAAGCATAAAAAGAGATCATAAATTAGAAAATATGTTGAATCTACATGATTTAAGAGAGCTTCATTGAAACACCCCACACTCCTTAGTATACCCAAAAGGACACACTAAAGTATATGGTGCGTTATAGTTATAGCTAAAAACTTTACAGAGACTAAGATTCACAAGACAAAATAAATAAAACCGCGAAACATTTAAAACATTAACTTATTTAAAAGACAAACTTCATAAATACTTCATAAAACCAAATATGTCTCAAAATACCAAATATCCATGTCTAGTGAAAAACATTATCTCAGTCATAACATCAGAGTATATAAAATAACTATCCCTCTCAAAGAGAAGAACCGGTACATTAAAATGAAATAAAAACTGAAAAAGAAGAAGTAGAATACATGAAGAAAAATCTCCGCAGCTAAAATCTGCAAGAGTCCGAAATCTACTGTCCCTACCTCTACAGGCCTATTGGGGGGGGGGGGGAAAGGGAAAAACAGAGGAGTGGGCCAGACTACAAGTCTGGTGAGTGGAAGTAACTACTAGTATTTTTAAGCGAGATAAAGATAATAGACTCATCAACAGTTCTAGTATAAAAAGAAAATAAAGGAAAAGATAAAGCTGGAATAAAATGTTGCTTGCTTTGATTATTTCGATTGTTTGTACTTATCTTAGGTTACTGCTTTGATTAGGCTGAATTCCTAATCCTAATTTAATTAGGCTGAATTCATAATTCTACTCTTTGATCGGCCTTCTATCTCTGTTGTGCCACTGTGAGCTAGTCCCCAACGTGGGTCCCACAGCAAAAAGACACCTGCTAGCGCTCTAGAACTCAATAGCGACTTATCTCCCTGCACCGAGGCCGCACGCACGACCACCGTTAGGCTCGCACTATCTGTTGCTCCCTCTTACCCTAAACAGCATAAGCATGCCCAGCCTCACCTCCTCCGTTGTGAGGCCATCAGTCCTAGTTTGAAAGGCCCTGCCCGGCCTCACCTAAGTGTGTTATGAGACCATCAGTTCTAGTCTGAAATGGAATGCTGCCAATTCGGGTCCTATCAAACAAAATCTAGTTGCGCCCCATGCCCAAATTCCCTAATTTGAACTTCTATCTATTGGCCCCTTAGTTACTTTAGTTAGCATAAGCGTGTCCCAGCCGCACCTAACCCACTATGAGACCATCGGTCCTAGTCTGAAAGGGTTATTCCCAGCCTCACCTACTGTGAGACCATCAGTTTATGCCTAGCCTCACCTACTGTGAGACCATCAGTCCTACTCTGAAGGGTTATGCCCAGCCTCACCTACTCTGAGACCATCAGTCTTACTTTGAAAGGGGCATGCCTAGCCTCACCTATTGTAAAACCATCGATCCTAGTCTAAAAGGGAATCCTATTGGTTATAGGCCCTACTTCTATCTTTGCTTATTATAAGTCTTTTAAATAAGCCTCTTCTGTTCATTCTGCTCTATTTTCTTATTAACTTATTCTAAGTCTTTTAAATAAGCCTCTTCTATTATCTCTGCTATATTTGCTTATTAACTTAATGTAAGTCTTTAAAATAAGCCTCTTTTTGTGCTTTATATTAATTATAACCTATGTTATAATTTCTCTTTTATCTTGTCTTTCTAGTTATAATATACTAGTTATAACTTGCTTGCAAATGTCAAATTTACCTATTTCAGTCTATATTCTTTTATTATAGTTCTACTTATTTACGTCAAATTTTCTGTAATTTTAGTGTTCTTAAAATTTAGTCCATATTAGCGAATTATCCACTTTTTACTAATTTATTCGCATAAAAGGAATAAAAAGAACTAAAATTTACAGGCTGAAATCTAACGTTAAAATAACCATAAATAGCTAAATAAAATAGACTGAAAAGAACATTAAAAATTAACCGTAAACAACTTGTATAAAAGCGTTCTCAAAATTGTAGAAAACCTACAACTATTAGAAACACTATTATTTTAAATTACTTAAAAATCTAAAATAATTACTTAAACGCTCACCTGTGGTCCTTAGCTCTTTCCTTGGCCTTCCCGGATCCACTTATAGCGTATAAAATATTTTAATTAAAATGATCTTCTCCTCGGAAAAATATTCCTTTTAGTGTCTAGCCTCAGGTAATGAACCCAGATGAAGAAAATCTGAATAAGAAAAATAGCTAGGCTTAGGGTCTTATTTATAGTGTCACTTGTGGATCTCGGATCGTTGGATTTGAAGATTAAATCTAGCGCAACCATGTCATTGGATCGATGGGAACCATCGGATGGAAACACGGACGCACCATATGAGATAAAATCAACAAAACACGTCACGCTTGAACCTGGACGATTACTCGTCCAAGTATACACGCGGGTCAACCGCCAGGTCGACCTTTGTGTGGTTCGACCCTTCTATGGGGAAGGTCGACCCTAGGGTCGACCTGACCCTTTATAATTTTTTTCCTTTTCTCGTTTTCTCGTTTATTTTGTAACTTCTTCGTTCTTGCTCGGATTTTGACAATCTATACATGGAAATTGGCCATAAAATTACCATAGACACAATGGTGCAACTCCCGTGGCTCAAATCTGATAATTTCACAAAGTTATTTTATTATTTAATTAATTCGTTAATTAATTATTATAGCTTAAATTTTGGGTTGTTACATTCTCCCCTCCTTAAAGGATTTCGTTCTCGAAATCTCCAAGGATAGAAGAATGAAATAAATGTTTTCATCCAAGTTCTACAACCAACTACTCAACTAGCATCCATAACATCCATTGTCCTTAAGTTTTCTAATGCGATTTATGATATATATGCAAATAGTGTAGTGTCACTATCCGTAACTAATGCAAAAGGTTAGGCGGTCTACTGATTCAGTTGACCACCTTTTATGCAATCATGTCCGTGCCATGTATCCAAATGAATGCAAACTTCTTAATGATAACTGATAGTTCTATATGCGTGCTACAATCATCATCGAAATGCAACAATTATATGTTAATCATCCATTTATAGCAACCATGGAATAAATAAAAATAAAATATGAAAATGCACGCACATCCATATGCATATGCTCTAGTGTCCTAGTTAGGCTGATCCCTAAGAGATGGTAGTGCCTAGTGTAAGTATATGTGTCCATTAGCATCCACTAGCAAACACTTGCAACCACTAGCATCCATCGTACATAACATGTTCTAATAACATGTTTACATCAAATCCTGCCATCCATAGGTTAAGTCCAAAGATCTACCCTCCCAAAGGATAATAAAGGAAAGAACCTATTCAAAACTAAAGATGGAAATAGGATATTCTAAAACTTACTATTAAAGAGAAGTGTATAAGAGGTACGAATCTTCTCTTCAGCTTCCCACTTAGCGTCTTCAACACCATCTCCCTACTGCACCTTTACTAACTGAACTTCTTTATTCCTAAGCTTCTTGATATCGTGTTCAATGATCTTGGTAGGAATATGACGAACCGATGCTTCTCGCTCTACTTCAATCTCCTCAAGTTGACTAGGCTCCATAACCTCTACCGAATCATGTAGGCACTTTCTCAAGTGCGAAACATGAAAAACATCGTGCACCCCTACGAGCCTCTCTGGTAGCTTCACTCGATACGCAATCTTCCCTACTCTCTCTACAATGGGGAATGGTCCTACGAATCTGGGGGCTAGTTTCCCATTCGATCCAAACCTCACCACCTTCCTTAGCGGGGATACCTTAATGAAAACCAAGTCTCCAACCTCAAACTCAATATCCCTCCTCCGTTTGTCCGCATAAGATTTTTGCCTATTCTAAGCTGTCTTCATCCTCCTCCTAATAAAACCTATCTTCTCTGAAGTCTCCCTAACCATGTCAGGACCAAGTAGCAATCTCTCCGTAGACTCACACCAACATGAAGGTGACTTACACGGTCTTCCATAAAGAGCTTCGAAAGGTGCCATCTCGATGCTAGTCTAGAAACTATTATTATAAACAAACTCTACCAAAGGAAGATGCTCCTCCCAAGTTCCTCCAAAATCAAGAATGCACATCCTCAGCAAATCTTCAAGCACTCTATTAACTCTCTCCGTTTGGCCATCCGTCTGAGGGTGATAGGCTGTACTCAATCTAAGCTGCATCGCTAAAGCCTCTTGCAAGCTTCTCCAAAACTCGCTAGTAAAAATAGGGTCTCTATCGCTCACAATGCTAGAGGGAACTCCATGAAGTCGGACTATCTCACGAACCTATAAAGATGCCAAATATGGTGTCGTCCTCTTACTCTTGGTCAGAATGAAGTGGGTGCTCTTAGTTAAGCGATCTACAATCAACCAAATACTAGTATCCCCCTTCCTAGATTGGGGTAATCGATCTATGAAATCATCGAAACACAATCCCACTTCCATTCGGGTACATCCAATGGATGAAGTAATCCTCCAGGCTTCTACTGCATTGCCTTAACACTTTGGCACATAAGACACCTAGCTACAAACTCTGCCACATCCTTCTTCATGCCACTCCAATAAAATACCCTCTTCATGTCCCTATACATCTTATCACCACCCAGATGAATAGTCATTCGAGAATGCTGTGCTTCCTCTAGAATTGCTCAAAACAAATCACTAGTGTGGGGGACACAAAGTCTTCCATCGCTCCTTAGCCACCCTTTGCTATCAATGGAATAGCGTTGGAGATGTCTAGAGATCTCTCCTCTACTAATCCTCTCTATAATATCCATAAGCTCTGAATCCTCTCACTGCCTCGAGCCAATCTTATCTACGAGGGTAGACTTAACCTCAAGTGCTGCTAACAATCCCGGGGTAATGTCCGTAGAGGACTTAAAATCAAAAGTGGCAATAAACTCTAGGCTTTTCCATTCTACGAACATTGGACTAAGTGTTGCTCTCTTCCTACTCAACGCATCCGCAACCAACTTTCCCTTGCCAGGGGTATAAGCTATCTCAAAGTCGTATGATGCCAAAAACCCCATCCTACGTTGATGCGTCAAGTTTAAATCCTTCTGTGAGAATAGGTACTTCAATGATTTATGGTTAGTGAAGAGCTCGAACCTCTCTCCTAGCAAGTAATGCCCCCAAGACTTGAGTGCGAAAACTATAGCAGCTAACTCCAAATCATGGGTAGGGTAGTTCTTCCCATTCGTCCTCAACTGTCTGCTTCCATAACATACTACCCTCCCTTCTTGCATCAACACTGCTCCTAGAACCGACTTACATCCATCAGTATATACTGTAAAAGGCTTAGCTCCATCGGGTAAAACTAATACTGGTGCACTAGTAAGGGCCTTCTTCAGCCTCATGAAGGAATCCTCACAATCTACGTCCCACATGAATGCCGCATTCTTCTTAGTAAGGCGAGTAGCGGTGCTGAAATCTTAGCGAAGTCTCTAATAAACTTCTTATAATAGCCAGCCAAACCTAGGAAGCTTCTAAATTCGGTAGCATTCTTGGAGGTCTTCCAATCTTGCACTGCTACAACTTTAGCGGGATAAACAGCTAAACCCTCCCTCGAGACTACATGCCCCAAGAAACGTACTTCCTCTCGCTAAAAGTGACACTTCGAGAACTTTGCTCTCAACTGATGAACATGAAGCGTATGAAGAACCTCCTCTAGATGAATAACATGCTCCTCCATACTCTTGGAAAACACCAAGATGTCATCTACAAATACTACTATGAACTTATTTAGGACACCCCGGAAAAACCTACTCATCAAATCTACAAAATAGGCTGGAACATTGGTTAGCCCAAATGGCACAACCAATCACTCAAAGAATACGTCGGGTGTCCTAAATGCAGTCTTATTGATGCTATCATCATCGACCCTAAGCTGGTGAAATCCAATGGCTAAATCAAGCTGAGAAAATACCGAAGTGCCAACCAACTGATCGAAAAGGTCATCTATCCTAGGAAGTGGATAACGGTTCTTCTTAGAGAGATTATTCAACTCCCTATAGTCTACGCAAAGTCGAAGGGAACCATCCACCTTTGTAGCGAAGATGAATGGCACTCCAGACTCAGATATGCTCCTTCTGATGAAGCCTTTCTCCAATAGCTCACGAATCTGCTTGCTCAACTCCTTCCTCTCCCTAGGTGCCATGTGTCTGACGAGCAATGCCATTGGCTTAGCATTGTCATTCAAATAGATTTTGAAGTCGATTTCTCTCTTAGAGGGTAACCGCCTAGCCTCCTCAAAGATGTCTGGGAAATCTCTGACGAACGAAACTGAATCTAGCTCTGCAGATGATGAATCAAGGGATTAAAGAAAGCTCAACATGACTGACCCCTGTGGGTCGCAAGAAACCTTGAGAGTCCTACCGCTGCCTGTTTCTAGCCTAACGACTATCCTCTTGTAGTCTAATATAGCTCCATATGTGGATAGCCAATCCATCCCCAAAATCATCCCTTACCTCGAAAATCCTAATACATAGGCATCACAATCAAACTCTACGCCTAATATGAAAATTTTCAAACCCCTATAAATCATAGATAAATGTTCTGATCCTCCTATGGGGTTTGAAACAACAATGGGGTCTACTACTAAGGAGATATCTAAGTGCAAACAATCAACCAAAGAACTCGAAATCAAAGAGTGTGATGCTCCGGAATCAAAAAGAGTCCGAATGGGAAAATCAGAAATAGAAATCAAACCTTCTACGGTGACTTTCCTACCTCTATCTGGTCCGCTGCTGGAAGCTGCTGCATCCAAAGCCTAAATCTGTGTTTTAGGTGCGCTCGCTCCCTGCCCCGTCCTCTAGGGACAAATCCACTAAGATGACCAAGTTGCCCACAAGCGTAACACTTCCCTTCATTGTCTCCTTCTTGCAGTCTCTTGCGTAGTGACAAACCCGACCATAGTTTTTGCATTTCTCGCTTTTCTTAATCTGTTTTTGAGGTCCTCCTCATTTCTTCTTATCCTTCTTGTTCTTCCACCACGGCTTCTTAGAATTCTCCGACTTAGGAACCTCCTTAACTTCTTCTTCCTTAACTACATCAGACATAAGTTCGATCTCCACTAGTGACTCATAGGTAGCTCCCATCGGTACGTGAGTCAATAACAACCCCTGGAGGGGCTGATTCAATCCCTTAGCAAACTTCATAGACTTCTTGTGTGGTGGATTGACAAGCTCCATCCCAAACCACGACAACTCATTAAATTGATTAATGTACTCCTTTACCGAAATACTCCCTTTCTTCAAACCAATGAACTTCTTCAGCTACATACTTTCTTCTGCTTGTGACAAAAATTTCCTCTCAAACCTCTCTCGGAATCCATTCCAACCAACATTTCTACCTTCCAACTTAACAACCTCCCACCAATAAGAAGCTTCTCCTTTCAGCTGCCAAGATGCAAGCTGAACTCTCTACTGATCCTCCAATCCTAACAGCCCAAATATCCGCTCCGTAATCCTCAACCAAGCTCGGGCCACCACGAAATCCTCCGTACCAGAAAATGACTTTCCTCCTAGATTAGCGAAGTCCTTGCATAGCTTAGAAAAGTTGGCTGCTATGGGTGGATTAGTGGGATCTCCACCCGTTGGTGATGGATTGGGCACATGCCCTTACACCTCTAGTGTTGTAGCTTGAAGGTATCTACGAAACCAGCCTGGGACTGGGATATCCTCTGGAAGATTAGGGGCATCTGCCATTTTATGCAAAGAAAAAGAGAACTTAGGCTCGAAAGAATCGAAGGAAGATTGAATTGGACTTTGAGGGGATTTTTATAAAAACTCCTTTATACTTGAAAACTATTTCTAAGAGCTTCTTTATGAAAAATACTTTTTAAAACAAGTCATTTTGAAAAATTCTTTACTTTTGGAAAAACATTTTATTTTTAAAACAAGTTTTAGGAATCCTATAACCTTAGGCTCTGATACCAAGTGAAACACCCCACACCCTATAGTATACCCAAAAGGACACACTAAAGGATATGGTGCGTTATAGGTATAGCTAAAAACTTTATAGAGACTAAGATTCATTAGAAAAAATAAATAAAACAACGGAAACATTTAAAACATTAACTTATTTAAAATTCAAACTTCATAAATACTTCATAAAACCAAATATGTCTCAAAATACCAAATATCCATGTCTTGTGAAAAACATTATCTCAGTCATAACGTCAGAGTACATAAAATAACTATCCCTCTCAAAGAAAAGTACCAGTACATCAAAATGAAATAAAAACTAAAAAAGAAGAAGTAGAATACATGAAGAAAAATCTCCACAGCTGAAATCTCCAAGAGTCTGAAATCTACTGTCCCTACCTCTACTGGCCTATAGGGGAAAGGGGAAAATAGAGGAGTGGGTCAGACTAAAAGTCTGGTGTGTGGAAGTAACTACTAGTATTTTTAAGCGAGATAAAGATAATAGACTCATCAATAGTTCTAGTATAAAAAGGAAAAGATAAATCTGGAATAAACGCTGCTTGCTTTGATTATTTCGATTGTTTGTACTTGCCTTAGGTTACTGCTTTGATTAGGCTAAATTCCTAATCCTACTTTAATTAGGCTGAATTCCTAATTCTACCCTTTGATCGGTCTTCTATCTCTTTTGTGCCACTGTGAGCTAGTCCCCAACGTGGGTCTTACGGCAAAAGGACACCTGCTAGTGCTCTGGAACTCAATAGCGACTTATCTCCCCGCACCGAGGCCGCACGCACGACCACCATTAGGCTCGCACTATCTGTTTCTCCCTTTTACCCTAAACAGCATAAGCGTGCCCAACCTCACCTCCTCCGTTGTGAGACCATCAGTCCTAGTCTGAAAGGGTCCTGCCCAGCCTCACCTAAGTGTGTTGTGAGACCATCAGTCCTAGTCTGAAAGGGAATGCTGCCAATTCGGGTCCTACCAAACAAAATCTAGTTGCGCCCCTTGCCCAAATCCCCTGATTTGAACTTCTATCTACTGGTCCCTTAGTTACTTTAGTTGTCCCAGCCTCACCTAACCTGCTATGAGATCATTAGTCCTAGTCTGAAAGGATTATGCCCAGCCTCACCCTACTCTGAAAGTGTCATGCCCAGCCTCACCTATTATGAAACCATCAGTCCTAGTCTGAAAGGGAATGCTATTGGTTATAGGCCCTACTTCTATCTTTTCTTATTATAAGTCTTTTAAATAAGCCTCTTCTGTTCATTCTGCTCTATTTGCTTATTAACTTATTCTAAGTGTTTTAAATAAGCCTCTTCTATTATCTCTGCTATATTTGCTTATTAACTTAGTGTAAGTCTTTAAAATAAGCCTCTTTCTGTGCTTTCTATTTAATTATAACCTATGTTATAATTTCTCTTTTATCTTGTCTTTCTAGTTATAATCTACTAGTTATAACTTGCTTGCAAATGTCAAACTTGCCTATTTCAGTCTATATTCTTTTATTACAGTTCTACTTATTTACGTCCAATTTTCTGTAATTTTAGTGTTCTTAAAATTTAGTCCATATTAGCGAATTATCCACTTTTTATTAATTTATTCGCGTAAAAGGAATAAAAAGAACTAAAATTTACTGGCTGAAATCTAACGCAAAACAGATGTAACTAAAATACAAATAACTATAAATGACATTAAATTGCTGTAAATAAATGAATATAATAGCTAAATAAAATATCTAAATAAAATAGACTGAAAAGAACATTAAAAATTAACTATAAACAACTTGTATAAAAGCGTTCTTAAAATTGTAGAAAAACTACAACTATTGAAAACCCTATTATTTTAAATTACTTAAAAATCTAAAATAATTAATTAAACACTCACCCGTGGTCCTTAGCTCTTTCCTTGGCCTTCTCGGATCCACTTATAGCATATAAAATATTTTAATTAAAAAGATCTTCTCGTCGGTAAAATATTCCTTTTAGGGTCCAGCCTCAGGCAATGAACCCAGATAGAGAAAATCTAAATGAGAAAAATAGCTAGGCCTAGGGTCTTATTTATAGTGCCACTTGTGGATTTTAGACCATTGGATTTGAAGATTAAATCTAGCGCAACCACGTCATTGGCTCGATGGGAACCTTCGGATGGAAGCACGGACACACCAAATGAGATAAAATCAACAAAACACGTCACGCTCGAACCTAGACTATTGCTCGTCCATGTATACACGCGGGTCGACCGCCAGGTCGAGCTTTGTGTGGCAAGGGACGACCTATAGGTTGACCCTTCTATGGGGAAGGTCGAACCTAGGGTCAATTTTTTTCCTTTTCTCGTTTTCTTGTTTATTTTGTAACTTCTTCGTTCTTGCTCGGATTTTGACAATTTATATATGGAAATTGGCCAGAAAATTACCATGAACACAATAGTGCAACTTCCGTGGCTCAATTCCGATAATTTTAAAAAGTTATTTTATTATTTAATTAATTCATTAATTAATTATTATAGTTTAAATTTTGGGTTGTTACATTCATTAACCCTAAATTGAAGGGGTTTTGCTTCTCATTTTTGATATCATTTCAACATATGTAGATTACAACATAGAACAAAAAAGGAAAGTGTAAGCTAATTAAAATAAAAAGAACTAACTACTTGCATCAAAATAAAACTAAACTAACTGCATAAATGGAAATCTAATCTGCTAACATAAAAGGAAAGAGAGCATGTAAATAAAAGCAAGAAAAGAACAAAGAAGAAGAAGAGGCTTAGGAAGCCATTTTATTTCTCATTAATTTTGTGGCTACAACTTGCATAATATGATGAGATATTATATATAAAATTACATGAACATAAGATGAATATTTATACATGAATAAAACCCTAATTCATTTTTAGGGAACTCCTTAAAATGCCCTTGAGGTAGTGTGACCTCCAAGTTTTCATTAGCATGAAATTATTCCTCCATTAAATGTGCTTGTGCTTTTAATCCCCACTAGCATGTGCATTTGCTCTTAATTGTGGTTCATTAGTTAGTGGGTTGGTGGGGTCCTCCATGATTACGTAAGTTCTTTTATTTGGGGCATTTCACTAGAAGGACAAACTTTGCTGTCCAATTAGTTTCTAGGACACACATCCATAGAAATTAATTTCAAGGCCAAAGTCAGCAGAATAATTACTTTTAAGGACAAAGTTAGCAGATCAATTACTTTCAAGGACATAATTTCATAGGTTTTTAGGCCTTAGAAACTAATTATTTTGCATTTTGTCCTTAAAAGTAATTATTTCAATTGTGCGTCCTAGAAACTAATTGCACTAGCTAAAGAGGCCCTTGTGGCTAATTTCCACCTTTAATTTCTTCATTTCTTCGACTTCCAACTCTTGTATATGCATATTTTCATGAAGCTCCTTCCAAGTTTTATCCAAATTCCTACAAAAAAAATTAAAATGTGCTAGTAATTTTTTTTCCAAATATTAACACATACAAAATGACCATTTTGCTCCCATATGAAGATGAATGAATGATGATTTGAAAACACTTAAGATCTTGGTTTAATCATGTAAAATACCCTAATATGCACATTTATTTAAATAAAAGTAGATTAAAAATGAAAGTAAAAATATGCACTTTTACGTGCACATCAAGGGGCATTTTCCTTAACTTACATTAGGTTATTCTAAATAGGATGTTAGTTGTGGAAGGTCGGTGGGCTATGTCGGTATTTTTGTCGGACCGGTATTTAGTAGTAGGGTTAGCATATAGGCTATGACCACCAGCGGCCCCAAGCAGTTGGTAGCAAAGAATTTGGTTATGCCCAACTAGATTTCGCTTTTGCTAGTGTAGAATCCACATGGGACACGTATAGACCTGAAAGTTAGTTGGTTAGTTGTTTGTTTGTGGAAGGTAGGATAGTTAACCCTTAGATGAGTTTTTGAGATTCGTTAGTAGTATGACAATTAAATTATAAATTATAAAGTCGTATATATGGGTCATTTGTCTTTATATTAAGACCAATTGACTAGCGCTTATGTTGCGAAGGGCCTGCTTCAAGGGTTGAGGTATTAAATGGCCATTGGGTCTGCCTCCTTTCTATTTAAAAAGTATTAAGTAGCTGGGTTTTTTTGAGTAGTATACATTTAGATATATATGTATATAGGCATATATATCTATATATAGAGTTATACCTTGGAGAAGGTTAGGCATATCATACGCACAAATAGGATTGTATAGATTAACCGTAAATAATAGACATAACACTTAAATAGAAACCAATCGACATAAATTAGCATTATGGATAAAGAATGTAATTTTTCAGTCACTAGAATGTTGTTCTGACACACTCCTTATTACAACCCACATGATAGATTTAGATGGACGTGCTCCTGGTGCAAGGCAGGAATGGTAGATGGTTAAGTCTTCTCTTTCATGCTCGGCACTAGGAAGACAAACAAATACTCAAGGAATAATATTGATTCCAGGGTAGTAGCCTTAGTCAGTATGCATGTTCTACTATATTTTTCTATTCCATTGTGTGGTTATATTGATCGCTCTTTGATAAACTTATGTTTATTGCATGTTACCAAAACCAATTATCCATGCCCTATTGGACTTGGGTTTCGATTTAGTCAAAATTAGGGCCCATTAAGATGCCGGTTGTTGCAACATAGGGAATCTTCTGCCTAACCATTCTATGCCTTATGTTGTATACTTTAATTTCTCATGTACTCATTATTTTCAATTTTTATGGTTAGTACTAGTAAGTAACCTAACGCATTAGTCTAATTTCGAGGTTGGCTAAATTTTTAGTCAACGTCTTGGCACTAGAAAAAAGGCCTCCCCTAAAAAGCTCTCACATTTCTTCACTTTTTCTTCTCTACACACACTTTTCATGTTTTGCACAATGTCAAATCCAGGTGAGAACAAAGGAATCAACTCTAATGACCATGAGTCAAATGATAACATTGCCATCGGCATCGTTAGCCCCATCCCTAGGCTTAGCAACAACATGTAGCAAATATGCCTCAAATGAAATTTTAATCGGAGAACGAACTGCAGTAGGAAAATGTCGCATTTAAGGATGAAATTATTTAAGGGGTGCGAAAAAATATTATTAAGAAAAAAAAATAAACGTTCAAAATTTTCATTCGACCACCCACCATATGCATGATTATCCCTTTCATCATTATATTTTAACCTATTTGATTACTTAAGCCTAAAGTATCCGAATATAACCTATATAAACCACTACCCTATTCATTTTTCTTTCTCTTAAAAATCAAAAGCTAATAACGTACGCATCATTCCTCCCATTTCATCCTCATAGAGCTAAGTCTTCGTTTCCTCAGCAAATGCATAATGATTTTAATCATTCTTCGGTTTATATATACACTACAATCAATGAGTATCCTCTTTTAATAATTTTTTATTTCCGTCTTTTGTATATATGGTCATTACATATCATCATTTTTAACTCATTTATATATTACAGTCAGTAATCAATAAGTTTTTTGCATCTTTCTTAAGTCTAGACCTTAATACTTATTAATGCTATGATTATTAATATCAAAAATGTACCGACCTTGATTTAGTAAGTATATATATTGCCTGTGTACATTTGAATTTGAATAAAATACATGGACTATGACTTTGATCCAAGTTTGCATTTTTGTACACCTACTTTTAATAACGAACTCTACTACTCATAAAGCTTAAGCAATAGAACAAGAAAGCTTACTTTCATTCTTCTTTTATAGAATATTATAATAAAAGCCATGCAAACTATATGATACAACAAATATTCTCTTTAAAACTTCAATCAGCTCTACCTCGAAATCTAAGATGAATTTCAACATGTAACCAAAAGCTAATATGCAGAGGGAAGTGAGACGAATAAATCGATTGGCTTTTGCCTTGTTTTCAAAGTCCATGGTGATCAGAAATGACATCGTCATGTCTGTGTCCGTATTATGAACGGGTGCGCTACAGTTGGTAGACAAGATACCGATATGATCATGTTGCGTAATTGAGTACAATGATGGTCTCGGTTCGATCGTTGGTGATCTAAGGTGGCAGGGCCATAGTCGAACAGCTGATAATGAATAGCCAATGATGAATAAAATGGAAATAATAATAATAATAAGATAAAACGTGTTCTGGTTTCCTGGTGTTGGCATAGTCGTCTGGCGGTGGTTAGTGGCTCGAGGTGGCAGAAAAAGGCTAGAGAAGTAAATGGCTTTGGTTTCATTTTGGGTGTTCTTTACTTATATGTGAGCTTATGCAGAAGTGAGAAAGAAAAAAATAATAAAAGAGAAGAGGTGCTTCAATTTTATGCACATGAAACTAAACCAAGAAATGAAAAGAACGTGTTTGTTTTGTTTCATGCATTAATAACTTTACTTGCACATCTTTCCATGCATAAAAAGAAGAAGTGATAATATCCAAAAAGACTTTGAAAAGTTTTATATAACATTGAAGCTATAGAGTTTATAAAGTTATATATTATAAACTTTCAATTAAACCCTTTAACTTGAATCGAATATATCATATTCATACGAGATCCATTAGGATGCGATTCGCTCCACCAGGATTATTGTGACACATAGAATATTTTAATAATTTACTTAACCATTTAGCGAAGTATAGAATTATGGAATGAAAATGATATTTTTAAAGTTTATATTTGACTTAGTTAATATTATTTTGAATTTAAACTAGGATAAAAAGAATAAATTCTAGTTTAATAATTCAAAATCCACTTTGATTATAATAAAATTGATTGGTGTGATTATTTACTTGTTTGGATGATATCATCCCTGTTCATTAGTTCATATTCCATCATTTAAGTTATTTACTTTATTTTAGCCCGATTATTAATATGTATGTCGTGTTTAAAATTTCTTTTGCTATAAATAATGCTATTATCTGCAAGTTAAAAATATTGCACGAACACGACAAATCAAATGGACTACATGATGGGTTGAAAATGACATTGCAGGAATGAATGTTGTTTACGATGACCAAATGATTTTAAGAGTAGTAAATTTAACATTTTTCGAGTTCGGCAATGGATTTGACTATTAGAATGCTAGTATCCATCCTAGCGGACTTATTCGAGGGTCGCAACCCAAATCATGACAACCTTGTCCTTCGTCACTCTATCCAAACGATCTGTTGCCGGGACATTTAAAGCTATCAAGGATAATGAAGAGCATCGAAGACATAGTGCAAGCGAAGAGAAGTAGTGCCACCGATGGAAATATGATGCATACGATGCAGTAGACTACAACACCAGTAAAATTTATCATGCCTCAAAATACCTGAGGGGTATGAAACTAAGGGATCATCAAGGGATCATGTGAAGTGCACATCACAACTGACTAGATGTGTATGGGTAAAATAGACCAAAATGACTTGCCGAGGCAGATTAGTGTATGTAGAGGGTAAATCCATAGATGAGATTTATCAACGTGCAATTCCTTTGGGATTCACAAGACGAGAAGATGATTTAAGCCTTCTCATTAGTATTATTAGAAATGTCGTTCAACCCGTAACATGACTATTTTCAAATGTTGATTTGAATTTATACAACATAGGACAACTCATAATAAAAATGATAGGATATGATATCCCAATTGATTAAGGTTGTAGCTGTGCATGTTATATTGAATAGTGATGTGACATGGATGTTATAACTAATTTGTGAAAATGAGGATTTGGGAATTTGTTTGGTGGGTATGACCTTGTGTGTAACTTATATGCCCTATACAACATGACAAGACTTGTTCGTTTATATTGTTTTACATGATTATACTCTTAGCTAGATTTCTATCCTGACTCGGGGTTTGTTATTTGTTTGAAATCCTCGGGTCAATCTAAGGTTTTCTACAAGTTTGATATGAACGTATGCGATATGGAGTTGGAGCCGATGAAGATGGTGATTATTTACTTAGTTTGTACTTGTATTAAATTGTCATTGTATTGGTCAATATGATGTGATGAGTTGTATATATGTGAGATGATGTATTAAATTATAATATGATATAAAATTTATTATTTTTATTCTCTTTGGTTCTGTTAATTGGGAAATTTTCATTTTTATCTCTAATACTGTATTATTCAAGTCTATAACTCGTGTACATTGTCTTACGTTGAGACGAGATATAATAATATTTTAGATGTATTCAGACATTGAAATGTATCCATCTTGACCCAAAGTAGCGTATACGCAAGATCACTCCTTCTGTGTCCATTGATTCGAGTTATCAGACGGTTAACTCCTACTGATATTTCGATTACTGGAGCCGATACGTCATAATGTGGTATCAGAGCTTAAGTTGAAATAATACGGAGATACATATATACTTTGACCTTAGAGGATTGAGACTTAGGATGTTTACCCATTTTTAGTCGACTCTCACATGTGATGCGCGAGTCATTGAATGATCGAAATGGTCGATCATTGTGGTAGAATACATATGTTAAGTATATATACGCATACTTATGATAAAATTTTAAAAGTTTAAATTATTCTTTAAAATAAATTGAATTTATACGAGATTTGATCAGAGTAGCACAATGAAAGTGCAGTTAAGAATAATTATATTTGTTATTAGAATTTATTAATTATATTTATTGGTGAAGTTTTTGGTCTTCACCATACTCAACTGGATCATGAAGAAATCTTAGATGATGATTGCTTCCACGATTTGAATCAACAGATTGAAGCTGTGTTAAATTTGCCTGAGAGAAGCGACTATGTTGTTGGATGCTTGCATAGCCTTGTAGTCACACTTCAACTATTTATTGAACTGTTAGAACGATTTCGTAAATAACTGGCAATCAAAATCAAATAACTGAATAACAAAAGTAAAGGACACAGAAATTATTATGTGGTTCGAAATATTATCAATCCTACGTCTACAGGATAATCCACTAGATATTTGTGTTTGATACAAATTATTATGGCCCAGAGGCATCCAGTATTCTTATTTTATACTTTCCTTATTTTTGAAAGAAGAGGAGGCTGAAGGAGAAGATCCCCTTTCTTCGTCCTTTAGCGTTTCCTTTTATAGTATGAGAAGTGCATTGCTGGTTGTTGCAATTGTCTTTGATCTTTTTTCTTTATTCCACTCCCTCAAATTTTGCCACTTGTCACTCATCTACAATGCCTATTCATTGTGCTTGGATTAATGATAGGTTTTTGGCGGGAAACCATGATTTTGGCGGGATCTTAAAATTCGAAGTGGGATGTTCGAAAAATTAGGCTGGAAGCCCAAGTCTGTATGGGTCGGTCTCTTCTCTCTCGGAATGACAAATGTCTTAAGAGGAGTGGTAGGAGACCACCTTGAAGCTTTGCTATGTTGTTGATGCATATAAAGAGATGTAGTGGTGAATATTGCCTCATGTTCAGACCGCACTGCCTTGTTGATACTTTTGGTATCTTTGCTGGACTTGATAATGTGTTAGGTTGAAATAGAGTAGCATTTCCCCATTTTATTCTAAGAGTTGACTTGTCATATACCTAGAATGTGCTTGAGGCTATTTGAGATTTGAGTCGCCCTCTGTGCAAGTATGCTTTGACTACCGATAAGAGA
Organism: Allium fistulosum; assembly: GCA_030737815.1. NCBI lineage: Eukaryota > Viridiplantae > Streptophyta > Magnoliopsida > Asparagales > Amaryllidaceae > Allium > Allium fistulosum. The sequence goes on from CM060902.1 coordinate 759,065,652, forward strand.
GAAGGAACTTCACACCTGTCGTTTGCCTATAAGTTTGGTCATGCATTGAAGCGTATTCCAAGTGGCCCTGAATATAGCCCCTTTGGACTGTTTTTAGCTCCGCACGACACTGTCTAGGTTGCCCTTGGTATGTAATAGAGTAGACCTATCATGTAGGCATAGACAAAGCATGAGCTTTAGAAGTTTGGTTACCTTAGTACCTCTGGCACTGCTTCCTACGCCTCAGTTCACTTTATGTCTTAAACTTTAGATATGACCACTATGGCCTGCCCCTGTTTCCTGATGCATGCGGTATTTGTGTCTTGCCACGATCCCTTGGTTATTAGGCTCAGGTCAAGTAAGGTGTTATGACTTCAAGCTGGTTCCCTGTTTAGTACGAACTTAATTGATCCATTTCCATTTTCTTTTCCCCCAATCTTATTGACACAAGGGTAGCTTTCTGATCTCATGTTCTACCTCATTTTCCTTTATTGTAGTTCGTGGTAATAATGCATGTAACACTTGCCATCCAAGTTTGTAGTGACTGTAGGTTGGGGTAGACTTGCTGTCTTAAACACTCGGTCAATATGTCTAGTCAGTTCTGTCTAACCTATCGTTTAAGAATTAGGGAAAAGTCTTTTCAGCTATACTCACATTTAATTCTCTTGTACACGTGCCATTCCTTTATTGGGCCATCTCAAACAACTGTTCACTCTAGCTTTTCGTTTTAGGAAGATTTTTGTAAATTTTTGCACCTATTATTTTAGCATCAAAATCTATGCTTCACAAAAATCTTTAATCACTTTAATCGTGCGGCCATTATTCAAATTGAGGAACGTATATTCTTTCTTCATCTTCCTCAAACTTTCCTTTATCCTTTTAATTGAAAAGAACTGTTATTAGTTAATTTTCAAAATTGAGGGTATTTTGATATATTGACCATAGGAGAAATTATTTTGATCCTCGTTTGTCCCTTCTTAGAAGTAATCTTTAGAACTTTGACATGGATTATGCTTCGTCTTCCTCTACCTTTCCTCCTTTTAAGATCATTTGCCCGAAAGATGCTATTGGTGTCCTTTGGCAATTTGGGCTTTATGGCTATGAAGTTATGCTTCTCGAATCTATGCATTAATACACCATCAGAGGGACATATCGCCATCATTCCTGAACATATTCGATGTAGGTTGTATCTTCCTATGCATTCGATTATCCGTCAGTAGCTTGCTACCTGTTAGCACCAAAATTGGTCACTAACCTCGTAGAGAAAGATTGTGTAGAGATATAAGTGATGAAGATAAATTAAACAAGGAAGAGAATGCTAATTTAAATGCAGAAAGTAAGAACACCAAATTTATAGTGGTTCAGCGTAATTGCCTACGTCCACTTTGAGGTTAAACTTTATTGATCTTCTTAATAGTTGATTACAAATACAATTCGTGAATCAAATGCTTGAATGAAGTTGTTAAGTAGAGAAGATGAGTCTCAAAAATGGCAGAGTCTCCCCAGTGTTCTCCAAAAAGGATCCATTTCATTGTGCCCCTGCCCTTCTATTTATAGAGGAAGATGGGTTGGACTTCCTTCATGGGCTTAGGAACAAGGTGCCTCTGCCCATAGTGGGTGAATTTGCGCACCAGGCCAGGCAGGCCGAATGCTCTTGCTTTATTGTGGGCCTGACAACTTGCTACCACCTCCAGTCTCTCCTTGATCAGAATCTTGTCTAGTGCTAATGATAATTTCTTCAACCGTCGTTTTGTAACCGGGCCAAGATGCCGGTTAACACTTGCCCCCCAAAGTGTGTCATGTGAAGTAACACAACACGCTTTGAATCAGCGAGTATTCCTTGTCTTCAGAAAGAAATCCACCATGTTTCTTGAATAGTCATTATCCTCCAATTTATCCTCCCAAGGTGTTGTATCCTTCTTTGGTCATCGTGATGCTCGGTCGATTCCCAATATTATAAATACAGGGTTGTAGTTCATTAGTGGCCATCCGTGTCTGATTCTGCAGAGCTAATAAGCTTCGGCTATATGATCTAGTCTTCTCTTAATAACCCTTAGTGAGAATTCAATTTCTGTTGATTTCAAGAAGTCGAACTTTTTCGGATGTACACATGCACGTTCGGGTACATGTTCTTGCCATTGGCTCTCGGATGCGTTTTATATGCTTATAAGTCGTCGCCAACTCCATCCAGTTTAATTGTAATTCAATCGCGATTCCTTGTTTGTATTTTCTGTGAAATAAGGGTTGCAATCAGCCACTTGAGGAGTTTTCCAAACCTCTCTTCAGTACAGACTTTATGATTTTGTTCACAGCTTCAACCTGTCCATTTGCAGTTATAATGGATCATGGAAGGTCATAAGGACATATGACGTTATGGATAAAGAAGTTGATTATTTTCTTCATCTTGGTCGTGGTTAAGAGTTCTTCATCTGCCCATTTGGTGACGTAATCAACTGCTATGATGGTGTATTTCGCACCACCTTTAGGATCGACAAGAAGATGATTTCAGTGCCCCCAAGTGGCAAACGGCTATGAACTAGCCATTTGAATAATTTCCATCGGCGGGGTTCCCGGATTTTTTGCAAACATCTTGCACTCGTCACATTGTCTAGCATGATCAACCGCTGCTGGGTTGATAGTTGGTTAGTAATACCTGTAGCAGAGTACCTTCTTTATCATGGTTTTCCCCTTGATGTTATTACCGCATTCTTCTTCATAGAATTTGCTCAAGATATCATCATGGGCGATATGCTAAAGCAAGGGGATGGATAAACTCCTTTTGACACACGACTTATTCTTAGATTATCTGGCGTGAAGCTTTTAGGAGGATGTGTCATTTTCCATTCCTCCGTTCAGTAAGAATTCCTTATTGTAGATAGTCTTTGATAGGAGTCAACCATGACACCTTTCCATTTTGTTCGCTGAGTACGTGTGTAATGATGTAATACGTGAAGTCGGTTAGTAGCTCTTGGACTTGGCCGAGATAAGGAGCAAGACAATGCCCCCTAGCAAGATCAACTTCCTTAAATTTGTATACTACCAATCAAGAATCACAAAAGATATGTAAAGTTTTCACTTCAAATCCTCTAGCAAGTTTGAGGCTGGCAGTCAAGGCTTCATACTAAGCATCGTTGTTTGTTACAAGTAAATCGAGTTTTAGGACGTAGCAGATGATCGTTCCTCAGGAGTCATTATCAAGCCATAACACTGATCATTGGATGCTCCATCCACGTACATTTTCCATCTTATGGTTGGTTCTCTGCTACTCTTCGAGTAGTCATCTGAGGTAGTGAATTTGGGTGTGAGGTCTGCTAATTTCCGTCCTTGGATAGCCCTTCGTGGGAAATAAGTGATATTGAATTAGCTTAGTTTGATATTCTATTTAAGTAGTCTTTCAGACGTCTTAGGTCATTGTGTGCCCTGTCGCAACGGCTGGTAGGCATAGACGTTGATGGGGTGAGCCTAAAAGTAAGAGTGGAGCTTTCATGATGAAATCAATAGGATTGTGCTAGCTTTTGTAGCTTCGGGTTGATATCCAATGCATGGCTCGCGATAGTTAATGAAATCACATATGCATGTCAGAATGGGTCCAAGGGAACATATCATCATTTATTCAGAAAAATCCAACTAATTCTTTTATCATCACTGCACTGAGCTGTGATCAGATATTCAGCACCCGGAAAGGGTCGCCATGGCTGGCTGCTAAGTTGACCGTCAGCTTAGCAGGTGCCATCCCAGATTCTTTGAGTAAAGATGTAACTATTTTGCATAACATTCAATGTGAAATATGGTTGGGACGGTCAATGTTGATGGTTACTCTGGTCGAATCCTAGAGTCTTGCCATGAGTTGTTAAGTCAAATAATGAAGGGCTCTGAATGCTCTAATTGATTATCTGCAAATGGCCAAAGATCAGGCTTAAAAGCACGTTGAAGGAAATGTCGAGTAGGGGCCAGCCTCGAGTTGCGTGCAACTGCATAGCTGGATCTTGCTATGAGTTTGAATTTGCTTGTATATTCGAGTAACGCATTTTCTATTCAATGCATTCATGATCCTTCACTCGCCCTTCGGGTTGGAGTGACAGTCAGTTGCCCCCAAGCTTAGGCATCGATTTAACGATTCTATCTCTAGGCATCCTTTCGGTTGTTGCCTTGAGTAGCTGTAAGCACTATATATAAGTTTTAATACTGAGCTATCGTGGCCAGTTTTTGGATGACCATGCATCTTCTCCCAGTCTCGGGTTGATAAATGTACTGCATGGACGGTTGAGTCTCGTCCTAGCTATGTTTATGTTTTCACCTAAACTCCAAAGACCTAGAGGTGATTGGTGAATAGTCGGTTCACATTCATCTTGCTTCTCGCTCGTGCCCCCAGGTCTAGGTCATATACCGATAAGTAGGAAGGCCAGCCATGCCCACTTTAGCTTTACTCTCTTTCCCGTTGAATCGTGGGATCATGCAAGTCGATAGGATACTAGGTCTCGCCTATCTTGGATTTTATCGTGGTTTTTCATTCCAAGAGGAATACTTCGATGCCACGTAAGTTTCAGGGCGTAATTTGGACAGTGGATGGTCATCCACGTCCACTTTGGTTCATGCTCTGTAATCAGATCTCGGGGTAAAGTTGGCTACAAATGCAGTCGGGTTATGCTCATCCAGTTTCATACTCCTCCTGACGAATCGAACGAGGGTGCTGGAGAATTTTTGACCAAGTATTCGTGGTTTACCCTCCTTTCCATACTCTGGGGGTCATAGTTTTTCAAAAAACAAACATCCGAGTCACATTCGTATGTGCTTGGTGCAGATCGGCATTGACCCTTGGTCTGAGGTATGATATAGTAGGTTGCTCGTAGCTTTGGATGCCGTTTCGATTGGTTCTGTATTGAGGCCTCCATGCAGTTACTGCCTCAAGTTATAAAGAATGCCACGCTAGAGCTATAGTAAGCTGTCGTATTCGGCTTTTTAGTGTTTTGTACCCCTGCCCCCAGCATTGATTTGGCCAGGTCACTAGTTGGATGGTCAAACTCCATCCTCAGCGGGTTAATAATCCTCCTGCCGATTCCAGGCCGAAGTTTGCGGAATAGAAAATGGTCGGAATCCACTCGTCTATTTATCGATGTTTATACACCACTCTACATTCTGGTGACTTAGTGTTACTCTCCCTCCGGTTTACTCACGCCCAATTTGTGTTCATGCTTCGGTCCACGCTCCGGGGACTTAGAGATTTGTCGAACGGCTTACGCTTTAGTCCACAGTTCGAGATGCAGAGATTTTCGTCAACTCGTTTATACTCTAGTTCGCACTTTGGGAACTTAGAGTAATCTGGTCCGCTTCTGGGATTTAGGGATTTTTCTGAAGTCGTCTATAATCTAGTCCATGCTCTGGGGACTGAGAGTACTGTAGTCCGCACTCTGGAGACGTAGATGTTTTTGAGTCATTTATACTCCAGTCCGCACTCAGGGACTTAGAGTACTTTAGTCCGCATTCTGTCTCCCATTCCAGAGGGTGAGACCTCTCAGATGGCTGAGAGTTTGCCCGAACCTGGTAGATAATCCTTCTCTTTAAGGTTCTCTTTAAGATTTCGAAAGTCGTTATTCTTTATGCAGGACTATTGCATTCTTGTTTTCCACGATTTTGTGCAGGCCGTTCTGACCCCGAGCCCACTCCGAGGAGCGATGTTGCCAAGGAAGTGGGGGAGAAAACAAGTGAAGCCACTCACGCAGGGGAGGCTTCTGGTCCAGACGCTCAGGTGATCGGAGCGCTTGACGAAGACAAGTCTGAAACCTCCTCTCCTACCGACGGGGGTTATGAAGTAGAAATTACAGGCGCCTCTGAGCATACATCTGAATTGAGCATGGAGGAGTGGCTCGAGAAAGAAAGGGAGGAGACGGTCAAGGTCATAGTAGATCCCCGAGTTGTGGACTTGGACGATCCTTTGAACAAGCCGTTGAAGGTCATCCTTCCTGGCGGTTCCAAGCCCATGGAAGGCCCCCGTACTCCTTCAGTTGCTACCCCTCTATCAAAGAAGAGTACCAAGGGTAAATGCTCTGGAGAGGAGCCGTCTGGAAAGAAGTTGAAGAAGCAGAAGAAGTGATTACTATCCTCGTTCAACGAGGGTTAGTTTAAGTCATGTAATTATTTGCATCTATTTCCTTAGTCCTTGTAGATAGAATGTCGACTCTGAACTTTGGAGGGGTTGTAATAGAAACTCATTTCTGAATAAGGTTTAGTTCCTTTTTCTGTCTTACAAAAGACTCTTATTGTTCAGTTTTCTTTGTGATTGTGATTTTAATCCAAGCAGTTGTGAGTAACATAGACTTTTCAGTCCATCTTCATATAACTCGGAAACTCTTCGGGAGTCGTTGAACTTCCATTCTGTGCTTCGAGCACTTAGAATACTTTCTAGCCAGTATGTCAGGGATTTGACAAATTCAAGTCATTTGTGTCATAGTTCATATTCAGGGAACTTGGAGATCCGATTCGCTTATATTCGAGTCTGCACTCTGGGGAGTTAGAGTACTCTAGTCCGCACTCTGGGGACTTGGAGGTTTAAGTCATTTATACTCTAGTCCGTGCTTTGGGGACTTAGAGTACTCCAGTCCGCAATCTGTTTAAGTCGTTTATACTCTAGTCCGCGCTCTGGGGACTTAGAGTACTCCAGTCCGCACTCTGGGGACTTGGAGTTTTTAGTCATTTATACTCTAGTCCGCGCTCTGGGGACTTAGAGTACTCCAGTCCGCACTCTGGGGACTTGGAGGTTTAAGTCGTTTATACTCTAGTCCGCACTCTGGGGACTTAGAGTACTCCAGTCCGCACTCTGGGGACTTGGAGGTTTAAGTCGTTTATACTCTAGTCCGCGCTCTGGGGACTTAGAGTACTCCAGTCCACACTATGGGGACTTGGAGGTTTTAGTCATTTATACTCTAGTCCGCGCTCTGGGGACTTAGAGTACTCCAGTCCGCACTCTGGGGACGTGGAGGTTTAAGTCGTTTATACTCTAGTCCACACTCTGGGGACTTAGAGTACTCCAGTCCGCACTCTGGGGACTTGGAGGTTTTAGTCATTTATACTCTAGTCCGTGCTCTGGGGACTTAGAGTACTCCAGTCCGCACCCTGGGGACTTGGAGGTTTAAGTCGTTTATACTCTAGTCCGCGCTCTGGGGACTTAGAGTACTCCAGTCCGCACTCTGGGGACTTGGAGGTTTTAGTCATTTATACTCTAGTCCGCGCTCTGGGGACTTAGAGTACTCCAGTCCGCACTCTGGGGACTTGGAGGTTTTAGTCATTTATACTCTAGTCCGCGCTCTGGGGACTTAGAGTACTCCAGTCCGCACTCTGGGGACTTGGAGGTTTAAGTCGTTTATACTCTATTCCGCGCTCTGGGGACTTAGAGTATTCCAGTCCGCACTCTGGGGACTTGGAGGTTTAAGTCGTTTATATTCTAGTCCGCGCTCTGGGGACTTAGAGTACTCCAGTCCACACTCTGGGGACTTGGAGGTTTAAGTTGAGAGCAGTCGTATTTCCACTCTTTAATTTGTATTCATCTACTGTATCGAGGCTAATGTCGTCGAATGAACAATCGAACCACGTTTGCTCACGGAATGAGATTCTGCCCCCCAGGATGAGGGACGAAATTTGAAAAATGGACGATCGATTCTCGTCTGCATGGTGATTATAGCTCTTCCAATCAAGTCAAGGAAGGAGGTATATGACAGATGGTTGAATCACATCCATGTTGGGTTAGATAGCCAAATCTCTTACAATTTGCTCCGTATCTCCTTCTAGAAAATAAGGATAATAGATTGTTGAGTAGACAAAGTAAGTTGCATATGTTCCAAGGTGCAGTCATGTCCATATATTGACAGTGATGGTTAGCGAGTACGCAGTCTACTATAGCTACTCCAAGTTGGGCTTTCGAACAACCTTTCGTGTTCAGGGTAGGATTTGATGTGTAGATGATCAAATCACGTCCACTTTTGACGGATCCCGGCGTCACTGAGCTTCATGAGGGGTATCTGTATTTTGTCGAACTTTGTTCTATGACTCGATTGGAGTGGATGATCGGGCCATATTCATTCCAAGCAGTTTAGGTCTCCAAGTCAAATGTGGAGGTTGATGGATGGATGGCCGGTTGTTCGAATCGATCATAAGTTGAGCATACGAACTCGGATCGTCTTGAAACTTGGAACATTGGCTTCCCTGGCTTTGATTGTTATGTCTTGTTAATCGTGGCTCGATCCAGACTCGGACAAAATCCATCGATATCCATAGTGAGCCTTTGTGTAACCGATCTCCAAGACGAACTGTCACTGGTTTCTAATCAAGTTCTTGGTGTCACGGCCTTGCCAAAAGGCGGGATAACATTTGCCCCCAAAAGGACGTCTTGTGTAAACATGACGTGCTTTGAAAAACCGCAGTCTTTCATGCTGAATATTTCCGTTCAGTTAATAGCTTGACAGTCGTCTCTTAATCGTTTCGTTGCAATCTTCTTTTAGACAAATGTTCAACTAGCATGCTTTGCTTTGGTTCTGCCCCCAGTTTTGGGGATGAGTATGGAGTTGATGTATGTTTATACTCCATCTCGCACTTTGAGAGTACGGAGTTGAGTAGATGTTTATACTCCGTCTCGCACTCTGGAAATACGGAGTTGATTAATGTTTATACTCTGTCTCGCACTCTGGGAGTACGGAGTTAAGCGAATATTTAAACTCCGTCTCACACTCTGGGAGTACGGAGTTGATTAATGTTTATACTCCGTCTTGCACTCTGGGAGTACGGAGTTGATTAATGTTTATACTCCGTCTCACACTCTGGGAGTACGGAGTTAAGTAGATGTTTATACTCCGTCTCGCACTCTGGGAGTACGGAGTTGATTAATGTTTATACTCCGTCTCGCACTCTGGGAGTACGGAGTTAAGTAGATGTTTATACTCCGTCTCGTACTCTGGGAGTACGGAGTTGATGAATGTTTATACTCCATCTCGCACTCTGGGAGTACGGAGCTGATCAATGTTTATACTCCGTCTCGCACTCTGGGAGTACGGAGTTAAGTAGATGTTTATACTTCGTCTCGCACTCTGGGAGTACGGAGTTGTGCGAAGGATCGTCGTGTATCAACCCATTTTTAGCCTTGATGTGATGGCTTGCCCCCGAGCTCGAGTTTCACTTAGCGAGTGGCTGGTCGTATCGCAGCCGCTCTCTACTTGAATAAATTCCACTTGCAGGATGGAATTCAGCTCTCCGTTCATCGTGATGTTATACATTGTATTTAATCCATAGCCCCAAATCAAAGGCATATGGTTGATGATGAGCAATAGAATTATTCTCGTCCAGATGTAACTCCACACGTCCGATCATGGTCTGCGTAGATTGGTTGGCAACCAAATCTGAGTACCTGGACACCTGCATCGTTTTGAAAGTAGTTTAGTTCAAGCTAGTCGTAGTTCATAGAACAATTGAAATAGAGATGGAAATGGAAATAATTCAAAGAAGATTATGGTAAATCTCATTGATATGTGAAGCAGCATCGTGTGCTCGCTATTCGACTCCGCCCCTGGCTCCTTTCAAAGGGATGTTGGCCGTCAACCGTCCAATTGATAATCATAGCCCTTTATTAATAGGCATCAGATATTCGCTGCCCGCTATTCTGCAGGACTTGTACATACTATTGAAGCTTTCCTTTCCAGGTCATCTTTTCGATCACACCTCGGAGGTGTTTCTAATCGCTCGTGTTAGGATCAGTGAGCATCTGGGAGTATACAACATTCCCCTGATTTTCTTTAGACTTTGGTGTACTCTCTCGAGGTTGGTTTACAGTACCACTCCGAGTCGTGAGTCTTCAAGTAGAGGTTGTCAATTGAATCTTTCAAAGAGCATATGAGCTGAATTCCGAAGTCTTGTTTCGGCTATTGGGATCTACATCCTTAGCCAACGGGCCTTCATTGTTATTTTTCTTAGTCTGCTCCACTCCTCCTCACTTTAGTTCTGATTCATTTTGTAGAAGAAACGATCCATAGTCGTAGGAGGCTCTTTAGCTAACTAGCTGCCAAAATATATCTGGAGGTCGACTTTCCTCAAACGCGATCAGTATGATACCCTTGTTAGTATTTGGAATAAATTGTTTAGAGCATTGGTTTGCTTGGGGTCATTAAATTCGAAGTGCTGGGTCAGCGAAGAATGGTGCTTGGAGTCATCTTGGCGTTTGCTAGAGTCATATCATCTATGTTCTCCAACCTTTGGGAGTACCGTTTGAATAGCGGTTGCTTGTATGTTCCCTTGATGCCGTTCATAAGCTGCCGCTAGATCCTCTATGCCCTGGTCGATCATGGGATGTCAGGGAAGTGGATAGAATGTTCCTTTATTAAGTTGAGTTTTGAATTCACTATCCGGAGGCACTGCGCTGCGGCTAGGATTGACCCGAAAATTTGGGTCGTACCCGAAAAAGATTTTTTTTGTAAATAGGGGTCGTATAAGAGACCGGTGTAACTTAAGTTTCGATCGGCATTTAGGGCCGTTCGGCATGACAAAGTTGCTCGGCATACAAGATTGTTCGGCATTCACACTGTTCGGCATTCACACTGTTCGGCAATCCACACTGTTCGGCAATCCACACTGTTCGGCATCCACACTGTTCGGCATCCACACTTGTTCGGCATTCACACTGTTCGACGTCCACACTGTTCGGCATTCCACACTGTTCGGCATCCACACTGTTCGGCGTTCACACTGTTCGGCATTCCACACTGTCCGGCATCCACACTGTTCGGCATTCCACACTGTTCGGCATTCACACTGTTCGACATTCACACTGTTCGGCATCCACACTGTTCGGCATTCCACACGTGTTTGGCATTCCACACTATTCGGCATTCACACTGTTAGGCATTCACACTGTTCGGCACAACCGAGTCGTTCGGCATACAATACCGTTCGGCATTATAGAGGCGCTCGACATTCATTCTTGTTCGGCACAACCGAGTCGTTTGGCATACACTACCGTTCGGCATTACAAAGGTGTTCGGCCTAGAGGTATGGTCGGCCTGGAAGGGCATTCAGCCTAGAGGTATGTTCGGCCTAGAGGTATGGTCGGCCTGGAAGAGCGTTCGGCCTAGAGGTATGGTCGGTCTGGAAGAGCGTTCGGCCTAGAGGTATGTTCGGCCTGGAAGAGCGTTCGACCTACCCCTTTTCTGGAGCGTTCGACATACGCCTTTTCTGGGGCGTTCGGCATACGCCTTTTCTGGGGCGTTCGGCATATGCCTTTACTGAGGCGATCGGCATAAGCCTTTTCTGGAGTGATCGGCCGAATTGCCTTCAGAGGAGGGTCGGCCTTCATTCAACTTGAGTGCAAACTTCAACGTCCAATCCCCAGATCTTGCGTACATCAGTGAATCCAATCTACGGCTATCAGCTTCCTTTAGATTTCTTTCAAATCTGAGTAGAATAGGAAGTTTTCTAGTAAACAACTGGATCTATCTCGCGAAAATGGAAATCCACTAGTAGATGATGAGATCCAATCAAGCTGAGAATTCAATTCTCAGTGAAAGCACCAAAGTGTTAGCACCAAAATTGGTCACTAACCTCGTAGAGAAAGATTGTGTAGAGATATAAGTGATGAAGATAAATTAAACAAGGAAGAGAATGCTAATTTAAATGCAGAAAGTAAGAACACCAAATTTATAGTGGTTCAGCGTAATTGCCTATGTCCACTTTGAGGTTAAACTTTATTGATCTTCTTAATAGTTGATTACAAATACAATTCGTGAATCAAATGCTTGAATGAAGTTGTTAAGTAGAGAAGATGAGTCTCAAAAATGGCAGAGTCTCCCCAGTGTTCTCCAAAAAGGATCCATTTCATTGTGCCCCTGCCCTTCTATTTATAGAGGAAGATGGGTTGGACTTCCTTCATGGGCTTAGGAACAAGGTGCCTCTGCCCATAGTGGGTGAATCTGCGCACCAGGCCAGGCAGGACGAATGCTCTTGCTTTATTGTGGGCCTGACAACTTGCTACCACCTCCAGTCTCTCCTTGATCAGAATCTTGTCTAGTGCTAATGATAATTTCTTCAACCGTCGTTTTGTAACCGGGCCAAGATGCCGGTTAACACTACCCTGGATGTTGCTCCAATTCAACTTTCCCCTCATTCATATACCATTTCCTTGGCTATTTTCATTCTTTATGCGGAAAATGGCATCAATCTCACTAGTGAGGAACTTTGGTTTCTTTTTGAAATTAGAACGAATCCTGTGAATGGAGGTGGTGGCTTCTTTTACATTCAGGCTAAGGAATTTGTTTTTCCTAATCCAAGTAGAACTGAAAAATGGGCCTAATTCTATTTCTTTATTTCGAATTTTGAAAATTTTCCTTCTTTCCCATACTATTCTGTTCATACCATTTCTTCTAAGGAGAACACAAAATTATATGTTTCTCATAGGCAGCGGATTTTGGGATTGAAGGAAAAGGATATGAAGATAAATAAGTTTTTTAACAGGACAAAACTAATTGGGCACCATTTACTGCGTCCTCATCATACATTTGCTCATAGCATATTTAACCTAGCTTCCTTCTCAACTAAATCTGTGGGTTTAAGTTGCCGACAATAGATTTTAGAAATTATCATACACATGACCTTAATTTTCTCATCTTTCTTCTTGTGTAGATACAATGAATGCTGAGGCTGCTGCTAAGCTTTGTGATTCTTTAAAGGAGAATAAGAAGAGAAAAGGATTGAAGAGGAATCTTGAAGGATCTGATGATTCTCTTAATGCTTTGAAAAAAATCAAATATTTCTCCTTCTTCCTCAGATATTCCACCCCTTATTAACATATAGAATCTTCCCCCTCCTTTTTTTGCATCTACTGAACCGACTGTTTCTTACTTGCATGGTGATCATGCCCTTGATACGGGCAGATTGACCATATCGGAAGTTTCCATCTCAGCTTTAATAGAGAAAGTAGGAAAAGCTGCATAAGTACCTCCTTTCTTTCTACGCTGGCTTCTGAGACGTCTCTTTATGCAGTTCAATGCGAATTTGAGAAGTTCTAGTCATAAGTGAGCGATCTTATTTTTCTTCCCCTTTTTCTTCTTCTAGTTTTCAGTTTTTACTTACATTGTTCAAACTTCATGCAACGCCCCTTATCTTGAGGCCCAAAGCTAAGTGCTACAGATGCTGCAGTCATCTGTAGTATTTAACTTTTGATGATAAAATATAGTAATGTTAATGATATCCATAATATCAGAAGCACATGAACTTGAAATAAAATCAAAAGTTTCCAAAACAATTTTTTGGATTACATTTCAATTCGATATTTCATATTCAATTACATAACCCTGAAATGATTTCCAGGTTTTGGTCAGATATAACTATTACAAATTACGCCAAGAGCGACATATGAAGATGCCCCCTTGGATGATCGGAGTACTAAATAGATAGACATATTAGTCATAGTTACATCACAATGGAAAATAATACTTGAACACTCCTACATAGCTAGCTTCCTCCTTCACATCTTCGAAAGCTTATTCATCCAACCTACTAAACCAGAAAAGAACTTAACTCTCAATCTACTCAAATTAAATTTTGAGCACCCGAGAGTTTATGGGAAAACATAAACTTCGAGTCAGACATAAAGCCTAGTGTGAATAATTCTATTACATCCCGATTTACTAATATTAGTGAGACCACGTCGCTTAGCAAAACGAGTTTCCCCTCACTAATATCCTTTTAAGAGCATATCTTTTGCAAACTAAAATCCTACAATCAAACTGATTATAATAGCAAGAGCAATAACATAAATGTATATAAATCAAGTAATCAATGGACTATCTGCCCACACTATAGTTTTATCTAGTTAACTATTAACCATTGGCTGACTCGGGCCTACTAGACAAAATAAATAATCTAACTTCTGTTAGACACAATACTGGACGATCTGTCCTTAACTTACTTCTCCTTGGGTCAACTGATCCTAATGGTATTGCGGGCTCACCAATAACCTATTTTTTCTCTGTATATTCCTTTCTGTATGTAACATCATTTTATTCTTACCTATGACAAGCCCTACAAACTAGACTTTTGGACTTATTTAGCTAGGGGCTAATAGCTAAAGTATAGGGCGTGGCCCCATACCAGTCCCATCTGGTCTTCTAATACCGAGTCATAAACTTAGGGTTAACTACCCCATTCAATTTTGCTTGAAAAAATTTCTTTCTAAATGATTTAAACCTTTTAAATTATACTTAAACAAGGAAAATATACCCATTGCTTTACTCAAAATACTTATGGCATGATATATGCTTTACACAAAACGATGTTGGTGAAATCCAAATCAATGGGATTATCTATCCCTTCTAAATAAGTTAAAAACCCCTCTTTAACTTAGTAAACTTTAGGCCATAAAGCCAAAGCTATACCTTCAAAACCATTTTTAAAGACCTTAAACAATCCTTTTTGAAATCATTGAAAACAATCCTTTGGAAAGCATTACTTAAAACCTTAGACATCTTCTTTCAAAACCATTTAAACTTATCTTTCAAAAGCATTGGAAACCTACCTTTCAAAACACTTATAACATACCTTTCAAAAGCATGGGGTTCAAGTAAACGTTTGTGGAAACATTGCTTCGAAACCATTAAAAAGTATTTCTTTCGAAACCATTGGGTTTATCATTTGGTATTACTAAAGGGACATAAAGAATATGGGCGAAAGTATTACTTTCGAAAGCATTAATCCCAAGTAAAAGAAAGAGGATAGTTTTGAAAACCACCCTTTCGAAACCATTGCCTTCGAAACCATTTGAAAATGGCTAAACTACCCTTTCGAAAGCATTGAGAAGGGGGCTTTAAAAATTAAAAGATGAAAGCACACTTTCGAATACATTGCTTTGAGGCTATAGAAGCGGCCTCTAACGCATTCGAAAAATATGAATGCGGTAGTTAGGTTTCGAATAGATTTGAAGGTGGCTATCCTTTTGAAAGCTTCTTTAAAAAAAAGCAAGCGACAACTCTTTTGAAAGCTCCTTTCTAAAAACAAAGACAAGTGGAAACTTGTTCGAAAGCCTCTTTTTAAACAAAGGTAGTTAATTGGTTTGAAAGCTTATTAGAATGAGTTCAACCCCTTCGAAACATGCCTTCGACACCATCATTTCCTTCCGCCTTTCTCCAATACACTATATACCAATTACTTAATATCACGTATATTGGTTTCAAACTGGTCGAAAGGCTAACTGGGCATGGTGACGAAAGCAAGTTAAGGAAGTGATGAAGTTGTAATTCGAAACAAAACTGGTTTATTGCCTTTTAAAGTAATTCCTTTATACCTAACTTACCCAATTTGTCAAAATATGATTGGTTGCCCACTCTTTATGAAAAATTCTTTTCTAAAAAGGCTGCCGAATTCAAAATTTACAATTAAAAACATTTTAACAAATAAGCCCTTCTTCTTAACAAAACATGTAAAACCTTTAAGTTCCTTAAATTAAATAATTTTATAACCATAGTAAAATACTTAGGAAAATTCCCCAAAAATAATAATAAATCACTTTTAATATGTTTTCTAACATATATAAATTTAAGACCCAAAATCTTTAAAACAATTGTCTTAAATAATTAAACCCCAATATTGACTATTTCCTCCCATAGAAAATTCATAATAAATCCACAATTACTTAGAAAATTATTAAACTTGAAACCCACTTCTAAAATAATGTTTTTGACCATATATCGAAAAAACAACTCGTTTGTATGTCATTTAATAGGTTTTATAATCCAAACATATCATAAAATTCATATGAAATCATATAAATAATCAATATGCATATATATATTTATTTAAATAACCATAACATGGCATGTTATTTGCAAAATAATTCAGACATAATCATGAAACCGAAATCATTATCAAAAGTGAGATGTAAATTAATTATTCACATTGGCTTTGTGTTAAGAAGGTTGATATTTGTCCTTTGATTGATTTGCTTAAGCTTTCTACTTGAATCTTAGCTTTTCTTCTTCTTGAATCTCTTAATGGTGGCCGAGCTCCCTTAAGATTTTAGTTTTGTTTGTGGATGTTAAAAATGAATAAGGAATGGAGAATGGAAAGGTTTAGGGTATTAGGATGAAGGATGTTCCCATTTTACCCTTACTATATTCCTCCTACTTACCTATTTTGAATTCTCTTTTACTTATAAATTCATTAAGGCGCGGTCTCTTATCAATTAACAAATCTCAATCCCTTAACTATTAACATTATTTTATTTAATTTATCCAATTAAATGTTCTAAATAATGTTATTCAAAATTAGGGTCATTACAGACTCTCCTCCTTAAAGTATTTCATCCTCGAAATTACGATATGGTGCTCATAACAATCAAACATAAATGTAAAACATACCATCAAACAAGTCTGGATGAGTATCTCTAATCCTACTTTCAGTCTTCCAAGTACAATCTCTCTCGTCGTCACTCCACTGGACTTTGACTAATTTGACTGTCTTGTTTCTTAACCTCTTCCAATCTCATGCGACTATACGAACTGGTTTTCTAACTATAGTCATATCCAGTTCCACTACTAGATCCTTTAACACAGTCAGTGTGATAGCAGTTTCTGGATCCCGAATATACTTCCTTAGATGAGAAATATGATAAACATTATGAACTCCTGCCAAAATATTTGGCAATTCTACCCTATACGCGAGTTTCCCGATCCTTTCTAAATGGTCCAATGGATCTTGGTGCCAGTTTTACTGATTTTCCAAATCTGATTACACCTTTAATTGGTGATACCTTGACGAGAACATGATCTCTAACTGAGAACTCTATGTCTTTCCGTTTCTTATCAACATATCTCTTCTGCCTAGACTGAGCTTCTTTTATTCTAGCTCGAATTAACTCAATCTTTTCTGCAGCTTCTTTGACCAACTCCGGACCAAGAATCAGCCTACCCATGGTCTCTAACCAAAAAAAGGGAGATTTGCATAGCCTTCCATACAAAGCTTCAAACAGTGTCATCCCTGTACTAGTCTGATAATTGTTGTTATATGAAAACTCGACTAGGTGTGGATGGTCTTCCCATGATCCACCGTAATCTAGCACACAAGCTCTTAACAAATCATCTAAGACTTTGTTAACTTTTCCGTTTGCCCATCTATCTATGGATGGTAAGAGGTACTCATATTGAGCTTGGTACCTAAAGTTCCTTGTAGACTCTTCCCGAACTCACTAGTGAATAAGGAATCTCTGTTACTTACTATACTACTAGGAATTCCATGCAGCCTAACTATATTCTTCAAGAATAACTTAACTAAATCTGGTGCTATCCTAGTCGATTGAATGGGTATAAAGTGTGCACTCTTAGTCAATCTGTCCACTATAACCTAGATACTATCATTTCCTCGATTCGACCTTGGCAACCCATTTATGAAATCCATTGAGATAGAATCCTATTTCCAGACTGGAATATCTAAAGGCTGAAGTAACCCACTCAGTTTCTGGTGTTTAGGTTTTACCTATTGATAGCTCAAACTCTGCCTCACCCATAAGCCTACATTTCTCTTCATACCTTCCCAGAAGAAACTCCTTTTCATATCCTGATACATCTTGGTTCCTCCTGGATGAATAGTGAACTTCAAACGGTGTCATTCTCTAAGGACTTCTTTCCTAATGTTTCCCACATTCTGAACACAATCGCCCTTTCATTCTCAACCACCCATTCTGGTCAAGTCTAAAACCTTTCAAGTCATCACTCTCTGTTCCCTCCCTTAACTTTCTGATCTGCTCGGCTAATAATGGATCCTCTCCTTACTTAGAAACAATCCTTTCGATCATCATTGGTCGAACTTCCAATCATGACATCATGACGGTTCCTCGACTAGAACTACCCTCAGATCTCCATTGTATTTCGCATGTAGTCAATGCTTCCAAATCTTTTAGCTCAGCTATCATTGCCAACACTACATTCTGGTGTTTTTTTGCTAAATGCATCTGCAACCTTATTTTCTTTTCCCGGTGTGTATTCTATACCAAAATCATAAGCGGCTAAAAAATCCAGCCACCTCTCCTATCTCATATTCAACTTGTTCCGAGAGAATAAATACCTTAGTGACTTATGTGTGTATACAACTCAAATCTTTCTCCCAAAAGGTAGTGTCTCCACAACTTCAATGTGAAAATTACCGCAGCCAATTCCAAATCAAGAGTTGGATATCTAACCTCATACGGTCTAAGCTATCGAGAAGCATAGGCAGTCACTTTACCTCTCTGCATTAACACAGCTCCTAATCTTGTTCTGCATGCATCCGTAGACCCCACCAATTCCCAATTCCCCTCTAGAATAACTAACACAGGTGCATTAGTCAATAAGTGTTTTAGTTTCTAAAGTGCCTCCTCACACTTATCGGTCCAAACAAACTTCACATCTTTTTGAGTTAGTTTAGTCATCGGTGCTGTACCCGTGAGAAATCCTTAATGAATCTCTATTAATAGCCAGCTAACCTAAGAAAACTTTTTATCTCAGTCACTGTCTCAGTTCTCTTCCAATTATTCACTACCTCGATCTTAGTCGGATCAACCAACAAACCCTTCTTTGAGACTACATGACCATGAAACTTTACTTCCTTCTTCCAAAAGTGACACTTTGAAAATTTTGCCTTCAACTGATGCTCCCTCAGCGTTTCAAGCACTATTCTAAGATGAACTTCATGATCCCTTTCATCCTTGGAATATATCAATATGTCATTTATGAACACTAGTACAAATCTGTCTAGATGTTCTCGAAAGATTCTATTCATCAAGTCCATGAAATATGCTGGCATATTAGTTAGTCCGAACGGCATCACTAACCATTCATATGATCCATATCTTGTCCTAAACGCCGTCAAAGGAATACTATCCTCTGTTACTCTAAGCTGATGGAACCCTATTGCCAAATCCAACTGAAAGAATACTTTGGCCCTACTTAACTGGTCGAACAAATCGTCAATTCTAATGGATATCGATTCTTTATCGTCTTCTCATTCAACTTACGATAATCGATACACAACCTTAACGATCCATCCGGTTTCCTTGCAAACATCGCGACTGCTCCCCAAGGTGAACTTCTTGTCCGATAAAGTTCTTACTTTCTAAATCCACCAACTGCACTTCTAACTCCTTCATCTCGGTAGATGTCATTCTACTTGGCAGTCTACTTATAGGTTCAGCTCCTAAAACTAACTCTATTCAAAACTCAATAGCTTGTTTCGGCAGTAGTCCTACTACAAGCTCAAAGACATCTATGAATTCTCTAACAGCGAAAACTCGATTCAACTTGTCTTCTACCTCTATAACACCCAACAAATCATTAACCACAAAACTATGGTTTTTTACGGAGTATATAATCCGATCACTACAACTAGGGTTTCTAAGTGATATTTTCCTATCATGGCAAAATATCCTAGCACCATACTTACTTAACCAATATATACCCAAAATAATTCCGAACCTTACGAAATCAAATACATGCAAACTGCAAGCAAATATATGACCAAACAATTCAAACTCTAACTGGTCACATCTCATCCCAAGTGTCATATACCCTCCTTTCGGATTCACAACCCTTAAGGATGTAACTAGGTATGATGTTTCTAGGTTATGCTTATCTACCAAACAATGAGATATAAAAGAATGCGATGCACCAGTATCAAACAGAACTCTAACTGGTACACCATGAATCAAAAGCGTACCTCCCAACATAGCTTTTCGTTTCTCCTTGTTGTTGATCTTGAGGTAGCTGGTTCCAATGCAAACATTTTGCATTTTCCATCCCTGGCTGGTTCCTTGCACTGGTTCTTATAATGTCCAGTCTAATCACAGTTGAAGAATCAGACTTCTTTCTTATCAACAACCTTCTTCCCTTTTCCTGTTCGGCACTCGTGAGCAAAATGTCCCTTCTTGTCGCACTTATTGCAAACTACATCGGCCTTACCTTTCTTGGCTGCTCCTCCTTTCTGAGTAACTTTCTTATAGAAAAACTTTCTCTACTAGTTCTGCCCACTTTGAGTTTCTCTTGCTTTGTTACTACCAAGGAAAGTGAGCATCTCCTCCTACCTCAAAGCCATCACAACAACTATATCACACAGATCCCTAATATGTGGCAAAGTTGCTTTAGCAAGCTCAGGTTTTAATCCGTGGATGAACTTCTCATTTCTTTTGATAACCGTATCAACCGTAGCATACCCATACCTCGATAAATCCTCAAATCTGGTAGCATATTCAAGCACAATCATGTCACCCTACACTAACTCAGCAAACTTCCTGAGCAAAATTGACTTGGCAATCTTCGACATGAATCTTTCCTCGAATCTCCTTCTGAATTCCACCCGTCATTATCTCCTCATTTCCCCCATAGTAACACTATTCCACTAGTACAGTGCCGCTACTTGCAACTGTCTAGAAGCAAGCCTTCTCTTCTGCTTATCATTAAGCCTTAAATTAGCAAAGATTCTTTCACAATGAAGCAATTAATTCTCCACTTCAATTGCATCCTCAGTTCCAATAAACGGCTTCCCACTAAGCCTAGCATCCTCCTTGAACATTTCCTCCGAATAAACCCGCAGCAACTTCAGCATGCATTATGTTAACGAAGAACCGATACATAGTCCCATATCAACATGTGGCGCTTAGCACCCACATTAGCATCCTGTGCCCGACTTGGATTCCTTCTAGTGTTTGGTCTGGCATTACCATTAGTTATGGTACTTCCTTCACCAAGGTTAACTCTTCCATTTATGGCATCCATATCTTACTTCCTTAAAATCTATATTCGAGTCTTTGTAAGATATAGAGGAATAGTCCAAGAAAGATGGGAGAATAGAGATAAAGCATATACTTATATATGACAAATACAAGTACGTTACTATAACGTTATCCCATACCCCAGTCTTTTCTCTAATTCCTTAGGATTATGTTTTTCCAAAAGCATTTTAAGTTTAAATTTTATTTTAAGTTTTCATAAACCTATGCTCAATACCAAGTCGTAACACCCCCTATCCTGAGACCCAAAGCTAAGTGCTATAGATACTGCAGTCATCTATAGTATTTAACTTTCGATGACAAAATACAGTAATGTTAATGGTATCCATAATATCAAAAGCACATGAACATGAAATAAAATCACATATTTCTAAAACAAATTTTCGGATTACATTTTAATTCGATATTTTATATTAAATTACATAATCCCAAAATGATTCGTAGGTTTTGATTAAATATAATTATTACAAATTACGCTAAGAGCGACATATGAAGATACCCCTTGGATGATCAGAGTACTAAATAGATAGACATATCCGTCATAGTTACATTACAGTGGAAAATAATACTTAAACACTCCTACATAGCTAGTTTTGCCTACTGCACGTATTTGGAAGCTTATTCGTCCAACCTACTAAACCTGAAAAGACCTTAACTCTCAATCTACTCAAATTAAATTTTGAGCACCCAAAAGTTTAAGAAGAAAACATAAACTTTGAGTCAGACATAAAGCCTGGTGCGAATAATTCTATTACATCCCGTTTACTAATATTAGTGAGACCACGCCGCTTAGCTTCCCTTACTAATATCCTTTTAAGAGCATATCTTTTGCAAATTAAAATACTACAATCAAACTGATTATAGTAGCAATAGCAATAACACACACACACACACAGATATATATATATATATATATAAAACAAGTAATCAATGGACTATTTGTCCACACTATAGTTTTATCTGGTTAATAATTAACCATTGGTTGAATCCGGCCTACTAGAAAAAATAAATAATCTAACTTCTATTAGACACAATACTGGATATTCTGTCCTTAACTTACTTCTCCTAGGGTCAACTGATCATAATGGTTTTGCAGGCTCACCAATAATACAACACCTCATATTTTTGATAACATTATTTAGGATATTTTATTAACTAAATAAAATAAAATAATGTGTTGATTAAGAGATTGAGATTTGATTTAATTAAGGGGTGGCCATGCCATTTAAATAATCAATTAAGATAAGAGATTAAAATGAAATATATGAGGGGTAAAATCGGAAAGAGGCCATTCTTATCTATATCCCTTAGCTGTGTATACTCCTACAAGTTCATTTTCATTTGTTCAAAATTTTAAAAGCTAAGGCCAGCTACCATTAACAAGAGCTAGAGAAAGAAAGAGAAAGGGGAAGCTTAATCAACATCAAATTCATTCAAATCTCATATCCTTAATCCCGAAAGCTAAGGTGAATAATGTTTACATCTCTCATTTGTTTTGTTTTCGATTTTAAGGAGAAATTCGAAATGTTTTGTAATGTTTTTGAATAATGGAATGATTATATATACTTGTTGATGATTTATGCATGTTCATATTGATTTTATGATATGTTTTAAGGTAAAAACCCAATTAAATTACATCCAAATGCCTTGCGAAATTTTATATAGACCAGAAATACTATTTTGTAGACAAGTTTCAATTTTTATAATTTTCTGAATTTATGTGGATTTAATATGAATTTTCTAGTAAAGAAAATATTTAATTGGGTTATAAATTATTTATGGTTAAATAATAAAAGGTTTGGGTTTGAAATTTTTATATATTGGAAAATATACTAAAATAGATTTTCTGGAATCTTTGTAGAATTTTCCAAAGTGTTTTGATGAACATATAAAATTATTTAAGGTATGGGACTTAAATGTTTTATATATTAATGTAAGGAGAAGGGGTTTTGTGTAAATAAATTAAAATTGTTAATTCTAGAAAGTTGGCAGAACTTTTAAAAAAGAGAAGCTTGTAACCAATTACAATTTTACAAACAGGGCATCTTAGGTACAAAGAAATAGTTTAAAAGAACAAATAAACATGTTTTTCACTATTTCGATACTTTCGGCACCAGGTTCTGCCTCCTTACTATCGCCTCCGACACAATGCACATGGTATCAGGGAACTGGCACATAGTGAATTGGATGTAGGGGAATGTATAGAGTCGAAACTAGGTGTTCCGAAGGGGTTGAGGCATTAATTTGCTTTTAAATGGAAATGCGCCTATTTGCTTTCGACTTGGTTAGCTTTCGACTAGGTCAAATGGATTTAAAGAAATGGTTTCGATTGGGTTGCACTTTTGTTTTAAATAACTGCTTTGGACTAGGTTGAAACCTTTTGCTGCCGCTTTCTACCTTTCGACCGAGATGGTTTCGAAATGGTTGTTTTGTTTTATAAAACCCTGCCGCTTCTCCAATGCTTTCAGAAGGATGGTTTCGACACCATCTCTTCTTTGCTTAGTTTTTATCTTTCGAAAGAGTAGCTTTTGACCCTGTTGTTTATGACCCTTAGAGATTTTCAAAGGTTAACCCAAAGGTTTCGAAGGGTATGGTTTTGAATGGTTTCGAAAGGTTTTCCACATGTTTTAAAATAAATCCGGTTGCTTTCAAAAGGTTTAAAGTTTTGATACTTTCGAAAGGTTCTTTTTAAGAAAGGTTTCGAATGGGTGGTTCCCTAATGGTTTTGAAAGGTTTAACCAATGGTTTCGAAAGGCTTAAAAGGAGAGTTTTTCCAACTGTTTCGAATGGTCTTTGAATGAATGGTTTCAAAGGGGTGGTTCCCCAATGGTTTCGAAAGGTTTAAAGGAATGGTTTTCTAATGGTTTCGAAAGGCAATGTTTAAAAGGTTTTAAAGGGGATGTCTAAGGCTTTTAGCTTTCAAAAGGAAGGTTTTTTAGTGGTTTCGAAAGGGTTTTGAGAATGGTTTCGAATGGAAGGTTTTGGTCTTTCGGTCTAGATTAAAGAAAGAGTTTTACTTGGTTGCAAAAAGGGTACTTTCAACGGGATCGGAAGGGGTACTTTTAGAGATTTAAACATTTTCACCAACTAAGATTTGAGTAAATTATATATATAATATGGCAAGGTGATTTTAAGTAAAGCGTAAAATATTTATATTTTCCTTATTGAGTTTGGTTTAAAGGTTTTAAATCAATTTGAGAAAAGGTTTTCAAGGAAATTAGTGGGAAGATTTCCTTAAGTAAAGTGACTCAGATATTAGAATACCAGATAGGACTAGTATAGGGTCTTGCCCTATACAATAGCTATTAGCCCGAGCTAATATTGTCCAAAATTTTAGTGTGTAGGGCTTTGTCACAGGTAAGACTAAAATTATGAATACACATAGAAATGTATATATGCTTGTATACAAATAGCTTATTGCTGAGACCGCAAAACCATTAGGATCAGGTGAACCTGGGAGATGATAAGCTAAGGACAACCGTCTATAAGAGAAGTATTTAACAGAAAGTTAAGGACAGAACATCCAGAAGAAGAGGAGTGTCTAACACATGTTAGATAAATTTTGATATGTTGTCTGGTAGTCCCGAGTCAGCCAAAGGTTAGTAGTTAGCCAAACAAAACTATATTGTTCGGATAGATAGTGCATTTGTTACCTGAGGTTTATGTATGTTTATATAAAAATGCTTTATAGATTTTAACTAGGTTTGGTTGCTAGAAAAGAATTGCAAAAGATATGTTTTAAAAGAATGTTAGTGAGGGGAAACCCATTCCGCAAAGCGGCGTGTTCTCACTTATCATAAAATATCCGAGAGGTAACAGAATTATTCACTTCAGTCTTTTTGTCTAACTCGAAGTTTTTGTTTCCCCTTAAACTTTCGGGTGCTCAAATCAGATTTTAGTAGGCTGAGAGTTGAGGTTTTCAGGTTTTGTTGTTTTGACGAATAAAGCTTCTAGAGATGAGCAGGTGACTGACGAATAGCTAATTAGGAGTACAGGTTATTTTGTTTATTTCCACTGTGTATTAAGTCAAATATGACAATATTGCTTTGATCAACCAAGGGGCTTCGTCATATGCCGTTCTTGGCGTAATATTGTAAATTATATTTGATCATTGCCTGGGAAACTTTTGGGATTTTGTAACTTGGATATGAATTTTTGTTTTGAAATGTAATCAGCAAAATGTTGTTCTTTAAAATATGTGATTTTGTTCATATTCAAGTGCTTTTGATATTATGGATACCATTAGCATTTTCGTATTCTGTCACCAGATGTTAATATATGGATGACTGCAGCATTTGTAGCGCTTAGCTTTTGGCCTCTTGATAAAGGATGTTACAACTTGGTATCAGAGCATAGGTTTATGAAAAACGTTAACTAAAAATGGTTTTTGAAAACATAATCCTGAAGAATTAGAGTAAGATTGGGGTATGGGATAACGCTATAGTGACGTACTTGTATTTGCTATATATATAAGTATACGCTTTATCTCCAGTCTTCTATCTTTGTTAGGTTATTTTCTGTATCTTATGAGGTTTGAATATAAATATGGAAGGTAGAAGAGGAAGAGTTAACCCGGGAGGGGAGGGCATAGATGGAAATGCCAGGCCTAATGCGAGGAGAGGTCAAGGTCAGGCATAAGCAGAGAATGTGAGTGCTAGAGTCCCACAAGTTGGAATGGAAGCTATGTATCAGTTCTTTGTGAACATGTGCAAGCGGGTGTTGCTGCTGGAGTAGTGGGAGGAGGAGTTCCGGGAGCTCCAGTTGTCAATGACTATGCTTAGTCTAGTGGAGACTACACTAAGCTCAGAGGGATGCTATTTATTGGAACAAAAGATGTCATTGAGCTGGAAACTGGTTGTTGCACTACGAAAGGATTTTTGAAGACTTGGGGCTCAATGATGAGCAGAAGAGGAGGTTGGCATCAAGACAGCTTCAGGGAGCTGCTTTGTTTTGGTGGAATAGTGTGACTATGGCACTGGATGAGGAGACTATGACCTGGGCAGAGTTTAAGAGGAGGTTCCAAGAGAGGTTCATGTCAGTGATGGCACAGTCTTTTTTGATCCGGATGTTTTCTGAGCTAGAACATGGAGAGATGAGTATTCTGGAGTTTGCCAGTAGGTTTGAAGAGTTAGCCCGTGTTGGGCGTGTTCTCACCCAGAAGAGCTCAAGAGCAAGAAGCTGATTCATTTACGCTCGCCTAAGTTCCATCCGGTCTTCAAGACTGCCGAACCAATCTTCTTCAAGACTGCCGAACCAATCTTCCTCAAGGTTGCCGAACCAACCTCCTTCAGACAATGCCGAACCAATCGTCTCCAAGGTTGCCGAACCAACCTCCTTCAGACAATGCCAAACCAACCCTCTTCAAGGCTGCCGAACCAACCTCCTTCAGACAATGCCGAACCAACCCTTTTCAAGGCTGCCGAACCAACCTCCTTCAAGTAACTGCCGGACCAACCTCCTTCTAACCTTCGCCGAACCAATTCATCTCCTACCACCGGACCAAACGCTACCGGACCAAGACGTGTCAGGCCAGATCACATCAGCCCAGGCCCACCAGCAGCTATATACATCCATG
This sequence comes from Allium fistulosum, assembly GCA_030737815.1. NCBI lineage: Eukaryota > Viridiplantae > Streptophyta > Magnoliopsida > Asparagales > Amaryllidaceae > Allium > Allium fistulosum. Next base: position 759,091,985 of record CM060902.1, read on the forward strand.
ACCCCTGCTCCCAACCTCACTCTATAAATAGAGGGGCAGGGGTACAACAATGGGGACAAGTTTGAGAGCTCAAGCACGGAAAGAACTTTCAAACAACTTTCTTTTACTTGTATCAAAGCTTTGTACTTGTAATCAGAATAAGAGAAGAGAAATAACATATAAAGTGGACGTAGGCACATTCTGGCTGAACCACTATAAATTTGCGTGTCTTTTTACAGTTTAGCCCCTGTTTTTTATATATTTGCATAAATCGCTCAAATCACTAAGAATAACATAAGATCTACTAAATCATACAACTTTGAGGTGTTTGTCCATTTTTTGTGCAAACATTTTTGGTGCTTTCACTGAGAACTGAACTCAGGACCTTCAGCTTCTTCCACTTAACATTTTTCCTAACAGCATCGTTCATCGCTTGGAAAACATGCCTCCCAAGCAGAAGAAAGATGTTAACAAGGGAAAAAACATCGCAACCAGCAATCTTCCAGATCCAGTGGTCACAGATCAAGTAAATCGTCCCCCTCCAGCAGTAGTACCAAATGAAGGGCAGGCTAATCCAACCACTCCTGCCGCAGAACAGCCTGCAGCAATTACTAGGGCAGATCTAGACAAGGTTGTGGCTGAAGTAACTAACCGCTTCACATCCCAGCAGGAAGCCTTGGTGGACCATCTCATGTCACGCTTAAGGGATGCTGAAGAGTCCAACCGCAACACTGAATCATAGGGTGAGTCCCAGTCTGGAGGATCTCAGAGACAACAAAGATCTTCCTTCTTCGAAGGAGCTAACGGCAGAAGCGGCCATGGTAGGAGCCGAGATTGAGCGCAGCCCGAAGTTAGGCTTGAGGAAACGCTTGGAACTGAACCCAATGGCGGAGGTACCGGGCGGAGGCCAACTGTGGCTGAGCCGGTTGTACTGCCTAACCACGGAAACGCCAGTGAACGGGGCCGAGCTAGAGTCCAGCCCGAAGTTGGACCCGAGGAAGTGCTTAGATCAGAACCCAGCAGGGGAAGATCAAGGCAAGGGCCAACTGTAGCTGACCCTAGCATGCTCCCAGAAGACCAAAGGCAACCAATGGAGAATATGAGGAATGATAGACGATACCATCCCTACAGGTCATCTGGACGGAATCAATCCCACAGAACAGAACCGAACTCGTTTCTATCTCCTTCAAATTCTGATGAAAGGATGGCACGCTTGTTCAGAGAATGCGTCCAACGGGAGCAAAGGGATCGAGGGATAGGCGCTAGGGTAACCAGCCCTTTCGCCAGCAATATCGAAATTGCTATAACCCCCCGAGAATGGAAGATGCCAACAATGGAACCTTACAAAGGAACCTCCGACCCCGTTGTACACTTATAGAGATACACACAACATATGCTCATGAGTGGGGCGACAGAGGGAGTACTGTGCAAATGCTTTCCGCTCTTCTTAGCAGATCTTGCTACCTCCTGGTTCTGTCATCTACCCCAGGGATCCATCAGCTCGTGGGAGATGTTGAAAGAAAAATTTATCAGTCAGTTCCGCATTCATGTGGAGCAACCTAAGGACGCTTATTCCCTATCCAGTGTCAAACAGAAACCTGGAGAGAAGCTGCAGCAATACCTAACCAGATTCAACGCCGCAGCAGCCGCAGTCCAAGATGCCGATGAGAAGCTTATCCTAATGGCCCTCTGTAGTGGTGTGCATCCGGACACTAAATTTGCTAGAAGGTTGACAAAAGAAAAACCAGCTACTTTACCCGATTTCTTCCATGAAGCCGGGAAATACATGAGGCTTGAAGATGCTGCCATTGAGGGGCAGTCAGGACAGCAAAATAAGACAACCCATAGCAATACCCCTGCTGTGGCAAGGGACGTTCGAAGAAATGATTCCAGAGACAATGCTGGGGGCAAGAAGGGAGAAAAGCGCCTATATCGGCTAGGACCGAGATTCGACACTTACACTCCTTTGAACGAGACCGTCGAAAATATCTTCCTTGCCACCCAAGGCGAAGTTAGATACAAACGCCCACCATACAAGAAGGAATCCGATAAAGCACAGAAGTCTAGAAAGTTCTGCCGCTTCCACGAATCTCACGGGCATGATACCAACGAATGCCATCATCTCCGAGATCTGATTGAGGAACACATCAGAAGGAAGAAACTGGAACGTTATGTAAAAAGTCAGGACAGAACTCCAGCTCCTGCCAACGAAAACCCAAGGCTACCCTCGCCGGGGGCCGACAGAGGAAACCGCAACGCTAGCAGCTCTAGTAAAGAAAAGATAGTGGTCCATACCATCTCAGGAGGGCCACACATCGCAGACAGAAGCTGGAAAGAGATGGAAAGGTACGGAAAGTCGCTTAGAGATAATAAAGACTATGTCAATTCGGTTATAGAAGAACGCCACCCGGAGTGGAAAGAAAGTGATGACATCACATTCGGTAAGCGTGACCTAGAAGGAAGGAAGTACCCTCACATGGATCCCATGGTCATCTCTGCCCGACTTGGTCCCGCCGAAGTTTACCGAATCCTGGTAGACACTGGAAGCTCAGTAAACATCCTGTTCAAACACGCATTCGACAAAATGAAGCTATCAATAAAGGATGTATCTCCCTGCAATAAACCACTACACGGCTTCACTGGAGATGCAAAAATGCCCCTCGGGCAACTGGACCTCTTTGTTGAGATTGGAAGCCACCCCCGCTCCGCTGTACGGAAACAGACATTTGTGCTAATAGAAAACCAGTCGGCCTACAACGCCTTCTTAGGAAGGCCATCCTTGTCTGACTTCCAAATTGTCTTAGCCCCATGGTGCCTAAAGATGAAATTTCCAACAGACAATGGAGTGGGGGAAGTGGAAGGAGATCAGGACGTTGCTCGAGACTGCTATGTGACTGAACTTCGCAACAACCACAGGAAGGATAAAGGGAAGGGTGTAGAGATTGCCCTCTGCACAAAAAGTCTAGAAGCATAGCAATTAAAGAAAGCCCCTCCTCTTCGATATACCAGCGACCCTTTCAATGAATTAGATCCTAGGGACAAAGAGGAGGAGGCCACCGCCGAGCCTGTAGAGGCTATGGAGTTTATATCTGTAGACAAGCACGACTCAAGTAGACTATTGAAAATTGGGTCCCAACTAAAAGCCGAATTGAAGGAACAACTCATCGATTTTCTCCACCACAACTTGGATGTATTCGCTTGGTCACACGCTGACATGACTGGAATCTCCCCCGACATAGCCTGCCACGTATTAAACATTGATCCTGCCAAGGCGCCTGTAAAACAAAAAAAGAGAAGTATGGGGGCAGAGCGATCAGCAGCCCTCGATGAAGAAGTAAAGAATCTACTCGCTAATGACTTCATATGAGAAGCTATCTACCCGGAATGGATCGCCAACCCGGTGCTGGTAAAAAAGGCTAATGGGAAGTGGCGAACCTGCATCGACTTTTCCAACCTAAACGACGCCTGCCCAAAGGATTGCTTCCCATTTCCCAGAATCGACCAACTTGTAGACAGCACAGCCGGGCACGAACTCCTATCTTTTATGGATGCATACTCAGGGTATAACCAAATTCCTATGCATGCTCCCGACCAAGACCACACTAGTTTCATCACCGACCGAGGTTTATACTGCTATAAGGTAATGCCTTTCGAACTTAAAAATGCAGGAGCCACCTACCAGCGCCTCGTCAACAAGATGTTTGCAGGGCTAATAGGACAAACTATGGAAGTATATGTGGATGACATGCTGGTAAAGTCAAGGAAAGCCAAAGATCACGTAAGCCACCTAGGCAAGATGTTTCAAGTACTTCGGCAATATGGAATGAAGTTGAATCCACTAAAATGCTCCTTCGGAGTGTCATCAGGAAAGTTCTTAGGATTCATCGTTCATGCCAGAGGGATAGAAGCAAACCCTGAACAAGTCCGAGCGCTAAGGGATATCAAGATACCTTCCACCCGAAAGGAAATGCAAAGCCTAAATGGAAAAGTGGCCGCCCTAAGCCGATTCATCTCCAAGGCAACGGACAAGTGCATCCCCTTTTTCGAAGCTCTAAAGAAAGACAAAGGAAAGTTCGAATGGACTGACGAATGCTTAACCGCTTTCCTTAACCTAATCGAACACCTCCAGAAACCACCGGTACTCTCGACTCCAAGTGAAGGCGAAGAATTATACCTATACCTGGCTGTGTCATCTCACGCCCTAAGCGCTGCCTTGGTAAGGGAAGACAACCGCACGCAGCGGCCAGTTTACTTCGTCAGCAAAAGGTTTACTGGGGCAGAAGTCAGATATCCTAAACTTGAGAAGCTAGCATACTGTTTACTAATCACATCACGAAAGCTACGTCACTACTTCCAGTCCCATTCCATCAAAGTTCTGACTGATCAACCACTGAGGTAGGTACTCCATCGTCCTGACACTTCTGGGCGACTACTTAAATGGTGCATTGAACTAAGTCAGTATGATATCACCTATCACCCTCACACCGCCATCAAGGGACAAGCCATGGCTGATTTCATTGCAGAATTCACTACCAACGAAGGTAAAGAGAAATTGGAAATAGCAGAAGATATCAAGTGGAATCTCTTTGTGGATGGTGCATCAAACGAACAAGGCTCGGGGGCAGGTGTGGTAATAACCACTCCCAGGGGAAACAAACTGCACTATGCTACAAGATTGGAGTTCGCCGCCACCAATAACGACGCAGAATATGAAGCAGTGATAGCCGGACTAGAAATTGCCATAGAAATCGGAGCCAATTCTTTGTGTCTTCATAGCGATTCTCAACTTATTGTTAATCAAATACTAGGAGAATTCCAAGCTCGAGAGGAACGACTCATAGCATATCTAAAGAAGACCAAGTTGCTTCTCAGCCGATTGGACCACTACTTAGTCAAACACATCCCTCGGGAAGAGAACCAAGAGGCCGATGAATTGACAAAGCAAGCAAGTATGAGAGACATCGCCATCTTCGGGGCAGTAACCATCTCAAAGCAAACGGTCCCAAGTTTTGAGCAAGTGAATCTGATAGCTACAACCGAAGAAGCAACTTGGATGACTCCCATCCGAGACTACCTACAAAATGGCACACTACCCAACGGGCGTAACGAAGTCAAGAAAATCTTGAGGAAAGCGTCCCGCTACACAATACAAGAAGACATCCTCTATCGGCGTGGATTCTCTAACCCGTTATTAAGGTGTGTCGCTGGGAGAGAAGCCAAGGAAATCTTATCCAACATCCATCAGGGGAGCTGCGGAGATCACACCGGAGGGCAAACATTAGCAAAAAAGATACTCCGATACGGATATTTCTGGCCCACCTTAAGCAAGGACGCCTTAGATTTCGTCAAGAAGTGTGACAGATGCCAAAAATTTGCTAAGATTCCACGGCTACCAACAACTGAGATTACTCAAATGACCAGCCCTTCGCAATATGGGGAATTGACTTAATCGGCAAGTTACCGATGGGCCGAGGCGGGGCCAAATATGCTATAGTGGCAGTTGATTATTTCACCAAATGGGTGGAAGCGGAACCTCTGAATAAAGTATCTTCAGCAAAAGTTATTAACTTCATGATCAAAAATGTTCTGTGTAGGTACGGAGTCCCACTCAAAATCATATCAGATAATGGACTTCAGTTTGACAGCGAGGAATTCGCCAACTGGTGCCGAGAGCACGAAATTCATAAAAGCTTCTCATCCGTAGCATATCCCCAGGCAAACGGACAAGTCGAAGCAGTCAACAAAATTCTGAAAACTCTAATCAAAAAGAAACTCGAAAAGTCAAAGGGCGCTTGGGTGGATGAACTGCCTACGGCACTGTGGGCCTACCGCACATCTTTCAGAACATCAACGGGGCACACTCCTTTCTCTTTGGCATACGGATCGGAGGCTATGCTCCCAGTTGAAACCATTGTGCCTTCCCACCGTAGGATCCACTATAACCCGGAAGAGAATGAAGAGCTCCTCCACATGTCTTTGGATCTAGTTGAGGAGAGAAGAAATGATGCAGTCCTTAAAACAGCAGCCCACAAGCAGAAAGTGGCAGCGCAATACAACTCCAAAGTCAAGCATCGTACCTTGCAAGAAGGGGATCTTGTCCTCAAGCGAATCTTACCTCGCCCCGGAGCACTAGACCCCATCTGGGATGGACCATATGTAATTCATAAAGATCTCCACAATGGAGCTTATATTTTGTCAACAGTGGACGGAGAGGTGTTCCAGAGGGCATGGAACATCCAGCACCTCCGTCGATACTTTTCTTAACTTGTACTGCCCATATGAAGTGAATTAACAAAGAGAATCAGTGGGCGTAGGCCTTTTCATGTCGAACCACTTTAAAAAACTTTGTCTCTTTTTTAACTTGTTCCTTTATATCTTGGCTACTTGTTAACTTTATCCTTTTCTGTTGAACAAAATCCTATGCGTATAGCATCTCCACTCAAAGCACTCCATGGCGCAACTTCACCTGGGCAAAACCTAACAGGTACCATGCGAATCTATGCCCTCGCCAATGAGACACTTTTGCTCCAGCATCCCTCTGCTGCGGGTTAACTCATTGCTCGCGACGGCCCTTAAAGCCAACTGTAATGAGCCGATTATAAGCCACCGAGAAGGCCGACTATAGCCGAGGCAGCTCATTACGGCGTTAGGCTCGCTGGCAACTGTGAACCGACTATAAGCCCCAACATAAGGTGTGGCCAGCCAGGGGCAGTTCACAGTTGACGATCGGCACCCACGCTAGCCGGCCACAGCAAATCGAATAATACCCATGATTACGGGCCATAATGGCCCGGGTAGTTACTGTGCGCGATCTCGGCTCCGATGTGTCTTAAGTGCGGCTGTGGTAAAAAAGAATTAACTCCCCGCGGAGGCGTAAGATGGGTGACAAATGTCTCCAAGACCCACAGCTAGGGAAAGTGACTACAAAACCCGTTTGCCACGAACTTAAGCACATCGAAGGCCTTCCGTGATTGGAAGTTTTACTTTTTCACATATTTCAATTTTACTTAAAAAGCTTTTCTCCTGTCCTCTATAACGGTCCCTAAAGTACAGGATGCAGAGTAGGAGATACTAGCCAATGGATGTAGGGACTCACGATTGGATGGCAGGGCACTCGACTGCATTCCATACTCGGTCATACAAGATATTCAAAACTGCCATCTACGATTAAAACATGAAGGGCGGTATTTTCTTCTTTTGTGTACAAATACATTACTATAATTTGTTCACACCACACGCTAATATTACAAGTCATGAAATTATGTTTTAAAACCAGAACCTGACATCAAACACAATTCAATTACAAGAATATGCATAGCTATATTTCTCATACGACATGTCAAAATAGCAACAAGCATTCGGAAGATGACAAAATCAGCTTAAGTTAAAGAATTACACATCAAGAATAGAGCTATTTATTACAAGTAGCAAAATAATTACTACTTAAAAGTTACTCTACTGTTTTAAGACTAACGTATACGGCCATGTCAAGTCTACAAAAAGAATTTTCCAGGTCTAATCAAGGGGCCGGCTGCATTGGAGTTTTATCCTTGTCCTGTTGACCACCTGTCCAGTCAGAGAAAGGATTCATTAGTGATAAGCAACCAAAGTTAATGGAGAGACTAAAAAGGAAGACTTACCAGCACCTGCTTCTTGACTATCCTGGTCGTCATCCTCAACTTGCACACCTGCCTCCTCAGCAGCAAGCAACCGCATACCCTCCTTCACCGCCATCTTCTCCTCCTTGGCAAATTGAGCAGTGAACACATCCATGCTGAAAGCCACACCACCATCTCTATCCTCATCAGCCTTAGCCTCCTCCAGAGCCCGAAGATAAATCTTGGCCATGACCCTAGGATAATCATCCATCCAGGATAGGTTGCCCTGCTTCCAGGTTCGGAAGTACATGTCCTGGAGCATTTCGTCCATCATCCCCTCATTCTCCTCAAACTCACTCATCCGGGCCTCGGAAGCCGACAACCTTCCAACAGCAGCTTCTCTCTCCAAACGGTATCTCGAGCAGTCAGCCTGAAGGGATTTCCGCATCGCCTCCATCTCCTCCTTCAGCCTAACCTGAGCGAGCTCTGCGGCTTCAAGTTTCCCCGACAGCTCCTCTACCCGCTCAAGATCCGCCCTTCGAACCTCATCCACTGTCGAGATGGCCATATTTATCTGTTCCTTGCAGGCGGCCTCCATCTTCCGCAGTTCCGCCTTACTAGCCTCCTCCATAGCCTTCCTCAATCGCTCGGAGGCAGCCTCATGCTGAGAAATCTGAATGGCCTGGTTAGCGAGCTGTTTGGCCTGGTCTGAAACCATCAATCTTAGTCGAATGTTGGCACTCCCAATCTCCTCTCCAGCCTTAACCAGCCGGGCATGATGCCCCATCAGCTTCCTAGTCTCCTCCGCCACCCGATCAATACTAGCCTTGGCCTCGTCTCCCATGGTAACTATCCGAGTGGTAAGTAGATCAAGATCTAAGGACTTAGCCTCATCAAGCACCCATACCATGGGATTGCGGGGAAGAAGGTGCTCACCAGTAACCTCGTCAAAGGTAATGTCGTGGGAACTTGGATCCAGATCAGGATAACCCGCAAACGGATTACGAGCCAAGTCAGGACGGTCGATATGAGTAACGGAAGGGTTTCCGGACGGGTGCGAAGAGGGTGCAAACTCGCTGTCCTCCTCCGTGATATCATGAAGAGGCTGAGCCGGGAGCTGAGGACCGGGCGAAGGTTCGGATAAAGGATGACTCCTCTTTCTCTGCTGAATACCCTCTTCCATAACCCCGAGAAGAGGATGGTAGCCGACTACATCCCCGGAGCGGTGGGTCGAAGGCTTCGGCTTGACAGAAGTTTTGGAAAGCTTGTACTGTTCAAGCCTGTGCCGAAGATCTGAGGCCTTGGCCGTTTTACCTGCTCCTGATATGAAGAAAAAGTGTCACAAGCATATATTGATCTATAATTCGAGAAAACAAAGCAAATTAAAAGGTAACAAGAAAGGAAACACATCTGTGGTTGTACAAACCCTGGGGAGGAGTAGGATACTGCAATAAGTCTTGGATTTCATTCCAGGACGGGAGCGGGTCATAAAATATTCCTAAGTCCCTATCATAAATGGAGCCCGCAGGAATCAAAAGTTCACCTTGAGTCGTCGGAGCCACCTTGGCTGGAATAGTCTGAGGAGGCTCGCTTGCGCCAGTTCCAGCTTTGTCAGCTTTCCCAGTTTTCTCTACCAAAGCCTGATCTTCGTCCAGCCCCTCGAAAGCCTGGTGGAACGCATCATCCGTCCACTCCTGAATCTCACCCGCTTGCCCAGGAAGCAAGGCCCCGATGCCATCGCCACCTTTATCACCTTCCCGACCATCTCCACCCTCACCTCTTTCCTCCTCTATGTCTTCCTCCTCCTGGGTAAGTGGACAATTGTTGGGGGAGGGACCGTCCGACTTCTTGAGTTTCTTACCTCCGACGGCTGGAGGTTTTGTGAAAGGTTTCCTCTTGCTACTCTCTACCGTAACACCTTCCTTAGTCTGAGCAGCCGCCCTCTCCCCCGCCGTTTCCCTCAGCTTGACTACTGACTGCTGTGGAAGGATTAAGTTATACTCCAGAAGGGTCGCATTTCTGATCAGGAAGGCATATGATCTATATTTCCCGAGAATAGCTTCTATCTCAGCCGCCGTCTGAGCCAGGCGGTCAGTCTCCACAATCGCAAAGCCACCTGTCGCTAGCAAAAATGAGAAAGTATGAGAAGAAGCATCGCAATCGGAATGGAAATTATAAGTAAAAGCATCAGCTTACATCCAGAAGTAAAGCGCCGAATTGAAACGGAGTCGTCCCTGACAAAGAACCACTCCTTCTTGAACATGCTGAATTTAGAATACAGATCCAAGACCGGCTTGAAGGTCACGGCTGACTCCAAGCTAATGTATGGGGACCCCTTCTTATAGCCCCTCAGATTATACAAGTACCGGATCTCCCGGTTGGAAGGAGCACGACCATACTTCCTCTGGAAAATGACGAAGAGGCTCACCAGTATAGCATAGGAGTTGGGTTGAAGCTGGAATGGGGCCACCTTTAGATATGTGAGGAAGCTGGCTACCCAAGCGTTAAGAGGAGGAATGGCACCACACATGCAGTGGTATCTGCTGTAGGCAAAGTACCCTTCAGGAGGGTCATATGGCATAACTTCTCTCCCTGGCAACAGAAAGTGCGCCCTATCAATTCTGAAAGATCGGGAGATGACATCAAGCTGCTCCTCCTTGAGGGAGCTAGGAAAGCAATTGGGCGGGGAGTTCAAAAGCTCCTGAGGGCCGTACCCGTCCACTAGTGATCTCGGGGAAGATCCGTGACGTTTTGGATTCGGCTGAGCTGGGGGCATGGCGGAGGAACCTCCTTCGCCCCCGGATTTCTTTTTGTCCGATCGAGTTTCTGCTTTGCGAGACATTATCTGCAACATAGGAAAGACAGGTTATTAGCACAAAGGATATAAACAGGCAAAATTTTCAAGGTCATTCGGCATTCACATCACTCAAGTTCGTTCGGCATTCACGTGCGCAAGGTCATTCAGCATTCACATCACTCAAGTTCGTTCGACATTCACGTGTGCAAGGTCATTCGGCATTCACATCACTCAAGTTCGTTCAGCATTCACGTACGCAAGTTCATTCGGCATTTCACATACGCAAGTTCGTTCGGCATTCATGTACGCAAGTTCATTCGGCATTCACTCAAGTTCATTCGGCGAATGGAAGTCGAATACCTGATTCGGTAGTAGGATAAAAACTGATTCGGTTGTTTGAATTTGTCTCGTTCGGTAGAAGGTACCAAAGCCCCAGGCCCTTATTTATAGGCAAGCGTAGATGACCGGACCGGTCAAAAAAAAAACAAAGCACGGCACATGCCGGCATATGCCCCACTTTGGGGGGCAAATGTTGGGCGTGTTCTCACCCAGAAGAGCTCAAGAGCAAGAAGCTGATTCATTCACGCTCGCCTAAGTTCCATCCGGTCTTCAAGACTGCCGAACCAATCTTCTTCAAGACTGCCGAACCAATCTTCCTCAAGGTTGCCGAACCAACCTCCTTCAGACAATGCCGAACCAATCGTCTCCAAGGTTGCCGAACCAACCTCCTTCAGACAATGCCGAACCAACCCTCTTCAAGGCTGCCGAACCAACCTCCTTCAGACAATGCCGAACCAACCCTCTTCAAGGCTGCCGAACCAACCTCCTTCAAGTAACTGCCGGACCAACCTCCTTCTAACCTTCGCCGAACCAATTCATCTCCTACCACCGGACCAAACGCTACCGGACCAAGACGTGCCAGGCCAGATCACATCAGCCCAGGCCCACCAGCAGCTATATACATCCAAGACCCCTGCTCTTAACCTCACTCTATAAATAGAGGGGCAGGGGTACAACAATGGGGACAAGTTTGAGAGCTCAAGCACGGAAGGAACTTTCAAACAACTTTCTTTTACTTGTATCAAAGCTTTGTACTTGTAATCAGAATAAGAGAAGAGAAATAACATATAAAGTGACGTAGGCACATTCTGGCTAAACCACTATAAATTTGCGTGTCTTTTTACAGTTTAGCCCCTGTTTTTTTATATATTTGCATAAATTGCTCAAATCACTAAGAATAACATAAGATCTACTAAATCATACAACTTTGAGGTGTTTGTCCATTTTTTGTGCAAACAGCCCGATATGGTTTTGCTGTTGTTGATACAGCGATGAGGAGGAATGAGAAGTTTATTAGGGGATTGAAGCCTGAGTTGGCCAGGGCTACTCTACCGCATATTAGAGATCCCTGTGATGTGGTTGTGGAGATGGCTTTGAGGCACGAGGAGATGCTTTCTAGTCAGGAGAAGAATAAGGTGAAGGTGGTCCAGGTTGGGCAAGGCCAGAAGAGGAAGTTCTTCCATAAGAAGGGTACTTAGAAGGGTGGAGAAACCAAGAAGGGGAAGTCTAAGGTGGTCTGTTTTAAGTGCAGCAAGAAGGGGCATTTTTCTAATGAGTGTCGTACTAGAAAAGCGAAAGAGGTGATCGGAAAGAAGAACATCAGGTGCTTCAATTGTGATCAGATAGGCCACTATAAGAATCAATGCAAGGAGCCCACTAAGGATGGAAAGGACAAGGTATATGCATTGGAGCCTGCTACTTCAAAGCCGATGGCTCAGGAGAAAGGAAAGGTAGTTTTAGGAGGTATGCTGTAGATCCATGGTATGTCTATTAGCGTTCTATTTGATACCGGTGCATCACATTCTTTTATATCTAGATGATTGATAGATAAGCTTAACCTAGAACCCACATATTTAGTTACTTCCCTACGGGTTGCGAATCCAATAGGAAGTATGCAACTTTAGGGTTGAGATGTGACCAGTTAGTGTTTGACTTATTAGGTCATACTTTTGTTTGAAGTTTGCAAGTATTTGATTTTGTAGGATTCAGGATCATTTTGGGTATGGATTGGTTAAGTGAGTACGATGCTAGGATATTTTGCCATGATAGGAAAATATCACTTAGACACCTTGATTTTAGCGATTGAATAGTTTATACTATAGAAGGTTCTAGCGGTGAAGTTAATGCCTTATTGGGTGTTATGGATTTGGAAGATGAGCTGAGTCGAGTTTTTGTGGTTAGAGGATTCGCAGATGTTTTTGAGCCTGTAGTGGGATTACCACCGAAATGAGTTATTGAGTTTTAGATAGATTTGGTTCCAGGAGCAGAACCAGTGAGTAGGCCGCCAAGCAAAATGACCCCTGCAGAGATGAGGGAGTTGAAGCTGCAATTGGTGGATTTAGAAGGCAAAAGTTTTATCAGGCCGAATAGTTCGTCTTGGGGAGCAGCAACAGTATTTGCTAAGAAGTCGGATGGATCGTTGAGGCTATGTATCGATTATTGTAAGTTAAATGAGAGGATGATAAAGAATCGATATCCATTGCCCAGATTTGACGATTTGTTCGACCAGTTGAGTGGAGCCAAGGTATTTTCTCAGTTAGATTTGGCAACAGGTTTCCATCAGCTCAGAGTAGCAGAGAATAGTATACTTTTGACGGCGTTTAGGACCAGATATGGATCGTACGAATGGTTAGTTATGCCATTCGGACTGACTAATGCGCCAACATTCTTTATGGATTTGATGAACCAGTTTTTCCGAGAGCACTTGGATAGGTTCATGTTGGTTTTCATAGACAATATTCTGATATACTCTAAGGATGAGAGAGCATGAAGTTCATCTTAGAGTGTTGCTTGAGATGCTGAGGCAACATCAGCTGAAGGCAAAGTTTTCGAAGTGTCATTTCTGGAAGAAGGAAGTGAAGTTTCTTGGTCATGTAATCTCAGAGAAAAGGTTGTCAGTAGATCCGACTAAGATTGAAGCGGTGAATAGTTCGAAGAGACCTGGACAGTGACTGAGATAAAGAGTTTTCTTGGATTAGCTGGTTATCATCGGAGATTCATTAAGGATTTTTCACGAATAACAGCACCGATGACTAAGCTAATGAGAAAGAATGTGAAGTTTGTGTGGAACGATAAGTGTGAGGAAGTGTTCCAAAGTTTGAAACACTTATTGACCCATGCACCTGTGTTGGTTGTTCCGGAAGGGAATCAAGATTTGGTAGTTTATACCGATGCTTGCGGAACAGGATTGGGAGCTGTGCTGATGCAGAAAGGTAAAGTGATTGCCTATGCTTCTAGACATCTTAGACCACATAAGGTCGGGTATTTGATGCATGATTTGGAACTGGCTGCAGTGATTTTGGCATTGAAGGTGTGGAGACATTACCTATTGGGAGAGAGGTTTGAGTTATATACAGATCATAAGTTACTAAAGTATTTGTTCTTTCAGAAGGAGCTGAACATGAGACAACAGAGGTGGTTAGAGTTTATAGCCGCTTATGATTTTGGGATTGAGTACACACTGGGGAAAGGCAACAAGGTTGCAGATGCGCTTAGCAGGAAACATCAGAATGCAGTATTGGTGATGATAACTGAGTGGAAAGGTTTGGAGGCATTAGCAGATTGCAAGTTGCAGTGGAGATCCGAGGCTGGGTCTAGCGGTGAGACTGTTATGTTATCTTGTTTGAAAGTTCGACCAGTGATGATCGAAATGATTGCTTCTAAGCAGGAGGAGGATCTTGTGTTAGCTGAACGAATCAGGAAGTTAAGGGAAGGAACAAAGAGCAATGAATTGAAAGATTTCAGTCTTGACCAGAATGGGTGGTTAAGAAAGAAAGGATGATTATGTGTTCCGAGTGTAGGAAACATAAGGAAAGAAGTCTTGGAGGAATGACATCGTTCAAAGTTCTTTATTCATCCAGGAGGTACTAAGCTGTATCATGATATGAAGAGAAGTTTCTTCTAGGAAGCTTGAAGCGGGATATTGGCTTATGGTAAAGCAGTGCTTGATTTGCCAATAGGAAAAGGCCAAACACCATAATCCAAGTAGATTGCTTCAGCCATTATATATTTCAGTATGGAAGTGTGATTCTATTTCGATGGATTTTATTGACGAGTTGCCAAGGTCAAACAGAGGAAATGAAAGAATATGGGTCATAGTGGACAAATTGACCAAGAGTGCCCATTTCATTCCAGTTAAGTCAACTAGGACGACACCTGTTTTAGCGAAGTTGTTTATGAAGAATCACTACGCCATAAATGGTCTTCTGCAACACAAAAAAAATGTTGGGTCAAGCCCAATAAATGTTGCCATAGGTCTATGGCAACACTTTTCGGGTGAAGCAATTTTTGTCGTTGCCTTAGACCTCAAAGGCAACATTTTGACTCTCTAAGGCAACATAAGTAATATTGTTGCAATAGAACTCTATTTGGGTCTATAGCAACACCCATAGGTGCCTGTAGCAACATTCAAAAATGTTGCTATAGATATTAAATTTCTGAATTTGTGGGGCCCACAATGTAGAGCATATTTGATTTTTTAATAGAAATAAATATTTATTTAATAAAATGCTATTGCACAGAATTTGATATTCAAACAGTAATTTATTTAAATAAATATTTTATTTCAACATTTAAAATAGTACAAATTCCCGACTCCACTATTTTACAATTCAATGATATTCAAACAGATATTCCTCACTACATCACTCAGTTCACTCATTACATATGCAGTTTCAATTTATACAGACACCGACATTGACAAATATATGACGAGCCGAAGGCAAGCCGAGTAGCGGGTCCAGGCGCAGCGCCGGCGGGGGTCCGGGGCACCGCCCGATTCATCCGGTTTTGGAAGATTGAGCCTTCTTTGAAACGACGTAATGATGCACAAATGAACCCGCTGCCGCTGCCAACAAAAATCTTACAGTTCCAAATCTTCACCCAAACCCACACATACTTCTAAACCACCAGCCTCCATCCTCTAATTGCCTCACCAATAAACTATTTCAGTTGCCAAATTCGACTTCAGGTTGCCAAATCGCCTAATCGCCTAATCATCTAATCACAAAGTTTGGCAGTGGACAAACTACACTTACAAAGAGTTTCCAAACATGCTCTAGAGAACAATTCACCCAAATTGATTAATTTATTATTACTCAAGTAAGAACAAAAAGTTAAAGACAGCAAGTGCAATAAGCACAAAATAAACACATCACGTGCACTGGCCAATGATCACATGGTCACCTTCCTTAAACAGGGAGAAACATGTGCAGGTATGTTTGAATGTCTCTTCCCATACCTGAAATATAAAAAATAGGATATTAGATGCTTAATGCAGTGGACAAATTAAGGCTAAAACTTTAAATGAAGAAACTTGCCTCTGATATTTTTTCACATAATGAATATAGTTCCTTTTGATAATAATAGTTATGTTCATCTTTGCGCTGTGGCATGTTCCTGCGATGATACACCCTCTAATGGAGACATTACCAGTGAAAGGGCATTTCTTATCAATGTAAGTTCCTGTGCTCAAAGAAGTCCATAAACCATAATCAGTCATATAAATTAATACTATACTGTCAAACAGAACAAAAAACTAACCTTAATATTATTTGCACCAATACATTTAAGCGGCCAATTTGAAAATTTAAGCGGCATTCTATCAAACAAGAAATCTACATTTGACATCTTCCTTGAATCCAATTTTTCATGTGTAGATTGAAGTATAGCCAAGTGCGTCTTTGATGAAGTATTTTTCACCGTCTTATCTGCCTCATTTTTAGACCAATAGAGACCTGAAGTGTAGAGACAAATCTTCCAGGAATCCAATCCCCACCTCTCTGTTAAGCCATAACCCTTGTAGCAGTATACGCTTCAACGCATACATTTGTATATAAATTGAAAAACGTTCTCTGCTCTTGCCTTTGTGAAGATGACTTCATGAATCCGAAAATGGTACTTTTTGAAGCAATCGAGCGAAGCTTCATCAGAATCGAACTTCTTCTGAACATTGGCGAGAAAGATTCGAGCATCGGATCTGGTCGAAGGATTCTCGAGCTTTTCGAGAACGGATTTCAAGGCAGCGTATGCCGAGTCTCCTGATTTTGAATATTCCTGTGGATTCAAGAACAAAAATTAGGGCACAAACCAAATATTCGTACTAGTTTGGGGGAGAAACCCTAATTTTTTATTTCTGCAATTTGGGGAGAACGAAATGAAAAGGAAGCACGTGAATGAAAATGTCAGCGGGAAATAAAGGAAACGTAGTAGATAGTGGATGAATGGTTGAGATTTTGTTTTAACTAATGGTGTGGATCGCTGAGGTGTAATTTTTTTAAATTGTTTTAATTAGAATATATCTATAGCAACACTATATAAAAATGTTGCATCGTGTTACACTTGTTTAGCTAGAGCAACACATTTTTATGGCTAAGGTAACACCAAAAATACAATGTTGCAGTAGGAGCAAAATTTTATAGCTGTCGCAACATTTTAGCTGGCAACACCTTGCAAAAATGTTGCAGAAGGTCATCTATGGCGTAGTGAATGTGGTTAGACTGCACGAAATTCATAGTAGTATTGTTAGTGATAGAGATTCCTTGTTCACTAGCGAGTTCTGAAAGAGCCTACGGGAAGTTTTGGGAACCAAGCTCAAGATGAATACCGCTTACCATCCGCAGACAAATGGGTAAATGGAAAGAGTTAATAAGATCTTGGAGGATTTGTTAAGAGCTTGTGTACTAGAATTCGGAGGATCATGGGAAGACCATCTACATTTAGTCAAGTTTTCGTATAACAACAGTTATCAGACTAGTATTGGGATGACACCATTTGAAGATTTGTATGGAAGCCCATGCAAATCTCCCGTATGTTGGTTAGAGACCGGGGATAGTTTGGTTCTTAGTCCGGATTTAATTAGAGAAGCCGTAGAAAAGATTGATGTCATTCGGGTTAGAATGAAGGAGGCTCAGTCTAGGAAGAAGAGTTATGCAAATGGAAGATGGAAAGATTTAGAGTTCCCAGGTGGAGATCAGGTTTTCGTCAAGGTGTCACCGATGAAGGGTATGATCAAATTCGGAAGATCAGGAAAGTTGGCACCAAGATTCGTTGGACATTTTTCTATTGCTGAGAGGATCACGAAACTCGCGTACAGAGTTGAGTTGTCGAGCAGTTTGGCAGGAGTCCACAATGTTTTCCACGTTTCTTATCTCAGAAAATGTGTTAGAGACCCAGAGACTACTGTAGCACCGACTATGTTAGAGGATTTAGTAGTAGAACCGGACTTGACCATAGTTAGAAAGCCAGTTGGTATAGTTGCAAGAGATGAGAAGAGGCTTAGAACTAAGACGGTCATATTAGTCAAGGTCGAGTGTAGTAACGATGACAGGGACTGTACTTGGGAGGTTGAGAGCAGGATTACAGATGCTTATCCTGATATGTTTGATGGTATGTTTTACCTTCTTGATTGTTGTGTACCTTATCGTAATTTCGAGGATGAAATTCTTTAAGGAGGGGAGTCTGTAACACCCCATATTTTTGATAACATTATTTAGGATATTAAATTAGCTAAATTAAATAAAATAATATATTGATTAAGGGATTGAGATTTGATTTAATTAAGGGGTAGCCGTGCCATTTAAACAATGAATTAAGATAAGAGTTTAAAATGAAATATAGGAGGGGTAAAATAGGAAAGAGGCCATTCCTATATCTATATCCCTTAGCCGTGTATACTCCTACACGTTCATTTTCATTTGTTCAAATTTGAAAAGCTAAGACCGGCCACCATTAATAAGAGCTAGGGAAAGAAAGAGAAAGGGGAAGCTTAATCAACATCAAATTCATTCAAATCTCATATCCTTAATCCCTAAAGCTAAGGTGAATAGTGTTTACATCTCTCATTTGTTCTGTTTTGTTTAAAGGAGAGATCCAAAATGTTTTGCAGAGTTTTGCCATGTTTTTGAATAATGGAATGATTATATATACATGTTGATGATTTATGCAAGTTCATATTGATTTTATGATATGATTTAAGGCAAAAACTCTATTAAATGACATCCAAATGCCTTGCAAATTTTTATATAGACCAGAAATATTATTTTGGAGATGGGTTTCAATTTTTAGAATTTTCTGAATTTATGTGGATTTAATATTAATTTTCTAGTAAAGAAAATGTTAAATTGAGTTATAAATTATTTATGGTTAAATAATAAAAGGTTTGGGTCTGAAATTTTTTATATGTTGGAAAACATATTAAAAAGGATTTTTTAGGATTTTTGTAGAATTTTCCAAAGTGTTTTGATGAATATATAAAATTATTTAAGGTATGAGACTTAAATGTTTTATATATTAAAGTAAGGAGAAGGGGCTTTGCGTAAATAAATTTAAATTGTTAATTCTGAAAAGTAGGCAGTACTTTTAGAAAAGAGAAACTTGCAACCAATCACAATTTGACAAACAGGGCAGGTTAGGTACAAAGAAATAGTTTAAAAGGACAAATAAACATGTTTTTCACCTTAACTTCGCCTTCGACACCAGGTTCCGCTTCCTTACCTTCGCCTTCGACACTGTCAAAACCAATGCACATGGTATCAAGGGACTGGTACGTAGTGCATTGGATGTAGGCAAAAGATATAGAGTCGAAACTAGGGGTTTTGAAGGGGTTGAGGCATTACTTTGCTTTTAAATGGAAATGCGCCTGCTTGCTTTCGACTTGGTTAGTTTTCGACTAGGTCAAATAGATTTAAATAAATGGTTTCTATTGGGTTGCGCTTTTGTTTTAAATAACTGCTTTCGACTAGGTCGAAACCTTTGGCTGCTGGTTTCTACCTTTCGACCCTACATGGTTTCGAAAGGGTTGTTTTATTTTATAAAACCCTGCCGCTTCTCCAATTCTTTTGGAAGGATGGTTTCGACACCATCTCTTCTTCGCTTTGTTTTTAGCTTTCGAAAGAGTAGCTTTCAACCCTGTTGTTTATGATCCTTAGAGATTTTTAAAGATTAACCCAAAGGTTCGAAGGGTATGGTTTTGAATGGTTTCGAAAGGTGTTTCCACATGTTTTAAAATTGAACCCAGTTGCTTTCGAAAGGTTTAAAGTTTTGATATTTTCGAAAGGTTCTTTAAGGAAGGTTTCGAAGGGGTGGTTCCCCAATGGTTTCAAAAGGTTTAACCAATGTTTTTGAAAGGTTTAAACGGTGAGGTTTTCCAACTGTTTTTAAAAGACTTTGAATGAATGGTTTCGAAGGGGTGCTTCCCCAATGGTCTCGAAAGGTTGAAGGGAAAGGTTTTTTCCCAACGGTTTCGAAAGGGTTAAAGGAATGGTTTTCCAATGGTTTTGAATGGAAATGTTTAAAAGGTTTTAAAGGGGATGTCTAAGGTTTTTAGCTTTCGAAAGGATGGTTTTTCAGTGGTTTCAAAAGGGTTTTGAGAATGGTTTCGAAAGGAAGGTTTTGGCCTTTCGGCCTAGATGAAAGAAAGAGTTTTACTTGGTTACGAAAGGGGTACTTTCAGAGATTTAAATGTTTTCAACTAAGATTTGTGTAAAGTATATATATAACATGGCAAGGTGATTTTAAGTAAAGCCTAGAATATTTACATTTTCCTTGTTGAGTTTGGTTTAAAGGTTTTAAATCAATTTGAGAAAAGGTTTTCAAGGAAAATTTTGGGAAGATTTCCCCAAGTAAAATGACTCAGATATTAGAATACCAGATGAGACTGGTATAAGGTCACGCCATATACATTAGCTATTAGCCCCAGTTAATTTTGTCTAAAATTCCAGTGTGTAGGGCTTTGTCACAGATAAGACTAAAATTATGAATACACATAGAAAGGAATATATGTTTGTATACAGATAGGTTATTTGTGAGCCCGCAAAACCATTAGGATCAGGTGACCTGGGGGATAATAAGTTAAGGACAGACCATCCAGAAGAGAAGTATTTAACAGATAGTTAAGGACAAAACGTCCAGAAGAAAAGGAGTGTCTAACAGATGTTAGATAAATTTTGATATGTTGTTTGGTAGGCCCGAGTCAGCCAAAGGTTAGTAGTTAGCCAAACAAAACTATATTGTTCAGACAGATAGTCCATTTGTTACCTGAGTTTTATGTATGTTTACATAATAGTGCTTTACATATTTTAACTAGTTTTGGTTGTAGGATAATAATTGCAAAAGATATGTTTTAAAAGAATGTTAGTGAGGGGAAACCCGTTGCGCAAAGCGGCATGGTCTCACTTAACATAAAATATCTGAGATGTAATAGTATTATTCACACTAGGCTTTATGTCTGACCGGAAGTTTTTGTTCCCCTTAAACTCTCGGGTGCTCAAAATTGATTTGAGTAGGCTAAGGGTTGAGGTTTTGTTGTTTTGGCGAATAAAGCTTCCAGAGACGAGCATGTGGCTGATGGATAACTAATTAGGAGTACATATTTTTTTGTTTATTTCCACTGTGTATTAAGTCAGATATGACTATATTGCTTTGATCAACCAAAGGGGCATCGTCATATGTCGCTCTTGGCGTATTATTGTAAAATATATTTGATTATTGCCTGGGAAACATTTTGGGATTTTGTAACTTGGATGTGAATCTTTGTTTTGAAATGTAATCAGAAAAATGTTGTTATTTGAAATCTATGATTTTGTTCATATTCAAGCGCTTCTGATATTATGGATACCATTAGTATTTCCGTATTTTATCACCAGAAGTAAATACTATGGATGCCTACAGCATTTGTAGCGCTTAGCTTTTGGCCTCTAGATACAAGATGTTACAAATAACCTATCTTTTCTCTGTATATTCCTTTCTATGCGTAACATCATTTTTGTCTTATATGTGACAAAGCTTTACACATTGGAATTTTGGACTTATTTAGTTAGGGGCTAATAGCTAAAGTATAGGGCGTGACTCCATACCAGTCCCATCTGGTCTTCTACTATCTGAGTCATAAACTTAGGGTTAATTACCCCTTTCAATTTTCCTTGAAAACATTTCTTTCAAAATGATTTAAACTCTTTAATTCATACTTAAACAAGGAAAATATGCCCTTTGCTTTACTCAAAATACTTATGCCATGATATATGCTTTACAGAAAACGACGTTGATGAAATCAAAATCAATAGGATTATTTGTCCCTTCAAAATAAGTTAAAAACCCCTCTTTCAAAACCTTAGACATCCTCTTTCAAAACAATTTAAACTTATCTTTCGAGAGCATTGTAAACCTTTCTTTCGAAACACTTATAACATACCTTTCGAAAGCATTGGGTTTAACTAAAGGTTTTTGGAAACATTGCTTCGGAACATTTAAAGGTGTTCCTTTTGAAACCATTGGGTTTAACAGATGGTATTACTAAAGGGTCGTAAAGAACAGGGGAGAAAGTATTACATTCGAAAGCATTAATCCCAAGTAAAAGAAAGATGATAGTTTTGAAACCCACCCTTTCGAAACAATTGCCCCCAAAACCATTTGAAAACAGCTAAACTACCCTTTCGAAAGCATTGAGAAGACGGCTTTAAAAATTAAAATATGAAAGCACCCCTTTCGAATACATCGCTTTGAGGCTATAGAAGCAGCCTTTAACTCATTCGAAAGGTATGAATGGGGCAGCTAAGTTTCGAATATGTTTAAAGGCGGCTATCCTTTCGAAAGGTTATTTTTAAAATAAAAGCAAGCGACAACTCTTTCAAAAGCTCCTTTCTAAAAACAAAGGCAAGTGACAACTTGTTCGAAAACCTCTTCTTAAACAAAGGTAAGTTGATTGGTTCAAAAGCTTATTAGAATGACTTCAACCCCTTCGAAACATGCCTTCAACACCATCATTTCCTTCCGCCTTTCTCCAATTCAATACATATCAATTACTTGGTATCATGTATATTGGTTTCTAATAGATTGAAAGGCAAATTGGGCATGGTGACAGAAGCAAGTTAAGGACGTGGTGAAGTTGTAATTCGAAACAAAATTGGTTTATTGCTTTTAAAGTAATTCCTTTATACCTAACTTGTCCAATTTGTCAAAATATGATTGGTTGCCCACTCTTTATCAAAAATTCTTTTCTAAAAAGGCTGCCGAATTCAAAATTTACAATTAAAAAACATTTTAACAAATAATCCTTTCTCCTTAACAAAACATGTAAAACATTTAAGTCCCTCAGCATAAATAATTTTATAACCATAGTAAAATACATAGGAAAATTCTCCAAAAATCACAATAATTCGCTTTTAATATGTTTTCTAACAAATATAAATTTCAGACCTGAAATCTTTAAAATAACTGTCTTAAATAATTTAAGCCTAATACCGACTATTTCCTCCCATAGAAAATTCATAATAAATCCACAATTACTTAGAAGATTATAAAACTTGAAACCCACTTCTAAAATAATGTTTTTGACCATATACCAAAAATATAACTCATTTGGATGTCATTTAATATGTTTTCTAATCTAAACATATCATAAAATCCATATGGAATCATATGAATCATCAACAAGTATATATATCTATTTAAATAACCATAACATGGCATGTTATTTGCAAAATAATTCAGACATAATCATGAAACCGAAATCATTATCAAAAGTGAGATGTAAATCAATTATTCACCTTGGTTTTGTGTTAAGAATGTTGAGATTTGTCCTTTGGTTGATTTGCTTAAGCTTTCTACTTGAGTCCTAGCTTTTCTTCTTCTTGAATCTCTTAATGGTGGTCGAGCTCCCTTAAATTTTTAGTTTTGTTTGTGGATGTTAAAAATGAATATGGAATGGAGAATAGAAGGTTTTAGGGTATTAGAATGAAGGATGTTCCCATTTTAACCTTACCTATTTTCAGTTCACTTTTACTTATACATTGATTAAGACACGACCCCTCATTAGTTAACAAATCTCTATCCCTTAACTATCAACATTATTTTATTTTATTTATCCAATTGAATATTCTAAATAACGTTATTCAAAATTAGGGTCATTACACTTCACTTTCTCGTAGTCTGCATCCTTGATGGTGAAGGCACGTAAGACGGAAAATGCCTAGGTCTTTCTTTCGAGTCGGATAGCTAAGCTCGAAGCTGCCCTTGCCCCGTCTAATTTAGACAAGGTTCGGTTGGCTTCTTCTAATGTCAAACCCGAGGAAGAGATTAGAGTGCTCCAATAGAAGGTTGAATGGAAAGCTAAGATTGCAGAGGATGCTCTGGCTTCAAAAGCGTAGGATTTGAGGGAGAAGGATGCGACATTAGCCAATGTTGAGAAGGAACTACAAGTGATAAAGAAGGACCATCACAAAGTTTCTTCTGATGTAACCTATGGTTTTTATGCTTTAGCCAAGCGTAATTTTAGGGTAGAGGTCAAGCCTGATTTCTTAGATGATCAGTCCATGGTTGCTTCAATTTATGAATGTTGCCGGGGTAGGTGGAATAAGGAAGAGGTTGAAGAGAAAAATGTTGACCCAAACTATTCTAGGTGTCCTTCTGAGGAGGATATGGCCGAGGTTGATAGAAATCAGGGGAACCTGCAATCCGATGATAAGGGCAAAACATCTGCAAGCAAGCTTAATTCACATTTTCCAATATAATTAGATGATTAATCCCAAATTTATTTTTTTTGTTATTGTATTAAGACTTTGAAGTATTTTCCAATGTTTGTGATGAAACATAGTATTCATTATGTTTTTCTTCCAAATGATCGTGTTTTTCTCATTGTTTTTTAGTATTCTGGAGGGAATGTGTTCATAAACCCGTTGAGAGAGATTGAGGCTAGGCTCGTAAAATAAACTTCAGATCGTCTTGGATTAAGCAATGTAGCTATGTACAGGCATGAAAAAGAGTTAGACAAAACTTTCATGGAGCTTAAGATAAGACACAAGAATTGTTATCCCAAATAGATCAAGTAGTTCAGGAGAAGGCCCTTAGTGATTTCGTGTTATACCGATGGCAATATACATTAGAGAATGGTTCGTTTCCACCCGATAGCCCTCACCTAGAGTGGTTTAGGCTTAAGCTTATAACCTTGGTTAACGAATGAACTTTCCATGTCTTTGTTAATTTACATATGAGTTTAAGTATGTGGATATGTAGAGATGATGCAATAAGTAATGGATGTTTTGGTGCTGAAACTTAATACGTTATGTTTTGATTATGTACTTAAGTTCTATTTCATTAGCGATTTAAGTTGGTTCTTTTCAAGCTTTGTTCAACACTAATTGTATTCGTTGCTAGGATGTTTCTAAAGATGAAGTTACCCAACTTAGATACGAAATTGAGAGACTTAAAACAGAGCTGCAGTTTTATCGAGAAGAGCTTGCAAATGTCAAGAGCTTTATTGAACGTCAGTATGATTGTAATAGGAGATTGGACATGTTGTCGGGGGGTGCTACATCAAATCTGGAAGGTATAGAATATACCTTAATGATAGGCGAAGAACTCTATGGTATTGTATATAGAGAAGAGATTACGCAATACAAGAAACAAGTGGAAGACATGTCTGAAGAAATAGCTAGATTGCATAGTGAGCAAGAGGCCGTAGAATATAAGAGAATAATTATGGTACCCTATTCGGATGCCGCTCCCATTTTTTCCATGAGTTCTGAGTCTTCCTATCTTAGTGATGATGAATGGAAAATTATTGCTAGAAGATTATTTGGTGATTTTTTAGATAAAAGTAGGAAAATGAAGTCTCAGATAATCGAGATCCTAAACGATACAGAAAGAAGGGAGATATTAAAGGTTTGTGAGCTTGAGGACTCACTGCAGATTTCTCAAGATAGGACCGCTTCTTACTCAAACAAGCTTAAGCAAGAGAAAGTTAAAAATAAGAGGGTCGACGTGTTACAATAACGGTCTCAAGATGTCCTGGATTTTTTCCACCCCACACTGGACCAAATTTTTTTGAATGACAAGGAAGACATTGAGGTGTCAATTGGCCAACCTATGGATCATTGGGTAGGAGCATGCTATAATCGTATTCAGACTTCTATTATTAGCATGACCCTACCTCTTCCTCATGCTCCTTAGGTATTATTTTAGTGCTTAACCGCTAGGGTCTTGGGATAAGAAAAATATTTTTTGTAATCTGACAATATTTTTCTTCATGAAATAGAAGTTTGTTAACTAACTTTATTTATAGAAATTGCAAAATTATGTGGGTTTCATTTTGCTTATTTATATTATTATTTAATTCTAATATGTGTGGACTTATTTAACCTTTTTTTTGGCTATCTTCCCTCGATTAGGGTTCAGAGGTAGCCACTATCAAGAAGAAGTTAGATTCTTCTCTCCTCGGAGTAGCAGAACTAGAAGGCCTATTAAAGAATGCTAAGAGCACATACATGGCTATATATAAGGATGAAATCAAAAGGTTAAAGAGAAGGATCGTGGAGATGGAAAAAGAGATTGCACTACACATAAGTGCAGAAGATGATCTCCTAATGACTTCGGCTGCACGTGCCTCCTTCAAGTTGGCTGTGATTCCCATGCCCCTATCTGGAGCTGATCCGAACAAGATCCTTAAATGGAAGAATGATATGAAGAATTATTATGAGGCTAAACTCAAAGTGTTAGAGAATTATTATAAGTGAGAATTAGGGATACCAGATATTTGAGTTTCACCATTTAGATCTACCGAGGATGAATTCTTTTGTCCCTTCTCCAGGAATTTTGAAAAGACAAGGGAGCACTTCTTGGGCGAAACTGAGAGAATTAAGAAAGTGGCTATGTGGCGAGTAAATGCCTTAGAAAACAAGATATATAATTTGGAGTGTGAGGCCTGGTTAGATTCCAATGGTTTCTCAAGGTGAGATAGATAGGGCATCTCTTTTGGAAGAGCTTCAGAAAGAGAAAGTGAAGACAAAAATAGCAAAAATTGGCCAGAAACGTGCAATTGACATTTTCAAATGATTCTGGCTTGGACTTAATTTTTCCTTCTTGTATAATTGGGACTATTATGAGTATAGGTCCTCAGACTATGAAAATGTCTAGACCGGTGCTAATTATGATCCCCGCATTTCGTACCATGTCTCTTCTCAAGGTAGGCTACCCGTACTCGATCATTAGTCATGATTACTGAGCTGGAAAATTGATTTTCTTCCTTTCGTTTAGCAAATGGTTTATCTCAGTTCATAGCATCACATTCCCATAGATCGTAATGACATGGAGCGGTCGTGCCCAGTTTGTTTTACAGGTCTGAAACAGATTTGTAGTTTAAATTTTCATTAAGGGGTGTTATATTTTAATATGATCCAGATTGTAACCTTTTGTAAATTACATGCATATATGTAAAAATAGACAACATTATTTTTGGTAGATATGTAACATTCAACACTAAGTATTGATAACCCAGTTTTTTGATATATACCTGGCATGCTTTGTGCAACGTCTGGATTTGTACCTGACTAATAGCTTTTTGGTGTATTCTATGTATTATGCTTTCTTGCATGTTTAGGATAATCTCCTAGAGTAGCATTTACCATTTGGTCATGACCTTATAGGCTGCAATCTTTCTTTTGCATGTTCGATGCGATCCAATTGCTTGTTTGAGTTGTGGCATCTTATGTTAGCCTGACCATAAGTATGATACGACTCGCCCCCTTATTGGAAGCATAATGTCCTTTTTTTGGCTACGGGCTGAGCATGACCTGCCCCCCTCTTCTGGGGGCTTAATGTCCTTGGCTGTATTCCTCGTGTGACATGCCCCCTTGTTTGGGCGGTAGAATATCCTTAGCTGCTTGCTAGGTATGTCCTGCCTCGTTTGGGGGGGATGGTGTAATGCCATACATATGTTGAGCCGCATTTGTAACAACCCATAATTTTGTGAATATTTTTAATTAAAATTTTATTTGAAATTTTGATTTTTAAAATCATTTAAAAGTGAATTTTTAGAATTTTTCCAATGTAAGTTTGGAATTTGTTTGTAATTTATTTTCCAAATGCAATAAATAAACGATTTTTGAAAATTTTATATTTTGGTCAAAATTTGAATTTTCAGTAAAAGAAAAAAAATGAATTTTAATCTTTTTCTTTGAAGCAGAATATATTTGTGATATCTGTTCTGCTTTTCGTTTCGTTAAATTCTGAGTTATACTTTTTAAATTAGATAAATTACAGCGTTTTTACACGCAGTTATTTTCTGTATTTCAATTTCTAGTTTTCTATGTGCGTTTCTATATTTTATTTTCTATGTTATTTTATTTTATTTTTCTATTTTGTTTATCTAAACTTTATTTATTGGATTTCACTTGTGTGTATATCTTTTCATAAAAGGCTTGGAAGAAATCAAGGAGACATGCGTTACATTTCTTTAATGCTTGCCTTTTTATTTACCTACCCTCTTTATTACTTACCCTAGCCATTCACCATTCATAGCCATGAATTGCTCTTATTAATCGCGTACAAACATCTCAAAATATCTTTTTTTTTCTTCAATTGCATTTAAGAATAATATATATGTGTGTGTGTGTGTTTCTTTCTTCTTATTTCTTTCCTTTTATTTCCTAGTTTTTTTGTTTTTCTATCATTTACTCCTCTTTAGCCATTCATACCCTATCAATTCACATGAAAAAGCAAGTAACTTACCCCATTTTGTTCCATTGTTTCTTTTTATTTAATAGGAAATAAATCCCTTCAAATCTCTAGCCATTTAAGCACTTAATTACTTGCCAATTCATTGCACTTGATTAGGCGTGAATAACTCCCCTATTAAATTCTAATTCACGTACAAAAAAAACCTTTTACCAAATCTCATTTTCATTTGCATCTTCACGTGAGAAATTTTCTTGTAAGTAATGGCTTCTTTTTCTTTTGTTTTCTATTTTTTTTCTTTCTCTTATATTTTCTTTTATTTTCTTTGTTTTCCTTCAAGCTAGGCTTAGCCTCCATCTTCTTATTTACTTCTATGGTGTGTATAAACTTTATTTATTTAGTGAAGGTTTCTTTTGTGTATATACATCTATATTTATTGGATAAGTAACAAATCAATTAAGATACGTTTTAAATATAGGCATACGTTTCTTAATTTATTTATTGCCTTTATATATTTCCCACCTTTTAATCTTCTACCATATCTATTCATAAATGCATAGACGTGATTTTCTCCTTTTCAATCACGTACAAAGTTAACAAACTCCTCTGTTCATTTGTTTAAGATTTATATATACAAGATCTTTTCCCTACTTAAATTATGCCTTTTTAAATTTCCTTGCCTTTTTATTTTCTAACTATTCCTAAACTTTAGTCATTCAAATCTTTTTAAACCTAGCCGCCTCTTATCATTCACGTGAAATAAAAAAAAGGGTTTCTCATTGTATTATTTGAGTGAGGAAGGAAAAAGTCTAGATCCATGGCTTCCTTCTCTCTTTTTTTTCTTTCACTTTTATATTTTTTTTTCCTCTTTTTCCTTTTGTTTTCTCCTTGCATAGCTCAGCCTCCACCACCACAACATTACCTCCTCCTCACTATTAGACCATGGCAAAGCCCACTTGGTGGTTGAAAGCAAGGTTATGTTCTTTGATTCGTAATTGCATAATTTAATTCATTTTGTTGTGTTGAATCTTAATTCTTATGATTTGTGTATTTGTTATATACAAGATCAATATCTTGGCTCTCCAACCATTCAAATCAGAATTGTGTCTAGTCGTGCTTTCGTGCTTTCCGGATTTTTGTTTGTGTGTTTGCTTTGCAAACTTCAGCGTAAAAAGGTGAGCAATCACTCACGATTAACGTTGTTTTATTTATTAAATTTGATTTCAATTGAAACGACAATTGAAATATATTGCTGTTAGTTAATTACACTGTTATATATGCTATTGCCTGTATCAGTTCACCTATGACGTTTGACACCATTATCTGTTATTTATTTATGTGATGATAATACAGTTTGGCTGATAATTGATTGATTGTTGATGTTTATATTGGACGTTAAATTGTTAGTGTTAAATGAAATAGTATGCAAAATTGAAATGGATATAGGATAGTTAACAATTTTAAAACTGATTTATATGTTAAAATTGATTAGTGAATATTTTCATTCACGACTCAATCTATTATGCTATGATAATCAAGTGATGTATGTTATTGGTATTAATTTGAATGTTAAAATAATTGATGTTAAATTTGATTTGAAGTTAGATATGAAAATAATTATGACATTAAATTTGTTATGTGATGTTTGGTTGTTAATATAAGTGATAATTAATATGAAATTTGAATTGATATAGGATAGTCAAAAATTCAAAATAGATATATATGTGAATTTGTCCCTTTAAATGTTAAATAAAACGACACGTAGAAATAGGATCAGTTATACTTTGAACCATTGAATGTATGATTGCTGTAATAATTTGATAATAAACGCCAAGTGAAAACCTATTATGTAATGATCTTTAATCCGCATGAAATGATAGTGTGGATTCAAGGAATAA
Source organism: Allium fistulosum (assembly GCA_030737815.1). NCBI lineage: Eukaryota > Viridiplantae > Streptophyta > Magnoliopsida > Asparagales > Amaryllidaceae > Allium > Allium fistulosum. Next base: position 759,121,762 of record CM060902.1, read on the forward strand.
TTTTATTTAATTTACATAAATAACAAATGTAAATTAAATACGATTATTTCGGGATTATTTAAATAAACGGTTAAATTGTTATGTATGGTTGCTATTGTTTGTTTATTTACTTTGACACCATCCCAGCTATCACACTGCAAGTTTCCTTTGTTATGCTTTGGTTTATGTATTTATTTATATTGGGTTGAAATGATAAATACCCAAATTGAACAACTTTGGCTTAGGATAGATAATTAAAGATAAGAAACCCGATTGGTCAACAAAATCATTTTGGAATTGAAATTCATTTGAAATTAAGAAATGAACTTAAAAATTTGTTGGAAAGTAAGTAACGAAATTTATGGATCTAATGGAATTAAATTAATAGGATTAATTGTAATAAATGAATGGACTTAATTGTAATTTATGAATTTAATTGTAATAAACAATAGATTTATTTGTAATAAATGAACGGATTTAATTGTAGTAAATGAATAGGTTTAATTGTGATGAATGAATAGATTTAATTGAAATAAAACGATAGATTTAATTGTAATGAATGAATAGATTTAATTGAAATAAAACGATAGATTTAATTGTAATGAATGGATAGATTTAATTGAAATAAAACGGTAGATTTAATTGTAATGAATGAATAGATTTAATTGAAATAAAATGATAGATTTAATTGTAATGAATGAATATATTTAATTGAAATAAAACGATAGATTTAATTGTAATGAATGAATAGATTTAATTGAAATAAAACGATAGATTTAATTGTAATTAATGAATAGATTTAATTGAAATAAAATGATAGATTTAATTGTAATGAATGAATAGATTTAATTGTAATAAAACAATAGATTTATTTGTAATAAATGAACGGATTTAATTATAGTAAATAAATAGGTTTAATTGTGATGAATGAATAGATTTAATTGAAATAAAACGATAGATTTAATTGTAATGAATGAATAGATTTAATTGAAATAAAACGATAGATTTAATTGTAATTAATGAATAGATTTAATTGAAATAAAACGATAGATTTAATTGTAATGAATGAATAGATTTAATTGAAATAAAACGATAAATTTAATTGTAATGAATGAGTAGATTTAATTGAAATAAAACGATAGATTTAATTGTAGTAAACGAATAGACTTAATTGTAATGAATTTATGGATTTAATTGAAATAAAATGATAGATTTAATTGAAATAAAACGATAGATTTAATTGTAATGAATGGATAGATTTAATTGAAATAAAACGGTAGGTTTAATTGTAATGAATGAATAGATTTAATTGAAATAAAACGATAGATTTAATTGTAGTAAATGAATGGATTTAATTGAAATAAATTAATGGATGTAATGGTATTAAATTAATAGGATTAATTGTAATAAATTTATGGACTTAATTGTAATAAATAAATGGATTCATATGTAACGAATTAATAAGTGGACCTAATTGAAATAAATTACTGATTAAATTGAAACGGATTAATAAATCGATATTAATTAGATAAACGGATGGACACATTTAATTGAAATAAGATTCGAATAAGTAAGTTTTAGAATCTAATAAATTTAAGTTATTAGATTCGAAATTAAACCTAACTTGGATAAATTTAATTAAGTTGGAATTCATTATAAACTTAATTTGAGATTAAGTAACAAAGTGACCTAAAGGAATGTAAAACCAACTAAAGTTAAGGAGTTAATTTAGCTATTGAAATTGTTAAAGCAAAGTTTTGATTAAATTTAATGTAACGATAAATGGGAATAGGAATTAAGTTAAACTTGAATACTTAAGTATTGGACTTGAACTAAAACTCCATTTGGAAATATGATTTTAAATGTTCGAAATAAATTAAATTGCGAAATGTCAAATTTTAAAAGTCAATCTTGCAACTTGACTTTTGTTCTCTGATTTGTTTAAACTTTAATTATTAAATGACCATCGGGTAATTAATACGTAGTTATTAAAGAGACCGGGATCGGTTATGGACATACTCTCTGTCGATACCGAAAACCACTTTAATAACTAATATACGCGGAGTGTTGATCCAGAACGAAGTGGATGATTTTGGTGAACGCGTTGACTGAAGAAAGAGAACGATTTTGGATGACCCCTGACATGACTAAAACAGGAGCCGCGCCGGGCCATTGAGGATCGCCATCTCTAGCGGACACACTTCTTCGATACCTTATCTATTACTTATGTGATTCGATTTGGGTGCACCCCTCGATTATGGGAGTGTTGTTTCGCGGTGTTGGGGTAGTAGCTGCTATGCCCAACATCAGTCCGGATCAGGCAACTACTAGTATCCTAGTTGGTATCGCCTCATGTACCTTGTCATACTGATTATCCTATACGCGACCACTACGATTTGTTTTGTACCTTTAGTATATGGATTGCCCTCTGGTGACTTCCGGTTTTGGGGAAACTACGGTCTTGTATATGCTCTTGGGAATAAAAATGTGTTAAGGGTGGAATGGGCCATGACTTAACTCTATTTTGATACTTTATATTACTGATAGACATTATCTACTTATCGTACATTACTACATAGTAGATAGTTTAACGGATCCTTAAAGGATGGTTATTCCAAACATCCTTTGAGTTACTTGTATTTCAATTGCTATTTCACTTGAGTTGGATTTATTAATATAAGAAGGTTAATCCTGACTCGAGTGTCTTGTGTTTTGCTTTGCGCTCGGGTCAGACTGAGTGTACCAGTATTCGAGACTCACCTTTGGAGTTGGAGCTTTGCTTGAAGATCCAGCCATCTATTCTGCTTTCAGTATTCGATGATTCCAGTGATGTATTCTGATTTGTATCTGATATATCGTGTTACTCTTCCGTTGTATCTGGTTTAACTCTGATGTATCGTATTACTCTTCTGTTGTAAACTCTGATGTATCTTATATATTCATATAGTAGCTTCATGAACTACTATCTCTTTTATTTCCGCTGCATTTATTACTCTGTGTCTGTGATCTGTGATTATATTATTTACTGTATATGTTCAGTTTTGCCAAATTTAAATTAACAACGCGGTATTTTGAGCAATTCAACTCCGGCATGAGTGTCTATCTATACACTTATAATGGATGCGAATGGTCGAAAAATATCGGGTCGTTACAGTTGGTATCAGAGCTTTGGTAGCTCTAGGCAAAACTCAACATGTAAGGTAAATGTATTTACAGAATCACTTTCATTTCGAGTTTCAATCTCTTCCTTTTTGATTCGATTCCTTTGAATTTTGGAACGTTCCCTACGGTTCCAAATTTCATCCGTGTCCCTCACTATTCGTCTTCTTTCAATTCTGGAGCATCCCATAACTCCACTTTGAATGATCTTTATAATGGATCGGCGGTCTCGCCAAACTTCGAATGATTTGAAAAGGAGAAAAAAAAACTCCTTTACAATATGCATTGATTTACCAGAGATTTCTGTATCCTCGGTTTACGATTCTATCTATCTCCTGCTATACCTGAATTCTATTTCTTGAGATCGAATGCCGATTTACCTCGGAATTCCACATCGATCTTATGCTTGTAGTCACAGTCGACCCGGTTAAGGTTGCCCGCGATTTATATAAACTTATCAATCTTCCTACTTTGCTATTAATCATCATATCTTGTTTCGAACTTATCCTCGAATCAAATTTCTCTTTGATTTGAGTCCATCAATTTGATTCCCTATCCTTATTTTGAAAAATTAATCTTGTATTTGAATTTTTTTTAAGATGTTTTATATATTGTGTTGTTTGAGTTGTTGATGTTGATTTGGGTTTCCGATCGGTTTGTCTGATCAACGCTATCGATAGGATCTCCAAAACACTTGAACAAAGCAAACTGACACAATATGGTTTTAAATTTAGTAGATGGATAAATTTTGTATAATTATAATATGTATAAGGTTAATTTTCTAAATTTTTGATAATTAATGGAATTGGGTGTTAAGAAATAATATTTAACTTTGCATGTATTTTATAATCATTGGCTTTAGTTCCATATATAAATAATTAAACATGGTTATAAATTAATTTGGAATTTAAATGGATTTAAATCAAGAATGTGAGAATTTAATTTCCGATGATTTCGAACTTTGTTTTGAAAGTTTTAAAAAGGATATATTATTTAAAAGTATTTCTAGTAGAAATTATTTCAAAGGATTTTTTTTTATTTGTAAATCAGTGCTCTTTTCTTTGTCGCTGGAAAATAATTTCGATGATGACTGCAGCATCATCGACGTTCATTTTCGAGTTTCGAAGCGAATAGACCATCTTGTAGCCTTGCTATAGTTTTGTTTTGGAAAATTAAATTGATTTGGCTTTCTAATTATGACTTGATTTGTAATATATGTGATTTAAGAGTTGATTTGATATATATTGTGTATATTTAATTATCTCTAAAATAGTTTGAAGTTAATCAGAAATCTAATTCTTAAATTTTATCTTAAAGGATAATTTCAATTATAAAAGGAAATCAAAATTTGAATAAATATTGAAGCTTAGATAATTGAGTTAAGAAATTTTTATTTGTGTAATATTCTCTTGCATTCCAATATAACTTACCTAAATTATTAAAAGTTAAATATGTAATTGGAGAACACACAATATAAAGGAGATTTTATAAATAAAATTTGAGTGGTCATAATAAATGTTATACACTTAAATTTTAGTTATAAAGGATTAATAAAGGTAAATAGAATAAAAAGTTAATTGAATAATATACAGTATAAAGTGATGTTAAAGGAACTTATAAATAAATTGGAGTAAGTCATAATAAGTGTAAGTATACTTAATATATGTGATTAGACATATATTAAGTGGAATAAACGTAATAACCATCTGGAATAAAGAAGCATGAAACTTATTGAATAAAATTTTGAGTATAATGAATGATCTCAAATTCACGATTTTAGAAATTGTTAATTGGGTGATAAGATAATGAAATTATAAATAGATAAGATTTAATTAACTTAGGAAAAATCAAATGGATGAAATCAATTATTAATTTAAGTTGAAACTTTTATGGTTTTAAAATTTATCATCTTATTTTGTTTTCCAATCTCTTATCCTTCGGTTGTTCCTATTCCCCTGCATCCTAAGCGGGGAATTGAATTCCAAATTGATCTTATCTCCTAAAGTTCGATTTGTAGTTCTTCCTCCCAAAATACCTTTACCAGTCTGTTTTGGAAAACTTTTCAAAAATCTTCTTCGTGCTTGTGTCCTTGATTTAAAAGGATCTTGGGAAGATCATCTCCGTCTTGTTGAATTTACCTGTAACGACTGTTACCAGGTATAATTTCAATCTTCTTTTTTTTATTGTCTTAGTTCTATCTCATTCTATCTGTTGTCTCTATTTTCCATGCCTCGTTCCTTTTCGAGTACGAAAAGTTTTGAGTGGGGGAGTGTGTAACAACCCATAATTTTGTGAATATTTTTAATTAAAATTTTATTTGAAATTTTGATTTTTAAAATCATTTAAAAGTGAATTTTTAGAATTTTTCCAATGTAAGTTTGGAATTTGTTTGTAATTTATTTTCCAAATGCAATAAATAAACGATTTTTGAAAATTTTATATTTTGGTCAAAATTTGAATTTTCAGTAAAAGAAAAAAAATGAATTTTAATCTTTTTCTTTGAAGCAGAATATATTTGTGATATCTGTTCTGCTTTTCGTTTCGTTAAATTCTGAGTTATACTTTTTAAATTAGATAAATTACAGCGTTTTTACACGCAGTTATTTTCTGTATTTCAATTTCTAGTTTTCTATGTGCGTTTCTATATTTTATTTTCTATGTTATTTTATTTTATTTTTCTATTTTGTTTATCTAAACTTTATTTATTGGATTTCACTTGTGTGTATATCTTTTCATAAAAGGCTTGGAAAAAATCAAGGAGACATGCGTTACATTTCTTTAATGCTTGCCTTTTTATTTACCTACCCTCTTTATTACTTACCCTAGCCATTCACCATTCATAGCCATGAATTGCTCTTATTAATCGCGTACAAACATCTCAAAATATCTTTTTTTTTCTTCAATTGCATTTAAGAATAATATATATATATATATATATGTGTGTGTGTGTGTGTGTTTCTTTCTTCTTATTTCTTTCCTTTTATTTCCTAGTTTTTTTGTTTTTCTATCATTTACTCCTCTTTAGCCATTCATACCCTATCAATTCACATGAAAAAGCAAGTAACTTACCCCATTTTGTTCCATTGTTTCTTTTTATTTAATAGGAAATAAATCCCTTCAAATCTCTGGCCATTTAAGCACTTAATTACTTGCCAATTCATTGCACTTGATTAGGCGTGAATAACTCCCCTATTAAATTCTAATTCACGTACAAAAAAAAACCTTTTACCAAATCTCATTTTCATTTGCATCTTCACGTGAGAAATTTTCTTGTAAGTAATGGCTTCTTTTTCTTTTGTTTTCTATTTTTTTTCTTTCTCTTCTATTTTCTTTTATTTTCTTTGTTTTCCTTCAAGCTAGGCTTAGCCTCCATCTTCTTATTTACTTCTATGGTGTGTATAAACTTTATTTATTTAGTGAAGGTTTCTTTTGTGTATATACATCTATATTTATTGGATAAGTAACAAATCAATTAAGATACGTTTTAAATATAGGCATACGTTTCTTAATTTATTTATTGCCTTTATATATTTCCCACCTTTTAATCTTCTACCATATCTATTCATAGATGCATAGACGTGATTTTCTCCTTTTCAATCACGTACAAAGTTATCAAACTCCTCTGTTCATTTGTTTAAGATTTATATATACAAGATCTTTTCCCTACTTAAATTATGCCTTTTTAAATTTCCTTGCCTTTTTATTTTCTAAATATTCCTAAACTTTAGCCATTCAAATCCTTTTAAACCTAGCCGCCTCTTATCATTCACGTGAAATAAAAAAAAAGGGTTTCTCATTGTATTATTTGAGTGAGGAAGGAAAAAGTCTAGATTCATGGCTTCCTTCTCTCTCTTTTTTTTCTTTCACTTTTATATTTTTTTTCCTCTTTTTCATTTTGTTTTCTCCTTGCATAGCTCAGCCTCCACCACCACAACATTACCTCGTCCTCACTATTAGACCATGGCAAAGCCCACTTGGTGGTTGAAAGCAAGGTTATGTTCTTTGATTCGTAATTGCATAATTTAATTCATTTTGTTGTGTTGAATCTTAATTCTTATGATTTGTGTATTTGTTATATACAAGATCAATATCTTGACTCTCCAACCATTCAAATCAGAATTGTGTCTAGTCGTGCTTTCGTGCTTTCCGGATTTTTGTTTGTGTGTTTGCTTTGCAAACTTCAGCGTAAAAAGGTGAGCAATCACTCACGATTAACGTTGTTTTATTTATTAAATTTGATTTCAATTGAAACGACAATTGAAATATACTGCTGTTAGTTAATTACACTGTTATATATGCTATTGCCTGTATCAGTTCACCTGTGACGTTTGACACCATTATCTGTTATTTATTTATGTGATGATAATACAGTTTGGCTGATAATTGATTGATTGTTGATGTTTATATTGGACGTTTGTTAGTGTTAAATGAAATAGTATGCAAAATTGAAATGGATATAGGATAGTTAACAATTTTAAAACTGATTTATATGTTAAAATTGATTAGTGAATATTTTCATTCACGACTCAATCTATTATGCTATGATAATCAAGTGATGTATGTTATTGGTATTAATTTGAATGTTAAAACAATTGATGTTAAATTTGATTTGAAGTTAGATATGAAAATAATTATGACATTAAATTTGTTATGTGATGTTTGGTTGTTAATATAAGTGATAATTAATATGAAATTTGAATTGATATAGGATAGTCAAAAATTCAAAATAGATATATATGTGAATTTGTCCATTTAAATGTTAAATAAAACGACACGTAGAAATAGGATCAGTTATACTTTGAACCATTGAATGTATGATTGCTGTAATAATTTGATAATAAACGCCAAGTGAAAACCTATTATGTAATGATCTTTAATCCACATGAAATGATAGTGTGGATTCTAGGAATAATTTTATTTAATTTACATAAATAACAAATGTAAATTAAATACGATTATTTCGGGATTATTTAAATAAACGGTTAAATTGTTATGTATGGTTGCTATTGTTTGTTTATTTACATTGACACCATCCCAGCTATCACACTGCAAGTTCCCTTTGTTATGCTTTGGTTTATGTATTTATTTATATTGGGTTGAAATGATAAATACCCAAATTGAACAACTTTGGCCTAGGATAGATAATTAAAGATAAGAAACCCGATTGGTCAACAAAATCATTTTGGAATTGAAATTCATTTGAAATTAAGAAATGAACTTAAAAATTTGTTGGAAAGTAAGTAACGAAATTTATGGATCTAATGGAATTAAATTAATAAGATTAATTGTAATAAATGAATGGACTTAATTGTAATTTATGAATTTAATTGTAATAAAACAATAGATTTATTTGTAATAAATGAACGGATTTAATTGTAATAAAACAATAGATTTATTTGTAATAAATGAACGGATTTAATTGTAGTAAATGAATAGGTTTAATTGTGATGAATGAATAGATTTAATTGAAATAAAACGATAGATTTAATTGTAATGAATGGATAGATTTAATTGAAATAAAACGGTAGATTTAATTGTAATGAATGAATAGATTTAATTGAAATAAAACGATAGATTTAATTGTAGTAAATGAATGGATTTAATTGAAATAAAATGATAGATTTAATTGAAATAAAACGATAGATTTAATTGTAATGAATGAATAGATTTAATTGAAATAAAACGATAGATTTAATTGAAATAAAACGATAGATTTAATTGTAATGAATGAATAGATTTAATTGTAATAAAACAATAGATTTATTTGTAATAAATGAACGGATTTAATTATAGTAAATAAATAGGTTTAATTGTGATGAATGAATAGATTTAATTGAAATAAAACGATAGATTTAATTGTAATGAATGAATAGATTTAATTGAAATAAAACGATAGATTTAATTGTAATGAATGAATAGATTTAATTGAAATAAAATGATAGATTTAATTGTAATGAATGAATAGATTTAATTGAAATAAAACGATAGATTTAATTGTAATGAATGAATAAATTTAATTGAAATAAAACGATAGATTTAATTGTAGTAAACGAATAGACTTAATTGTAATGAATTTATGGATTTAATTGAAATAAAACGATAGATTTAATTATAATGAATGAATAGATTTAATTGAAATAAAATGATAGATTTAATTGTAATGAATGGATAGATTTAATTGAAATAAAACGGTAGATTTAATTGTAATGAATGAATAGAATTAATTGAAATAAAACGATAGATTTAATTGTAGTAAATGAATGGATTTAATTGAAATAAATTAATGGATGTAATGGTATTAAATTAATAGGATTAATTGTAATAAATTTATGGACTTAATTGTAATAAATAAATGGATTCAATTGTAACGAATTAATAAGTGGACCTAATTGAAATAAATTAATGGATTAAATTGAAACGGATTAATAAATCGATATTAATTAGATAAACGGATGGACACATTTAATTGAAATAAGATTCGAATAAGTAAGTTTTAGAATCTAATAAGTTATTAGATTCAAAATTAAACCTAACTTGGATAAATTTAATTAAGTTGGAATTCATTATAAACTTAATTTGAGATTAAGTAACAAAGTGACCTATAGGAATGTAAAACCAACTAAAGTTAAGGAGTTAATTTAGCTATTGAAATTGTTAAAGCAAAGTTTTGATTAAATTTAATGTAACGATAAATGGGAATAGGAATTAAGTTAAACTTGAATACTTAAGTATTGGACTTGAACTAAAACTCCATTTGGAAATATGATTTTAAATGTTCGAAATAAATTAAATTGCGAAATGTCAAATTTTAAAAGTCAAACTTGCAACTTGACTTTTGATCTCTGATTTGTTTAAACTTTAATTATTAAATGACCATCGGGTAATTAATACGTAGTTATTAAAGAGACCGGGATCGGTTATGGACATACTCTCTGTCGATACCGAAAACCACTTTAATAACTAATATACGCGGAGTGTTGATCCAGAACGAAGTGGATGATTTTGGTGAACGCGTTGACTGAAGAAAGAGAACGATTTTGGATGACCCTTGACATGACTAAAACAGGAGCCGCGCCGGGCCATTGAGGATCGCCATCTCTAGCGGACACACTTCTTCGATACCTTATCTATTACTTATGTGATTCGATTTGGGTGCACCCCTCGATTATGGGAGGGTTGTTTCGCGGTGTTGGGGTAGTAGCTGCTATGCCCAACATCAGTCCGGATCAGGAAACTACTTGTATCCTAGTTGGTATCGCCTCATGTACCTTGTCATACTGATTATCCTATACGCGACCACTACGATTTGTTTTGTACCTTTAGTATATGGATTACCCTCTGGTGACTTCCGGATTTGAGGAAACTACGGTCTTGTATATGCTCTTGGGAATAAAAATGTGTTAAGGGTGGAATGGGCCATGACTTAACTCTATTTTGATACTTTATATTACTGATAGACATTATCTACTTATCGTACATTACTACATAGTAGATAGTTTAACGGATCCTTAAAGGATGGTTATTCCAAACATCCTTTGAGTTACTTGTATTTCAATTGCTATTTCACTTGAGTTGGATTTATTAATATAAGAAGGTTAATCCTGACTCAAGTGTCTTGTGTTTTGCTTTGCGCTCGGGTCAGACTGAGTGTACCAGTATTCGAGACTCACCTTTGGAGTTGGAGCTTTGCTTGAAGATCCAGCCATCTATTCTGCTTTCAGTATTCGATGATTCCAGTGATGTATTCTGATTTGTATCTGATATATCGTGTTACTCTTCCGTTGTATCTGGTTTAACTCTGATGTATCGTATTACTCTTCTGTTGTAAACTCTGATGTATCTTATATATTCATATAGTAGCTTCATGAACTACTATCTCTTTTATTTCCGCTGCATTTATTACTCTGTGTCTGTGATCTGTGATTATATTATTTACTATATATGTTCAGATTTGCCAAATTTAAATTAACAATGCGGTATTTTGAGCAATTCAACTCCGGCATGAGTGTCTACCTATACACTTATAATGGATGCGAATGGTCCAAAAATATCGGGTCGTTACAGCATTCTTCTCTAGTATCACAGTTCTCATTTCTGAGATTGCCATTGTTGTTTGCATGTGGCATTACACCTCTGGAATGATTTCAGTGAGCTATGAAGATTAATTTGTTCATGCGTTTGGCACAATCTGCTCTGCTATTTGGGTGCAAATTAGTATGTTTTTGACTAAGAAGGCATGCCATGTATATACAACCCATTATCGCATGCGCATGGTTTTTTTACTGCTTATGACTATCTAATATCCATACGTTCAATGTGGTATGTTGAATTAGCTAACATAGAGATTTTTGTTTTCGTTCAGATAGTCTAATATCCCTACGACCAGTCTTTCTATAATTGTTATCATAGGAATATTCATACTAGATCGGGGTAGTTTAATATCCTATTCAGTGCACTATTTTGGCTGAAGAGCTAGACTCACGATGATGCAAGTCCAAGTGTGTAGGACTAGTATCATTGTACTTAATGTTGAGATTGTCATTTTTTTACTACTGACCTCGCATTAAGCTTAATCAACGAATATTGGTGGTGAACTGTGAAGGTGTATTTAACTTTTTCAAACTGAAATAATATAAAGATTTTTATACTGGTTCGGGCTGTCTAGTATCCCTACAACCATTTTGGTACATCAATATATACACATTATTATTATTTTTTGCATTATGAGCCACTCTGGGTGAACTTTGGTGTCCTTGGTGTGGCTCCCATATGAAATCATCGACTCGATTTGCAACTCAATCACCTCCACTTACCGTTTGGGCATGACGATAGTTGATGTCAAAGAACTAGCAAATGAGTTTTCTATTCTTCGGGCGGGGAGTGTGAATACTTCCATCGAACTAATTGCAATAGCGTTCTCTTAGATCCTCCTGTTCCTTTATCGGAGTTGCTATCTACACCATCTCCGCACGTCTGGTTGGTCATCGGTTGGTAATGGAGGAAGACTAGAGGAGGTAGAGGCAGCGATTAAGGAAGATGAAAAGTTTAAATGCACCAGGATCCTGCTACAATCATGGTTATTCCTTCCCCGTCGTCGAAGTTTGGTTGAGTCAGTTTATCAAGTAGATTCCGACCGGTCTCACCATTATCATTTTTGAGAGTGCCATGACCGTTTATCTGCTGCATGAAACATGCACTTGATAAGCACAGGGCGGTGAACCCTGGGTGATAGAGAAATGGAAGTTGCAATTAAAGGTTTGGTGAATTCTCCAAGGATTGAGAAAAAAGGAACGGAGGTTTGAGCCCTCCTTCTAGCACCAAAAATGTTGGTAAAGTTTTTGGTCTTCACCACACTCAACTGGATCGTGAAGAAATCTTAGATGAATATTGCCTCCACGATTTGAATCAACAGATTTAAGCTTTGTTAAATCTGCCTTGGAGAAGTAGCTATGCTACCGGATGGTTGCATAGCCTTGTAGTTGCACTTCAACTATTTGTTGAAATGTCGAAATGATTTTGTAAATAACTGGCAATCAAAATCATATAGTCGAAAAATAAAAGTAAAGAACACAATAATTTTTATGTGGTTTGGATTATTATCAATCCTACGTCCACGGGATAATCCACTAGATAGTTGTTGTTTTGATACAAATTATAATGGCCTGAAGGCATACAATATTCTTATTTAGATTTTCCTTGTTTTTGAAAGAAGAAGACGCTGAAGGAGAAGAACCCTTTCTTCGTCCTCCAATGTTTCCTTTTATAGTATGAAAAGTGCACTGTTGGTAGTTGCGATCGCCTCTGATCTTTTCTCTTTAATCCCTACCCTCAAATTGTGCCACCTGTCACTTAGCTATAACACCTATTCATTGTTCTTGGATTAATGATGGGTTTTTGGCAGGAAACCATGACTTTGGCGGGATCTTGGAAATTTGAAGCGGGATGTCTGAAAAATTGGGCGGGAAGCCTAAGTCTGTATGGGTTGGTCTCTTTTCTCTCCGAATGGAAAATGTCTTACGATGAGTGGTAGGAGACCGCCCTGAAGCTTCGTTATGCCATTGATGCATATGAAGAGGTGTAGTGGTGAATATTGCATGATGTTCAGACCGCACTGCCATACTGATACTTTTCTATCTTTGCTTGACTTGATAACTTATTAGGTCGGAATAGAGTAGCATTTCCCCATTATGTTCTGATGGTTGACTTGACGTATGCCTGGAGTATGCCTGAAGCTATTTTTGATTTGAGTCACCCTCTATGCAAGTATGCTTTGACTGCTGATGATAGAGAAGGAACTTCACTGCTGTCGTTTGCCTGTAAGTTTGGTTCTGCGTTGAATCATATTTCGAGTGACCCTGTATATAGCCCTTTGGAGTGCTTTTTGCACCGTGCAACACTATTTAGGTTGCCTTTGATATGTGCTGGAGGAGACCTGTTCTATTGGCATTGACAAAGCGGAAGCTTTAGGAGTTTGGTTAGCTTAGGACATCCGATACCGCTTCCTACGCCTCAGTTCACTTTATTTCTTTGATTTGAGATATGGCCACTGTGGCCTGCCCTTATTTCCCGGTGCGTGCAGTATTTGTCTATTGCTGCGGTCCATTAGTTACAGGGCTCGGGTCAGGTTAGGTGTTGTGATTCTAGTCGGTTGCTTATTCAGTACGAACTTAATTGATTAATTCTTTTCCCTCAATCTTATTAACATGAGGGCAGCTTTCCTCATCTCATGTTCTGCCCCATTTTCCTTTATTGCAGTTCATGGTAAGAACAGGTGTAACACTATTGATTACAATACTCTTTAGTAAATTACGAGGATGCAATTTCTTTAAGGAGGGGAGTTTGTAACATCTCGTTATTTAACCAATAATAATATAATTTTATTTTGGAAATTTAATTTGGAATCGTTTTGAAAAATAAAACAATTGTTGAAATTCAAAAGTATTTTTTTGAAAATAAAAATGGTTTTAGATACAAAATAAAATTTAGAGTAAAACGCCTCGAATAGAATTTTGATCAAAGAGTGAAGTAGTAGGAAAAAGACGCAGTTAAGGATGAAATTATTTAACGAGTGCGAAAAAAATTTATTAAGAAAAAAATAAAATAAACATTCAAAATTTTCATTCGATCGCCATATGAATGTTTATCCCTTTCATTATTATATTTTAACCATTTGATTACTTAAGCCTAAAGTATCAGAGTATAACTTATATAAACCACTACTCTATTCATTTTTCTTCCTCTCGAAAATCTGAAGCCAATAACGCATGCATCATTCCTCCTACTTCATCTTCATAGATCCAAGTCTTCGTTTCATCAGCAAATGCATAGTGAGTTTAATCCTTCTTCGGTTTATATATATACACTAAAGTCAGTGAGTATCCTCTTTTAATAATTGTTTTGTTCCATCTTTGTATATATTATCAGTACATATCATTATCTTTTAACTCATTTATATATCAGCAAAAACATAATGATCAATAAGTTAATTGCGTCTTTCTTAAGTCTAAATCTTAATAACTTATTAAAAATATGATTATTAATATCAAAAATTTACCGACCATAATTCAGTAAGTATATATATTGCTTGTGTACATTTGAATTTGTATAAAATACATGGACCGTCACTTTGATCCAAGTTTGCATTTTTATACACATGCTGTAACATCCCATATTTTGAGGCCTGAAACTAAATGCTATAGACGTTGTAATCATCCATAGTATTAATTTCCACTGACAAAATGTGGCTATGTTAATCATATTATTAATATAAGAAACATATGAATATGAAATTTTTTAAGCATAATTTAATAACAAAATTTTCACATTCCATTTCACAAATGATATTTCAAGTTTATTAACATAATCCCATTTGCAGACCGACGTTAATGGAAATTATAATCATTAAAAAAATACTCTAAGAGCGACATATAAAGATGCCCACTTGGTTGATCAGAGTCAAATACTTGATAATTATACAACTTTGCCATTACATCCAAACAACACAGTGGATAAGTAAATACTCCTACTATAGCTAGATTACCTCCTGCATGTCTCCAGAAACGTATTCATCTAATTGGAAACCTGAAATCCATTACTCCCGACCTACTCAAATGAGCACCCGAGATTTCAAGGGAAAAATAAAAGCTTTGGGTCAAACAAACAGTCTGGTGTGCATAATAATATACAATCTCGAACCAAAATAGATATTGAGTGAGGCCACGCCATTGTGCAGAATGGGTTTCCCCCTCACTTGTATCTTAACCAAAACATATTAACCATATACTATGCTCCTACAACTACTATGGTTTAAACATAGAAAATAATATTTACAGTTATGCAACATATACTGGATTACCCATCCCAATTTATTAGACTATCCATATTAATAGACTACCCGTCATAATTTAAACCGACTATCTGTCTTATTTAAATATGACTACCCATCTTATAATTATGTGGACTACCCATCTCACATATAAACATATTGAAAGTAATGTAGACTATCCACTCACATGAAATTATTACTTAGATTACCCATCTCCTACCATATTGACTACCCATCACATATAATTCAATTGTTTAAATTATGTGGACTACCTATCCCACATATTCATTTAATTTAAAATGACGTGGACTATCCATCACACACCCCATAGTTTTCCTGGGATAACTATAAACCCTTCATTAACCTTATAGAGACTATCCATCTTTGGCATGATGTGGACTATCCATTATATATCCTGTAGTTTTCCTAGGTTAACTATGAACCCATCACTTGTCAATTCAATTCATGTTCAACCCACTTGTTCAAGATATGTTTATTGGTGTCCCCAATTAGGTTGTAGACCCTTTTACTTATAACATCTCACATTTTATGCTTTGGTATCTCCAATAAGCAATATAAAGGTTATAATGTTGAATACATTGGAATCCTCAATGAGAAAGTCAAAATTATAAAACATTTAGCATGTTGGAGCTAACCTACATTGGTGTTCCCAATGATGGTGTTGAAATTTAAAATTAAAATGACATCGGTTTCCTCAATAGTAACAAAGAAGAAGAGTTAAGGCTCTTCGCCTTGAATAAAGAATGTATGTGATATACATGTCGCATTATATAACATCGAAACTCTACCCAAGGTTAGAAAAACAAAACTTAAATCCTTTTAAGTATAAAACTCCATGTTGAAAACAAAGTAGTCGACTTTCATAGGATATAGGTTATCCACCCTTCAAAACTAAGCTTTAGGCCAATATTATAAAGCGGCTAACTACTGGAAACATAGGGTTATCGATCCTCTTGAACCTAGGCTATATCGCCTATTTAAAACATTTTTAATTTACATAGAAATGAGCCTCGTTGGCATTAAAAAGGAAGAAAAGCGGCATCAATGCTCCGCTGCATCGTTGCCAACCCATTACAAAATAAACCTTGGTATATAAGGTCGCCGACACTGATGCATAGCGGCTTCAACGCTATCGGCGTTAGTACAAATTTTTTATACTTAGGTTACTTCGGTTATTATGCCATCAAAAGTATAAGTGACAAGTTAAAACATAGGTGAAGAAAAGTAGCTTCAACATAAATGAATCACGATATCGCGATGCTATTAAGTATTGGTTGCCGCCTTTGTCGACTTCGACACGGTTAGAACCATTCCATATCTACCTAAGTAGTTACCCTATGCTTCCACCTTTATCGACTTCGACACCCATCCAAGCAACGATGTTTTAGGCTCGACGATGGTATAAGTGGCATGGCATTATCGTAATTATCATGAAAACTGATTTCTTACTAAGAAAAGCATATACTTTTAACAAAATCCAATTTCTTGTCCAAATCCTATTGGATAAAACAATACTATAACAATTTTCTTTTCAGAAACTACCGCACATCGGTTTTACCTCTCCAAAATATTTTTCAACTTAATTAATTAATAGACTTAATTAATCAATAATTTAAATACTTTTCTAGCATATTAAATTCATAATAATTCTTAATCACTCGGGAAAAATCCCAAAAAATTACAAAAATCCTAAAATAACATATTCTTTCATTATACAAAAATTTTGAGGGCAAAAACTGTATTTAATTATTTTTAATAATTAATACCCGAATTACCCAATTTCTACCTTAGGAAATTCATAAAATATTCATTTTAACTTGGAAATTTATGAAATTAAAAACCCATGTCCAAAATAATGCTTTACTCAACATACTAGAAAATCAAAACGATTAGAGATTAAAAACTTAGGTTTTAACCTTAAAACCCACATAAATAATATCATAAAAGTTCCATAAATCATTATTCTATCCAAATAATGATTATATTATCATAACTTGGTAAAAAATATCAGGATAATTCAGATACTACCCATAGATGGATTCAAAACAAAAATAAAGATGGTTTCTCTTATTTTTCACCTTAGATTTGTTGTTGGAGTTGCGATTTGATTTTAGTTTTCCTTAATCTCTTCCTTGAGTTCCTTTGATTTCGTCTCATTTTTCCCCTAGGTTATGGTCGGCCTCCTTGTGTTTTTCTTTTGATTGTTTTTTGAGTGGATAAAATGAGAATGTAATGAGGGAGGGGGGAGTGTTTAAGGAATAAAATATGGATCTGCCTGTTTTGCCCCTCTCATGTATCCTCTTATATATTAAAATTTTCAAAACAATCTTAACACTTAGTTTATTAAGGCATGTACCTATAAATGTTCAAATCCCATTCTCCTTAATCATTTACATTATTCTATTTAATCTATCCAATTAAGTATCCTGAATAATGTTAAGCTTAAATTAGGGGTGTTACAGGCTTTCCCCTTAAAAAATTTCGTCCTCGAGATTCATTAAGGACTACTAAACAGTCATATCAATCATTCAAATTATGCTTGTATATCTCACCAGCTATGTGACGACCGCCCATGACCCCTGCACCGAATCTAGAGAAAGTGCGCTGTAAAGTGTGCCAGGCGACCATGGACGATTGTCAAGGTAAGATTTAAAACAACAGAATCTATCGTATTACTCACAGCGCATGGACAAAATACAATAGAACATATGTATAGTGAAGCTTTACAGAACAAAATGACATCATATAAAACCCCATAATAGTTGAATACAAGCATCCACATAGTCAATACATCCAGCCTCACTACAAATCTCTCAGAGAATACAAAACAGCGGAATATCCAGTACATATAAGAAGATAATATGCAACCCTCAAGCTCGTCTTCGATATCAGCATCGTGAGAAGAGAACAGCACCTGTCACCTGCTACCTAGTCTGCCCGTCCCAAAAATGGACGAACAGCCCAAGGCAATAAGAATTAAAACATAAAGCCTTGAGTCAGACAACAGTCTTAGTGAGCAGTAAATTAACTAACAACATACCAAAAGAGCATAAAGGAAAAGGAATAGGAATACAACCCTCCCACTCCAACCTCATTCTACAGTGATAGCCCCCAGACACACACCAAACAGAAGCAAACATAGCAGAGCATACAATTTAAAGTAAAGCTACTATCACTCGAGTCAAGGGCGATGTTTTCCAAGTACCAAGGCCTAAATCAGATAAGCACCCAGAAAATACCGCTCTTGAGTCCGAATGACGATACATCCAAACATCCATGACTCTGGCTATCACTGTTATCATTGCTTCGATATCACCGTTAATTGAATGACCGGCACATTCTTTCAGCCGTCCGTCAAGGGCTAATGAAAACCCCGGTTCTAGACATAACTCCCGCACGTCGTCGCAGCCCGTGCCTAGGACTATCGAATCTGCCCAGAGTACTCGACCATCAACAGTTGGCCGTTGGGACTATCGAATCTGCCCAAACGTACCCTTGCTTAGAGCATGCTAGAACCTTCAACAACGATGCTATCCAAGCCTCCTAGTCATCCTCCTCGACGACTATTCTCATATCCATTCATTATCTTCAACTCGAATCATATCACCGAGTTATCAACATGCTTGGAATGATCCCGTCTGGATTAGACCAAGTCTTCATCACATGATTGCCTTGCTTCATTACATCCTTGCAAAACCTCATCTCATCATCACATCATCAAATCTATGCATAAGAGCTTCATCATCCCGCTACATATGCCACGAGCAGCTTTCCCAATTCAAGAGCCTTTCCCTTAGCTTTTGAATCATCTTTGGTCTAAATCTAATCATCAATCATCTAGTTCATAATAATCAATCAAATCAAACATCAATCCAAGCAATCAAGCATTCAAATATGATCTAAGTAGACAATTATAACAATAATGGCATTTTCGTAATTAAAGAGTTGAAAGTCCAATAAGCATGAAAACATGGATTAAATCTCTACAAACTTGATGAACGAACTTGCATAGGTTAACATATGATAAAATGGATGCAACATCATCTTGAACAATGGATCTACATGGATCTATACATAGGATGAAGAAAATGCATGGAAATCACTATTTTAACACCAAATCAAGCCAACAATCCGATATACTCCTTTGGATCCGTGTGAGAGATAATCACCACTCACCAAATCACCTAAACAACCTCAAAAGATATCAACTTCAGATCTGGACAGCGAAGAGCTAAGCTAGATCCGACAAGATCTCACTTCAAACGAAGAAATCTCTCTTGAAAAGACGAAGATCTTCAATCTAAGCTCTTGAATCTTCAATCTTGATCTTCGATTTGGATGGATGGAAGCACTAGATTAAAGTGGAGAAAAGAAGTGAAGAAGTGTAGAAGTCGAGCTCTCAAAATGGCAGCACTTCGTCGCTTCAAAAATCCGGATCCCAAAAAGTGAGAACAACCCCTCCTATTTATAGCTGAAATCTGTCCTTAAGTCGAAATCTGGCTATCTCCCTAGGTCGTTTCCGACCTAAGCCTCTCCGACCTAATAGATGCACGCGACATAACAGTCTTCGACCTAACGACTTAGCCAGACCCAGCGACTCATCGCACGCGCGACCTAACCTCTTACGCGCTTAGCGACCTAACAGGCCTCCCCATCTTACGACCTAACGATGTTACGACCTAACACTTAACTTCTAGGTCGCTTTCGACTTAAAGCATAGGCTACGACCCAACACTTAAACTATCTAAGCGACTTAACAACCTACGACTCAGTTGGGTTGCGACCTAACAACTTAGGCTCCTACGCGACCTAACACATGTCGACCTAAAACAACATACGACCTAACAGTTAGATCCACGCGACCTAATACTTAAACTATTCTAGCGACCTAACAACTCACGCGACCTACGACTCAGCAAACTCGCGACCTAACACACACGCGACCTAACCATCTTAGGTCGCCTACGACCTAACTCAACACAGATCTAACGACCTAACTACGCTAACACTTAGGTCGGTCAATCCCATAGGTCGCTAACTCTTATAGGTCGCAAACTGCTTATTCCCTAAGTCGTTAACTCTACTAGGTCGCTAACTCGAACTGCCGACCTAACACTTGACTCACCCAAACACTTAGGTCGCTCACACATTTTCTTAGGTCGCCTGAACCTCTTAAGTCGGTCACGACTTAACCCCTTAGGTCGCCTACGACCTAACCAAAGCCAACAACTAGTCTTCCTTAAGTCGTCTAACGACCTAACTCCAAACCCTGAGTCAACACTCCCACCTCCTAAGTCGTATACGACTTACGACTTATGCTAAGTCGTGAACGACTTAGGACTTAGCCAAAAATTTCCTAAAATCTGAAATGGCTAAAAATGCTAAAACTCCAGATTTGACGAACTTTTCGATCCGTGAAAATACGGGTCGTTACATTCTCTCCCCCTTAGGAATTTCGCCCCCGAAATTCCAAGCAATCAAAAACTATTCTGTACGCCTACCATCCATAGCAATCAACAAACCATGCATCCAATTCTAACTTAGCGTACAGAATTCTAAAATTAGAACAAGTTACAATATCGCGAGATGACACGACACCTTAGGGCCATACCTTGAAGAGTTCAGGATGAGCTGCTTTCATCCTCTCTTCCACCTCCCACGTACAGTCGTTATCATCTTCACTCCATTGTATCTTGAGCAACTTAACTACCTTTCTCCTAAGCTGTTTCGTGTCGGTTTCAACAACACGAAGCGGCTTACGAGGTCTTCTATCAACTGGATCAACTTCTAAGTCTTCACAGCTATCAGCAGAAACCACCGTTCTCGAGTCGTGCACATACTTCCGTAGATACGATACATGAAAAACATTGTGCACACCCGACATCTTCTCCGGTAACTCCAATCTGTAGGCGAGCTTTCCAATTCGCTCGATGATCGGGAATGGTCCAACAAATCTCGGGGTCAATTTTCCTTTCTTCCCGAATCGAATAACATTCTTCAGTGGAGAAATCTTCACAAAAACCATATCTCCCACGTCGAACTCCAAATCCTTTCGACGCTTATCAGCATAACTCTTCTGACGGTCTTGGGCTGCCTTCATTCGTTGCCGAATGATCTCTATGCAATCCGAAGTCTGTCGAATCATCTCTGGCCCAAGTATCAGCTTTTCCCCAGTTTCCAACCAACATGTCGGAGAGTTACACGGTCTTCCATACAATGCCTCATATGGTGCCATACCAATACTTGACTGGTAACTGTTGTTGTACGCAAACTCCACCAAATGAAGGTGATCTTCCCATGATCCTCCGAAGTCCAAAACACATGCTCTAAGAAGATCTTCCAAAACTCGGTTGACTCTCTCGGTCTGACCATCTGTCTGAGGGTGATAAGCTGTACTCAAACACAACTCGGTTCCCAAAACTTCCTGGAAGCTCTTCCAAAATCCACTAGTGAACAATGGATCTCGATCGCTCACTATACTCTTCGGAATACCATGGAATCGAACTATCCACTTCACATACAACTCAGCCAACTTTGATGCAGTCCTAGTCGATCGAACAGGAATGAATCGTGCACTCTTAGTCAGACGATCCACAATGACCCAAATCCCTTCATTTCCCGTTCTGGTTCTAGGCAATCCATCAATAAAATCCATCGACACTTGTTCCCACTTCCATGTAGGAACTTCTAAGGGTTGAAGCAATCCACTTGGCTTCTTCTGTTCAGCCTTTACCAACTGACAGTTCATACACTTGGAAATGAAATCTCCAACATCCTTCTTCATGCCTTCCCAGTAGTAGGTTCTCTTCATATCCCGATACATCTTGTTTCCTCCTGGATGAATTGTCAGCTTCGAGTGATGACTTTCCTTCAGAACTTCACTCCTCAATTCATCTATATCGGGAACAACTAGTCGTCCTTGCTTTCGAAGCCAACCTTCTCTATCGACCTTGAATCCTTTATCCTTTTCTGGATCCAATCCAGATTCCAATCCACGGATAATCTTGACAAGCTTATCATCTCGCTTTTGGCCCTCGCCAATCCTTTCCACAAGAGTGGGTCTTATCGATAAGTTTGCCAACATCTCAGGTTCCAATTCACATCTAGGCCTGAAGTCAAATCCAGCTAAATACTCGAGACTCTTCCATTCAGAAAACATGGCTCCCAATCCTGCATGTCTTCGACTTAACGCATCTGCCACTGCGTTACCTTTTCCCGGAGTATAAGCTATACCAAAATCATATGATGCTAAAAACTCTAGCCAACGTTGCTGCCGAAGATTCAAATCCTTCTGGGAGAAAAGATACTTCAACGACTTATGATCCGAAAACAACTCAAATCGAACTCCCAACAGATAATGCCTCCACATCTTCAGAGCAAATACAATCGCCGCTAACTCCAAATCATGAGTTGGGTAATTCCTTTCATGCGGCTTCAGTTGTCGACTGGCATACGCAACAACTTTATCCTTCTGCATCAGCACTGCTCCAAGTCCAGTACCACATGCATCGGTGTAAACCACCATCTCATCATTCCCACTTGGAATAGTCAAAACAGGAGCACTCGTCAATCGCTCTTTCAGGATTCCGAAAGCTTGCTCACACTTAGCATCCCAACTGAACACTTGGTTCTTCTTCGTCAATCCTGTTAACGGTGCAGCTATCTTGGAGAAGCCTTTGATAAACCGTCGATAATATCCTGCTAATCCAAGAAAACTTCTCACATCAGATGCATTCTTAGGTCTAACCCAATCCTGGATTGCTACCACCTTTGCGGGATCAACCGATATTCCATTTCCAGAAATCACATGGCCTAAGAACCTCACTTCACTCTTCCAGAAGTGACACTTTGAAAACTTAGCCTTCAGCTGATGTTTCCGTAAGATTTCCAAAACAATACGCAAGTGCGTCTTGTGCTCTTCTTCCGTTCTGGAATAAATCAGAATATCATCCACGAACACAAGTACGAACTTGTTCAACTGATCTCTGAACACTCTATTCATAAGATCCACAAAATATGCTGGCGCGTTAGTCAATCCAAACGGCATTACCAGCCACTCAAAGAAACCGGATGGTGTCCTAAAAGCAGTCTTCGGCACACTATCCTTAGCTACTCTTAACTGGTGAAATCCCGTTGCCAAATCCATCTGAGAAAACACCTTAGCTTCGTGAAGCTGATCAAACAAGTCATCTATTCTCGGCAATGGATACTTGTTCTTCTTAGTCACCTTATTCAGCTCACGATAATCGACGCACAATCTCAACGACCCATCTGCCTTGGTTGCAAACACAACTGGTGCACCCCACTCGGACACACTACGCCGAATGAATCCTTTCTGCAAAAGATCATCAACTTGCACCCTCAACTCTTGCTGTTCCCTAGGCGCCATCCGCCTAAGAGGCATCACAACAGGTCTGGCTCCTTCAACTAGATCTATACGAAACTCGATCTCTCTATGTGGCGGCAACCCTTTGACTTCGTCAAAGACATCCTCGAATCCATTAGCGAT
The DNA here is from genome assembly GCA_030737815.1 of Allium fistulosum. Taxonomy (NCBI): domain Eukaryota; kingdom Viridiplantae; phylum Streptophyta; class Magnoliopsida; order Asparagales; family Amaryllidaceae; genus Allium; species Allium fistulosum. The sequence continues at coordinate 759,145,755 of CM060902.1, forward strand.
CGGCACTGATGACAGTCCATCCCGTGGAACAACTAGCGAATACATGAAGCTCATGAAGACGCCTTCTTCATGCTTACATCGTATCACAATCTTTCGCCCCTCCACATTCTCGACTGTCACTTCCAACCTTTCGCAATCAACCTTAGCCGCATACTTCCTAAGCCAGTCCATACCCAAAATAATTCCGAACCCCGCAAAGTTCAGAACAAAGCAATCACAAACAAAAGAGCAACCATGACTCGACACAACTAGACCACGGCATAACATACACAAACAAGACGAACCCCCAACTGGATTAGTCACAACCAATGGCCTATCAACAATATCCGGCTTCAAACCTAACCGGCCTACTAGTTCATTACAAACAAATGAATGCGACGCTCCAGTATCAAACAGAACTCTAACTGGAACACCACATAGGAAAAGAGTACCTTGAACAACCACACTCTTTCCCTTCTCTTCAGCAGTAGGAGCTTTCGAAGACGACGGAACAGCCCCCAAAGCATAGGCTTGCACAATCTGCCTGTCCTTCCTTGGTTCTGGACAATTCTTCCTGAAATGCCCCGGCTTGTCACAGTTGTGACACTTCATCGGTGCCTTCGGATTCTTACAATCCTTAGAGAAATGGCCCTTCTGTTGACAATTGTAGCAAGTCACCTCGCCTTTCGGCTTCTTCTGGCCATCCTTACCTTTCTGCTGCTGCTGCTTCCTCTTCTGGTTTCCACCCTGCTGTGGTTTAGATTCTCCCTTGGTAACAGCAACAACAGGTCCTTCCTTAGGAAACAGACTCTCATGTCTAAGAGCTTTTTCCACAAGCTTCTCAAATGAATCGTCCAAATGATCCACCAACTGTCTCCCAAGATAACTATCCAAGCCGGTCACAAACTTCTCGTTCTTCTGATAAGCAGACTCAATATATGACCGAGCATACTTGGACAAAGCTTCAAACTCAGAAACATACTCAAGAACAGATCTCCCTCCCTGCTTGAGCTCCACAAACTTCTTGAACAGAACAGACTTCTGAGCTGTAGAAATGAACTTAGCTTCAAATCTAGCTTGGAATTGTTCCCAAGTAATCTCTTCCTCCGCAGTATTGATGGTAATAGAGTTCCACCAATCAGAAGCTCTCCCTTGAAGCTGCCTTGATGCCAACTTCCTCTTAGTTGCATCATCAATTCCCAAATCACCAAAGATCCTTCTACAAGCATCTATCCACCTCTGGACCTCAATGGTAGATTCTGTTCCCAAGAAAACCTTCCCTCCAAGAGCAGTATAATCCTTGCACAACTTAGCAAAATCCACTGGTTTCGGAGTTTGGACTTGAACTCCAACATCAACTGCCGCCCCCGGAACTGGTATCCTTCTCATGATCGAAGTCATCATAGCTTCGAACATGGCTGCATAATCAGCAGTCTCTTCAGTAGCACGACCTCCCCTAGCAGCTGGTCTCCCTCTTCGACTCATTCTCAATATCTATAAAAAGGAATGATTAGAACATCTAGAGAAACAACTGCATAAAGGACTCAAACTCTACTAAGCTACTATATTATATATAGTAATCATCCATCATAATACAATTACGTCTCTCATACGTAGTTACGACAGCGAGCGTTGGGTAAAATCGATTAACCAATGCTCTGATACCAAATGTGACGACCGCCCATGACCCCTGCACCGAATCTAGAGAAAGTGCGCTGTAAAGTGTGCCAGGCGACCATGGACGATTGTCAAGGTAAGATTTAAAACAACAGAATCTATCGTATTACTCACAGCGCATGGACAAAATACAATAGAACATATGTATAGTGAAGCTTTACAGAACAAAATGACATCATATAAAACCCCATAATAGTTGAATACAAGCATCCACATAGTCAATACATCCAGCCTCACTACAAATCTCTCAGAGAATACAAAACAGCGGAATATCCAGTACATATAAGAAGATAATATGCAACCCTCAAGCTCGTCTTCGATATCAGCATCGTGAGAAGAGAACAGCACCTGTCACCTGCTACCTAGTCTGCCCGTCCCAAAAATGGACGAACAGCCCAAGGCAATAAGAATTAAAACATAAAGCCTTGAGTCAGACAACAGTCTTAGTGAGCAGTAAATTAACTAACAACATACCAAAAGAGCATAAAGGAAAAGGAATAGGAATACAACCCTCCCACTCCAACCTCATTCTACAGTGATAGCCCCCAGACACACACCAAACAGAAGCAAACATAGCAGAGCATACAATTTAAAGTAAAGCTACTATCACTCGAGTCAAGGGCGATGTTTTCCAAGTACCAAGGCCTAAATCAGATAAGCACCCAGAAAATACCGCTCTTGAGTCCGAATGACGATACATCCAAACATCCATGACTCTGGCTATCACTGTTATCATTGCTTCGATATCACCGTTAATTGAATGACCGGCACATTCTTTCAGCCGTCCGTCAAGGGCTAATGAAAACCCCGGTTCTAGACATAACTCCCGCACGTCGTCGCAGCCCGTGCCTAGGACTATCGAATCTGCCCAGAGTACTCGACCATCAACAGTTGGCCGTTGGGACTATCGAATCTGCCCAAACGTACCCTTGCTTAGAGCATGCTAGAACCTTCAACAACGATGCTATCCAAGCCTCCTAGTCATCCTCCTCGACGACTATTCTCATATCCATTCATTATCTTCAACTCGAATCATATCACCGAGTTATCAACATGCTTGGAATGATCCCGTCTGGATTAGACCAAGTCTTCATCACATGATTGCCTTGCTTCATTACATCCTTGCAAAACCTCATCTCATCATCACATCATCAAATCTATGCATAAGAGCTTCATCATCCCGCTACATATGCCACGAGCAGCTTTCCCAATTCAAGAGCCTTTCCCTTAGCTTTTGAATCATCTTTGGTCTAAATCTAATCATCAATCATCTAGTTCATAATAATCAATCAAATCAAACATCAATCCAAGCAATCAAGCATTCAAATATGATCTAAGTAGACAATTATAACAATAATGGCATTTTCGTAATTAAAGAGTTGAAAGTCCAATAAGCATGAAAACATGGATTAAATCTCTACAAACTTGATGAACGAACTTGCATAGGTTAACATATGATAAAATGGATGCAACATCATCTTGAACAATGGATCTACATGGATCTATACATAGGATGAAGAAAATGCATGGAAATCACTATTTTAACACCAAATCAAGCCAACAATCCGATATACTCCTTTGGATCCGTGTGAGAGATAATCACCACTCACCAAATCACCTAAACAACCTCAAAAGATATCAACTTCAGATCTGGACAGCGAAGAGCTAAGCTAGATCCGACAAGATCTCACTTCAAACGAAGAAATCTCTCTTGAAAAGACGAAGATCTTCAATCTAAGCTCTTGAATCTTCAATCTTGATCTTCGATTTGGATGGATGGAAGCACTAGATTAAAGTGGAGAAAAGAAGTGAAGAAGTGTAGAAGTCGAGCTCTCAAAATGGCAGCACTTCGTCGCTTCAAAAATCCGGATCCCAAAAAGTGAGAACAACCCCTCCTATTTATAGCTGAAATCTGTCCTTAAGTCGAAATCTGGCTATCTCCCTAGGTCGTTTCCGACCTAAGCCTCTCCGACCTAATAGATGCACGCGACATAACAGTCTTCGACCTAACGACTTAGCCAGACCCAGCGACTCATCGCACGCGCGACCTAACCTCTTACGCGCTTAGCGACCTAACAGGCCTCCCCATCTTACGACCTAACGATGTTACGACCTAACACTTAACTTCTAGGTCGCTTTCGACTTAAAGCATAGGCTACGACCCAACACTTAAACTATCTAAGCGACTTAACAACCTACGACTCAGTTGGGTTGCGACCTAACAACTTAGGCTCCTACGCGACCTAACACATGTCGACCTAAAACAACATACGACCTAACAGTTAGATCCACGCGACCTAATACTTAAACTATTCTAGCGACCTAACAACTCACGCGACCTACGACTCAGCAAACTCGCGACCTAACACACACGCGACCTAACCATCTTAGGTCGCCTACGACCTAACTCAACACAGATCTAACGACCTAACTACGCTAACACTTAGGTCGGTCAATCCCATAGGTCGCTAACTCTTATAGGTCGCAAACTGCTTATTCCCTAAGTCGTTAACTCTACTAGGTCGCTAACTCGAACTGCCGACCTAACACTTGACTCACCCAAACACTTAGGTCGCTCACACATTTTCTTAGGTCGCCTGAACCTCTTAAGTCGGTCACGACTTAACCCCTTAGGTCGCCTACGACCTAACCAAAGCCAACAACTAGTCTTCCTTAAGTCGTCTAACGACCTAACTCCAAACCCTGAGTCAACACTCCCACCTCCTAAGTCGTATACGACTTACGACTTATGCTAAGTCGTGAACGACTTAGGACTTAGCCAAAAATTTCCTAAAATCTGAAATGGCTAAAAATGCTAAAACTCCAGATTTGACGAACTTTTCGATCCGTGAAAATACGGGTCGTTACAAGCTACAAAGTCTATATGTGACAAACATAGAAAATATCATCATAACAGCTTAGGCTAAGTATCCCTAATCATGTCCTCTGTCTCCCAAGTATAGTCTTTCTTGTCGTCACTCCACTGGATTTTCACTAATCTGACTGTCGTATTCTTTAATCTCTTCTCATCTCTCTCTACAACTCGAAGTGGTTGCCTAAAAAAAGTCAGATCTGGTTCAATTGCTAAATCTTCCAATGTAATCGGAGCAATAGTAGTCTCTGGATCATGTACATACTTCCTAAGATGAGAATCATGAAACACATTATGGACATCTGCCAAACTACTTGGTAACACAATTCAGTACGCGAGCTTCCCGATCCTCTCTATAATAAGGAACGGTCCAACATATCTCGGTGCTTGTTTCCCTGACTTTCCAAAGCATACCACACCCTTCATTAGTGATCCTTTAATAAAAAAACGATCTCCAACTGAGAACACTAAGTCTTTACGCCTCTTATCTGCGTAACTTTTCTGCCTAGACCGAGCTTCCTTCATGCTAGCCTGGATTAAGTCAATCTTTTCGGTTTCTTCTCTCACCATGTCTGGACCAAGGACCAATCTATCTCCATTCTCAAATTAACATGCTTGTGATTTACACAGCATTCCATACAAAGCTTTGAAAGGTGCCATTCCTACGCTAGTCTGATAACGGTTACTATAGGAAAACCCAACCAAGTGCAAATGGTTTTCCCATGACCAACCAAAATCCAGTAAACAAGCTCTCAACAAATTCTCGAGTACCTTATTGACTCTTTCTGTCTGACGGTTTGTTAGAGGTTGATAAGCGGTACTCATTTTAAGATTTGTACCTAACAATTCTTGTAGACTCTTCCAAAATTCACTAGTGAACAAAGTATCTCTGTCATTGACTATACTACTAGGAATCCCATGCAATATAATAATATTCTTCATGAATAACTTAGCCAATACAGGTCCAGTCCTGGTTGACTTAACAGAATGAAATATGCAATCTTGGTCAGTCTATCCATTATGACCCAAACTATAATTTTCCCTATTTGACTTAGTAACCCTTCAATAAAACCAATGGATATTTAATCTCATTTTCAAACTAGTATATCAAAAGGCTGAAGCAAACCACTTAGCTTCTAATGTTCAACTTTCACTTGTAGGCAATTCGCACACTACTTTACCTATAAGGCTACATCCCTTTTCATTCCTTCCCAGAAGAAACTTCTCTTCAAATCCTGATACATATTGGTTCCCCAGGATGGATTGTAAACTTCGATCAATGACACTCCCAAAGAACTTCCTTCCTTAGGTCACCAACGTCTACAACACACAACCATCTCTTCTTTCCTAACCATCCTCTCTAGTCAATATTAAAATATTTTAGATCATCGCTCTCAGTTCCACATTCTAATCTTCTAATCCTTTCTACTAAGAATGGATCATCTCTCTGCTTAGAAGCAATCCGTTCGATCCATACTGGTCGAACTTCCAATTAAGATAACATGGTTGTACTTTGACTAGAACTAGTAGTTGATCTTAACTACATTCTACGAGTAGTCAATGCCTCTAAGTCCTTCCATTCTGCCAACATAGTGCTATTTTCTGCCGAGGGCATCCGCAACCTTATTTCCCTTCCCTGGCGTATACACAACACCGAAATCATAAGCCGCCAAAAATTCCAGCCACCTCTGCTGTCTCATATTCAACTCTTTCTGAAAGAATAAATAACTCAAAGACTTGTGATCCGTATATAAATCGAATCGTTCTCCTAAAAGGTAGTGTCTCCATACTTTCAATGCAAAAATTACCACTGCCAACTCTAAATCATGATTCGGATATCTAACTTCTAATGGTCTAAGTTGTTGAGAAGCATCGACAATTACTTTACCCCTCTACATAAACATAGCTCCTAATCCAGTTTCACATGCATCTGTATACACCATTAAATCCCAATTCCCATCTTGAACTACTAACATGGGCGCATTAGTCAATAAATGTTTTAACTTAAGGAATGCTTCCTCACATATATCTAACCAAATAAAATTTATGTCCTTTCTGGTTAGTTTAATCATGAGTGCTACTATCTGTGAGAAATCCTTGAAGAATCTTCAGTAATAGCCAGCTAATCCAAGAAAATTCCTTATCTCGGTCACCATCTCAGGTCTCTTCCAACTATACACCGCCTCAATCTTAGCTGGATTCACCAAAAACCCATACTCTAAAACTACATGACCAACAAATTTCACTTCTTTCTTCCAGAAATGACACTTCAAAAACATCGCTTTCAGTTGATGCTGCCTCAATGTCTCAAGCACTATCCTAAGATGAATCTCAAAATCTCTTTCATCCTTAGAATATATCAAAATTTCGTCGATGAATACCAATACAAACCTATCCAAGTGCTCTCAGAATATCTGGTTCATCAATTCCACAAAGAAAGCAGGCACATTAGTAAACCCGAATGGTATCACTGACCACTCGTACGAACCATACCTCATTTGAAACACCGTCAAAGGAATACTATCTGTGCCATCCTTAGTTGATGGAACCCTATCACCAAATCCAACTGGGAAAATACCACGGCTCCACTCAACTGATCAAATAAATCATTGGTTCTTGGGAAAGGATACATATTCTTTATCGTCCTTACGTTCAACTTATAATAATCGATACACAATCTTAACGACCCATTCAGTTTCTTCACGAATATCATGGCCGCTCCCAAGGCGAATTGCTTAGTCTAATAAAACTCTTTCGTTCTAAGTCCACTTTCTCCTCCTTTAACTCCTTCATCTTATAGGTGTCATCCTATTAGGTGGTCTACTAATGAGTTCAACACCAGGTACAAGATAAAATCAATAGCTTGTTTCGGTGGTAGTCCTGACACTGGCTCAAAAAATATGAAAGTTCTCTTACAACTAAAACCCGATTCAATAAGTTTTCCACTTCTGTGGCACCCAATATAGCACAAACTTCTGAACTCGAATTCTCAACTGAGTATATAATTCGATCACTACTATCGGGGTGTCTTAATGATAATTCCCTGTCCTGGCAAAATATTCTAGCTTCATATCTACTCAACCAATCCATACCCAAAATAATCCCAAAACCCACAAAATCAAACACAAACAAATCGTAGACAAAAGTATGACCTTGCAACTCAAACTCTAGATGGTCACATCTCTTTCTCGGAGTTGGATGACCTCTTATCGGATTAGATACCCTTAAGGAAGTAACAAGCTATGATATCTTAAATCCAACTTATCTACAAAACACTGAGAGATAAAAGAATGTGATGCATCAGTACCAAATAAGACTTTAACTGGTATGCTATGGATCAAAAGTGTACCTCCCATCACAACTTTTCCCCTCTCCTCCATTGTTGGCTTAGATGGTGATGGCTCCAGAGCAAAGACCTTTCCTTTTCCTGCCTTGGCCGCTTCTGGATATTTGTTCTTATAATGCCCCACCTGGTCACAGTTAAAGCACTTCACATTCTGGTTTCTCATAACCGTTTTTCCATTACCAAATTGACACTCATTAGCATAACACCCCTTTTTGCCACAATTATAGCAAACTATATCCGCTTTCCCCTTATTGGTAGCTACACGCTTCTGAGGTCCCTTCTTCTTAAAGAATTTCCTCTTCTTATTATGAGAATTCTGGTTCTACATCGAATTCTCCTTCTCAATGGTCGAAAGCATTTCCTCATTTCTAATAGCCATCTCTACCACTACATTCGATGGTTCACTGAGATGTGGCATAGTTGCCCTAGCAATCGACGACCTCAACCCCCGGATAAACTTCTCGTTCCTCCTGATAACAGTGTCAATAGTGGCATATCCATACCTGGACACCTCATCAAACTTAGCAGAATATTCCAACATTGACATTTCCCTTACTCCAATTCCATGAACTTCCCGAGCAAGGCTGACTTTGCTACCTCAAATAGAAATATTTCCTCGAATCTCCTTTAGAATTCTACCTAAGTCAATTCCTCTTCTGGTACTCCTACGGTCACACCATTTCACCAGAACAATGCAGCTCCTTGCAATTGTCTTGAAGCCAACTACCTTGTTTGCTCATCATTTAAACCTAAATCAGCAAAAATCCTCTCACAATGTAACAGTTAGTTCTCCACTTTTATTGCATTCTTAGTCCCCAAAAAAGTGTTCCCACCCAGATTGGTATAATCTCGACTCAGCTTAGCAGAGTTATGCCAACCGGCGCCACGGGATTAGCTCCTCCTGCATTAGTAACATTCCATCGACCTACATCTACAGCTGCTTAGCTTGCATCAGGTTGACGAAGAACTGACACATAGTCCCAATATTTACTAGTGGGGTAGCAACACCCACATTTCCATTTACATTTTAGTTAGCATTTTCCCATCAAACCTGGTTCCTTCTAGTGTTGGGCCAAGCATTTCCATTGGTTATGGTGCTTCCGCCATCAAGATTCACTCTTCCGTATCTTGCTTCTTTGTCCTTCTTTCTCGTAATCTTTGGGCCGAGCATTTCCATTAGTTGTGGTTCTTCTGCCATCTAGATTCACTTTTCTGTTTCCTGCTTCTATGTCTTTCTTTCTCGTAATCTACGTACGAACCTTAGTAAGATATATAAGAATGGTCTAAGAGAGAGGGGAGAATACATACTTATATATAGCAAATATAAGTATGTTACTATAGTGTTATCCCAAGCCCCAATCTTATTCTCTAATTCATTAGGATTATGTTTTCAAAAAACTCATAAAGTTTAATATTCTTTTAATCATAAACATATGCTCTGTTACCAACTTGTAATATCCCCCATTTTAAGGCCCGATACTAAAGCTATAGATTCTGCAACCTTCAATAGTATTAATTTTCAATGAGAAAATGTTGCTATGTTAATCATATTAATAATACCAGAAACACATGAATATGAAAAATTTTAAGCACAATTTAATAAAAAAAAATTCACATTCCATTTCATAAATGTTGTTTCGTATTCATTACATAATCCTATTCGTAGACCCATGTTTAGAGAAATTATAATTATTACAAAAACTCCAAGAGCGACATATGAAGATGCCCCCGGTTGATCAAAGTCAAATACTTGGCAATTATACAACTTTGCCATTACATCCAAAACAACATGATGGATAAGTAAATATTCCTACTATAGTTAGATTTCCTCATGCACGTCTTCGGAAGCTGATTTGTCTAACTGGAAACCTGAGATCCCTTACTCCCAACCTACTCAAATGAGCTTTTGAGAGTTTAAGGGAAAAAAATAAAAACTTCGGGTCAGACAAACAGTTTGGTGTTAATAATAATTTACCATCTCAAACCAAAAAAGATATATAGGTAACCACCCCATTGAGCGGAAGCTGCGGAACAGGTTTTCCCATCACCTTTATCTTAACTAAAACATATTAACCATATACTGTACTCTGCAACCACAATGGTTTGAACATGGAAAATAACATTTATAGTTATGCAACATATACTGGATTACCCATCCCAATTTGTTAAACAACTACCCATCACAATTTTAACTGACTATCCGTCTTATTTTAATCCGACTACCCATTTTACAATTATGTGGACTACTCATCTCATGTATAAACATATTCAAAGTTATGTGGACTATCCATATTACATGTAATTATTACTTGGATTACCTATCCCCTACCATATTGACTACCATCATATATGGTTCAATTGTTTAAATTATGTAGACTACCCATCCAATATATTCCATTTAATTTAAAATGATGTGGACTATCCATCACACACCCCATAGTTTTCCTGGGATAACTATAAACTCTTCATTAACCTCATAGAGACTATCCATCTTTGGCATGATGTGGACTATCCATTATACATCCCGTAGTTTTCCTAGGTTAACTATGAACCCATCACTTGTCAATTCAATTCATGTTTAACCCACTTGTTCAAGATATGTTTATTGGTGTCACCAATTAGGTTGTAGACCCTTTTACTTATAACATCTCACATTTTATGCATTAGTTTCCCCAATACGCAATATAACGGTTATAATGTTGAATGCATTGGTATCGCCAATGATAAAATAAAATTTATAAAACATTTAGCATGTCGGAACTAACCTACATTGGTGTCCCTAATGATAGTGTTGAAATTTACAATTAAAGTGACATTGGTATCCCTAATAGTAACGATGATGAAGAAGACTTAAGGCTCTTCACCTTTAATAAAGAAGGTAGGCGACATACAAGTCGCATTACACAACGTCGATCCTCTACCCAAGGTTAGAAAAACAAAAGTTAAACCCTTTTAAGTACAAAACCCCATGTCAAAAACAAAGTAGTCGACTATCATAGGATATAGGTTATCCAACCTTCAAGCCTAAGCTTTAGGATATTGTAAAGCAACTGGCTAATAGCAGAAAACATAAGGTTATCGACCCTCTTGAACCTAGGCTATAGCGCCTCTTTAAAACATTTTTAATTTACATAGAAATGAGCCTTGCCAGCGTTACAAAGGAAGAAAATCGATGTCAATGTTGTGCTGCATCATTGCCAACCCTATATACAACATAAACCTTGGTATATAAGGTGGTCAACACTGATGCATAGCAGCTTCAATGATATCAGCGTCATTATAAAACTTTTACACTTAGGTTACTTCGGCTATTATGCCCCCAAATGTCTAAGTGCGAAGTTAAAACATAGGTAAAGAGACGTGGCTTCAACGTAGGTGAATCACGTTATCGCAATGCCAACAAGTATAGGTTGCCGTCTTTGTCGACTTCGACACGGTTGGAACCATTCCATATCTACCTAAGTAGTTACCCTATGCTTCCACCCTTATCGACTTCGACACTCATCCAAGCGGTAGTGTTTTAGGCTTGACGATGGTATAAGTTGCATGGCGTTATCATAATTATCATGAAAACTGATTTCTTACTAATAGAAGCATATACTTTTAACCAAATCCAATTTCTTGTCCAATTCCTATTAGATAAAACAATACTATAAAAGTTTACTTTTTAGAAAAACTGTCGCACATCAGTTTTACCTTTCCCAAATATTTTTCAACATAATTAATTAATAGCCTTAATTAGTCAATAATTTAAATGCTTTTTTAGCATATTAAATTCATAATAATTCTTAGTAACTTGGGAAATATCTAAAAGTTCACAGAAATTTCAAAATACCATATTCTTCATTATACAAAAATTTCGAGGCCAAAAACTATATTTAATTATTTTTAATAATTAAAATCCTAATTTGCCCAATTTCCGCCTTAAGAAATTCATCAAATATTCATTTTTAACTTGGAAAATTACAAAATTAAAAACACATCTCCAAAATAATGTTTTGCTCAACATACCAGAAAATCAAAATTATTGGAGATTAAAAACTTAGTTTTTACTCTTAAAACTCACTTAAATAATTTCATAAAAATTCCGTAAATCATTATTCTGTCCAAATAATGATTATATTATCATAACTTGGTAAAAACTATCAAGATAATTTAGATACTACCCATAGCCAAATTCGAAAAATAAGTAAAGATGGTTTCTCTTATTATTCACCTTAGATTTGTTGTTGGAGTTGGGATTTGATATTACTTTAGTTTTCCTTAATCTCTTCCTTAATTTCCTTTGATTTCTTCCCTCTTTTCCCATTGGTTATGGCCGGCCCCCTTGTGTTTTTCTTTCGATTGTTTTTGGAATGGATAAAAAGAGAATGAAATAAGGCAGGAGAGGGTTTAGGGATTAAAATATGGATCTACCTATTTTTTTCCCTCTCATGTATTCTCCTATAAATTAAATTTTTCAAAACAATTTCATTACTTAGTTCATTAAGGCACGACCTGATGAATGTTCAAATCTCATTCTCCTTAATAATTTACATTATTCTACTTAATCTACCTAATTAAATATCCTGAATAATGCTAAACTTAAATTAGGGGTGTTACATATGCTTTTAATAATGAACTCAACTCCATGTAGAGCTTTAACGATAGTACAAGCATGCTTACTTTCATTCTTCTTTTAGAGAATATTATAATAAAAGCGATGCAAACTATATGATACAACACACATTCTCTTCAAAACTTCAATCAAATCTACCTCAAAATCTAAGATGAATTTCAACATGCAACCAAATGACAATATTTTAGAGGAAAGTGAGACAAATAAATCGACTGGCTTTCGTCTTGTTTTTGAAATCCATGGTGATCAAATATGACACTATCATGTCCGCATCTGTATTGTGAACAGGTGCGCTACGCTTGGAAGACAAGATACTAATATGATCATGTTACATAGCTAAGTACAATGATGGTCTTGGTTTGATCGTTGGTGGCCTGAGGTGGTGGGGCCATAGTCCACCAACTAATGATGTATAGCCGGCGATGAAGAAAATGGAAATAATGATAATAAAATAAAACGTGTTTGAAGTTCCTGGTGTTTGCATAGTTGTCCAGCAGTGGTTAGTGGCATGAGGTGGTGGCAAAACGCAAGAGAAGTCGGTGGATTTTGGTGTTCTCTGCCTGTACATGAGCGCATGAGGAAGTGAGAAATAATAATCTTTACTACTAATAATGAGAATTCATTTCACTAATTTATTTGGTGTCTTTTTGAAATATCAATCCTACCCTTGGTCCTACTTCCATTTTACATCCATACAGCCTTCTCCGTTTAACGTTTCACATTACGCAAAATACCCCTTGCTCCAAAATAATCCGAGAAACCATTAATCAGAAGCCTACGATTTTTGAAAATGCATATCAAAGCCCTAATTCGTTCCTCAAATCACCACCATGCATCTTTGTAATTGCGTCCATCTTGATCATTGCTCTGCTCCGGCGTCTTCGGCAGCTCTTTCTTCATCGCGTTTTTGCTATTTGCCACATCGACTTTGTTTCAAGCTATCGATCTTGGAAAATTGTTTTTCAGATCGATCGAGTTCAGCTCATTCAATTTGTTTCCTACTGCTTTTGGTCTTCTCTACAGGTCCGCCTTCTGTTCTCGAGTTCCTGGTAATTAACTAAATAAGTATTTTCAGTTTTATATGTCGATTTAGATAAGTTAACTTCTATCTGTTAGTCAAGGATCTTTATATTTTCGCAAATAAATTAATTGAGTTTGGTGTACTATTTCTCTATGCTAAAAATAGTAGTAATAGAGAAGACAGAAATATTGGGAACATAGGTGCAATCGAGTTCATGATTGGGGCAATAATAAGCTGTTCCAGGTTAGCATAGTTGATAATAAGAATAATTTCCAGTAATTTTTTTATTAAATTTTGGATCAGATGGTAACTAAATAATTTATCTCAGATTAATTAACCATGAAGTTAATATTTAGTACATACAAATTTTTATTAACAGTAATATTTTTGACTTTGTTGAGACATGCCACTATTATGCTATTCTAATTCAAACCTTCTTCTGTAATAGTTTGTTGAACAATTTAGATATAGTCTACAAAATTTAACAAATCATATTTTCAATTGTAAAACATGAACTTTTAAACAAGCAAATGTCTGCAATCCAATCACATGATGACTACTCGACTTAAAACCATGTATGATTTCAAATTTAAAATATTTCTACTAATGTATTTCAATTATCACATTACTGCTAATGTTCAGCCTCTTTTTCACCAAAAGTGGTAAACTTATACTCTTTATATATTGTATATATTTTAGTCGGTGACATTAAAAATGTGAACCCAAGTTTATTCACCTCATTTCATCAATTAAAAATGCTTCAATCACCATGCTTAAATACTGTCTTAAAATATAAAGAAAACCTTTTCAAAAGGTGGTACGTTAAAATCTATTTGGTTCTAGAAGTATATTTATGATAAAATAACTCCAGTGGTGGGATCTTTCTGTGTGCGTTGTTAACACAGATATATGAAAGCTTTGTATTACTTCAATCATGTATTAAACATATAAACAAATGAAAATTTTAGCAAAAGCAACTTACAACAACAAATAACCCAACATAACTCATGAAATAAGTATATGGATGATTTCTCTACAGTTAGAGGCAGTAGTATAAATCAACAGTAAGCCACAAATTTGCAATTCCTATATAAGCTATTTTCTTTTGTTAATACTTAAGTAATTTATTTTTCATATACATACTTTTGTAAGATGTTTGCAAAATCAATTTACAAATTTCAACTGTTCAATATCAAAATATCAATGGAAAAACAAAGAATAAGATCAGCTATTATGCTTAAGGTGGATATTTTTCCTTAACCCTGAGATTCATATCCTATATTCTTTTGCTTTTATAACAGGTTTGATTTACAACTTTTGATGATTATCGATTACCCTTATATAATCCATGTAGGAAACTGTTAGAGACTATTATGAAAATCTATCTCATTCATGATATGGTTTTATTTAAGACCTACTATGAACTTGCCTACTATAAGGATAATAGGTTGTCTTCTAAGAATATTATTAGGTTTTTTGTACTTTACTCTAAAATGTTGTACTACATAGCATTTCCTTCTTTCAAACTAATATCATGTTTAAATATGAAACATGTGTTCATAAGAATAGTCATTGACCTTTTTCACTAGAGGACACTGAGACGAACTAAGGGTTCTGAGTTTCTTTTAGATTTTGTGTTGTTTATCCTTACGCAGAACGTTTATTCTATAACTTTTTGACTTCTTTGTTAACTGTACCTTACTTTACCAGTAGTGTCATGATGATACATATTTCACATATTTCTTTACCGATATCATGTAGTACATTTGAGTACCTAAGTGCATTTTTTGTTTAAAAGTTTACCCTAGATGGATGTTGTGTATAATTGTAACATGGTTGGAAAGTCTTCAGTTGTAGATTTTTGTATCAGTGTTGTAATTTATTATATTTTGTACCTTTTCTTTACCCCACTAAACTTAAACTCCGATTATGTATGCTACGTTGTACCTGTGTATTTGTTATGTTATTTGACCACTTTGTGCAACTACCCTGATGCTTTATGAATAATTTGTACATGTGTACCTTTTGGGTTATTCAACTACTTCGTACTTATGTATTTGTTTTCCTATTTTACCACTCCGTTCTTGAAGTCAAACTCTATTGCAGTGCTGAATGTTAGCACTGCTTTGTGTAAGTATAAAGACTGTCTTACAAATCAATACATATCTCTAACATGATAATGTACTGATATTTCATTGACCATTCTACTGCTAAAACTTATTACTTTTAGTTCATTGAAAAAACAAGATAACTACCGAGTAAACCATATGCTTTCAACCTTACTATAGAAAAGTAATCCACAGTTCTAATCCACAGTTTCATCGAATTCGGTTTAGTAAGTAATGCAGATTGCTTTGCAGAAGATAACAAAAATTCATGCAAAGATATCATGATTGTGCCACAGCCATCTCCCCTACTGCTGCCTACTGTATCATTCAAGAAGTTAAATGATGATGAATTATGCGTCAACATGAAGCTGGATTCTCCGAAGATTTGTTTACCCGAAAAATATATTATGCTGTAATGAGGATGAGTACATCGATGATTTTTATAAAGGCAAGAAGAGCTTAGACGAAGAAGTTGAAACAATTGAGATTGAAAAGGAGAAGAAGCCTGTTTTTAAATGGAGAGTTTTAGTAGATGCAGGTAGTTGGTGCTCAATTGGGTTTGCTGCTCTGACTCTGTGTGTTTTCATACTTGGCGGTCACCAGTCTTATAAAAGCAGCCAGAAAAAAACTCAGTTTTAGATTTATGAGAACGAGAAGGTTGGTATTTTTTTGAAGATACGTAACTAGCATGTGTAATATTGGACTTTGTGATGGTTTTATACTTTTATGTGATTTTTGATCAATGTGGAAAATCAAAGAAGCAGTGCAGGAAGTGAGTAGAAGGAATCAGGCATTTTTAGGAGGAAGAAGAGGGAGACCTGCTGCAACAAGAGCTAGAGTGTTGTTAGGTGGATTTTTATAATTGGCTGAAAAACTGTGGAGTATTATGACTGTAGTTATGTCCTTCATTATGGAGTAGGCTCGCTGACGAAAATCTATTCTCTATTGTTGATAATATGAACTATAGGTTTGGGGAGTTGTAATCTTGCAAACTTCAATGATTTCAGATGTAAAATTCTAGATAACTTAAAAAGTTAGATACAGTACAAATGTGCTTAAATATGCTGTTTCGTGTTCCAATTTAGCATACTTGGCAACTTATTAAATTACCACCTGAGCTAACTGTATGAAAAAAGGTGTCAGCTCATGCAATATAAATATATAGCACTTTGTGAATTTAAGGAATATGATTTGTTGCATCCTTAATTTGTGTGTTATTTTAATCCTTCCACTTTTAACCAATGAAATCATGGGTTATCAAATGCTATGTGAATGAATACTCAAAAAAATATGAAATCCGTTCGTCTTCATATCCAAAAATCCGAAAAGCGAATAATATTTGATATTTATAACAATGAAAGACATCCGCTTTTGAAAATTATCTATCCTGTTTTTTTTAAGATTATAGTTTATATTATGTGTATTTCAATAAAATAAAAGATATGTATTTATTATTTTATTAAGTTGGTAGTTTATATTATACACATTTAATGCATATTAACTGTTCAAAACTATTTATTATCATTCTATCTGTTTATTTTTCTTCTCTTTATAATATTTAATAATAGTTGTCATACCTTAGGTGTCATACTTTTTTGTGTCAACGTGAACTACTGAAAACACATTTAATACCAAATCTTAATATCACTTTAAAAAAAGATATAACAATTGAATATCTTTTACAAAATCAAATCATTCTTCTACAAATATTATCAAATTTTAATATCACTTAAAATAGGATCTAACAAATAAGGCTTTTTTACAAATTCAAAATATTCGTCTACAGAAACTATCAAATCTTAATATCACTTAAAAATATAATTTAACAAATAAATTATTAATTAATAAAATAAATAAAAATTTAAACTTAAATAAATGGAAGTTTCAACTTAAAAATAGAATTTCAACTAACGACAAATGATTTCAACGCAAAAATATGGTTAAATATTTCTACAAATCATTTTCTTTTGAATGAAACATATACAGTTTTCAAAAAAACCAATTCATACGCAAAGCGCGTGCCATGTGAAGTGATCTATTCGTCGATGCAAATTGGAAGGTATGAAGTGAATATGCATCGTGTTATTTGATGGTTTGTTTGTGTATATGAGCACAAAGGAACAATTAAAACAAATTTGATAAACAATTCTCGGGTTAAACAACCTTAATCGCGCTTTTATAAAATACGACATATTAACAAAACTTTTCACCTTCTATTTTCTCAAATGCAGAAAACAAAGAAATCAAATTGGCTCATGCACAAAGTATTTTAAATGCCCCAATAACTAGATGGAGGCTCACATGGACGTGTATATCAGTATTAGCCTCATGTGGAACTCACGTGGAACTCACGTGGAACTCCAGCTACTTCAGATGCTAAAAGCTATGTAGAGAAACCAAGGCTTGAGTAGCAAGAAGTGGCAAGGATAGGTCACATGTGCAGACTAATATAAAAAGTACAGAAAAGGCATGTTGAAATTTGCAGTATGTAACAGGGGGCCAGACAATGTAAAAGCATCATAGATGGAAGGTATGTAGGTTGCAAAGGTAATTGAACAGATCTGAATGAATGAAAACACAAACAACAACAAGATCAAACATGCACGAAGGCATGTGATGATGTGCATAAGAATTTAAAAATGTTAGATTTGAATGATGTTTCAAACTATCAAATCACCTCGATCAGTATGAGTACATTACTTCCATTCTAACTAGGCCTATGTTTACATTGTTGGAAAATAAACAATGCAATACGGTATGATATATTTTATAAAGTCCGAACACTAATATAATAATATGCAAGCCCACATGGGCGTGCATATGTACTCGTAATAATAAGAGAAGAGGTGCTTCATTTTTATGCGCATGAAACTAAACCAAGAAATGAAAACAACGTGCATGTTTTGTTTCATGCACTAATAAATTAACTTGGACATCTTTCATTGGGTAAAAGAAGAAGGGAAAATATTTAAAAAGGCTCTAAAAAGCTATATATAGTATTGAAGCTATAAGGTTTATAAAGTTATATATTATAAACTTTCAATTAAAACTTATAACTTGAATAAGAAATATCTTATTCATACGAGATCTGTATAGGATGCGATTTGCACCATCAGGATCATTGTGACACATAGAACATTTTAATATAATTCATTTAACCATTTGGCAAAGTATATAATTATGGAATGAAAATCATATTTTTAAAGTTTAGATTTGACTTAGTTAATATTATTTTGAATTTAAACTAGGATTAAAAGAATAAATCCTAGTTTAATAATTCAAAATCCACTTTGATTGTAATAAAATAGGTTGGTGTGATTATTTACTTGTTTGAATGATATCATCCCCATTGATTAGTTTAAATTTCTTCATTTAAGTTGTTTACTTTATTTTATCCCGATTATTAATATGCATGTCGTGTTTAAAATTGCTTTTACTATAATAACGATATTACCTACAAGTTAAAAATATTGCATAAACATGACAAATCAAATGGGTTATATGACGGGTTTAAAATGACATTGTGGGAAAGAATGTTGTTTGGGATGACCAGATATTTTAAAAGTAATAAATTTAGCATTTATCGAGTTCAGCATAGGATTTGACTACTAGATTGCTAGTATCCATACTAATGGACTGATTCGAGGGTCGCAACTTGAATCGTGACGACCTTGTTATCATCACTTTGTTCAAAGGATTTGTTGTCAGGACATTTAAAGCTATCAAGGATAACGAAGATCGTCGGGGATGTTGTGCAAACAAAGAGAAGTAGTGCCATAGATGGAAATATGATGTAGACGATGTAGTGGACTACATCAACAGTAAGATTTATCACGCCTCCAGATACTTGAAGGGTACGATAACTAAGGGATCGTGTGAAGCGCACATCAGAACTGATCGGAAATGTACGGGTAAAATAGACCAGGATTTGCTGTGGTAGATTAGTCTATGTAAAGAGTAAATCCACATACGAGATTTATCAACATGCAATCCACCTTGGTTTACAAGACGAGAAGATGATTTAAGCCTTTTCACAAGTATTATTACAAATGTTGTTCAACTCGTAAAATCACTAATTTCAAATGTTGATTTGAATTTATACAACACAAGGCAACTCATAAGTAAAATGATCAGATACAATATCCCATTTGATTAGAGTTGCAGTTTTTTATGTTATATTGAATAGTTCCATATATGTGTATTATAATTGATTTGTGAAAATGAGGATTTGGGAATTTGTTTGGTGGATGTGACCCTGTGTGTAACTTTTATGCCCCATAGAACCTGACACAACATATTCATTTATATTGTTTTGCACGATTATACTCACAACTAGATTTCTAGCCCAACTCAGAGTTTATTATTTGTTTGACAATCTCAAGTAAGTCTGAGGTTATTCTACAGGTTTGATACAACCATATATGTTTTATGGGCTGCGATATGGAGTTGGAGCGGATGACGTTGGAGCCAATGACGATGGAGATTATTTACTTTGTTTGTACTTGTATTAAATTGTCATTGTATTGGTTAATATGATGTGATGATTTGTATATATATGAGATGATGTATTAAATTATTATATGATATAAAATTTATTGTTTTTATAGACTCTGATTCTATTAATTGAGAAATTTTCATTTATTCTCTAATACTATATTATTCAAGTCTATAATTTGTATGCATTGCCTTGCGTCGAGACGAGATATGTATTATTTCAGATGTATTCAGGTATTGAAACATATCTGTGTTGACCCAAAGTAGTGTGTATGAGAGATCACTCCTTCCGTGCCCATTGATTCGAGTTATTGGATGGTAAACTCCCTCTGATATTTCGATCACTAGAGTCAGGGCATCACTCTCCCGATCCTATAAACTGTGGCTAGTTCTAAATCAAGAGAGGGGTGAGCAGGCATTCACGGTTGCCCTTTGTAAATAAGGAGAGGAGGTTCCTATCTCTAGATCTTCACCATCTCTATCACTCTCCATACATTTCATTACCATCGGTCTCCTACTCCATAGAGATGCCGGTTAAGCCTAATGTCGAATGTGGGCCAAATACTCCCCCAATAAGTAGATGCTGGACTCTAGGAGGAAATAAATCATATTCGCCAGCCACTCAACAAAATGCATGCCCGAAATGCCACAGGAAAAGCTTTTATTTGATGACGAGAATAGAGAGCCATTTTTTGAGGAAACCTTGAGTGAATACATCCACCGGAAGTATGCCCTACGACTTATTAACAAATACGGTAAGAGTCCTAATACATCAGTTCACATCACTGCCTTCAACTCCATCAGCAAATCGACCAGCTTCCCCGCCATGCAAAGTGTCTGCTCTTCTCATCAACTCTTACTAGACTGGTCTCCTATTGGTTCTTACACTTACAACTAAGCAACATTCATTCTTGGGCCTAGCTTTGTGCATATTTTAGGATGGAGTTCTTTACTTTCAAGATCCATCTTGTGGTGGCTAGTAAACTTTATAACATCACGCAGGTGTCGATTGAGAAACTTTAGTCATATGTGTATCACTTCAACAAAGAGTCCACTCGAGCTAGGGATGTCGACAAGAATAGCCTGGTTGTCAACCTCTGCTAGGGGATCAGGTACAAGTTCTTGATGTGGAAGGAGTTACATGTGCAGTCGACCACGTCCCTAATAGATATCTATAAATATGTGAATGAAATCCTAAGGATGGAAAATGCCGATCTTTCAAACAGTAATGACAGGGCCCGATGTTTAAGAAAAGTCGATCCTTTTAAAACTTTAGACCTTTGAGGTAATTGTCGGTAAACAACAAAAAGAGGCATGCAAAAGATGACACCTGGTACAAACCTAGATATGCTTACTATGCCACCTTAAATTGAGATATGGAATCCATTTATCTTATAACCAGGGACTAGGTACCATCCTAATGACCATCCGCCATTAGGACTAGGAAAAGGGAGGCACTTCACGATAATGACAAATACTTCGAGTTCCATCAAATCAGTGGCCACTCCACCAACAAGTGTCGTATATTGAAGAACGAAATAGAAAAGCCGATGAGAGAAGGAGTGCTCATGGAATATGTTCAACACCAGATCAATCATAGGTTGACTAGCAATAATCAAACCGCTCAACCACTACTACCCAACAACAATATCATAGCTACACTAACATTTTGACCATCTGTAGAGGTCCACATGTTGCTTGCACCAGCCAAGAAGCATAGTCCGGGTACCAAAGGGAAGCGGGGTTGGTCGACCATATTTATTCATTACAACACCATGTTTCCAAAGCCCCTGGACTAGAGGTAGATCAGTCCATCACCTTTACAACTAAGGGCAAGGAAACCATCTTTTTCCCCATCACGATCTCATGGTTATTACCTTTGCAATGACTAATACATATATACATCGAGCCTTCTTGGATGGGGGCAGCTTCATCAATGACATGTTCAAGTATGTCTTCGAGGCACTCAAGCTTCCTGCCTTCATCTTCACCCCTACGCCTTTCTTATCTATGGCTTTGGGGGTGTTGGAATTATTCCAATAGGGACGGCCTCTCTCATGACCACATTCGGCAAAGAGCACCTTGCTGCAAAGATATATGTAAACATTGTAGTAGTTGATTGCTCATCTACTTATAACCTCTTAATAGGATGATTGGCCCCAACAGATCTTGACTTAATTGTATTTCATAATCAGCTTATCATGAAATTCCCTGTCCAAGGTAGACTCGAAGAAATCTGGGACAATCAAAAAAAGCTAGGGAGTGTTATGAGACCTCCCTCACATAAGCAAAGAAGGGTGTCCTAATGCATTAACAAGAATTTGCAACAATCAATGACAAGTCACTCGAGAGAACCTTTTAGTGTATCAGCACTTAAGTTCATGCCAAGGCCGCCCCAACTCTGAAGTTGAGGCATCAACATCAATAGCCCCCCTACAAGAACACTCATGCCCATCAATGCTCTTATCTAAGCTAGGGTCCAAAATAGTTAACTTGATGAAGTTGCAGCTATCAACAACATGTCACCTAAGAGAGTGCTCGAGCCTGTCAGTGCTCACATTCATGTTGGGACAATCCTTGTTCTTGAAGCCATAACTATCAGTGATGTATCATCCAGGAGAGCACTCAAGCCGATGAGCGCTTTCACTCATGCCAGGACCATCCATAGTGATGAATAAACTACCGTCGATGGCATGTCACCTAGGAGTAACTTCGAGCTTATAAGTTTTCTAGTTCGTGCTAGAATTACCCGAAGTAGTGAAACTACAATTGATCGTCTTTCGCTTGAGATAACCCTCGAGCCAACCAGCACTTTGTTTCATGCCAAGACTACCCACCATAATGAAGACTGGGATGGCATGGATTCCATTTTCTTAGCCACTCCCCATGAACAAAAGAGCTAATCGAAGCCTAAAATGAGTAAGTCGCACTACGTTGGAAAGCAGGTTCGTCCAACATAGCAACTCCTTTCATCTCAATGCTGGTAGACTCATCTATAAGAGCCAACATCAACCTCAATCCCTTGAATAAGCATGGAGATCTGTCCTAGCCCAGGATGTCATAGACCACATTATTTACGTGCTGGACCAATGCAACTTAGAAATAAACCTTGATCTGGATGACGACCTACTCGATCCTCGCATGAGGTATTCAAACACTAAAGGTGAGCCAGCCACTCCACTCAAACTAATATCTATAAATGATGCTAACCCTACCAGAGTCATCCTTATTGGCACAAAGCACATCCTAAAAATCAAAGATGAGCTGGTAAAATTCTTGAAGCAAAGCCAGGATTTCTTTACGGGGGTGGGGGGCATGACACCATGAAACTAGCATTGATCCCAGGAACATTTTCCATGTGTTGAATATTTACTCGAAGGCCATCCCTATCTGACGAAAGCATAATCCACTCAACCCATATAGGTACCGAGCTCTCAAAGAAGAAGTGGGTAAGTTTTTATCCAACGGTTTCTTCTAGGAAATAGAATTCATGGTTTAGGTAGCCAATCCAGTACTACTCAGAGATCCAAATGGGTCTTGGTGAACATGCATTGACTTCTCCAACCTTAATAAAGGTTGTCCCCAATGACAACCTTCCATTACCTTGCATCGATCCACCAATAGATAGAAGCAGTGGATATATGCTCCTCACCTTCATGGACACTTATTCTAGGTACAATAAAATTACCATGCATGGCCCGGACCAAGAGCATACTTCCTTCATCACCATTGCCTGCCTACATTGCTACCGTGCCATGTCATTTTGACTATGAAATGCAAGAGCCACGTATCAATGGGTCATTAATTATATGTTCTTAAAACAGATTGGGTTGTTCATAGAGATATACATGGATGACATGCTGGTGAAGTCAGAGAAGGCTAGGGGCATACACTAAACATGGTTGAGACATTTAACTCTAGTGCCAATACAATATGAAGCCGAATCCAAAGAAGTGTTCATTTTCCATCTAGTTAGTAAAGTTCCTTGGATATGTTGTGAGTGCCAAGTGAATTGAAGCTAACCTCGAGTCATGCCAGTCCCAATATCCATAAAGCAAGTACAAAGCCTAATTAGGATGGTTGCTACTTTGAGTCTGTTAATGTCCAAGGTAATCAATCGGTGTCTCCCCATCTTTGACCTCATCAAGAAGGAGAAGTCATTTACTTAAAATGATGAATGCACTAAGGCATTTAAATAGTTGAAGTAGCACTTTGCTGCTCCTCTGGTAATGTGCAGGCCTATCGAAGAGGAGGATTTATATCTTTACCTTATAATGTCCAACCATGCGATCAATACTGCATTGATCGGAGAAGATGAGAAGGTCAAACGATCGATCTACTATATCAACAAGAGGTTATCATGCCTAAAGACCAGATACATATGGTTGGAAAAGCTAGCTTTCTTCCTACTCTTGGAAATGGGGAAACTCCAATTATTCTTCTAAGCTCATCCCATCAAAGTCCTGATCAACCAACCATTGAAGCAGATTCTCAACTGAGCCAGCACAGTGGGAGGACTACTGAAGTGATCCATCAAGCTTGGAAAACACCATATCTCATTCTAGCCTTATGCTTATAACAAGGGCCAAGCCATTGCAGATTTTATTATTGAGTGATCAAGTTGGAACAACTGCGAAGAATATACCATCACTAATCAATAAATTTGGCACATGAGTGTGGATGGGGCATCAAATGAGAAATGGGTATGGGTCGGCATGGTCCTTATCACCCTTATGGATTCCAGCTAGAACTTTGTTTTGCAGTCCTTATTACTTTCAACACGACTAACAATGAAGCCGAGTATGAGGATATATTGGCCGACCTCTGAATGGAAAAGGAGTTACGTGTGGATCCCATCTGTATGTTCAATGACTCTTTGCTAGTCGTCAATTAAATTGGCAATCATTTCCAAGTCAATGGAAAAACATTGGCCTTATATGAGTAGAAGACAAAAAGATAATCAGCACCATCATGGAGTTCAAGCTAGAGTGATACCCAAAGAGTAGAACGCCAAGGTCGATTATTGACCAAGAAAGCAAGCAACCTCAAAAGAACCACCCCTATGACACATTAGAGGTATGAGATGCCCTTTGCTATGGGCCAGAGGAAACAATAATGGAGATTGGCACGCCATCCATGGACAATTGGATGGTTCCCCTGTTAAAGTATTTGGTAAATGTAGAATTTCCTACGGATCGCAAGGAAGCCCTGAAAGTCCTCTGTTGGGCTCCTTATTGCACAATCATGGACAAAGAGCTCTATAAGTGAGGGTACTCAACCAGTGATGCATGTCAGAAGACAAAGCCGACCAGATACCGAAAGAGCTGCATAAAGGATTATGTAGGGATCGCATTGGAGGGGCAGAGCTTAGCAACAAAAGCCATCAGACAAGGATATTTCCAACGCATTATGATCAAAGATTCAATGAACTTCATTAAGAAGCACAACTGATGTCAGTGGTTACCCAAGGCCCATAGAGCCTCCCCTACTCTTCTCACCCCCAATGAGTTCTACTTGGTCGTTCGATGCTTGGGGAATTGAATTGATAGAAAAGCTGCCAAATGCTAAGGGAGGGTACAAATATGCCATAGTCGCCATTGACTAATTCGCCAAATGGGTCGAGGCTGAGCCCCTCATTGGGATCATAGCCTCAAAGATATTAAACTTCACCATAAAGAACATCATCTTCCAGTTTGGCCTGCAAAAGAAGATTATCATCGACAATGACTGTCAGTTCAAGAGTAGCATGTTGTAGGACTTCTATGCAAGAAATGGATCAAGAAGCATTTTTCTTCCATGGCTCACCCCTAAGCAGATGAGCAAGTAGAGGCCACCAGTCCCATCGCACCTCCAATCGCACTTTAACCAGCCATACTTCCTTCCTGCTTTCTGATGGATACGAAGCCATGCTACCTATCGAAGTAGTCATCCCCTAACTGTGGCATCTCACATACAAGCCCAAACAAAATAACAAGTTACTCATGTTTGGGATTTACACCATTAAAAAAAAGAGCTAAAGGTGAACTCCATACCAAAGCCTACAAAAGTAAGATAGCCAAGCGCTACAACTCAAGAGTTAAGCTCCGACAATACATTGTCGGCTATCTAGTAATACATTGGGTGTTCGAAAATACCAAGAATCTGGGTGAAGGAATGCTTAGCCTGAATTGGAGAGAGATATATTCCATCAGCGTCGTCTTGTCAAATATCTCTTACAGCGTCTTTTGCTATGATGCAACACACATATCATACATTTAGATCATATAGCACCTCCGAACCTATTATATATGAGCCATAAGTGTACAGCTATTGCAAAAATCTTTTGTGAAGAGTATAATAAAGAATATAGAGCTAATTTTGTCTAACATAACCAAGATTGCCTTATTAGGATGTACTACATCAATCTTCTATGCCGGGGAGTGCCATCACTATAGGTTATCCAATGAGGGTGAGTTATTATGTGCTCACTTCATTTCTTGTGGACTACCGACCTCTATCGCCAAGGACAACATAAGCCATTCAATTCTCTCCTCCTTGCCTGTTGGCTATCCGACGGGGGTGAATGACTACACATTCACTTCCTTGTTTAGGGACTTCCATCACTATAGGCTATCTAGTGAAGCTAATTTATAACGTGTTTACTTCCTTGTTTGGAGACTACTGACCTCTACTGTCAAGGACCATGCGAGCCACGCTCCCCTCCTTGCCGACATGTTATCTAACGAGGGTGAATTACTGTGCATTCACTTCCTTGTTTGAGGACTGCCAAATTGTCTCCATTGAGTTTGGGTGAGACATATCTCCCCTTCATGCTATGGTGCATCAATGATTAGAAGCTTGACCGCAATGGTCCTAATTCCATCGCCCATGGTCCGCTCGTCCCTCCTACTAGATGGGGAACTGTTGTCGAGACCGGTTTTGTTACCCCAAGTGACACCGAGGTCCGGCATCCGTAGTGCACCCGCATAAAAATAAGCTGGGCACTGTGTCAACTATCCACTTGTCTCCTAGGGGAAACCTCGAGCCACTAGGTGCTTCAGTTCATATCGTGACCGCCCATCGCTCATTCTTGCAGTGTGTTACCGAGAAAACCCCTTTAGCCCCTCGGCGCTCTGATTCATGTTAGGATCACCCAAAATCATTAGCAACACAAATAGGTTCATTAACCCTTGCCCGCCTCTATGTTCGGCTACGATCGGACTTCACAGCCAATGCTCGTATGTGTTCGTATACCGTCCTGGCTTGTCATCCAGAGTGAAGATAACACATGGACTATGCCAACAATAAAAAGTATGCTATCTTACAAATCACGCATAAAAAAGCAAGAAATGATAAACAATCAAGCACTTAGACCAATTTCATAAGACAAAATTGTATCGTTCATTCATACCGAAAATGCAGGGCGCCAAGCTCGCCCTGGAGGCTGACTCATTCACCGTTTGGGTTAAGGAGTCAATCTGCTCATGTGTTAAGATGGCCGAGATGGCCGAGATGGCCAACACTGGTTCCTCCATCTTTGAAGCCACTCAGCCCGAGTCGAGATGAGGTACTTAGTGCTTAAGTTTTTTTTATGGAAATTAGCAGGAAGTAGTTTTCCATGAACATGCCCTTCACCATATTCTTATGCTAGTTTTTCCATTTATCCACCACGCCACCCGGGCGTCTTCCATATCTGTAGATCCCGACATCTAATTTAATGCTAGTTTAGGTTATTCCGAAGAGCTTCAACCTCCTTCTTAGCCTTTGCCAAGCTCTCCCTGGGTCCTCAATGGCCTTCCCCGCCCTTTACCTCTACTCAGCCACCTCCTTTACCTCCATCTCGGTTTTTGCTACCGCTACCATGGCCTTTGCCAAGGCATCCTTGACTACCTTTTGGGCCAGCTCCTTTTTTCGACCTCCTCCTCAATTTTTAGGAAGTCATACCAGACATGGACGAAGTGGTGGACGGCTTGAAAAACCAGTATTCTAAAAATTTCCACCGAGAAAAAAAAATTCAAGTTTGGAAGCTTACGAGAAGGGTGTCCTAGGTATGTGCATTCATTGTGGACTCCCTGAAGTGTCGGTACCAAACAGATTTGGGCCTAGAGAGTGGACGATAGAATCTCTATAGACATTAGCTGGATTGACCTTAGAAGGCGACATAGTTTTTCATGGTCTAATGCCTAATGAATCTCCAATGACATTTGCCCTATCGGCACTGCCTCCTCCCTTTGTGCCAGCCCCTCCACATCAAAATTAGGCGTCTATATGGCAAAGTGAGTATAGGCATCAATGTACGACCCCCTCAATCATCCTTCTTTTCCTACTTTTGGAAGAATGTTGGGTCGCTTGCTCAGGGTTGGGAGGTAGCTTAGTGACCTTCAGGCCTATCACGGGCGCTTTGGGCATAGGAACCACTGTAGTCTGGGCAATGAAGTCAAAGGTGTCAAAATTGTGTTTATCGGCCATTGAAATAACAAAAAGCAATGGTTAGTTCAAGTGCAAGAAAAAGGCGATAAGTTGTAACATCCCTCATTTTTTAGGCCCGAAACTAACCGCTACAGATGGTGCAGTCATCTACAGTATTAATTTCCAATGTGCGGATATATTAATTATATCAATAACATCAAAGCACAAGAATATGAAATTCTCCTAAACACAATTTCAAAAAAACTTTCATATTTCATTTCAAATACAATATTTCATATTCATTATATAATCCCAAATGTTGCCCAGGTTCAGATAAAATATAATTATTATGAAATACTTCAAGAGCGACATATGAAGATGCCCCTTTGATTGATAAGAGTTTACTACTAGACAGTTATAATATCTATCGTTATATACATTCTAACAGAATGAAATTCCAATGCAGGGGATTTATATATACATGAGTTCCTACATAACTAAGTCTGCCTCTACACATCTTTGGAAGCTTTAGTCGTCCAACCTAAATAACCTGTAAACCCTTACTCCGACCTACTCAAATCAAATTTTGAGCACCCGAGAGTTTAAAGGGAAGAACATAAACTTTGAGTCTAGACAAAAAGCCTGGTGTGAATAATAATATGCCGTCACGATTTATGGATATTTAGTGAGACCATGCCGCTGAGCAGAACGGGCTTTCCCCTCACTAATACCCATTATAAAGTATATCTTTTGCAAATCAACTCCTGCAACCACAATTGTAAAGTAGACAATATACACAATATTCAGGCAACATGGGTAAGATGACCAATCTTTCTAAATCAATGGACAATCTGTCCCAACGTTATAGTTTTCTCAGGGTAACTACAAATCTATGGCTAATTGGGCCAAAAAGATATATCGAATTCTCTAACATACTGTTAGAAGGCAACTAGTAGGTTTGTCTGAAACTTACAATTCCTAGGGTCACACTAAACCAAATGGTTTTGCGGACTAACCAATAACCTATCTCAACTCTGTGTATTTCTTTTTGTGCGTAAACCTACTTTTAGTTGTACCCATGATAAAACCCTATGCACTGGAATGGTGGACTAATATGAGCTAGGGGCTAATAGTTGAAGTATAGGTCACTACTATACACCAATCCCATCTGGTTTTCTAATTTCTAAGTCAATTTATCCTACCATAATTTATCTGAAGGTGATAAGAACATCATTCTCTTTTGTAAAATTCTAGGCTAAGTACCCATTTTATTTCCTTAAAAACATAATTCTTCATAAATGATTTAACCCTTGAACATAATTTAAAACAAGGAAAATATAGTACTTTACTTTATCCAAAATATTTATGCCATGATATATGCTTTTATAAAATAATATTGATGATATTCGATATCATTTTATGGTAGTCACTCCTAAAAACTATAGGCTACTAAGCCAAAATAATAAAACTCTTAAATTGATAAAATGCGGCATGATTATCGCCGACATGGGTCTTCGCACTCTTTTTAATTATCGAAAACTTTGGTAAAGAACTTGGTTTAATATAGCATAAGAACATAGGGTCGATATAAATCTACGTCGCCTGTCATAGTATCAGTTTCATAGGTTTGCATCGTATAAAGTTATAAAGCTTAAAAACATAGGAATAACGCTATTGATGATTAGAGGCATCAATGCTTTAAAGAGAAATGCGGCGTCATTGTAACAACCCGCATATTTTACGATTGTATATTAAAATGTATTATTTAAATATAGCATCATTAATCGGATTAAGGTCCAAAATGATACTTTTTGTAAACAATCGAATTGGGACTCGAGACCACTTCCATTGAGTTCAAAATGGCATTTACAACTTTTTTGAGTATAAACATCGATATGACTGGAGTTGAGTAGAATTTTGCTATTTTTCTAATTTGGGATTTGGGTTTGGGTTTCAGCCCACTAACCCAACTTAACTCTACTCTTCATTCATTCTACTCCTCATTTCCTAACACTCTCAAGCTAAAGTAAAAATGTGGGAAAGGATAGGAAATAAAAATTCCTAAACCCTGGTTTGATTAGGAAATACAAATTCAAGTCCAAAATCAAAGGGAGGCTTAGGTAAGCATCCTCTTCTTCTTCTCCACCTTAATCTCTCTCCAATTTCCAGAAATTCCTATAACCTAATTTAGGAAATATTTGCCTATGATCATAGATTGGAGCTTCTAGAGTTGAAGTTGAAGAGTGGTTGATATTTTCTTTGTTTTAAAAGCTTCTCAATTCTTGTTTATGGGATTAAAGGTGAGTTCTTTAACTCACATCTATGTCTATAACTTTCATTGTTATTAGGTATGAATTCCTAACATTTATTCATGTTCATTTGCTTTTGATTTGAATCAATTTGGTGAATTTTTCAATTTTGATTTTTAAGTCCAATTTTATGAAAATCCTGCTATGGATGTTTGGACATGATATTTGGGGTTTATCGAAGAGCCTATAAGGCTGGGTTGTCACTTGGCATAAATCCCTAGTCTTCATTGCTCGTTCGATCGCTCCCGAATCTTTTTGGCCATCATGGCCTAGGAAATTGTTGCGCAGACCAGGTGACCAGACGTCTGGTTGGTCAAGTCCAAATGTCTGGTTATAGACCCTGGAGAAGAGAAAATTTTGACAATTGCAGAAAAAACGCATTGAACAGAATCAGACATCTGATACAACCTTTCAAACGTCTGGTACACCTTGTCAGACGTCTGCTACAACCTGCCAGACTTCTAATACAACCTTTCAGACGTCTAGAAGGTTTCAGGGAAAATATATATTTCCAAAACCTAAATCCAGACCTCTGGATGAACCCCCAGACGTCTGGAACTGTTCATTTTTCCTATTTTGGCTGTTTTTTGAGTGGATTTCCAATTTTTATCGATTTTTGTTGATTCGGTTAGTTGTTATCACTTATTATCGACTTTGATGACCTCTTTCTTTGGATTTTTGGAAATATCCATTTAATGGATTTGATATCGATTTTTATGGATTTAATTCACATTGTCGTATGTGAATTTTTGGTAATGGATTATTTTTACAATCATTTTTGTGATTTGTAACTTTAAAATACAAAGGTTTCTATACTAGTAGTAAATACTAAAACTCTTTCATTAAAATGATTTAGACACTATTTTAAATATAAAGCTCGCTTTTAAAACCGTTTTCCAATTTATTAGTATATACAAACCTTTACCTCATTTGTTTGAGAAATCTAATTAAACGGCTTAGCAAAACAAGTGGTATGAAACGCTTGCGTTTACTTTGTCGGTTAATTCTTGAACTTGTTCGATTAAACTCTTGTGACAATTTTCGAGTGGAAATTTACAATTCGTTCGTAAATATTTAAGTTAAGCCAGTAGTTATGGGACATGAAGCTAAACTCATTTATTTACTAGCTTAGTGTAATTTACACTTCTTATTGATCAATGATGATCATTTTGTATTTTCGAGTGGAAATCTACAATTTGTTCGTAAATATTTAAGTTAAGTCAGTGGTTACGGGAAATGAAGCTAAACTCATTTATTTACTAGCTTGGTGTAATTTACACTTATTTTATGGAGCTTCGACTCAATTTGGTGGGGTAGCGACCCATGGTCATTTGACCGTTCGAGGAGCATTCGGCTCATTCGTCCGCAGGGGGGACTGTACCACGACAGAGTCTGTGCATGAGGTGTATCTTTTATGGTGCATCGATGTTCGGCTCATTCGTCCGCGTAGGGGACTGTACCATGACCGAGTCTGTGCATGAGGCGTATCTTTTAGGGTGCGTCGATGTTCGGCTAATTCGTCCACGTGGGGGACTGTACCACGACAGAGTGTGCATGAGGCGTATCTTTTAGGGTGCGTCGATGTTCGGCTCATTCATACGCGTGGGGGACTGTACCACGACCGAGTTTGTACATGAGGCGTATCATTTAGAGTGCGTCGATGTTCGGCTCATTCGTCCGCGTGGGGGACTTTACCACGACCGAGTCCTTGCATGAGGCGTATCTTTTAGGGTGCGTCGATGTTCGGCTCATTCGTCCGCGTGGGGGACTATACCTCGTATTTTTATGGGATAGCGTCCCGTTTGTGATACACGTGTTGGTGATTTTTCATGCTCCCGTTTGTGATAGGCCTTCCCCCTTTTGTGATTTCTGGATTTCTAGTTGATGATTTCTAGAATTTGTGTTTCACCGATTTTTATGCGATTGGCATTGATATGTTTTGTCAATATTTGTGTTTTGGTGAATAATTTAAAGAATATGACATTCTTTTTAGTGTTTGAGAATATTTGAGATATTGTATGATTTTTTTGTTATCTGATGTATACTTGTCACAGTATGGCATTATTGTTATCATACGTTTTTGTCATATCTCTTATCCTATCTCATTTTATATGATATTTATAGCTAGAGTGATCCATTTATTATTTTCTTCTTAAATAATACTCGGGTCAGACCGAGGTATTTCAGGTGCTTCTGCTTGACTTCTTATCAGGGTCCGTCATCTGACTTTTGGCTAACTACTTTAGCTTAGTAGTTTTTGTTATTATACATTCGAGATAGAGACTCCTTGATGTATACATATTCTTTTGCTTAGCACTTGTACCTATTCTTTTATGATGTAATGGATCTTGTATGACCACTACTTTGATGTACAATTTTATATGTTATATTCATATATGTTTCCGCCTTAGTGATATGAATATATGTGACTGATTTGTGTTATGCTTATTTCTATATTTGTTTTCCGAAGGCCACATAGCCACTGTGTGGTAGCTTTAAGTTTGTATTTGATATGTCGGATTTCCTCTTGAAATGAAATGCATGTCATACTATCTGACATATCGGTACTCGCACAAAGCAATTACACAGATGGTCTCTCCTCAACAGCCTTATTCTTCGCGCTAGTCCACGGCATTACCTCGTAGTGTCCTTGGCTAGTGTGAGTATAGAGGTGGGGCGTCACAGTCATTATCACCTTTATAGATCAACTTCGAAAGTAATAGGGTCAGCATCACTATCGAAAGGAGTTAATATAGTAAAAATAGTGGCATCACCGCCTTATAGGGTTGGCATCGACATTGAAACCATGCAGCATTACTCACGTCGAGGTTATTGATGTCGACTTTGATACTATCTTTCATACTTCAACCAAGGCCGATCGATTTCATATCAATCGAAGTTGATATCCTATATATAGCCCATGATTGATGTCGAAGACCATAAACACGACATAATGAAGTGCGGCATCATAAACCTCTACGTGGAAAAGCGGTAATTACTATGAAAACTATTTTCTTGCTAATAAAAGTATTTTCTTTTCACCAACTCCTATTGTTTGTCAAAATATTATTGGATAAAAAAATTTCTTTATCAAAACCTTTTAAGAAATCTGTCAAAGACCAGAAGTTTCATTCCCAAATCATTTGCAAACCTATTAATTTATATTTTAATATAATTATTTAGCTTTTCTAGCCTATATAATTCATAAAAAATCACAAACACATGGGAAAAATCCCAAAAAACCATAAAAAATCAAATTTAATATATTATTTACCATATAAAAATTTCGAGGCCAAAAACAATAATAATTATTTTTTATAATTAAAACTCGAAATAGACCGTTTTCTTAAGAAATTCATAATAAATTCATACTTGATGGGAAAATTATGAAACTAAAAACCCACTTCTAAATTAATGCTTCTAACATCGTATCAAAATCTCAAATCGATTGGGTATTAAAACTAGGTTTACACACTTAAAACCTAATAAATAATTCTATTATAAATCCAATAAAATTCATCATTAAGGCATATGCTCATCCAAACAATTTAAAAATAGCGTAATACAAGCAAAAGGTTCGAATTCAAACTTACAACCAAAAATAGTAAATAAAACTTGAGATGCATAACTATTATTCACCTTGATTTGTTAGTGAGAGTTGAATTTAGAGCTGATTTCCCCTAAGCTTTCCTGTAGATTTCCTAGTTTTACTTCTTCTTGGATTCTCTAGCAACGGCAGACCTTGTTTATTATTTTCATTTTTATGAATGAAGTGGTAATGTGTTGGCTAGGGTGGAAGGGTTTTAGTTGAGAAATGAGACCTATTTCCATTTTAACCTTAGCATATATTCCTCCTTATCTAAGTTTTAAACCATTCCTATTAGCTCATTCATTAAGGCACGACCTGTACTAATTCCCAAATCTCATTCCCTTTATCATCATACTTTATTTTATGTCATTTATATAATTAAACGTCCTAAAGAATATTAATCAAAACTAGGGTTGCTACAAATCCCCCCCTTGAAGAATTTCATCCTCTAAATTATGATAAGGTACATAACAAACATATAACACAAAGATAAAACATACCATCAAAACTAATCAGGATAAGTTTATCTAATTATATCCTCTATTTCCTAAGTACAGTCTCTCTCGTTGTCACTCCACTGGACTTTTACTAATCTGACTATCTTGTTCCTTAACCTCTTCTCATCCTTAGCCATAATACGGATTGGTTGCTTAATAATGGTCATGTCCGGTTCCACTACTAAGTCTTCCAATGCAGTCAGAGTGATAGTAGTCTCTAGACCATGAACACACTTCCTAAGATGAGAAACATAAAAGATGCTGTGGGCTGCTGCCAAACTGCTCGGTAACTCTATCCTATAAGCGAGTTTCCCAATCCTTTTTATAATAGTAAATGGTCCAATGAATCTAGGTGCGAATTTCCTAGATTTTCCAAATCCTACCATACCCTTCATTGGTGACACTTTGACAAAAACACGATCTCCAACTGAGAACTCTAGGTCTTTTTGTCTATTATCTGCATAACATTTCTGCCTAGGTTAAGCTTCCTTTATCCTAGCTCGGATTAACTTAATCTTTTCTATGGCTTCTCTTATCATATCTGAACTAAGAACTAATCTATCTTCAGTCTCCAACTAACATACGGTTGATTTGCACGACCTTCTGTACAAAGTTTCAAAAGGTGTCATCCCTGTACTAGTTTGATAACTATTATTATGCGAGAATTTGACTAAGTGTTGATGGTCTTCCCACGATCCTCCAAACTCTAGTACACAAGCTCTTAACAAATCTTCTAAGACTTTGTTAACTCTTTCCGTTTGCCCATCGATCTGTGTATGGTAAGCGGTACTCATGTTGAGCTTGGTACCTAAAACCTCTTATAGACTCTTCCAGAATTTGCTAGTAAATAAAGAATCTTCGTTAATGACTATGCTACTAGGAACTTCGTGTAGTCTAATTATATTCTTCATAAATAACTTAGCTAAAACAGGTGTCGCCATTGTTAATTTAACAGGAATGAAATGTGCTCTCTTTGTTAGTCTATCCACTATAGCCCAAATACTTTCATTACCTCTACTTGACCTTGGCAACCCGCTTATGAAATCCATAGATATGGAATCCCACTTCCACACCGGCATATCCAGAGGCTAAAGCAATCCCCTTTGCTTCGGATGCTTAGCTTTTACTTAATGGCAATTCAGACACTATTTTACATATAAGCCTACATCCCTTTTCACTCTTTCCTAAAAGAAACTCCTTTCGTATCCTGATACATCTTAGTTTCTCTAGGATGAATTGTAAACTTCAATCGATGACATTCCTTAAGAACTTCTTTCCTTAGGCTCCCACATTTAGAATACATAGCCATCCCCTTTTTCTCGACCGACCATTTTGGTCAAGATAAAAATCCTTCAAATCATAAATCTCAGTTCCACTTTCCGATCTTTTAATTCGTTCAACTAACAATGTCTCGTCCCTTTGTTTAGAAGCATTCCTTTCATCAATAATAGTCGAACTCCAAACAAGATAACATTGCAGTACTCTGACTAGAGCTAGCAGTCGATCTTAACTGCACACTACAAGTAGTCAACGCTTTCAAATCTTTTCACACCGATATCATTACAAACACTGTATTCTGATATTTCCTACTAAGTGCATCTAATACCTTATTTCCTTTCCTTGGTGTGTATTCAATTCCAAAAACATAAGTTGCTAAAAACTCTAACCATCTCTACCGTCTCATATTCAAGTCCTTTAGTGAGAATAAACATCTTAAAGACTTGTGATCAGTATACAAATCGAATCATTCTACCAAAAGATAATGTCTCCACACCTGCAAAGCAAAAATTAATGTGGCTAATTCTAAGTCATGGATTGGATATATGATTTCATGCGGTTCGAGCTGTTGAGAAACGTAAGAAATCACTTGACCCCTCTGCATTAACATAGCTCCTAATCCGATTCCACATGCATCTATGTAAAGTACCAAATCTTGATTTCCATTGGGAATAACTAACATGGGTGCATTAGTCGATAAATGTTTCAGCTTCTGGAATGCCTCCTCACATTTATCGGTCCAAACATACTTTACATCCTTCCTTGTTAGTTTAGTTATGGGTACTGCTATCCATGAGAAATCCTTGAT
Source organism: Allium fistulosum (assembly GCA_030737815.1). Lineage (NCBI taxonomy): Eukaryota > Viridiplantae > Streptophyta > Magnoliopsida > Asparagales > Amaryllidaceae > Allium > Allium fistulosum. Next base: position 759,182,739 of record CM060902.1, read on the forward strand.
AAATCTCTGATAATAGCCATATAATCCTAGAAAACTCTTTATCTCAATCATCGTCTCAGGTCTCTTTTAATTATTTGTGGCTTCTATCATAGCTGGACCCACAAACAACTAATTTTTTGAGACTATATGACTAAGGAACTTCACTTTTCTTTTCCAAATGTGACACTTCAAAAACATCACCATCAGTTGATGCTGTCTCAATGTCTCAAGCACTATTCTAAGCTGAGTCTCATGGTCTCGCTCATTCCAAGAATATATCAGAATATCATCTATAAATACTAACACGAATCTATGTAAATGCTCTCGGAAGATTAGCTCATCAAATCTACGAAGAAAGCAGGCACATTAGTTAACCCGAATGGCATTACTAACCAATTGTACGAACCATACCTTGTTCGAAACACCATCAACGGAATGATATCCTCGGCCACTCTTAATTGATGGAACCTTGTCGCCAAATCCAATTGAGAAAATGATTTGGCTCCACTCAATTGATCAAATAAATCATTTATTCTTGGTAAAGGATTCCGATTCTTTATCGTCTTCTCATTCAACTTACGATAATCGATACACATCCTTAACGACCCCTCTGGCTTCTTCAGGAACACCACGGCTGCTCCCGAAGGCGAATTGCTTGATCTAATAAAACTTTTCCCTTCAAGTCCACCAGCTGCACCTTTAACTCCTTCATGTTGGTAGGTGTCATTTTTTAGGCGGTCTACTTATGGGTTTAGGTCCAGGTATAAGATCTATTTGAAACTCAATAGCTCGTTTCGACGGTAGTCTTGTAACAGGCTCAAAGACATTTGAAAATTCTCTTACTATGAAAGTCTGATTCAACTCATCTTCCTCCTCTATTGCAACTAACAAAGAGCAAACATCAAAACTTGAATCCTCTACTGAGTATATAATCCCATCAATACTATTAAGGTGTCTTAGCAATATCTTCCTATCTTGGAAATATATCATAACATCATTAACCAATCCATACCCAATATTATCCAAAAGCACATGAAATCAAATATATGCAAACTGTGGGCAAATGTATGACCTAATAATGCAAACTCTAAATGGTCACATCTCATCTCTAGAGTTGCATATCTTCCTATCGGATTCCCAACCCTTAAGGAAGTAACTAGATATGAGGGTTCTTGGTTAAGCTTGTCTACCAAACAACGAGATGTAAAAGAATGTGATGCAGCGGTATCAAACGGTATTCTAATAGGTAAGTTATGAATCAAAAACATACCTCACATCACATCCTTTCCTTTCTCCTCTGCTGTAGGTCTCAAGGTAGCCGATTCCAAGGCAAAAACACCTTTCCTTTTTCAACCTTATGTAATGCCCCAGAAATTCATGAAACCTTATTTTGGTTGAATTTTGAAAATATATGAATTTATTTGAATAGGAATGTAAGGAATTAATTGTGTGCAAGTGTGTGTGCATGTGTGCACGTGCACACTAATATGGCACAGGGAAGAACTCCAAATTTCCTGAAATTAAAACAAGAACTGGAAAAGCCTTACAAACATGATTTTGTAATGAAAATTATTAAACCAAATTTGGATATTTGATTTCTGGATTATATGGATTATTTTAGAAAATAAGACAAAGCAAGTTTTGTTTGAACCAGTAAACAGATTTTACTTAATTTAAAACCCAGGATAAATTAGATAAGGATTTGAAACATGTATGCACATATATGTGTATGTCTTTCTGAAACTAAGGAGGAGTTAAGTAAGCCTAGATAAGATATGTATGCATATGTACATTTCTATAAGTACTAAAAGTATTAAAAAAGAAATAAGCAAGGGAAAGCATAACATTAAAATAGAAAAAGACATATTGCAAGCAAAACAATTGCTTTAGGCAGAAAATAGAAAGGAGGCTTTTTAGAAAATAAACAAGTGACAATGTCACACAATTGTCATGATTTAGAAAGAGAACAAAATAGATATTCTGGAAAAGAAAAAGGGGAATAAGCATTACATGGCCGGGGTACTAAGGGTGAGAATAAGCAAATGAGAAATGCAAAATGCATGAGCATTGGCCAGGGTAAGAATGAGATTTTACATTTGTAAAACCCTAGAAAACCTCTCTTATAAATCCAAGTTTAAACCAGAAAAATCACTTTCTATCCGAGACATTTAAGAAAACAAAGAAGAAAAATATTGCAAGGAGAAAGGCAAAGTTTCAAAGAGTTTCTTTTCTGGATTAAGCAAATGGAGCATTTTTCAGTGAGTAATCTCACTAAACCCATGGCATTAAGTCCTGTTATGAGCAGCCAAGTTTATGTTATTTTTCTACATATTCCTGATTTTATTACTATGGTTTTAATGGATCCTTTATGGGTGTTTATGAATGCTTTTGATTGCTTTGATGGTTGAGTATTTTGCTCTGTTTGGTCACACCCAAAAATGTTAAAGTATGAAATCATGAAAGTTAATAGAGAATACTTGTAACTGGTTTAGATATGGCATGAAAAATATAGAAATCAGAATGTATATGAGTTGCATTACACTTGTGTAAGTGCTGAGGCTCAAATGAAAGATTCAAGGGTGCAATGGAAATATCCAAAAGTGTTGAACCCTTGATCAAATAGAAAACCCATGAGCCAGAAACCTTGTTTAAGCTAGATCTTGAATTTAGTTCAAACATGGTTGCTTATGAAACAATAATAACCCACATGCCTAGTCTCTATTCACAGTTGTAAATATTCTAGTATTTCCTTTAAGCCAGATATTTGAAAATATGATTTCCTATGGATATGAATGTTAGCTTGTTTTTGAATTATGCTTGTAAGTTTTATGTAATGTTTCATGTACACTGTGATTCAATCACCTAGCTATCTCATGATAGGATCAAACATGAACGCTTAGTAAATAAACTAAGGATTGTGAGACAAGAAGACTGCTGGAATGCTTGTTATATTTAAAGTATGCAAGTTGGCACATGGTTTGATTAAGCCCTGAGATCTTTGTGCAATATTGTGAATTATTTTATTGCAATGTGTCCCCGTGATTCCTTTATGGCGGATGAGGCTAGGAATTAATTTGGTAAATGCAACCCTAAATTGATGAAGTAAGAACTTGAGTTATTCCTAGGTTGGTTGGATTGGAGCTATGATAGTTCCTGAGTATCTCTGTTTGACATGTATGTTTGCATAGTTGAAAGTGTGTACATAATTAGTTTTAATACTGATCATATATGCACAATATATCAGAAACAAGTCAGGCAAATTGATTAAAGAAGTTATGCCAACCTATACAAAATGCTTATGTCTCATTTAACTACTTAACATCATGGAATTTTTTTGATATTGCTCATACCAGATCTTGTATCTGACCCTTGTTCGATTATGGCATCTGGGGTGTCTCATTTAAAATGGGGCAGCCTCTAATGCTCTTACAGGGAATGCTGGTTCTAAATAGGAAGCTGCTATGGCTAATGAGAATGATTGGATAAGCATGCTAAATTAGAATTAAATAAGAGCTTAGAATTAACTATTTGCATGTAAACTTGGAAGTTTTATAATTCTGCTTTTGTTGTTATGTAATGATCTTGAATGTTTGGATTTTATTTAGTTGTCTCAATTGAATTTGGTAATGTATTAAGGTTGGGAAAAACCAAAGACTTAGTTGAATCTTATGCAAGAAAATATCTTTGAGTATTATGGTAGAAATCTGTAGATGATATTTACCTATATTTGAGAAATGGATACATATATATATTGTGTATTAGTCAATCTTGAGTCACTTAAAAGCTTTAAGTTTTGAGGTTAAAAATCTGAGTTTAGCTAGAAGTAATATTTCAAGAATTTTGTGACTATAAACAGAAGTGTTTTGATAAAAGAAACAATATATATATTTTTGTGCACTGTATAAAGATGTGTACATGTTTTAAGGGATTTTTCAAGTATCTTGTATCTGAATTTACATTGCAATAGCCATGCACTAATGTTTTGATGACCTAGTCATAAGGTTAACCCACCTCATAAGGAGTGAGGTCTGGGTTGATCAAGATGACCAGAGTTTTTGGGTTTAAAGGAAGAAAATGCACTTTGTAAAATCTGAAGCTTTCTTTGCAAATGCATGTACAAAGACATTTTCAAATACTTGAGCAATTCACTTTTATTTTGAGTAGCTTTCTTATTCCAGAGAGCATAATACATCTGATATGCACACATATTACTTAAATACTACTTTTGTTAAATGACCATAAAATCTGGATTTTCTAAATCCAGTAAAGCAACCTTTAAATTAGGATGCAAGCTGAGATAACTCAGGGATTAGGGAATGGATTTGATCCAGAGAAACACAACTATATAAATTGTGAATGAATCACTCCACTGGCTTGGTTAAAAGTAAAGGAATTTGTGATAAAGATCACTCATGTTGAAAATGATAAATGTGTATATCATTTTCTTTCTGGCTTTGATCAAATATCATACAATTAAACTAAAATCATGATGGCATGCTATATAATCTAAGATCACTTTGCTAAGTTAAACTAACAGGCAATCACCAAAAGAATGATCAAAATTACTAGGCATAAATCATATATGAATATGAGGTTCACTCTCATGACCCAAATATCAAAACAAAGGAAAATGAGCTACGTACTGGTTGAATAGAAATTCAAATTCAATCAGGATGCACTCTTGCTTACCAACACTCTGATCCAAGCAAGAGGGTCACATACATCTTCACATGTATGTGAATATATTTATTAATGAACTGATATAAATATATTAGTAGAATAATTAGGATCCTGGATAATTTAATAGAAAGGCTAAATGACTCTAGGAAGGAAATTTATTAATGTAAAAAAAATCCTAGTAAAAATTAGGTAAAATAAATAGGGTCATTTCATTTGGTATCAGAGCTATGTTAAAACTAAACATAGCTAAGGATGGTTGCATTGATTGATTGAAATACAATAGCAATATATATGAACTGTTTGTTTGTTTGAGTAAAATAATAGTTTAGCTAGAAAATTATAGTAAAAGAAGAATACTCATGATAAACTATCTCTATCTACCCATACCCTAGTTATCAAGTCATGGTAGGAAGAGGATCTCATCACAATGCAGGATCAAGTGCACCACAAATGCTTGATATGCAAGACTTTATGAGGGCTTTAAGGGATGGAGTAGGGTAGAGACTTGAGAACCCACATGAGGAACTTTCAAAACTATTAAATATTTATACCAATTTGGGAGGCAAGAGCTTTGAAGGGACTGAAAATGTGATGGAAATTCAAGCATGGTTGAGAACACTGGACAGAGTTTTCAATGACATGCAATTGGATGATCAAAGGAAGAGGCAAGTGGCCTTAAGACAACTGAAAGGTGTGGCTTTAAGCTGGTGGGAGGTAGTCATAGCTGGGAGGATTGAGAATGAAATCACTTGGAATCAATTCAAGGAGATGTTGGAAGCTAGATTTGTTCAAGCATCAGCCAAGACTCTATTGCTTGAAGAATTCATCAGACTTAGGCAGGGAACCTTTAATTTGACTGAGTATACTCAAAGGTTTGAGGGCTTGTCTAAGTATGGAGCTATGCTTGTGGCTGATGAGGCATCAAAGAATGATAGGTATATTAAGGGTTTAAACCCAAGGCTTAGTAGGGCTATGTTGCCATATGCAGATAAAACCTTTGATCAAGTCATTAATCTGGCCTTAAAGTTTGAGCAACATGACAAGGAGAGGGAGAAGTATAGGAGTTTTAAGAACAACAACAACAAGACAAATAAGGGAAGGTATCACCCCTATGACAAAAAGAAGGAGGAGACAGAAAGCAAGAAAACCAATGATACTAAGACCACTAATACAAAGAGGAAAATAGTGTGTCATCATTATGGAAAAGAAGGACATATCAAACCAAGATGCCCAGAATTGAAGGGAGGAGCTTTCAAGTGCTACCTATGTGGTAAGGAGGGACATATTAAGAGAAATTGCCCTGAGTATAAACAGCAAGGGAAGCTAGCAAGTTTGGAGAGCAAAAGCAAATCCACAGTAGAGGCTATTGCAGAAAATCATGGTCAAGTGGAAGGTACCTTATTTATTTGTACCCTACCTATATCAGTAGTGTATGATACAGGGGCAACACATTCTCTGATTTCCCATGAATTAGTTGCATTGCTTAAATTAAATTGCATACTGGTTGAAACCCCTTTGTTAGTGCAAAGCCCCTTAGGAAGTTCTAGTGTTTTAAACATGATTTGTGTGGATGTGGAATTAAACATAGGAGGAAATGTTTTTATTTGCAATTTATATGTTTTAAATTACCCAAATATAGGTGTTATATTGGGTGTAGACTGGTTAAGGCAATACAAAGCCATAATTAATTTAGACTCATCCACCATATCATTACAAAATTCTAGAGGCCAAAGAATCACAATTTTGTGTGAAGTAGCCAAAGAAAGGAAATTATATCATTTGATTGACTTAGATAAGGATTCCAGTGAGCCTTCTATTGAATAAATCCCCATAATTAACAAATACTTGGATGTGTTTGGAAAAGTTAAGGGTGTTCCACACCACAGACCAATGGAATTTCAGATTAGTCTCATACCAGGAGCAAGTCCAATTATTAAGAAACCCACTAGGATGGGGCCAAGTGAGTTGAAGGAGTTGAAGAAACAGCTAGAAGAATTAGAAAGCAAAGGGTTTATAAGACCAAGTAATTCATGCTGGGGTGCTCCAGTAGTGTTTGTAAGAAAACATGATGGTACTTTAAGGATGTGTATAGATTACAAGGAGCTAAACAAAGTCACTATCAAAAACAAGTACCCCTTACCTAGAATTGATGATCTTTTTGATCAACTTAGTGGAGCAAAAATATTTTCTAGGTTAGACTTGGCATCTGGATTCCATCAGATGAAGGTTGAGGACTCAAGTGTTAAGTATACAGCCTTTAACACTAGGTATGGTTTATATGAGTTTCTTGTCATGCCATTTGGGTTGACAAATGCCCCATCATACTTTGTAGACTTGATGAATAGGATATTCAGGGATTATTTAGACAAGTTTGTATTGATTTTTATTGATGATATTTTGATTTATTCTAGAACAGTAGAGGAACATGAAAATCACTTACACCTTGTTTTGTCTAGATTAAGAGAAAAAGATTTAAAAGCAAAGTTTTCTAAGTGTGCATTTTGGAAAGAAGAAGTGCATTTCCTTGGGCATGTTATATCTGCCAAAGGCATTTCAGTGAACCCCAATAAAATTGTGGCTATCCAAGCATGGAAAAGACCAAGCACAGTAGGAGAAGTTAGGTCATTTATGGGGATGGAGGGTATTATAGAAGATTTATAAAGGATTTTTCTAAGATGTCATCACCTCTTACCAACCTAACTAGAAAGAACCAACCCTTTATATGGACTGAGAAATGTGAACAAGCCTTTAGTAAAATCAAGGAGGCCTTAGTCAATGCACCAGTGTTGAGAGTACCAGAGGGAAATGAGGATTTGATTGTTTATATTGATGCAAGTGGTTCTGGGCTAGGAGCTGTATTGATGCAGCAAGATCAAGTTATAGCCTATGCATCAAGACAATTGAAGCCACATGAATCAAGGTATGCAACCCATGATCTTGAGTTGGCAGCAGTGGTATATGCACTAAAGCTCTGGAGACATTATCTTCTAGGTGCTAAGTTTATTTTATACACGGACCATAAAGCATTGAAATATCTCTTTTCACAAAAAGATTTGAATATGAGGCAGCATCGATGGGTTGAGTTTCTAGCAGCATATGATTTAGACATACTTTATACTCTAGGAAAAGCTAATAAGGTTGCAGATGCTTTGAGCAGGCAGCATGCAAAAGTAGCCATGTTAATGATAGAAGAGTTTAGAAATTTATCTCTACTTACTGATTTGGAAATTGAGGAAAACAATGAGGTGAACATGGAGATGATTGAAGAAGGGAGTAAAGGAAAATTAAGTTTGATAACTTTGCAATCAGATTTAATTTTGAAAGTGGGGAAAATGCAAGAGGAAGATCCAGATTTATTAGAAAAGAAAACTCTAATAGAAAAAGGAGAAGAAGTAGCAAACTACCACACTGATAAGAATGGTTATTTAAGGAATAAAGGTAGGATATGTTTTCCAGAAGATATAGGGTTGAAGGAAGAGATACTTAATGAATACCATAGGAGTAAATATTCCATACATCCAGGCAGCACCAAAATGTACCAAAACCTAAAGAGGGATTATTGGTAGAGAGGGATGAAATCAGATGTGGCCAAACATGTTGCAAAGTGTATGACCTGCCAACAAGTCAAGGCAGAAACCCAAAGACCCTCAGGCCTATTGCAACCTCTAAGCATACCACAGTGGAAGTGGGAAGATATATCTATGGATTTCATAGATGGTCTGCCTAGATCAAAGAGAGGAAATACAAGCATTTGAGTAGTAGTTGATAGATTGACTAAAGTGGCACACTTTATACCAGTGAAGGAAGAAAGAAATGCACCTAAACTAGCTCAAATATTCATGAAAGAAGTAGTAAGGTTGCATGGAATTCCTAAAACTATAGTGAGTGATAGGGACACAATCTTTACATCCAGATTTTGGAAGAGATTTCAAGAAGCCATGGGGAGTGAGTTATGCTTGAGTACTGCATACCACCCCCAATCAGATGGTTAAACTGAAGTAATAAACAAAGTTTTGGAGGATTTGTTGAGGGCTTGTGCATTGGACTTTGGAGGTAATTGGGAAGATCACCTCCACTTGGCTGAATTTACATATAACAATAGTTATCAAAGCACCATAGGCATGGCACCATTTGAAGCCTTGTATGGAAAATCATGTTTGTCACCAATATGTTGGGTTGAAGCAGGAGAAAGGGCTGTCTTAGGGCCTGAGTATGTTAAAGAGACTACAGAGAAAATTGAGCTTGTGAGGAGAAGAATGGCAGCAGCTCAAGATAGGCAAAAGAAGTTTGTAGATGTAAGGAGGAAGCAGGTAGAATATGAAGTTGGTGATTATGTTTTCATCAAAGTTTCACCTATGAAGAAGGTGTTGAGGTTTGGCAAGCAGGGAAAACTTACCCCAAGATATGTTGGACCTTACAAGATTTTGGAAAGAGTACGTTCATTAGCATACAAGTTGGAGCTACCAGAAGAGATGAGTGCAATGCACAATGTATTTCATGTATCACAACTTAGGAGATGGGTGCATGATAAAGAGGAGATTCTGGAGAAACCCACTCAAGTTAAAATAAATCCTGACTTGGTCTATGAGAAAGAACCAGTGGGGATTTTAACTAAAGAGGAAAAGAAGTTGAGGAACAAAACTCTGAAATTGGTGAAGGTTCAATGGAGCCTAGACCCTAATGATTGTTCATGGAAATTAGAGGACACGATAAAGATGGATTACCCTAAGCTTTTTATAGTGGAAGGTAAATTATAATTTCCTAAAAAGTTTAATGTGTGTGGTTGTTTTGACTGAATTGTTTGCTTGTGCAATGTTTGATAGATTTTATAAAAATTGGGAAATGTTCAAAGTAAAAATGAGAAAATTGTGAGGACACAATTCCTAAAAAGGTAGGGTGATTGTAATGCCCCAGAAATTCATGAAACCTTATTTTGGTTGAATTTTGAAAATATATGAATTTATTTGAATAGGAATGTATGGAATTAATTGTGTGCAAGTGTGTGTGCATGTGTGCACGTGCACACTGATATGGCACAAGGAAGAACTCCAAATTTCCTGAAATTAAAACAAGATCTGGAAAAGCCTTACAAACATGATTTTGTAATGAAAATTATTAAACCAAATATGGATATTTGATTTCTGGATTATATGGATTATTTTAGAAAATAAGACAAAGCAAGTTTTGTTTGAACCAGTAAACAGATTTTACTTAATTTAAAACCCAGGATAAATTAGATAAGGATTTGAAACATGTATGCACATATATGTGTATGTCTTTCTGAAACTAAGGAGGAGTTAAGTAAGCCTAGATAAGATATGTATGCATATGTACATTTCTATAAGTACTGAAAGTATTAAAAAAGAAATAAGCAAGGGAAAGCATAACATTAAAATAGCAAAAGACATATTGCAAGCAAAACAATTGCTTTAGGCAGAAAATAGAAAGGAGGATTTTTAGAAAATAAACAAGTGACAATGTCACACAATTGTCATGATTTAGAAAGAGAACAAAATAGATATTCTAGAAATGAAAAAGGGGAATAAGCATTACATGGCCGGGGTACTAAGGGTGAGAATAAGCAAATGAGAAATGCAAAATGCATGAGCACTGGCCAGGGTAAGAATGAGATTTTACATTTGTAAAACCCTAGAAAACCTCTCTTATAAATCCAAGTTTGAACCAAAAAAAATCACTTTCTATCCGAGACATTTAAGAAAACAAAGAAGAAAAATATTGCAAGGAGAAAGGCAAAGTTTCAAAGAGTTTCTTTTCTGGATTAAGCAAAAGGAGCATTTTTCAGTGAGTAATCTCACTAAACCCATGGCATTAAGTCCTGTTATGAGGCAGCCAAGTTTATGTTATTTTTCTACATATTCCTGATTTTATTACTATGGTTTTAATGGATTCTTTAATGGGTGTTTATGAATGCTTTTGATTGCTTTGATGGTTGAGTATTTTGCTCTGTTTGGTCACACCCAAAAATGTTAAAGTATGAAATCATGAAAGTTAATAGAGAATACTTGTAACTGGTTTAGATATGGCATGAAAAATATAGAAATCAGAATTCTCTGAGGTATGTGCGTATTGGAGACGATGACGTGGCACTTTTTTCCAATTCTCTGAGGTAACGTGTTATTATTTTTATATTTTATAATTTGAATTGTATAACTTCTAACTTTAATAACTTTTTCATACGAGGTCGGATTCACGCGTGGTTCATTCCAATGGGATCGTATCGAAATTCTGGACGGTAAACTAGTTTGGGAAAATTCTGATACTGTTCAATTTTGGACCTTATTTTAGATTTCAAATCGATTTGAAATCAAAGTTGAGTGTTTTAATCCACTCACAACTACTAAACTGTCTTATGTTAGTTAAATTAAATTTATGATGTGATTAGAAATTGATTGGTTGATGTTTGGTATATTTAAATTGTCATTCTAGTTAAATTTGACTTTTACTGTATTTAATCATCGTTTAATTTAATATTGAATTTAATTGTCAATTTAATACCTGTTTATGATAATCAGTTATCTATTGATGTTTATTGGTTGATTTGGATGATGATTGTGATGGATGTTTGATCTTTGATATTGGATGTCTAAATGTATATTTTATACTATTATAACACTGCAAGTTCCCTATGGGTTGAAATGATAAACCCAAGCAATTTTCATTGAAATAAATTTTGGGATTGCGGGTTGAAATAATATATACCCGTAAATTTAAATAATTGCGGGTTGAAATGATAAATATCCGTATCACTTGACCATAGGGTAGAAAATTATATACGGACACCGGATTGGTTAAATTAAATGATTTTAAATCTTTAAATTTTGAATTCAGCTAAATGATATTTTGAAATAGAATTTGATTTATATAAACTAAATTGTTTAAAGGATTAAATTTGAAATTTTGGAATTGTATTAAGTTGAATTTGAAGTATAAATGAAACTTATCGAAGTTGAGTCATTGAAATGTTTGAAATTTGTAACTTTGAAATCTATTACAATTGGAATAGCTTAAAATTGATATTTTAAGATTTGAAATTTTGTTTTGATTGGAAATCTGGATATGGTTCAGATTTGTTGAAATGGAAGAAATAGTTAAATTTGATGTTAATTTCAAATTTAGTATTTAATATAAACTGTTAAAAATGTTATTTTAAATTTTAATTAGTAGATTTTCAAACTATTAAACTAAGTTAACCTATTTTAAAACAATTTAAACCATTTAATCAATTTAAACTATTTTAATTTATTTTAATCAATTTTAATCTATTTAATCCAATTTAATCCAATTTAATCTATTTTATCCAATTTTAAACTAATTAATCTATTTAATCTATTTTAAATCTATCTAATCTATTTTAAATCTAATTAATCTATTTTAAATCTATTTAATCTATTTTAATTCTACTAAAACTACTTCAATTTATATAAACTATTTTAATCCACTTTTTTTTAAATTATTTTAAAGTATTTCAAACCATTTAAATTTATTTTAAACTATACTAAACTATTTAAACTATTTATAACTATCTAAACTATATTTCTAAATTTCAGAGTGTGTAAAGTGGAAGTGCTTATATTTGAATCCTTGATTTTTAAAGTGAATATGGTTAAATGACGTTATAACTTAAGTTGTGATTTGAAATGATATTTTGTAACGGTCCTGAATCGGCCTTCGAAAATCGGCACCCGTACTTCACTTGTACTAGAATGCCGCAGATCCAAACGCCGAATCTGACTCGCCGGAGCTTATAACACAGTAAGTATAACAACACAACGGAAGAAAGAAATGAATGATATCATATACAACTCCAATGAATACAATATCTGGAATAATATACAACAATGATATCAATATGATACAACAATATCAGAGACAAATAATGTTATAACGAAAACAACAGAACTGATAACTCCAAATGATCTGAAAAAGAGAATGAATCCAACAACCCCAACGTCAAGCTCGAACCCTCATCATGAATCTCCAAGATAAGCAAGGTCGATCGATGAGTGAACTACAAAAACTGAACTAGCTCCCGATAATCTATTAAACCTGACTATCTGAAAAACCCAACTCTAGACTGCCCGTGTGGAAAATTATGGGCACCTAGAGTTTAGGAAGGGAACAATAAACTCCGAGTCAGTCATGGGACTGGTGTGAGTAACAAAAATAGTTTATCTTTAAAACAAACAACAAAAGAATTTTAAACACTGAAATCCGCAATGCTTTTGGAAAATGAAACTACCATAAGACCTCCCGCCACACACACAATGCAAACGCAGAATTGTAGGAGATTTCTTCTTATGATAGTCAAACATGCTCAATACGAGAAAACTCTTTGATATTATCACTAGTGCATAGTGTGAAAGCATTTCGAAAATACAATATTAATCTTAGCCAGCATACCACATTTCGTCGTATGCCTACTATAGCTACCATGTTTTGTGGCAGGTTACCGCCACGCTGCATGGCAGGTTATACAACTAAAACCGTACAGGGATCGTATTGTTTCTTTGGATTTCCAACAAATGGTCAGGCTAAGGAACTTCCTATGCCACATGGGAATGCCTCTGGAGGGACGTCCCGAGAACCTACCCGGATCTCTGCCAACATAAGGCTTGTTACCCCCTTCCCGGGTAGTAAACTTGAGATATGCAACCCCCGGTCGTCTGCGACCTTTATCTGAGGCGCCTCGATCACACAGCAACAATCACACAGTAAATGAGATTGGAGCAACCACACAGGTAAATATCTGCGCTCCATACCATGATACCACCTTTTTCCAGAAGGAATGGACATACCCTAGGGGAGCTACCCCTAAAACCTTGCCGCATCTTTCCTGTTTCGACCATTACCGGTTTGTGAGGCTCGATGAGGTCTCATCCACAAAGCTACGCTATACACGAAAGCCATGCTTTGATCAACAAATGATCAGCAACACACAGCAGCACTCAGCATGCCACATTACCAAATTGGGAGTATATCACTGATAACCTTCAACTACATAACCTCTGAGCTCGTACGTCTCAGAGAAGGGTGTTAAGATAAGAGAATAAATTCTCCGCCACCAAACAGAAATGTATTTGAAAGAAATCAGCTTTATAGCTCAAAGTGTAGTGTCAGACATACAACCATACAAGTCTGTTCCAGGTTCGAATAGAACCGAAGGCACTTCCGAAGAAGCCCTTGCAAATCCGGATAATTTCTAATCACGTCCGGACTTCCCATCACAAAGGGTGATAAAATATCTATACCGGGGATCAGCCGATGCAGAGACAATCGATGGTAATCCTTTCATTTTCGAAAGTATCCGGTCTTCACCACCGGTCTTCAAATGCTATCCATATATGTCGTATCATTATTCGGAATGGGTTATATGACACAAAGTCCTCTCCCGGCTAATCCGAATAATGAGCGCAATATTTTAAAACATATGTATAATGGGATTTCAATTAAGTCACAACTTATTACCCAAAACTTTTCTTTCAAATGGTTTAAACACATTACCATTTTAATCTTTTACACAAAAAGATTCATCTCACAAAGTTCACCCAGTTTCACAAAGATCTATTCATAGATTTTCAAATCGATTCCCATTTCAATTGGATTAACTCATTAAATCTTTAAAACAAAGATTTAACTTATAGCTTTCAAAAAAATTCCATTTCGACCTTTTATACAAAAGGTACACCTTTCCAATTTCAAAACAAAGTTCAATAATCTTTCACAAAGGTTTATTCATAACTCGGAAAACTATTTTCCTTTCAAACTTGAAATTCTTTGATACAATTTGGAAATTCACTCCTTATATGAAAGCTTCTATTATTAGAAAACAAATGGTTTTCATTTCAGGAAATCTGGTTCATTTATATGAGTTAAAGTCTTTGGGTTAAATTCCAGTTCTCAAAACCATACTTTTAAAATGGTTTAACTTCATATAAACACATTTATAACATTTTAACCAAAATTTCCAAACATAGAATTCAATTCCAAATTTTGAATTCAAATTCAAATTTAATTATTTAAATTAAAAACTTTACCAAGTTATTCAAAATAACTTTCCTCTTAAAAACTCCTTTTTCAAAAGCTTTAACATTGAACCCAAATCCATTTCCAATTTCAATTGAAATTAAAATTTCAATTTCAAAAACATTAAATTTAAATCATCTGTGACTTAACCGATTTCCTCGTGAAATCCATATTTGTTTGTGTAAAAGTGTGGTCCAGGGGTTTTATACAGTAGTGCAACATCAATAAATCATCACAGACCCAATCACGACAATATCGATAAGCGATATAATCCTATAACGCTTATTTATATACACAGAATCACAGATAGATAATATAAATGCATTATAAATAAATGAATTAAATTCATCATAGCTTGAATTAAAACAATTCTAATCACAAAGCATCACACAACAAAGATGACAAAACAATTCACAACATTCAATAGAATACAATCATCCATAAGTGAAACCAATCAAGATATCCGATTAATCTAAACCAGATAATTCCTAGTCAGGGTTAATTAGTAATTAATTAATTACAAACATTTAATTAATTATTCTTAAATTAATCATTAATTACCCTTAAATTACTAATCAACCCTTAATTAATTATTCTTAATAAATTACATTAATTAATTAACCCTTAATTGATTACTTCTATAATTAATTACATTGAACCTTAATTAATTACATTAATTAATTAAACTTTTAATTAATCACTTCCATTAATCAACTTTAATCGTAAACAGAAATTACCATCCTGTGATTACTTACCTTAATTAATTAACTTCTTAATTAATTATATAAATCCTTTGATTAATTACACTAAGTAATTAATCTCTAATTACTTCTACTAAGTAATTATACTTTAATTACTCCATATTAAGTAATTTCCTTTAATTAATTACATCTAGTAATTATACATTAATTACTTCACTACGTAATTCCACTATTCAATCTCATTAAGTAATTTTACTTAATCAACCATCAAATGATTATCTTTAATTAATTAACACATTAATTAACTAAAATTTATCACATTCACTTCCTTGATTACAATTGGTAATTTATCCCTTAATTACCTTTAAAACAAATTAATTAATCTTTAATTGTAGATTAATTATCCTTTAATTATTAATTAATTAATTAATTCCTCTTAATTAATTTCTTAATTAATCCTTATCATTAATTAATTAATTTAATTAATTAATTTAAAATTTCTTAATTAACTTAATTAATCTCAAACATTAAAACCATAATTTACCTTAAGATAAAACATTATCTTTATTAATACTTTAATTACATATTTTCAAAACTTTGCTTAAAACTGGTTTTAGAGCCTACTTCGGGTCCTACCTGAGTCTTACTCGAAACCTGCTTCGAGTTTCCCCCCTTCTTCTACATTTCTTTTTAACTAAGTTTATTTTTAAGTTAAACAACTCACCTAATACCACATCTACTCGAGTATAAACTCGAGTCCAGAACCCAAAATTCTCGATAACTTCTTCGAGTCACCCCACAGCGAAAACCCACGATATTCCCACTGATACAAACAAACCCCCGTGCACATGCACCAGCGATCAACGCCGCCGCGACCATCTCCAACCCCTCCTACACGCCGACCAAGATCACCGCAACCTTCTCCAACCATCAAAACATCACCTTCAACTCGAAATCACGTTCGAGCTACTTAGACCTAACCTGGAAACAAACTGAAACCATCATCGACCTGGAAACCACCACCGTTCTCGCAACCTCGATCACCAGACAACCCGAAATCCGGCCAACTACTCGTCGTCCTCCCCTCTACCATCTCCCAAACCCTTGTAACACTCGGTCAAATACCGATGTCGGATGAATCAAATATATAGCCTCGACAAAAACTAGGTTTCCAAACTAAAATCACTCGCCGTCGCCACCACAACCAACTTTCGACCATCTCAATATTTTTCCTCGAATCCCCGTACGTTCCTCCATCACCAGACCTAATTCCAACCATCACCAACCAGAGGATCACCAATAATTCCCAAAACTATGAAATATGAACAAACCAAAACTGCTCTTACACCCATGATCTAAAAATTATAATTTCAGCTTTAAAATTCATGTTATAGTGTACGAATCTAGTTTACATGCCTGAAATTGTAAAATTAAATGTTTAAATTTTGATTAAGTTATAGCTTTGTTCAGTCTTCTTTAAATCCAGAGATATTTCCAAAATGTTTTATCTTATATAGATTCTTAATCTTTAATATATGTTATAACAAACAAGTTTTGCTTTAACACTAAGTTACATCAAGAATTAGATCAAGAGAATATGAATTTTGAATTAAAACTTGAGTCTGGGAACAAAACAAGGGGACAATGATACACAACAGTGTATACATATTTATATAAATTCATTAGAAATGTCAGAAATTCATATAAACATATTTGTTTCAGAGAATAGCATGCAACCAAATTTACTTTAAGATCTTAAAAATGATGTTACTCACCTAATTCCAGAGTGAAAGAACAGAGCTTTTGATGAAATAGGTTTTTGAAAATACAAGCTGAAACTTTCTTCTTGATTCTCTGATTAATATGAAGTTGTATTGTTGTTTAGTTGAATTTTGTTTAAGTTATGAATAGTTTTTACTTCAGATTTTTCTTGTTTAGAATGGACGAAGTAAAATGAAATGGCTGATAAAAATGAGTTTACAGGTGAATTTTTTTACAGGGTGATGATATTATTTTGTTCAACTGATATATTTTCTAGAACTAGTTAGCAGAGAGTTTTCTTGTTTGTAGGCTGATGGTAATGTTTGCGGTGGCTAACATTAATTAGCTTTGTACAAACTCATATTTTTTTTTCATTTTGTTTGTACAAATATGAGATATTTTCTTTGGCTTCCTTTGCAAGCTTGCATACTTATCCTTTGCTTTATCTTCATACTTATATTTGGCTTGTACATGAATATACATATATTCACTGTCTTGAATACTTGAATATATATTTGTTGTTTCTATTTTTACTTTATTTTAATTTTCTTTTATTATTTTTGTATCAATTCTGTTTGTATTGTTTATTAATCATGAGATTAAGATATATATTTATTTACTTTATATTTTATAAAACTATATATATTTATTTTGTAATATAGATAAATTCCTAGATTTTATTTAAGTGTTACTTCATTTTTATAATTTATCTTATCTAATTTGTATTTTTATTTTCCTTTCTAGTTTTACCTTATATATATTTATTTCCTAACATAAACCATCGATTTCTAAATTTTAAACTATTTATTTATATACTTGTGTCCAAAGTCTATATATTTTTATCTAATTTATCTAAGATTTAAACTCAATTCAATATATATATATATATATAGAAATATATATATATATTCAAATTTACTCATATTCACATATATATACAATATTTAAATGTTAAATGATTTAACATAGAATTTATTTGAACTCGGGGAAACTCGCATCAATTTACAAATTAATTTTACAATTTTTATTCAAAAACTAAATTAATTATCAATTTAAATATATATAAAATCCGGGGTCGTTACATATTTTCTAGTGAAATGATATATTTGAGTAAATATGATGATTTTGGAATGAGGATTTAATTAACCTATCTTATCGATATGATCTCGAAAGTGATATGGTTTGAAATCGAATATGATATTTTGATATTAATTATGAATTGACTTTTGAAATGTAAAGGAATCATCCGGTGTGAAATAAGCGTTTGGTTGTTAAAGAGACTGGGATCGGATATTGTCATATTCTCTGCCAATACCAAAAATCACTTTAACAGCTGTGTACGTGGTGGAGATTCCAGAAATGAAGTATGATGGTTTGGTGAGCGATTCTGTATGAGGTATTTACATGACCCTGACTCCCGTGAGTCAGCTTAGATGTGACTAAAACAGGAGCTATATCGGGCCAAGTGAGGTCATTCTTCCTATCGGGCACATTTCTTCGATACTATATTTTGACTTTATGATTGATTTGGTGGCCACCCCTTGATTTGATTATGGGAGTGTGTTCCGAGGTAGGCGGTAGTAGCTGCTATGCGTTACCACCAGTCCAGGAGTGCAATTGGTAGAATCCTACCCTGGCATTGCCTCGAGTGCCATATTTACATGCCTTATCGTGCCTTCTACGAGTTTGTTTTGTGTCGTACCTATGGAGTGCTCCCTGATAGCCTACCTGCGAGTGGAGTTTACAGTATCTGTATAGACTACGACATTATATAAAATGAGTTAAGGGGGATATGTGTAACGCCTTAACGCTATTTTAATACTTCACTTTACTGTAGACACTATTATAATAGTGTATTGTACTATGTAGGTAGATAGTTTAACAGATCCTTAGGAGATGTAATCCCGAACATCTCTTAAGTTATTGCACTCACGTTAGACACTGGATAGGAGATGTCAAACCCCGTAAACATCTCTGACGCTGTTACACTCATATTTATTTACTGTTGATTTAACTTACATAAGATCTTTTAGTTCTGACTCGAGTGTTTTGTATTTTCAATTCGCTTGGGTCAGTTTGATCTTTTCAGTGTATCGAAGACTGCTTTCTGGAGGACGAAGATGAAGATTTAGTATTATTATTATTTATTACATTTATCCTACTACATCATTTTATTCCACTGCATTTATTTATTTATTTTTGTTGTATGTAACTCTGATCTGTATTGTCAAAGTATAACCAAATGTTATTTGTAAACAGCTTCATGAACTGTTTATTTGATTATTATATTTTGTCATTCCACTGCGAGATTCTGTATTTGTTTTTCTTTCTTTCCTGCTTTTTCTTTTTTACCCCATAACAATCCTCCCTTTTGAATGGTTTGAGTTTGACATGTGAGGTTTATTGTCGATTTAAACTGTCAAAAAAGGTGGGTCGTTACAATGATCAAGGAAATAAAGATGATACTGGCTCCGAGGTTGTAGTCGAAGGTAAAGAAGATGACTTTGAAGATGAAGAGAATAATACAAATAATGACACCGATGATGAAAATTTGACTCGTAGTATGTACATTTGATTGAGAAGATTTTAATGTACTTATGAAAGTATATATATTTTGATGCTATCATGATTATAAATTTTAGTTTAGTCAGTTTTGTCAAAATGTATTTTTCCTTTGAAATCTACTGGTATGAATATACGATTATTCTTCATATTGAATTATTTATTTCACTATTGCTTTACTATTCTTCCTCATGAATTATTTAGTTTACTATTGCTTTTTTTCAAGTTTACTTGAATAGTAATTTAAAGCACCTGCACACTTAGGTATTTGCTCTATTAAATGATGACATGAATTATTTATTTCATTATTGCCAAAGGAGGGTAAGTAATAAAATTGCATTTTTATTTATTTTTATATCATTAGGTTATTATCCCAAATAGATTAACATTTATTATTCAATTTATGTATGTGTAGAGCGACTTCAGTAATGGAATCATGAGCGATAGCATTTGTGATTTGATTCTTGATAGTGTGAATCAATTCTATTCTAGATTCTTGGATTTTCCACCCGATGTCAAAGTAGTCCTATGCAATGATTTTGTGGTAAAATAAATTTAATGCATACCTCATTTTCATACATAAATTTATAAGTTGATAACATATATTTAATACAAATGCAAAGTAAAGATTAATGAAAATCCAACACTTCTCAAGCGCATATAAGATAATTTTGGGAGAAGAAAGAAGCATAAAATATAGTGTGATGATGTATGGGATGAAGAAGGTTAAGGCACTTGCGAAAGACATTTATGATCAGTTCGAGTCAAATTAGCAGCGGGAAAATGTGATGGCATGTGCAAAAATAAATACAGCAAATAGAGCGCATAATTAAAGATTACACTGCGGTGGCTCGAGATCTTTTATGGACTATTAGTAGGATTTGGTATGTTTAAATTAATTTTTAAATCAAATTATAACAAGTCATCGTATATGCTTGTTTTTCTTTTTTTATTTAGTCTATAAGGTAACGAAGAGGCACAAGCTCCTGGGAGGTGTATGTTTGGACCACAAATTCAAGTCGAGTGAGTGGTCGTCTAGGTAAATAGTTAAATTGCAGTTTTCTTTTGAATATGATGGTATTTTTTTGATATGATTGATTTACAGCGTTAATCAAGTGAAAGTGGCTCCCTCTACAGTGCTACATAGACTAAAACACAAACCTAGGCTTAGTTGGAGGAGATGTTAAGAATGCATGCCAAATTGCTCAGGAAGCACGAGGAGGAGATAGTAGCACAAAGAGAGATGACAAGGAAGCGTGAGGAAGAGATTGCCACACAGAGGAAGCAAGTTGATGCCTTATACCAAATGTTCAGCGAACATTTCGGAAGAAACGTGCCACGGCCACCATAATCATGAGTTTATTTTTGTATGGACATGATCATGTATGATGTATGTAATTATAATTTTGTTTATGGTATAGACATGATGTTGTATGGATTGTGTATGAGATTGTTGAAACATGCATCTGGTTTTGTGTTTTATAAAATATTTATGGAGTTGTTTAACCTTTTTCCTATAATTTTTTGCTATTTTTTTTGGTTTTACACACATTTGGATATGATATTGTGTCGGTATGGTGTTATATTTGCATGTATGGAATTGCCGGAATGGTTGATCTGGTGTTGTGGTTTGAGGGGAAGAAAAGCAGTAGAAATGCTGCAAAATTAGTTCAAGTAAGTGGTTTGAGGGGAAGAAAACCAGCATAAATGCTGCAAAATCAGTTCAGGTAAGTCACTAGTAGGGCATCAAGTTGTCGGAAAAATCCAGAAATTGCATTTTATTACGTCATCTATAAGTCATCGGCCACGACGTCGTCGGCATGTTGTTGGAAATAATGTCGTCATCAAGTCATTGAAAAATCTTCAAATTGCATTTTATTACGTCGTTTACAAGTCATCAGCAATACATTGACCACGACGTCGTCAGTATGTCGTCGAAAATAACATTGCTGCCAAGTCATCAGTATATCTCTCATGAATGTTGTCGACAAGTCATCGATAATGATTTTGCAATGATGGTTTTACTGATGACCAAAATGTCCTTC
Organism: Allium fistulosum; assembly: GCA_030737815.1. Classification (NCBI taxonomy): domain Eukaryota; kingdom Viridiplantae; phylum Streptophyta; class Magnoliopsida; order Asparagales; family Amaryllidaceae; genus Allium; species Allium fistulosum. The sequence goes on from CM060902.1 coordinate 759,204,511, forward strand.
GTATGTCATTGGAAAACTATTTATTGATGACATACCGACGACATTTTATCGTTGGTAATGCACTGTAGTTCTAATAGCGTAACCACACTAGTGGGCATACTTCTATCAAAAAATTTGTGACTTGTATGGATGGGTGGACTTCTATTACAAATGTAAGATCAGTCCTATTAACATATTTTTATCAATCCATCATACATAATTCGTTAAATCACTAATCACCACAAATAACCCTAACATATAATCTAAAGAATTTAGGGATATCTAATCACCATTATAAGATAAATAGATCATTAACTATACAGTTAAAAGGTCATTAGTATATTAATTAAGGGATTACACACACAAATTATTATTTTACATTGGAAATTTTGATTTTAAAATGAATTGTTAAAAATATTGAAAGGAGAATAGAATTTCCCTCTTATTGAATAGTCCCATATTATGGGGAACTATAGAGTGGTCATATTTAAATAGGATTTACAAGAGAAAGGACGCGCCCTTTAAGCACCCAATGTTTTCTCTTTTGTTGAGGAGGAAGAGCATGCTGGTTATCATGCGCGTGCGCCGGCAGACCGACTCGACTCAACTCAGCCCCGTTTTCTACTGTGATGTAGAGCTCCTTATTTTTTGGCAGTATATTTTTAAACTGACTTTGACTTGGTAACAAGACCCAGTAAACTTCGATTCGGTATTTTCTTATGACTCAGCCCTATTTTCTACTCAGATTGTTTCCTATATAAATAAAACTATTTGACAGAATTTTTTATCAGTTTAAAAATCGAGTTCTCTTCTTCTTCTTCCTTAGACTTCCTTAGATTCGTGCAATATTTTTTTGTGCTATTGACTCACCAGTCTTCATGCAAGAGTCTATTGATATTGATTTAGGGCTGTTTTATCCTAAGGCAGCACTTCATCAGAGACCGCCTAGCACAATTTTGGCACAGCGGCGGAATGTCTTAAAGAGAGTGATCTAGTCCGTGACTCAGCCACAAAGACACTGATGATCAATGTTGTAAATCGGCCTAGGCGGTTGCCTGTTGTAATCTTTGCTAACCACCTAATTGCCGCCTAGAACCACTCAACGCCGCATATTGCCAATTAAAAAAGAATATACCCGATTTTGTTAATAAATATGATTTTATTTTTCCAATAACATTTTCTCAGCCCAACAAAAAAATTAAAAAGCCCATATCCATGTATCTATAGGAAAGACCGATCCTCTTAAGCCAAACTACTAGAAATCAAAATGCACGAACAAAATTATTGAAACCCTAATTCTCCCCTCTTTCATTTCAACCTGGTCGTTTAGCTATACGAAAGACCAAAGAGTGCTGACGAATGAAGGATGATGAGCACCGAACAACATCGACGACCGTGGTTAAATAATATTAAATATTGTATACAATTTACAAGTGGTTATATAATATAAAATACATATGATTTACAATTGTAGAAGAAAGTATGTTAAATGACATATAACTTCAGTTTAACATACATGAGTCTCTGCCTTCATACATGGAAAAACACAATTATACCATTAATTATATGCATAGTATAGAGACTTTTATGAACAGTATCGAAAACGCCTAGCGTCGATTAATCCTCGCTTGAATGATTATTCCCTAATCCATGCCTACCGCCTAGAGTCTGACTTGCAATTTTTACAATATTGCTACAGATACATATTGTGGTACGATAATTTTAAGATGTTATGGCTTCAATCGTTGACGACTCTACTACCCTGATGCTAATATTTCAGGTTTCGATTGCGTCTGCTGCACCGTACAAATTCGAGGGTGTAACACCCCACACCCCTTAATATACCCAAAAGGACACATTAAAAGGCGTGGTGCATTGTAGGTATAAAAAAAACTAACAGAGACTAAGTTTCACAAGAAAAAAAAAGGTAAAAACAGCGGAAACTAGAATAATAACTTATTTAAAATAAAACTTTCATAATTGCTTCATAAATAAGTCAAATACCAAATACAACATCCAAATCTCAAAAACCATCATGTCTTAAAAAAATTCATAGTCTCAAAATCAGAGTAGATAATATCCATCATAATAAGCCAATACATAGAAAGAACAAAAGCTGAAAGAACAGAAATACATGGTAGCAAACTCCTCCAAGAAATCTCCAAGCAACTGCAATCTACCGACTTCTCCTTTTATTGCCTATGGGGGGGGAGGGGAAAATAGAGGAGTGGGTCAGACTAAAAGTCTGGTGAATGATAGTAATTACTAGAGTCTTTAAGCAAGATAAAAGTAATTAACCCTACAACATTTCTAGCATAAAGAAGGATAATAAAAGAAAATAGGAAAGAGATAAACTGAAAATAAGTACGATTAAATATTACTCAATTTATACGATATGTTAACTTTGATTGTTTGCACTTGTTCTCGATTTCTGCTTTGATTAGGCTGAATTCCTAATCCTGTAATTATGATGTAACCCTAATTCTACTCTTTTTGGTCGACCCGCTACTCTATAATACCTTTCTTTGGACCAGTCGCTATACAACTCTCTACACAAAATGTTACTTTGGCCAAGATGACATATAAAGCTCCCTACACAGAAGGCAATGGTGTATACTAAAGACACCTGTAACAACCCTGTATTTTGTGATTATTTTAATTGTATATTTTGGTTATTTTAATTAATTTCCTGATTTAAATACTTTATTTTATTTATTAAAATGAATAAATTTTGTTATTTTAAATATAAATTTTGATTTTGATGTGAATTAGAATTCCAAACATGACTAAAAAGAATATTTTCCAGAAAAGTGAATTTTGGTCAATATGGTCAAACTTTGACTTTTAATTTAGAAATTTGAAAGTTTGAAAATTTGAATTTTATCTTTTATTATGAAATTAAATAAAATTTTAAGAATAATGCTTTTCATTTCGTTGAAATCTGATTTATAATGTGAAAGTTATGCCTTTTTCAATATTGTGTGTAATTTGATGTATTTAACAAATTGTTTATTTTAAATTGTATAAATAATATTTTATTTGGTCATGTAATGTTCTAATTTATATTTATATGGGTAAAATAACATGTTGTGCATATATTTTGGTTTTAAAACATTTTTTAAAAGTATAATTGACATTTTCCAGTGTCAGTTGTATTTTGCTTACAATTTCTAATTTCCAGTTTCAATTAATTAAAGTAATTCTTTATTTATTTTTCTATTTTTTTTCTTAAAATCTTATTTGATTCTAATTCCCACTTTATTTTGTTCCTTATTTATTTTATTTATTTGACCTTTTATTTGTTTTAAAGTGAAATAGATATTTTCTAAAACTAGTGATATTCTATTTGTAAATTTTAAGTCCTGTTTTGAATTTTTAAGCAATTTCTTTAGTTCTTTTTCTAGTTTCTCTAAATTTAATTATTTATTTCATTTTGAAAATATAAATGAATTATTTTACTTCACATTTTTGTTTTAAAATATTTTTAAAATGAAGTTGTTAATTTTCCAAAGTCAATAGTGATTTATTTGTAATATCTGGACCCTGTTTTCAATTTTTAAGCAATTTCTTATATTCTTTTTCCATTTTCTTTAAAATTAATTAATTATTTTTATTTTATATTACTTTGTTTCGGTTTTAAAGTCAATTTACTGATTTTATTTTTGTTTTATTTGAATATAAAGAAAAAGAAATATGAAGAGTTTTAAAAGCTTATTTACCTTAAGTCCTTTCATCTCCTTTGTCCTTTCATTTGCCATAACTCCTCAATTACTATCTTGGCTGTGCATTTTTGGTTTGTAGCCGTGAGTTTTCAGCCTCCATTCACCCAAAAACATTTTACCTTCTCATTCATTCATGGCTTCAAGAAAAATCTATGGGTAATGGCTACTTTTTTCACTTTTCTTCTCATTTTTCATGTATTTTGCCTTGTTTTCTTTGCTTCTTTGAATGGCCTCCACTCCATATCCACGGCCACCACCCCCTACATCTCTTCCCTGACATCACCACCAGCTACTCCTCTGGTCTTGACCAAGGCCGAGCCACCATGATGCCAAAACTCCACAAAAAATTGCAAAACAAGCCATAAAAACATGATTGTTTACCACTATTGCTTCACCACTCCATTTTCCACCACCACCACCACCTTAGGCCGCCTCCACCACCTTTGGCCAGACCACCACACACCTTTCCTTCCACTGACCTGATCCATACCCCTCTGACCTGACCACACAAGCCCATGGCCGAGCCATTTTTGTGAACAAAACCCACCTATTTTGCCTTAAACTCTTCATATTCCTTTGTATAAACTTCCTCCTCATATTCTACTACCTAGGCCATGCATACACATGACCAAACCTGAGCCAAACTTGTTCAAACCAGAGCCAAAACCATCCCTAGGCCATGACAAAAGAATAGAGAAAGCAAGGCAAAAGATTTGGCATTCGTATCTCTTTTTATTTAAAAGTTATTTCATTTCTAGTGTATTGAAATTTATGGTTTGCTTTGATTTTTGTTTGGGTTGTAACACAAGATCTATATCATTGGATTTTCTCTCCACACTCAAATTGTATTAGAGTTGTCATGCCTTCGTAATCTTTGTGTTGTGAGCTTTGTTGGCAAATCTCCAGCTTAACAGGTGAGTTATTCTCACCAGACAATATGTACATATATAACTAGTGAATTGACCCCTTTTGAATCTGTAAAATGCATTATCATGTTACACTTGCTATGTTATGATTTTATGATGTTCACCCATGCTTAAACACCTATTATATTATATGTTACTGTTATATTATTATGTTCTATTATTTTTATCAGTTTATCACACTACAAGTTCCCTTTAGATTAAAATCACTATGGGTTGAAATGATACATACCCGAACGGACTTTAGAATAGGAGAAAATCATTATGGGCTGAAATGATAGGCCCGAATGATTTTCAATTATTTTTTCATTTCCTTGGGATTACGGGTTTGAAATGATCAAACCCGGGTTTTCTTTGTAAATTACAGGTTGAAATGATATATTACCCGTATCACTTTACTTAGACTAGAAATGAAATACAGACCCGTAGTTAAAATATGACTTATAAATTTTTTTAAAAATATTTTAAAAATGTAAATATTATGATATTTTGATTTAAACTAAATAAAAATGATTTTTGTAAAGCATTATTGATTTTCTGAAAATTTATAAGTGAAATAAATTAATGGTAAAATTAGAAAATTTGAAATGTAAGTTATTTTGGGAAATTTTAATTTGGTGATAATTGGAATTTAAATTAAATGTGAAATGTGATAAATTCATGATAATTTGGATTAAAGTGAATTTAAATGATTTTTATATTATATTAATGATTTTGAATAAAGTTAAAATGTGAAATGAATGAATATTTAAGTTGAAATTTTGAAATATAACTAAAATTGGAAATTTGTGAATTTGGCTTAAAAGTGAATTTTAGTTAAGTAAATAAAAAATGGAATTAAGTTATATTTGAAAATTTAAACTTAAGTGTTAAGTTAATTTAATTTAATGAATTTATAATTTAATATTGGAATTTAATAAGTGAATTATTATTAAACTTTGATTTTTGAATGGAGGTTTAACTTTATAAAATCATGAATATAAGGGTATTTGAATGATTGTTTTAAAAGTGAAATTATATGATTTTTTAAGTTAAAAATGATTTATATAAAAATATAATTGTTTGTGAAATTATACTGAATATTTGAAGTTAATTAACTGCATTTCTGAAATGCTATTAATTCTAATGTAAATGATAATACAACATTTGTAAATGCTGTAGTTGATAATAATGAACAAAATGGCTAAATTTAATTAAAGGCTATTATAGCATTTTTGTAAATGTTATAATGGTTGAATTTAACTAAGTTTATTTGAAACTAATGTAACCCTATTACAGCATTTTAAATGCTGCCTTTTGTTAAATTGAACTGTTTTAAATGTGACTTTCCGTAGCATTTTTTAAATGCTGCGAAAGTTGAATTTTCATTATTTTAATTAATTTAAGTGAACGAATGAACTTTGAAAGATTAAAATTTTGGAAATTTAATAATTTAATTATTAAATATAATAACTTCATTTTTATGATTTAAAATAAAGTAATTTGTTTCGAAATATAAACTATTTTGAAATATGATATTTTGATATTTTGAAATGGATATTTGAAGGATATTGAATTTTGAAATGATATTTGATTTCGAAGTATAAAATACCATTTTGAAATTTTAACCACGGGATGTATTTAATTTATAGTTTAACTGATCCTTAAAGGATGGGCGATCCCAAGCATCCTTTGAGTTATTATGCATTTCTACTACAGTTCACTTGAGTTGGTTTACATTATATAAGTATATATTGTCCTGACTCGAGTGTTTTGTATTTTACTTTACGCTCGGGTCAGCCTGAGTATTTACAGCTTAGCTTGGGATTTCTTTCTGGAGCTAGGAATCGCTGGAGATTCTGCTTGTCTAGTTATCTGTTCCTTTCAGTTCAGTTGTTCTATTTCAGTTCTGGTATTCATAAACTTCTATTTATTTGAGATTTCTATTGTATATGTTTTCAAATAAATATTATGTATTTTGTTTTGAGAGTTTGTTATAGTAGCTTCATGAACTACTATGGTATTTTTAATTTCCGCTGCGAGTTATTCTGATATGTTCTGTGTCTGTGATTCTGTGTATTTGATTTCATTTGCTCCAAATTTATTTACAATCTGTTATTTTGAATTATTCAAGCCAGACATGTGTGGATTATTGTCGATTTGAATGGTCCAAAATACCGGGTCGTTACAGTTGGTATCAGAGCTTTGGTTTTAGGAAAACCTTAGCCTGCGGAGCAAAAACTCATTAGAGATAGGGTAGAAATACCCTAGAATGAGTGAAATCTATCTCAGAATCATTTCTTTGTGAGAGAACGTATTTTCGAAGTATAAAATGATTTTCAATGATTTTTAAAGAATTTTCAAAGATTATTTTGATATAAATTTCCTTGCTTTGAAAGTAAAATATTTCTTAAACTTCATTCCTTTTGTATCCACCTTGTTAGTAATTTCTTTGATTAGGATCCTCTAAAATTTTGAACTTCTCTCTTGATTGATCTAGATCCATTGTTGATAGGAATCTATTTTGAGTATGGCAAAATCTGTAGTTTGTTAGGTTGTTTTGAGTAAACTCTGTTGTATCTTTTGCTTAGATAAAGTTGTCCAACTAAAGATATTTATGCTTCTGTTTTCGTATGTTATGAATTCGAGTCATTCCAAATTTTGAATGGGAATTTCTCTGTATCGATATAGGTTATATATCTCTAATCTTCGTTTTGATTCTTATCGAATAGGATTCCTTTGAATTTTGGAACGCTCCCACTTGTTCTGAAATCCATTCCTGTCTCCCATAATTGTATTCTTTTGATTTTGGAGCATTGCATCACTCCACTTTGTATGACCTTTATAGGGTGGCGATTCCGCCAATCTTTGAATGATTATAATTGGCATTGATTCATCGGAGATTTCTGTATCCTCGGTTTACGATGTTTTCTATCTTCTGCTATATTTAGATTCTATCTCTGGCAATCGAAGGTCGATTTTCCTTAGATTTTCGCATCGATTATATTCCTGAAATCACGGTTGACCGGTTAAGGTCGCCCGCGATTCATATAGGCTTATCCATCTTGTATTTGGTAATTTAATTATCTTATCTTCGTTTGAGCCTATCTTTGAATTAGAATTCTATTTGATTAGAGTCCTTCTAAATTTGAATCTCTGTTTTGCTTTGAAATCCATCCTTGAATCGTCCCTTGGAAAGTTTGTGGTTGATTGTCTTTTGAAGATTGTGTATTCATCGTAGTTTTTATTTTGATAAGGATGACCATATTTTTATATAAAGATGAAATGTTTTTGATAAGGATTATATACCTTTTAAAAAAATGAGAATTTGAAGTTTTGAAAGGATTTGAAATTGTGAAAATTTTATAAGAAATGGTTTCATATAAAATGATTTATAACTGAAGGTTTTGAATCTGAATTTAAGTGATTGAACTCCGGCATTTTGGAACTGGTTTTAGGATTTTGAAATAATAAATAATATGATTTGAAATTATTTTTCCGAATAAGTAATGTTTCAATGATTTTAATGGGTTTTAATGATTTCGAAGGAATTTCAAAGAAGTTTTCAAAGTAAATGGAAGTCCAGAACTCACTTGTGTCGCTGGAAAATAATTTCGGTGATGAGTGCACGCATCATCGACATTGATTTTCGAGTTTCTGAGTGAGGGAGAGGCCACTTTAATAGCTTTGCTATGCGAGTGATTTTGTGAAACCATTTTTGATTTCAAATTCCGAAGTATGATTTGATATTCGAAAGATATATGTAAATATATTTGAAACGATTTGAAATGAACCGGTGTTCAGTCCTCGAGTTTTGGATTTGATATAACCCTATCTATTAAAATTGATTTACTGATTTGTTGCTAATTTCCAACTCTTGAATTTGAAAATGATTTCTTCAACTATTTCGAAGTTCGAGTACTTCCAAATCAAGGTTAACTTTTCAAAGCTAAGAAATTTGAAAAGTATTTTGATAAAGTATATAAGTTTGTTTTGAATGTTTAAGTATGAAGTAATCTGATTTAAATAAGTTGAAACTGTTTTGTTAAGTAAATGAATAAGGCAATTTAAAATTTTTTCTAATATGAAATTTAGATTTGAAATGTTTTGAAAAGAAATTGTTCTTCAAAATATTTTGAATAAATTTTAAGTGTTTTAACTTAGTAACATCTTTATGAAACTATATAGGTAACAAGTTGGAATAAATATATAAGTTGTACGTATGTTGTTTTATTCGCATAATTAATTTGATCCAAGTTTGAGTACACAAGTTCGAGGTGAATTACACCATTTCGTGTTAGGATTTTTCATTCGATTCTTGATGACGAATATTTGATATGGATTTTGGGCTCGATTCTAGAATTCTCTATCATAGTATATGGCTATGCAAGGAGACTGATGGCTTCTAGTCGAGAAACCATATCGAAATCCGCATTAGGAAAGTGAATGGACAATACTAGTTCGAAAGCGAACTTGTGTGATCGAGCGAGCGATCGAATGTGACTTTGCGAAATGATGACATATGTACATCTTATATTCTAATATCTTTGATATATTTTGACGCTGAAATTGAAAGCCGTCGAGTTAGAATATCTTTGCTTACTAAAAGAAAATTTCCAATTTAAATTACAAAGATATATAACCCATAAAAGCAAAGATATTCAATCCCATATGGCTCTTCATACAGCGAAATTATTTTGAAAATTTGATCCTTATGTAAGATAGACCTTACGTAAGTATAAGATGATTTTGAAAACATTTGATTTTGGAAATGAATTGGTTGACTTAAATTATATTGATTTGGAAATTTGGATTTATTTTCTAAATCTATTATTTTGGAAACTTTGAAACTAAAGATAATTAATTTGAGAAGAAATAATTTGGTGAAATTGTATATGATTTTGAAATTGAACTGATATTGAAACAAATTGAAATTTGAGAACCTTATGTTACTAAACACTTGATTTGGGAGTTGTCGAACTTATATAAAATTGATTTGTATGAGTATGAAATTGATTCGAAAACTATAGATTTGAAAAGGTACTCAATTTGAAAGTGAAATCTTATATAATTGAAGTCTATATAAGTATGATTTGATATACTATTGATTTTGGAAAGTATTCGATTTGAAAATTAAATCTTATATATAATGGATTTTATATAAGTACGATATTTGAAAGTGATTTGAAAAGGTACTATATGATACATATTTTCGAAGTAAAGATATGGAAAGTGCCTTCTGCTTGATATCCGATTTGTGGCCACATCTTGGATTCATTCTATCGATATTATTCTCTCTGATTTTTGGTTTTCCGGATATGATACTCGAGTGTCCTTCGAATTCCATGGCGTTACCCATGGTCTTATTGTTCTCTCGTGACTGCATAGCGCAACTGCCTGGCTGAGTCTTGCCTAGGGGTACGGATTGTTTCCTGGGGGATCCAGGCGTAATCATTGTGTATCCTGCAATCTGTGTAGGTCACGAATAGTAGCGCAAATGCTTGGCTGAGTCTTGCCTGGGGGTACGGATTGTTTCCTGGGGGATCCAGGCGTAACCATTGTGTATCTGCGAACCATGGTTAGACAAAGGTTTTGTTTGTTTTTGTTTGGATTGTACTTTCCATATCTGTTTTAAAGGTTTTTCAAGTATTTTCACTGGGTGTTGAAACAAGTCTACTAAGTACCTGGAGAATTCTAGCTTTGCGCCTGATCAACGCATGGCCAGAGTCTGCAGGAACGAAAGTAAACTTGTTAAGACATCGAGTTAAAAATTATTTTGATAAAATATTATAAAGGATATTTTGATCAGTTATTTCCTTTCTAAAAGATTTTAAAGTGTTTTAAATATTGTTTACCTCTTCAACCAACAATTTTAAATTAATGGCTCATCCTTGTCTTTCGTCCTATTTTCCCTTCTAGCTATTCCTATTCTCCACCTTATTAAACTTACCCATAACAACAATTATCAGGTATAATTTTAATCTTCTTGTCATCTTGTCTTAATCCTATTCCATTTTATCTTTTCTGTGTTTTCCGTACCTTATTCCTTTTCGAGGACGAAAAGATTTGAGTGGGGGAGAGTGTAACAACCCTGTATTTTGTGATTATTTTAATTGTATATTTTGGTTATTTTAATTAATTTCCTGATTTAAATACTTTATTTTATTTATTAAAATGAATAAATTTTGTTATTTTAAATATAAATTTTGATTTTGATGTGGATTAGAATTCCAAACATGACTAAAAAGAATATTTTCCAGAAAAGTGAATTTTGGTCAATATGGTCAAACTTTGACTTTTAATTTAGAAATTTGAAAGTTTGAAAATTTGAATTTTATCTTTTATTATGAAATTAAATAAAATTTTAAGAATAATGCTTTTCGTTTCGTTGAAATCTGATTTATAATGTGAAAGTTATGCCTTTTTCAATATTGTGTGTAATTTGATGTATTTAACAAATTGTTTATTTTAAATTGTATAAATAATATTTTATTTGGTCATGTAATGTTCTAATTTATATTTATATGGGTAAAATAACATGTTGTGCATATATTTTGGTTTTAAAACATTTTTTAAAAGTATAATTGACATTTTCCAGTGTCAGTTGTATTTTGCTTACAATTTCTAATTTCCAGTTTCAATTAATTAAAGTAATTCTTTATTTATTTTTCTATTTTTATTCTTAAAATCTTATTTGATTCTAATTCCCACTTTATTTTGTTCCTCATTTATTTTATTTATTTGACCTTTTATTTGTTTTAAAGTGAAATAGATATTTTCTAAAACTAGTGATATTCTATTTGTAAATTTTAAGTCTTGTTTTGAATTTTTAAGCAATTTCTTTAGTTCTTTTTCTAGTTTCTCTAAATTTAATTATTTATTTCATTTTGAAAATATAAATGAATTATTTTACTTCACATTTTTGTTTTAAAATATTTTTAAAATGAAGTTGTTAATTTTCCAAAGTCAATAGTGATTTATTTGTAATATCTGGACCCTGTTTTCAATTTTTAAGCAATTTCTTATATTCTTTTTCCATTTTCTTTAAAATTAATTAATTATTTTTATTTTATATTACTTTGTTTCGGTTTTAAAGTCAATTTACTGATTTTATTTTTGTTTTATTTGAATATAAAGAAAAAGAAATATGAAGAGTTTTAAAAGCTTATTTACCTTAAGTCCTTTCATCTCCTTTGTCCTTTCATTTGCCATAACTCCTCAATTACTATCTTGGCTGTGCATTTTTGGTTTGTAGCCGTGAGTTTTCAGCCTCCATTCACCCAAAAACATTTTACCTTCTCATTCATTCATGGCTTCAAGAAAAATCTATGGGTAATGGCTACTTTTTTCACTTTTCTTCTCATTTTTCATGTATTTTGCCTTGTTTTCTTTGCTTCTTTGAATGGCCTCCACTCCATATCCACGGCCACCACCCCCTACATCTCTTCCCTGACATCACCACCAGCTACTCCTCTGGTCTTGACCAAGGCCAAGCCACCATGATGCCAAAACTCCACAAAAAATTGCAAAACAAGCCATAAAAACATGATTGTTTACCACTATTGCTTCACCACTCCATTTTCCACCACCACCACCACCTTAGGCCGCCTCCACCACCTTTGGCCAGACCACCACACACCTTTCCTTCCACTGACCTGATCCATACCCCTCTGACCTGACCACACAAGCCCATGGCCGAGCCATTTTTGTGAACAAAACCCACCTATTTTGCCTTAAACTCTTCATATTCCTTTGTATAAACTTCCTCCTCATATTCTACTACCTAGGCCATGCATACACATGACCAAACCTGAGCCAAACTTGTTCAAACCAGAGCCAAAACCATCCCTAGGCCATGACAAAAGAATAGAGAAAGCAAGGCAAAAGATTTGGCATTCGTATCTCTTTTTATTTAAAAGTTATTTCATTTCTAGTGTATTGAAATTTATGGTTTGCTTTGATTTTTGTTTGGGTTGTAACACAAGATCTATATCATTGGATTTTCTCTCCACACTCAAATTGTATTAGAGTTGTCATGCCTTCGTAATCTTTGTGTTGTGAGCTTTGTTGGCAAATCTCCAGCTTAACAGGTGAGTTATTCTCACCAGACAATATGTACATATATAACTAGTGAATTGACCCCTTTTGAATCTGTAAAATGCATTATCATGTTACACTTGCTATGTTATGATTTTATGATGTTCACCCATGCTTAAACACCTATTATATTATATGTTACTGTTATATTATTATGTTCTATTATTTTTATCAGTTTATCACACTACAAGTTCCCTTTAGATTAAAATCACTATGGGTTGAAATGATACATACCCGAACGGACTTTAGAATAGGAGAAAATCATTATGGGCTGAAATGATAGGCCTGAATGATTTTCAATTATTTTTTCATTTCCTTGGGATTACGGGTTTGAAATGATCAAACCCGGGTTTTCTTTGTAAATTACAGGTTGAAATGATATATTACCCGTATCACTTTACTTAGACTAGAAATGAAATACAGACCCGTAGTTAAAATATGACTTATAAATTTTTTTAAAAATATTTTAAAAATGTAAATATTATGATATTTTGATTTAAACTAAATAAAAATGATTTTTGTAAAGCATTATTGATTTTCTGAAAATTTATAAGTGAAATAAATTAATGGTAAAATTAGAAAATTTGAAATGTAAGTTATTTTGGGAAATTTTAATTTGGTGATAATTGGAATTTAAATTAAATGTGAAATGTGATAAATTCATGATAATTTGGATTAAAGTGAATTTAAATGATTTTTATATTATATTAATGATTTTGAATAAAGTTAAAATGTGAAATGAATGAATATTTAAGTTGAAATTTTGAAATATAACTAAAATTGGAAATTTGTGAATTTGGCTTAAAAGTGAATTTTAAGTTAAGTAAATAAAAAATGGAATTAAGTTATATTTGAAAATTTAAACTTAAGTGTTAAGTTAATTTAATTTAATGAATTTATAATTTAATATTGGAATTTAATAAGTGAATTATTATTAAACTTTGATTTTTGAATGGAGGTTTAACTTTATAAAATCATGAATATAAGGGTATTTGAATGATTGTTTTAAAAGTGAAATTATATGATTTTTTAAGTTAAAAATGATTTATATAAAAATATAATTGTTTGTGAAATTATACTGAATATTTGAAGTTAATTAACTGCATTTCTGAAATGCTATTAATTCTAATGTAAATGATAATACAACATTTGTAAATGCTGTAGTTGATAATAATGAACAAAATGGCTAAATTTAATTAAAGGCTATTATAGCATTTTTGTAAATGTTATAATGGTTGAATTTAACTAAGTTTATTTGAAACTAATGTAACCCTATTACAGCATTTTAAATGCTGCCTTTTGTTAAATTGAACTGTTTTAAATGTGACTTTCCGTAGCATTTTTTAAATGCTGCGAAAGTTGAATTTTCATTATTTTAATTAATTTAAGTGAACGAATGAACTTTGAAAGATTAAAATTTTGGAAATTTAATAATTTAATTATTAAATATAATAACTTCATTTTTATGATTTAAAATAAAGTAATTTGTTTCGAAATATAAACTATTTTGAAATATGATATTTTGATATTTTGAAATGGATATTTGAAGGATATTGAATTTTGAAATGATATTTGATTTCGAAGTATAAAATACCATTTTGAAATTTTAACCACGGGATGTATTTAATTTATAGTTTAACTGATCCTTAAAGGATGGGCGATCCCAAGCATCCTTTGAGTTATTATGCATTTCTACTACAGTTCACTTGAGTTGGTTTACATTATATAAGTATATATTGTCCTGACTCGAGTGTTTTGTATTTTACTTTACGCTCGGGTCAGCCTGAGTATTTACAGCTTAGCTTGGGATTTCTTTCTGGAGCTAGGAATCGCTGGAGATTCTGCTTGTCTAGTTATCTGTTCCTTTCAGTTCAGTTGTTCTATTTCAGTTCTGGTATTCATAAACTTCTATTTATTTGAGATTTCTATTGTATATGTTTTCAAACAAATATTATGTATTTTGTTTTGAGAGTTTGTTATAGTAGCTTCATGAACTACTATGGTATTTTTAATTTCCGCTGCGAGTTATTCTGATATGTTCTGTGTCTGTGATTCTGTGTATTTGATTTCATTTGCTCCAAATTTATTTACAATCTGTTATTTTGAATTATTCAAGCCAGACATGTGTGGATTATTGTCGATTTGAATGGTCCAAAATACCGGGTCGTTACAACACCCATACTAAGCGCTTGAAACTCATAGCTATTACTGAGCACCCGCAAATGGAATTCGCACGCGTAACTGTCACCATGCTCATGCTACCTTTTGCTCCACCTATTGGGTCTTTTTATTACCTCCAACGTCCAGCATAGCGTGCCCCTCATATCACTTCAGGCTAATGTGAGATCACCGTGTGTCCATAGAAACTATAGGGGAAATGCTGTTGGTACAGGCCCTTCATCCAAACAATATCTAGTTGTGCCCCTTATCCAAATCCCCCGTGATTTGGACTTCAATTTGACCAATTTCTACCATTCTTAGCATAAGCGTGCCCTCATCTCACTTCAGACTAATGTGAGACACTGTTTTGTCTAATAGGGAATGCTATTTGGTACAGGTCCTACTTTCATCTTTGCTTATTAACTTAGATAAATTATTTAAATAAGCCTTTATTATAATTTTTACTTCTACGCTTATTAATTTATTCCAAGTCTTAAAATAAGCCCCATTCTATTCTTTTTATTGTAACCTACATTATAATCATGCTTATTACTTAACCCAAAGACTAAGTGGGAAAATATGCTCTTTCATCTTTTACTCTTTTTAGTTATAATTCTATGTTATAACTAAGCCAATTAATTAATCCAATTCTAATCATAATTTGGCATAATTTCAGTCCAATTTCACTTATATTACAGTCTTCATAATTTACATCTCATAATTATAAATAGGCCAATCTCTTTAATTCAATTCAATTAATATCATAATTAGTCTTAATTCCATTTTATTATAGTATTTATAATTTACATCTTATATTCCATTATTTCAGTTTTCTTACAATTTAATCTGTATTCGCGTTAATCTTATTCTAATCCATACGCGAAGAAGAAAGAGGAATAAAAGAAACTGAAAATAGAAGAAAATTCAAAACGTATAAAGAAGATGTAAATAACTTATAAATAACAGTAAATAACTAAAATCCTGTAAATAAACTACAAATAATTGGAAAAACTATAATTAACAGAAATAAATTAAAATTACTAAAAAGAATAAATGAAAGGAAATAGATTGAAAATAATTCTAAAAACTATAAATAAACTACTGAAAAGGTTATTCCAAAAATCGTAGTAAAACTACAACTTTTAGAAACCCTATTTTTTTTAAATTACTTAAAGAAATCTTAAAATAATTACAATCACTCATCTCTGGTCCTTTGCTCTTTCCTTTAGGCCTTTACGGATCCACTTGGGGTTGTTAAAATATTTTTATTAAAGAGATTCTCTCCTTGGAAAATTATTCCTTTTAGGGTCCTTCTTGAAAAAGTGAACCCAAGCGGAGAACATCTAGAATGAGAAAAAGTGTTAAGGCTAAGGTCTTATTTATAGGTGTAGAAGTGGATCTTAGACCATTGGATTTAGGGATTGAATATGATGCGACCACGTCATAGGCTGAATAAGAGCCATCGGATGGAAGCACGGAAGGACCAGATGGAATAAAAGAATGCAAAACAACGTGTATGAACTTCTGCTGACTCATTGCTGTGTCAAATCTTACAATGCATCTTGTCAGCGCCTTATCTTATATTTAATTCAATTAATTACACCCTCAATAATATACAAACTATAAATAACATTTTCTTCTCCTCAATTAATTTCGAATTTGTGCTTTTTATTTCAGGTTAAATTTCCATGCGTCTCTCTTTATTCGCATGTTTCATTTCAGTTTTCAACATCCCATTTAATTTACATGTTTACGTCTAAAATAAATAAATAAACAACATATCAATATCTTTCCACATTTACATCTGAATTAAATAAATTAACAAGTGAATTGTTATATCTACATTTTTTTCCATATTCACATCTGTTGTAATTAGATAAATAACATATGTCCACAAATGTGTATATATGTTGTGTATTAATTAGTAACCTTATTCTTTACTTTTAAATTGAGCAATCAATTACATTAATTAATTGTATAAATGTTTTTATGTTCAAAAACCAAACGGACCCTTATTCCTTACTAACAAAGAAATAACATACCTTATATTTTATGTAAGAAATGCAATCCTTCCATAATACACTCTTGCCTTTTTTTTCCAAAATATAACGTTTATTTTATTAAATGCCTTCTTTTTTTTATAAATATATGGTTACATTTTCTCTCATTTACAATAACCCACCTCATTTGAACATCATCATCTTCACTTTTCAAATTTATAAAAGTAGATGCCTTCTTTTTAAATATATTGTTATATATTATTATTATTATTATTATTTAACAAAACAAACTCCTTGTTTATAAACTCATACATATATTCAAAAATGAGAAGTTTATTTCAATTATCTCAAAGCATGCATTTATTTCTATTTAAAATGTTCATTCCATTTTGATAGAAATGCAAGTTCTTATATTAAACTTAATCATTACAATTTAATTCCTCTTTCCCTTTCTAATCGAAACATTTCAATAAATCTGCTGCCAATTAATTTCAATACTAATTTCAACGAATTCTAATTATAAACACTATTTCTTTTCACTTATAATTATTTATTAATTTCTTCTTGAATTTCGGGTTGTTACAGAGGGCCTGCATTTCAAATGATGGTGCCAAAAGATGAAGTTCTTTTTGACTATGTGGAAGGTGGTACATGTGCTGACAATAGAAAAACCAACATTGCCCGAAGAAGTAACAGACGATTAGAAAATGGCTTTGCAGGACTATATGGACCATGACTACCTCCGTAAAAATTATGTTCTTAATGGCTTGAGCGATGATTTGTATGATTACTACAACTTATACAAGTCAACAAAGGAGATTTGGGATGCCCTGAAAAAGAAATACAATACCAAGGAAGCTGGAGCGAATAAGTATGCCATCAGTCGCTGTTTGAAGTTTCAAATGACAGATGACAAATCTGTGGAGGCGCAGTCACACGAGTTTCAGAAAATTGCGCATGAGATTATCTCTGAATGTATGGCTTTAGATGAATAGTTTCAAGTTGCCGTATTAATTAATAAATTACCCTCTAATTGGAAAGACTTTAAAAATATTCTCTGGCATAAGGCTAAGGAGTTTTTCTAAGACAATTTGATTACTCGTCTTCGTATCGAAGAAGAAGCCAAAAAATAGAACCAGAAAGAAAAGGAGCTTGTTGTATCTAGCAACAACAATAAGAAATCCACAAACGAGGGTTTGAAACCAAATGCGAAAATTTTCAAAAATCATAATTGCAAACCAAATCAGAACCGCAACAATCAGCCTTAAAACAAACAGCAAAATGCCCCTTCAAAGAATGGTACTGGACAGTTGTTCTTATGTTACAACTGTGGCAAACTATGCCATAATGCACGAAAGTGTCGGAACATGTCAGATCCTACACCGTAGGCTAACCTGACTGAAGAAGCCCTTGTGGCTATGCTTACTGAGATCAACCTAGTTGGTAGATCAGAAGGGTGGTAGGTAGACACTAGTGCTTCTCGCTATGCCTGCTATGATCGTGAAATGTTTAAAATATATAATGCTGCTAATGACATGAAAGTGATGTTGGGAGATTTTCACACCACTATTGTTGCTGGAATTGGGACTGTGGAGTTAAAGTTTACCTATGGAAAGAACTTGTTGCTGAAAAATGTGATGCACACTCTAAAATGAGGAAAAATTTAGTATCTGGTTTCTTGTTAAATAAAGCTAGTTTTACTCAAACTATTGGATCTGACATGCACACATCAGTAAAAATGGTGTTTTTATTGGTAAAGGATATGCTGTTGATCTGATGTTTAAGTTAAATGTTGATTTTAATAAAGTTAATAATTCTATTTATATACTATGTGATTTTAATATGTAGCATGTTAGACTTTGTTATGCTAATAAGCGACTAATTCATAACATGGGTAACTTAGGCTTAATCTCTAAAGTCTCCATAAGTGATTTAGAAAAATGTGAATATTACGGCCAAGCTAAAATTACAAAGACCCCACATGAATATGTTTGTAGAGAGTTAGAACCTTTAGATTTAATACATTCTAATATATGTGAACTTGATGGCATTCTATCTAGGGATGACAAATGCTACTTTACTACTTTTATTGATGATTGCTCTGATTTCACTTACGTTTATCTCATGAAAAATAAAAGTGATGAGCTAGATATGTCTAAGTTGTTTGTCACTGAAATTGAAAACCAATTTAATATGAATATTAAGAGATTTCAAAGTGATAGAGGAACGTAACATGAATCTACCTATTCATTGAATTTTATAATCAACATGGCATAATTGATGAGAGAACTGCACCTTATTCGCCTGAAATAAATGGTAAAGTTGAAAGAAAAAATAGGACTCTTACCGAATTAGTTGTAGCTATTTTATTAAATTCAAGTGCAGCATCACATTTTTTTTAGAGAAAATTCGTTAATTGTTTATTATGTTTTAAACAGAATTCCTAAATCTAAGAGCAAAATTTCACCTTTTGAGATTTTTAGAAATCATAAACCCAATTACAACTTAACATTTGATATATTTTACTCAAAATAATCAACTTATAAAACATTAAAATCTTATTTGAAATCCTTTACCATGCTTCCACTACGCCACTATGATATCGGCTTTACGAAAATTACAACTTATTTATAAAAACAAGTTATAAATTTTTTTTAAAACCTCAATTTTTTTTGTAAAATCCGGATTTACGGAAAATTTCGGCAGTGTCTCCTTTTCGCGGCTCGATCGTAAATTTTTTACAATACAAATATATATCACAAATATACCAAATATTCATCTCATCTCAATGATGAGGCATTCCGTAGGGAAATACATAAAAGTACAGTATGAAATATGAGATATGTACCTTATTATTATTAATACGAGCGAGTTCACTCATATTAAGCAAGCAAAAGCAAATCAAACCACGTATATGTCCAGATGGCTTCATATGTACCTGTCTCAACTCAAATTAGAATATTAGTTGCATATAAAAGCATATAGAAAGCATGTATAAGTTTAATAGACTATATAACATGAATTCTGAATCCAAATTATAGCATAAGCACTAACACACAACATAACAATCATATGTAATCAAAATAGTTATAACAATAATTTATAATCAAAGAAACCATCCAACAATTAATATTCATCCAAAATTTTATTTTATTTTATTAACAATTAATTGGTTTACTTCCAATTTATTCATATCTATTTCATTTACATTCAATTTATTCAAATTTCAATTATTTCATTTTTTTGTACAACACATTTCATATAAATTCATTTCTGGGCCATTTTATAAATTATTTCATTTGAACTTATATAAGTTAAATTTTATTTCATTACCATTTATTATATTCTCTTCAATACTCATATCATTTATAAACCATTTCATAAACCATTTAAGTTTATTATAAACATTTTATAAAACGCAACTCATGTTTATTATTACTTCATAACTTAAGTTCATATTAATTCATTGATTCACTTCACTAGTTCATTTTATTAATTCATATCATTTACTTTACTTAAATAAATTTTATTTTATAACTCAAATTTATATTAATAAAATTTTCTTTTTATCACAATCACTTTCATTCAACTTTCTTAAGTTAACTTCCATTTTATAATTATTTCATTAATTTATTTCATATTCAATTAGTTAACATTCAATTTATTAAAACTCATTCCATTTGCATTCAATTTATTTACATCCAATTTAAGTCAAATTCAATTACCCACACTAATTTTACTTACACTCATTTATTCACATTCAATTCCTTTCACAACTCAAATTGCATTTCATTTTACAATTCAAGTTTGTATTAATTTTATTAATTTATTTTATAGCTTAAGTGGAATTAATTTGCTTTACAAATTCATCTAGTTCCATTCAAATCCAATTCAATTCATTTAATCTTTATTAAGTTAAACTTTATTTCATTTAATCCATTACTTAGTTTATTTAACTTCATTTAAGTTAAAAAAAAATTCTCTTACCATTCACATTTAACAAATTTAAAATTTGTTTTTAGCTTAATATTTCTCAAATCTATAAGTTACACAAACTTATTCACTTAAATTTCATTTCATTATTTTATCTAATTCATTTCAAATACAATTCACTTTCATTTAGGCTTTCTTGAGTTAAAATTCATTTTATTTACTTCATTTTTCTTACTCAATTTATTTAACCTTTCTTAGGTTAATTCTTTTATTTTATATCTCAAATTCAAATTTTCTTTTGTTTGCTTAACCAAAATGTTCAACCGTTTTTAAAAATTTGGTCTTACTTCCACTGTTCGAATTCATAAGTTATAAACTTATTTCTTATCTATACTATTTTCAATTTATAAGTTCAAAATTATTTTCATATATTTATTAAATAATACTTGGAATATTTTTTCACAACAAAAACTTGTTTTAACCATAAATAAATTTCTTTTGGCAGCAATTCTCACTCATAAACTTGAAAATGAATATTGGTGATGCTGCAGCCATCCCCAGAATTATTTTCCAGTGACTAAAGCAAGTTCAATTCTTTTATTTCTTTCGAAAATCTTTTCAAAATGTATTTTTAGTCAAAACACTTTAAAATAATAATATTATTAATTTTGAAGGCTTTGAAAACAATTTTGAAAGCAACGAGATTTAAATTCTAAAATTCTCAGCTTTTAAATCCTTTCTATTTAAGCTACATTGTAAATATACTTATATAATTCCATTACCTTATTATGAAAAATTTTCGTTAATTTACATCTTTATTATTGCAAACAATTCTTATTGTAATTAGATTTTAATTCAATTTAATTATCGAACACTCATGAATAGAGTTCACAAAGTATTCGTTTTTAGTTTAATTCAACCAATAATCGATGATAACTAAAATCAACATCATCTCCCAACAAATAACATTCATTAATAATCATATAGGTTTACGAAAGCTATTATTTTATATATAAAATACAATTTAGGTAAAATTATTTCATTTACCCTCTTTTAAAACAAAATTATGTCGACCTGCCTTGTTTAAGGGTTTAGAAACTCCTATCGATAACATGGCATCCCACGCATCGATCAGAATTAATAAACAACTCAACTGATAAGCAAACACAATATAAAACATTTTATAACACTAACAAGTATGAGCTCTCATATAAATACACTTAAACAAACTCATTCTAGGGTATTACTACCCTATCTCTAATGAGTCAAACCCCACAATGCTAAGGTTATCGCTAAACCAAAGCTCTGATACCAACTGTGATGACTCGCATTTTAGAAGGTTTAAATCAACAATAATCCACACTTGTCCAAGTCAAACAATCCAATACATAGATAATCAATGGGGCAATTAAGAAAAATAAGAAAAGAAGAAAACAATACAGAATCTCGCAACGGAATGACAAAATATAATAATCAAATAAATAGTTCATGAAGCTGTTTATACTATACATTTGATTATAATTTATACAACATTTATTAGAGTTATATATACAATAGGGACAAATAAAACAATGCAGCAGAAAACATGATGCACTGAATAATACTAGTAATAATATACCAAATCTTTGTCTTCGTCCTCCAGAATAAATAATCTTCAATACACTGAAAACTCAAGGCTGACCCGAGCGTAATGAAAAGATAAAACACTCGAGTCGGGACTAAAATATCCTTATGCGAGTCAAATCAATATTACATATAACATGAGTGTAACAGCGTAAGAGAAGTTTACGGGATTTCACATCTCCTATCCAGTGTATAACGTGCGTGCAATAACTTAAGAGATGTTACGGGATTTTCCATCTCATAAGGATCCATTAAATATCTATATATAGTAGAATATGTTATATATGTAATGTCTAGTCAATAAAATAAATATTTTTCCTAGCGTTAAGGCTTTACATTAATCCGCCTTAACACGTTTTTAAGCATTATCGTACAGTTTGCATATAACACAACCAGTAGGACGTCAATAGATAGGGATGTGCCGTGATAAACCAACACTAAACCAAATTCGTAGTGGTCTCGTATAAGGATAAAAGTATGACAAGGCATGTGAGGCAATGCCTAAGGTAGATACTACCAGTTCAAGTCGCAAGGCTGGTGGTAACACATCGTCGTAACAATGGCCCACCGCGTCCTCCCATCCCATATCGAGTCAAAGGGAGGTTATCCCAATAAAGGTGCACCAATCGAAATCAACAACAAAGTAATGGTATGGACCGAGTCCACAAGAAAATTAAAGAATGGGTGACTACTAGGGGTAGCTAGCCCACTTAGCCTGGATCAAGCCGTCATGTTTTAGTCATTTCAAATTAGCACAATTGCCGGTATCTATCCATCATCGTTCTCTTTCTTCAAATCCAGTAAACGTACACCAAATCCAACCACTTCATTCTGGAGTCTCCTTCACATATACAGTTTTTAAAGTGATTCTAATATTGACAGAGAGTATGCCAATAAGAGGCCACAGTCTCTTTAACAACCAAATGTCATTTTACGCACTAGTGGTTCTTTTACATTTCGAAAATGATTCACTTGATATCAAAATATCACATTTGCTTCAAATATCATATTTACTTCAAAATATCATTTTATCCACTTCGAAATCAATTTCATTTCAAAATCATTTCATTCACTTAGAAATCAATTTCATTTCAAAATCATTTCATTCACTTCGAAATCAATTTCATTTCAAAATCATTTCGTTTACGCTTCCCAAAATCGTTTGGTATTTCAACTTAGGTTATAACTTCATTTAAACCCAATTCAAATTTAAATCCATAATTTAAATATAAACATGTCCCACTTAAATAGTTTGAGTTTTTAGAAAATAGTTTGAATAGTTTAACAAGTTAAAATAGTTTTATATAAAATGGTTTGAGTATGAACATGATTTATATAGTAAAATAGTTTGGAAACAAAATAATTTGAAATTTTAAAAGGATAAATTTTAAACAGTTTATATTAAAATAATTTGTTTTGAAAATAGTTTCAAATCAAACTACTTTCCGTTTCCAATAAATCTGGACTGAAATCCAAATTCAATGAAAATAAAATTAAATCCACTTCCATGTTGGAGCCTTTGTCGATACGAATCCAATGCAACTCGTTTCGCTCAAATCAGACCTCGTAAAGAAAAGTTATGCAATATATTAATATACGAATTTGATAAACATACTTAACGAAAATGATATAATTAACCAAATTTTAAACAGTACCCTAATCATCTTCTCTCACGTGATATCATCAGCCGACCCAACATCGCGACCACATACATCAACGCACATGCAACCACGCTCGACCGGACCACCATCCAGCTCCACCACCACGACCGCCTCAGTGTCCTCCACCTACGCCAGAAGAATCGACACCCCTACCGCCGCCGTTTGTCCATACTAACGTGAAAACTGCTCCGCCTTCAATCCCAAATTCTAGCAAATTCAAACACCCCTGTCTTGATCCAACTGTTGGATATGTAGAGACCACTGAGCTCTACAACTTTGCTTTTGGAGTCGAGTGATTTTGTTGAAGGATTGTAAGATATCGAGGGAGGAATGTTTCAAATTTTCAGCCATTAAACTGAAAAGGAGCAGCTGAAGCATATCTAGGGTTTTGAATGCAAAATAGAAAATAAAGTGACCTTATATATAAATTTTGAAAACACTATTCACACGCGACTTTCCTGAACTCCAAACGAAGCATGCTGCCTGACGTATTATATGTTATACCCCATTCCGAACACAATAGAACTAGTCTCGAGGCCTAATTCGATCGTATGCAGAAGATAGCTTTTCAAATCAAATTATTTTAAATAAATTCCTTTAATTAATTTCTACGCGTTTCAAGCTCCCACGGCCAAATGATAAGTCCGATCGCTACGAAACTTGAAATCCTATAATAATTCACTATTACAGATCCGATGAAATTGGTTTCGTTGAAATCCGAGATAGTGCACAAAAGACTATTTTTACCCATTAATAAAAATATAAAATTTCCTAAAATCAATTTAATCACTTTTAACTCAATTTTAAAAGCTAACAATTTTCGTTCTTGTTTAAATAAAATTTAAATCAATTTCCGATATCATTTTCATTCACATTAATTCAGGATTCAATTATTTAACAATTTCCAATATTAATTTAAATAATTTAACTATCCAATAAATCGCTATAATCGAAATGCAAGTTATTTAACTTATAAAATTTAACCCATCTGATCTAACCCATAAGAAACTTTCAAATAACAAACAACTACACTCTTTATTTAAAGTATTACAATAATCCAATTTTATTGAATTCCAATATTGGAATTCCAATAAATCCCAATATTTGATTTCAAATGAATTTTATTATCGAACAATTATTTTATTTACATCTAAATAATTCAACTTTTATTATTCAATTCCAACTTTTGATTATAAATACATTAAATACATAGAATTTCATTTCAATACTTGTTATTGCCTAAATCTTTGAAATTGTTTATTTCAAAATTTTATTAGAGTTCATACCAAATAAATTACATTAATAAATCATTAAAAAAAATTTCTAACCATTTTTATTCAATAATTATATTAAATTTAATAATTTAAAATAGTTAAAAACAAGGGTCGTTAAACTTAATTTTTGGTGCGAAAGATTGAAAAGTTTTCAAATTCGTGGATTTTTGATCTGTGTACACATATCCGCATCGACTAGCGATGGCTAGCATCGACCGCTTATTCTAGTCGTCGCTGGCCGATGCAAAAGGCTAGCGTCGATTTTAGTAGAATATTCATTTCAAAAAAATTTATTATTTCAAACAAAAATTTATTATTTCTTAATTTATTATTTCACTTCATTTCTTAATTTTATTATTCATTCAACCATTTAAATATTTTATTAACTGAATTTGAAATTTTAAAACATATTTTACAATTCAATTAACTATTAAAAATTTTAATTTACTGATTTTGTAAACTAAAATTTGAAGTTTGCACTTATAATAAATTAAAATAAATTTATTTTATAATAACCACTAACACTTATAATTAACACATACTAATTAATTAAAAAATATAATTATGTTTAACCGTACTAATCTAGCATTAATGATATATTTTTTCTATGACAACCTTTTCTAATTATTGGTTTAAACTTATAAGTTAATTAATTTTTAGAAATTACCGCTTGATTCCCAAAGCCGTAACACCTATTTTGCGATGTGGGTTCCATGATGGAGTCAAAAATTGCATCCTCCTCAGTAGTGGTCAATGAATCCCATCTTTATCCCTTCAACATCTGTCTTCGTGCTTCTGCAAATTTTTCCTACAATGGAAAATAAAATATATTTGAAATTCACACAAAATTATTTTAATTATTCTTTATAAGTAATTAATTAAATTAATCAATAATAACTTCTAATTTAAAATATGCTTACAAAGGATTTGCTTTCTTTATCGTCACTCCATGTGTACGATATTGAGCCATCTTCGTTTGTTTGCTTGGTGGCATGAGTATGAGCAAATACGTCTATAGAGGAGACGGAACCGTCGTGCTCTCTTTCCTGAAATAATTTGTACGTATTACTGTTGTTTATACAAAATTACATAAGTTAATGACTGTTTATAATTGCAATTAATAAATTTACCAGATCCTCATGATGATGTTGGAATGATTTGGAGCCGCCGCGATGTATAACTGGGTTATTGTACCTATTTGCAGAGTTCCTCTCTAACTCCGCCTGCAAATTTAAGTTGAACATTATATATTTCAGTTTTAAATTATGTATTATATACGGGAACAAATTAAAATGATATATGATAAAATTACCTTGAATTCATCACTTTTCCACCAAGTAACCCAAGCATCCCACATGCTAGCGACCATCCGGTCAGGCTTCTTCCTCAATTTTCTTATGCCAGACATTGTCTCGGTAATTCTTAGACATCTTGGAAGTCCAATGGCTTTGGCAAAGGTCAAAGTCTTCTTCCTGCAAGTCTATCGCCCTTTGTATATGGAAATAATATAAGTTATACATTTATACTTAGTCAGCAAATTGTAAAGTGGTAATATATAATAATATATAAATTTACACTTACAAGGAAGACTTGCTTGATACTCGCCACGACGGGGTCTAGGATCTTACCCCATCTAGGCCAATAATTAGTCATCCTACTCGTGTACGCCTGCTTGGAAATACTAACAACAATCTATGATGGCTCTGGCTCAAGTCACCTATGTTAAATATAATATAGACGTTTAATAAAAATGACTAATATATCATATAGAAAATATTTATATTGCTGAAGTAAATTTAATAATTATGACCCATCCACTTTTGGTTGTAGCTTTACTATGGTAAGTGGTCCCTGCTCTATAACGACCCATATTTTTGATAATTAAAAACTATTAAACTAAATAAGATTTTGAAATTTAATATTGTGAGAAATAAAATTTATGATTTATAAATGAGAAAAATAATTAAATATGATTTAATAATGTTGTTTTAATGTTATTGACAACTATTTTAATATAATTTCAATCAATTGAAATAATTGTAAAGTTAATTTGGTTATAATTGTAAATAAGGAATAAAATAATTGTTGAAATCAGTTGTTGGAATTAATGTAATTAAATATTGAAATTAATATGAGTTAAAGTGATAGCTGTAGAATATGAATGTAATAAAATGTAAACTTATGTTAGCTTTATTTATAAGGTAATAGTTGATTCAATAATAAGAGTGTAAATCGAAATAAAAGAATTTGACTGAAACTAAAATATAATTAACTAGGATTTTTATTATAATTGTAATTGAACGCTGATAATTAGTGTAATATATAAATAGTGAATTTAACATGGAAAATTTATTTTGATAGTATTAATTTCTATGTAATCAAGAATGATAAAATTGTTAGCTTTTAAATTTGAATTTTAAAAAGTGATTAAGTCAATTTAATAATAATTTATTTAATCAACGTGAAAATTAGCCATTTTGGCCACTATCTCGGATTTCCATGAAACCAGTTTCATCAGATCTATAACAGTGAATTATTATAGGTGTTATCCCGCCTTTTGGCAAGGCCGTGACACCAAGAACTTGACTAGAGACCAAAGACAGTTCGTCTAGAAAGTCAGCTATACGCAGGTTCACTATGGATATCGACGAATTTTGTCCGAGTCCGGATCGAGCCAAAATTGATATGACACGACAAGAGAAGCTACGAGAGTCAACGTTCCAAATTTCAGGTCAATCCGAGTTCATACGCTCAAGTTAGGAACGATGCAAAGTTGAGTAAAAACAGCCTTCTTCGACTTGCTCCGGTTCGAATCCAAAGGGAGTGTATGCTTCGACTCGCTCCGTTAGCAACCAGCAGAGGCCAACTTCGACTTGCTAAACAACGCCCAGGAGTGACAACTTCGACTCGCTCCGCCGCATGTCAATCAAAGAGTCCACTTCGACTCGCTCCATTCCACATCCATCAGAGTGTCCACTTCGACTCGCTCCATTCCACATCCATCAGAGAGTCCTCTTCGACTCGCTCCATTCCACATCCATTAGAGAGTTGTGATATCCCGAAATTTTTGGCAATATCAATTTAGTAATCTGTACTGAAAATTAAATTGATTTGATAATTTTGTTGATAAATTTGAATTGATTTAATAATCTTCTTTTAATAAATATTTAATTGGTGATTTTTTCTTTTAAAAAAAACTAATAAAATGTTTTCTATTTATAATGTATATATATTTATATATATTGTAAATAGATGAGCTTTGTTTTAAATTCAATTAATAAGGCATATTTTATAATTCTAATATTTTTGGTATTTTGGAAATTTTGATATATATCTTCTCAAAGCTATTTTATAAATAACTATATGATTATAAACATAAGAAACTATGATTTGGAATTTAAAGATAGAGTGTTTTAATATTTTAAAATAAAATCTATTTTTATTTACATTAGAGTAAAGCCTTACCTTATTGATATTTGATTTATATAAATATATATATATATATATATATGTTATGATGTAATCTAGATAATAATATTTAAACTAGATCATATTTATCAATACTAAATATAAGCATAAAATAAAATATGAATATAAAGTAAATGTTTGATACTTAAACTTTAAAAAGAAATAAACAATAAATAAATATATTTATAGAGAAATACAAGACAATAAGTATTAAAGTTAGAAATAAATATTTGAGTTAGAAAATAGAAATAAATATACAAGTTAACATAATAACAATAACCATAACAACTTTAAAGTAAAAACATAAGTAAATTCTAGAAATATATATCCTATGGAAATACTTGTTTGCAGGCAAGAAGAAAACACATAGGTATATACGAAATTTATAAGGGGATAAGTATGACTATACATACAAGATGTAAAAAATAAAATAAAGAAATGGTTTGTGTGAACATGATAAGGAACAAGGCATTTAATGTCATAATCTCTAGCACAAGTAAGATCATCTCAGCCCCCATATAGAAGAAAATCTCTGACCAAACTTAATAAAATCTTGTACCAGCAAAATAAACTATACTATAAACTCTTTTCTATATCAATCTTCTCTATCTCTTTTCGTTCATTAAAAAAAGACTTAGCATTCCAGAAATTTTATTACAACTGAAGCTTTATTTCAACTCAACAAACATGGAGATTAAAAGAGTTTCAGCTAGCAACTTTCAAAGCAATTTTCCAGTTTTAAAGTTTTCAAATCCTGTTTCAAAAATGTACTCTGTTCTGCCTTCTCAAATCTGTGAGTAACATCATTCTTAACAAGTTTAAATATATGAATATGGTTGCATGTTAATCTCTGTGATAAGTATGTATAAGTGAATATCTGTTGTGAATATATATGGTTATTTAGTGTACATGCTGTTGTATATATGTGTACACTGTTCTTGTTTTGTTTTCGAGGCTCAAGATTTCATTTAAATCCATTACCACTTGATCTAGTCTTTGATAGGATTTAATTTACAAACAAAAGTTGTTTGTTTTAGCATAGATAAATGTTTAAAATTATACTTAAGTTAAAATAATAGAGGAATGTCTTTGGAAATCAAAATGACTGAGCAAATTTAATATAAGTCAAAATCCAAACTTGATAATTCATTGTTTCAGGATTATAAATTAAATACCTAAACTAAAACATGATTTTTAAAACAAAAATCATAATTTTTAGTGCTAGTTGGAAGTCACAGTTCCTGTTTGATCATATATGGTAGATTTGGGGTTTTCTGGTGATCTACTTGCTCGTAGGGGTCGGGGTCTTTTCTGGTGATGGAAGGATGAACGGTGGGTCTAGGAAAAATATTGGATTGGTGATCTAAGCATGGTGGCGATGGTGGTGGGTCAGTGAATGCTGTAACCCTAGATTGGACAGGTTGGATAAATTGGGTCGGAGTGATGTCTCTAGTGGATCGAGTATCACTGGCTATTGGGAAATAGAAGAGGGGTTGTTGAATAAGATGTGGCCGGAGGCATTGCCACTCTGATGATTAGGGACTCGAGAACGATGGTGGTTCCAGGTTTTGTCTTTGGTTCCAGATTTGGGTTTGACCACTCGAATTCGATTTCGAGTTTGTATCGATGATCTGAAGATCGTGATTAGGAGCGAGAGTGATCGCCGAATTGAGGAGATCATCGTTGATGATCGGAGTCGGCTACGTAGTTGGTGCATGTGCACAGTTCTGTTTTTGTGTCAGGAGCTTTGGATAGGTGTTGTGTCTCGAAATAGAGTCCGGGTTTTTGGGGTTTTGACTCGAGAAATGTCTCGAGTGACTCGTGAGTGTTTCGGTTACAGGTTTTCAAACCTGTTAGTGTTTTTAAAATTTTAAAATGAACTTAAAAATTGTGAAGCAATATTTTAAACAGGGTTTAAATCCAGTTTTAAAGTGTGGATTCAAAACTGAATTTGAATCCTAGTTTTAAATAAATAAGTATTTAAAAGTGAAATGTTTTTAACAACTTAAAATTGTTACAGTATTTTATAAAATGATTTTAATACCTGAAAGTAAAGATTTAAACAGAGTTTAAATCTAAGTTTAAATCTGGAATCAAGTTTAGTTTGAATCCTAGTTTGGAGATAAATAAGTTTTTAAAATTTAAATTGTTTTAAACAACTTTAAATGTTCAAAACATAATTTAAATAGTTTGGATTTAAAAATGAATTTGGTTTCAAATTCTTCTAAACTTCTTTTATAAGGTAAGTATTTCTTTAACATGAGAATTAAAAGTTTTTTTAAAAATTGTTTAAACTTTGTTAAAGTCAATTTGTATTCATTTTAAATCTTAAATTTAAAATGAAATTTAAAAGTAAATTTGAAAGTAAAATGTTTTCAAATGTATTTGTAAATGATAATTAAGTCATTATAAGAATAATGTCTTCATCTTAAAAGATAATTAAAATTTAATGATTTGGATTCATTAAATTATTAAGATAATTAAAATGGATAATTAATTTAATTAATTAATTAATGATTTGGATTTATTAAATTAGTAATTATGAGTTTTAAACTAATTAATTAAGTTTTAAGTTAATTAATTAGGAATAATTAATTCGGAATTAAGGATCATTAATTTGATAAGATTAGATTTTAAATTAATGATTAAATATTAATTAATCAAGTAATTTAAGATTAATTAAGTTACAGTTAAAACTTAAATTAATTAAATAATTAGTGGTTAATTAATTGGTTATTAATTAGATTAATTAATTTGTAATTAATAATGATTAATCTAAGTTTAATTATTTAAGAAAAGTAATTAAAGAATTGTTAATAGTTAATGAAGGTCATTAACTAGGATTATGTAATAATTAATTAATGTGATTAATTTTAATAATTAATTAGATTAATTAATTAAAGATAATCAATTATGAAATTGGTTAAGTATAATTACTTAATTAAAGGAATTAATTACTCAAGGTAATTAATTAAATAAATTTGATTAGTTTAAGTTAATTAATTAAGTTTAACTAATTTTAATTAATCACTGGATGATTTGATAGGTAATTACTTAATGTAATTAATGAAGTGTAATTACTTAGTGAAGTAATTAATGGTAATTACTGGATGTAATAAGTTGAAGATGATTTAAATATGGAAGTAATTTGGATTAAATTACTTTGTGAAATTAATCAAGGGATTAATTAAGATAATTAATTAAGGAGTTATTAATTTATTAAATGAAGTAATTAAGGGTATTTAATTACTAAATGGGATTAATCAAGAGTGATTAATAATTATGGTTTAAGTAAAGATTAATTACTTAATGTAATTAATTTAAATAAAATAATTAATTAAAAATGTAATTAGAGATCATTAACTTATATAACTAATGATGTAATTAAGGGATAATAAATCAAGGAAGATTAATTAAAATGAATAAATAAATGATAATTGATTAATTGATTGGTAATTAATTAATGATTATGTAAGCAAGATTTATAATGATGAAGTAATTAATTTAATTTACTTTAAATTAATTAAAGAGGAAGTAGTTAATTTAATTCATTTTAAATTAATTATAAATGGTGTGATTATTGATCCTTGCTTATGTATAATGGATGATATTGATTTCCTTGAATGGTTTGAAATCTCAGATATGAGATAAGTAATGCTGTGTGATATGGATGCTTTGGTTGAAGTGTGATGATAATATGGTTTATCTATTTATGATGACAAAGTGAATTATCTATTTGTGATGATAATGTAGATTGTCTATCTGTGATATTATGAATTATCTATCTGTGTGTATATAGATAATTGAATTAAATTGTTTTAACTTTAAAAACAACTTGGCCTTAAAAGAAACGTTTTGGATTTCGATGAGACCGAGATCGGGTTTCCAGATTTGGATATCCGAAAACCACATCGATCAAAATTAACGATAGGTCATGAATCTCAAGTGAAGATGAAGATTTAGAGTGCAAAGGTTATTGTAGTTAACTCTGAGGTGATTCCAAAAATGAGTGTAACGAGATAATGCCTTCGGTTTCGTTCGAACCCGGAACGAACTTGTATGGATTGAATGCTTTCAGAACATCGTCAGGAGGATGATGAGCATTCTAAGAGATGTGTTCCCTAAAGGTAATTCGTAGCCTCAAGCCTCATCAATCAGGAATGTCTAAAATAGGGGAGGTGCAGTAAGGTTAAGTGGGTAGCACCCAAGTAGGACAAGATTTTCCCCTGTCTAGAGGTCCCATTTTATTCGGCTTAGTGGGCAGTTGGAATTGCACACCGACTGCGGGGTTGTCTTGTTCGGGACTGTCCAGTAAGGGATGGTTTCGGCCTTGTGTTGCAGGGGGTTGGGCGTGATCCTCGGTACGTTGATCTAGGCCACGTACTGTGACGGGAGGTACCCCAGTAGCCCTGCCATTGTATGGAAGCCAATCTCCAATAAGTGTCGTACGTATTAGTTGTGCCCAACTATGTTGGAATGTGAGATGTCACGTACCGGAAATTTTCGACTTTCGAAAATTCGACATCGATACTCACTTTATCGACTGCCGAGCAATCGATCGCCGGAAACTCCAATAGTGAGGGTTTTAAATAGAAGAAAAAGGTAGAAGAAGAAGATAGAAGAAAAAGAAAGAAGAACAACAACAGAACAAGAGCAGAAACAGAAAACAATATCAGAATCTTACACATCGCAGCGGAACAATATATAATAGATAAACACTATTCTTTTAAAACAAAGAACTATATCAGTTTATACATACATCAATCATCAGAGTCAATATACAACAATGGACAGTTATATAACTTGTCCTCATACAGAATACACAGCGGAATAAATATATCAGATACAAATACTACGTCTCGTCATCCAGCTTATCTCCAAGCTCCAGAATATCCAGAATATCCTGATAATATAACTCTAGGCTGCCCGTGTGGAAATTGGTGGGCACCCAGAGTTTAGAAGGGAACAATAAACTCCGAGTCAGTCATGGTGACTGGTGTGAGATCGTAAAACAGTTATTTTTCTTTAAAATAATCAACAGAAAAAAAATTTAAAGTAAATTCGCAATGCTTTTGGAAAATGAAACTACCATAAGACCTCCCACCACACACACAATGCAAACGCAGACTTGGAGGAGATTTCTTCTTATGATAGTCAAAGATGCTTACTACGCAAAATCAATTTCTTTTTGATATTATTATTAGTGCATAGTGTAGAAAACATTTCGAAAGTACAATATAAATCTTAGCCAGCATAGGTACCATTATAGTATGCTTGCTATAGCTGCCATATTAGATGACAGGTTCTACAACTAAAACCGTACAAGGCTCGTATTGTTTCTTTGGATTTCCAACAAATGGTCAGGCTAAGGAACTTCCTTTCCACGATGGGTACGTCCCTGGAATAGACGACCCGAGAACCTAAACGGATCTCTGCCAACACAAGGCCGGGTTACCTCTGCAAAAATAGGTAACTACTGACACGCGTATGCCATCCCCCGATCGTCACCGATCTTCCCGAGGATCCCCGATTCGCAACAACCACAAAGAAATAAATTTTGCAGCAACCACAGAGGTTAAGTATCTGGGCTCCATACCATGATACCACCTTTATCCAGAAGGAATGACATACACTAAGGGGCGCTACTCCCTAGAACCTTGCTGCATCCTTCCTGTTTCGACCATTTCCGGGGTGTGAGGCTCGACGAAGTCTTGTCCACAAAGCTACGCTTTCTCAAAAAGCCCTGCTTCGGGTCAAACAAAATGATCAACCTATGATCACAAAGATATAAGATCAAACAAATGATCATATCACAAATGATCAAACACTGATCATTTCACAGCAACACTCAGTATGCCACGTTACCAAATTGGGAGTATATTGCTGATAAATTTCAACTACATAACCTCTGAGCTCGTACGTCTCAGAGAAGGGTGTTAAGCTAAGAGAATAAATTCTCCGCCACCAACAGATATGTATTTGAAAGAAATCAGCTTTATATCTCAAATTGTAACGTCAGACACACAATCCATACAAGTCTGTTCCGGGATCGAACAGAACCGAAGGCACTTCTCACGAAGCCCTTGCACATCCGGATAAATTTCTAATCACGTCCGGACTTCCCGTCACTAAGGGTGATAAAACCTCTAAATCGGAGATCAGCCGATGTAGAGTAACTCGACGGTAATCCTTCCGTTTTCAAAAATATCCGGTCTTCAACACCGGTCTTCGAATGCAATTCATAACGACGTATCACATATTCGGAATGGGTTATACGACCCCATGGTCCTTTCCCGGCTAACCCGAATAGTGAGCGATTATTCAAAAATAAGTGTGGCATTCAAATTCATCCAATTCACAACAAATACCTATCTAAAGGTAATTATCGATAGTCGGTTATTTAACTATCAATAAAGATGCGCTACATCATCAGATTCCAAATAATTTCCCGAATTATTTAATTTCCAAAAATATCTTTACTAGATATATTATTTTCCACACTTAACCATTTGAAAACAATTTCAAATCAATTTCCACATTTCAATTTATCTTTAAAAGATAAAATCTCAAAACAGTTCATTTCATATTGGAAAAGCATTTCCATACTTATTTAAAAATAAGTATTTCACAAATCTATTTATTTTCAACATTTGAAAATATTCAATATACTTAAATCAATATTAAGTATACATTTCATTCTTTAAGGAAATCATTCTTTAAACACATTTTATTTGAGTCAAAACGAATGTTACGTAAAACATCGTTACGACGACTCAAAATCACTAGTATAGGGATTCAGAATTTAGATAGATATATGAATCCCAATACTATATAAACATTTCCTTTCGGAAATCATTTACTATAACAACAGTGTTATAGTCCATCATTTCCTTATTCCTCGAAAACGTCTATTTCAACAATGGATGTTGAAATCTATGGTTTTGATATTTAACACATTTTAAAACATCTTTTAAAACAATTAACTTCATTTTCAATGTCACTTTCCCAAAACAATAT
Organism: Allium fistulosum; assembly: GCA_030737815.1. Lineage (NCBI taxonomy): Eukaryota > Viridiplantae > Streptophyta > Magnoliopsida > Asparagales > Amaryllidaceae > Allium > Allium fistulosum. The sequence goes on from CM060902.1 coordinate 759,240,347, forward strand.
CCATTTTACTTAACAATATATTCACTGTCCAAAATCGTGAATATACTTCACTAACCACATTTCAATATTTTCTACACATTCATTTTTAAGGATAATTCGCTATCCAAAATCGCAAATATATTTCCTTTAATAACCTTCTACATTTAATTTATCAAATTCAATTGATTTCGAATTTATAACACAACGCTTATAAATTCTATTCCTACTTTATAACAACTTTGATTTATAAATCTTCCTTTATTAACTTCTATAATTCACTTATCAAAATAAGTGATTTCGGATTTATAAACAACGTTTATAAATCGCATTTATACTTTATAACCATTTCAACTTATAAAATCATTTCATTTTGCAATTTCTATTTATATCCCATCTAAGTGCAAAAGTCAAATTTATAAGTAAATTTCTTATAAATCTTTTATTCTACAATATCTATTTACTTTATAACTTCACGTTATAAATCTATTAATTTCATTCACTTATGAAATCCATTTATACTTCTTTCTAACACTTATAAAAATTCGTTTTATAAGTCCAATATTTCGATTTATAAAATATCAATTTTACAAATCTTTTTATACAAATCGTTTATAGTTGTTCAAAAATCCCAACTTAAACCATTTTATAAATAAATCGACTTTTATTTCAAAAATGACACTTTGGTTATATTTCACTAGAAATTATGACTTTTATAACTTTAAAATTTTAACGTTTATAAATCAATTCAAAAATTCCATAAAACGTATATTTTCAAAAATCACTTTAAAAACCCTTTTAAATATAAAAGTCGTTATTTTTACATTTCAAAACTGAATCCGATGATGCAACAGCATCAATTAGTCCATCACAACAGTCTATATCATATATCAATATGATAACAAAATATACATCAATATCTGTAAATAAGTAAATACAGTTGAGGAATCCAGTTGGATCCCTCCAACCTGTTTCCCTGCATCCAAAGACGTTAGCACAATACCAATTCCGCTCCAGTACGGAATTATCGCGGTATATGGGTTTTATAAAAATCCGCTTACTAACGGCGCAATAGGGTCTCATCCGCTATACGAGGCGGGAAATCATCAGTCCAATATATACATATGCCAATATGTATATATTGCTATATATAGATATATATCCTACTATATCTAATATCACATCCAAACAGTCAATCATCAATCAATAACTGTAAAAATTCCACATTCAATTTGAGTGAGAAAAATCTCACCGTGATTTCAATTCTGATTTCAGCGTTTATTTCGAATAAAATTAAACACGCGTTTAATTTTACCCGAAATTCAAACTAGCTCCAAATGGCTCCAATTCAGTTCCATAGCGAAGTACATGTCGAGACGATTCCAACGCATCTTGTTTCGTAATTTTCTGATAATGTATGAACAAGATATACAATTTTAAACATTGAACGAATTTTAAATATAATGAATTACAATTTCTTTTTAAATTTACAACCATCAGCTCACATCTGCCGTTCATTTTGAACGTGACAATCCAGACCGTAGTTTCATCATCTCCCACGTTTTCTTGCTCCAGTAAAGAAACGAATGAGCAACCCAACATCACGCCATCATCCCTCCAAAACGCGACCAACGTAAACATTTCCGCTTCGATCAACGACTTCCACGCGAATGCCCACGGTGAACTCCACCTCCACCAGCCGACCGCACGTGCACGGCCTCCCCTAAACTTCGAAAAACGTGCCTAAAGCCATGCAAAACGCGAGCCTATAACTTCCACTACGTTGCTCCGTTTACGATCCTGACCGTTGGATATCAAGATGGCAATGCCCTCTACAATTTATTAGTTGACAATCTTTGCTAAAAACGTGTGGATTGGGAGAGATTAAGGGATGAAGATAAGAAGATTTCGGCCATTAATAACAGCAGGTGGCGGCAACTGCTGAAAACCCTAGGGTTTAGTTTTCTTTTGCAAAGGAAAAGGTTGAGGGGCTTATATAGAAAATTTCACGATTTACTATTCATCGAATTTTTTCGAACTCCGATTCGAGCGTGCCGACTGACGTTCGTAAGGTTTACCCTGCGTTCCGAACGCAATGGAACAGGTTTCGGAAGCTAATTCGATCGTATGTGTGAGATATGGCAATAAACGATCAATTTAAATTAAACTGATTTAAATCAATTTCAAGGCGTTTTACTTTGCACCGGACAAATGGTAAATCCAAAAATTACGAAATTTGAAACCATGCAATAATATCACATTACGGATCCGATGAAACTGGTTTCGTCGAAATCCGAGACCGTTTGAAAAATGACTATTTTAACTCGCCGAATTAAATTAAAATAATTTCGATGCGTTTCGAGTTGCCACGGTCAAACGATAACTTCGATTGCTACGAAAATTGAAATCCGATAATAACTAACTATTACAAGTTCAATGGAACTGGTTTCGTTGAATTCTGAGACTGTTCGAAAATTGGCTATTTTTACAGTCGATAATTAAATATTAAAATATTCAATTTTCACAGATTTACTCTAAATTCAGTTTTAAGAGTTCTAAAATATTTCTATAACTCCAGTATGATTAAATAAAATTTTCCAAATCGTTTTCATTCTTATTAACTCGATTTTTAATTATCTCTGGAATTTCAATTATTAATTTATCGATTTAATTACCCAGGTAAATCCAATATTCGATAAATAATTTATCCGACTTATTAATTCCACTTATTAATATTCAAAATTAATTAAATATTCAAATTTTAATTATCAAAAATTCTGGGTCGTTACATGAGATGTAAGAATTCCAGCTATTTCTGTATTTTATTTTGAAAACCCTAGACACTATTATAATATCATTAGTATTCCTATATAATGTACGGTTAGCGTAAGGTAAAAACTTACCCATGTTTATGTGTGGGGAGTCTTACGTGATACCTTTTGTTTTTAAAGGATTTTGAAAGTTAAGAAACTTTAACCTGTTACTCACACCAGACCCATGTCTGACCCTGAGTTTATTTTCTGTTTTATTAAACTCTTGGGTACTCAAATTTTTATGAGTAGCCAAGGGATTCAGGTTAGCTTTGACGAATTGTGTAGGAGCAATGGAGTAGGAGGCTTCAGCGCTATAGATATATAGTTTTTCGCTGTGTTGGTATCTCTATGTTGTATTTGAGTTGTAATAACTAGACAGGTGTTTATAACTGTCTAGTATGTGATGTATAATCTGTGTAACTCTGATTGATGTTGTATACTATCTAATATCTTATGTGATTAATATAATTTATTTGTTCCGCTGTTTGAGATTCTGATGTTGTTTCTTCTTTCTTCTCTATCTTTTCTCTTTTCTATCCCTTTCTTTCTTCAAGATGATACAACTTTCTGGTGATAGAAAGTTGGGTCGTTTCAGTTGGTATCAGAGCGCTAGGTTGAGTGAATACCTAGGCTTTGGAGTGATTTTTATCCTTCTTGATAGAGCGTATTTGTAATTTTGAATATATATATATATATTTATTTATTTCTACCTATTTGTTGGATTACCTGTTCGGGTTTTCCAATATAAGTTATAAAGGTAGGAAGGGTAGTGGTGTGTGTATCACGACTACCAATGGTTGGAGTTTGTTGAGGTTGGAAGTGTATCTGCCGAGACTGTAGACCCAATACTGTCTCAAGGGAATTTTTTTTGTGGTGTGAGGATTTCACCAATCTCTGAAGGAAACCTGTTAAGGTTCGGAGCCCATTTTTGAAGTGCAAGCTTGGATGAGTAGAATTTGGATTTCTGACAGTTGAGCAGAAGCTTGTGATGGTATCTTAGTAACTCAGGAAGTAGTGGTTGTGTGATGAGATGCAGTAGCTATGGATTGTTTCCGAAGATGTTTCTCAAGGAGCTTTGGATAAGAAAGTGTATCTGCATCGGTGTTGAAGCTGAGTTCAGCTGGGTGTTTGTGTTTGGCTTTGAGGCCTGAGTTTCTCGAGGAGTTTGGATTAGGAAGTCTTTGGCATCAGTGGCAGCGTCGCAGCTCAGATTGTTCTGTGTGCAGGCAAGGAGGTCATCTGTCAGCAGTTTTCTAGAGGTGAAGTTCAGAAGCAGCAGCTATGTGGACATATTTCTTCGATGGATTGGCTAGATAGGCTTAAGCTGTTCTAATTTGTAAAGAGAGAACGGTTTTCTTTGGATATTAGATTGGGTTCATCACAAAAGTGACTTGCGATTGTTGAGTGTTCTCTTGGTTTGTCAGAGATCTTACAGGATGTCTTTGAAGAGGTTAGTGGTTTGCCTTATCATCGGGAGATTGAGTTTTCATATCGACTAGGATTCCAGGAGTGGTACCGATGGTCCAGCTAGTTGGAGGATGGTTCCTAGAGAGAGGTTTTTTTTCGGGTAAAGCAGATCGGGATATCATGGGATTTCTGAGTTTTCTCTTTATGGATTTGTTGAACCATATTTCTGGGATGTGTTGTCTAGTTTGTGCCCGTGTGTATAATCAGCATTTTCATCTACTCCAAATCAGAGTTGTGCAGCGGAAGCAGTTGGGTGTGCATCTGTTTTTTCTTTTTCCGGAAAGGAGAAGTTATTATCTACTGATGATAGTAGAGGCTGTGTTCTTGATCGTTTTGGTCCAAGTTGTTTTGAGAGGCTTCAGCGAAGGTTGAGCTGATCAGTAGGGATGAAGGCAGCCTAGGATCGTCAGAAGAGTTTAGGGGATAAGAGACGGAGGAATTTGGATTTCGAAGTCGGAGATTTGATTTTGGATAAGTTTTCTCCGATCGAAGGAGCTATATAATTTGGTAAGATTGGGAAGCTAGCTCCGAGGTATCTTGGATCTTTTCTGTGTTTGTAAGGATAAGTGTTTGGAGTGAATTGTTAGTTTGGATAACTGGGATTCGATGTGTTTCACGTATCTCTGAGGGAGTACGTGTTTGATCAATCTCTGGTTTTGGAACCAGCAGTCCGGGAAGGTTTGGTTGTTGAGTCAGACTTGTCTATAGTCTGATATCCTATCTAGTTTTGTAGATCTGGATGATAGGGCCTCTATAGCTTAGTAGTATAGTTTTGTTTGGGTTCCGTAGGGTGAGTGTCCCTGTATTTTTACTTGGGAAACTTTAGATAGTCCTATCCTGATTCTGTCTGGATAGTTAGATTTGTTAGATTGGATGAGTTGGTTGCTATGGTTGTTAGCATATGATTAATATATGCTTGTGTTTATAAAATTATATCATTAATGAGATTATTAAATTACCTTTGTTTTAAATTTCGAGGACGAAATTCTTTTAAGGGGGGAGGAATGTGATATCCCAAAATTTTTGGCAATATCAATTTAATAATCTATACTGAAAATTAAATTGGTTTGATAATTTTTGTTGATAAATTTGAATTGATTTAATAATCTTCTTTTAATAAATATTTAATTGGTGATTTTATCTTTTTTTTTTAAAACTAATAAATTGTTTTCTATTTATAATGTATATATATTTATATATATTGTAAATAGATGAGCTTTGTTTTAAATTTAATTAATAAGGCATATTTTATAATTCTAATATTTTTGGTATTTTGGAAATTTTGATATATAACTTTTCAAAGCTATTTTATAAATAACTATATGATTATAAACATAAGAAACTATGATTTGGAATTTAAAGATAGAGTGTTTTAATATTTTAAAATAAAATCTATTTTTATTTACATTAGAGTAAAGCCTTACCTTATTGATATTTGATTTTTATATATATATATATATATATGTTATGATGTAATCTAGATAATAATATTTAAACTAGATCATATTTATCAATACTAAATATAAGCATAAAATAAAATATGAATATAAAGTAAATGTTTGATACTTAAACTTTAAAAAGAAATAAACAATAAATAAATATATTTATAGAGAAATACAAGACAATAAGTATTAAAGTTAGAAATAAATATTTGAGTTAGAAAATAGAAATAAATATACAAGTTAACATAATAACAATAACCATAACAACTTTAAAGTAAAAACATAAGTAAATTCTAGAAATATATATCCTATGGAAATACTTGTTTGTAGGCAAGAAGAAAACACATAGGTATATACGAAATTTATAAGGGGATAAGTATGACCATACATACAAGATGTAAAAAATAAAATAAATAAATGGTTTGTGTAAACATGATAAGGAACAAGGCATTTAATGCCTTCATCTCTAGCACAAGTAAGATCATCTCAGCCCCCATATAGAAGAAAATCTCTGACCAAACTTAATAAAATCTTGTACCAGCAAAATAAACTATACTATAAACTCTTTTCTATATCAATCTTCTCTATCTCTTTTCGTTCATTAAAAAAAGACTTAGCATTCCAGAAATTTTATTACAACTGAAGCTTTATTTCAACTCAACAAACATGGAGATTAAAAGAGTTTCAGCTAGCAACTTTCAAAGCAATTTTCCAGTTTTAAAGTTTTCAAAGCCTGTTTCAAAAATGTGCTCTGTTCTGCCTTCTCAAATCTGTGAGTAACATCATTCTTAACAAGTTTAAATATATGAATATGGTTGCATGTTAATCTCTGTGATAAGTATGTATAAGTGAATATCTGCTGTGAATATATATGGTTATTTAGTGTACATGCTGTTGTATATATGTGTATACTGTTCTTGTTTTGTTTTCCAGGCTCAAGATTTCATTTAAATCCATTACCACTTGATCTAGTCTTTGATAGGATTTAATTTAAAAACAAAAGTTTTTTGTTTTAGCATAGATAAATGTTTAAAATTATACTTAAGTTAAAATAATAGAGGAATGTCTCTGGAAATCAAAATGACTGAGCAAATTTAATATAAGTCAAAATCCAAACTTGATAATTCATTGTTTCAGATTATAAATTAAATACCTAAACTAAAACATGATTTTTAAAACAAAAATCATAATTTTTAGTGCTAGTTGGAAGTCGCAGTTCTTGTTTGATCATATATGGAAGATTTGGGGTTTTCTGGTGATCTACTTGCTCGTAGGGGTCGGGGTCGTTTCTGGTGATGGAAGGATGAACGGTGTGTCTGGGAAAAATATTGGATTGGTGATCTAAGCATGGTGGCGACGGTGGTGGGTCAGTGAATGTTGTAACCCTAAATTGGACAGGTTGGATAAATTGGGTCGGAGTGATGTCTCTGGTGGATCGAGTATCACTAGCTATTGGGAAATAGAAGAGGGATTGTTGAATAAGTCGTGGCCGGAGGCATTGCCACTCTTATGATCGGGGACTCGAGAACGATGGTGGTTCCAGGTTTTGTCTTTGGTTCCAGATTTGGGTTTGACCACTCGAATTCGATTTTGAGTTTGTATCGATGATCTGAAGATCGTGATTAGGAGCGAGAGTGATCGCCGACTTGAGGAGATCATCGTTGATGATCGGAGTCAGCTGCGTAGTTGGTGCATTTGCACAGTTCTGTTTTTGTGTCAGGAGCTTTGGATGGGTGTTGTGTCTCAAAGTAGAGTCCGGGTTTTTAGGGTTTTGACTCGAGAAATATCTCGAGTGACTCATGAGTGTTTTGGTTACAGGTTTTCAAACCTGTTAGTGTTTTTAAAATTTTAAAATGAACTTAAAAACTGTGAAGCAATATTTTAAACAGGGTTTAAATCCAGTTTTAAAGTATGGATTCAAAACTGAATTTGAATCCTAGTTTTAAATAAATAAGTTTTTAAAAATGAAATGTTTTTAACAACTTAAAATTGTTACAGTATTTTATAAAATGATTTTTAAACCTGAAAGTAAAGATTTAAACAGAGTTTAAATCTAAGTTTAAATCTGGAATCAAGTTTAGTTTGAATCCTAGTTTGGAGATAAATAAGTTTTTAAAATTTAAATTTTTTTTAACAACTTTGAATGTTTAAAACATAATTTAAATAGTTTGGATTTAAAAATGAATTTGGTTTCAAATTCTTCTAAACTTCTTTTATAAGGTAAGTATTTCTTTAACATGAGAATTAAAATTTTTTTTAAAAATTGTTTAAACTTTGTTAAAGTCAATTTGTATTCATTTTAAATCTTAAATTTAAAATGAAATTTAAAAGTAAATTTGAAAGTAAAATGTTTTTAAATGTATTTGTAAATGATAATTAAGTCATTTATAAGAATAATGTCTTCATCTTAAAAGATAATTAAGATTTAATGATTTGGATTCATTAAATTATTAAGATAATTAAAATGGTTAATTTATTTATTTAATTAGTTAATGATTTGGATTTATTAAATTAGTAATTATGAGTTTTAAACTAATTAATTAAGTTTTAAGTTAATTAATTAGGAATAATTAATTCGGAATTAAGGATCATTAATTTGATAAGATTAGATTTTAAATTAATGATTAAATATTAATTAATCAAGTAATTTAAGATTAATTAAGTTACAGTTAAAACTTAAATTAATTAAATAATTAGTGGTTAATTAATTGGTTATTAATTAGATTAATTAATTTGTAATTAATAATGATTAATCTAAGTTTAATTATTTAAGAAAAGTAATTAAAGAATTGTTAATAGTTAATGAAGGTCATTAACTAGGATTATGTAATAATTAATTAATGTGATTAATTTTAATAATTAATTAGATTAATTAATTAAAGATAATCAATTGTGAAATTGGTTAAGTATAATTACTTAATTAAAGGGATTAATTACTCAAGGTAATTAATTAAATAAATTTGATTAGTTTAAGTTAATTAATTAAGTTTAACTAATTTTAATTAATCACTGGATGATTTGATAGGTAATTACTTAATGTAATTAATGAAGTGTAATTACTTAGTGAAGTAGTTAATGGTAATTACTGGATGTAATAAGTTGAAGATGATTTAAATATGGAAGTAATTTGGATTAAATTACTTTATGAAATTAATCAAGGGATTAATTAAGATAATTAATTAAGGAGTTATTAATTTATTAAATGAAGTAATTAAGGGTAGTTAATTACTAAATGGGATTAATCAAGAGTGATTAATAATTATGGTTTAAGTAAAGATTGATTACTTAATGTAATTAATTTAAATAAAATAATTAATTAAAAATGTAATTAGAGATCATTAACTTATATAACTAATGATGTAATTAACGGATAATAAATCAAGGATGATTAATTAAAATGAATAAATAAATGATGATTGATTAATTGATTGGTAATTAATTAATGATTATGTAAGCAAGATTTATAATGATGAAGTAATTAATTGAATTTACTTTAAATTAATTAAAGAGGAAGTAGTTAATTTAATTCATTTTAAATTAATTATAAATGGTGTGATTATTGATCTTTGCTTATGTATGATGGATGATATTGATTTCCTTGAATGGTTTGAAATCTCAGATATGAGATAAGTAATGTTGTGTGATATGGATGCTTTGGTTGAAGTGTGATGATAATATGGTATATCTATTTATGATGATAAAGTGAATTATCTATTTGTGATGATAATGTAGATTATCTGTCTGTGATATTATGAATTATCTATCTGTGTGTATATAGATAATTGAATTGAATTGTTTTAACTTTAAAACAACTTGGCCTTAAAAGAAACATTTTGGATTTCGATGAGACCGGGATCGGGTTTCCAGATTTGGATATCCGAAAACCACGTCGATCAAAATTAACGATAGGTCATGAATCTCAAGTGAAGATGAAGATTTAGAGTGCAAGGGTTATTGTCGTTAACTCTGAGGTGATTCCAAAAATGAGTGTAACGAGATAATGCCTTCGGTTTCGTTCGAACCCGGAACGAACTTGTATGGATTGAATGCTTTCAGAACATCGTCAGGAGGACGATGAGCATTCTAAGAGATGTGTTCTCTAAAGGTAATTCGTAGCCTCAAGCCTCATCAACCGGGAATGGCTAAAATAGGGGAGTTGCAGCAAGGTTAAGTGGGTAACACCCAAGTAGGACAAGATTTTCCCCTATCTAGAGGTCCCTTTTTATTCGGCTTAGTGGGCAGTTGGAATTGCGCACCGACTACGGGGTTGTCTTGTTCGGGACTGTCCAGTAAGGGATGGTTCCGGCCTTGTGTTGCAGGGGGTTGGGCGTGATCCTCGGTACGTTGATCTAGGCCATGTACTGTGACGGGCGGTACCCCAGTAGCCCTGCCATTGTATGGAATCCAATCTCCAATAAGTGCCGTACGTATTAGTTGTGCCCAACTATGTTGGAACGTGAGATGTAAGCATTCCAGCTGTTTCTGTATTTTATTTTGAAAACCCAGACACTATTATAATATCATTGGTATTCCTATAAAATGTTCGGTTAGCATAAGGTAAAAACATACCCATGTTTATGTGTGGGGAGTCTTACGTGATACCTTTTGTTTTCAAAGGATTTTAAAAGTTAAGCAACTTTAACCTGTTACTCACACCAGACCCATGTCTGACCCAGAGTTTATTTTCTATTTTATTAAACTCTCGGGTACTCAAATTTTTATGAGTAGCCAAGGGATTCAGGTTAGCTTTGACGAATTGTGGAGGAGCAATGGAGCAGGAGGCTTCAGCGTTATAGATATATAGTTTTCCGCTGTGTTGGTATCTCTGTGTTGTATTTGAGTTATAATAACTAGACGGGTGTTTATAACTGTCTAGTATGTGATGTATAATCTGTGTAACTCTGATTGATGTTGTATACTATGTAATATCCTATGTGATTAATATAATTTATTCGTTCCGCTGTTTGAGATTCTGATGTTGTTTCTTCTTTCTTCTCTATCTTTTCTCTTTTCTATCCCTTTCTTTCTTCAAGATGATACAACTTTCTAGTGATAGAAAGTTAGGTCGTTTCAAGAGTCCACTTCGACTCGCTCCATTCCACTTCTATCAGAGTGTCCTCTTCGACTCGCTCCACTCCACATCCATCAGAGAGTCCTCTTCGACTCGCTCCATTCCACATCCATCAGAGATTCCTCTTCGATTCGCTCCACAGCCTTCACAGAACCACTGTTCGACTCCATCTAGTTCGACTCCAACAAAGCGCCACATCACCGAGTTGAAAGGAAGCGAGTCGAAACGGAAGTGAGTCGAACGCAACAGCCAACCGAGAATCCCAATTCGTGTCGATCATATCTCCCAATCTACAAGTCCAAATGCTATGAAATTTTTATAGAAGACTACGTGCATGCTAAAGAATGTCCATGCCAAATTTCGACTCAATTGGATGAAATCTTGATCGAGTCGAAATCTGTTCGTGTCGATCACGGATCGGACCGAAACTTCACGGGCTTGGGCGTGCGGGCCTGGTCACGTGCCAGAGAGGGTCTCCCGAGATCTGAGCGGAATATCTGCCTCCTACACCTATAAATAGACCCCCAAAGCCAATAGAAAAGGGGCTCTTCTTCTTCTTTGAGATCTCCAACGTCCAGATTCTGCCAGATCTAGATCCGAACTCCATTGCTGCTGCTACCAACGAATTCCACTGCTGCAAATCATAATTATCTACTGTGATCCATTGAATTCACTTGTAAACATCAAAGAGAGATTAGTAAAGCAAACTACTTCAGAGTGGACGTAGGCAAGATCGCCGAACCACTATAAACCTTGTGTCTCTATCAACTTCTTTCTGTTTTAAGTTTATCATTCTTCATTTTTATCCTCTACAATACTTAGATCTGCGATCTGTGATTATATATTACTGATTTGTGTTCATACGCTGGTGTTTTCACGACATTCTGGGTTTGTGATCATTTTTGGCGCAAACAGTAGGATTTCAGGTTTCGTAGCGATCAGACTTATCGTTTGATCATGCGAGCTTGAAACACGTAGAAATCGATTAATAGAATTTAAAGGAATATAATCTGATTTTGAAAGCTAACTTCTGTACATAATGGAATTAGGGTTTGAAACTAGTTCCATTGAGTTTAAAAATATCAAAAACATATATTTTGATATATGGGATGACCTACTTTCGATTCGGGAACGAATCGGGCTTTTCGGGTCGTTGTTATTATTTCGACCTAATTTGATATATCTATTCGTTCTTATCCATCTGTCCATATAAATAGTTTTTTTTATAAATCCCTAGCTGCCTATTCCGTATTTCTATACGTATCTTTTCAATTATCTCCTTCATTTCTTCCCAATGTCTGATAATTTCAATCATAACCAAAATTTCAATTTCAAATCAAATTCCAAAAATTCAAACTCCTCAAACTATGTCATATAATATATTGTTGGAAAGCTCTCGATGAACGTAATCTATTCCTACAATTCATTTTTCGATTGGAGGTTCGATTTGGCCAGAAATTAGCGAAGAAGTCTCAGCCGTCGAAAGTAGGGTTTGCTTTTCGACGGTGGATCGTCACCCGATCGACGATCGGGAGGCGCCGCTGCGTAGAGGGTGATTAGTGGAGGTGATCTATATGGTTGGTTTGGTCTAAGTGGTCTCAAGTTCACCAGAATTGGCGTTTTAAGGCTGGCGGCGATGGGATTTCCTGAGGGTTGCGAGTTGGGCCGCACGACCATGGAGTAGGCGGTCGGAGGCGAGGGTCTAGGTGGCGTGGTTGGATCAAAGGTTTGGCGTTCGTAGAAGGCACGGTGGGCTCGTGAAGGTGGTGGCTGGATGTGTGATAGACGTGTTCGTGCTCGATTAGAGATGCTAGGGTTTGGGTATGTAATTACTGTTATTTTAATTTTTATTTAAATTTAGATTCTTCGATCGTTCTAACACACATAACTTTTACATACGAGCACGGATTTGGACATGGTTTTTTCTAATGCGATCGTATCAAAATTTCGCACAATACGGAACTTGTTTGGCTACATTCTGGGACTGTTCAAATTTTGGGCTATATTTGGATTTTTAAATCAATTAGAAATCAAAGGTGAGTGATTTAACCCACTCACAAATACTAAACCTTCTTATGTTAGTTAAATTAAATTTAGATGTGATAAGAATATTATTTGTTGCTGTTTGGTAGTTTAATTTGACATTTTAATTTAATTTGAATTTATATTGAATTAAATTGCCATTTAAATTAATACTGAATTTAAATTTATATTTAAATACCTGGTATTGATAACCAGTTAATTGTTGTGATTTATTGGCTGATTTGGATGAAGATTGTGATAGATGTTTATTTGTTGATATTTTGGATGATTGGATGTTTATATCCCTGTTACCACTATGGGTTGAAATGATACATACCCGACCGATCTTATAGATTAGGGAAAATCGTTAAGGGTCGAAATGATAAACCCGAGCTATTTTATTGATTTGAAATTTTTTTATTCGTGATATGAGTTGAAATGATATATACTTGAAAAATTTAACTATTTTAGGGTTGAAATGATACATTGTGAAGACCCAAATTATTGAGATGAAAATGATTTTATAAAAATCAGTTAATGGAAAATATTCAAAGAATAAAATAGTTTGAAAACAAATATCAAGAATGAGTGAAATAAATATGGAAGAGGATAGTTGTTTTCAGTAAATAATAATGAGAAGAAAATAACTAAGTATGAATGAGTTTTATTTTGACATATCTCATATATATATATATATATATTGTATATAAGTAGCCAGAGGAGTATAGAGTGATAAAATAAACTCTTATGATGATTAAAATATATGAAACCAGTTTAGTATTATATATGTATAAATACATTTTAAAATCAAGAGAAAACAAATGTTTTGAAACATTAGCAAGGAATTAATTGATAAAAAGATATATATGTGAACATTACAAATTTGTCTTAAGAAAATAAATAATGTAGATAAGTCACATGAAAATAGTGTGTATGTGAAACATGCAAATGGCATATGCACAGAAAAAGAAGAAAAGCAACTGTAATACCCGAAATGGAATCAAAAAGAAAATGGCATATTTAGCCATAAACACATATACAAAATTCTCTTATTTGTGTGGGGAAAAAATGGGTTTTTCACTCCACTAAAACCCTGGCTAAATGTTTTTAAAATCAAAGGATAAGCAGTAGTTTATTTTTGAAAACAGAAAGATATTTTAGAAAATAAGAAGAAGAGCAAACTCACACTATTTTCAAGTTAGAGCATTCTCTCGGGGAAAGAAGAAGGTAGGTGAGTGATTAATCATCTTATGAGATTTAAGGCATTAAGACCAAAGTTAAGGGCAGCCATATTACTTTTATAAAACCATATCATGTTTTTGTTTAATTTTATTCTCTGATTAAATAAATGTTGATTATGGTTGGTGTTTTGGTTGATGTTTTGATCTGTTTTGATTGTTTTGATTAATGCTTTGAAAGACAAACACCCTGATCACAGAAATGGATTCTGTAACTTATAATCCATTTTTATGGAGATGAGTTAAATATTTTTACTGAGAAATAGGGTATTAATGAAGAATGAAGTAGGCAGTGTGAATAAGGGGATTCATGCTTATGTCTAGTTCATTTTAAAAATGATATGAACAATGCAATATTATATATATATATATATATGTGATGATATGTTCAAATCACAAGTTAATATGTTTTTATGGGTTTTTCTAAAAAAAAAACCTTACCCTATTTTCATAGTAAAATAAATGTAATGTTTTATATGACTTCACCAGATTTATGTAAAAAAAAGGGAATATTTCTGGAAATAAATATATGCAAGTTTTAGAAAATATGATTGAATAAAAATGACCTTAAAATGGGATGTGGTGTTTTGCATGAATGGTTTGTATGTCTGGCTGAAATCCCTGAGTGAGTTTAATACTCTTTGATTTATGAAAGGAAGAAAAGAATATAAAGCATTTCAAGAATTAATAAAAATCTCCTGAAAGAAAATGAGAATGGTCTCTAGATTATAAAGCTAATCTAGGAGTAGTGCCTTGATCTATTCATCATTAGGTGGATGATGGGTATGTGCATGACTTGTTTAAGTCCTGTAGGCCTCTATGTAAAGGGTTAACAGAATTGAGCCCCTTTGCAATGCACACATGGTGTTCAATGGCAAGAGTTAAGACCAAATAAATGATAAATGGGGATTGAGAAATTGAGCTATGGAATTAAGGGAGTTAATCCATAGGAGTATATGTACATATAACTGAATTGTGTTGATGAATGAATGCTTGTGTGCATGTATGTTAGTAGAGCTTATATATGTATATATATACTCAGATTTTAGTATGAATTTAAATAAGCATCAAACATATGAATCTCTGCATAGTATTTAGTAATTACAAGTTATTTATAATCTATGATTTCACTCACACCATAATATATTTTCCGACCCTATTTGTTGCCTTTGCAATCTTTGGGGTGTCTCATTTCCATTGAGGCAGTTCAAAGTGTTGCTGCAGGTAAAGATGCTTGAGTAGCTTACTTGTATGGATGTTTGAAGAACTTGCTGGTTTTAAAATGCTTTAGAGAAGTAGAAGTTTAATTGTAATAAATAATCTAGGCAAACTCACTTATGTCTTGTGTATTTCTAGGATTGATACTTGCTTTGTTTTCTTGAAAAGAACATGTAAAAAAAAACTTAAGTATTATAAGTGCTTATGAGTTGTTGATTTAAGTAGCAGACTCTGGAAATAATCCAGTGGATTATAATGAAGGAGAACATGCCATATAATATAATATGTGGATATATTCTCCTTAGCATGTTTGTTATATTTCAGTTATAAAGTTAAAGTTGTTTTTGAAAAAATATGTGCCAAAGTATTAAGCATATGGGTTGAACATGGTCTTGGCTAACCAGTAAGGCTTGTACATGTCTTGTAATTGATACAAGTACATGCAAAAGCTTGAAGTCATAGTCTTCAGGTTCTTGAAGCAAACAAGACCATAGTGTAAGCTAATTTGAAATGCAACTAAATCCTATGATTTGTCTAGAACAAGAGTAGGCTTATGATACCATAAAACCAGAAAATCATAAGTATATAAGGGTTTAGGAATTAGAATTGGTAAAATCTAGAATTGACTTCAATATGAAACTGAAGTAGCAAGCTAGGGATAGACAATATAGACTCAAACAAGATTGTAGAGTAATTTTGTTAGGTGTTTAAAAATACAGAACATCACACTTTATATGCTTTTAGCCAGAAATATGCAAAGATCTTTCAAAAATCATATTCAACACTATTTCCAATCTAAATATCAGAATCTGTATGACCTTTAAATTAGTTTACAACTCTATTACTCACATGATCATTACATGCTTTATGAACTTGGATATGTGCATTTTGCTTGACCTGAATTGCTTGTGCATGTTTTTGCATGTTTGTGCATGTTTGTGCATGTTTATGTTTGAATTCTGAATCTGGGCTAGACTAACCAGTGATCCATAGATCAAACCAAGTTTTAATATGTTTTATCATTCTAAAACAACATGTATGAATTCCTGAATCCCAAAGATCAAATACATGGGTTATAAATCCACAAATTAATCAATCTGGTTTATAGAATAATATGGAAAATGAAGAAGAGAATAATAGATGCTAATACTTGAAAAATGTATTAGTCAATCTTGAGTCATTCCAAGATGATAAAACCTGAAAATGTATTAGTCAATCTTGAGTCATTTTAAGGTGGTAACACCTGAAAATGTATTAGTCAATCTTGAGTCAATAAAAAGATTAAGGTGTAGAAATAGCTATGTGACACAAAAACTCTCAATTATGGAAAATATTGTGTGATTAAATTTCTTTGCTACTTTAACACTCTGATAGGCAAAGAAACATTTATATATCTTCACATATATAAATGATATGACTTGATTTAAATACTGATATTTTTATATTAGTAAATTCTGGATCTTGGGAAATTAATTAAAAGAAATAAAAGAGGCAAGAAAAGAAGTGATCCCTTGTTTAAAAAAAACTCAACTAAAAATCATTAAAATATAGGTGAAGAAAAGTGGGTCACTTTAGTTGGTATCAGAGCTATGTTACCAAAAACATAGCAAAAAAAATCTAATTTTCTTATATGGATAAAATCCTAAGGAACAAACCACATAAAAATATTTTCAGTAGGAATAAATTACTGAAACAATTAAATCAAAAACAAGACTAACTAGCTATGTAAATTGTATAGCGAATCATGGTAGGAAGACCACCAAACTGTGGAGCAGGACCCTCTAATGCTACACCATTGGTCAATTTGCAAGATTTGGTGAGGGCATTTAGGGAAGAAGCAGTGCAGAGGGAAGAAAATCCTCATGAGGAGTTATCTAAGCTACTGAAAACATTCTCAAATTTAGGAGGCAAGGATTTTGAAGGCACTGAAGGAGTCATGGGTGTGCAAACATGGCTAAGAACTTTGGAAAGGATATTTGCAGACATACAAATCAACGACCAAAGGAAGAGGCAAATAGCTTCCAGAAGGCTCAAAGGAGCAGCACTGGATTGGTGGGAGGTAATCATCATAGGAAGACCAGAAAATGAGATAACATGGGATCAGTTCAAGGATATTCTTGAGGCTAGATTTGTCCCAGCAACAGCTAAGGCAACATTGCTTGAGGAATTCATAAGATTGAGGCAAAGATTAATGAGTGTGACTGAATACACTCAAAAGTTTGAGAGCTTGTCTAAGTATTGAACCATGCTCATAGGGAATGAGGAATCAAAGAATTCAAGATTTATTTAAGGACTTAATGCTGTTTTAAGTAGAGCAATGCTACCATACAAAGACAAAACATTTGATCAAGTCATAGATCTCACTCTTTCTTTTGAACAACATGATAATGCAAGGGAGAAATTCAGGAACATGAGAGCTAATAACAATAACAAGAAGGGGAAAATAGAGCACATCCTTATGACAAGAAGAATTCAGACAAGAAAGTTGAAGGAGAAACCAGTGGGGAAGTTAAGAAGAAAATTATTTGCTACAACTATGGCATGGAAGGACACATGACTAATAGGTGTCAAGCAGCTAAGAAAACCCCATTCAGTTGCTATAATTGTGGTAAAGAAGGTCATATCAAAAAGAATTGCCCATAGTTCAAGAAAGGAGCAAAGGTAGGAGCATTGGAAGGCAAAGCAAAAGCAAATGTAGTGGGAAATTCTGGACAATTGGAAGGTATACTCCTAATTAAAGATTATCCAATCTCAGTTATATATGACAATGGGGCTACACATTCCTTAATATCACAAGACATAGTGAATAAATTGGCTCTCACATGCAATTTAGTTGATAAACCTTTGTTTATTCAGAGTCCCCTAGGTAGTTCTTGCATGCAAGGAATTAAATTTTTGGGAGTAGAATTAAACATAGGTGGAAATATGTTTAAATATGATTTGTTTGTGTTAAAATAACCTGGAATAGGAATTATTCTAGGAGTAGATTGGTTGAGTAAATTCAAAGCAATTTTGAACTTAGAAAATTTTACTATTTCTTTAAAAACAGAAAATGGTAAAAATATTATAGTTATGAGTGAAATAGCTAAAACAAATTGCCTTAATCAAATGTGGAGCATGATTGAAAAAGAATTAATTCTCGAAGACATAAAAGTAATAAATTAATACCTAGATGTCTTTGGAGAGGTTATAGGAGTTCCAGAAAATAGGCAAGTTGAATTTCAGATAAGATTAATCCCAGGAGCTAGTCCTATCATCAAGAAGCCTACCAGAATAGGTCCTAAAGAATTAGTGGAATTGAAACAACAATTGGAAGAATTGGAGCAGAAAGGCTTCATAAGGCCTAGTAGTTCAAACTGGGGTTCTCCAGTGGTATTTGTAAAGAAACATGATGGTACAATGAGGATGTGTATTGATTACGGGGAATTAAACAAAGTTACCATCAAGAATAAATATCCACTCCCCAGAATTGATGATTTATTTGATCAATTAAATGGAGCAAGAATCTTTTCAAGGCTAGACTTAGCCTCTGGATTCCATCAAATGAAGGTTGAGGAGGAGAGTATTAAATACACTGCATTCAACACAAGGTATGGGCTATATGAATTTTTATTAATGCCTTTTGGATTAACAAATGCACCATCCTATTTTGTAGATTTAATGAATAGGACATTCAGAGATTTTCTAGATAAATTTGTAGTTGTTTTCATTGATGATATATTGGTGTATTCAAAATCAGAAGAGGAGCATGCAAAGCACTTGCATCTGGTTTTGTCAAGATTAAGAGCACATGATTTAAAGGCAAAATTTACTAACTGTACATTTTGGCAGAATGAAGTCAAATTTTTAGGACACATTATATCTCAACAAGGGATTTGTGTAGACCCAAACAAAGTCATGGTAGTGCAATCATGGAGTAGACCCAAATCAGTGACTGAGGTGAGGTCATTTTTAGGAATGGCAGGCTACCATAGAAGGTTTATAAAAGACTTTGCAAGGATAGCCATTCCACTAACTAAGCTAACCAGAAAAGAGCAACCATATGTGTGGATAGAAAAATGTGAACAAGCTTTGAATCATTGAAGAAGGCATTGATGGAAGCTCCAGTCTTGCAAGTTCCAGAGGGAAATGAAGGATTAGTGGTTTATACTGATGCTAGTGGGTCTGGTTAGGGTCAGTACTCATGCAACATGGAAGAGTCAATGCATATGCATCAAGGCAACTCAAGCCAAAAGAAACCAGATATGCCACTCATGATTTAGAGCTTGCTGCCATTGTTTATGCATTAAAGCTATGGAGACACTACTTGTTAGGTACTAAATTTGAATTGTTTACAGATCATAAATCACTTAAGTATTTGTTTTCTCAAAAATACTTGAATATGAGACAACATCGGTGGGTAGAGTTTTTAGCTGCCTATGATCTTGATATATTATATACTCCTGGAAAAGCTAACAAGGTAGTAGATTCTTTGAGTAGACATCAAGCAAGATTGGCAAGCTTAATGATGACTGAATTCAAGGATTTAACAATCCTTAGTGAAGTAGAAATGAAGGAAGAAATTGGTGCATCAGACAATGTACATATTGACATGATTGAATATGGAAAATTAAGTCTCATCTCCTTAAGATCAACCCTGCTTTATAAAATAAGAAATATGCAGAATCAAGACACTAATTTAAAAGGAAAGATGGACATGATATCACAAGGCATGTCAGTGGAAAATTATGAAGTTGATGATAGAGGCTACTTAAGAAAGAAAGGGAAACTCTGCATACCCAATGTAGAAGAACTGAAGCAAGAGGTTATGGATGAGCATCACAAGACCAAGTACACTATACATCCAGGTGGTACAAAAATGTACCATGATCTTAAAAGAAACTATTGGTGGCCAGGAATGAAAGGGGTAGTGGCAAGATATGTGGCAAAGTGTTTAACATGTCAACAAGTCAAGGCAGATTATCAAAGACCTTCAGGCCTACTACAACCTCTGGAAGTGCCTACCTGGAAATGGGAAAGCATTTCAATGGATTTTGTGGATGGTTTGCCAAGAACAAGAAGAGGCAATGATAGTATTTGGGTTGTGGTTGATAGACTCACAAAAACATCTCACTTCATTCCAATGAATTAAAATAGAAATGCTCACAAATTAGCTTAATTATTTGTGAAGGAGATAGTGAGATTACATGGAATCCCCAAGACTATCATTAGTGATAGAGATACCTTGTTTACCTCAAGGTTCTGGGGTAGCTTTCAAGAGGCTATGGGGACAGAATTAAGCTTGAGCACAGCTTACCACCCACAAACAGATGGGCAAACTGAGATTGTTAACAAGATTTTAGAGGATTTGCTTAGAGCATGTATACTTGATTTTGGAGGCAACTGGGAAGATCATCTCTATTTAGCTGAATTTGCTTATAACAATAGCTATCAGTCCACTATAGGTATGGCTCCATTTGAGGCTTTATATGGGAAACCTTGTGTATCTCCTGCATGCTGGATGGAGGCAGGTGAAAGAGTGTTGCTTGGACCAGAACATGTGAAAGATACCTCTGCAAGGATTGAACTTGTAAGGCAGAGAATGAGAGCAGCACAAGAGAGACAAAAAGCCTATAAAGATAAAGGGAGAAGGCCAGTGGAATTTGAAGTGGGAAATTATGTATTTCTCAAAGTTTCACCAATGAGAAAAATATTGAGGTTTGGCAAGGTAGGAAAATTGTCACCAAGATATATAGGGCCATATGAAATTATTCAAAGAGTAGGAACTTTGGCTTATAAGTTGAAATTGCCAGAGGAATTGAGTAATATACATGATGTATTTCATGTATCTCAATTAAAAAAGTGGGTGCATGATAAGGAGACCATTCTGGAATCTCCTACATAAGTTGAAATTCAAGAAAATCTGGTTTATAAGAAGGAACCAGTGGGTATTGTGGCTAGAGAAGAAAAGAAATTGAGAAATAAAATAATTAAATTGGTTAAAATCTAGTGGAGTTTAGATGAGAATGATTGTACATGGGAGACTGAAGATACGATGAAGGATAAATATCCTAATCTATTTTCTGCTTAAAGGTATGCCTAAAATTATGATAAACTTAAACATTACTTATGCATGTTTGATTGGTTTTGAATGCATGTGTTTCTGAAATTTCTGAAATGAAATTATGCTTTGTATACATTTGGATGGAAATGTATGAGAAAATTAATTGTGGGACACAATTCCTTTTAGGAGGAGAGTATGTGAAGACCCAAATTATTGAGATGAAAATGATTTTATAAAAATCAGTTAATGGAAAATATTCAAAGAATAAAATAGTTTGAAAACAAATATCAAGAATGAGTGAAATAAATAGGGAAGAGGATAGTTGTTTTCAGTAAATAATAATGAGAAGAAAATAACTAAGTATGAATGAGTTTTATATTCACATATCTCATATATATATATATTGTATATAAGTAGCCAGAGAAGTATAGAGTGATAAAATAAACTCTTATGATGATTAAAATATATGAAACCAGTTTAGTATTATATATGTATAAATACATTTTAAAATCAAGAGAAAACAAATGGTTTGAAACATTAGCAAGGAATTAATTGATAAAAAGATATACATGTGAACATTACAGATTTGTCTTAAGAAAATAAATAATGTAGATAAGTCACATGAAAATAGTGTGTATGTGAAACATGCAAATGGCATGTACACAGAAAAAGAAGAAAAGCAACTGTAATACCCGAAATGGAATCAGAAAGAAAATGGCATATTTAGCCATAAACACATATACAGAATTCTCTTATTTGTGTGGGGATAAAATGGGTTTTTCACTCCACTAAAACCCTAGCTAAATGTTTTAAAAATCAAAGGATAAGCAACAGTTTATTTTTGAAAACAGAAAGATATTTTAGAAAATAAGAAGAAGAGCAAACTCACACTGTTTTCAAGTTAGAGCATTCTCGGGGAAAGAAGAAGGAAGGTGAGTGATTAATCATCTTATGAGATTTAAGGCATTAAGACCCAAGTTAAGGGCATCCATATTACTTTTATAAAACTATATCATGTTTTTGTTTAATTTTATTCTCTGAATAAATAAATGTTGATTATGGTTGGTATTTTGGCTGAGTCTTTGGTTGATGTTTTGATCTGTTTTGATTGTTTTGATTAATGCTTTGAAAGACAAACACCCTGATCACAGAAATGGATTCTGTAACTTATAATCCAGTTTTTATGGAGATGAGTTAAATATTTTTACTGAGAAATACGGTATTAATGAAGAATGAAGTAGGCAGTGTGAATAAGGGGATTCATGGTTATGTCTAGGTCATTTTAAAAATGATATGAACAATGCAATATTATATATATATATGTAACGACCCAAAAATTTTATGTTTTTATTTGCTAAATTAATTGAAATTTTGTGAAATTTTATACAATAAAATTTGAAAATAAAAATTTATTATTTGGAATACGTCTATTTTAATATAGCAACTGGTAAATTTTCATCTGATAATATTAAAGTTTATTTTCCGGTAAAATTTCATTTCAAATCAAACCGGTTAATAATAGTGAATTTAAAAGTTTTCCGAAACCAAAATATGTCAACAAGAGAAAATTTATTCAGATCATTCTGAATCAGACTGCGAAATTTGTTTTTCCAAATTTGGACTTCTACTGCTCCGTTTATCTTAATTCTGGCCAAATAGCAGCATTTTCGGTACCGATTATCGACTTTTGATCGGATGATCGTGCCACTGATATCTGTATACCGTTTTGATCGTCTTGTCGCGCTGATCACCACAGTATATTTACTCCTATATTCTGAGGTCCAGTACGCGACGGGAACAATAGACCGTTCACATAACGGTACCGCAAATCTTGACTTTCGCTATCCCACCACTACAAATTCAAATCGGTTGTCCTTTGATATCCTACCGTTAATTTATTTATTACTGAATTAAATTGGTGGCTGTCTCGTAACATTCCATTTGTTTCAACTTTCAAGATTGCTGTTCAGTTTTATATTGATTCATTTTCTTTCTTTACTTTCTCTACATCTTGTTTTTTTCTATAATGCCTGCATTTCCTTTTATCACGTGAAACCGCTCCCCAGTCCTTCACGTCTTCCCTCTACACACCTACTCCCTCCGCTGCCAAGCCCTTTCGCCCTCCCCTCTCTCCATTGCTGTACCGAGCAACCCATCGCCGACCCCCCTCATCCACCATCTCGAACTCCACGTCGGCTTTGCCTTCCTCCCCTTGGCCACAACCCAAGCACCGAATCACCAGAGCTTCCCTCCCTTTCATCACTTTTCCCGAGCCTCCTCTGTGAACCGCCTCACCTACCACCACCAGATCACACAATCTCTCCAGCCTCTCGTACCTTGTACACTTTTCTTCCCCTCACGCAGCCATGAGAATGATCGGTCTCGCTTTGAGGTAGTGATATAAAGCTTATTTTATATTTTGATAATTGGAAATCTACTCTATATATAGATATATACTATATGTTTATGCTCTCTCAAAATTGTTCGTTATACATGTATAATTGCAGTTGTTTTGAATTTGTATGATGGTATCTATGTTGGATTTTTGTAAATTTTGTATATATTAGCTGTTGTATAATCTATGGTTTACAAACATAATCGTATAAGAAGTTTTACATAACCAGGTTGATATTTTAATAAATTTTTATGTACAAGTTCTGCTAATATAAATATATATATATATATTGAGATTTGTATATATACATGTTAATTTCAATAAAGTATTGACTTGAAAATAAGATAACTTTTCATACTTGCACTTGTATGTATATATTTTAGAGTAAAGTAAGTTTATTTACTGTATATGATACTATCATGTATGAAAGCTCATATTATCATTTACAGTTGTATAAATTTTATTACATATGTATGTTCATATATTGTTTTAGAGGTGTAACGTGTATATACTTATTTTATACAAGGTTAGTTTATATTAGTTCGTATATACATGTTGGTGTATATATGCCAGTTAGTTATAAAGGCTATACTATTTATAAAGTTTACCTATAAGTATGTTATATACATGTCTCGAAATTTGGCATACAATATATTAGTATACTATGTTATTACAGTTAAATGTTTTATACAATATAGTTACAGTATGTACATTTATAGATTGCATTCCTGTGTGAAGTTATGGCCTATAAAGGCTGTAAGATGCAGCACTACTAGTCTAGTATATATAGGTATAATATTTGTTACTGTATATATTTATATGTATGTACAGGTTTGTACAATTTTATATACGTGTTTGTATATATATACATTTGGTTGTAATATTGTGTATATATAGAGTTTAACTATTAAGGTGTATTCATTAGTTAGTTTTCAAATTTATACATATAGAGACTTTGTTTTATGTGTTTGAAATTAAATATTAATTTTGAGGTATGTTTGAATTGATTATTTAGTATATATATAGATATTCTCGAATTAAATGCATTATATATGTAAGTGTTTTGCATTTTTAGGAATATAGTATATATACATTAGTATTTATTTCAAATTATATTATGTATATAGAATTTTTTTATTTATTTATATGTGTTTAGTGTAAAAACAATGATTTTTGAAATATGTATATATTTAATTGTCATATATAGTCATATATATATGCACTTATACCATCCATCCACATCAATCCAGTTCTAATTTGACTTCGTCAATTCCTATTTATCAGCTTGTCCGACAAACCAGTGTCCATCGTGCTTTGCTTCGAAATTTGTGTCTGGATTCGTAACCCATTTCATTGTCAAATTTCTCTAGCCTCGAAAGGTGAGCAATCACTCACGATTAACATTCTTGTATTTATTAAATTTGATTTCAATTGAAACGACAATTGAAATATGATGCTGTAGTTATTTAAATTTTTATATATGCTATTATCTATGTATGTTCACCTGTGACATCTGACACCAGTATCTAGTATTTATATGCCTGTTATTACTATTATCTGTATATGCTCACCTGGGACATCTGACACCAGTATCTAGTATTTATATGCCTGTTATTACTATTATCTGTATATGTTCACCTGTGACATCTGACACCAGTATCTAGTATTTATATGCCTGTTGTTATATTTTATATTATCTGTTATCACTCTGCAAGTTCCCTGTTAGTATAGAATTCACTATGGGTTGAAATGATACATACCCGAACGGACTTTAGAATAGGAGAAAATCGTTATGGGTTGAAATGATAAATCCAAGCGATTTTCATTTGAATTGGAATTGGGATTACGGGTCGAAATGATATCTACCCGTATATATTTAAATTTCGGATTGAAATGATAAATATCTGCATCACTTAACCATATGATATATATATACAGACACCGTTGGTCCATATATATAAATATTTTGAAAATAAATTCTATGGTTTTGGAAAGAAAAATATAGTTTTAAATAAATATTGATTCTTAAACTTTGTATATAAATGGTAATGATTTATATAGATTTAATAATGATATTTCATTTAATTAAGATTGATTTAATACATATAATATGGTTGAGTATTTAAAATTGTGTTTCAAAATAGATTTCAGTAATAATTTGAATAAGTTAAGGTTGGGAAGGTAATTTGAATTTAGTATATGAATTTTATTTAATTAAACCGATTTAAAACTTATTGAAATTGAGATTTAAGATATGATTTATAACTTGGGTTTAATTTAAATAAATGAATATTTCTTGTTTAAATAAATTTAAGGAAATATTTAGTAGAAAATGAAATTTAAGGCTAGTTAAATGATATTGAATTTATTAAGTGAATATTCCCTGATTTAAATAATAATAAAGTTAAATCAAGAGCTATATGAAACTGTTAAATTTAAGTTTGAAAATGTTGAATATTAAAGCTTTGAAATATATTGAAAGTTTAAATGGTATATTTAGAATTGAATTGAATTGATGAATTGAGCTTTGAATAAATTTGAATTTGGAATTTGAGTTAATTTGAATCGATTTGTGAGACTTGAGGAAATTATAAATACTTTACTTTATAAATTAATATATATACTATCTTGGAAAATAGTTATATTTGAAATGAAATGATATTTGGGTTTTGAAGTATAAATTAAATTGAAATGACCACGGTGTTATAATGTATATTTCCACCTTGTAGATAGTTCTGCAGATTCTTAGAGGATGGTTATCCCAAACATCCTTTAAGTTACTGGTATTTCAATTGATATTTCACTTGAGTTGGATTTATTAGTATAAGAATGTTAATCCTGACTCGAGTGTTTTGTGTTGCTTTACGCTCGGGTCAGACCGAGTGATACAACATTTGAGACTCACCCTTGGAGTTTGGAGCTTCCTTTGGAGATCCAATTATCGCCTCAGCTTTCAGCTCTTCTAGTTGATTTGTTCAGAGAAGTCATCTGTTCGTACTGAAGACATCACTGTATTGGAGATATTCTGTTGTATTTTATTTTTAACTCTGATGTTTATATAGTAGCTTCATGAACTACTATTTTATCTATTCCGCTGCGTATTATTGTATTGCTCTGTGTCTGTGATTATGTGATTGATTTATTTACTGCATATGCTGAGTTTTGCCAAATTTAAATTAACAATCTATTGTTTTGAATTATTCAAGTCCGACATGTGTGGATTTATTGTCGATTTGAATGGTCCAAAATACCGGGTCATTACAATATATATATATATATATATATATATATATATATGTGTGTGTGTGTGTGTGTGTGTGTGTGCTGATTTGTTCAAATCACAAGTTAATATGTTTTTATGGGTTTTTCTCAAAAATAACCTTACCCTATGTTCACAGTAAAATAAATGTAATGTTTTATATGACTTCACCAGATTTATGTAAAAAAATGGGAATATTTCTGGAAATAAATATATGCAAGTTTTAGAAAATATGATTGAATAAAAATGACATTAAAATGGGATGTGGTGTTTTGCATGAATGGTTTGTATGTTTGGCTGAAATCCCTGAGTGTGTTTAATACTCTTTGATTTATGAAAGGAAGAAAAGAATATAAAGCATTTCAAGAATTAATAAAATTCTCCTGAAAGAAAATGAGAATGGTCTCTAGATTATAAAGCTAATCTAGGAGTAGTGTCTTGATCTATTCATCATTAGGTGGATGATGGGTATGTGCATGACTTGTTTAAGTCCTGTAGGCCTCTGTGTAAAGGGTTAACATAATTGTGCATGACTTGTTTAAGTCCTGTATGTACATGGTTTTTAATGACAAGAGTTAAGACCAAATAAATGATAAATGGGGATTGAGAAATTGAGCTATGGAATTAAGGGAGTTAATCCATAGGAGTATATGTACATATAACTGAATTGTGTTGATGAATGAATGCTTGTGTGCATGTATGTTAGTAAGAGCTTATATATGTATATATATACTCAGATTTTAGTATGAATTTAAATAAGCATCAAACATATGAATCTCTGCATAGTATTTAGTAATTACAAGTTATTTATAATCTATGATTTCACTCACACTAGAATATATTTTCTGACCCTATTTGTTGCCTTTGCAATCTTTGGGGTGTCTCATTTTCATTGAGGCAGTTCAAAGTGTTGCTGCAGGGAAAGATGCTTGAGTAGCTTGCTTGTATGGATGTTTGAAGAACTTGTTGGTTTTAAAATGCTTTAGAGAAGTAGAAGTTTAATTGTAATAAATAATCTAGGCAAACTCTCTTATTTCTTGTGTATTTCCAGGATTGATACTTGCTTTGTTTTCTTGAAAAGAACATGTAAAAAAACTTAAGTATTATATGTGCTTGTGAGTTGTTGATTTAAGTAGCAGACTCTGGAAATAATCCAGTGGATTATAATGAAGGAGAACACGCCACATAATCTGATATGTGGATATATTCTCCTTGGCATGTTTGTTATATTTCAGTTATAAAGTTAAAGTTGTTTTTGAATAAATATGTGCCAAAGTATTAAGCAGATGGGTTGAACATGGTCTTGGCTAACCAATAAGGCTTGTACATGTCTTGTAATTGATACAAGTACATGCAAAAGCTTGAAGTCATAGTCTTCAGATTCCTGAAGCAAACAAGACCATAGTGTAAGCTAATTTGAAATGCAACTAAATCCTATGATATGTCTAGAACAAGAGTAGGATTATGATACCATAAAACCTGAAAATCATAAGTATATAAGGATTTAGGAATTGGAATTGGTAAAATCTGGAATTGACTTCAATATGAAACTGAAGTAGCAAGCCGGAAATAGGGATAGACAATATAGACTCAAACAAGAATGTAGAGTAATTTTGTTAGGTGTTTAAAAATACAGAACATCACACTTTATATGCTTTTAGCCAGAAATATGCAAAGATCTTTCAAAAATCATATTCAACACTATTTCCAATCTAAATATCAGAATCTGTATGACCTTTAATTAGTTTACAACTCTATTACTCACATGATCATTACATGCTTTATGAACCTGGATATGTGCATTTTGCTTGACCTGAATTGCTTGTGCATGTTTGTGCATGTTTTGTGCATGTCACTACAAGAAAATATGTTATTAATAACGTCATTTAATAACGCGTTATTCTAAAGCGTTATTGTTTCCACTTAATCATTTGTTTTTAACTCATTTTGTTTGGTTCCGTGCTGTGTAACGCTCTTGGCTCCAAAATTTTCGTCTGCCCTCCAGAAAAACAATTAATCAGTTTCATCTCCCTCCCAAAAACACAACCATTTTCATATCCCTCCCAAAATAACACTGTCAATTTTCGTCTCCAACGAAATAACCCTAATCGAAACTGTTCGCTCCATCTCGGATCTTCGCAGCCGTTCTCCTCCACTTCAATAGTTCACTCCTCAGTATCAACTCGAAGGCGTTTGGAACCCTAATCGCCGATCTTCAATTTCACCGTCACTGAAGAAGAAGCGTTGGAGAAAGCAGAGAAGGAAAAGGGGGAGTCCAAGGAAGAGAATGTTGCTACTGTTGAGGTTGTTTTGGTAGAAGAGGAGAAAGCAGAAGCTTAGCTTTTATGGTAATTTACTTCTTATTGTTATATTCTTAATGGGAAAGTATAGCAATTCTTTGAGAGATTGGGTATTATTACTTGTGATGTTTATGTGCTTGGGATGGTAGAGCATAATTTAGGGATTTCGCAATGTACACTTAGTCATATTACTGATTTTTAATCCTTTATTTTCCTAGAAATCTTAAATTTAGCATTATTTCTTTATCTTTCTATCCTTACTTCTTAACTCGACTAAAGTTTTCAACGCTGTTGTCTCTGTTTTTTTGAGTTACATGCAATGCTTATTTTTGAAAACAATGGTCTCTGTGCAGGTTGAGGTGGAACTTATATAGCTAACTTAGTACATTGGATCTTTTTGTTAATATATTAGCGCTAAACAATCATTCTTTATGTTAAATGAACAATAATTTTATTTTGTTTTATTCTAGTTTTATGGTCATATGCACTATTATTTAAGCAGGCTTTGAAATATTAGGTCATCCACATGTTTACAGCGAGAGAATTTAAATGACTAGGCAATTGGATGGCTTGTTAACAACTAGAAAGCAACCAATGCAACCATTTGGGAATTTTATGTTGTGGGTTATAAATTTTCGAGGATGTGGATGTTCACAAAGGGAATCAATAACCATTGCAGTCATTTATGTGGATGATTAGTCCTTTTTTGCATCAATATTTCAGTAGTTTGGATTTGAACCCACTTTGTGTGTCACACTTCAAAATATTTGCGTGATTCCTCTGTAGCCAATGCCAACAGTTTCCACCACATAAGGCATACCCGAAGTCTCCCGATGTACCAAATGACAAGGATTTGCCTCGAGGTCATCGCCTTCAATAATTCCTTGTACACAATGACTACTGCCCCTTCCAATGTTATCAGTACAAATCTCCTCCTTTTTATTAAAAATTTGTATGCAAGTCCTAAGCCTCTGTTTCCTCATGCATATATCGTTTATCAAAAAAATTCTTATCAGGTTGATAACCATTCATCATAGTCGCACCCTGAACATCGACCAGAACAAAATCTCGACCAGCCACTTCCTCTTCAACCTCAACAAGAATGCAGCCATTCAAATCACAGTAGAATTTATTACATGTCAAACTTTTCTCATTCAAAGCCTTTGTGCCATCCTTCAAAACATTGTGCATATCTGAAATATCACAGTGCATATTCAAACCACGCACTGTAAAATCTTCATCACTGTTTTTAACCATGTAAACAACATTATCTTCACCAACTCCATCATATTTTCTTGCGTTAAAAGTTAAAACCCAATGAAGCTTGCATTACATCGATTTCCTCCTCTCTTAGTTGTTCTTTCATTTCTACATCACCAAAATTCATCCTTTCTTTCATTTCAAACATTTACAAAAAACATTTAATCCTTTATTTTCCTAGATGATTGATCCTATACATTAATTAGTTTTGTGTACTCAAGTTGTAACGACCCGCTATTTTGGACCATTCGCATCCGCACATGTCGAACTTGAATAATTCAAAATACCGCATTGTTAATTTAAATTTGGCAAAACTGAACATATACAGTAAATAAGTAATCACAGATCACAGACACAGAGTAATTAATGCAGCGGAAATAAAAGAGATAGTAGTTCATGAAGCTACTATATAAATATATAAGTTACATCAGAGTTATACCAGATACAACGGAAGAGTAACACGATACATCATATACAAATTAAAATACATCACTGGGATCATCGAATACTGAAAGCAGAATAGATGGCTGGATCTTCAAGCAAAGATCCAACTCCAAAGGTGAGTCTCGAATACTGGTACACTCAGTCTGACCCGAGCGTAAAGAAAACACAAAACACTCGAGTCAGGATTAACATTCTTATATTTATAAATCCAACTCAAGTGAAATAGCAACTGAAACACAAGTAACTCAAAGGATGTTTGGAATAACCATCCTTTAAGGATCCGTTAAACTATCTACTATGTAGTAGTGTACGATAAGTAGATAATGTCTATCAGTAATATAAAATATCAAACTAGTGTTAAGGCGTTACCATTATCCCCCTTAACACATTTTATACAAGCGTTATAGTCTATACAGCACTGTAAACTCCACCGTAAACTAGTGGGATATCAGGGAGTACTCCATAGGTATAACACAAAACAAATCGTAGTGGTCGCGTATAGGGATACAAGTATGACAAGGCACATGAGGCAATACCCAAGGTAGTGAAACTACCGTTTGCCTGATCCGGATTGGTGAGAACGCATCGCCGCAGCGACCGCAACACCGCGAAACAACACTCCCAAATCAAGGGTGCACCAATCGACAACAAGTAATGAATAGTTTCAAAGAAGTGTGTTCGCTCGAGGTAGCTAGCCCCCATTTGGCCCGGCACGGCTCCTGTTTTAGTCATTTCCAATTTGACACAAGTGTCAAGGCTATCCATTATCGTTCTCTTTCTTCAGTCATCACGTACATCATTCCAACCACTTCATTCTGGGTCATACTCCGCGTGTAGTTATTAAAGTGTTTTTCGGTTTAGATAGTGAGTATGTCCCTAACCGATTCCGGTCTCTTTAATAACTTTCGTGATTATTACACCGATTGGTCGTTCATTTATTTCAAAACCAAATCAATTTCAATTTCAATTAGAATTTGTAAACCAACATTTCATTTGTCTTTCTAAAACAATTTCCATAATTTACGTTTCAAAACTTCCAAATTACCATTTCAAAGTCTCATAATTCAAATTAAATATTTGATTTAAAACAATTCAAATATTGATTCAAGTTCGAATATAAGTTTCATTCCGAAATCATTTAAAATGATTTAATCTACATTCAAATCAATTTAAATCCATTTATCGATTTCATTCAATATTCGTTAAGTAAATTTTCATTTAAAACAATTTCTATTTTATTTCCAATTCATTAAAACAATTACTTAAGTTCAACTTCATTATATCAAAGCTTCAAATTGAATTAAATTATATTCGTCAAATCAATTCTTTAAATTACAGGTCTTACATTAATTTCAATAAATCACATCTTATTTCTTATTAGAGAAATTCAATTTCACTAATTCATTTACTTAGTTAAAATTTCAAAGCTCAATTAAATAAGAACTAAATTTCACTAATTAAAAGTTCAATTTTAATTATCAAAGGATTCAATTTAATTTAATTATTAAATAATTCAATCTCATTCAATTATTAAATAATTTCAAAACTTAATTCAATCATTTCTTAAATTAAACAACATTCTTTCATCAATTTCTTTATTAATATTTTATTTCAGATTATTAAATATTCACATTTAAATTTCATTAAAATTCAATTTCCAACTTCGTTTCAAAACCATATTATTTATTCAAATAAAATCTTCATTTTATTTTTAAATCAAATTATTGACCAATCGGGTTTTTATTTAATTCTCTATCCTAGGTCAAAGTTCAATTTGGGTATTTATCATTTCAACCCGATTCCATTTCAATTCAAAATCAAAGCATAGCAAAGGGAACTTGCAGTGTGATAACTGGGATGGTGTCAAAGTAAATAAACAAGCAATAACAAAAATCAATAACAATCAAACAATCAATTCAATAATCCCGAAATAATCGTATTAATTCACATCGTTATTTGTGCGAATTAATATAATTATTTCTAGAATCTACACTATCATTTCATGTAGATTAAAGATTATTGCATTACGGTTTTTCATTTGTCATCTATTTACAATTTCATACATCATCAGTTTAAACAACATACAATTGATGGTTCAAGGTGTAGTTAACACTATTTTCTACGTGTCAAATGATTAAACATTAAAGGGGTCATATTAAACAAATTTAACTAACCAAATTCAACACATATGTCGATTCAATTTTTTTAACTATTCTACGTCAAATTCAATTGCATAATATTTATCACTTTATACATTACAATTTAACATCCAATATAAACAACAAACAATCAATCAATTATCGACCAAACTGTATTATCATCGCATAAATATTTAACAGATAATTGTGTCAGATGTCATAGGTGAACAGATACAGGTAATAGCATATATAATAGTGTAAATAACTAACAACAGCATATTTCAATTGTCATTTCAATTGAAATCAAATTTAATAAATAAAGAACGTTAATCGTGAGTGATTGCTCACCTTTCGAGGTTAGAGATGAACGAGAACGAGCTGACTTATGAATCCAAGTATGAAATCCTAAATCAAAGTAAGATTGGCACGAATTTGGCGATCGAAGCTGATAATAGGAATCGATGAAACAAATTAGAATTAGCCTGATCTAACATAAATAGAGAGTATAATATATTATTATTATTTTATTATTATTTTATTTTTCTCCAGAAATCAATATTTAAATCAAAATATGTATTTCGAATAAAATCTATATATGTAAAGATCAAAATACATATATATATTATAATATAAAATCTGTCGGCCCTTTGAAATCAAATCACCTAAAAGGGAATATATTTTTGGCAAACATATTTCTTTGTAATATACATACAAAAATCATTATACTTTATTATTAAAACTGTTTCAAAAAAAAAAAATAGCATGGCTTAAGTAAATATTCAAAAATCATTTTGACATTATACATACAAAGACATGCTTATATACGAAAATGAATATAAGTACCTAAGAAAATATGCAGACCACCAACTCTATAAATAAACTCTAAAGCAAATACATATATATAAAATATTTTGTATGTAAAACTAAAATATAAATTGTATAAAACACAATTAGTCAAAACTTATATAACATGAAAACAAAAAGGATTATATTCAAGTTATACTGCAAATTCTAGACTACATATACAACAGTGAATGCATACTACTGAATCAAGTAGACATGCACGACTTAATAACATAGCCTGCACCTATAAACTAATATATAACATATGTATATTTAAAACTCATATGCTTGCCATACCTCTTTCATAAATCAGGTATGTTGTAACACTAAAAATACATACTCGGTCACATAGCTTTCTTATAATAATATATTCTTACAATAGGCTATATTTTTTTTAATAAACTTTCATACAGCAACCGCGACTAGTATTAGCTATAAATCTATAATATAAACTATATATATTATGAAGAATACCGATGCTAGCAATAGTGATGGAAGGCCGCGAACAACTGTTGACGATTGGAGAAGGAGATTTGCCTTGCATGCTTCGGCTGTGATTGTGCTGTCATAGAGCGAGGAGGTGGAAGTATAAATGCGTGGAAGATTGAGGCGTGAAGGGAGGTGGGTTTGGTCGGCTCACAGTTCAAGGTGCTGGGTTGTGTAGAGTTTGACGTAATGGTGTAGGCCGGAGGGGATGATGGTGGCAACGTTCGGTGATGACTGGGCTGCTCAGCCGAGAGGGAGGTGGAAGAAGTGGAAGGTCGGTCTGGGGTGGAGAAATCTCGGTGAGGTGGTTTGGCTTCTTGCGTGAGTTTTGAAATTTGAACAGATTCATATTAATTTGTTTACATGTATATTTCTCTCGGAAATGAAGAATGAAGACCAATGAAAAGAGAATTGCACGGCACAAAGGTTAATTGATGGAAGCTGAACTAACTTCAGGAAATATAATAAAATAGTGGCCATCAGGTTCCAATAGACAGGTAAAAGTATGGTCACAAAAATAACGCATCGAACCGGTAC
This sequence comes from Allium fistulosum, assembly GCA_030737815.1. NCBI lineage: Eukaryota > Viridiplantae > Streptophyta > Magnoliopsida > Asparagales > Amaryllidaceae > Allium > Allium fistulosum. The sequence goes on from CM060902.1 coordinate 759,275,299, forward strand.
CCGTTATCGTCTTTTTCCACGGATTTCACAAAATACTGGACAACCAATCATAGAATTGAATATACCGTATAGATCAGCGTGATGAGACGATCAAAACAGTATATGAATATAAGTGGTACGATTGAATTTTAAAAATTCGAATTTTCAACCGGCGGAAAATGCAAGAAAAATGCATAAAAATAAGATCGACGGAGCTAAAGAAGTCCGAATTTAGAAAAACGAAAAATGACGCCTTGCTCAGAAGATGGTTTAGAATTTTTCTATGTAAAATATTTAAGTTTCGAAAACATTTTATTTTCATCGCTTTTTAATTGATTAAATTGAAGTAAATTTACGCGTGAAATAAACTTTCATATTTTCGGACGAAAATTTAGCAGTTGCTATGTTTAACTAGACGCATTCCAAGTATCAAATTTATATTTCAAAATTTTATCGTTTAAAATTTCACAAAATTTCAACTAATTACGTTATTAAATCAGTTGAAATTTACGGGTCGTTACACAAGTACATAATCATAATGAAATTGCGTGCGCTTATGTATTTTTTTTACATTTTCAATTCAGCATGCTTAAGCTTTGCTTAGTAGTTTACGACCAAAAATCCTGGTTTGCAGAAATTGCGAAATGAATTTTTAGTGTTCTTTTATTTGTTAAATAATCCACAAGCGTGTTATAAATAGACCAGTATTTGGAAAATTTATTTCAAATATATCTGATTTTAATTAGCCATGGTAAATAATCCATAAGAAATTTGAATTTGTTTCTCCCTCCTACATGCACAATATTTTTTTTTGCATTAGTTGTTCATGTTGCAGTTTAACTTGTTTCATTAATTATAAGTAAATTTGCATCATGGTTCATATAAGCTTATGTATTCGTGATTTGCATGAATTTGTGCAGATATTGAGTATATGCTTCATGCAGCCCTTTTATCACATCAGATTCCTTGAGATTCATGTTCTAGACTTGTAGATTTTCCTTTACTTGTTTAAGATTTGCAATAAGATTATGAGTGAAATCCCCTCATGTTGTAGCTTTATGCCCCTCTAATACACATTGTTAAAAACTTAAAATTGTTATTTACTTTATGTTTTTACCATTTACTGTGATATTTAAGAAAGCCGGGTTTAATTAACATTCCATTAGTTTTACGATCCATGCCGATCTGATAGTTTACTGTGAACTGTAAAGTACTGAGATCAACATGGGCTTTCAAGTGTCAACTGAAAAGCTACTATTTACTGTAAAGCACTTGTAGAAAATATCTATTTTTAACATATTTTAGCTATCATTTGTAGTTGCTTTAGAACATTTTGAGCGACTAATATTTTTCCTCTTGGAAGCCCGGTGTTTACACATATAAGATAGGTGTATTGATGATTGATTAAATATAGCTATATGTATGTTTGGAAATTTTTTTTCCCAATGTTATATGATTTGAAAAAATAGTAAGAGAATAACACACTAAATTGTAGGGTTCAGTTTATGTGAAAGTGTAAATAAAAATTGAGATGTAAATGATCATTATGGAACATGTGCGGAATAATCTAAAAATTGAGATGTTAATGATCATTATGGGTGCACTTGACTATCTCTCAAACTTTTGAAGTGTGACGGACACAAAGAGAGCTTTATTACAGGTAGTTTGTCAGCGAACATGATTATCAATGAATTTTTTTGATAAAACATTATATGATGCCATTCATTCTTGCTTAAAGAAATATAATCATTGTTTGATTTGTTCATCAGACTGTGGAATTGAAAGTGAAGATGGATTGTGATGGCTGTGAGAGAAGAGTGAAGAATGCTGCTCGATCTATTAAAGGTACTTATCTTTTCTCTGCATATATATTTCTTCTTGAGCCATGATCATAACAAATGTGTACTTGATAACTTATTCTATTTTTCATTTGATGAAAGCTGCAACAATTGCTTTTTTCCATGTTCATATATGTAAGGTCTTCTTCTTCTTTTTTTCCACAGTAAGTTTTTGAAGTGGAAGTTTGATCTGGGTTAGATGCTTCCATAAACTTAGTGGCTTTAATAATCATTTTGAAATCACTTAAAAGCAAGTGTCAACAATTGCTTAAATTATACTTCAACCTTATACATGCTCAACAAATCACTAGACAAATATCAAAGTTTCTATTATTCTGATTCTGGCTAAGCTTTGTATCTTGTTTTTTTAGGTGTGATATCGGTAGAAGTGATTCGAAAACAAATTGCAAAAGGATGAGAATGCATAAAATTTACCACAAAGAGTGGATAACAGGAGGGCTACTCCATCAATGGACAGGAACGATGAACGAATACCAAACATACATGCATATGCAACCAGTGTTCACAGCAAAGAACTGCCATCTTAATTGTTCCTTGTTATTTTCCTGACTATGTTGACAAAAAAAATGTTGGTTCCTTGTTTCTAGAAAAATTGAATATTTTTCTTTTGAATTTAGAAAAATGAAGTAGCGGTCACTCTTCCGTCTCTAGAAGTGTAGTTTGGATCAAATCTCGCACTAAGAACAATGGTGAACCGGTGAATATGATTGCTGCGGATGCTATAGTAAGTCCATACTTTATAGATAATCTTAAATTTGTCAAGTTCAATATTGGTCATCTTAACTCATTTTACCTCATTTTTTTATAACATCTTAACTCATTTCAATATTGGGCACAAGTATGATTATTTCTATATCACTATTTGATTTAACTTATATCCGTTGATGTTTTCATACTGGCAATCTAGGAATTTATTTTCAGAATGATTTGCACAAATTATGTGATCTATGAAAAAAATATTACCATCTTCGAACCTTGAAGAATTACATCAACCCCAATAATTCTTGAAGCCCCAGCAATTCTAGCTCCCTTAGCAGCCTAATCACATGAACATTAAATTAAATATATCAATATAGGCTACTTTTGAGAATTCATTTCAGTTCTAGAACAATTTCAAAACTATATTCCACGCCATATGGTTTTACAGGTGGCTGCAACTTCGATAGCAACGATTTAGGTGAGTTAAACCTCACAAGATCTATCTCTAAAATTCTTATAGCTTGCATTTGATTTTTTTATGTTAAATGATTGCGAATTAAAAGATGATTTATAGTCTCTGTGGTTACAAACTTATGATCCATTCGTTGTTAAAGCTATTGACTATAAATTAACAAGTAGCCATATTTTCGTTCGTCCCTGTGCTTTGAAGATTGGTTACGCAAATTGCTTGTTGCCTTGGTTTTGTTCGTTGCTTGCTGCTTTAAAAGCTTGCTCACGCAGTTGCCTGTAGCCTTGAATTGGTTACGTCACTCAGTCGCTACCTTAAATTGGACATGCATTCATCATTGTTCTATGCCTTGAATTTGTTTATACGTCCCTTCCCCTTTGTATTTGGTTGATTTGAGTTGTACGCCCTCGTTTCCTGTTTCCTTGAGATGTTCATACATGCTTTGTCATGCACCTATGTGCAATTGAACATATTGGTTTGGACTTTTATGCATTTCCCCTCTTTGTGAATAGTGTTCCCATTTGAGCCTTGATTTTTGTACGCAAGTAATGGTGAGGTGTTTTGTACAGTGTAGTATATGTTTTGCACAGAGTTTTGATGGCCAGAGTGATAAGGGGAGGAGTAGGTGGCTGTGTTGAGGCAAGATGCAGTGGTGGATGGTGGGTTTGTATGTGGGCAGCAGAGGTAGGATGAAGCATGGCAGGTAGATATGGTGGCAAAATAGTTTGAAGTGTGTATGTAAGTGTTGTTATTGGTTGAAGTTGGCCTGAAGGTCGACATAGATGAATGTGCAGTAAGTTGTAGGATGAGTTTGTTGGTGGTGGAGATGGCTAATATGTGGTGGAGATGGCTAATATGTACTCAATGGTAGGGTTGGATGACTGGAGAGACAGTGGTGGTATGGGTGTGTCAGTAGGATGGTGCACTGGTTGAAGAGATGTAAGGCCCGTGTGAGGTGGTTCACAGTGGTGAAGGGCCAGTAAGGGTGTGTGGAAATTATTGTTGTTCGTAGAGTGGTCTGCAGGTGAGGCAAGTGTGATATGGTGAAGTTGTATGGTTGAGTGAGGTTGTTGAGAAGGGAATTTGTTTTATTCTTCATAATTTGGATGTGACTAGGTTGACACGTGCGCTGCGTTAAGGCCGTTGAATCCTGTTTTATTCTTCATAATTTGGATTTCTGGAAGAAGAAGAAACGACATATGATGGTGATGAGAGGATTATGATATTAATTGTATTTGCATTTTGGTGTTTGTGTGTGTAACGACCCGACATTTTGGACCATTTGCATCCATTATAAGCGTATAGGAAGACACTCATGCCGGAGTTGAATTGCTCAAAATACCGCGTTGTTAATTTAAATTTGGCAAAACTGAACATATACAGTAAATAAATAATCACAGATCACAGACACAGAGTAATAAATGCAGCGGAAATAAAAGAGATAGTAGTTCATGAAGCTACTATATGAATATATAAAATACATCAGAGTTTAAAACAGAAGAGTAGTACGATACATCAAATACAAATCAGAATACATCACTGGAATCATCGAATGCTGAAGGCACAATAGATGGCTGGATCTTCAAGCAAAGCTCCAACTCCAAAGGTGAGTCTCGAATACTGGATCACTCAGTTTGACCCGAGCGTAAAGCAAAAACACAAGACACTCGAGTCAGGCTTTAAGATTCTTATATTAATAAATCCAACTCAAGTGAAATAGTAATTGAAATATAAGTAACTTAAAGGATGTTTGGAATAACCATCCTTTAAGGATCCGTTAAACTATCTACTATGTAGTAGTGTACGATAAGTAGATAATGTCTATCAGTAATAATAAGATATCAAAATAGTGTTAAGTCATGGCCCATTCCACCCTTAACACATTTTTTTCCCAAAAGCATATACAAGACCGTAGTTTCCCCAAAACCGGAAGTCACCAGAGGGCAATCCATATACTAAAGGTACAAATCAAAATCGTAGTGGTCGCGTATAAATGGAATACAAGTATGACAAGGCACATGAGGCAATACCCAAGGTAGTGATACTACCGTTCGCCTGATCCGGACTGGTGAGAACGCAACGCCGCAGCGCCCGCAACACCATGAAACAACACTCCCAAAATCAAGGGTGCACCAATCGACAACAAGTATAAGTAGTTCGAAGAAGTGTGTCCACTTGAGGTAGCTAATCCTCCATTGGCCCGGCACAGCTCCTGTTTTAGTCATTTCCAATTTGACACAAGTGTCAAGGCTCTCCATTATCGTTCTCTTTCTTCAGTCATCACGTACATCATTCCAACCACTTCATTCAGGATCATCACTCCGCGTATAGTTATTAAAGTGGTTTCGGTTTAGACAGAGAGTATGTCCATAACCGATTCCGGTCTCTTTAATAACTTTCGTGATTTTTACACCGATTGGTCGTTTATATATTTCCAAACCAAATCAAATTCAATTTCAATTAGAATTTGTAAATCAACGTTTCATTTGTCTTTCGAAATCAATTTCCAAAATTTTCGTTTCAAAACTTCCAAATTTCCATTTCAAAATCTTATAATTCAATTTTCAATTTCTTCTTAAACCAATTCAAATATTGATTCAAGTTCGTAAATAAGTTTCATTCCAAATCATTTAAATAAATTTAATTTAACATTTAAATCAATTTAAATTCATTTATCAATTTCATTCAATATTCATTAAATAAACTTGCCATTCAAAACAATTTCCATTAAATTATCAATTCATTAAATCCATTATTTAAATTCAACTTCCTTATTTCAAAACTTAAAATTTGAATTAAATTAAATTCATCAAATCAAATCCTTTAATTTTCAAGTCTTACATTAATTTCAATAAATCACATTTTATTTCTTGTTAAAGAAATTCAATTTCACTTATTTACTTACTTAAATAATCTTCCAAAACTTAATTAATAAAGAAACTCAATTTCAATTATTTAAGAAGTAAAAATTTACTTATTCAAAAGTTCAATTTTACTTATTAAAGAATTCAATTCAATTTAATCATTAAATAATTCAACCTTATTTAATTATTAAATAATTCAAAATTTAATTATTAAATAATTTCAAAGTTTAATAATTTAAACTTAATTATAATTGCAAACTTGATTATTAAATCATTTCAAACTTAATTCAATCATTTCTCAAATTAAACAACATTCTTCCATCAATTACATTGTTAACATTTTGTTTCAGATTATTAAATATTAACATTTTCCTTTCATTAAAATTCAAATTTCAACTTCATTTCAAAACCATATTATTTATTTAAATAAACTCTTCGTTTTATTTTTAAATCAAATTATTGACCAATCGGGCTTTATTTAATTTCCTATCCTAGGTCAAAGTTCAATTTGGGTATTTATTATTTCAACCCGATTCCAATTCAATTCAAAATCAAAGCATAGCAAAGGGAACTTGCAGTGTGATAACTGGGATGGTGTCAAAGTAAATAAACAAGCAATAACAACAAACAATAACAATCCAATAATCAATTCAAATAATCCCGAAATAACCGTATTAATTCGTATTGTCATTTGTACGAATTAATATAATTATTTCTAGAATCTACACTATCATTTCATGTAGATTAAAGATTATTACACAAATCTTTATACGGTTCTTCAATTGTCATTCGATTTCAATTTAACACTACAACAATTAATCAAATATACCTTCAATGGTTCAAAGTGTAATTATCACTATTCTACATGTCAATTAATTTAACAATTAAAAGGGGTCATATTCAACTAATCAAATTCAACATATGTGTCGATTCAATTTTTTTTTACTTATCCTACGTCAAATTTACTTGCATAATATTTATCACTTTATACACTACAATTTTAACGTCCAATTGTAAACATCAAAATCAATCATTTAACAACCAAACTGGATTATCATTGCATATATATAACAGATAATGGTGTCAGATGTCACAGGTGAACTGATACAGGTAATAGCATATAAAACAGTGTGAATAACTAACTGCAGCATATTTCAATTGTCGTTTCAATTGAAATCAAATTTAATAAATAAAAGAACGTTAATCGTGAGTGATTTCTCACCTTTCGAGGCTAGAGATGAACGACAGAATGAAAATGGAAGCGAATAGACATAGACAAGCGTACAGATCAAGCTAGCGGGACAGCGACATGTTAGGAATTTGCTGCGATACATTGATATTGAGAATGTCAGTCAATTTGGACAAGAGATGGATGAAATATATAGCCATATATATCAAAATAAAATTTAAACACGTATTCAAAAAAAAATCTTTAAAATATTATACTAAAATCAATATTAGATTTTAAATATATATATATATTACAGTACATGAATCGTTTTAAAAACTAATATATTATATATTATACAAATAAATACTACTGTCATATATACTGACTATACAGGAAGCTGACACTTCGACCAAGATACAAAACCCAATATAAATAATAGTACAAGTTCTTTGCACACACTCACCCATCTCATAGACTATATAAAACTTTTATACCCATTTATATAGACAACAAATCGTATAAAGCCATAAATCAACTACTGTAAATCGTGCACACACCCAACATATCTTTATATATTTCAAACCCAAAACACATACTAACATATATTTATCTATAAAGTTTATACAGTCGAGACCACTTATATAAATATATTTACAACAATAAAACTAGGTACATTATACTATCTAAAATTTAACTGCATAAATGCTTCTCTACATACTTTCCAAAACGAGCCAAACTTTTATGTTTTTATATAAAATTATATATAACATATACAACTTACCTCTATATTTTATCAAAAAAAAAATCAATGTTTAAAATAAAATTAAAACAAACTTTACACTGTTATAAACTCAAAACAGATCAAAGTTTATAAACTAACCTACATTTTCAAGCTTATGTTATTACAGACAAAACTAGCAACCTAGACCGCATATATGAAATACAATACATATACATATAGTCGGCTATTATATATCAAGTGAAATTAATAATATACAATTATACTTATAAGTAATATACGCCTGCACTGATCTATAGTTTACTTTTAAACTTATATATATAACCGAACTCATGCCTATACATATATCTATATACTCACTGATACATTACTAACATAATATAATATAAAGTATTATAACAAACTTTATAAGGTGTGTGTGTATATAATGTACTATGTAACAGCTATACGCTTATATTTAAAACACTGTCTTACACACACACACACACTGAAATATAAAGCTTGATATCTTGTACTAAGAAAAGGAAAATAAATATTTACAAAACTGCTGTATATACTTAAACCATAACAAGTTTAAACTATACATACACTTACACAAGGAAGAGCTGGACAACAGAAGGAATAAGGATCAGTTGACATGGCAGACGAGTAGAGGGGGTTCGGTTGGACTCAGGTGGATCCAGACTCGGCGACGGGGAGAGGAGGTGGAGGGCCAGAGCAGGTGGTGGAGCGGGCTGATGGGAAGAGCGGCGGACGATGGGGAGATGGCGGCAAAGGGAAGAGGGACGTGTGGTGGATCGTGATGCGGTGGTGTGATTTGCAGTAGGTAGTGGCGGGTTGGAGAGGCTAGGGAAGGCAGTGGGTGTTCGGCGGTGTCTACACACGTTCGGTGGGTGATGATTGCTGTCGAGTGGGAGGCGATGGGAGAAGATCGGGGTTTGGTTGTGCATGAGGAGAGGGGCAGTTGCGAGGTGAGGGAAGACGTGGGAAGGAGTGTGGTGGGTTTCGGCCATCAGTGGAAGGGCGGGGTGCTGTTGGCGAACAAGGCGGAGGTTGATCGTTATTTGTGTGGTATCGGGAAGGCACATTGGGCTTGTGCTGCTGCATGGTGATGGGTTCAGCAAAGAGTGAGGAGAAGTAGGGAAAAGCGCCTTACGGATCTGAGCTGGCGGTGAAGGTTTTCGTTTGAATGGGTGATAGGCTGGGTAAGTTAAAAAGGAAGGGGAATGACGTGAGAGAGAGGAGGTGTGAGGCTTCTCAGATCTAAAACAGACAGGTAAATATATGAAGGGACGAGTAATTTCAATGCAAAAGAGAAACTGCTCATGCCATGTTTGCACAAAAAATGGACAAACACCTCAAAGTTGTATGATTTAGTAGATCTTATGTTGTTCTTAGTGAGTTGGGTGATTTATGCAAATATATGAAAAGCAGGGGCTAAACTGTAAAAAGACACGCAGATTTATAGTGGTTCAGCCAGAATGTGCCTACGTCCACTTTATATGTTATTTCTCTTCTCTTCTTTTGATTACAAGTACAAAGCTTTGATACAAGTAAAAGAAAGTTGTTTGAAAGTTCTCTCCGTGCTTGAGCTCTCAAACTTGTCCCCCATTGTTGTACCCCTGCCCCTCTATTTATAGAGTGAGGCTGGAGGTAGGGGGCTTGGATGTATACAGCTGCTGATGGGCCCGGGCTGATACAATCTGGCCTGGCAGATCTGGTTCTGTATCGTCTCGGTCCGGTGGTAAGTATGGTCCGGTAGGAAGCTTGGTCCGGTGGAAGGCTTGGTCCGGTAGGAAGACTTGGTCCGGTGGAGGGCTTGGTCCGGTGGAAGACTTGGTCCGGTGGAAGGCTTGGTCCGGTGGGAGATGGTTCGGCAGGAGGTGGTTCGGGTGAGGTCTGCCGAATGGTGCCTGCCGAATGGGGTTGAGCGAGGTCTACCGAATGGTGCCTGCCGAATGAAGCAAGTTTCTTGGTCTCGAGGTCTTCTGGGTAAGAATTCACCCAACATTTGCCCCCCAAAGCGGGGCACGTGTTTGCATGTGTCGCGCTTTGTTTTAGCTTGGGCGTTTCCTGTAGTTGAGATAGGTTCGTTCGGCGAGGAATGCCGAACCGGTTGATCCGGTTGCCTTTCGCTTGTCTATATATAGGGGCTATACCCCCTTTGCTTTTCCTTACCGAACAACCGAACCAGAGAGACGAGTTTAGCCGAATCAACTCTTTGCCGAATCAAGCTCGTACCGAACCAGGTATACATCCTTTCGCCGAATGAACATGACAGGTTTCTAAAGCCGAATGCTTCCTGTATCGCACTACCGAATGAGAATAGGGCTTAGTGCCGAACGAGTTTTGGTCCTTATTTACCGAATGAACTTGGTTCTTTGGGCACCGAATGAAAACTTATATTATACTACCGAGTGAACCATTGAAGTGCTGCATCTGTTCGCCGAATGAACTATTGTACCGAGTGAACATGTGTTTCATACTTCGAACTTTTAAGTGAAATTCCATATTATATGCTTACTTGTTTACATCCTTTGTTCTAACACTATGCTTTTCCGGTGTTGTAGATAATGTCCCGTAAAGCGGAAACCCGATCAGACAAAAGGAAGTCCAGGGGCGAAGGAGAGTCCTCGGCCATGCCCCCAGCTCAATCAGGATCGGAGCGTCATGGGCCCGCCCCAAGGTCATTAGTGGATGGACATGGTCCCCAGGAGCTGCTAGATTCCCCGCCTGACTGCTTTCCTAGCTCTCTCAAAGAGGAGAAGCTCGATGTTATATCTCGTTCCTTTGGGATCGATAGAGCCCTCATGCTGTTGCCGGGCCCAGGAGTCATGCCATACAATCCTCCCGAAGGGTACTTTGCTTATAGTAGGTACCATTGTATGTGTGGTGCTATCCCGCCTCTCAATGCTTGGGTAGTCAGCTTCCTCACGTATCTAAAGGTGGCCCCATTCCAGCTTCAGCCCAACTCTTATGCCATACTGGCGAGCCTTTTCGTCATCTTTCAGAGGAAGTACGGGCGCCCTCCTTCCAACCGGGAGATCCGGTACTTATATAATTTGAGAGGCTACAAGAAAGGATCCCCATACATTAGCTTGGAGTCAGCCGTGACCTTCAAACCGGTCTTGGATCTGTACTCTAAATTCAGCATGTTCAAGAAAGAGTGGTTCTTTGTTAGGGACGACTCCGTTTCAATCCGGCGCTTTACCTCTGGATGTAAGTTGATGCTTTTACTTATAATTTCTATTCCGATTGCGATGCTTCTTCTCATACTTTCTCATTTTTGCTAGCGACAGGTGGCTTTCCGGTTGTGGAGACTGACCGCCTGGTTCAGACGGCGGCTGAGATAGAAGCCATTCTTGGGAAATATAGATCATCTGCCTTCTTGATTAGAAATGCGATTCTTCTGGAATATAACTTAATCCTTCCGCAGCAGTCTGTAGTTAAGTTGAGGGAAACGGCGGAGGAGAGGGCGGCTGCTCAGACCAAGGAAGGTGTTACGGCAGAGAGTAGCAAGAGGAAACCTTTCACAAAACCTCCAGCTGTCGGAGGTAAGAAACTCAAGAAATCGGATGGTCCCTCCCCCAGCAATTGTCCACTTACCCGGGAGGAGGAAGACATAGAGGAGGAAAGAGGCGAGGGTGGAGATGGTTGGGATGGTGACAAAGGTGGCGATGGCATCGGGGCCCTACTTCCTGGGCAAGCGGGCGAGATTCAGGAGTGGACGGATGATGCGTTCCACCAGGCTTTTGAGGGGTTGGATGAGGATCCGGCTTTGGCAGAGAAGACCGGGAAGGCGGACAAAGCCGGGACTGGTGCAAGTGAGTCTTCTCCGACCATTCCAGCCAAGGTGGCTCCGACGACTCAAGGTGAACTCTTGACTCCTGCATGCTTCATAAATGATAGGGACTTAGGAATATTTTATGACCCGCTCCCGTCCTGGAATGAAATCCAGGACTTATTGTAGTATCCTACTCCTCCCCAGGGTTTGTACAACCACAGCTGTGTTTCTTTTCCTTTTTTAACTTGTAATTTACCGCGTTTCTCGAATCGTATAGTAATGTAAGTTTGTGACACTTGTTCTTTGTATCAGGAGCAGGCAAGACGTCCAAAGCTTCAGACCTTCGACACAGGCTTGAGCAATATAAACTTTCCAAAATTTCTGCTAAGCCGAAGCCCTCAACCCAATGCTCCGGGGATGTAGTCGGCTACCGTCGTCTTCTTAGGGTCATCGAAGAGGGTATTCAGCAGAGGAAGAGGAGTCATCCTTTATCCAAAACTTCGCCCGGTCCTCAGCCTCCGTCTCAGCCTCTTCATGATATTACTGAGGAGGGCAGCGAGTTTGCACCTTCTCCGCACCCGTCCAGAAACCCTTCTGTTATTCATATCGACCGTCCTGACTTGGCTCGTAATCCATTTGCGGGTCATCCTAATCTGGATCCAAGCTCTCATGATATTACTTTTGACGAAGTCACTGGTGAACACCTTCTCCCCCGTAACCCCATGGTACGAGTACTTGATGAAGCCAAGTCCTTAGATCTCGATTTACTCACTACTCGTATAGTCACTATGGGAGATGAGGCCAAGGCAAATATTGATCGGGTGGCAGAGGAGACCAAGAGGCTGATGGGGCATCATGCTCGGCTGGTTAAGGCCGGAGAGGAGATTGGGAGCGCCAATATCCGACTTCGATTGGTGGTTTCGGATCAGGCCAAACAGCTTGCGGATCAGGCTATTCAGATTTCTCAGCATGAGGCTGCTACTGGGCGACTAAAGAAAACCATGGAAGAGGCCAGTCGGGCCGAATTGCGGAAAATGGAAGCCACTTGCAAAGAGCGGATTGACATGGCTATTGCCACGGTGGATGAGGTTCGGAAAGCGGATCTCGAGCAGGTGGAGGAATTGTCCGAGAAACTTGAGGCTGCAGAGCTTGCTCAAGCTAAGTTGAGGGAAGAGATGGAGGTGATGCGGAGGTCCCTTCAGGCTGATTGCTCGAGATACAGATTGGAGAGAGATGCTGCCGTCGAAAGGTTGTCGGCTTCCGAGGCCCGGATGAGGGAGTTTGAGGAGAATGAGGGAATGATGGATGACATGCTCCAGGACATGTATTTCTGAACTTGGAAGCAGGGCAATCTCTCTTGGATGGATGATTATCCCAGGGTCATGGCTAAGATCTATCTTCGGGCTTTGGAAGAGGCCAAGGCCGACGCGGATAAAGATGGTGGCGTGGCCTTCAGCATGGATGCAGTCACTACCCAGTTTGCCAAGGGGGAGAAGGCGGCAGTGAAGGAGGGTATGCGGTTGCTCGCTGCTGAGGAGGCAGGGGTGCAAGTGGATGATGACGACCAGAGTGGCCAGTAAGCTTATGCTGGTAAGTTTTCCTTTTCAGCTTCCCGATTAACTTGGTTGCTTATTACTAATGAATCCTTTTTATGACCGGACAGGCGGGCAACAGAGCAAGGACAAGACTCCGACGCAACCGGCTCCCTGATTAGACCTGGAAAATTCTTTTTGTAGGCTTGGCATGGTTGTATATGTTAGTCTTAAGACAGTAGAGTAACCTCTAAGTTGTAATTCTTGCTACTTGTGACAATCAACATTATGCTTGACGTGTAAAATTTTTTTTTTTAACTTAAGCTGATTTTGTCGTTTCTTGAATATTTGTTGTTATTTCGACATATCGTATGAGAAATGTTAGCTATGTATATTCTTGTAATTAAATTGTGTTTGATGTTAGACTCTGGTTCTAAACCATAATTTTATGACTTGCAATATTAGCGTGTGGTGTGAACAAATTATAGTCATGTATTTGTACATAAAAGAAGAGAATACCGCCTTTCATGTTTTAATCGTAGATGGCAGTCTTGAATATCTTGTAGAACCGAGCATGGAATGTAGCCGAATGTCCTGCCACTGTGAGTCCCTACACCTATTGGCGAGTATCTCCTACTCTGTATCATGTACTTTAGGGATTGTTATAGGGGATAGGAAAAAAGCTTTTTAAGTAAAATTGAAATACGTAAAAAAGGTAAAACTTCCAATCACGGAAGGCCTTCGATGTGCTTAAGTTCGTGGCAAACGGGTTTTGTAGTCACTTTCCCTAGCCGTGGGTCTTGGAGACATTCGTCACCCATCTTACGCCTCCGCGGGGAGTTAATTCTTTTTTACCACAGCCGCACTTAAGACACATCGGAGCCGAGATCGCGCACAGTAACTACCCGGGCCATTATGGCCCGTAATCGTGGGTATTATTCGATTTACTGTGGCCGGCTAGCATGGGTGCCGATCGTCAACTGTGAACCGCCCCTGGCTGGCCACACCTTATGTTGGGGCTTATAGTCGGTTCACAGTTGCCGGCGAGCCTAACGCCGTAATGAGCTGCCTCGGCTATAGTCGGCCTTCTCGGTGGCTTATAATCGGCTCATTACAGTTGGCTTTAAGGGCCGTCGCGAGCAATGAGTTAACCCGCAGCAGAGGGATGCTGGAGCAAAAGTGTCTCATTGGCGAGGGCATAGATTCGCATAGTACCTGTTAGGTCTTGTCCAGGTGAAGTTGTGTTGTGGAGTGCTTTGAATAGAAATGCTGTATACTCAGGATTTTGTTCAACAGAAAATGATAAAGTTAACAAGCAGCCAAGATACAAAGGAACAAAAAAAGAGACAAGGTTTTTTAAAGTGGTTCGGCACGAAAAGGCCTACGTCCACTGATTCTCTTTGTTAATTCACTTCATATGGGCAATACAAGTTAAGAAAAGTATCAACGGAGGTGTTGGATGTTCCATGCCCTCTGGAACACCTCTCCGTCCACTGTTGACAAAATATAGGCTCCGTTGTGGAGATCTTTATGAATTACATATGGTCCATCCCAGATTGGGTCTAGTGCTCCGGGGCGAGGGAAGATTCGCTTGAGGACAAGATCCCCTTCTCGTAAGGTACGATGCTTGACTTTGTAGTTGTATTGTGCTGCCACCTTTTGCTTGTGGGCTGCTGTTTTAAGGACTGCATCATTCCTTCTCTCCTCGACTAGATCCAAAGACATGTTGAGGAGCTCTTCATTCTCTTCTGGGTTATAGTGGATCCTACGGTGGGAAGGCACAATGGTTTCAACTGGGAGCATAGCCTCCGATCCGTATGCCAAAGAGAAAGGAGTGTGCCCTGTTGATGTTCTGAAAGATGTGCGGTAGGCCCATAGTGCCGTGGGGAGTTCATCCACCCAAGCGCCCTTTGACTTTTCAAGCTTCTTTTTGACCAGAGTTTTCAGAATTTTGTTGACTGCTTCGACTTGGCCGTTTGCTTGGGGATATGCTACGGATGAGAAGCTTTTGTGAATTCCGTGTTCTTGGCACCAGTTGGCGAATTCCTCGCTGTCAAACTGAAGTCCATTGTCTGATATGATTTTTAGTGGGACTCCGTACCTGCATAGAACATTTTTGATCAAGAAGTTAATAACTTTTGCTGAAGATACTTTATTTAGAGGTTCCGCTTCCACCCATTTGGTGAAATAATCAACTGCAACTATAGCATATTTGGCCCCGCCTCGGCCCATTGGTAGCTCGCCGATTAAGTCAATTCCCCATATCGCGAAGGGCCAAGGGCTGGTCATCTGAGTAATCTCGGTTGTTGGTAGCCGAGGGATCTTAGCAAATTTTTGGCATCTGTCACACTTCTTGACGAAATCTAAGGCGTCCTTGCTTAAGGTGGGCCAGAAATATCCGTATCGGAGTATCTTTTTTGCTAATGTTTGCCCCCCGGTGTGATCTCCACAGCTCCCCTGATGGATGCTGAATAAGATTTCCTTGGCTTCCCTTCCGGCGACACACCTTAATAATGGGTTAGAGAAACCGCGCCGATAGAGGATGTCTTCTTGTATTGTATAGCGGGACGCTTTCCTCAAGATTTTCTTGACTTCATTACGCCCGTTGGGTAGTGTGCCACTTTGTAGGTAGTCTCGGATGGGAGTCATCCAAGTTGCTTCTTCGGCTGCGGCTATCAGATTCACTTGCTCAAAACTTGGGACCGTTTGCTTTGAGATGGTTACTTCCCCGAAGATGGTGATGTCTCCCATACTCGCTTGCTTTGCCAATTCGTCGGCCTCTTGGTTCTCTTCCCGAGGGATGTGTTTGACTAAGTACTGATCCAATCGGCTGAGAAGCAACTTGGTTTTCTTTAGATATGCTATGAGTCGTTCCTCTCGAGCTTGGAATTCTCCTAGTATTTGATTAACAATAAGTTGAGAATCGCTGTGAAGACACAAAGAATTGGCTCCGATTTCTATGGCAATTTCTAGTCCAGCTATCACTGCTTCATATTCTGCATCGTTGTTGGTGGCAGCGAACTCCAATCTTATAGCATAGTGCAGTTTATTTCCCCTGGGAGTGATTATTACCACACCTGCCCCCGAGCCTTGTTCGTTAGATGCACCGTCCACAAAGAGATTCCACTTGATATCTTCCGTTATTTCCAGTTGCTCCTTATCCTCGTTGGTAGTGAATTCTGCAATGAAATCAGCCATGGCTTGTCCCTTGATGGCGGTGCGAGGGTGATAGGTGATATCATATTGACTCAGCTCAATACACCATTTAAGTAGTCGCCCGGAGGTGTCGGGACGATGGAGTACCTGCCTCAGTGGTTGATCGGTCAGAACTTTGATGGAATGGGATTGGAAGTAGTGACGTAGTTTTCGTGAAGTGATTAGTAAACAGTATGCTAACTTTTCAAGTTTAGGATATCTGACTTCTGCCCCAGTAAACCTTTTACGGACGAAGTAAACTGGTCGTTGCGTGCGGTTGTCTTCCCTTACCAAGGCAGCGCTTAAAGCGTGAGATGACACAGCAAGGTATAGGTATAATTCTTCGCCTTCGCTTGGGGTCGAGAGTACCGGTGGTTTCTGGAGGTGTTCGATTAGGTTAAGGAAAGCGGTTAAGCATTCGTCCGTCCATTCGAACTTTCCTTTATCTTTCTTTAGAGCTTCGAAAAAGGGGACGCACTTGTCCGTTGCTTTGGAGATGAATCGGCTTAGGGCGGCCACTTTTCCATTTAGGCTTTGCATCTCCTTTCGGGTGGAAGGTATCTTGATGTCCCTTAATGCTCGGACTTGTTCAGGGTTTGCTTCTATCCCTCTGGCATGAACGATGAATCCTAAGAATTTCCCTGACGACACACCGAAGGAGCATTTTAGTGGATTCAACTTCATTCCATATTGCCGAAGTACTTGAAACATCTCGCCTAGGTGGCTTACGTGATCTCTGGCTTTCCGCGATTTCACCAGCATGTCGTCCACATATACTTCCATAGTTTGTCCTATTAGCCCTGCAAACATCTTGTTGACGAGGCGCTGGTAGGTGGCTCCTGCATTTTTAAGTCCGAAGGGCATCACTTTGTAGCAGTATAAACCCCGGTCGGTGATGAAACTAGTGTGGTCTTGGTCGGGAGCATGCATAGGAATTTGGTTATATCCAGAGTATGCATCCATAAAAGATAGGAGTTCGTGCCCGGTTGTGCTGTCTACAAGTTGGTCGATTCTGGGAAGCGGGAAGCAATCCTTTGGACAGGCGTCGTTTAGGTTGGAGAAGTCAATGCAGGTCCGCCACTTCCCATTAGCCTTCTTTACTAGTACCGGGTTGGCGATCCATTCTGGGTAAACAGCTTCTCGTATGAAGTCATTGGCGAGTAGGTTCTTTACTTCTTCATCGAGGGCTGCTGATCGCTCTGCCCCCATACTTCTCTTTTTTTGCTTTACAGGTGCCTTGGTAGGATCAATGTTTAATACGTGGCATGCTATGTCGGGGGAGATTCCGGTCATGTCAGCGTGTGACCAAGCGAATACATCCAGGTTGTGGCGGAGGAAATCAATGAGTTGTTCCTTCAATTCAGCTTTCAGCTGGGACCCAATTTTCAGTAGCCTACTTGAGTCATGCTTGTCTACAGATATAAACTCCATAGCCTCTGCAGGCTCGGCGGTGGCCTCCTCCTCTTTGTCCCTAGGGTCTAATTCATTGAAAGGGTCGCTGGTGTATCGAAGAGGAGGGGCTTTCTTTAGTTGCTATGCTTCAAGGCTTTTTGTGCAGAGGGCAATCTCCACACCTTTCCCTTTATCTTTCCTGTGGTTGTTGCGAAGTTCGGTTACATAGCAGTCTCGTGCAATATCCTGGTCTCCTTCCACTTCCCCTACCCCGTTGTCTGTTGGAAATTTCATTTTCAGGCACCACGGGGCTAGGACAATCTGGAAGTCAGATAAGGCTGGTCTTCCTAGGAAGGCGTTGTAGGCCGAATGGTTTTCTATCAGCACAAACGTCTGTTTCCTTACAACGGAGCGGGGATGGCTTCCAATCTCAACAAAGAGGTCCAGCTGCCCGATGGGCATCTTCGCATCTCCAGTGAAACCGTGTAGTGGTTTATCGCAGGGAGATACATCCTTCATTGATAGCTTCATTTTGTCGAATGCGTGTTTGAATAGGATATTTACAGAGCTTCCAGTGTCTACCAGGATTCGGTAAACTTCGGCGGGACCGAGTCGAGCAGAGATAACCATGGGATCCATGTGAGGGTACTGTCTTCCTTCTAGTTCGCGTTTATTGAATATGATGTCATCGCTTTCTTTCCGCTTTGGGTGGCGCTCTTCTATAACCGTATTGACACAATCTTTATTGTCTCTAAGCGACTTCCCATATCTTTCCATCTCTCTCCAACTTCTGTCTGCGATGTGCGGACCTCCTGAGATGGTATGGACCACTATCTTCTCTTGACTAGAGCTGCTAGCGTTGCGGTTTCCTCTGTCGGTCCCTGGTGAGGGTAGCCTTGGGTTTTCATTGGCAGGGGCTGGAGTCCTGTCTTGATTTTTTACATAACGTTCCAGTTTCTTCCTTCTGATGTGTTCCTCAATCAGATCTCGGAGATGATGGCATTCGTTGGTATCATGTCCGTGAGATTCGTGGAAGCGGCAGAATTTTCCAGACTTCTGTGCGTTATCTGATTCCTTCTTGTATGGTGGGCGTTTGTATCTAACTTCGCCTTGGGTGGCAAGGAAGATATTTTCGACGGTCTCGTTCAAAGGGGTGTAAGTGTCGAATCTTGGTCCTGGCCGATATAGGCGCTTTTCTACCTTCTTGCCCCCAGCATTGTCTCTGGAATCATTTCTTCGAACGTCCCTCGCCACGGCAGGGGTGTTGCCATGGGTCGTCTTACTTTGCTGTCCTGACTGCCCCTCAATGGCAGCATCCTCAAGCCTCATGTATTTCCCGGCTTCATGGAAGAAATCGAGTAAAGTAGCTGGTTTTTCTTTTGTCAACCTTCTAGCAAATTTAGTGTCCGGATGCACCCCACTGCAGAGGGCCATTAGGATAAGCTTCTCATCGGCATCTTGAACTGCGGCTGCTGCGGCGTTGAATCTGGTTAGGTATTGCTGCAGCTTTTCTCCGGGTTTCTGTTTGACGCTGGATAAGGAATAAGCGTCCTTAGGTTGCTCCACATGAATGCGGAACTGACTGATAAATTTTTCTTTCAACATTTCCCATGAGCTGACGGATCCTTGGGGTAGATGACAGAACCAGGAGGTAGCAAGATCTGCTAAGAAGAGCGGAAAGCATTTGCACAGTACTCCCTCTGTTGCTCCACTCATGAGCATATGCTGTGTGTACCTCTGTAAGTGTACAACGGGATCGGAGGTTCCTTTGTAGGGTTCCATTGTTGGCATCTTCCATTCTCGGGGGGTGATAGCAATTTCGATATTGCGGGCAAAAGGGCTGGTTACCCTAGCGCCTATCCCTCGATCTCTTTGCTCCCGTTGGACACACTCTCTGAATAAGCGTGCCATCCTTTCATCAGAACTTGGAGCAGATAGAAATGAGTTTGGTTCTGTTCTGTGGGATTGATTCCGTCCAGACGACCTGTAGGGATGGTATCGTCTATCATTCCTCATATTTTCCAGTGGCTGCCTTTGATCTTCTGGGAGCATGCTTGGGTCAGCCACAGTCGGCCCTTGCCTTGATCTTCCCCTGTTGGGTTCTGATCTAAGCACTTCCTCGGGTCCAACTCCGGGCTGAACTCTAGCTCGGCCCCGTTCACTGGTGTTTCTGTGGTTAGGCAGCATGACAGGCTCAGCTACAGTTGACCTTCGCCCGGTACCTTCCCCGTTGGGTTCGGTACCAAACGTTTCCTCAGGCCTAACTTCGGGCTGTGCTCGGTCTCGGCTCCTACCACGGCTACTTCTGCCGTTAGCTTCTTCGAAGAAGGAAGACCTTTGCTGTCTCTGAGATCCTCCAGACTGGGACTCGCCCCATGATTCAGTGTTGCGGTTGGATTCTTCAGCGTCCCTCAAGCGTGACATGAGATGGTCCACCAAGGCTTCCTGTTGGGACGTGAAGCGGTTAGTTACTTCAACAACAACTCTGTCCAAATCTGCCCTAGTAATTGCTACAGGCTGTTCTGTGGCAGGAGTGGTTGGGTTAGCCTGTCCTTCATTTGTTACCGTTGCTGGAGGAGGACGATTTACTTGATTCGTGACAGCTGGATCTGGAAGACTGCTGGATGCGATGTTTTTTCCTTTGTTAACATCTTTTCTCTGTTTGGGAGGCATGTTTTCCAAGTGGCGAACGATGCTGTTAGGAAAACTTGTCAAGCGGATGAAGCTGAAGCTTCGAGCTTCTAACTCTCAGTGAAAGCACCAAAAATGTTTGCACAAAAAATGGACAAACACCTCAAAGTTGTATGATTTAGTAGATCTTATGTTGTTCTTAGTGAGTTGGGTGATTTATGCAAATATATGAAAAGCAGGGGCTAAACTGTAAAAAGACACGCAGATTTATAGTGGTTCAGCCAGAATGTGCCTACGTCCACTTTATATGTTATTTCTCTTCTCTTCTTTTGATTACAAGTACAAAGCTTTGATACAAGTAAAAGAAAGTTGTTTGAAAGTTCTCTCCGTGCTTGAGCTCTCAAACTTGTCCCCCATTGTTGTACCCCTGCCCCTCTATTTATAGAGTGAGGCTGGAGGTAGGGGGCTTGGATGTATACAGCTGCTGATGGGCCCGGGCTGATACAATCTGGCCTGGCAGATCTGGTTCTGTATCGTCTCGGTCCGGTGGTAAGTATGGTCCGGTAGGAAGCTTGGTCCGGTGGAAGGCTTGGTCCGGTAGGAAGACTTGGTCCGGTGGAGGGCTTGGTCCGGTGGAAGACTTGGTCCGGTGGAAGGCTTGGTCCGGTGGGAGATGGTTGGTTCGGTGGAAGGCTTGGTCCGGTCGAAGGCTTGGTCCGGTGGGAGATGGTTCGGCAGGAGGTGGTTCGGGTGAGGTCTGCCGAATGGTGCCTGCCGAATGGGGTTGAGCGAGGTCTGCCGAATGGTGCCTGCCGAATGAAGCAAGTTTCTTGGTCTCGAGGTCTTCTGGGTAAGAATTCACCCAACATGCCATATTTAAAATTTTAAAATGCCGTGCATAGAACAAGGAAGAAAATGAGGAAAAGAAATTGAAAGGACGAAGTTTATATATTAAAATCAGAGAAGGGTAACAGCTGGCTACAGGTAAGAATGCACCGGCTCTAGATTATAAAGAAACATTATGCTATTTTTATTTCAATTTGAACTGTCTCAAAAGGAATGAACAGTCAAATACAGTATATGGAAATAATGAAACAACAACGGTCAAATGTTTTGATTTGGTGACTAATTAAAGCAATTTATTGTTGCTTGAACGACACGGCTGAAGTTTGAAAGGCAAAAGAAAACAAAAGATCACGGATACAGTACCGACACGGTGAACTGTTTTACATATTCCACAGTGCACCCGACACCAAAACATAGAATTGGATATACTGTGAAGATCAGCACGACTAGACGATCGAAACGATATACAGATATCAGTGGTACGATTGAATTATAAAAAGTCGAATTTTCTAATAGCGGAAAATGCAAGAAAACGCTGAAAAATAAGTTCGACGGAGCCAAAGATGTCCGAATTTTGAAAACTACAACTGACATCTTGCTCAGAAGATGGTTTAGAATTTTTCTATGTAAAAATATTTATGTTTCGGAAATATTTTATTTTCATCGCTTTTTAACTGATTAGATTGAAGTGAATTTACGCGCAAAATAAACTTTCATATTTTCGGACGAAAATTTACCAGTCGCTATGTTTAACTAGACGTATTCCAAATATTAAATTTTTATTTCAAAATTTTATCGTTTAAAATTTCACAAAATTTCAACTAATTACGTTATTAAAACAGTTGAAATTTA
The DNA here is from genome assembly GCA_030737815.1 of Allium fistulosum. Lineage (NCBI taxonomy): Eukaryota > Viridiplantae > Streptophyta > Magnoliopsida > Asparagales > Amaryllidaceae > Allium > Allium fistulosum. The sequence continues at coordinate 759,297,311 of CM060902.1, forward strand.
CGGGTCGTTACAGTGTGGTAGGAGATATTGGATAGTCTAAAAAGAATATGCCTTTTTTATTATATATAATATCTTATGCATGCATATTGTTAGATTACGTATCTCTCGTAGTAAATCGAAAGCAGGATTGTGACCATTAATTGTCTTTGTACTTTGGTGTTCGTGTAGTAGTAGTAGGAAATATTAAATATTTTGTCTAAAAAGATTCTGGCTTTTATGATACAACATGAACTGATGCACATTGTCTAAAAAGCTGTATTATAGCGGCTATAATGAGCTATTGATAAATATTTTATAGCGGCAAAATGGTGTTATAAAGATTTCCAGTTCCGTTGAGATTTAGCTGTATTATAGCGGCTATAATGAGCTATTGAATTAACGTACCATAGCGGCAAATTTGCGTTATAAAACTAAGCTCAACCATAGCGGCATATTTTGTGTTATAAATATTCAACAGTTTTTTATAACATGTCGATATACAGCGCTTATCAAACCGTTATGGTTGTGATTAATAGCGGCTATATGCTGCGATAAAAGACACTTTTTGTTGTAGTGTGTTTATGTTTGAATTCTGAATCTGGGCTATAATAACCAGTGATCCATAGATCAAACCAAGTTTTAATATGTTTTATCATTCTAAAACAACATGTATGAATTCCTGAATCCCAAAGATCAAATACATGGGTTATAAATCCACAAATTAATCAATCTGGTTTATAGAATAATCTTGAAAATGAAGAAGAGAATAATAGATGCTAATACTTGAATAATGTATTAGTCAATCTTGAGTCATTCCAAGATGATAAAACTTGAAAATGTATTAGTCAATCTTGAGTCATTTTAAGGTGGTAACATCTGAAAATGTATTAGTCAATCTTGAGTCAATAAAAAGATCAAGGTGTAGAAATAGCTATGTGACACAAAACCTCTCAATTATGGAAAATATTGTGTGATTAAATTTCTTTGCTACTTTAACACTTTGATAGGCAAAGAAACATTTATATATCTTCACATATATAAATGATATCAATTGATTTAAATACTGATATTTTTATATTAGTAAATTCTGGATCTTGGGAAATTAATTAAAAGAAATAAAAGAGGCAAGAAAAGAAGTGATTCCTTGTTTAAAAAAACTCAACTAAAAATCATTAAAATATAGGTCAAAAGTGGGTCACTACATACATACCCTATCACTTGACCATAGGGTAGAAAACTATATACGGACACCGTTGGCCGGTTTTAAATTATTTTCTAAATGGTAAAGTATGGTTGATTTATAAATTTTATTTAATGATTTTATTTAAAAAAATATTTATATTTTGAAAATAATTTATTTTATATGTTTAAAGTTTCAAATTATAACTTAATATGGTTTTAAATGTAAATTTAAGATTTTAACTTATAATTTTGTTTAGTTTAAAAAAAATATAATTTAAATAGTTTAATTTAATTTAATAAAATATTTAATATAATTTTAATATATATATTTTTAAATTAATTTAATATAATAAATATAGTTTTAATTTAATATAATAAATATAGACTTAGAATAACTTTAATAAATAAAAATTGTAAGAGGTTTTGTAAAGAATTTATAAAGGTTGTAGAGATTTTATAATGGAATTTGTTAAAAGGATTTTTATAAAAGGCTTTATAAAGGATTTTTATAAAAGGTTTTATAAAGGATTTTATAAAAGATTTTATAAGGGATTTTTATAATAGCTTTATAAAGGAGTTTATAAAGGTTTTAAAGGATTTATAATGGGTTTGAGAAAGGGGAAGGGTTGTAAATTGTTTTGGGAATTTATAAATAGCTTTATAAATGGATTTAAAGCATATAAATAGTTTAAGAAGAATTTATAAATTATTTTCGAAATTGATTGAAAGAAATCTTCCTCGGTATTTATGAATATATTTATACTTTTGGAATAAGTATATGGATATCTTGATATGAAAGTACAAACTGTTTTCTGGATTTGTTATTATAATGTTTTTAAATGACCACGGTGTGAAAAATATTTGCATTTGGTTGTTAAAGAGATCGGGGTCGGATATTGTCATACCCTCTGCCAATTCCGAAATCACTTTAACAATTGTGCATGTGGTGGAGAATCCAGAACGAAGTAGGATGGTTTGGCAAACACTACTGTATGAGGTATGAATGCAGCCCTGACCCTGCTGGGTCATCTTGATATGACTAAAACCGGAGCTATCCCGGGCCAAGTGAGGTCGCTCCTCTGATCGGACATGCTTCTTAGATACTATATCTGTTACTTTCTGATTGATTTGGTGGCCACCCTCGATTTGATTATGGGAGTGTGTTCCGAGGTGGGCGGTAGTAGCTACTATGCGTTACCACCAATCCGGGCATGCAAAACGGTAGAATCCTACCCTGGGCATTGCCTCGTGTGTCTTGTTATATGCCATATCGAGCCCACTACGATTTTGGTTTGTGTCGTACCTATGGAGTGCTCCTTGATAGCCTACCGGTTTGGTGGAGTTTACAGTACTGTATAGACTATGACATTTATAAATACGTTAAGGGGGATATGGGTAACTCCTCAACTCTATTTTAATATTTACTTTACTGATAGACACTATATATATAGCGTATATTACTACATATAGATAGTTTAACGGGTCCTTAGGAGATGGAAATCCCGAACATTTCTTAAGTCACACACGTTGTACACTGGATAGGAGATGTAAAATCCCGTAAACATCTTTGAAGCCGTTACACTCATATTTATTTATGTTGATTTAACTTGTATAAGATCTTTTAGTTTTAACTCGAGTGTTTTGTCTTTTCATTACGCTCGGATCAGCCTGAGCATTTCAGCGTGAAGAGCTTATTTCTGGAGGATGAAGACGGAGTTTAGTATATTATTATTATTATTATTATTATTATTATTATTCCACTATATCATGTTGTTCCGCTGCATTACTCTATTATATCTATTATATGCATAACTCTGATTTATAATATAAAAGTGTAATCAAATTTATTTGTAAAACGGCTTTATGAACTGTTTATTTGATTATTATATTTTGTCATTCCACTGTGAGATTCTGTGTTTTGTTTTTCCTTCTTTTCTCTTATTTTCTTATTTACCCCATTAGCAATCCTCCCTTTTGAATGGTTTGCTTTGACATGTGTGGTTTATTGACGATTTTAAACCTTCCGAAAAGGTGGGTCGTTACAGTTGGTATCAGAGCTTTAGTTTAGCGATAACCTTAGTTTTGTGGGGTTTGACTCATTAGAGATAGGGTAGTAATACCCTAGAATAGTTGTTTGAGCGTATATATATGAGAGAGCGTATTTGTTAGTATTATAAAAATGTTTTTATATTGTGTTAATTTGTTCTGTTTAGTATTTATAAATTCTGGTAGGTACATAGGACGCTATGACATCGATAAGGATTTCTAAACACTTAATAGGACAGACCAGCACAATATTGTTTTTGAAATATAGGTAAATTAAATAATTTTACCTAGTATTATATTTTGTATATAAATGAATAATTTTTATAACTGGATATAGTTGTATGTGATATGTTTGTTTGTTAGGAAGTAAAATTTTATAAATATTGGTTGCAAAATATGATTTATAAATAAAATTAATTTAATTGGAAATTTAAGAACTTAAGTTCCGGGGTTTTGAAATTTATTTCAAAGATTTTGGAATATAATATTAGTATTATTTGGAAGTATTTTTGGATATAAATATTTTCAATGTGATTTGAAGGAAATGTTTTAAGGGAATTTTAAAAGGAAATAAAATCTGTACTCCCCTCTTCTGTCGTTGGAAAATAATTTCAGTGATGACGGCCGCATCATCGACATTCATTTTCGAGTCTCAAAGTGGGGGAGGCCACTTAGTAGCTTTGCTACACATTTGGTCCGATAAACAGATCTTGATTTAAAATTTCTTAAGTACGATTTGATATATATATATATAAGATATAGATACATACATACATACATACATACATATATATGTATATAATTTCAAGATGATTCGAAATGAAATCTGGTGTTTAGTTCTTAAATTTCTTTTAATCAATGTTTTTTAGTTATTATAAGGAAATGAAATCTTAACTATTTTAATAATTGGAAACTTCTAAAATGAAAAATAAGAAATTAGAAGCTAAGTGATTAACAAAAATATAAAGAAATTGGAGATTTGTAACTTGTAAATTTAGAAGATAATGAAAATTAAGAAGATGTAAATTGTTGAACATTTTTGTTAACTAAACTGAATAAGTAAATTTGTACAACATTCAATTATATTCTAAAAACATATATAAAACTTACTTGAAATATTTAAAAGTTGAAACGTTGATATGGATATGTAATAGAATATTATACAAGTAAAAGATTAATAAAAAAATGCTTCAAAATGAACGCATGTTTATAAATGAAAAATTAAGATGTACAAGTAATGTTGTAAACATGATCATAAAATGCTTAAGCAAATGATAATACAAGTAATGTTGTAAACAAGTAATGTTTTAAAATGCTTCATAACTAAATTGAATAGTAAAAGTGAATATCACTTAAGAAAATGATTATAAACTTAAGAAATTGATGAAATGATTCATCAATATATATTTAATATTAAATGATATTATGAAGGAATGAATGAAAATTTAAAAGTTAAGAAACTTAGATATGAATTTATTCACTAATGAATATTAATATTAAATGGAAATCAAGTTTTGTAAGTAAATAATAATTGTGGATTTAATTTGCAAAGAAACTTATATAATATTTTAAGAATTGATTTATTGATGATCTAAATAATTGAATGGAAAATAACATATGTAAGTAAATGAATGTAAATTAATGGAAAATGAAATTGTATGAATGAATTAAAATAAATAAAAGAGTAAAAGGAAACCAATAGATCAAACTTAAATAACATTTAAATTCTATATTGTTGCTAATGGGAAAGTTTGGGGAAGGATACTTCTAATTGTTTGAGGTTGTATGAATAAGCTATTAAGTAATTATCTAAGGCTGTTGAGCATACGGTACACTTGGTAGTTTATTTATCACTCTTAGACGATGAAAAGTGTCTGAACCTGTACAAACCACTAGTTTTGGTTGCTATGGATGAATGGTTGATTCCTTTGTTGCATATAATGGTTGTGCTATTTTGTTTGCATATGTTTGTTATTTGTGTTGTATTGCTTATGTTATTGATGGTAACAACTAAAATATTACTCTTTTACATAATTTTAACTCTTTGGATTATATAAGTGAAATACGGGTTTACGGAAGCAATAACTACTACTTTTGGTTTCATAAAATAAAGTTGTTTGCCCGACAAATAGGTACGTTTTCGGATTACAGTTTTTGTAACGATATTTTATTGTTTTCCCATGGTTTGGGATATTTTATTATTGAAATATGATATATATGTTGAAATTATTGATATTATTATTTTCTGGACCTAGCCGTGCAAAGGAGACTGCCAAAAAATTTCGTGAATTTAGGGCTTAGAAAATTTTGTGAAAGAAGTTATTTTCAAATTCTTATTAAACTAAATTATGTAAATTAATTATAAATTGATTATTTTGAATAAAGTTAGATCTAGTTTCTTAATTCCTTTTTTTCCTTTTCGAGGACAAAAAGTGTTGATTGGGAGAGTGTAACGACCCGTATTTTTGATAATTAAAAACTGTTAAATTAAATAAGATTTTGAAATTTAATATTGTGAGAAATAAAATTTATGATTTATAAATGAGAAAAATAATTAGAATATGATTTAATAATGTTGTTTGAATGTTATAGCTAAATATTTTAATGTAATTTCAATCAATTGAAATAATTGTAAAGTTAATTTGGTTATAATTATAAATAAGGAATAATGTAACAACCCTGTATTTTACAATTATTTTTAAATTGATTTCCAGATTTAAAAGCTTTATTTATGAAAAGAATAAATTTTGTTATTGTAAATATAAAAACTTTGATTTTGTATGTGGATTAGAATTCCAAATATGACTAAATTTAATATTTCTAGAAAAGTGAATTTTGGTTAAAATAGTAAAACTTTGACTTTTAAATTTAAATTTTAAATATTTGAAATTATAAATTTTATCTTTTATTATGAAAATAGATTAAATATCATGAATACTGCTTTTCATTTCGTTGAAATTGGATTTAAATTGTGAAAGTTATACTTTTTACAATATTGTGTGTATATTGATTTATTTAACAATATTGTTTATTTTAACCTATATAGATAATATTTTATTGGTCATATCTTATTCTAATTTGTATACATATGCCATATTATATATATTTTGTCTTTTAAATATTTTTAAAGTGATAATAAGATTTTTCCAAAGTGTATTGAATTTATTTCTAATTTTTAAAGCCTAGTTTGCATTTTTTAAGTTATTTTCTTATTTTAAATTCTATTTAATTAAAATTTAATTATTTATTTCACTTTGAAAATGTTTTAAAAGTCATTTTTATTTCAAATTTTGTTTTAGAATATTTTTAAAATAAAGTTAATAATTTCCAAAGTCAATGGTGATTTATTTGTAATTTCTGGATACTGTTTTGTATTTTAAGCAATTTCTTTTATTATTTTTTCTAATTTCTTTAAATTTTATTATTTATTTTCTTATATCACTACTTAGTTTCGGTTTGTATAGTATTTTTCTGAAATATTTTGTTTATATAAAGATTTATAAGGAAAGAAATGTGAAAGGTTGCGTAACGCTTTGAAATGTAAGCCCTTTTATTTACCAAATCCTTTAATTCCTTTAACTCCTCAAAATTTATTGCCTAGCCATGTAAAACCCTAGTGTAGCCGTCATCTCATTTGGCATTCACGTGAAAAAATATCCCATCTTCAATTGTTTCTCACGGCTAGAGAAAATTAGGTAATGGCCTCCATCTCTTTCTTCCTACTTTTCTTCTTTTTCTATGCTATTTTGCTTGCCTTCTTCCCTGATTGAGATCGGCCTCTACCCCTATTCCACTGCCACCACCTCCTTCCATCTCTTCCCGACCACCACCAGCCCCCACTCCACCAGATCTGACCATAGATGAACCATTTTGATGGTAAAACCCCCCAAATTTCAACCTAGATGCCTAAAAACCATGTTTATTGACCTCTACATGCTCACCCACCTCAACCACCACCCAAACCACCACCATAGCCACCACCACCTCCCTGACCTGACCATAACACACCCCTCCCCACCTCTGTCCAGTCATAACTCACCCCAGGCCGAGCACAATTCCCAAGGCCAAACCTTGTTTTGGCACAAAAATCACCTAATTGCCTTCAAAAATCACATCACCTCCTCATGTACAAACCCCACCTTGTCTTGCCTTGAACCCGAGCTATGTTGGGCCAAACCTGACCCAAAACTTGACCACATCTGAACCACATCAGAGCCCAAAGCCATACCAAACAATAGAGAAGGCAAAGCAAAAGACCGCGTAATCGTATCTCCTTTTATTTCAATGTTATGGCATTTTAAAGTCGTATTGAATTTTGCTGTTTTGATTGTTTGTTATGAGTTGTACACAAGAGTTGTAGATTGGATTCGCTCTCCACTCAAGTCCGTAGTCTTTTCATCGTGCTTTTGTTTCCATTGTGTCATTGGTTTTGATATCTCCAGCACAAACAGGTGAGTTATTCTCAGCAGACAATATGTACCTATATAACTAGTAAATTGACACCATGCGAATCTGTAGAAATATATTATCATGTTATATATGCTTATATTATTATCATATGATGTTCACACCTGTTATATCATATGTTACTGTTATTTAATGTTATTCTGTTATTTATATCTATTATCACCATTGTAAGTTCCCTGTAGACTAGAATCACTACGGGTTGAAATGATACATACCCGAACGGACTTTAGAATAGGGAAAAATCGTTATGGGCTGAAATGATAGGCCTGAACGATTTTTATTTAATTTATTTTAACTTGGGATTGCGGGTTTGAAATGATAGATCCCGGATTTTTCTTTTTTTAACTGCGGATTGAAATGATACATATCCGTATCACTTGACCTAGGTTAGAAAATTATATACAGGCCCGTGGTTATTTTATAAAGTGTTTTGGATATTTTTAAGTATTTTAAAAATTATAAATTTATGAAATTTGATTTAAATAGTTTTTGAAATGTTTTAAAATAAAGAAATTATGATTTTTTTTCTATGTGTTAAAAATGTAATTAATGAATGGTTTAAATGGATTTTTGAAATATAACTTAAGTTGGAAATTTGGAATTTTGGTTAAAAATGATATTTAAGTTATATAAATAAAATGGATATTAAATTTTATTTGGAAATGGTAAATATGATAATTTGATTAAATTTGAATTTAAGTGATTTATTAAAGTATTATTGATTTTTCTATGAATTTAAGTGGTTAAATAAATGAATGTTTAAAAGTGATCTTTTAAAATATAACTTGACTAGGAAATGTGAAATTTGGTTTTAATTAAAGGTTTAAGTTAATTAAATAAAATTGGAAATTTTGTTAAATTGTGAAATGGTAATTTAAATTTGAAGTGTTAAGTCTATTTGTTGAAATGTGAAGAATTGGAACTTTTACACTTAAACTTATTAAGTAAATTGTTGAAAATTGGATTTAATTATAAGAAATTTATTGTGAAAAAGATATATGTTAAATGATAGGTAAATGAACATTTTAAACGTTAAGATATGATTTTTAAAATGTTTATGTGTTTTAAATTGAAGTTATTTAATTGCTGGAAATAAACTAACACCTGAAATCTACTTTTAATAGCATTCAGAAATGCTATAGATTCTGTTTTGAACTAAAATTGTGTAAAAAGAGCTATTACAGCATTTCTGAAATGCTGTAGTTGCTGTAGTTGAACTTATAGGTTAATATTGAACTCAGGCCTATTATAGCATTCTCTGGAAATGCTATAATGGTCTGCAGTCTTTGCTGAAACCAAATTTAACCTTTGTTTTGAAATCTGAACTACCGCAGCACTTGTCTTTTCTGTTTTGAACTATAATTCAACTAAAACTGAGTTTTAAGACCAGTTTTAAGTGCTGTCTTTGCTGAATTAAAAATGTTTTCAAATATAACTTATAGCAGTTGTTTTTAAATGCTGTGAAATGCTGAAATTTTAATAATTAGGGTTTTTGACTTAGTAAACGAACTCAGAATGGTTTGAAACTTTGGAAACTGAATACCTGATTTGAAAATATAATAATTACACTTTTAAAAGGTTTAAATGAATTATTTTGATTGGAATATAAACTATTTAAAGGTGATTGAAATGATAGTAAATGAACGATATCTTTGAATTTAAAAGGTATTTAAAGTTGAATATTTGGATTTGAACTGATAGGATATTTTATTTTATTAAAATGATTTGAAATGAAGTTTTTTAAGGATATGATATTTTATTATATTAAAATGATTTGAAATGAAGTTTTGAAATGATATGAAAATTTAAATATATGGAAATGGTTTGGAATTGATTTAATCTTTATTTTGATAAAGATATGGTTTGAAATGATATTTTATTTTGAAGTAAAGTATTGTTTTTAAAAGTTATAACCACGGGTTATAATAACGATTGGTTGGCAAAGAGACCGGGATCAGATATGGACATACTCTCTATCGATACCGAAAACCACTTTGACAACCGTGTACGCGGTGGAGATTCCAGAATGAAGTAGGATGGTAGCGACATTCTTAAGGTATGTTACGTGGACCCAACTCCCATGAGTTGGCATAAGGTGGCTAAAACAGGAGCGATCTCGGACCAGTGAGGTAGCACCTCTTCTCGGACACATTTCTTCGATATTATACTCTTAATTGTGATTGATTAGATGGCCATCCTCCGATTTGGGAGTGTTGTTCGAGGTGGAACGGTAGTGGCTGCTATGCGTATCCATCAGTCCGTGTGCGTAATTGGTATATCTACCCTGGCATTGCCTAGTTGTGCCGTGTCACCTACCATATCGAGCTTTACTACGATTATGATTTTAAGATCCGACCGCGTTAAGGTTCTCCATCCCCTTAACGCTATTTTCTATATGATTATACTTTACTTATTTAGACACTATTATAATATCGAATATTACTACATAGTAGATAGTTTAACGGATCCTTAGAGGATGGGCGGTCCCAAGCATCTTCTAAGTTACTTGTACCTTTATTACAGTTCACTTGAGTTGGTTTACATTATATAAGTATATATTGTCCTAACTCGAGTGTTTTGTGTTTTGCTTTACGCTCGGGTCAGCCTGAGTTATTCACAGATTTGGATTTCCACTCTCTTGGAGATTTGAATCGCTGGAGATTATCTACTTGTCTTGTCCTATCTATTTTAGTTCCGTTGTTCTACTCAGCTTGTACTTGGTTATTGTATTGAGACTTCTGCTGTACTTTACTTCTTATGTTGTCTCTTATGTAACTCTGATATATTTACATAGTAGCTTCATGAACTACTATTTCTTTTACTTCCGCTGCATTATTTTACTCTGTGTCTGTGATCTGTGATTATATTTATTTACTGTATATTCTGAGATTTGCCAAATTTTATTTACAACGTGGTATTTTGAGCAATTCAACTCCGGCATGAGTGTCTACCTATACACTTATAATGGATGCGAATGGTTGAAAATATCGGGTCGTTACAGTTGGTATCAGAGCTTTGGCTTTGAGGCAAAACTCAGCATATGGAGTAGATTTATTTACAGAATCACTTTCGTTTGAGTTTGAATCTTTTCCTCTTGATTCGAATTTCCTTTGAATTTTGGAACGTTCCCTGCGGTTCCAAAATCCATTATTGTTCCTCACTATTCATCTTCTTTTGATTCTGGAGTATCTCATAACTCCACTTCAAATGATCTTTATAGTGAATTGGCTGTCTCGCCAATATTCTAATTTTCTTGTAAAAGGGTGAAAATCCTTTACAGTCAGCATCGATTCACCAGAGATTTTTATTTATCCTTGTTTTAGATGCTAATATCTTTTATTATTCCAAACTCTATCTCTTGAGATCGAACGTAGATTTATCCCAGAAAAATCAACATCGATCTTATTCTTTAAGTCACGGTTGACCCGGTTAAGGTTGTCCACGATTTATCTAAGCTTACCCATCTCTCTACTCTGTTTAACCATCTTGTCTTTTGTTTCTAAACTATCTCCAAACATTTTTAATTGTACTTGTAAATCTATGTTTTGTTTTATATATGGTGTTGTTTGAGTTGTTGATGTTGATTTGGATTTCCGATCGATTCGTCTGATCAACGCTATCGATAGGATTTCTAAAACACTTTGACAGAACAAACTGACACAATATTATTTTAAATTTGGTTAATGAAATAAATTTTTTGATATATAAGTAAATTTATGGAACTCAATGAATTGATTTAAATTGATAATTTGAAATGATAATACTTGATTTATCATTTATTGTTCTACAAATGAATTTATAAATAGTTGTTTATAAATTGATTTGGGAACTGAAATGAATTTGAATCAAGAATTTGAGAATTCAAGTTTCCGATGGTTTCAAACCTTGTGTTTTCAAGTTTTAAAAGGATATATTATTTAAAGTATTTCGAATAGAAATTTTGTTTTCAAAGAATTTTAAAAGGTTTAAAATTTAGTGCTCTTCTCTTTGTCGCTGGAAAATAATTTCGGTGATGACTACAGCATCATCAACGTTCATTTTCGAGTTTCGAAGTGAAGAGACCGTTCTGTTGTCTTGCTACAGCTTGGTTTTGGGAAATTTAATTGATTTGAATCTCTAAAATATGACTGAATTTATAATATATATATATATGTATGATTTAAATTTGATTTGACATATTATATACATATATTTATTTATCTCTTAATGGTTTGAAGGGAATCGGAAATTTAATTCTTACATTTTATCTTAAAGAATAATTTCAGTTATAAAAAGAAAATTAAAATTTTTGAATAAATGATTCAAACTTGAGATAATTGAATTGGAAAGTTTTATTTGTATAACAGAATTTCATTCCAATATAACTTACCTAAATTACACAGAAGTTGAATATGAAATTGGATAATATACAATATAGAAAGGATTTTATAAATAAAATTTGAGTGGTTATAATAAATGTTATACACTTAAATTTTAGTTATAAAAGATTAACAGAGGTAAATAGTGAAAAAGGAATTTAAAGAGATTTTATTTAAATAACTTAATAATCAAATTTGATTTACTACGGAACCTTAAGTCTAACCTAGGAATTTTAATAAAGGTTATTTCTTAAAATGAATATGTTGTATAATAAATAATGTATCTTTGAATAGAAAAAAAATACATTTGAATTAGACATTTTGTAATAAAGTTTATTTAACTTGAATTCATAGTTTAATTAATGTCTAAATGAATAAATGTGTAAAGAAATTTGATTATTATATTTGCTATGATAAATATTTTAATTATGAAATAGATATGTCTTGAAAAATGAATAATTATGATATAAATAGTTAAAATGTATTTTAACATCATAAAATTTGATAATTGAGGATTTGGTTTTCAAATGGAATTTTAAGTGTAACTTATTAAAAGAATATCTATTTATGAAATGGGTATTTTAAATAAAGAGTTAGGTTATGTGTTAAATTAAGAGTTAAGTAAAATAGTGAACTTTTGACTTAATAAACGAAGTATAGTTTAATTTGGATATTCCATTCATAAAGGTTTGTTTTAATAAGTCATAAGTTAAAAGATATCCAAATGGATATTTCTGAAATTGAACTGATTTGAAATACTAATGTATCTACTGTAGCATTTTAGAAGTGCTACTATTTTGAAAATACAATGTTTTGGAATTTTTTATAATTGAATGAACTTAGAAATGTTACAACTTTAAAATGAATATTATCTGACCTTGAATTAAAATATTTTAAATTAAGATTATTTTAAAAGGTGTTATGATTTTCTAAGTATTATGTTTTTTTAGAATAACATTTCCAATGTGTTATGATTTTAGTAGTATGATTTCCAAATGATAAACACCTCTAAATTGTTATGATTTCAAAGTATTATGATTTCAAAGCATTATGGTTTCAAATTATTATCTTGTTTTGTTTTTCAAACCATCTTTTGGTTGTCCTTATTTTCCCTCATCTTGCTACAGACTGGTATAAGCATCTTTCTATAATCTTTCTGTTTAGAAATCTTTCTGTAATCTTTGAAATCTTTGTTACTCATTTTGGAATCTGAACACTGTTTTCCATCCATGGACCGTCGCTCAAGTGAAAAGGGTGATTCAGACTCAAGAGAATCTTTTTTCGTGCTTATATTCTTGATTTGATCACATCCATCTTGCTAAACTTACCTATAACAATAGTTATCAGGTGTAATTCCAATTTTCTTATCATCTTGTCTTAATTCTATTCATTTTATCTTTTTCTGTGCTTTCCCGTACCTCGTTCCTTTTCGGGGATGAAAAGTTTTGAGTGGGAGAGAGTGTAACAACCCTGTATTTTACAATTATTTTTAAATTAATTTCCAGATTTAAAATCTTTATTTATGAAAAGAATAAATTTTGTTATTGTAAATATAAAAACTTTGATTTTGTATGTGGATTAGAATTCCAAATATGACTAAATTTAATATTTCCAGAAAAGTGAATTTTGGTTAAAATAGTAAAACTTTGACTTTTAAATTTAAATTTTAAATATTTGAAATTATAAATTTATCTTTTATTATGAAAATAGATTAGATATCATGAATACTGCTTTTCGTTTCGTTGAAATTGGATTTAAATTGTGAAAGTTATACTTTTTATAATATTGTGTGTATATTGATTTATTTAACAATATTGTTTATTTTAACCTATATAGATAATATTTTATTGGTCATATCTTATTCTAATTTGTATACATATGCCATATTATATATATTTTGTCTTTTAAATATTTTTAAAGTGATAATAAGATTTTTCCAAAGTGTATTGAATTTATTTCTAATTTTTAAAGCATAGTTTGCATTTTTTAAGTTATTTTCTTATTTTAAATTCTATTTAATTAAAATTTAATTATTTATTTCACTTTGAAAATGTTTTAAAAGTCATTTTTATTTCAAATTTTGTTTTAGAATATTTTTAAAATAAAGTTAATAATTTTCCAAAGTCAATGGTGATTTATTTGTAATTTCTGGACATTGTTTTGTATTTTAAGCAATTTCTTTTATTATTTTTTCTAATTTCTTTAAATTTTATTATTTATTTTCTTATATCTATACTTAGTTTCGGTTTGTATAGTATTTTTCTGAAATATTTTGTTTATATAAAAATTTATAAGGAAAGAAATGTGAAAGGTTGCGTAACGCTTTGAAACGAAAGCCCTTTTATTTACCAAATCCTTTAATTCCTTTAACTCCTCAAAATTTATTGCCTAGCCATGTAAAACCCTAGTGTAGCCGTCATCTCATTTGGCATTCACGTGAAAAAATATCCCATCTTCAATTGTTTCTCACGGCTAGAGAAAATTAGGTAATGGCCTCCATCTCTTTCTTCCTACTTTTCTTCTTTTTCTATGCTATTTTGCTTGCCTTCTTCCCTGATTGAGATCGGCCTCTACCCCTATTCCACTGCCACCACCTCCTTCCATCTCTTCCCGACCACCACCAGCCCCCACTCCACCAGATCAGACCATAGCCGAACCATTTTGATGGTAAAACCCCCCAAATTTCAACCTAGATGCCTAAAAACCATGTTTATTGACCTCTACATGCTCACCCACCTCAACCACCACCCAAACCACCACCATAGCCACCACCACCTCCCTGACCTGACCATAACACACCCCTCCCCACCTCTGTCCAGTCATAACTCACCCCAGGCCGAGCACAATTCCCAAGGCCAAACCTTGTTTTGGCACAAAAATCACCTAATTGCCTTCAAAAATCACATCACCTCCTCATGTACAAACCCCACCTTGTCTTGCCTTGAACCCGAGCTATGTTGGGCCAAACCTGACCCAAAACTTGACCACATCTGAACCACATCAGAGCCCAAAGCCATACCAAACAATAGAGAAGGCAAAGCAAAAGACCGCGTAATCGTATCTCCTTTTATTTCAATGTTATGGCATTTTAAAGTCGTATTGAATTTTGCTGTTTTGATTGTTTGTTATGAGTTGTACACAAGAGTTGTAGATTGGATTCGCTCTCCACTCAAGTCCGTAGTCTTTTCATCGTGCTTTTGTTTCCATTGTGTCATTGGTTTTGATATCTCCAGCACAAACAGGTGAGTTATTCTCAGCAGACAATATGTACCTATATAACTAGTAAATTGACACCCTGCGAATCTGTAGAAATATATTATCATGTTATATATGCTTATATTATTATCATATGATGTTCACACCTGTTATTACACCTGTTATATCATATGTTACAGTTATTTAATGTTATTCTGTTATTTATATCTGTTATCACCATTGTAAGTTCCCTGTAGACTAGAATCACTACGGGTTGAAATGATACATACCCGAACGGACTTTAGAATAGGGAAAAATCGTTATGGGCTGAAATGATAGGCCTGAACGATTTTTATTTAATTTATTTTAACTTGGGATTGCGGGTTTGAAATGATAGATCCCGGATTTTTCTTTTTTTAACTGTGGATTGAAATGATACATATCCGTATCACTTGACCTAGGTTAGAAAATTATATACAAGCCCGTGGTTATTTTATAAAGTGTTTTGGATATTTTTAAGTATTTTAAAAATTATAAATTTATGAAATTTGATTTAAATAGATTTTGAAATGTTTTAAAATAAAGAAATTATGATTTTTTTTCTATGTGTTAAAAATGTAATTAATGAATGGTTTAACTGGATTTTTGAAATATAACTTAAGTTGGAAATTTGGAATTTTGGTTAAAAATGATATTTAAGTTATATAAATAAAATGGATATTAAATTTTATTTGGAAATGGTAAATATGATAATTTGATTAAATTTGAATTTAAGTGATTTATTAAAGTATTATTGATTTTTCTATGAATTTAAGTGGTTAAATAAATGAATGTTTAAAAGTGATCTTTTAAAATATAACTTGACTAGGAAATGTGAAATTTGGTTTTAATTAAAGGTTTAAGTTAATTAAATAAAATTGGAAATTTTGTTAAATTGTGAAATGGTAATTTAAATTTGAAGTGTTAAGTCTATTTGTTGAAATGTGAAGAATTGGAACTTTTACACTTAAACTTATTAAGTAAATTGTTGAAAATTGGATTTAATTATAAGAAATTTATTGTGAAAAAGATATATGTTAAATGATATGTAAATGAACATTTTAAACGTTAAAATATGATTTTTAAAATGTTTATGTGTTTTAAATTGAAGTTATTTAATTGCTGGAAATACACTGACACCTGAAATCTACTTTTAATAGCATTCAGAAATGCTATAGATTCTGTTTTGAACTAAAATTGTGTAAAAAGAGCTATTACAGCATTTTTGAAATGCTGTAGTTGCTGTAGTTGAACTTAGGTTAATATTGAACTCAGGCCTATTATAGCATTCTCTGGAAATGCTATAATGGTCTGGAGTCTTTGCTGAAACCAAATTTAACCCTTGTTTTAAAATCTAAACTACCGCAGCACTTCTGAAATGCTGTCTTTTCTGTTTTGAACTATAATTCAACTAAAACTGAGTTTTAACAGCAGTTTTAAGTGCTATCTTTGCTGAATTAAAAATGTTTTCAAATATAACTTATAGCAGTTGTTTTTAAATGCTGTGAAATGCTGAAATTTTAATAATTAGGGTTTTTGACTTAGTAAACGAACTCAGAATGGTTTGAAACTTTAGAAACTGAATACCTGATTTGAAAATATAATAATTACACTTTTAAAAGGTTTAAATGAATTATTTTGATTGGAATATAAACTATTTAAAGGTGATTTGAAATGATAGTAAATGAACGATATCTTTGAATTTAAAAGGTATTTAAAGTTGAATATTTGGATTTGAACTGATAGGATATTTTATTTTATTAAAATGATTTGAAATGAAGTTTTGTAAGGATATGATATTTTATTATATTAAAATGATTTGAAATGAAGTTTTGAAATGATATGAAAATTTAAATATATGGAAATGGTTTGGAATTGATTTAATCTTTATTTTGATAAAGATATGGTTTGAAATGATATTTTATTTTGAAGTAAAGTATTGTTTTTAAAAGTTATAACCATGGGTTATAATAACGATTGGTTGGCAAAGAGACCAGGATCGGATATGGACATACTCTCTGTCGATACCGAAAACCACTTTGACAACCATGTACGCGGTGGAGATTCCAGAATGAAGTAGGATGGTGGCGACGTTCTTAAGGTATGTTACGTGGACCCAACTCCCATGAGTTGGCATAAGGTGGCTAAAACATGAGCGATCTCGGACCAGTGAGGTAGCACCTCTTCTCGGACACATTTCTTCGATATTATACTCTTACTTGTGATTTATTAGATGGCCATCCTCCGATTTGGGAGTGTTGTTCGAGGTGGAACGGTAGTGGCTGCTATGCGTATCCATCAGTCCGTGTGCGTAATTGGTATATCTACCCTGGCATTGCCTAGTTGTGCCGTGTCACATACCATATCGAGCTTTACTACGATTATGATTTTAAGATCCGACCGCGTTAAGGTTCTCCATCCCCTTAACGCTATTTTCTATATGATTATACTTTACTTATTTAGACACTATTATAATATCGAATTTTACTACATAGTAGATAGTTTAACGGATCCTTAGAGGATGGGCGGTCCCAAGCATCTTCTAAGTTACTTGTACCTTTATTACAGTTCACTTGAGTTGGTTTACATTATATAAGTATATATTGTCCTGACTCGAGTGTTTTGTGTTTTGCTTTACGCTCGGGTCAGCCTGAGTTATTCATAGATTTGGATTTCCACTATATTTATTCACTATATATTGTCTGTTATTACGAAGAATAAGGCTGGATAGGAGCGGCCATCCGTAGTTGGCCTTACACAAGTATTGGTTACCTCGATAGGAGTGATATATATTTTTATTTTTCATCTCTTATTTATTTACTCCCATCGACATGCCCAATTCCAGTACAAAACGAACTACGATGGTTCATAATAGTTTAGGACAATATATATAATAATAACACAGATACTAAAGATGCGGAACACAGATAACAAAAGTCTCATATATATATATATATATATATAACTGATGTCAGTTACAATACATTTGAAACGATACATATGATACAACTACAACTGTCGACTCTGGAAGTTATATATACAAGTACATTATCGACTAATATACATGAATACATATCAACCTAAATCAGTACACTGACTACTACAAAATGACGAAGACCACTTCAAAAGATATGAAAAGACTTCATAGCTCAAGCAGCAACCCAAAGCAGAATATCTACAACTTGAAATAACTCGGTCTGACCCGAGTATTAAATTCAAAAGAAAATAATACACGGGTCAGTCTAATTCAAACTCAGTTATTAATGCACGGAAGCAATAATAATAAATAACAAATAGACGACAGTCAAAATAAATCTCGTCTATCCAATCCATTAATAAGAAATCGGATAACGGTAAATATAACACGTAACAGTGTTAAATAACAGATCAACAAATTCAAATTATCAATGAAGATAAATGAAAAGATTATCAATGAAGATAATTTAGAAACAACAGGATTGCCTAAACGGCAATTAACAACAAAATCTAATTATTAAATAAATAATTAGAAACTCATAATCTAATTATCAAATAGATAATTAGACAACAACAAAATGATCACATCAAACTAAATCAAAATACAATTTCAAAATATTATATTGAACATACGAAACAATTCAAGCAATTGAAATATCAATTAAAACGTCACTTCTGTTTGGCTGCAGTACACGCTCGCGTGTACTGCCTCGCCACTACAGTGATGGAATACATAAAAGCTCAATGAATCAAAAGAAAATGGCACCAACTCAAATCAAAATGAACCAGATAGAACTGCAACAGCAAGAATGAGCACAGTATCCACCCAGTAACCATCAAATGAACAAAGTGCACATGAATTCACAATGAAAGTTCACAAAAGAGCACAAGGTAAAACCCACACTTTAAAGCGGGATTCAACACAAGTGCATTTCAAAATACAAATAATTCTCGAGTGAAACAAATGTCATGAAGTAATCAGAACCGAAACAATGCAAACTGAAACACGGTAGTGAAACTCAAAACAACAAAGACTAGACAGTCCATACATGTCAACCGGTAGCCAGCAAAGTCGACAAGTACTTCATGTACGAATACACATCTGGATGCATGAATATCACTCAGTGGCAAAATATACGAAGTCAACATGTATGCAACAGTGAACTGAATTGGACAGTTCAACTCAACCTCAACAATGCAATGGCCATAGCAAATTCGACACAGGTGCAAACTACACCAACCAAAATTGTTGCAACATGATGCAATTCAATATACAAAACACTAATCATAGCCATGGCAAACCCAAAATGCAACTGTCTTGCATATGCTCAAGCTCAAGAAACAAGTTTACCTTGCACAGCAACTGATAAACCAAAGTACACATGACTACAGGCCTCCAAGATCATGCAATAAAAGAGGCAAACGAGTGATGTATGAATGAATGAACAGTTTTTAAATATGAAGATAGTGTAGTCTAGGCAACATGAATTGAAACCAGACCACACAATCAAAACTTAAATCCAACATGAGACCAAACAAACAAGTACACATTCAAGTACTTGATCCAATAGCCTGCCCCAACAACATAAGTGCACAAGGATAATTGTATAAGAGCAAGTGCAGCCCCAATATGAAGTTTGAACACTTACAACAGAGAGTGGTGGAAAATACCACCAGTAATCAAATACAAATTCCAATTATCAAATGAAAACTTAAGTAAAGCATAAATCAGTGATGTACACCTAAATGCATCAGTGGACAATGCAAGTAGTGCAGTGATATGCACTGTGCACAGAAGAATCAAACACAGTAGAAAGAATAAGTTTTTGAAGAAAACAGTGATGAACCATTTACAGATTAATGCAAATAGTCTCGAACTATAAGTGAACATCAAGCACAAAGGCTACAGGTGACCAAGCATCACATATAAAAGAAACATGAATATGTACTGGTACATGTTATAAGTGGTAATAACTAGTATCACCTTTCGAATGGTGCATATGTAATGACCAGAAGCACTATAATGACGAACCACTCTACTATGCAACATAAACAGCGAATGGTACAATCAAACAGAGGATGCTTCAAAAGCCAATGGAAAATTCCAAGCTACAGCTAATGGCCGAAATCAGTACTTAGCAAATGCAAAGTCAATTTAAATTCTCATCAAAATATATTTTCACCAAATCATGGCCGCAAGTAATCAGGTGCCCAAAGATGTCGAAGTCAGGTGACTTCAACACAAAATACCAACGAATGTAGTAAGTAACAAGTAAACTAACTACAGTTCAATGTCAACACAAAGGTGATTTCCAAAGATGGTAAGTCAGGGAGTAGCATATACAAAGTCAGAGGACCGAAGTCACAAAAGAAATCAACAGTAGCAAGCTCACCACGAAAGCCAAATTCATCACATAAACAACATCACAAACCAAAGTAAAAAAGAATGGAATCAAACAGTTCATATTCGAAACCGTGGTGACAAAGAATCAAGAAATCGAACCAAGTAAGAATTAGAAGACGTGAGTGAATAAAATCACTCACCAGAATCGAAGCAACGGCGAGCTCAATCAAGCAGCCGCGAGCATCTCAAGAGGCGATCGACTATCGGCGGCTTTAAATTAAAAAGCTCTAATTTGCCAAGACGAAGAACACGGCCGCCATTAACATAAAAAGGGGAACGGGCCGTCGTTATTTTTTTTCGTATGTTTTTAGGGTTTTCGATATGGATGTAGGGAGAAAGTGGAACGGGTATTCACTTTAGATAATGCAACACCAAAATAAAAAGGAACGTGGGCCGAGATTTCATTTTAAAGCCCGCTTAATTCCTTTATCAAATTATTAAAAGAATTTCAACTGGTTTAAAAACTCCCAAAAGTAATTAGCTAACCGATTTAATCGTCTAATGACGATGATCAATCGATACGAAACCCTGGGTTATTATAGACTCCCCTCCTTATAAAAATTGCGTCCCCGCAATTTTCATAATTAAAGGCGTCAATAACAATTATTTTTCTAACATAAACTGGTTAAGCTAGAAAATAAAGGTCAAAAATACAAACGCCAAAGAAATCTTTTAATTTCATAAAAGAAATTCACAAATTTTCAACAAAATCTAACTATCAAATAGATAATCAGAAAATAACAAAACTGAATAAATGCAATTCAGCAATATTCAATTATCAATTAGATAATTCGAATACAGAAATCATAAAACAACAATATCTAATTATCGATACGATAATTAGAAAACATCAAAATCTAATTATCAACAAAGATAATTAGAAAACACAAACCACAATTCGCAAAACTGCAATTATCTAGTTATCAACCAGATGATTTGAAAACAACAATTATCTAATCACCAAAAACAATAATAAAAAATCTCAAATCAACAAATATCTAATTATCAAAAACGATAATCAAATCTCAAATCAACAAATATCTAATTATCACAAACGATAATCAGAAATCTCAAATCAATAAATATCTAATTATCAAAAACGATAATCAGAAATCACCAATCAACAAATATCTAATTATCAAAAATGATAATCAGAAATCACAAATCAACAAATATCTAATTATCTCAAACGATATTCAGAAATCATCAAATCAACAAATATCTAATTATCAAAAACGATAATCAGAACTCAAATATCTAATTATCAAAAACGATAATCAAAAATCTCAAATCAACAAATATCTAATTATCAAAAACGATAATCAGAAATCTCAAATCAATAAATATCTAATTATCAAAAACGATAATCAGAAATCACCAATCAACAAATATCTAATTATCAAAAACGATAATCAGAAACAACAAATATCCGATTATCAAAAACGATAATCAGAAATTTCAAATCAACAAATATCTAATTATCAAAAATGATAATCAGAACTCAAATATCTAATTATCAAAAACGATAATCAGAAATCTTAAATCAACAAATATCTAATTATCAAAACTGATAATCAAAAACACAAACATCTAATTATCGATATGATAATTAAATCTCATAACAGCAAATATTTAATTATCGATACGATAATTAGATCTCATAACAGCAAATATCTAATTACCTGTAGATAATTAGAAACAACAAATATCTAGAAATCAATTAAGATACTCTAGAAAATCAACAAAAAAGGTGGATCGATCCCATCAGATGGCGAGTTTTTAGCTACGCCGCACGTGCATCAACAAATGGCCGAAGCCTACCAAGTACTCATCATAATTTTTGGCGCCCAACAAATGACCCGAAGGTCCGCAGAGTGACCCGAAGGTCTAGTACTGGTATTTGACCCGAAGGTCCTCAGAGTGGCCCAAAAGCCCAACAAACGACCCGAAGGTCTAGCAGATGACCCGAAGGTCCAACATAGTGGCTCGAAAGCACACAAAATCATCAGAATCATCAAACAACAGAAGTTTCAATTTACGAGTCTGGAATTAACCAAAATAGCAAATGCACATGTCACATACCACGTGTTTACCAAATCGTTTGATTCTCTTCATCGTTTCCTTGAAAGTGCAAAATTGTGTATTTTGTAAAAATACATTTTACATTCTCAAACGGACAAGTTCGGAATTAAGCGAACCAGTAAAAGAAAGGGTTCATAGTCCTCGATTTTGCTGAATCGTTTAAGTCGCTTCCTCATTCTTTTGAAAGCGCAAACTGTAAAATTTTTGTATTTAAATAAATAACATTTTACGTTCTCAAACGAACAAGTCCGGAATTAAGCGAAACAGTAAAAGTGAGGGTTCATAGTCCTCAATTTTGCTGAAGCATTTAAATCGCTTCCTCATTCTTTTGAAAGCGTAAACTGTAAAAAATTTAAAACAATTTTTAGAATACGTGATTAAAACAGCAACCTCAGTAGCAGTTCCGAAAAAGAAATTGCACTTCCCAAAACATCGTAAAAACGAATCTCAAAATCAACATTGCGGAATTACCGCTTGAAAATCCACTTTAAAATTGACGGTTACTAAAGTCAAAGCGACAGTAATTTTTAAACGTCAAAATCTCATCAAAATAGTTCACATCAAAATGTAATATCAGTGAATTTTCATTCCTTAAAAATGTCACAAAACACCGTGCTTCAAAATTTTAGCACCGATGTAAAAATCCCGTTATAAAAATAACGGCAACAAAATACGTTTAAACCAAACATCGGTTCAACGTTAAATTAATGCAGTAACGTGCAACTCAAATTTGCACGTATACTACAAAATGAACGAAGAAATCATTCGAATGTATCTTCAATGAAGATAATTCAAAACAGCAAAATCTAATCAATATATGATTAGCACAAAAGAAAACCAGCAAAAATCTCAACAAAAATCACATAACTGCAATCGCTTCGAATCCTCAAATCGAATTCGAAATTTTCGAAGAAACAAAATAAACCCAGCTATGTAAACAACAAATGAAATTTAATTCAATTTCATATTTTGATTTTTTTAAATCAAAAAGATTATCAGCTGTATTCAGCGAAGACAGTCTCATTGTTTCTGCTGCGCACTCTGATAAACAGAACACAAATTATTCAATAATCAAAACACAGTTTCGCTTTTATTTTTAAATAAAGATATTTAAAAAATTCAACATAATTTCAAAACTTTAGTTTTGACTCAAAGCACAACTAAAAACATCGACAAATAGTTGTAACACATGTTCCATCTAAGTTATGTTTTATATTATGTCCATAAACCACGCTCTGATACCAACTGTGACGCCCCACCTCTATGCTCACAATAACAATGAGTATTAAAAGAAATACTGTCTGTTATTACGAAGAATAAGGCTGGATAGGAGCGGCCATCCGTAGTTGGCCTTACACTAGTATTGGTTACCTCGATGGGAGTGATATATATGTTTATTTTTCATCTCTTATTTATTTACTCCCATCGACATGCCCAATTCTAGTATAAAACGAACTACGATGGTTCATAATAGTTTAGGACAATATATATCTTATATATAAAGCAAATACTTCCTCTGGTGAAGTCTTTTTCGAACTGAAGAAACTGCCCATTATTTAATTAGAAAGCGATAAAAATGTAGCACGTAGTCAGTGGGTATAGTCGTAATCCTGACCCATGTTCGCTAACAACTGCAATACCCCTTTCTCCGCATTTATTTCCACACTCCACGATCATCGTTCTTCCGTATAGTGAAAAAATGAATATTTAAAGAAACATCTTCCTCCATAGTGGAAAAACTAAAAAATAGGAGGATAGAAAAAAATCAGAAAATAGGAGAGAAAAATAAATGAAACTCGCTTCTGAATCCTAGATTCTTCTATTCAGGTAAGCTGCCGTCGCTTCTTCTCATTCTTCTTCTTTTTTCCCTTTTGATTGCTGAATTGGGATTGTGATGCTGAACTGAATCTCTTTTGGTTCTGTTTCAATTCGATATTCATGTTGAATTCGCGATTAAAATTTTCCGATAATGTATAATCAGTTTCGAATTTTACTGCATTAGTTGATAACTAAATAACTATTGTTCAGGTTGATATTCAAAGTAATAGAGTTCGAGACAGAAAGTGAAAAGGTACAAAACATTTGGATCTCGCTACTGAATCCTAGATTCTTTTATTCACGTATGCTGCCACCGCTTCTTAATGTGGTTTGATTATTGGTATCAATTCTGATGATTTCTTAATGTTCTTTTGTACTTGCAATTTTGTGTTGTACGAATTTTGTATTAACTTCGGTCGTTTATTTAGATCTGGGTGGTCTGAATTAGGGCAAAAGACTTCGATTGGAGGGATTAGTTTTCCTATTAAGACTGCAAATACTTCCAATGAATCCAAGCCCTTTGATCGGAAGCCTTCATCTCGATCAACAAACATGCAAGAGGTATTATTCATAATTACTTGCATCGATGATTAGAAATGATCATGATTATGCATTGATCTCTTCATTCTTATAATAATTTCCATCATATAGAAGCAGTATAAAAGTATAAGCTTAGCAACTTCATGCCTAATTTTCTGATGATATTAAGGTCAAATTAATATAGAAACGAGTAGGGAGAGGATCAAAAATGCAGCCTCAGATGCTGCAACTCTAGGATGAGCTGAAGAAGGCAAGGGAGGAGATCACGAAAGCACTTAAAGACCTCGAAGAATTAAGAACCAACAAAAAGATGTCTGCTCTTAGCAGTAAAGAAGAAATGGCACTGCTTGAGAAGAAAGTAGAGAAAGCCAAAGAATCTGAATGAAAAATGTTGGAGTCTTTGATATCACAAACGAAACAACTTGAACAAACAAAGATCTCCCTTGAAGAATCGCTCGAGATAAGATCACTTAGTGACAATATAAAGTTCTTGGAAGATAGTTTCACTAAAAACAGCCATGAGTATGGTAAACATAACCCTATAGAAATAATCTAAGCCCGTGAAGAAATTCGTGCTCTTAGGAAAGAGAACAAGATGGCTGTAGAATCCAAAGAGAAGAGCAAGAAAGCAATGGATGATTTGGTCATTGCACTTACAGAAATGAATTCAAATCTCTCTATGACACAGTTAGAATTAGAGAAGGTTAAAAGTGAATCAGTTAAAAATATGTCAATGCTAAAAATAACAGAGGACCAACTACGTGCCTGGTGGAGATGTATGAAAAGCTAAAAATAGAATTCGAGGACCTCAATTCGGTTCTGAGAGAGAAACAGGTTGGATTCATGAATTGCATCAAAGCTTCTAAAGAAGAGAGGAAAGTACGAGGTCAGAGAATAATAGATTGGTTGATGCATTAAGAGGGTCAAGAGAGGAGACATCTAAACTTAGAGATTTATTAAAACAATCAGTAAGTGAAGCAAAATCCAACAAAGAAGCTTTAGAGATAGCTCGAAATGAGAACTCTCAACTTAAGTAGTTGTTATCAAAAAAAGAGAGCAGTCTACAAAGCATAAGGCAAGAGTATAAAAGCTTAAAAGTTAGTGAAGCTGCAGTAGTTGACAGCGTAAAAGAGTTGAAAGGCTTTCTTGATGCTACTTCATTGATAAGTGATTCCATGCAAAAAGTTTCAACCATTGATAGGAGGGAAAAATAAATCAAACTCGCTTCTAAATCCTAGATTCTTCTATTCAGGTATGCCGCAGCTGCTTCTTCTCATTCCTCTTCTTTTTTTCCCTTTTGATTGTTGAATTGGGATCGTGAAGCTGAACTGAATCTCTTTTGGTTTTGTTTCAATTCGATGTTCGTCTTGAAATCACGATTCAAATTTTCTGATAATGTATAATCAGTTCGAATTTTACTACATTAGTTGATAACTAAAAAATTATTGTCCAGGTTGATATTCAAAGTATTAGAGTTCGAGACAGAAAGCGAAAAGGTACAAAACATTTGATCTTGCTTCTGAATCCTAGATTCTTCTATTAAGGTATGCTGCCATCGCTTCTTCTCATTCCTCTTCTTTTTTTCCCATTTGATTGCTGAATTGGGATCGTGATGCTGAACTGAATCTCTTTTGGTTTTGTTTCAATTCGATTTTCGTCTTAAAATCTCGATTCAAATTTTCCGATAATGTATAATCAGTTTCGAATTTTACTGCATTAGTTTATTACTAAAAAATTATTGTCCAGGTTATTAGAGTTCGAGACAGAAAGCAAAAAGGTAAAAAACATTTGGATTTGGAATATTGAAAGTAATATAGTTCGAGAAAGAAATCCAAAAGGTACAAAACATGTAGATCTGAAATGGTTCAATTTGGTAAAATCTAATTTCTCGCTGTCATAATGTTATGTGGTTTTTTGTAGGTATCAGGTCAATTATCATAGAAGATGAATGGGAGAGCTGTTGCACCAGTGTTTAGTGGGCAAATGACAAGTCCTCTGGCATGTACGATTATTTCATAAGAGTAAGCAGTCCTTTCTACACTATTTACTGCATTGAAATATATCAATACTGATTTTATTTCAACCACAACTGAATGTTTTACTGCTACCCCTTTTATCCATCATAAGAAAGATACTCAAACAAGTAGTGACAGTTTCATCATTGCTCCTAAAATTGATAGGTTTTATTAACTTTAATATTACAAGCGATACATTAAATCAAAATCGAATTTTCTCTGATTGAAAAAGGAAGTCTTAATTCATTTTTGTTTAACTGTAATGCATGTTTCATTATGAATTAAATAGTTCAAAATATTCTTTTAAATTGTAATATTGGTGAATTGTGTTTCAAAAGTTGTTGATATTAGATTGTATGTAAAGGTCCAAGTAAAACAAATAAATAAATAAAAACCTCCACATATAAAGGTCTGAAAATGATTAAAATGTACAAGTTAACTTTTGAGCAATATGACCCTGCACCAATTTTCTACCTTTATGTAATTTTTTATACTAAAATATCTTACAATATAATTTGAATATGGGGGCTTGGGGTAAACTAATAAAATATTGCCATATAGCACTGTTAAGGCAGCTAAATCATCACGAAGAGTCATTTATGTATCAGTTTTTCAGCTAAAGAACTTTAAATGCGTATAACTAATAAAGGAATGTTTACCGTTTTCTAGGAAAAAAATGGGCAGCCAATCTGCAGTATAACCACGTAATTATTAGACATCTACAAGTTTGATAGATAAATTATGGTAATTTATTTATCAAGTATTCACAATGATATCTTTTTTTTACGAAAAAATTAGCATATAACTTTTAGTTTAACGACAAAAAACCAGAGAAATGCAGACTAGGTGACAGTTCATTTTCTCCTAAAATATTAATTTCAACATTTATTGAATTTTGATTTTCAAAGATGCATCTTAACGTAATGTGCAGAATAAATAAATATGGTTTACCGTTTCATGTAAACTAAAAATTTATTTATTAGTTTAATGCTTAAGTGCTTATGTCCTATAACTATGCTCTTTTTGATATTTTTTACTGAACTTAGTGTCATTCATAGTGATGCAGCGCGATCTACCAATTTAGGTCGCTCACGACCTAGTGGAACTTTAGGTCGTTCACGACCTATGGAAAGTCGCCCATGAGTCAACAGAATCAATGTTCAGGCATGCAAACGACCTAGCGAGGTAGTAGAGTTACGCAGTGATGAGACAGTTCAATTTGGTGAAGTGTTAGGTCGCGGACGACCTAACGAGTCCTTTAAGTCGCTCCAGCAACCTAGTGAAGATTCGCGAGTTAACAAGCAACATTCTATAGATCGGTTGCGACCTAAGGAGTTTTTAGGTCGTGTACGACCTAACAAAGAATGAGTTCACGAGTTAAAGGAAAAGACGCACGAACGACCTAACGAAGTTCTCACTCCTTTAAGTCGCTCTGATATTTGTCTCGAGCTACGACCTAAGTTAGGTCGCGTGAACGAGTTACGACCAAAATTAGGTCGCAAGGAGATTAGGTCGTGTGAAGGACCCCAGGAGCTAACTTGTTAGGTCGCGTACGAAGCCCATGCCACCAAAATTTCTTGTGCCGCTTTATTTTAGGTCGCTATCTTCTGTTGTTAGGTCGCATGAAGTGTTAGGTCGTTAACGACCTATAATAAGGCGCTGATGGAGGCTGATGTATTGTTGTTAGGTCGGTCAAGTGTTAAGTCGTGATGTGTGACTTTTGTAAATACTATTGCATCTTGGTTGTTGATCTGTTGGGTTGTTGACGACCTATGTTAGGTCGGTGAAGGTTTGTAATGTGTTGTGATTGTTTTGTTTAGGTCGTCTACTTTTAAGTCGTAGGTCGTGATGTTTGTTAGTTCGTGGCCGACCTAAGTGTTGTACAGATTTCAGTGTTGGGTTGTAACTTCTATAAATAGGCCGGTGGTGCCATTTGTAATAGTAAGTTAATTTGAATGAAAACTTTTGTTTGTTAGCTTTGTGATTTCAATTAAATTGGTAGTTGAGTGTGATCTCCTATCTCCACTTTCGGTTAATCGAGTGCGCTAGATTCAACGATTGTTGAAGCCGATTCGCGGTATCAAGTGCGCTTGATCAACGCTTGAAGAATTAAAGATCTTCTTTCACAGTATAGTGCGCTATCAACGTGACGAAGATAGCTAGAATTCGGTATCTTCGGATCAACGAATTTGGGCCATTCAGTATTCTTCATTCCATCGATTGCTACTTTCACAGAATCATCATTTTGTTATTCCGATGTTGCATCATTTGGTATCAGAGCTAGACTTAGCCAATCATAGCTAAGCCGAGTCTTGGAGCCAATTTTATTTGAAGAGTTTGAGGACATAAGTGAAGTCGTACATCATTTGGAGAAGTTGTTGTTCATAGTGTTCATCGCTAAGTAGCAACGATGTTGAAGATTTCGATCCATCTCATTTTGGATCTAAGTTTGAAAAGTGTTTGAAATTTGAAGTTGGAGCCGAAAGCAAGTGAAGGCCGTGTTCATCATTTGGTATATTGAAGTGTTTGTGAAAATTTTGAATCATGCAGCCAAGGAGAGCTAATCGACATCAAAATATTGAAGATTTGTACAAGAGGGAAGATGTCGAGCAAATGGAACAACGCATAAGTAACAAATTCAATGAGAAGTTAGATGAAGGTATTGGAAGGTTAGAGAAATTGATGAATGATATGAATCAAGGTCAAAGACGGAGGTCGCCAATCTCGAACAATGGAGGAAACAGAGTTTCGCCATCGGTTACGGAAGCGAGGAGGGTGTCGCCACATTCTGATCGTGGTAGAAGAGAATCATCAGTTTCGATGAGAAGAGATCACCATGAGCATGAGTATAGAGATGATGAAAGAAGAACTCAACGTGAGTTTGAGTATGAGCCATATCATGATGAAGAACGACATAGTAGAAGAGACATGCGTGATCGAAGGGATGTTGATGGTCGAGATCGATATCGAAATACACGTGAATATGATGAAGAGAGTGATAGAAGCAATAATCATTATCGAGATCGAGACCAAGGATGAAATGCATATCGGGATGTTGAGGATGATCATCGATGGGAATCGGGGATGAAAACTGAAATTCCAGAATTCAAAGGTGGTATGCAAGCTGAGGAGTTTTTGGATTGGTTGTCTAATGTGGAGGAGATTTTTGACTTCAAGGAGGTTCCAGAACATCGTAGAGTGAAGTTGGTTGCTACAAGGTTGAGGGGTAGAGCTTTGGCATGGTGGCAGCAAACCAAACTTACACGTGAACGGATGGGGAAGTCAAAGATTGAATCTTGGGAAAAGATGAGGAAATTGTTGAGAGCTACTTTCTTACCTTACAATTATCAATCGCTTATGTATCAAAGGTTGCAGAACTTGAGGCAAGGAACGAAGACTGTTAATGACTATGCTGATGAATTTTATCAACTGATTGCAAGGAACGACATCATGGAGACAGAGGAACAATTAACAGCTAGATTTGTTGGAGGGTTGAGAATGCAAATACAACATATGGTGAACATGTTTGATCCCAGATCTATCGCTGAAGCACATCAAAAAGCTCTAGCTTGGGAGAAACAAGGAAAGAGAGGTGGTGGTGTGTTTACAAATTCTAACAATCCAATGAAAGGGGCTAGTAGCAATGCGAATGTTTTGAAGGCTATTGCAAAACCGGTTGTCAATGAAGTTGCTAAGACCAGGGTCAATAGTGGTATCAAATGTTTCAATTGTCAGGAGATGGGTCACAAAAGCAATGAATGTACGAAGCCAAAGAAACGAACGATGATTGCGGAGGCAGAGGAAGATGAGGTAGAAGCTGACTGTTCTAATTCACTACATAATGAGGAGGAAGAGAATGTGTCGGGTGATGAAGGGTATTCATTAATGATGAAGAGGTCGTGTTTAACACCAAAACAGGAGGAGGAAACTAGCTGGTTGAGGAGTAACATCTTTCAATCAACATGCACTATCTTGGGAAGGGTTTGCAAATTTGTTATTGATGCTGGAAGCTGTGATAATATAATTTCTTCAGAAGCTGTGAGGAAGTTGGCGTTGAAGACTGAGAAACATCCGAAACCGTACAAGTTAGCTTGGTTGAGGAAAGGTGGGGAGGTGAAAGTTGGACGTCGAGCTTGTGTTAATTTTTCAATTGGAAAGAAATATAATGATGACATTTGGTGCGATGTGGTAGATATGGATGTCTGTCATTTGTTGCTGGGGAGACCGTGGCAGTATGATAGGGCGGTGCAACATGATGGGCGTACCAACAGTTACGTTTTATGTTTGAAGGAACTAAAATCACTTTGATTCCTAAGAAGCGACAACAAGAAGAAAGCAAGTTGGAGGAGATTGAAGAGCTGAAAACTTTGTTATCTTTGAAGGAGTTTGTTAAAGAAGTTGAAGAGGAGCCTGAAGTGTTTTTGTTAATTGGGTGTGAGAGCAGTGAAGTAGTTGAGATACCTGAAGAAGTAAAACCAGTACTGGAAGAATTTGACGATGTATTTCCTGAAGAGCTACCAGCGGAGTTACCACCGTTGAGGGATATACAACACCAGATAGATCTTGTTCCAGGTGCTGTGTTGCCACATAGACCACACTACAGAATGAGTCCAAAAGAACATGAGGAGTTGAGAAGGCAAGTGGAAGAGTTGCTTGAACAGGGGCATGTGCAGGAAAGTCTAAGTCCATGTGTTGTGCCAGCATTGTTAGTACCGAAGAAGGATGGGACGTGGAGGATGTGCACTGATAGTCGAGCGTTGAATAAGATTACAGTAAGATACAGATTTCCTATGCCTAGACTGGATGATTTGTTGGATCAGCTTAGTGGAGCTACTATCTTTTCAAAGATTGATTTAAAGAGTGGTTATCATCAAATTTGAATCAGACCAGGGGATGAATGGAAAACAGCGTTCAAGACACGTGAAGGGTTGTACGAATGGTTGGTTATGCCGTTTGGTCTTTCGAATGCACCGAGTACATTTATGCGGGTGATGAATTAGATTTTTAGACCATTCATTGGGAAATTCGTGGTGGTGTATTTTGATGATATACTGATATATAGTGGAAGTCCAGAAGAACACTTGCAACATCTGAGAAAAGTGTTGATGGTACTATGACAGGAACAATTTTATGCTGCAACGAAGAAATGCGTGTCCATGACGCATAGTGTTTTATTTTTGGGATATGTTATATCGGGAGGAGGTATACAGATGGACCAGAATAAAATTGAAGCAATCAGAAATTGGCCACAACCCAGAACGATTACAGAAATTAGAAGCTTTCATGGTTTGGCGTCATTCTACCGAAGGTTCATTCCACACTTCAGTAGCGTGATGGCACCAGTTACTGATTGTATGAAAGGGAAGAAATTTTTATGGTCGGAGGAAGCAGGATTTGCTTTTGAAAGGATTAAGGAGCTTTTGACGACAGCACCGATTCTAGTGTTGCCGAATTTTCAGTTATTGTTTGAATTACATACTGATGCATCAAAGGTTGGAATTGGAGCGGTGTTGAGTCAGAAAGGTCGTCCTATTGCATATTTCAGTGAGAAGCTATCGGGAGCAAAGATGAGATATAGTACATATGATATGGAATTTTATGCTATCGTGCAAGCTATCAAACATTGGAGACATTATTTGTTTCATAAAGAATTTGTTTTATATACTGATCATGAGGCATTGAAGCATATGCAGGGACAGGACAAGATTGCTGCTAGGCATGCTTCGTGGATTACATACTTACAACAATTTACATTTGTGGTGAAGCATAAATCCGGAATTACGAATAGAGTGGCAGATGCATTAAGTCGAAGGAATCATGTGTCGACTACAATGAAGGTTGAAGTAACAGGGTTTGATGTGTTGCCAGAATTATTTGTCGATGATCCTTACTTTGCAAAGTTTGTTGATGAAGTCAAGGAGGGGAAGACGGATGAGTTTGTAATGGTGGATGGTTTTCTTTTTAAAGGAAATCGATTATGTATACCGGAGTGCAGCTTACGAATGAAAATTGTGAAGGAGTTACATGAGGAAGGTCATGTGGGGAGAGACCATACATTACAGTTGGTTTAACAATCATATTTCTGGCCTACTATAAGAAGAGAAGTTGAAAGATTGGTGGAGAGATGTCATATCTGTCAAGTTTCGAAGGGAACAACAACGAATGCGGGATTGTATATGCCATTACCTATGCCTATTAAACCATGGATTGATATCAGCATGGATTTTGTTTTGGGTTTGCCTAGAACTCAAAGGGGAAATGATTCTATATTCGTTGTGGTGGATAGATTTTCCAAAATGGCACATTTTATCGCTTGTAAGAAGACAGTTGATGCCGTCCATGTTGCCGAATTATTCTTTAAAGAGGTGTATCGATTACATGGGCTACCTGAATCTATTGTTTCAATTTGGGATGCTAGATTTCTAAGCCATTTCTGGTTAAGTTTGTGGAAGATGGTTGGAACGAAGCTAAATTTTAGTAGCGCCTATCATCCGCAAACAGATGGGCAGACGGAAGTGGTAAACAGATCATTGGGAAATTTGTTACGATGTCTTGTGCAGGATAACTTGAAGAGTTGGGATATGAAATTATGTCAGGCAGAGTTTGCACATAATCACGCTGTTAA
Organism: Allium fistulosum; assembly: GCA_030737815.1. Taxonomy (NCBI): domain Eukaryota; kingdom Viridiplantae; phylum Streptophyta; class Magnoliopsida; order Asparagales; family Amaryllidaceae; genus Allium; species Allium fistulosum. The sequence continues at coordinate 759,331,037 of CM060902.1, forward strand.
CCGCAGTACGGGTTTCAGTTTGTTTCAAGTTGTATATTCAGCTAGTCCGAAGGGTCCGTTGGATTTGACGATAGTACCACAACCGAAGGCGACAGTTAAACAGGGTGTTGATTTTGTTGATGGATTGGCAGAATGTCATAAAATCGTTCAGGAATGATTGGAGAAAGCAAATGAAAAGTATAAACGATCTGCGGATTTGAAGCAAAGAAGCGTTGAATTTAATGAAGGAGATTTAGTATATGTTGTACTAACGAAGGATCGTTTTCCAGTGGGAACGTACAATAAATTGAAAGCTCGAAAAATCGGTCCAGTGGAAATTTTGAAGAAAATTAATGAGAATGCATATCAGTTGAGATTGCCGGATGATGTTCATACTTCCGATGTTTTCAATGTCAAATATTTGATTCCATATCATGGAGAGGAGCTTGTGGTGGAAGAGGAAGGTGCAAATTCGAGGTCGAATTTTTGTCAACCAGGGGAGGATGATGCAGCGCGATCTACCAATTTAGGTCGCTCATGACCTGGTGGAACTTTAGGTCGTTCACGACCTATGGAAAGTCGCCCACGAGTCAACGGAATCAATGTTCAAGCATGCAAACGACCTAGCGAGGTAGCAGAGTTACGCAGTGATGAGACAGTTCAATTTGGTGAAGTGTTAGGTCGCGGATGACCTAACGAGTCCTTTAAGTCGCTCCAGTGACCTAGTGAAGATTCGCGAGTTAACAAGCAACATTCTATAGATCGGTTGCGACCTAAGGAGTTTTTAGGTCGTGTGCGACCTAACGAAGAACGAGTTCACGAGTTAAAGGAAAAGATGCATGAACGACCTAACGAAGTTCTCACTCCTTTAAGTCGCTCTGATATTTGTCTCGAGCTACGACCTAAGTTAGGTCGCGTGAACGAGTTACGACCTAAATTAGGTCGCAAGGAGATTAGGTCGTGTGAAGGACCCCAGGAGCTAACTTGTTAGGTCGCGTACGAAGCCCATGCCGCCTAAATATCTTGTGCCGCTTTATTTTAGGTCGCTATCTTCTGTTGTTAGGTCGCATGAAGTGTTAGGTCGTTAACGACCTATAATAAGGCGCTGATGGAGGCTAATGTATTGTTGTTAGGTCGGTCAAGTGTTAAGTCGTGATGTGTGACTTTTGTAAATACTGTAGCGTGTTTGTTGTTGATCTGTTGGGTCGTTGACGACCTATGTTAAGTCGGTGAAGGTTTGTAATGTGTTGTGACTGTTTTGTTTAGGTCGTCTACTTTTAAGTCGTAGGTCGTGATGTTTGTTAGGTCGTGGCCGACCTAAGTGTTGTACAGATTTCAGTGTTGGGTTGTAACTTCTATAAATAGGCCGGTGGTGCCATTTGTAATAGTGAGTTAATTTGAATGAAAACTTTTGTTTGTTAGCTTTGTGCTTTCAATTAAATTGGTAGTTGAGTGTGATCTCCTATCTCCACTTTCGGTTAATCGAGTGCGCTCGATTCAACGATTGTTGAAGCCGATTCGCGGTATCAAGTGCGCTTGATCAACCCTTGAAGAATTGAAGATCTTCTTTCATGGTATAGTGCGCTATCAACGTGACGAAGATAGCTAGAATTCGGTATTTTCGGATCAACGAATTTGGGCCATTCAGTATTCTTCATTCCATCAATTGCTACTTTCACAGAATCATCATTTTGTTATTCCGCTGCTGCATCACCTAGGCTCTTATTATTGTAGTTTACAAATACAAGGGGCTAAAGTTGGTACATAAATCTGTTGCTTAGTGATTCTGATCGTAATAAAATAATGTTAGTTTTTAATTTCAATATAGTGATAGCCTATGTGTTATCTTCATCATCTTGAGTGGGAATTTCAAGTTTTCTTAACCACTTAGTCACAAAATAAAGGTTGTAGGACAATATTTTTACTAATGAACTTTTTACTATGCATAAAAAATAACTGAGTACAATCCAGTGCAATAACAAATTTTCATGATTATTGAAGACACGCATTCTTTCTAAAATATTTTCATAGTAATAATGTAAATTGTACAAATATTCTTTCTATCTACCCTACGATGCCAAACTTATGTAGAGTTTGTGGAAGTAATATCTTTTACAACAACATGCTAGCATGGGAATATGAGCTAATAGAGTAAAAACTTATATTGTAGAGCATGCATGTGCCTGTACATGTCATTTTTTATTAGAATAATGGGCCACTGCGACCATCTATGCCATTGCAAATATGCTTCCATTCAGGTTGCATAGTAGTTAGACATGGATAACTCACAGATTACCTACTTTGATCTCAAAAAAGCCACTTCTTACTGATTCTAAAATACGTGTTCTTTTTTGAGTGCTAATTCCACATATACCATATTTTTATTTTGAAGTTTAATAGAAACTTTCAGAAAATTGAAGTTTGATAGAATAAATATTCATATTTTCTACTTCTATAATCTAGAGCAGTAGGTGCACAAATATTGGAGGCCCGAATGAGTAATGATTATTCATTTATTGTGTTTCACATTTTGGTAGAAGCTACCTAATTCCCCATTATTGCTTAAGGCTTTCATTTCCTAATTTTAAGGATTAAATATTTGCATAGGATTTAACACTAACCAAACATGTCTAATTCTCATTATTCCAGGTCAAATCTATCTTTATATATTTTATTATGATATTTTAATAAGTACACTGCATTATAGTACATATTATAGAATGTATATATCATATTTAATTTATACGCCAATACTTTCTTTGAAAAGATATTATCTATGACAAGAATTATTTATATTGTAGCATAAAATGATTTTATATTTATTTATCTAACATGTTGATAGTAATAGTGATAGAATAATCAATATCGATTTGTTTGGCTTATATATGTATACTTACCTTTTTACTTTAATAATTGAATGGCGGTAAATATTTTTTATTACTCTTTTAGTAATGTTAGTCATTATATTACTGTTTTCAACTTACAGATAATTCAAACATGATGATGTGCCATAGGATATATTCAAGATTCCCATTTGCAATGTTAATTACTATGTATAACTATATGGATTTATATGATAGGCAGAAATTTTCAGTGATAGAAGAGAAGATAATGCTAAAGCAATTAAAGAAGAGGAAAAACAATGCAGAGAAGTGAGTAGGAAGAGAATAAAGAAGAGTAAGATTATAATTTGGTCATGTATGAATAAATTAAGATTATAATTTGGTCATGTATGAATAAATTACAAAACATGTGAAGAAACGTAAAGACACTACGGTCTACAATAGATTGCAGTAGCAGTAAGTAATATTTCACATTTCTTACCATTTTGTTGTTTTTTGTTTATGCAACTCTACTTAACTAACAAAAAAAGAGCTCATATAGAATTAAATTTATTTTTTGCAACATGAATTTGATCAGATTCTTAATACTTTGGGTTTTATGCACATTCGTTTGGGACATGTACCAAGTTTTATTCATTTGCTTGGAACTTTACCTTGATAAGCCTTTTTCTGATTAATTTTTTTGTTCTTTGGTTTCATATAAAGTTAATGCATTTCTTCTTATGAAACACGTGTTTCAAGGTATGCTTAGTGACTTTGAGTCTATATGAAATTTCTGAATTCTTTTAACAGTTTATATGACATCTACAAGCTATTAATAACAAGTATGAAAATGTGGTTAATTTCGAGGAGCATGATTCCAAAACTTACAAAAAGCAAAGAAACCCCTTCGCTAGCTTTGACCTTAAAATTACAAAAATAGCATTGGAGGAAGCTGTTGTAGCCGCTACTGCATCTATTTGGTGTGTTGGCATTTAAAGTGTAGAGTTTATATTGGATGAAAGAGGTTCATTTTACATCATGGAAAGATGTTCCGGTTTGAGTTGTAAGTACTCTTGCTGGGATACATTTTAGATTAGAAAATTGGTTTTCAAAATGAACTCACTAATATTGAAATTGGTTAAGGATTTATGTTTTATATGACTTATAACTGAGTTTATGAGTCACTGTTTGGTTAATATCATTTATTATTGTTAGTATTAACAGATATTAGTGGCAGTGAATTAATTTGTAACCCATGGGATTCTATCTAAAGAGAAGGGGATATTTGCTTTATATTATGAAAAAAATAGCACTCTCACTATAAAGACGGTATCCAACTATTAACTCAAACTTACATGACTTTCGTCACCACAAAAAAAAAGCATACAAGATTTGCTTGAATAATGCTACGTATGCCGATGTGTTTTCTTCAGATAATTCATGATATGGAAATATTTGGTTGGGTTTATAGAGAAGATGGAATGACCAAGTTCAATAAGGGTCTTAAGTATGCAAAAAGTATGCAAAAATATGAGATGAGAAAATGCTTTGACTCTTCTTTTCATAGATTAATGACAAATAAACTTAATGCTTTAAATGAATACAACCCTTTTTTTATTTTCATTATATGAATTGGCTTGCACGTGTTAGACCAAGACATGATGTTGGTGACTTTGGTCCTCCAATATTATCATAGGAAAACTTGAATATAATTTATGTTTATAAGCAAAAATCAATAAGAATTATAGTATAAGCATCAAAACATGGAAACAAATCTCCAGTCATAATGAACGCTCCTCCAGAATGAAAGCGAAAGTGCAAATTCATATAAGTTTTGGAAAACCATTTCAGGAAGCATGCATTGGTATCAATCAACTTAATTATGTCGATGTACTCTGATCATATTTTCTCTTTATAGTTCTCACTTATATTTTTTTTGAAGTTACATCAACGTAATTATTACACTGTATCGCTTATGCTGTGTTTCAATCATAGATGAAGTTTTATGCAGTTAGGTGCACGTGGAAGTATTCTAAGTGATTGACGACAATCTGCTTTGGTCTAATAGCTGAACGAGTGAGAGCACAGTCATGCATGAGGCAAATGATGCTAACATTCATGTATGAATAATTGATGCCGACAATGATCGGATGGATGTCGGCAAAGCTTAAGGGGTATAGTGGGAAAATCTGTTGTAGTTGTACATTAAGATTGATAACATATCTCTGACAATGGGATTTTCAATGTACGTAGTCCAACTGCTTGGCTCATCCAATTATGACATGTATCTCAAGTTTCAGTGAACACTTGATCAATATACTGCATGCATTTGACAAATATTGAGTTATTCTAATTTCTCAAAATTATTTGCCCTGTTTGATGCAAGTTGGAAACATTGCTTTTGTGTTGTTAATAAAAAATATAATGCAACTGCAATTGTATTCATGGTCATTCATTTTCATTTCTTCTTTGTTCAACTATCTGAAAATCATACTTTTATTTTTTAGTATGCATTTACACTAACCAATGGAGTGGTGTATTAAATCGACTTTTAAGAGTTTAAGGAAATAATGAGCGTTCCATATACATGTCCATCGGACGTGGATGCATTCTGAAAGTCAATATCCAAAACATGCAACATTACGTGCACGTCAAAGTCATTTTATAAAATTCAAAAAACCTCACACACATTGTTTCTTAACACCAGTTTCTTCTGCACACGTGCATCGCATGTGCCAAAGTACTCGTAATAATAACACAGATACTAAAGATGCGGAATACAGATAACAAAAGTCTCATATATATATAACTGATGTCAGTTACAATACATTTGACACGATACATATGATACAACTACAACTGTCGACTTTGGAAGTTATATATACAAGTACATTATCGACTAATATACATGAATACATATCAACCTAAATCAGTACACTGACTACTACAAAATGAAGAAGACCACTTCAAAAGATATGAAAAGACTTCATAGCTCAAGCAGCAACCCAAAGTAGAATATCTACAACCTGAAATAACTCGGTCTGACCCGAGTATTAAATTCAAAAGAAAATAATACATGGGTCAGTCTAAATCAAACTCAGTTATTAATGCACGGAAGCAATAATAATAAATAACAAATAGATGACAGTCAAAATAAATCTCGTCTATCCAATCCTTTAATAAGAAATCAGATAACGGTAAATATAACACGTAACAGTGTTAAATAACAGATCAGCAAATTCAAATTATCAACGAAGATAAATGAAAAGATTATCAATGAAGATAATTTAGAAACAACAGGATTGCCTAAACGGCAATTAACAACAAAATCTAATTATTAAATAAATGATTAGAAACTCATAATCTAATTATCAAATAGATAATTAGACAACAACAAAATGATCACATCAAACTAAATCAAAATACAATTTCAAAATATTAAATTGAACATACGAAACAATTCAAGAAATTAAAATATCAATTAAAACGTCACTTCTGTTTGGCTGTAGTACACGCTCACGTGTACTGCCTCGCCACTACAGTGATGGAATACATAAAAGCTCAATGAATCAAAAGAAAATGGCACCAACTCAAATCAAAATGAACCAGATAGAACTACAACAGCAAGAATGAGCACAGTATCCACCCAGTAACCATCAAATGAACAAAGTGCACATGAATGCACAATGAAAGTTCACAAACGAGCACAAGGTCAAACCCACACTTTAAAGCGGGATTCAACATAGGTGCAATTCAAAATACAAATAATTCTCGAGTGAAACAAATGTCATGAAGTAATCAGAACCGAAACAATGCAAACTGAAACACGGTAGTGAAACTCAAAACAACAAAGACTAGACAGTCCATACATGTCAACCGGCAGCCAGCAAAGTCGACAAGTACTTCATGTACGAATACACATCTGGATGCATAAATATCACTCAGTGGAAAAATAAACGAAGTCAACATGTATGCAACAGTGAATTGAATTGGACAGTTCAACTCAACCTCAACAATGCAATGGCCATAGCAAATTCGACACAGGTGCAAACTACAGCAACCAAAATTGTTGCAACATGATGCAATGCAATATACAAAACACTAATCAGAGCCATGGCAAACCCAAAATGCAACTGTCTTGCATATGCTCAAGCTCAAGAAACAAGTTTACCTTGCACAGCAAGTGATAAACCAAAGTACACATGACTACAGGCCTCCAAGAATAGGCAATAAAAGAGGCAAACGAGTGATGTACGAATGAATGCAACATTTTTTAAATATGAAGATAGTGTAGTCTAGGCAACATGAATTGAAACCAGACCACACAATCAAAACTTAAATCCAACATGAGACCAAACAAACAAGTACACATTCAAGTACTTGATCCAATGGCCTGCCCCAACAACATAAGTGCACAAGGATAATTGTACAAGAGCAAGTGCAGCCCCAATATGAAATTTGAACACTTACAACAGAGAGTGGTGGAAAATACCACCAGTAATCAAATACAAATTCCAATTATCAAATGAAAACTCAAGTAAAGCATAAATCAGTGATGTACACCTAAATGCATCAGTGGACAATGCAAGAAGTGCAGTGATATGCACTGTGCACAGAAGAATCAAACACAATAGAAAGTATAAGTTTTTGAAGAAAACAGTGATGAACCATTTACAGATTAATGCAAATAGTCTCGAACTATAAGTGCATCAAGCACAAAGGCTACAGGTGACCAAGCATCACATATAAAAGAAACATGAATATGTACTTGTACATGTTGTGAGTGGTAATAACTAGTATCACCTTTCGAATGGTGCGTATGTAATGACCAGAAGCACTACAATGACGAACCACTCTACTATGCAACATAAACAGCGAATGGTACAATCAAACAGAGGAGGTTTCAAAAGCCAACGGAAAATTCCAAGCTACAGCTAATGGCCGAAATCAGTACTTAGCAAATGAAAAGTCAATTTAAATTCTCATCAAAATATTTTTTCACCAAATCATGGCCACAAGTAATCAGGTGCCCAAAGATGTCGAAGTCAGGTGACTTCAACACAAAATACCAACGAATGTAGTAAGTAACAAGTAAACCAACTACAGTTCAATGTCAACACAAAGGTGATTTCCAAAGATGGCAAGTCAGGGAGTAGCATATACAAAGTCAGAGGACCGAAGTCACAAAAGAAATCAACAGTAGCAAGCTCAACCACGAAAGCCAAAATCATCACATAAACAACATCACAAACCGAAGTAAAAAAGAATGGAATCAAACAGTTCAGATTCGAAACCGTGGTGACAAAGAATCAAGAAATCGAACCAAGTAAGAATTAGAAGACGTGAGTGAATAAAATCACTCATCTGAATCGAAGCAACGGCGAGCTCAATCAAGCAGCCGCGAGCATCTCAAGAGGCAATCGACTATCGGCGGCTTTAAATTAAAAAGCCCTAATTTTCCAAGACGAAGAACACGGCCGCCATTATCATATAAAGGGGAACGGGCCACCATTATTTTTTTCGTATGTTTTTAGGGTTTTTGATATGGATGTAGGGAGAAAGTGGAACGGGTATTCACTTTAGATAATGCAACACCAAAATAAAAAGTAACGTGGGCCGAGATTTCATTTTAAAGCCTGCTTAATTCCTTTATCAAATTATTCAAAGAATTTCAACCATTTTAAAAACTCCCAAAAGTAATTAGCTAACTGATTTAATCGTCTAATGACGATGATCAATCGATACGAAACCCTGGGTTGTTACAGGTGACTACTACCGCTCCACTCATATAGATGCACCGATTTCATCTTCTTCGATATAGCGTGTGGCTGATGTAGGTTGAATACTAGTACGCTGTACTCCACCCAAGCATGGCATTGTCAAATTGAACTTTGACGGAGGAGTTTCAAATAATAAAGCGGGATGTGGCTACATTGTTCGGGATGAATATAGCTCTATTCTACTAGCTGGATGCGATATGGTAGCTAAGACCAGTGTGGTTAAAGCTGAACTAAGCGGCGTCCTTAATAGTTTGAAACAAGTAGTAATACATTACCCATCCATGAAGAAAATATAGAAAGAAGGAGACTCCACCATTGTCATATCTTTCTTGCAGAGATTTAATCCACTCGAAATGGCCAGTTGGCCCATATTACAGGAGATTCAGAAACTACTAGTGCATTTTGTTGAGGTCAATTTTTGTCATATATACCAGGAAGGAAACCAGTCAGGGGATTATTTGGTAAGGTTGGAAAAGAAAAACAATGCCATTTGTTTTGGACGGTCGGTTATCCAGATCAACTGATGCGGTTTACTCAGAGGAATATCACAATGTTCTTTTCTAGGGAGAAGAGTAAGTAATTTTAAAATTTAATGTTTTGTACCTCTTTGAAAATATGAAGTAATGTTGATAATATTAAAATCATGTCACTCAATTGTGTTACAAATAAAATATACATGAAAGAAAAATTAATTGTTCGACTTAATCAGGGAATTAGTACTCTACAATATTGACATTTCTCTAGGCACTCTACAATACTGAGCTGTCTTTACACGATCCATTTTGTAATGTACATAAAGAAAAGGACTTCAATTGTATTTTTGACTTGTATCAATTCAAATTCATAGAATCTAAACAAAAAACAACTGACATTGCTTGTACGCATACATAATTGTAAATTGTAAATATTCAGAATGTATAACATATATTGTAAATATTCAGAGTGTATAGCATATATTGTAAATATTCAAAGTGTAAAGCATATATATAAATATTTAGAGTGTATAGCGTATATAATTCCAATTCATAGAGTCTCACGTTATACCTGCCGGTGCAAATTGTAAATATTTAGAGTGTATAGCATATTCTCATAGAATATAATCATAGGTTTTCATGAAATATAATTTACAAAAAAACATGGAAGTGGATTTTGAAATTTAAATCAAAACAATGTTTGAGGAAGCTTCCCTCTTCAAAATTTATGTCCTCCACAGTTATATTGAAGTTCAAAACTAAAACCATGCTATGCACATTATTATATCATATTGCATTGTAAAGCTCATCTCACTTTCTCACGCTCACAGGTGTACTACTACCGATAAATATACATTTATTTACTTAAATTGTTCCATCATTTTCTCAAAAATATGCATACACTTTGAATGTGGATTGTCATAGACTTTGGCAAAGAATTTAGCAAGCAAACCAGTCATATGTGATCATTCATCACCTTTGGTTCTCCATGATATTTTAGTACTGCCACTACTTTTTCGTAAACTCCTTTCTTTTATTGCCAACCGTATCATATACATTAACTTCGGATGATCCAACATCAACGAATCAACTTTATCAATTTTTCCACGCCAGGTTAACTGGGATGGGAGCATTTTAGCTCAGTTCAGACATTGGACTCCTTAACGAGATAAAAGAAACTTGCCGGTACACCCTAAATACAAGTTGTGGCCAAATTTTGTAGCTATAAACCAAAAATATTTTCGAATTGATCAAACATACTTTATATTATTAGCATTTAAGGTTTCAAAAAAAGAAAAAAGAAAAAGGAGGAAGCTATATTCAAGTGCCTATCTTCACTGTAGTGTAAAAGGTCCGTCTTATCACTATTCATTATTTTGCAAGTTTCTCTTACTGTTGTTAATTTATCATGAAATACGTTTAATTGGGATTTGAATTGCCAGAAAACATTTTTCATTCCCAGTAATGTTAGATCGCCTTCTAACAATTAAGATTCAAGAGTTATCGTTATATGCATGATAATGAAATCATTTAGGGTTTGTATACTAAATAATCATATTCTAGTATAACTATACGATCAATATTGTCAGTTTCTTACCAAGCTAATAATTAGTATCAGCGAATGTAGTTGAATTTGGCAAAAGTGAAAAGGGGAAAAAGTTAATAAATTTAACAAATTTTCTATTAGGTTGGATGAGTTTTTTTTTCAACATTGATCTTTATTTTGTGTTTTGTAACTTGTTCAAAGTGGTAACTGCTTGAAATCTGTAAACAAAAAGTTTAGAGTAAAAATGATGATTTTATGGAAAAAGAGAATATTCGTTTTTTTCTTACTTAATTAATTTAAGTGTAAATTTTGTTATATTAACTAACAATTCATTATTAATTCACATTTGCAGTTTACGTGTACTCATTGCTCCGTCATGGAAGTCACTTATTACCGTATTGATATGCGATATCGTCCGCAAGTTTATTGCTCACAACCACCATTGCCACCTCATGCAGTCACCTCGTATATCACACCATACCATCCATGCATTCTTTATTCAGTGCCGCTACATGGTGGTGACTACTACAGCTCTACTCATATAGATGCTCTGATTTCATCTTCTTCAACAAATCCTGTGGCTGATGCAGATAGAATAACAGTATGCTTGACTCCACCCAAGCATGGCGTTGTCAAACTGAACTTTGATGGAGGAGTTTCAAATAATAAAGTGGGATGTGGCTACATTGTTCGGGATAAGTATAGCTCTATTCTACTAGCCGGATGCGATATAGTAGCTAAGACCAGGGTGGTTAAAGCTGAACTAAGTGGGGTCCTTAATGGTTTGAAACAAGTAGTACAACATTACCCCTCCATGAAGAAAATATAGATAGAAGGGGACTTCGCCATTGTCATATCTTTCTTGCGGAGATTTAATCCAGTCGGAATGGCCAGTTGGTCCATATTATAGGAGATTTAGAAACTACTAGAGCATTTTGTAGAGGTCAAGTTTTCTCATATATACCAGGAAGGAAACCAGTCAGCAGATTATTTAGCGGGGTTGGAGAAAGAAAAACAATGCCATTTGTTTTGGACGGTCGGTTAATCAGATCAACTAATGTGATTTACCCAAAGGAATATCACAATGGCCTTTTCTAGGGAGAAGAGGAAATAATTTTAAAATTTAACGTTTTGTACATCTTTGAAAATCAGAAGTAATGTTGATAATATTAAAATCATGTTAGTTAATTATGTTACAAATAAAATATACGTGAAAGAAAAATTAATTGATCGACTCAGTCAGGGAATTGGCACTCTACAATATGGAGGTTTCTCTATGCACTCTACAATATTGTGTCTTTACACGATCCATTTTGCAATGTACATAAAGAAAAGGACTTCCATTGTATTTTTTGACTTGTATCAATTCCAATTCATATAATCTGCAAAACAAAACTAACATTGCTTGTATGCATATATAATTGTAAATTGTAAATATTTAGAGTGTATAGCATATATTGTAAATATTCTGAGTGTATAGCGTATATTATAAATATTCAGAGTGTATAGCATAAATAATTCCAATTTATAGAATCTCAAGTTATACTTGACGGTGCAAATTGTAAATATTCAGATTGTACAGCATATATTCTCGTAGAAAATTATTACAGTTTTTTCTTGAAATATAAATTAAAATAGTGTTTGAGGAAGCTTCCCTCTTCAAAATTTATGTCCTCCCCAGTTATATTGAAGTTCAAAACTAAAACCACGCTACGCACATTATTATATCATATTGCATTGTAAAGCTTATCTCACTTTCTCACGCTTACAAGTGTACTGCTACCGATAAATATACATTTATTTACTTAAAATGCTCCATCATTTTCTCAAAAATATGCATACACTTTGATTGTGGATTGGGACAAAAATTGGCAAAGAATTTAGCCAACAAATCAGTTATGTGTGATCATTCATCACCTTTGGTTCTCTATGATATTTTAGTGCTGCCACTATTTTATTGTAAACACCTTTCTTTTATTGCTAATTGTCTCAGATACGTTAACTACGGATGATTCCAACATCAACGGGTTAATTTTATCAATTTTTCCATGCCAAGTTAACTTGGATGGGAGGATTTTAGCCCAGTTCAGACATTGAACTCCTCAATGAGGCAAAAGAAACCTACTGGTACACCCAAAATATAAGCTGCAGCCAAATTTTGTAGCTAGAAACCAAATATACAATCGAATTAATCAAACATACTTTATATTAATAGCATTTAAGGTTTCTAAATAAAAAGGAGAGGAAGCTATATTCGAGTGCATATCTCCACTACAGAGTAAAAGGTCCATCTTATTTCTATTCATTATTTTGCATTTAACTCTTACTGCTGTTAATTTATCATGATACACGTCTAATTGGGATGTGAATTGATAGTAAACATTTGTCTTTCCCAGTAATGTTAGATCGCATTCTAACTGTTAAGGAAGATTCAAGGGTTATCATTACTTTCACGATAATGAAATCATTTAGGGTTTGTATACTAAATAATCATGTTCTAGTATAATTATACGGTCATTAGTGTCAGTTTCTTACCAAGCTAATAATATCAACGAATGGAGTTGAGTTTGGCAAAGGACAAAAGGGAAAAGTGTTAATAAATTTTCCAACTGTGCTATTAGGGTGGATGAGCTTTTTATCAACAATGATCTACATTTTGTGTTTTCTAACTTGTCCAAAATGTTAAGCGTTTGAAATCTATAAACAAAAAGTTTGGAGTAAAAATGACGATTTTATGGAAAACAAGAATATTCGCTTTTTTCTTAATTAATTAATTTATGTTTAAATTTTTTTATATTAACTTACAATTTGTTATTAATTCACATTTCCAGTTTATATGTACTCATAGCTCCATCATGGAAGTCACTTATTACCATACTGCTATGCGGTATCGTCCGCAAGTATATTGCTCACGACCACCATTGCTACCACATCTAGTTTCCTCGTATATCACACCGTACCATCCATGCATTCTTCACCCAGTGCCGCTACATGGTGGTGAATACTACTACTTTACTCATATAGATGCTCCAAGTTCATCTTCTTCGACAAAGCGTGTGGGTGATGTAGATAGAATACCGGTATGTTGGACTCCACCGAAGCATGGCGTTATCAAACTGAACTTTGACGGTGGAGTTTCAAATAATAAAGCGAGATGAGGCTACATTGTTCGAGATGAGTATAACTCTATTCTACTAGCCGGATGCGATATGTTAGCTAAGACTACTGTGGTTGAAGCTGAACTAAGCGGGGTCCTTAATGGTTTGAAACAAGTAGTACAACATTACCTCTCCATGAAGATAATATGGAAAGAAAGGGACTCCGCCATCGTCATATCTTTCTTGTAGAGATTTAATCCAGTTGGCCCATATTATAGGAGATTCAGAAACTACTAGAGCATTTTGTAGAGGTCATGTTTTCTCATATATATACCGAGAAGGAAACTAGTCAGCGGATTATTTGGCGAGATTGGGGAAAGAAAACAATGCTTTTTGTTTTGGACAGTCGGTTATCCAGATCAACTAATGCGGTTTATCCAGAGGGATATCACAATGGTCTTTTCCAGAGGGAAAAGGAAATAATTTTAAAAATTATGTTTTGTACATCTTTGAAAATCAGAAGTAACGTTGATAATATTAAAATCATGTTACTCAATTATGTTATAAATAAAATATATATGAAAGAAAAATTAATTGTTCTATTCAATCAAGGAAATGATACTCTACAATATTGAGATTTCTCTGGGCACTCTGCAATATTCAGATGTCTTTACACGATCCATTTTGCAATGTACATAAAGGGAAGGACTTCAGTTGTATTTTTGACTTGTATCAATTCCAATTCATAGAATCTAAACAAAAAAAACTAACATTGCTTGTACGCATATATAATTGTAAATTGTTAATATTCCGACTGTATAGCATATATTGTGAATACTCAGAGTGTAAAGCATATATAATTCCAATTCATAAAATCTCACGTTATACCTGACGGTGCAAATTGTAAATATTTACAGTGTACAGCATATATTCTCGTAGAAAATAATTACAGGATTTTCATGAAATATAGTTTATAAAAAACACGAAAGTGGATTTTGAAATTTAAACTAAAATAGTGTTGCAAGAAGCTTCCCTCTTCAAAATTTATGTCCTCCACGGTTATATTCAAGTTCAAAACTAAAACCATGCTACGCACATTAGTATATCATATTGCACTGTAAAGCTTGTCTCACTTTCTCATGCTTACATGTGTACTGCTACCGATAAATATACATTTATTTACTTAAAATGCTCCATAATTTTCCCAAAATTATGCACAAATTTTGAATGTGGACTGGCACCGACCTTGGCAAAGAATTTAGCAGGCAAACTAGTCAGATGTGGTCATCCATCACCTTTGGTTCTTTATGATATTTTAGTGCTACCATTGTTTTTTTGTAAACTCCTTTCTTTTTTTGCCAACCGTCTCATATACGTTAACTTCAAATGATTCCAACATAAACGGGTCTATTTTATCAATTTTTCCATGCGAAGTTAATTGGGATGGGAGGATTTTAGCCTAATTTAGACATTAGACTCCTCGATGAGGCAAATGAAACTTGCCGGTACACTCTAAATATAAGTTGCAGCCAAATTTTGTAGCTATAAACCAAAAATACATTCGAATTAATCAAATGTACTTTATATTATTAGCATTTAAGTTTTCAAAAAAACAGAGAGGAAGCTATATTCGAGTGCCTATCTCAACTGCAGAGTAAGAGGTCCATCTTATTGCTATTCATTATTTTGCATGTTACTCTTACTGCTGTTAATTTATCATGAAACACGTCTAATTGGGATGTGAATCGAAAGTAAACATTTGTCTTTCCCATTAGTGTTAGATCGCCTTCTAACAGTTAAGGAAGATTTAAGGGTTATCATTACTTTCATGATAATGAAATCATTTAGAGTTTGTGTAACGACCCAAAATTTTAGTGATTTTATTTATTAAATTAATTGAAATTTTGTGAAATTTAAACAATAAAATTTGGAAATAAAAAGTTATTATTTGGAATACGTCTATTTTAATATAGCAACTGGTAAATTTTCATCTGATAATATTGAAGTTTATTTTCCTGTGAAATTTTATTTCAAATCAAACCGGTTAATAAAAGTGAATTTAAAAGTTTTCCGAAACCAAAATATGTCAACAGGAGAAAATTTATTCAGACTATTCTGAATCAGACTGCGAAATTCGTTTTTCCAAATTTGGACTTCTACTGCTCCGTTTATCTTAATTCTGGCAAAATAGCAGCATTTCTGGTACCGGTTATCGGCTTTTGATCGGATGACTGTACCCCCAATATCTGTATACCGTTTTGATTCTCTCATCGTGTTGATCTCAATGGTATATTTATTTCAGTATTTTAGGGTCCGGTACGCGACGGAAGTGATAAACTGTTCGTTGTAACGGTACCATAAATTTCTGACTTTACTCATTAATTCAGTTCAAATTTCTAACGTGCTCTTCATACCATAATTAATTGTTTTAATTAATTTGCTGAATTAGAGGGTGACCATTTCCATCCCATGACCATTTCAAAAATCAGCGTGTAAATTTGTATACGTTTGTATTTATTTTGAACGGTTCACCTTGTTTTCGTTTGCCTTTCTAACTTCGTTCTTTCACTTCCTTTTGCTTTTAACGTGTTCCAACCTAAAGCCTAGCTTCCACCTCCTCTTGTTTTCTTATGGCTGCTTCCCTACGTCCTCGCTTCACCACGCATCCATCTCCACCTACCCATCCGCCTCTCTCCCTCACGCAGCACGCAGCTCGCAACCACCGTTTAATCACCTTTCGTTTCCTTGACAGCCAATCACCTTCTCTCTCTCGATGCCAGCACCCGACCTCCTCCACGCGTCAGCCACTCACGGCCCCACCAGGAAATCGCTCTCCACTCACAAGGCCCCTATCCTCTCATCTTGCGTGTCCTTCATCCCTGCAATCTAACCGAGCTTCTCTTGTCTATGCGGTATGCATATCATCTTTACCTTTATATTTATGATATATGTCCTTGTTCGAGCCTGCAGTTTTTTCTTTCTTTCAATCTGAAAACTACTTTATCCTTTGTCTTGTATTTTATAGTATAGAGAATTATATTGGTTTTAGAAAATATGGTTTATATTTATATGCGTTGTGTTTATATTTATATAACTCAGTTGATATATATTATATGTATGTGTAAATAAACTTGTTTGTTTACTCTATATTCTTCTATATATGTAAAAAAAAAAATATTATATTATATTTTATCATGCTATAAGTTTCGGCCCTTGGTTGTATAAATTGACCATATATAGATCTGCATATTTTTATATATGTACTTTTTCCAAAATTTTGGGTTCCGGTGTGTTATAATTTTCCTGCATACGGTTGTATTATAAATGCATACGAATTTACATCGTATATATATGTTTATGTACCGGTTAGTTCCTAGATATCAGTTTTATAAATCTTTAAACATGTTAGTTATATAAGTATTTATGTAATTACAGTGATATATAAGTTTAAGTATTAATTAAAGTTGTTAACAAGTTTCTTTTACCGTTAATATATACTTTATATAAATTGCATTTTCAAGTTTCGACTACTGATGGACATATTATATATACTTTGTATTACAAGTCGTTTACTGATTTGATATGTATATATATATTATATATAAATGGGTATTACAAGTTCTCAATTACTGTAGATATATTGTGTAATTTGCATATATATTATATTACGTACGGGATTTGTATATGCGGATTTGGATATAAACTATTATATATGTGTGCGTTAGTTATACATATGACAACTGTTATTTATAATAAGGTCTAGGTATGAGTTTATAAAAGCTATAGTATTTATACATAGTGATAGTACAGTTATAGATTTGGTGTTCGAAATTTTTAAGTTACAGTGTTTATGCTCGTTTTTCTTTTATATATATAAGTTTGTGTGCTAGTTATATTAATTTATATACTGTATATATACAAGCTTATAAGCGTATTAGATTATCTGTTGTAAATCTTATTTGATGGGTATGTACTAGCCTATATTTGTATTGTATATATTATATTATGTGTTGTATAAATTTTTTTTTTTTTTTTTTTTTTTATATATATATATCTACCACACATTAGTACGCTTGAGTTGATTTTAAAATATATTATATATATGTGTTTAATTTAAAATAATGATTTTGAAATATATATATATATATTCAATTTAAAATGTGTTTGTATTTAGCATATGTTTTATATATGAAAATAGTTATATTCTGGTATATACATAAGTTCGCTTCTACCATATATCTGCATAGACCCTGTTCTGATTTGAATTGTTTATAAATTCCTCATTATCAGCTTTGTCCGGCCAATTCATGCCAATTCTGTTTTACTATGGAATTCATGCTTGGATTTGTAGCTCATCTCACTCTCGTTCGTCCCTCTAGCCTCGAAAGGTGAGCTATCACTCACGATTAACGTTCTTTTATTTATTAAATTTGATTTCAATTGAAACGACAATTGAAATATGCTGCTGTAGTTATTTAAATATATGCTATTATCTGTAACTGTTCACCTGCAGGATATGACACCATATCCTGTTGTTTGTATTATACTGTTATTGATGATATATGCCTGTTATTTATTGTATTATCTGTTATCACTCTGCAAGTTCCCTGTTAGTATAGAATTCACTATGGGTTGAAATGATACATACCCGAACGGACTTTAGAATAGGAGAATTTCGTTATGGGTTGAAATGATAAACCCAAGCGATTTTCATTTGAATTGAAATTGGGATTACGGGTCGAAATGATATCTACCCGTATATATTTAAATTTCGGATTGAAATGATAAATATCCGTATCACTTAACCATATGATGTATATATACAGACACCGTTGGTCCACATATAAAATATTTTTGAAAATGAATTTTATGGTTTTGGAAAGAAACATATGGTTTTAATAAATGTTGAGCCTTAAATTATTATTTATAAATGGGAATGATGGATTTAAATACATATAATATGTTGAGTATTTAAAATACATTTCAAAATAGATTTTGTAATAATTTGAATAAGTTGAGGTGGGGAAGATAATTTGAATTTAGTTGAAATTGTATTCAATAAAGAATTTTATTTAATTAAACCGATTTGAAACTTATTGAAATTGAGATGTAAGATATGATTTATAACTTGAGTTTGATTTAAATAATTTAATGAATATTTCTTGTTTAAATAAATTTAAGGAAATATTTAGTAAAAAATGAAATTTAAGGCTAGTTAAATGATATTGAATTTATTAAGTGAATATTCCCTGATTAAATAATAAATGAAGTTAAATCAAGAGCTATTTGAAACTGTTAAATTTAACTTTGAAATTGTTGAATATTAAAGCTTTGAAATATATATTGAAAATTTAAATGATCTGTTTAGAAATGAATTAAATTGATGAATTGAACTTTGAATAAATTTGAATTTGGAAATTGAGTTGATTTGAACCGATTTATGGAACTTAAGGAAATTATAAATACTTTATTTTATAAATTATTTAACCTATATATACTATTTTGGAAAATAGTTATATTTGAAATGAAATGATATCTGGGTTTTGAAGTATAAATTAAATTGAAATGGCCAAGGTGTCATAGTGTATATTCCCACCTTGTAGATAGTTCTACAGATCCTTAGAGGATGGTTATCCCAAACATCCTTTAAGTTACTTGTATTTCAGTTGATATTTCACTTGAGTTGGATTTATTTATATAAGAATGTTAATCCTGACTCGAGTGTTTTGTGTTTTGCTTTACGCTCGGGTCAGACCGAGTGAAACAGCATTTGAGACTCACCTTTGGAGTTTGGAGCTTCCTTTGGAGATCCAACTATCGCCTCAGCTTTCAGCTCTTCTAGTTGATTCGTTCAGAGAAGTCATCTGTTGTATTGGAGACTTCACTACATTTGAGATATTCTGCTGTATTTTATTTAACTCTGATGTTTATATAGTAGCTTCATGAACTACTAATTTATCTATTCCGCTGCGTATTATTGTATTACTCTGTGTCTGTAAATTCTGTGATTGATTTATTTACTGCATATGCTGAGTTTTGCCAAATTTAAATTAACAATCTAATATTTTGAATTATTCAAGTCAGACATGTGTGGATTTATTGTCGATTTGAATGGTCCAAAATAGCGGGTCGTTACAGTTGGTATCAGAGCGAGGTTTGGCTCTAGGCAAACTTAGCATATATTGTAAATTTATTTACAGAATCACTTTCGTTCGAGTTTGAATCCCTTCCTTTTGACTCGATTTCCTCTGAACTTTGGAATGTTCCTTGCGGTTCCAAAATTCATTATTATCTCTCCCTCTTTGTATTCTTGTGATTCTGGAGTACCCCATAACTCCACTTCGAATGATCTCTATAAGAATAGGAGATCCCACCAATCTTTGAATGATTTGTGAAGTGGTGAAACTCCTTCACAATTGGCATTGATTCACCGGAGATTCCTATATCTTTGGTTTAGATGCCGCTATCTCTTGCGATCGAATGTTGATTTTTCTTGGAATTCTGCATCGATCTTGTTCCTGAAGTCACGGTTGGCCCGGTTAAGGTCGTCCGCGATTTATATAAGTATATTCATCTTGTTTTATAATTGATTATCTCATTTTCGTCCGAACTTATCTTCGAATCAGAATCCAATTTGATTAGAGTACCTCTGATTTGAATATCTATCTTTGTTTTGAAATCCATTCTTGAATCATCCTTTCGAAAAATCGGGTTTATTCGTATTTTGGAAATTGTTTTGTATATCGAAATTATTACATTCCATATATAAAAGAGAATGTTTTCGATAAAGATTTTAAACCCTTTTAAAATAAGAATTTGAGGTTTCGAAAGGATTTAAAATTTTGAAAAAACTATATAAGAATTTGATTTATAACTAAAGGATATAAAATTTGAAATTCGAGAATTGAACTCCGGTGTTTTGAAATTGGTTTTAAGATTTTGAAATATATAATAATAATATGATTTAAAAATATTTTCCGAATAAGGAATGTTTCAAATGATTTTAATGAGTTTCGAAGAAATTTCAAAAGAATTTTTGAGAAATAGAAGTCCAGAACTCACTTATGTCGCTGGAAAATAATTTCGGTGATGAGTGCACGCATCATCGACATTGATTTTCGAGTTTCAGAGTGAGGGATAGGCCACTTCAATAGCTTTGCTATGCGAGTGATTTTGCGAAACCAATTTTGATTCCAAATTCCGAAGTAAGATTTGATATTCAAAGTATATATATGTATATATATTTGAAATGATTTGAAGTAAGCCGGTGTTCAGTCTTTGAGTTTCGGATTTGATATAACCCCATATATTAAAATTGATTTACTAATTTGTTGCTGATTTCCAACTCTTGAATTTGAAAATGATTTCTTCAACTATTTTGAAGGTTCGAGCACTTCCAAATCAAGGTTAACTTTTCAAAGCTAAGAAATTTTGAAAAGTATGAATTATTTGATAAAGTATATAAATTTGTTTCGAATGTTTAAGTATGAAGTAATATGATAAATAAGTTGAAACTTTTTTTGTTAAGTAAATGAATAAGGCTATTTTGAATTTTTCTAATATGAAATTTAGATTCGAAATGCTTTGAAAAGAATTTGGTCTTCAAAATATTTTGAATAAAATTTAGTTTAAATGTTTTAACTTAGTAACATCCTTATGAAACTGTATATTTAACAAGTTGGAATAAATATATAAGTTGTACGTGTGCTGTTTTATTCGCATAATTAATTTGATCCAAGTTTGAGTACACAAGTTCGAGGTGAATACACCATTTCATGTTAGGATTTTTCATTCGATTCTTGATGGCGAATATTTGATATGGATTTTGGGCTTGATTCTAGAATCCTCTATCGTAGTATATGGCTATGCAAGGAGACTGATGGCTTCTAGTCGAGAAACCATATCGAAGTCCGCATTAGGGAAGTCGAATGGACAATACTAGTTTGAAAGCGAACTTGTGTGATCAAGCGAGCGATCAAATGTGATTCTTCGAAATGATGACGTATGTACATCTTATATTCTAATATCATTGATATATTTTGACGCTGAAATTGAAAGCTGTCAAGTAGAATATCTTTGCTTACTAAAAGAAAATTTCCAATTTAAATTACAAAGATATATAACCCATAAAAGCAAAGATATTCAACCCCATATGGCTCTTCATACAGCGAAATTTATTTTGTAAAATTTGAACCTTATAAAAGACGGACCTTACGTAAATATAGATGATTTTGAAAACATTTGATTTTGAAAATGAATTGGTTGACTTAAATTATATTGATTGGGAAATTTGGATTTATTTTCTAAATCTATTATTTTGGAAACTTTGGAATTAAAGATATTTAATTTGAGAAGAAATAATTTGGTGAAATTGTATATGATTTTGAAATTGAACTGATATTGAAACAAATTGAAATTTGAGAACCTTATGTTACTAAAAACTTGATTTGGGAGTTATCGAACTTCTATAAAAATTGGTTTGTATAAATATGATGTTGATTCGAAAACTATGGATTTGAAAAGGGTACTCAATTTGAAAGTGAAATCTTATATAATTGAAGTCTATATAAGTATGATTTGATATACTATTGATTTTGGAAAGTATTTGATTTGAAAATTTAAACCTTATATATAATGGATTTTATATAAGTACGATATTAGAAAGTGATTTGAAAAGGTACTATATGATACATATTTTCGAAGTAAAGATATGGAAAGTGCCTTCTGCTTGATATCCGATTTGTGGCCACATCTTGGATTCATTCTATCGATATTATTCTCTCTGATTTTGGTTTTCCGGATATGATACTCGAGTGTCCTTCGAATTCCATGGCGTTACCCATGGTCTTATCGTTCTCTCGTGACTGCACAGCGCAACTGCCTGGCTGAGTCTTGCCTAGGGGTACGGATTGTTTCCTGGGGGATCCAGGCGTAACCATTGTGTATCCTGCAATCTGTGTAGGTCGCGAATAGTAGCGCAAATGCTTGGCTGAGTCTTGCCTGGGGGTACGGATTGTTTCCTGGGGGATCCAGGCGTAACCATTGTGTATCCTGCATTCTACTAGTCATCATGGCGTAACTCGCAGGGCTGAGAAAGCCTACGGATATGGATTGTTTCCTGGGGGAACCAGGCGTAACCATTGTGTATCTGCGAACCATGGTTAGACAAAGGTTTTGTTCGTTTTGATTGGATTGTACTTTCCATGTCTGTTTTTAAAAGTTCTTCCAGTATTTTCACTGGGTGTTGAAACAGGTCTACTAAGTACCTGGAGAATTCTAGTTTTGCGCCTGATCAACGCACTACCAGAGTCTACAGGAACAAGGATACACTTGTCGAAACATCGAGTTATAAAAGTATTTTCGAAATGAAATTTGTTTCGTTATAAAAAAAAATATTTTATTATAAAAGTATTTCTAACAAAGAAATTCTATATTAATATTTGAAATTCTAATGGTTTGAATTAATTATTCATGCCCGATTCTGTTCTTTTGAATCTACCTTATCTGCTCAGCTTTATTTATTCACCTATATTCGGTTTTTCCTAGTCCTCCTTCTTTTCCTTGTTGACTATATCCTTTTAAACATGGTTTAATAGAAATTTTAGTGTTATAAATATTTTAGAAGTTATTAATTAAATAAAACAGATTTAAAGAAATGATTATTGATTTATTAATAATATTTGAAAGGTTTTAGATATAATTAATAAATTTATGAATTGTGGATTTAATAGCTTCTTTGTAAATATAAGTAATAATGTAAATAATTGTTTTCAAATGGTTTTCATACATTTATAAAGGTGTCATTTAAACATAAATGGTAGTATAAAGGAAGCAAGAAATTTTACAAATGGATTTTTGAAAGGTTTTAAAGTATATAGGATAATTGAATTGCAAATGAAGTTTTAAAATTTTTAGTAAAATTTATATAGTTCAAATTTATTGTTTAATTTTGACTTTCAATCTATCTTTTCTGTCTGGTTGTTTCTATTCTTCTACCTCCTTCCTTTTCGGGGACGAAAAGTTTTGAGTGGGGGAGAGTGTAACGACCCAAAATTTTAGTGATTTTATTTATTAAATTAATTGAAATTTTGTGAAATTTAAACAATAAAATTTGGAAATAAAAAGTTATTATTTGGAATACGTCTATTTTAATATAGCAACTGGTAAATTTTCATCTGATAATATTGAAGTTTATTTTCCTGTGAAATTTTATTTCAAATCAAACCGGTTAATAAAAGTGAATTTAAAAGTTTTCCGAAACCAAAATATGTCAACAGGAGAAAATTTATTCAGACTATTCTGAATCAGACTGCGAAATTCGTTTTTCCAAATTTGGACTTCTACTGCTCCGTTTATCTTAATTCTGGCAAAATAGCAGCATTTCTGGTACCGGTTATCGGCTTTTGATCGGATGACTGTACCCCCAATATCTGTATACCGTTTTGATCCTCTCATCGTGTTGATCTCAATGGTATATTTATTTCAGTATTTTAGGGTCCGGTACGCGACGGAAGTGATAAACTGTTCGTTGTAACGGTACCATAAATTTCTGACTTTACTCATTAATTCAGTTCAAATTTCTAACGTGCTCTTCATACCATAATTAATTGTTTTAATTAATTTGCTGAATTAGAGGGTGACCATTTCCATCCCATGACCATTTCAAAAATCAGCGTGTAAATTTGTATACGTTTGTATTTATTTTGAACGGTTCACCTTGTTTTCGTTTGCCTTTCTAACTTCGTTCTTTCACTTCCTTTTGCTTTTAACGTGTTCCAACCTAAAGCCTAGCTTCCACCTCCTCTTGTTTTCTTATGGCTGCTTCCCTACGTCCTCGCTTCACCACGCATCCATCTCCACCTACCCATCCGCCTCTCTCCCTCACGCAGCACGCAGCTCGCAACCACCGTTTAATCACCTTTCGTTTCCTTGACAGCCAATCACCTTCTCTCTCTCGATGCCAGCACCCGACCTCCTCCACGCGTCAGCCACTCACGGCCCCACCAGGAAATCGCTCTCCACTCACAAGGCCCCTATCCTCTCATCTTGCGTGTCCTTCATCCCTGCAATCTAACCGAGCTTCTCTTGTCTATGCGGTATGCATATCATCTTTACCTTTATATTTATGATATATGTCCTTGTTCGAGCCTGCAGTTTTTTCTTTCTTTCAATCTGAAAACTACTTTATCCTTTGTCTTGTATTTTATAGTATAGAGAATTATATTGGTTTTAGAAAATATGGTTTATATTTATATGCGTTGTGTTTATATTTATATAACTCAGTTGATATATATTATATGTATGTGTAAATAAACTTGTTTGTTTACTCTATATTCTTCTATATATGTAAAAAAAAAAAATATTATATTATATTTTATCATGCTATAAGTTTCGGCCCTTGGTTGTATAAATTGACCATATATAGATCTGCATATTTTTATATATGTACTTTTTCCAAAATTTTGGGTTCCGGTGTGTTATAATTTTCCTGCATACGGTTGTATTATAAATGCATACGAATTTACATCGTATATATATGTTTATGTACCGGTTAGTTCCTAGATATCAGTTTTATAAATCTTTAAACATGTTAGTTATATAAGTATTTATGTAATTACAGTGATATATAAGTTTAAGTATTAATTAAAGTTGTTAACAAGTTTCTTTTACCGTTAATATATACTTTATATAAATTGCATTTTCAAGTTTCGACTACTGATGGACATATTATATATACTTTGTATTACAAGTCGTTTACTGATTTGATATGTATATATATATTATATATAAATGGGTATTACAAGTTCTCAATTACTGTAGATATATTGTGTAATTTGCATATATATTATATTACGTACGGGATTTGTATATGCGGATTTGGATATAAACTATTATATATGTGTGCGTTAGTTATACATATGACAACTGTTATTTATAATAAGGTCTAGGTATGAGTTTATAAAAGCTATAGTATTTATACATAGTGATAGTACAGTTATAGATTTGGTGTTCGAAATTTTTAAGTTACAGTGTTTATGCTCGTTTTTCTTTTATATATATAAGTTTGTGTGCTAGTTATATTAATTTATATACTGTATATATACAAGCTTATAAGCGTATTAGATTATCTGTTGTAAATCTTATTTGATGGGTATGTACTAGCCTATATTTGTATTGTATATATTATATTATGTGTTGTATAAATTTTTTTTTTTTTTTTTTTTTATATATATATATCTACCACACATTAGTACGCTTGAGTTGATTTTAAAATATATTATATATATGTGTTTAATTTAAAATAATGATTTTGAAATATATATATATATATTCAATTTAAAATGTGTTTGTATTTAGCATATGTTTTATATATGAAAATAGTTATATTCTGGTATATACATAAGTTCGCTTCTACCATATATCTGCATAGACCCTGTTCTGATTTGAATTGTTTATAAATTCCTCATTATCAGCTTTGTCCGGCCAATTCATGCCAATTCTGTTTTACTATGGAATTCATGCTTGGATTTGTAGCTCATCTCACTCTCGTTCGTCCCTCTAGCCTCGAAAGGTGAGCTATCACTCACGATTAACGTTCTTTTATTTATTAAATTTGATTTCAATTGAAACGACAATTGAAATATGCTGCTGTAGTTATTTAAATATATGCTATTATCTGTAACTGTTCACCTGCAGGATATGACACCATATCCTGTTGTTTGTATTATACTGTTATTGATGATATATGCCTGTTATTTATTGTATTATCTGTTATCACTCTGCAAGTTCCCTGTTAGTATAGAATTCACTATGGGTTGAAATGATACATACCCGAACGGACTTTAGAATAGGAGAATTTCGTTATGGGTTGAAATGATAAACCCAAGCGATTTTCATTTGAATTGAAATTGGGATTACGGGTCGAAATGATATCTACCCGTATATATTTAAATTTCGGATTGAAATGATAAATATCCGTATCACTTAACCATATGATGTATATATACAGACACCGTTGGTCCACATATAAAATATTTTTGAAAATGAATTTTATGGTTTTGGAAAGAAACATATGGTTTTAATAAATGTTGAGCCTTAAATTATTATTTATAAATGGGAATGATGGATTTAAATACATATAATATGTTGAGTATTTAAAATACATTTCAAAATAGATTTTGTAATAATTTGAATAAGTTGAGGTGGGGAAGATAATTTGAATTTAGTTGAAATTGTATTCAATAAAGAATTTTATTTAATTAAACCGATTTGAAACTTATTGAAATTGAGATGTAAGATATGATTTATAACTTGAGTTTGATTTAAATAATTTAATGAATATTTCTTGTTTAAATAAATTTAAGGAAATATTTAGTAAAAAATGAAATTTAAGGCTAGTTAAATGATATTGAATTTATTAAGTGAATATTCCCTGATTAAATAATAAATGAAGTTAAATCAAGAGCTATTTGAAACTGTTAAATTTAACTTTGAAATTGTTGAATATTAAAGCTTTGAAATATATATTGAAAATTTAAATGATCTGTTTAGAAATGAATTAAATTGATGAATTGAACTTTGAATAAATTTGAATTTGGAAATTGAGTTGATTTGAACCGATTTATGGAACTTAAGGAAATTATAAATACTTTATTTTATAAATTATTTAACCTATATATACTATTTTGGAAAATAGTTATATTTGAAATGAAATGATATCTGGGTTTTGAAGTATAAATTAAATTGAAATGGCCAAGGTGTCATAGTGTATATTCCCACCTTGTAGATAGTTCTACAGATCCTTAGAGGATGGTTATCCCAAACATCCTTTAAGTTACTTGTATTTCAGTTGATATTTCACTTGAGTTGGATTTATTTATATAAGAATGTTAATCCTGACTCGAGTGTTTTGTGTTTTGCTTTACGCTCGGGTCAGACCGAGTGAAACAGCATTTGAGACTCACCTTTGGAGTTTGGAGCTTCCTTTGGAGATCCAACTATCGCCTCAGCTTTCAGCTCTTCTAGTTGATTCGTTCAGAGAAGTCATCTGTTGTATTGGAGACTTCACTACATTTGAGATATTCTGCTGTATTTTATTTAACTCTGATGTTTATATAGTAGCTTCATGAACTACTAATTTATCTATTCCGCTGCGTATTATTGTATTACTCTGTGTCTGTAAATTCTGTGATTGATTTATTTACTGCATATGCTGAGTTTTGCCAAATTTAAATTAACAATCTAATATTTTGAATTATTCAAGTCAAACATGTGTGGATTTATTGTCGATTTGAATGGTCCAAAATAGCGGGTCGTTACAGTTTGTATACTAAATAATCATGTTCTAGTATAACTATACAGTCATTAGTGTTAGTTTCTTTCCAAGGTAATAATATCAGCGAATGGAGTTGAGTTTGGCAAAAGCGAAAAGGAAAAAGTGTTAATAAATTTTCCAAATTTCCTATTAGGGTGGATGAGTTTTTTGTCAACAATGATCTTCATTTTGTGTTTCGTAACTTGTTCAAAATGTTAAGTGCTTGAAATTTGTAAACAAAAAGTTTGGAGTAAAAATGATGATTTTATGGAAAAAAGGATATTCGTTTTTTCTTAATTAATTAATTTAAGTTCAAATGATTTTTATATTAACTTACAACTCGTTATTAATTCACATTTGTAGTTTACGTGTACTCATAGCTCCATCATGGAAGTCATTTATTACCGTACTGATATGCGGTATTGTTCGTAAGTTTATTGCTCACAGCCATCATTGCCACCACATGCAGTCTCCTCGTATATCATATTGTACCATCCATGCATTCTTCATCTAGTATCGCTACATGGTCGTGAATACTACCGCTATACTCATATAGATACTCCAAGTTCATCTCCTTCGACAAAGCGTGTAGCTGATGCACATAAAGTACTAGCATGCTGGACTCCACCCAAGCATAGCGTTGTCAAACTGAACTTTGATGGAGCAGTTTCAAATAATAAAGCGGGTTGTGGCTACATTGTTCGGGATGACTATAGCTCTATTCTACTAGCCAGATGTGATATGGTAGCTAAGACCAGTGTGGTTAAAGCTGAACTAAGCGGGGTCCTTAATGGTTTGAAACAAGTAGTACAACATTACCCCTCCATGAAGAAAATATGGATAAGAGGGGACTCCGCCATCATCATATCTTTCTTGCGGAGATTTAATCCATTCGAAATGGCCAGTAGGCCCACATTACAGGAGATTCAGAAACTACTGGAGCATTTTCTAGAGGTCAAGTTTTCTTATATATACTGGGAAGGAAACCAGTCAACGGATTATTTGGAGGGGTTGGGAAAAGAAAAACAATTCAAATTGTTTTGGACGGTCGGTTATCCAGGTCAACTAATGCGGTTTACCTAGAGGGATATCATAATGGTCTTTTGCAGGGAGAAGAGGAAATAATTTTAAAATTTAATGTTTTGTAAATCTTTGAAAATCAGAAGTAATGTTGATAATATTAAAATCATGTTACTCAATTATATTACAGATAAAATATATATGAAAGAAAAATTAATTGTTTGATTCAATCAAGGAATTGGCACTCTACAATATTGAGATTTCTCTGGGCACTCTGCAATATTGAGATGTCTTTACCAAGGTTTCAAATCTCGGATTTTGGCCAATATCTCGGGCAAATATCTCGGCTGTCTCGGGCGATATTTAAAGGACTTATAACTAACCAAGCTGCCAAATCTCGGATTTTGGCTAATATCTCAGATTTTCATCTCGGCTGATCTCGGGGAGATTTAAAACCTTGGTCTTTACACGATCCATTTTGCAATGTACATAAAGAAAAGGAATTTAGTAGTATTTTTGACTTGTATCAATTCCAATTCATAGAATCTAAACAAAAAAACTAACATTGCTGGTACGCATATATAATTGAAAATTGTAAATATTCAGAGTGGATAGCATATATTGTAAATATTCAAAGTGCATAACATATATTGTAAATATTCATAGTGTATAGCATATATAATTCCAATTCATAGAATCTCACGTTATACCTAATGGTGCAAATTGTAAATATTTAGAGTGTATAACATATATTCTCGTAGAAAATAATTATAGCATTTACATGAAATATAATTTATAAAAAATATGGAAGTGGATTATGAAATTTAAATTAAAACAGTGTTTGAGGAAGCTTACCTCTTCAAAATTTATGTCCTCCACGGTTATATTCAAGTTCAAAACTAAAACCATGCTACGCACATTGTCATATCATATTGCATTGTAAAGCCCATCTCACTTTCTCATGCTCACATGTGTACTGCTACCGATAAATATGCATTTATTTACTTAAAATGCTCCATCATTTTCTCAAAAATATGCATACACTTTGAATGTGGATTGGCATTGACTTCGGCAAAGAATTTAGCAAGCAAACCAATCAGATGTGATCATTCATTATCGTTGGTTTCCTATGATATGTTAGTGTTGCCACTATTTTTTTGTAAACTCCTTTCTTTTATTGCCAACCCGTCTCATCTACATTAAATTCAGACGATTCCAACATCAACGGGTGAATTTTATCAAATTTTTCATGCCAATTTAATTGGAATGAGAGGATTTTAACCTAGTTGAGACATTGGACTCCTCAACGAGGAAAAAGAAACCTGTGGGTATACCCTAAATATAAGCTGCAGCCAAATTTTGTAGCTATAAACCAAAAATACATACGAATAAATCAAACGTACTTTATATTATTTGAAGTTAAGGTTTCAAAAAAAGGAGAGGAAGCTATATTCGAGTGCCTATCTCCACTGCAGAGTAAACGGTCTGTCTTATTGCTATTCATTATTTTGGAAGTTACTCTTACTGTTGTTAATTTGTCATGAAACACGTCTAATTAGGGTGTGAATTGACAGTAAACATTTGTCTTTCTCAGTAATGTTAGATATCCTTCTAACAGTTAAGGAAGATTCAAGGGTTATCGTTACTTTCATGATAGTGAAATCAATTAGGGTTTGTATACTAAATAATCATATTCTAGTATAATTATACGGTCAGTAGTGTTAGTTTCTTACCAAGCTAATAATATCGGCGAATGGAGTTGAGTTTGGCAAAAGTGAAAATAGAAAAGTGTTAATAAATTTTCCAATTTTTGCTATTAGGGTGGATGAGTTTTTTGTCAATAATGGTCTTCATTTTGTGTTTTGTAACTTGTTCAAAATGTTAAGTGCTTGAAATCAGTAAAAAAAGGTTTGCAGTAAAAATGATGATTTTATGGACAAAGAGAATATTCGCTTTTTTCTTAATTAATTAATTTAAGTTTAAATATTTTATATTAACTTACAATTCGTTATTAATTCACATTTGCAGTTTACGTGTACTCATAGCTCCATCATGGAAGTCACTTATTAGCGTACTGATATGCAGTATCATCCGCTTGTTTATTGCTCACGGCCACCATTTCCACCACATGCAGTTTCCTCGTATATCACATCGTACCATCCATGCATTCTTCACCCAGTGCCGCTACATGGTGGTGACTACTACCGCTCTACTCATATAGATGCTCCGAGTTCATCTCCTTCGACAAAGCGTGTGGCTGATGTAGATATAATACCAGTATGCCGGACTCCACCCAAACATGGCGTTGTCAAACTGAACTTTGATGGAGGAGTTTCAAATAATAAAGCGGGATGTGGCTACATTGTTCGAGATGAGTATAGCTGTAATGACCCTGAAATCGGCCTTCGAAAATCGGCACCCGTACTTCACTTGTACTCAAAATGCCGCAGATTTAAACGCCGAATCTGGTTCACCGGATCTTATAACACAGTAAGTATAACAACACAGCAGAAGAAAGAAAACAATGATATCATATACAACTCCAACGAATACAATATCCAGAATGATATACAACAATAATATCAATATGATACAATAATATCAGAGATATGATACAATGCTACAGCGGAAATAACAGAACCGATAACTCCAAATGATCTCTAAAAGAGAATGACTCTAACTCCAACGTCAAGCTCGAACCACAAAGAGAAGCAAGTGCAGTCCTGAACTCCAAGAACTGAACCAGCTCCAGATAATCTACTAAACCTGAATATCTGAGAAACCCAACTCTAGACTGCCCGTGTGGAAAATTGTGGGCACCCAGAGTTTAGGAAGGGGACAATAAACTCCGGATCAGTCATGGGACTGGTGTGAGCAAACAAAACAGTTTATCTTTAAAACAAACAACAAAGAGTTTTAAACATTTAAATCCGCAATGCTTTTGGAAAATGAAACTACCATAAGACCTCCCGCCACACACATAATGCAAACGCAGAATTGGAGGAGATTTCTTCTTATGATAGTCAAATATGCTTACTACGTACAAAACTCTTTTGATATTATTACTAGTGCATAGTGGAAAACCATTTCGAAAGTATAATATTAATCTTAGCCAACATACAACCATTGTTGTATGCCTACTATAGCAACTATGTTCAATAGCAGGTTACCGCCACAATCCATAGCAGGTAATACAACTAAAACCGTACAAGGTTCGTATTGTTTCTTTTGATTTCCAACAAATGGTCAGGCTAAGGAACTTCCTTACCGAAATGGAAACGCCTCTGGAAAGACGCCCCGAGAACCTAACCGGATCTCTGCAAACACAAGGCCGACGCTACCTCACGTTGTACAGCTATAACTAGGTAACTAACACACTAACGCTACCTCACGCTGTACAGCTGTAACTAGGTAACTAACACACGAGCTATGTCATCCCCCGGTCATCACCGACCTTTATCCGGGATCCCGATCACAAAGCAACAACCACAAGTATAATAACTGTGCAGCATCAACATAAGTAAAATATCTGGGCTCCATACCATGATATCACCTTCTATCGAGAAGGAAATGACATACCCTAGGGGTGCTACCCCTAAAACCTTTGTCGCAACATTCCTGTTTCGACCATTACCGGGTTGTGAGGCTCGACGAAGTCTCGTCCACAAAGCTACGCTTTTTCACAAGCAACGCTTTTTCACAAAGCAATGCTTTTTCACAAAGCAACGCTTTGATCAACAAATGATCAACAGCACTTCGTATGCCACATTACCAAATTGGGAACGTATCACTAGTAACCATCAACTACATAACCTCTGAGCTCGTACGTCTCAGAGAAGGGTGTTAAGCTAAGAGATTAAATTCTCCGCCACCAACAGAAATGTATTTGATAGAAACCAGCTTTACATCTCAAAGTGTAATGTCAGACACACATCCATACAAGTCTGTTCCGGGTTCGAACAGAACCGAAGGCACTTCCAAAGAAGCCCTTGCAATCCGGGTATTCACAATCCCGATCGGATTTCCCATCACTTAGGAAATCTCTATACCGGCGCGACTCAGTGCAGAGACAATCGATAGGTCATCCTATCGTTCTCGCAAATACCCAGTCTTCACCACCGGTCTTCAAATGTTATCCATTTCGTCGTATCACTATTCGGAATGGGTTATATGACACAAAGGTCCTTTCCCGGCTAACCCGAATAACGAGCGCAACTAAAAATCATATGGATACTGGGGTCTTTGTTAAATCACAGCTTAAAGCCCAAAACTTTTCATTCGAATGGTTAAAACAAATTACCATTTCTAATCTTTTAAATAAAAAGATTCATTTCAAAAACCTTCAATGGTTTAAACAAATTTCCACACTTTTAATCTTTTAAACAAAAAGATTCAATTCACAAAGTTTACCCCGTTCACAAAGATCCATTCATGGATTTCAAAACAATTTCCATTTTAATTGAATAGGTTTACTCGTTAAATCTTTAAATCAAGATTTAACTTATAGCTTTCAAAACTCGTTTCCAAAGATTCATTCATAGTCTTTCAAAACAATTCCATTTCAAGTTGGGTTAACTAGTCAGGTCTTTAAATCAAAGACTCATTTCATAGTTTTCAAAACATTTCAATTCTATTTCAACTTGAAACCTTTCAACACAATTTCAAAGTTCATTACTTATGTGAAAGCTTTTACTATTTGAAAACAAATAGTTTCGCTTCAGAAAAATCCAGTTATATTTACACGGGTTAAACCCCTTGAATTAAATTCAAATTTCCAAATCAATACCTTTAAAATGGTTTAACCCATATATAACTTGTACACATCTTTAATCCCTAATTTCAAATCATAGGATTCAATTTCAAACTTGAATTCAAATTTAAATCAAATTATTTAAATTTCAAAACTTAATCAAGTTATTCGAAATAACTTTTATCTTTGAAATCCCATTTCAAAAGCTTT
This sequence comes from Allium fistulosum, assembly GCA_030737815.1. NCBI lineage: Eukaryota > Viridiplantae > Streptophyta > Magnoliopsida > Asparagales > Amaryllidaceae > Allium > Allium fistulosum. The sequence continues at coordinate 759,365,032 of CM060902.1, forward strand.
TCACATTAACCCAAATTTCCAATTTCAAAATCAATTGAAATTAAAATTTCAATTTCAAAAAAAACATCAAATTTAAATCATCTGTGACTTAACCGATTTCCACGTGAAATCCATATTTGTGTGTGTATGGTGTAGTCCAGGGGTTTCACACACAATAGTGCAATAACATTCAATCATCACAGATCAAATACAGAAATATAGTTGATAAGCGGTATAACTATAACGCTTATCTTTTTATTCACAGATCACAGATATATATATCGCAGATAATCAATTACATTCATCCCAAATAAATAAATTACAGATCACAACACAAATCAGGGTATATCACAAAGCATCACATATCAGGGATATCAAACGATCAAATCATCCAATAGAATCCAAACATCCATAAGTAGAATCAATTAATTTCTGATTATAATTAATTTATGCCAGATTAATTACTTATGAATAAACTACAAATCTTGGTTAATTAATCATTAATTAATTATAAACAATTTTAATTAATTAACCTTTAATGATAAATAAATTAACCTTTAATTATAATTCATCAACCTTTAATTATTAAATAATTAACCTTTAATTATTTAATTCACCATTTAATTAATTATCTTTAATTAATTACTTTAATTAATTATTCCTCAATTAATTATCATTCCTTAATCACCTTCATTAATTTATTAACCTTTAATAAATTTAATCATCCTCAAATAAATTACCTTAATTAGTTAATCACATAATTAATTATCCTTTAATTAATTATTCTTTAATTACTTGGTTAATCAAACTTAAATCATTAATTAATTAACCTAATTAATTATTTAAAATCTCATTTACTAATCTTGGAATTAATTTATCATTAATTGATAATTTTTAACTTAAGACCTTTAAGTTAAATTAATGATAAAACATTTAATTAGGACGGCGTTTTTTTTTTAAAAAAAACTTGATTAAGTTTTAATTCAAAAACTGTTTTGTTCACCAACTTCCCAGACCCGAGCTACAACCTAGTTTCCCCGAGACCTTCCTCGTGTAAAATCTCAAAACCCCCGAGCCATTTCTTTTTGAAACTTGTTACATTTAAAAATTTTAAACTTGATATAAATCACTCTCGACCGACTCGACAACGAACCCGAGCCAAAACCTCAAGGTCACGAGCTCCACTTTGAGTTTCCACAAACAACACCCACTGACACACAAAATCGCCGCCGTGCATGTGTGCACCTACCCCGATCAACCACGACACTCTGACCATCGTTGTCGATCTCTACGCTCCACCGATGACCCTCGCAACTAAACACAATCACCAGTTCCACTCGATTTGATCGAGAAATGAAATCGACCTCAAAACTCACACAGCCTGTAACATACCTTATCGGAATTCGACCACCACCGATGATCCCTGCCACTAGAAACTCCACCACCTTCACCGTAGCTCTGCCACGTCTCCTGGCACCTCCAGTACTTCTCGCGTTCAATTCCGATTGCGTCTCGTTGCCGCGAAACCTAATTAAACTCCAATGACAAACTCAGGGTGTTAAACCCTAGTCCACCCAAATTCCAACACCATGATGATCGATCTCCTCTTTTACCATTTTTCTCGACCTCGCTAGCCCCCATGCTAGCTTCAACAGGAAACCTATCGTCAAATATATCGCTGATCACCAGAAAATGGTCAGAACCCATTTCATGTTCGACAAACAAATGTGGCCCCAATTTGAAACTAAAACTCCTGATTTTTGTTTCAAAAATCATTATTCTCGAAATGGATTAGGATTATATAAACGAACCTTAAATTCATGTAGGTTGAAAATTGAATAAAATTTGAATTTCCACTGTATTCCTATATCGAGACAAAACCATTTCAGGTTACCTTGAAAATGTATTTTTAAAATTAAGCTATGATGATTTTAAACATACTTTGTTTTAATATCACTAGCTAAAAGGATCGAGGAAGGTGGGATCGAATTTGAATTTAATTAGACACTGTAAATTTATTTTACTTACAGAGGCAATACCTTTCTTTCTTGATACCAGATGCAAACAATATACACATAGGCATAAATACATATATACATGCATATTTCCATTACCATACAAGCATAGTTAATTCATAACTATCCAGATGATCACATGCAACCAAAGATTCAAACAGAACTCAAGTACAAAAAAAATAGTTTACTCACAAGCATGAAGATATCAAACAGGCTAAGCTTTGAAAACTAGGAGTTTGCTCACCTGAGTTTGAAAGACAGAGAACAGGCTCTGCATTTGAAAATTGAGAATGCTTTTAACTGAAACTAGAATCTTTGCTTTGAATTTGAACTTGAACTTCCAGGTTTGAATTTAAACAGAAGCTTGTTTACTTTGGTTTGATTAAATTTTGTTTAAGTTTTGAACTGAAGTTTTGTTTGAGTTTTAAAATGGAATATGCTTTAGATTTTACTCGAAACTGAAATGAAAAAGGAAGATGATGTATATATGAAAATGTTGGTTACAGGGTGTATTCATTTTGTACAGGTGATAATTTTGGTTGTACAAGAGGCAGATGATATTTTTTCTTCATTTGTACTGAAAATCTTTGTTTAAAGTTTTTGACCAGAGATTTTTCATGTTTTTGGAGGCTGGTGAACACATTTTGTAAGATTTCGAATTGACCAAAATACTTTGAGCTGTGAAAGCATTTAATGCTAAGTACTTTATGTCTATACTCAACCTCTTTGTACAAAGATATTTCATTTTTCTTTTGCCTAGCATATCTATCCTACAGGTAACATACATTATATTTTTTACTTGCCTATAGATATATATTTTGTTGCTTTCTTTAGCTAGTGTTCATGAAAACATATTTTTGTTTGTTTGTTTACTTGTTTCATTCCATACTTATATTTGTATTTTTATTTGTTTGTTTCATTACTTGAATATATATATTTCTTCTTTGTTGCTCGTTTGGTCTTATTACTTTGTATTATAAATGAATTTCTATAATTATTATGTTGTTATAATTTAACTAATTTGTCCAATTATATTTTTATATACATGAGTGTATATCTAACTTAAATATTCATTGTCTTGTATTCTTACATATATATATTTTATACTTTATTCTGTAAGTACAATTTGTTTGTATTTTATTCTACTTATATATTTTCATTTTTAAACCATTTATTTACAATTTAAATTCAAATCAAATATATATTATATTATTTCAAATTTACTCAGATATGTTCAAATACATATATATATATATATATATAAATATTCTCATATATACACATGTATACAATATTTAATTTTAAATGATTTATACATAATATATTTGGATTCGGGGAAACTCGCACCACTTTATCGATTTATTTCACAAATTTTATTCAAAAATTTATTTAATTATCAATTTAAATTAAATTAAAATCCGGGGTCGTTACAGACTTCCCCCCTTAAAAGAATTTCATCCTCGAAATTGCCAAGGAGACAAAAAGATAGATGAAGAATATTTCATCAAATCAAACTGAACATTTATTCTGCATTTGGCTTGCCAAATCAGAATATCAATAATAGATACAAGAATGAATCTGTTCTAACACTTCACAAAATACTCGGGTTATCCAGATCTACGAAGTATGGAGTGATATCGGTTAGTTTGAAGGATAACTAACCATTTGTAGAATATACTGGGACCCAAAGAATAGATAAATACATGGATACGATTTCAAAATTTTCAGTTTAGAAACCAACTTATACCTATCAACAATAGCAAACAAAGCAACCAATTCATCCAAACAAACAATTCTGACCTATTTGGAGTTTACGTCCCATTTTAATATATCAAATCTTCTTTCTGGATCTACCAGAAACCATCGAAGAATTGAGAAGAGATACTGAACAAAGAGATTTATAGGGAAAAGATAGCTTCCTTGTTGTTACAGGGTATTGACCAATTCATAGTGGTATTCCCCTGTCCCCTATCTCATCCTCTTCTTGCACTCATACTTACTATCAGTGGATAGCAAGAGAATTTACTGAGGCGTTCGAACGGATATCTGAGGAATACTCATTCTAGGATATACTTCACCCTATCTCTAATGAGCTACTTAATGTGTTATACTCCTGAGCTAAAGTTTTACCCTCAGCTCTGATACCAAATGTAATGACCCTGAAATTGGCCTTCGAAAATCGGCACCCGTACTTCACTTGTACTCAAAATGCCGTAGATTCAAACGCCGAATCTGGTTCACCGGATCTTATAACACAATAAGTATAACAACACAGCAGAAGAAAGAAAACAATAATATCATATACAACTCCAACGAATACAATATCCAGAATGATATACAACAATAATATCAATATGATACAATAATATCAGAGATATGATACAATGCTACAACGGAAATAACAGAACCGAAAACTCCAAATGACCTCTAAAAGAGAATGACTCTAACTCCAACGTCAAGCTCGAACCACAAAGAGAAGCAAGTGCAGTCTTGAACTCCAAGAACTGAACCAGCTCCAGATAATCTACTAAACCTGAATATCTGAGAAACCCAACTCTAGACTGCCCGTGTGGAAAATTGTGGGCACCCAGAGTTTAGGAAGGGGACAATAAACTCCGGATCAGTCATGGGACTGGTGTGAGCAAACAAAACAGTTTATCTTTAAAACAAACAACAAAAGAGTTTTAAACATTTAAATCCGCAATGCTTTTGGAAAATGAAACTACCATAAGACCTCCTGCCACACACACAATGCAAACGCAGAATTGGAGGAGATTTCTTCTTATGATAGTCAAACATGCTTACTACGTAAACAAAACTCTTTTGATATTATTACTAGTGCATAGTGGAAAACCATTTCGAAAGTATAATATTAATCTTAGCCAACATACAACCATTGTTGTATGCCTACTATAGCTACTATGTTCAATAGCAGGTTACCGCCACAATCCATAGCAGGTAATACAACTAAAACCGTACAAGGTTCGTATTGTTTCTTTGGATTTCCAACAAATGGTCAGGCTAAGGAACTTCCTTACCGAAATGGAAACGCCTCTGGAAAGACGCCCCGAGAACCTAACCGGATCTCTGCAAACACAAGGTTGATGCTACCTCACGTTGTACAGCTGTAACTAGGTAACTAACACACTGACGCTACCTCACGCTGTACAGCTGTAACTAGTTAACTAACACACGAGCTATGTCATCCCCCGGTCGTCACCGACCTTTATCCGTGATCCCGATCACAAAGCAACAACCAGAAGTATAATAATTGTGCAGCATCAACATAAGTAAAATATCTGGGCTCCATACCATGATATCACCTTCTATCCAGAAGGAAATGACATACCCTAGGGGCGCTACCCCTAAAACCTCTGTCGCAACATTCCTGTTTCGACCATTACCGGGTTGTGAGGCTCGACGAAGTCTAGTCCTCAAAGCTACGCTTTTTCACAAGCAACGCTTTTTAACAAAGCAACGCTTTGATCAACAAATGATCAACAACACTTCGTATGCCACATTACCAAATTGGGAACGTATCACTAGTAACCATCAACTACATAACCTCTGAGCTCGTACGTCTCAGAGAAGGGTGTTAAGCTAAGAGAATAATTCACCGCCACCAACAAAAATGTATTTGATAGAAACCAGCTTTACATCTCAAAGTGTAATGTCAGACACACATCCATACAAGTCTGTTCTGGGTTCGAACAGAACCGAAGGCACTTCCAAAGAAGCCCTTGCAATCCGGGTATTCACAATCCCGATCAGATTTCCCATCACTTAGGAAATCTCTATACCGGCGCGACTCAGTGCAGAGAAAATCGATAGGTCATCCTATCGTTCTCGCAAATACCCAGTCTTCACCACCGGTCTTCAAATGTTATCCATTTCGTCGTATCACTATTCAGAATGGGTTATATGACACAAAGGTCCTTTCCCGGCTAACCCGAATAACGAGCGCAATTAAAAATCATATGGATACTGGGGTCTTGGTTAAATCACAGCTTAAAGCCCAAAACTTTTCATTCGAATGGTTATAACAAATTACCATTTCTAATCTTTTAAATAAAAAGATTCATTTCAAAAACCTTCAATGGTTTAAACAAATTTCCACACTTTTAATCTTTTAAACAAAAAGATTCAATTCACAAAGTTTACCCCATTCACAAAGATCCATTCATGGATTTCAAAACAATTTCCATTTTAATTGAATAGGTTTACTCGTTAAATCTTTCAATCAAGATTTAACTTATAGCTTTCAAAACTCGTTTCCAAAGATTCATTCATAGTCTTTCAAAACAATTCCATTTCAAGTTGGGTTAACTAGTCAGGTCTTTGAATCAAAGACTCATTTCATAGTTTTCAAAACATTTCAATTCTATTTCAACTTGAAACCTTTCAACACAATTTGAAAGTTCATTACTTATGTGAAAGCTTTTACTATTTGAAAACAAATAGTTTCGCTTCAGAAAAATCCAGTTATATTTACACGGGTTAAACCCCTTGAATTAAATTCAAATTTCCAAATCAATACCTTTAAAATGGTTTAACCCATATATAACTTGTACACATCTTTAATCCCTAATTTCAAATCATAGGATTCAATTTCAAACTTGAATTCAAATTTAAATCAAATTATTTAAATTTCAAAACTTAATCAAGTTATTCGAAATAACTTTTATCTTTGAAATCCCATTTCAAAAGCTTTTCACATTAACCCAAATTTCCAATTTCAAAATCAATTGAAATTAAAATTTCAATTTCAAAAAAAACATCAAATTTAAATCATCTGTGACTTAACCGATTTCCACGTGAAATCCATATTTGTGTGTGTATGGTGTAGTCCAGGGGTTTCACACAAAATAGTGCGATAACATTCAATCATCACAGATCAAATACAGAAATATAGTTGATAAGCGGTATAACTATAACGCTTATCTTTTTATTCACAGATCACAGATATATATATCGCAGATAATCAATTACATTCATCCCAAATAAATAAATTACAGATCACAACACAAATCAGGGTATATCACAAAGCATCACATATCAGGGATATCAAACGATCAAATCATCCAATAGAATCCAAACATCCATAAGTAGAATCAATTAATTTCTGATTATAATTAATTTATGCCAGATTAATTACTTATGAATAAACTACAAATCTTGGTTAATTTATCATTAATTAATTATAAACAATTTTAATTAATTAACCTTTAATGATAAATTAATTAACCTTTAATTATAATTCATCAACCTTTAATTATTAAATAATTAACCTTTAATTATTTAATTCACCATTTAATTAATTATCTTTAATTAATTACTTTAATTAATTATTCCTTAATTAATTATCATTCCTTAATCACCTTCATTAATTTATTAACCTTTAATAAATTTAATCATCCTCAAATAAATTACCTTAATTAGTTAATCACATAATTAATTATCCTTTAATTAATTATTCTTTAATTACTTGGTTAATCAAACTTAAATCATTAATTAATTAACCTAATTAATTATTTAAAATCTCATTTACTTATCTTGGAATTAATTTATCATTAATTGATAATTTTTAACTTAAGACCTTTAAGTTAAATTAATGATAAAACATTTAATTAGGACAGTGTTTTTTCTAAAAAAAAACTTGATTAAGTTTTAATTCAAAAACTGTTTTGATCACCAACTTCCCAGACCCGAGCTACAACCCAATTTCCCCGAGACCTTCCTCGTGTAAAATCTCAAAACCCCCGAGCCATTTCTTTTTGAAACTTGTTACATATAAAAATTTTAAACTTGATATAAATCACTCTCGAACGACTCGACAACGAACCCGAGCCAAAACCTCAAGGTCACGAGCTCCACTTTGAGTTGCCACAAACAACACCCACTGACACACAAAATCGCCGACGTGCATGTGTGCACCTACCCCGATCAACCACGACACTCCGACCATCGTTGTCGATCTCTACGCTCCACCGATGACCCTCACAACTAAACACAATCACCAGTTCCACTCGATTTGATCGAGAAATGAAATCGACCTCAAAACTCACACAGCCTGTAACATACCTTATCGGAATTCGACCACCACCGATGATCCCTGCCACTAGAAACTCCACCACCTTCACCGTAGCTCCGCCACGTCTCCTGGCACCTCTAGTACTCCTTGCGTTCAATTCCGATTGCGTCTCGTTGCCGCGAAACCTAATTAAACTCCAACGACAAACTCAGGGTGTTAAACCCTAGTCCACCCAAATTCCAACACCATGATGATCGATCTCCTCTTTTACCGTTTTTCTCGACCTCGCTAGCCCCCATGCTAGCTTCAACAGGAACCCTATCGTCAAATATATCGCTGATCACCAGAAAATGGTCAGAACCCATTTCATGTTCAACAAACAAATGTGGCCCCAATTTGAAACTAAAACTCCTAATTTTTGTTTCAAAAATCATTATTCTCGAAATGGATTAGGATTATATAAACGAACCTTAAATTCATGTAGGTTGAAAATTGAATAAAATTTGAATTTCCACTGTATTCCTATATCCAGACAAAACCATTTCAGGTTACCTTGAAAATGTATTTTTAAAATTAAGCTATGATGATTTTAAACATACTTTGTTTTAATATCACTAGCTAAAAGGATCGAGGAAGGTGGGATCGAATTTGAATTTTATTAGACACTGTAAATTTATTTTACTTACAGAGGCAATACCTTTCTTTCTTGATTCCAGATGCACACAATATACACATAGGCATAAATACATATATACATGCATATTTCCATTACCATACAAGCATAGTTAATTCATAACTATCCAGATGATCACATGCAACCAGAGATTCAAACAGAACTCAAGTAAAAAAAAAGAGTTTACTCACAAGCATGAAGATATCAAACAGGCTAAGCTTCGAAAAATAGGAGTTTGCTCACCTGAGTTTGAAAGACAGAGAACAGGCTCTGCATTTGAAAATTGAGAATGCTTTTAACTGAAACTGGAATCTCTACTTTGAATTTGAACTTGAACTTCCAGGTTTGAATTTGAACAGAAGCTTGTTTACTTTGTTTTGATTAAATTTTGTTTAAGTTTTGAACTGAAGTTTTGTTTGAGTTTTAAAATGGAATATGCTTCAGATTTTACTCGAAACTGAAATGAAAAAGGAAGATGATGTATATATGAAAATGTTGGTTACAGGGTGTGTTCATTTTGTATAGGTGATAATTTTGGTTGTACAAGAGGCAGATGATATTTTTTCTTCATTTGTACTGAAAATCTTTGTTTAAAGTTTTTGGCCAGAGATTTTTCATGTTTTTGGAGGCTGGTGAACACATTTTGTAAGATTTCGAATTGACCAAAATACTTTGAGCCGTGAAAGCATTTAATGCTAAGTACTTTATGTCTATACTCAACCTCTTTGTACAAAGATATTTCATTTTTCTTTTGCCTAGCATATCTATCCTACAGGTAACATACATTATATTTTTTACTTGCCTATAGATATATATTTTGTTGCTTTCTTTAGCTAGTGTTCATGAAAACATATTTTTGTTTGTTTGTTTACTTGTTTCATTCCATACTTATATTTGTATTTGTATTTGTTTGTTTCTGTAACGACCCGTATTTTTACGGATCGACAGGTTCGACAAAATCTGGAATTTTAGAGTTTTTGAGCCATTTCAGATTTTAGGCGAAAATGGCTAAGTCCTGAGTCGTGAACGACTTAGTGTAAGTCGTGAGTCGTATACGACTTAGGGGATAGGAGCGACTCAGGGGTTTGGCTAGTTAAGGGTGTAAGGATAAGTCGTTTGAACGACTTAAGGGGTAGGCGCGACTTAAGGACTGGGCAAGATAAGGCTTAAGTTGTAGCAGTTAAGTCGTGACCGAGTTAAGGTGATGAGTCGTACCCAAGTCATCTGATGAGTCGTACCCAAGTCATCTGATGAGTCGTACCCAAGTCATCTGATGAGTCGTACCCTGTTATTTGTTGAGTCGTACCCAGGTTATCTGATGAGTCGTGACTGAGTTATCTGATGAGTCGTACCCAGGTTATCTGATGAGTCGTGACTGAGTTATCTGATGAGTCGTACCCAGGTTATCTGATGAGTCGTGACTGAGTTATCTGATGAGTCGTACCCAGGTTATCTGATGAGTCGTGACTGAGTTATCTGATGAGTCGTACCCAGGTTATTTGATGAGTCGTGACCGAGTTATCTGATGAGTCGTGACTGAGTTATCTGATGAGTCGTACCCAGGTTTTCTGATGAGTCGTGGACGAGTTAAGGGATGAGTCGTAGCCATTGTGATGAGTCGTATACGAGTTAGTAGTTGAGTCGTCTAACCAAGTAAGGCGTGCGCACTTAAGTCGTAGACATGGGGTCTGGTGAGTCGTAGGCGCATGCTATAAGTCGGAGACGACTTAGGAGATAGCTGTTTTGTCGTGAGTCATAGGCTGTAGTGTGTTAAGTCGTTGAGTCGTAGGGCTTTGAGTCGTGAGTCGTAAACGACTCATGGAGACAGACGAGATAGGGATTTCAGCTATAAATAGGAGAGTTTCTCTTCATTTTTGGGATCCGGATTTTGAAGCGACGAAGTGCTGCCATTTTGAGAGCTCGACTTCTACACTTCTTCACTTCTTTTCTCCACTCTAATCTAGTGCTTCCTTCCATCCAAATCAAAGATCAAGATTGAAGATTCAAGAGCTAAAGTTGAAGATCTTCATCTTTTCAAGAGAGATTTCATCGATTGAAGCGGATTCGTGCTAGATCAAGCTTGATCCTTCGCTGTCCAGATCTGAAGCGTATTGATTTGAGTTTGTTTTGGTGATTTGGTGAGTGGTGATTATCTCTCACACGGATCCAAAGGAGTATATCGGATTGTTGGCTCGATTTGGTGTTAAAATAGTGATTTCCATGCATTTTCTTCATCCAAAGTGTAGATCCATATAGATCCATTGTTCATGATGATGTTACATCCATTTTATCATATGTTAACCTATGCAAGTTCATTCATCAAGTTTGTAGAGATATAATCCATGTTTTCATGCTTATTGGACTTTCAACTCTTTAATTACGAAAATGCCATTATTGTTATAATTGTCTACTTAGATCATATTTGAATGCTTGATTGCTTGGATTGATGTTTGATTTGATTGATTGTTATGAACTAGATGATTGATGATTAGATTTAGATCGAAGATGATTCAAAAGCTAAGGGAAAGGCTCTTGAATTGGGAAAGCTGCTCGTGGCATATGTAGCGGGATGATGAAGCTCTTATGCATAGATTTGATGATGTGAAGTTGAAATGAGGCTTTGCAAGGATGTAATGAAGCGAGGCATCATATGATGAAGACTTGGTCTAATCCAGACGGGATCATTCCAAGCATGTTGATAACTCGGTGATATGATTCGAGTTGAGGATAATGAATGGATATGAGAATAGTCGTCGAGGAGGATGACTAGGAGGCTTGGATAGCATCGTTGTTGAAGGTTCTAGCATGCTCTAGGCAAGAGTATGTTTGGGCAGATTCGATAGTCCCAACGGCCAACTGTTGATGGTCGAGTACTCTGGACAGATTCGATAGTCCTAGGCACGGGCTGCGACGACGTGCGGGAGTTATGTCTAGAACCGGGGTTTCCATTAGCCCTTGACGGACGGCTGAAAGAATGTGCCGGTCATTCAATTAACGGTGATATCGAAGCAATGATAACAGTGATAGCCAGAGTCATGGATGTTTGGTTGTATCGTCATTCGGACTCAAGAGCGGTATTTTCTGGGTGCTTATCTGATTTAGGCCTTGGTACTTGGAAAACATCGCCCTTGACTCGAGTGATAGAAGCTTTACTTTAAATTGTATGCTCTGCTATGGTTGCTTCTGCTTAGTGTGTGTCTGGGGACTATCACTGTAGAATGAGGTTGGAGTGGGAGGGTTGTATTCCTATTCCTTTTCCTTTATGCTCATTTGGTATGTTGTTAGTTAATTTACTGCTCACTAAGACTGTTGTCTGACTCAAGGCTTTATGTTTTAATTCTTATTGCCTTGGGCTGTTCGTACATTTTGGGACGGGCAGACTAGGTAGCAGGTGACAGGTGCTGTTCTCTTCTCACGACGCTAATATCGAAGACGAGCTAGAGGGTTGCATATTATCTTCTTATATGTACTGGATATTCCGATGTTTTGTATTCTCTGAGAGATATGTAGTGAGGCTGGATGTATTGACTATGTGGATGCTTGTATTCAACTATTATGGAGTTTTATATGATGTCATTTTGTTCTGTAAAGCTTCACTATACATATGTTCTATTGTATTTTGTCCATGCGCTGTGAGTAATACGATAGATTCTGTTGCTTTAATTTACCTTGACAATCGTCCATGGTTGCCTGGCACACTTTACAGCGCACTTTCTCTAAATTCGGTGCAGGGGTCATGGGCGGTCGTCACATTTGGTATCAGAGCATTGGTTAATCGATTTTACCCAATGCTCGCCGTCGTAACTACGTATGAGAGACGTAATTGTATTTTGATGGATGATTGCTATATATAATATAGTAGCTTAGTAGAGTTTGAGTCCTTTATGCAGTTGTTTCTCTAGATGTTCTAATCATTCCTTTTTTTAGATATTGAGAATGAGTCGAAGAGGGAGACCAGCTGCTAGGGAAGGCCGTGCTACTGAAGAGACTGCTGATTATGCAGCCATGTTCGAAGCTATGATGACTTCGATCATGAGAAGGATACCAGTTCCGGGGGCAGCAGTAGATGTTGGAGTTCAAGTCCAAGCTCCGAAACCAGTGGATTTTGCTAAGTTGTGCAAGGATTATACTGCTCTTGGAGGGAAGGTTTTCTTGGGAACAGAATCAACTATCGAAGTCCAGAGATGGATAGATGCTTGTAGAAGGATCTTTGGTGATTTGGGAATTGATGATGCAACTAAGAGGAAGTTGGCATCAAGGCAGCTTCAAGGGAGAGCCTCTGATTGGTGGAACTCTATTACCATCAATACTGCGGAGGAAGAGATTACTTGGGAGCAATTCCAAGTCAGATTTGAAGCTAAGTTCATTTCTACAGCTCAGAAGTCTATTCTGTTCAAGAGGTTTGTGGAGCTCAAGCAAGGTGGAAGATCAGTTCTTGAGTATGTTTCTGAGTTTGAAGCTTTGTCCAAATATGCCCGGTCATATATTGAGTCTGCTTATCAGAAGAATGAGAAGTTTGTGACCGGCTTGGATAGTTATCTTGGGAGGCAGTTGGTGGATCATTTGGATGATTCATTTGAGAAGCTTGTGGAAAAAGCTCTCAGGCATGAGAGTCTGTTTCCTAAGGAAGGACCTGTTGTTGCTGTTACCAAGGGAGAATCTAAACCACAGCAGGGTGAAAACCAGAAGAGGAAGCAGCAGCAGCAGAAGGGTAAGGATAGCCAGAAGAAGCCGAAAGGAGAGGTGACTTGCTACAATTGTCAGCAGAAGGGCCATTTCTCTAAGGATTGTAAGAATCCGAAGGTGCCAATGAAGTGTCACAACTGTGACAAGCCGGGGCATTTCAGGAAGAATTGTCCAGAACCAAGGAAGGACAGGCAGATTGTGCAAGCCTATGCTTTAGGAGCTGTTCCGTCGTCTTCGAAAGCTCCTACTGCTGAAGAAAAGGGAAAGAGTGTGGTTGTTCAAGGTACTCTTTTCCTATGTGGTGTTCCAGTTAGAGTTCTGTTTGATACTGGAGCGTCGCATTCATTTGTTTGTAGTGAACTCGTAGGCCGGTTAGGTTTGGCACCGGATATTGTTGATAGGCCATTGGTTGTGACTAATCCAGTTGGGGGTTCGTCTCGTTTGTGTATGTTATGCCGTGGTCTAGTTGTGTCGAGTCATGGTTGCTCTTTTGTTTGTGATTGCTTTGTTCTGAACTTTGCGGGGTTCGGAATTATCTTGGGTATGGACTGGCTTAGGAAGTATGCGGCTAAGGTTGATTGTGAGAGGCTGGAGGTGACAGTCGAGAATGTGGAAGGGCGAAAGATTGTGATACGATGTAAGAACGAAGAAGGCGTCTTCATGAGCTTCATGTATTCGCTGGTTGTTCCACGGGATGGACTGTCTTTAGTGCCTATCGCAAATGGATTCGAGGATGTCTTTGACGAAGTCAAAGGGTTGCCGCCGCATAGAGAGATCGAGTTTCGAATAGATCTAGTAGAAGGAGCCAGACCTGTTGTGATGCCTCTTAGGCGGATGGCGCCTAGGGAACAGCAGGAGTTGAGGGTGCAAGTTGATGACCTTTTACAGAAAGGATTCATTCGGCGTAGTGTGTCCGAGTGGGGTGCACCAATTGTGTTTGCAACCAAGGCAGATGGGTCGTTGAGATTGTGCGTCGATTATCGTGAGCTGAATAAGGTGACTAAGAAGAACAAGTATCCATTGCCGAGAATAGATGACTTGTTTGATCAGCTTCACGAAGCTAAGGTGTTTTCTCAGATGGATTTGGCAACGGGATTTCACCAGTTGAGGGTGGCTAAGGATAGTGTGCCAAAGACTGCTTTTAGGACACCATCCGGTTTCTTTGAGTGGCTGGTAATGCCGTTTGGATTGACTAACGCGCCAGCATATTTTGTGGATCTTATGAATAGAGTGTTCAGAGATCAGTTGAACAAGTTTGTACTTGTGTTTGTGGATGATATTCTGATTTATTCCAGAACGGAAGAAGAGCACAAGACGCACTTGCGTATGGTTTTGGAAATCTTGCGGAAACATCAGCTGAAGGCTAAGTTTTCGAAGTGTCACTTCTGGAAGAGTGAAGTGAGGTTCTTAGGCCATGTGATTTCTGGAAATGGAATAGCGGTTGATCCCGCTAAGGTGGCAGCAATCCAGGATTGGGTTAGACCTAAGAATGCATCTGATGTGAGAAGTTTTCTTGGATTAGCAGGATATTATCGACGGTTTATCAAAGACTTCTCCAAGATAGTTGCACCATTAATAGGATTGACGAAGAAGAACCAAGTGTTCAGTTGGGATGCTAAGTGTGAGCAAGCTTTCAGAATCCTGAAAGAGAGATTGACGAGTGCTCCTGTTTTGACTATTCCTAGTGGGAATGATGAGATGGTGGTTTACACCGACGCATGTGGTACTGGACTTGGAGCAGTGCTGATGCAGAAGGATAAAGTTATTGCGTATTCCAGTCGACAACTGAAGCCGCATGAAAGGAATTACCCAACTCATGATTTGGAATTAGCGGCGATTGTATTTGCTCTGAAGATGTGGAGGCATTATCTTTTGGGAGTTCGATTCGAGTTGTTTACGGATCACAAGTCGTTGAAGTATCTTTTCTCCCAAAAGGATTTGAATCTTCGACAGCAACGTTGGCTAGAGTTTTTGGCATCATATGATTTTGGTATAGCTTATACTCCGGGAAAAGGTAACGCAGTGGCAGATGCGTTAAGTCGAAGACATGCAGGATTGGGAGCCATGTTTTCTGAATGGAAGAATCTCGAGTATTTAGCTGGATTTGACTTCAGGCCTAGATGCGAATTGGAACCTGAGATGTTGGCAAACTTATCAATAAGACCCACTCTTGTGGAAAGGATTGGTGAGAGCCAAAAGCGAGATGATAAGCTTGTCAAGATTATCCGTGAATTGGAATCTGGATTGGATCCAGAAAAGGATAAAGGATTCGAGGTCGATCGAGAGGGTTGGCTTCGGAAGCAAGGACGACTAGTTGTTCCCGATTTAGATGAATTGAGGAGTGAAGTTCTGAAGGAAAGTCATCACTCGAAGCTGACAATTCATCCAGGTGGAAATAAGATGTATCGGGATATGAAGAGAACCTACTACTGGGAAGGTATGAAGAAGGATGTTGGAAATTTTATTTCCAAATGTATGAACTGCCAGTTGGTAAAAGCCGAACAGAAGAAGCCAAGTGGATTGCTTCAGCCATTAGAAGTTCCTACATGGAAGTGGGAGCAGATATCGATGGATTTTATTGATGGACTACCTAGAACAAGAACGGGAAATGAAGGGATTTGGGTCATTGTGGATCGTCTGACCAAGAGTGCGAGATTCATTCCTGTTCGATCGACTAGGACTGCGTCGAAGTTGGCTGAGTTGTATGTTAAGTGGATAGTTCGTTTCCATGGTATTCCGAAGAGTATAGTGAGCGATCGAGACCCATTGTTCACTAGTGGATTTTGGAAGAGCTTCCAGGAAGTCTTGGGAACCGAGTTGTGTTTAAGTACAACTTATCATCCCCAAACGGATGGTCAGACCGAGAGAGTCAACCGAGTTTTGGAAGATCTTCTTAGAGCTTGTGTTTTGGATTTCGGAGGATCATGGGAAGATCACCTTCATTTGGTGGAGTTTGCGTACAACAACAGTTACCAGTCAAGCATTGGTATGGCACCGTATGAGGCATTGTATGGAAGACCGTGTAACTCTCCGACATGTTGGTTGGAAACTGGAGAAAAGCTGATGCTTGGGCCAGAGATGATTCGTCAAACTTCAGATTGTATAGAGATCATTCGGCAACGAATGAAGGCAGCCCAAGACCGTCAAAAGAGTTATGCTGATAAGCGTCGAAGGGATTTGGAATTCGACGCAGGAGATATGGTTTTTGTGAAGATTTCTCCACTAAAGAATGTTATTCGATTCGGGAAGAAAGGAAAATTGACTCCGAGATTTGTTGGACCTTTCCCGATCATCGAGCGAATTGGAAAGCTCGCCTATAGGTTGGAGTTACCTGAGAAGATGTCGGGTGTGCACAATGTTTTTCATGTATCATATCTACGGAAGTATGTGCACGACTCGAATACAGTGGTTTCTGCTGATAGCTGTGAAGACTTCGAAGTTGATCCAGTCGATAGAAGACCTCGTAAACCGCTTCGTGTTGTTGAAACCGACACGAAACAGCTTAGGAGGAAGGTAGTTAAGTTGCTCAAGATACAATGGAGTGACGATGATAACGACTGTACGTGGGAGGTGGAAGAGAGGATGAAGGCAGCTCATCCTGAACTCTTCAAGGTATGGCCCTAAGGTGTCGTATCATCTAACAACATTGTAACTTGTTCTAAGTCTTAGAATTCTGTACGCTAAGCTAGAATTGGATGCATAGTTTGCTGATTGTTATGGTTGGTAGGCGTACAGAATAGTCTTCGATTGCTTTGTTTGTTTGGAATTTCGGGGGCGAAATTCCTAAGGGGGAGAGAATGTAACGACCCGTATTTTTACGGATCGACAGGTTCGACAAAATCTGGAATTTTAGAGTTTTTGAGCCATTTCAGATTTTAGGCGAAAATGGCTAAGTCCTGAGTCGTGAACGACTTAGTGTAAGTCGTGAGTCGTATACGACTTAGGGGATAGGAGCGACTCAGGGGTTTGGCTAGTTAAGGGTGTAAGGATAAGTCGTTTGAACGACTTAAGGGGTAGGCGCGACTTAAGGACTGGGCAAGATAAGGCTTAAGTTGTAGCAGTTAAGTCGTGACCGAGTTAAGGTGATGAGTCGTACCCAAGTCATCTGATGAGTCGTACCCAAGTCATCTGATGAGTCGTACCCAAGTCATCTGATGAGTCCTACCCTGTTATTTGATGAGTCGTACCCAGGTTATCTGATGAGTCGTGACTGAGTTATCTGATGAGTCGTACCCAGGTTATCTGATGAGTCGTGACTGAGTTATCTGATGAGTCGTACCTAGGTTATCTGATGAGTCGTGACTGAGTTATCTGATGAGTCGTACCCAGGTTATTTGATGAGTCGTGACCGAGTTATCTGATGAGTCGTGACTGAGTTATCTGATGAGTCGTACCCAGGTTTTCTGATGAGTCGTGGACGAGTTAAGGGATGAGTCGTAGCCATTGTGATGAGTCGTATACGAGTTAGTAGTTGAGTCGTCTAACCAAGTAAGGCGTGCGCACTTAAGTCATAGACAGGGGGTCTGGTGAGTCGTAGGCGCATGCTATAAGTCGGAGACGACTTAGGAGATAGCTGTTTTGTTATGAGTCATAGGCTGTAGTGTGTTAAGTCGTTGAGTCGTAGGGCTTTGAGTCGTGAGTCGTAAACGACTCATGGAGACAGACGAGATAGGGATTTTAGCTATAAATAGGAGAGTTTCTCTTCATTTTTGGGATCCGGATTTTGAAGCGACGAAGTGCTGCCATTTTGAGAGCTCGACTTCTACACTTCTTCACTTCTTTTCTCAACTCTAATCTAGTGCTTCCTTCCATCCAAATCAAAGATCAAGATTGAAGATTCAAGAGCTAAAGTTGAAGATCTTCATCTTTTCAAGAGAGATTTCATCGATTGAAGCGGATTCGTGCTAGATCAAGCTTGATCCTTCGCTGTCCAGATCTGAAGCGTATTGATTTGAGTTTGTTTTGGTGATTTGGTGAGTGGTGATTATCTCTCACACGGATCCAAAGGAGTATATCGGATTGTTGGCTCGATTTGGTGTTAAAATAGTGATTTCCATGCATTTTCTTCATCCAAAGTGTAGATCCATATAGATCCATTGTTCATGATGATGTTACATCCATTTTATCATATGTTAACCTATGCAAGTTCATTCATCAAGTTTGTAGAGATATAATCCATGTTTTCATGCTTATTGGACTTTCAACTCTTTAATTACGAAAATGCCATTATTGTTATAATTGTCTACTTAGATCATATTTGAATGCTTGATTGCTTGGATTGATGTTTGATTTGATTGATTGTTATGAACTAGATGATTGATGATTAGATTTAGATCGAAGATGATTCAAAAGCTAAGGGAAAGGCTCTTGAATTGGGAAAGCTGCTCGTGGCATATGTAGCGGGATGATGAAGCTCTTATGCATAGATTTGATGATGTGAAGTTGAAATGAGGCTTTGCAAGGATGTAATGAAGCGAGGCATCATATGATGAAGACTTGGTCTAATCCAGACGGGATCATTCCAAGCATGTTGATAACTCGGTGATATGATTCGAGTTGAGGATAATGAATGGATATGAGAATAGTCGTCGAGGAGGATGACTAGGAGGCTTGGATAGCATCGTTGTTGAAGGTTCTAGCATGCTCTAAGAAAGAGTACGTTTGGGCAGATTCGATAGTCCCAACGGCCAACTGTTGATGGTCGAGTACTCTGGGCAGATTCGATAGTCCTAGGCACGGGCTGCGACGACGTGCGGGAGTTATGTCTAGAACCGGGGTTTCCATTAGCCCTTGACGGACGGCTGAAAGAATGTGCCGGTCATTCAATTAACGGTGATATCGAAGCAATGATAACAGTGATAGCCAGAGTCATGGATGTTTGGTTGTATCGTCATTCGGACTCAAGAGCGGTATTTTCTGGGTGCTTATCTGATTTAGGCCTTGGTACTTGGAAAACATCGCCCTTGACTCGAGTGATAGTAGCTTTACTTTAAATTGTATGCTCTGCTATGGTTGCTTCTGCTTAGTGTGTGTCTGGGGGCTATCACTGTAGAATGAGGTTGGAGTGGGAGGGTTGTATTCCTATTCCTTTTCCTTTATGCTCTTTTGGTATGTTGTTAGTTAATTTACTGCTCACTAAGACTGTTGTCTGACTCAAGGCTTTATGTTTTAATTCTTATTGCCTTGGGCTGTTCGTCCATTTTGGGACGGGCAGACTAGGTAGCAGGTGACAGGTGCTGTTCTCTTCTCACGACGCTGATATCGAAGACGAGCTAGAGGGTTGCATATTATCTTCTTATATGTACTGGATATTCTGCTGTTTTGTATTCTCTGAGAGATATGTAGTGAGGCTGGATGTATTGACTATGTGGATGCTTGTATTCAACTATTATGGAGTTTTATATGATGTCATTTTGTTTTGTAAAGCTTCACTATACATATGTTCTATTGTATTTTGTCCATGCGCTGTGAGTAATACGATAGATTCTGTTGCTTTAATTTACCTTGACAATCGTCCATGGTCGCCTGGCACACTTTACAGCGCACTTTCTCTAGATTCGGTGCAGGGGTCATGGGCGGTCGTCACAGTTTCATTACTTGAATATATTTATTTCTTCTTTGTTGCTCGTTTGGTCTTATTACTTTGTATTATAAATGAATTTCTATAATTATTATGTTGTTATAATTTAACTAATTTGTCCACTTTATATTTTTATATACATGAGTGTATATCTAACTTAAATATTCATTGTCTTGTATTCTTACATATATATATATTTTTATACTTTATTCTGTAAGTACAATTTGTTTGTATTTTATTCTACTTATATATTTTCATTTTTAAACCATTTATTTACAATTTAAATTCAAATCAAATATATATTATATTATTTCAAATTTACTCAGATATGTTCAAATACATATATATATATATATATATTCTCATATATACACATGTATACAATATTTAATTTTAAATGATTTATACATAATATATTTGGATTCGGGGAAACTCGCACCACTTTATCGATTTATTTCACAAATTTTATTCAAAAATTTATCTAATTATCAATTTAAATTAAATTAAAATCCGGGGTCGTTATAATAGCTCTATTCTTCTTGCCAGATGCGATATGGTAGCTAAGACCAGTGTGGTTGAAGCTGAACTAACACTATGCCACAAAGTGAATCAGAAAACATCCATCACACAACATAAGCTAGATTTGCTGCCATCCCAATTTTTACAACCGTTTCACATAACATATGGAAAAAACCATCTGTTGTGTGTCATAGCCCATGAAATCTTTATTCTATTGAGCTTTCATCAATGCCATTCAAACAACATTTCATCTGTTGTCTGATTGAAATTATCAAAAATTTGGTTTTTCCTCCTTATCAATATTTCGTTTCCCTCTCTCAAAATTGTCTCGATATTTCGTGGCCATGTTTTATCATTTATTTCCCTCTCTTATTTCGTTCATAGCTAAACAAAAAAAAATGGCGGCCCAAAAAATCTTCTCCCTCCTCTCCACCCTCGCCGTTGCCTTCTCCTGCCCATCGTCTACTGCCGACCCTAGCCTTCTTTCTAATTTAGGGTTTGTCTTCATTCCGATTTATGGTTTCTAGATCGAAATCTGTTGCTTAGAATTTGAAGTGCGAATAGTACTCCTTTTTCTTTGATGCTCTCACACTTCGATTACCAGTTATTGATTGCGTGGTTGCTTTTACTTGTCTAGTTATTCAGATTGTTCGGTGTTATTTATTCCCCTTTTAATTTTTTTGCAGCATTCTTGACTTCCACTTTTTGCTAGTGATGATTTGGGTTTGTATAGGAATTGATCTCCTATATTTTATGGTCACATTCGATTGCTTGGATTTTCTTTCGATTGCTTACATTTGCTTTCGATTGCTTGGATTTTATTTCGGTTGCTTGGATTTGCTTTTGATTGCTCGGATTTGCTTTTGATTACTTGGATTTGCTTTCAGCTGCTTCTACATAGACTGCTGTCGATTTGGTATGTGTATAGTTTTGTCCCTTTTCAATTTTATGCTCGAACTCGACTTAATCTTTTTCTGCCAATGATGATATGAGTATATATAGGAATCACCTATATTTTCGATTATATACTATGATTTGAATTGCTGGTTTGGTTCTTCCTAGAGTTTTATATTTTTTTTAAACTATTGGGTTTTGATTCTGACTTGATCTTTGCAGTGATTTGTGTGCTCCTTTATTTCTGTCGATTTGTATTATCTCTGTTGGTTTGTACATGTATGAGTTTTTCACTCTGTTGGTGTATAACTTGGTTGGTTTGTATCTCTTTTGATGCTCCATTGCTATTGTATCATTAATGCTTATTGTTTTTGAACTAGTTGAAGCTTGAAGTGGTAGAAGCAGCGTGCTTATGGTTCGTTGTATCAAATCATCACTGTTGAACTAGTTGATGCTAGCCTGTTGCATTAGTGCTAGTTGTTGTTGAACTAGTTGATGCTTGAAGTGTCTCCTTGCTTGTTGCTGGTTATGTATACATGTATATACATATATGTTTGCACCATGCGTGGTTGTGTGAATATGTGCTTATAGTTCTATATGTATGTAACGACCCGGAAATTTTAACTGTTTTTATAACGTATTTAACTGAAATTTTGCTTGAAATTTAATTTTAAAATTTAGCAATGAGAATTTGATATTTGGTATACGTCTATTTTAACATAGCAACTGGTAAATTTTTATTGGAAAATATGAAAGTTAGTTTTGTTGTGTAATTTTCAATTTCAGTATTAAATCAGTTGCAAATTTGATGTAAATAAAATATTATTGAAATCTGAATATTTTTACGTAATAAAAATGTAAACTATTTTCTGAGTGAGACATCATAATTCGTTTCATCAAATTTTGACTTCCCTAGCCCCGTTTATCTTATTTTCGGCATTTTAGCAACATTTTGGTACCGAATATCAACATTTGATAGGATTATCGGATTGCTGATATCTGTGTATCGTTTTGTTTGTCTTGTTATGCTGATGTCCATAGTATATTCATTTGTGTGTTTCGAAGTCCAGTACGCGGTGAAATCTATGAAAACGGTAACCATATCTATATTCGTTTTAAACTTTTGAGTTCCCTGTCCCTTCATTTTCTACCATGTTAAACCCAATGCCATTAGCTATTATTATTTCTGAATTCAGCGCATGGCCTTTGCTATTCCCATCGTTGGATTTATAATTTCAGTTTCCTTTCCATTCGTTTCTCATTCCTTTTTCTTTACTAAACTGGAAATAGTATACATTATCGAAACCAAGTCTTCATCTGTTGCAATTCCTTTTGCTCGAATATTTTCTTGCTCCCTTCATGTTGCCATGACCTCCTCCTTCCTCTAATCTTTGGAAAATATAAATGTATCTCTTGTTCGTATTTTTCTTGAGATTTGTCCGTTCTTCGAGTTTGCATCAAATATATATAGCCGCATTTAAACTACATCGCATCCCTCCTCATCGTTGTTCCATTCCGCCACTCTCTCTCCTCCACACAATGACCAAATCTCCGCCTCGGCCCTCAACAAATCCACCTTCTCCTCTTTTGTTGCCAAAGTCCACGTTTCACCCACCATGACAGCTAAGCTCCGACACAATACGCCCCACCTTCCCACTACTGTCCGCCACCATACCTCTCCTCCCCACCATGCTGCAAACCCAGACAAACCTCCGCCTTAAACCCCTGCCTCCCCAAGCTGAGACCATCACCAGTTGAAGCCGATCCTCCTCTGACTGCCACCCCGAGTGCACAGCCACCCTCCACGACCCTTGCATGAACCAAAACCCATGCCAGCAAACCCATGGCCTTGTGCCTCTCCACTAACCAAACCTCTTCGCCTATCACCACCATTTGTTTCCATGCTTATCCAACCCTATCATCAAGCACAAGCAGCTATAGCATCTTTTTTTTTGAAAATATATATATACTTTAAAGTGAGTTTTATGCGTATATAGATTACTAATTATCCTGTATATAGGTTATAAAAATTTTGTTTACCGTTAGTTATATGTATATGTGTATTATAAAGTGTTGTTTACAGTATTGATGATATTTTAAATGGAGTATATAGGTTTATAGTATATATATAATTACACTATATATTATATAAAGAAGTATATAAACTATAGATCAGTTCTATGTAAAGGTTTAGATAAGATTATAATATATATATATATATTGTTATAAGGGTATACAACCTGTTTCTTTATATACATAAAATTTATATAAGCTATATGTAAGTTGGTTGTTCGTACTTATGAGTAACATAAGTTATATGTGATTTGTTTGAATTTATATATATATATATAATAAATAAGTTATATTGATTTTTATAACGAATATTGAAATATATATATATGTTATGTAGTTATATACATGTTTATACATTAGTTTATATCCATAAGTATATATATATGTGTGTTGGTTTCAAATGTATAGACTTTATTTTATACATGTTGAATCAAATATAGATTTGAAATTTTATGTTTAAATTGATCTAGAATCAAAAGTATATATAGATTTGGATTTTTGTGTTCTGATTTCCAATATAATATAAAGGTTAATATAAAAGGTTATTTGATATATATATTATAAGTTGTTCATGTTATATGAAACATATATGCTGTTATAATTCGGTTCCATTGTTTTATACTTTATTTATTTACAGTTTTAACTGTTTGGATATATAAGTTTGGGAAATGTTGATTTGAAGTATCTGGTTTAAAAGGATAGTGTATATACATATATGTTTTGATTTGAGAAAGATAGGTGTTTTAAGGAATAATGATTTTGGAGTAAAATATATATATATAGACCTTATTTTATGTGTTAAAAATTAGATATTTATTTCAAGGTATATATATATATATATATATAGATTTCATTATTAATATGCGTTTTCAAATTTAATATTGATTTTAAAATATAACATATATAATGCATTTCATCAAATCCCAGTTGGTCTACCCTGCTTTACGTGTTCCGTTGCTATCCGGAGATTATTTCCACAACTCTACCTTGTTCATGCATATCCGTGTTCGTGCATCTCATTCTTGTTATTTCTCTAGCCTCGAAAGGTGAGCAATCACTCACGATTAACGTTCTTATATTTAATAAAATTGATTTCACTTGAAACGACAATTGAAATATACTGTTAAATTTGAATTGCTAGCTATTTAATTGTTAATTATATGCCATTATCTGTAATTGTTCACCTGTGATATATGACACCATATCCTGTTGTATATATTATATTTAATTTGTTACTAATGATATATGCCTGTTGTTGATATGTTATATTGTTATCATATGTGTTCTCACTCTACAAGTTCCTTGTTAATTCAGAATTCCCTATGGGTTGAAATGATACATACTCGAACGATTTTGTAGAATAGGGGAAAATCGTTATGGGTTGTAATGATAAACCCAAGGATTTTCATTTATTTTGAAATTTTGGGCTTGCAGGTTAAAGTAATATACACCCGTAAATATTTAAACTGCGGATTGAAATGATAAATATCTGTATCACTTGACCATAGGATATAAAATTATATACGGACAACGTTGGTCTATATTTTGAAAAATGATTTCCAAAGTTTTGAAAGGAAATATATGGGTTTTTAATAAATATTGATTTTTAAAATATAATATGTATAAACGTTACTTTTATATATGTCTAAATTGAGATTTTTAAAAATATATGTTTTGGAAATTTTAATTTATAAGTTAATTTTGAAAAATATGAATTTTAAGATTTACTTACAATTTTATTATTTTAAAAATATATAAAATAATATTTAATATGAAATATAACTTTAATAATAAAAGTTGGGAAGATAAATCAACATTGGCTTGGAATTTAAATTGGCTAATAATTAAATTTAAAAAAAAAATTGATTTGAACTTATTGAATTTGAGATTTTTATGATGTATAACTTGATTTTTTGATTTAAGGTGATTACACTACAAGAAAAACTATTTTTAGTTGCATTAATTGGTGGCGTTTTAAATTTTGTGCAACTGTTGGTAATTTTACAATATAAAAATAAATAAAGAAACGCGGCTAATTCTCCCGCCAGTAATTCGTGGAATTTTTTGCTAAAGTTTTTTGTGGCCGCTCAAATTTCCTTTACCACTTTTTCTTCTTCTCAAACTACTCCACTTAAAAAAAATTATTCGTCTCTTCCTATTTAATCCACAAGCCCTAATTTTCCTAATTCAAAAACTACGACCGAACAGAAATAAAGCAAACGCGATTTTAAAAGCAGAATTCCAAGTTTCGCGAATCAAAATCCCAATTACCAAAATCAAAACCCCCAACCCAGACTTTGAACTGGATTTAGGTGATTGTGGAATGAATGCGGAGGCCGGGAATTTGATTAAGTGAATATTTCAACAGAATAATAATAAAGTGGAATTTGAAATATAAATGAAATTTATCGAATTGAGTTATTGTAAATGTTTGAATGTCTAAACTTTGAAATCTATTGAAATTGAAATGGTTTAATTTGTAGTTCAAATCTATATTTGAAATCTATATAAATTAAATGGTTTATTGAGAGGTTGAATTGAATTGAAATTGATGAACTGGGATTGATTTAAATTGAATTTTTGGAATTTGAGTTGATTTGAATCGATTTGTGAAATTTAAGGAAATTATTTTATCATATAAAGTATTTATTTACATATAAACTATTTTAATATACAAATTATTTTAATATATAAACTATTTTAATTTATAACTATTTTAATATATATACTATTTTTAATGTCTAAACTGTTAAGTTGGAAGTGTTATGATTTCGGAAGCGTTATGATTTCAAAAGTGCTATGATTTCAAAAGTGCTATGATTTCCAAAGTGTTATAATTTCAAAAGTGTTATGATTTCGAAAGTGTTATAATTTTGGAAGTGTTACGATTCTGGAAAGGAATACTATTTATAGTGAATAATGATATCAAATTGATATGGTTTTGAAATGAATATTATATTTTGATATGAAGTATGAACTATTTGAAAATGACTACGATGTGAAATAAGCATTTGGTTGTTAATGAGACCGGGATCGGATATTGTCATACTCTCTGCCAATACCGAAAACCACTTTAACAACTGTGTACGTGGTGGAGATTCCATAATAAAGTAGGATGGTTTGGTGACGATTCTATATGGTATTACATAGCCCTGACTCCCGTGAGTCAGCTTGATGTGGCTAAAACAGGAGCCATGCCAGGCCAAGTGAGGTCATTCCTCCGATCAGACACATTTCTTCGATACATTCTATTGCTTTTGTGATTTGATTGGGTGCACCCTTTGATTTGATTGGCTAAAACTGCACCCTTTGTTTTGTTTTGTACACACACACGCACATCCTTGCCTTGTACATGTATACATGTTTACATCCATATGTGTGTATGTATATATATATATATATGTATATTCCATTATTGAAGTTATGTATACATATATACATGTATACAACCTTGAGTGTGCTTACAGCTGAGTGAGCTGCTCCTATGTGCACTGGCACCTGATGTGCATTTTCTGAACCATTTTGATTTTCTAAACCATTTTGAGTTGAACTTGTTTTTTCTAAACCATTTTATGTGCCCTGGCACTTGTTGTTTTGTTTGAGCTTGTTTATGTGCACTATCTTGAATTCTTGCCTAAACCATGAAAAGAAAACAAACCCATAAACTGAGGTAATATTAATATTCAAATTCAATTTTATTTTTGCAATTTTGGTTTGTTTCCTTTTCCATTTTACTACGTTTTTTATTTGATAGGTATAGGCGATGGCTAGACACAAGCCGGAGCAAGCAAATCAAGATTAACATCAAAAATAAACTCGACTGAGTGTGAGTGGGTGCTCGTAAAAAAAGATATATGTGAGAGTGTAGTGAAAATTTGTATATATGAGAGTAATAGTGAAAGTTGTAGTGTATTTGAAAGTGTAAGTATATTGAAAGTGGTTTTGTATCTGAATTTAATTTGAAATAAAATATTTGTTTAAATAAAATTGTGAATCATTTATTTCATTCTTCAAATATATAATATAATTGTAATTGGTATATAGAGAATTCTAGAAATGATACTATAACGTCAGATAACGTATGGTTTTCTTTCTTTTGATGTGTTAGTGCATATTAGATGATGGGGCGGTCCGATGTGTAATGAGATGGCACGGGATTTAACGACAGATAGTTATGTAATTAGACAACGGAGCATATTTGTCGTCTGATTCGTTTTTTCCCATAGTGTACGCGGGGTCCTTAACAAGTGCACAACATTACCCCTCCATGAAGAAAATATGGATAGAAGGGGACTCCGCCATCGTCATACCTTTCTTGCAGAGATTTAATCCAGTCAAAAAGAATATTTGTCCCATATTACAGGAGATTCAGAAACTACTAGATCATTTTGTAGAGGTCAAGTTTTCTCATGTATACCAGGAAGGAAACCAGTCAGCGGAATATTTGGCGGGGTTGGAAAAAGAAAAACAATGCCTTTTGTTTTGGACGGTCGGTTATCCTGATCAACTAATGCGGTTTACCCAGAGGATTATCATGATGGTCTTTTCCAGGGAGAAGAGGAAATAATTTTAAAATTTAATGTTTTGTACACCTTTGAAAATCAAAAGTAATGTTGATAATATTAAAATCATGTTACTCAATTATGTTACAAATAAAATATATCTGAAAGAAAAATTAATTGTTCGATTCAATCAAGGAATTGGCACTCTACAATATTGAGATTTCTCTGGGCACTCAACAATATTGAGATGTCTTTACACGATCAATTTTGCAATGTACATAAAGAAAAGGACTTCAGTTGTATTTTTGATTTGTATCAATTCTAATTCATAGAATCTAAACAAAAAAAACTAACATTGCTTGTACACATATATGATTGTAAATTGTAAATATTCAGAGTGTATAACATATATTGTAAATATTCAGAGAGTATAGAATATATAATTCCAATTCATAGAATCTCACGTTACACCCGATAATGCAAATTGTAAATATCTAAAGTGTATAACATATATTTTCATAGAAATAATTACAGTTTTTTCATGAAATATAATTTATAAAAAACGCAGATGTGGATTTTGAAATTTAAATTAAAACGATGTTTGAGGAAGCTTACCTCTTCAAAATTTATGTCCTCCATAGTTATATTCATGTTCAAAACTAAAACCATGCTTCGCACATTATTATATCATATTGCATTGTAAAGCTTATCTCACTTTCTCATGCTTACATGTGTACTGCTACCGATAAATATATATTTATTTACTTAAAATGCTCCATTAGTTTCTCAAAAATATGCGTACACTTTGAATGTGGACTGGCACAGACTTTGGCAAAGAATTTAGCAACCAAACCAATCATATGTGATCATTCATCACCTTTGGTTCTCTATGATATTTTAGTGTTGCTACTATTTTTTTGTAAACTTCTTACTTTTATTGCTAACCGTCTCATATACATTCACTTTGGATGATTACAACATCAACAGATCAATTTTATCAATTTTTCCATGCCAAGTTAATTGGGATGGGAGGATTTTAGCCCAGTTCAGACATTGGACTCCTCAATGAGGCAAAAGAAACCTGCCGGTACACCCTAAATATAAGCCACAGCCAAAATTTGTTGCTATAAACCAAAAATACATTCGAATTAATCAAACATACTTTATATTAATAGAATTTAAGGTTTCAAAAAAAGGAGAGGCCGCTATATTCGAGTGCCTATCTCTATTGTAGAGTAAAAGGTCCGTCTTATTACTATTCATTATTTTGCAAGTTACTCTTACTATTATTAATTTATCATGAAACATGTCTAATTAGGATGTGAATTGATAGTAAACATTTGTCTTTCCCAATAATTTTAGATTGCCTTCTAACATTTAAGGAAGATTCAAGGGTTATTGTTACTTTCATGATAATGAAATCATTTAGGATTTGTATACTAAATAGTCATGTTCTAGTATAACTATACAGTCATTAGTGTCAGTTTCTTACCAAACTAATAATATCTGCGAAAGGAGTTGAGTTTGGCAAAAGCGAAAAGGGAAAAGTGTCAATAAATTTTCCAAATTTGCTATGAGGGATGAGTTTTTGGTCAACAATGATCTTTATTTTGTGTTTTATAACTTGTTCAAAATGTTAAGTGCTTGAAATCTGTAAAAATAAGTTTGGAGTAAAAATGACGATTTTATGGAAAAGGAGAATTTTCATTTTATTAATTAATTAATTTAAGTTTAATTTTTTTTATATTAACTTACAATTCGTTATTAATTCACATTTGCAGTTTACGTGTACCCATAGCTCCGCCATGGAAGTCACTTATTACCATATTGATATGCGGTATCGTCTGCAAGTTTATTGCTTACGGCCACCATTACCACCATAAGCAATCTCCTCATATATCACACCGTACCATCCATGCATTCTTCATCTAGTGCCGCTACATGTTGGTGAATACTACTGCTTAACTCATGTAGATGCTCCTAGCTCTTCTCTTCCGAAGAAGCATGTGGCTGATGTAGATCGAATACCAGTATGTTGGACTCTACCCAAGCATGGCGTTGTCAAACTAAACTTTGACGGAGTGGTTTCAAATAATAAAGCGGGATGTGGCAACATTGTTCGGGATGAGTATAGCTCTATTCTACTAGTTCGATGTGATATGGTAGCTAAGATTAGCATGGTTGAAGCTGAACTAAGTGGGGTGCTTAATGGTTTGAGACAAGTAGTACAACATCACCCCTCCATGAAGAAAATATGGATAAAAGGGGACTCCACCATCGTCATATCTTTCTTGCAGAGATTTAATCCAATCGAAATGACCAGTTAACCCATACTACTGGAGATTCGAAAACTGCTAGAGCATTTTGTATAGGTCAAGTTTTCTCATATATACCGAGAAGGAAACCAATCAGATGATTATTTGGTAGGGTTGGAAAAAAAACAGTGCCACTTGTTTTGGACAGCCGGTTATCCAGATCAACGAATGTGGTTTACTCAAAGGGATGTCACGATGCTCTTTTCAAGGGAGATGAGGAAATAGTTTTAAATTTTAATGTTTTGTTCATCTTTGAAAATCAGAAGTAAGGTTGATAATATTAAAATCATGCTACTCAATTGCATGAGAGTCGTATAAATAAATAGCCCTTTTATTTTGAATTTATTCTGTTCATACTATAGTCTTTCCCTGAGCTTTCATACTGCTTGTTTTTGCAATTTGGCATGCATCTGTTTCCTTGGTTCTAGTTTTTCAAATGAATGCTACCTTGTCTCTTTACATTCACTTCAGTTTCAACACCTTAGGGACTGCCTATGCAGCAATTTGTGTTATTTTTTGTTGTCCAATGTCGTGCTTCTTGGACAAGGTGGTGTTTTGGTTATTTGAAGTTTGCTAGTTCTGTATTTCCTCTATGTTCTGGCAGTTGGAATAGATTTTTCGCTATATGGAATCCTCGTTTTCCTTCCTGGTATCGCTTCTGCTTACTGCTAATGGACGAGTATTATAATTGAATATATTTTCTTCGTGCTTGATATGTTGCTATGGTACATTTTCGGTCTTCCTTTTATCTTGCTGGCTGTCAGGACTATGTGTTTAATGTTTGGAGTCAATATTTGTATTGTTATAGTTTTTGGATATGTTGGGTCATAGCATTTATGCAAGTGTGTTTTGCATAGTCAGTTGGTTTATGTGAGTTGTAAGTGAGATTGCTTAGTGCAACTTGTCGAGTGATCATGCTCTGTAGATGTATATGGATGTCGTGGCTGCTTAGGACCTTTATCCTCACACCTGTAATGATTATTTTTATAAAAAGTGGATGTGCACTATAAATCTGGCTTGCCTTGCCAAAACAAATTGCTGAGAAATGAGATTTTTGGTGCATATGTTGAAGACCAACCGTAGTGTTATTCAGCAAAGACTTAATTTGGTAAAAGGAATTAATAAGATCTAGAAGCAAAATATGGAGCGAGAGACATGATTTAATTCTAATTAAGGGTTAAACGAGGAGGGCATTTTACAACCGTAAGGAAAATGAATAGTTTACGGTTGAAGTAATGTATTGATGAGGTAATCAAATGTATATACACATGTGAATAGTGAAATTTCATCATTAAAAACATATTTTTCTTTAATTTTGTTTATTCTAAACTACTATATTACCTCCATGGAGATAAAAGAATGTCGACTCCTTTGTACATGATATTAACTACCAAAATGTCGAACCACACAAAAAAAGAAATACAAGTTGGCATATGAGACAATTGTAAATCAACACATATATCACAAATATCCACATCTCTACCAAAGCATTTCTAGCTTAAATTTAAAGATGATGTCACGAACGGTCATCGTTGTCTCCATGTTGCTTACCATCAACCACACGCTTTTTGAGACTCGACATACAATCCTCGAACCAATACTATTACTCTTACTTACTCTAGACATTCTAAGCATCTATCAGGGCCACATGCCGAACTTGAACTTCCAAAATTCATAAATCCCAAACTTCAGCCTTAATTATTAGTTATCCCACCGATCAGACGTATGAACCGGGATGCCAGACGTTTGACTTGATTTTAGATGTTTGGAAGACAAATCCAAGCATTTGAATGATCGATGATTTTCTATATAAATGTGCATGAAACAAGATTGTAATTTCAAACATTTCATTAGTTGTTTTGGCTGTGTGAGAACCCTAAAGAAATACTATCCTTTGGAAATTTGTTCCACCTTCTTTTATTTTCTCGTTTTTCTTTCATCTCATCCATTTGATGTTTCTCTCCATGTCACCGAGACACTTTGCACCTATGTCTCTCCAACAGGATTCACACCTTTGTTATTAGTTATTCATCATTCAGACGAGTTTTGCTTATCTTTTTATATTCAGTGAATAACATCGAGGTGATGAATACCTTTCAAACAACATATGAGTATAACTATTCAACTTACGTTCTGGCTCTCACATACATACAATAATATCATTGTTTAATGTCCTAACTTGTACTATACAGATACAATCCATTCCTAAACCAAACAGCAACCAACACAATCAAAATCAACAACCAAGATTCTACGTTCTTTCAATCCTACATGTTTTTCAATACATTCATTTTATCACTGAACATTTATAAATACTCATTAAATCTTATTCGCACCTCAAAAATATTAACTTTAATTTATTCATTAAGCCTAACCTAACCATTAGCATTTGAATATAACGTAGTGATCATGTAACATATTTAGTAAATCGCTCTCACTAATTAGGTAATTCTAATCTCATGCCAACCTACTCTCCAAACTTCACTATTTTAGTAATCTAGGCTTAATCCTAACAAATTTTCCAACTTGAGCATGAAGATCTAATAGAGAATCTCCTAACTTGAATTTGGAGTACTTCTTTGTAATTTATAGTTGAGGTACGTGGAAGTTATGAGAAAATAAACTAGAAAAATGTTAAGACTCGTATTTTATGTTTCAGAGGATACTAAAATATTTTTTAAAATTCGTATTGGGTCGTACGGGCCTATAACTTTGGGTGATGATGAGTATTAACATCTTTGAACCTCAATTATTTTATCGGACGATTTTTTGACCATAAATTTATTTTCCGCCATTTTTGGTAGTTATACTTATTACACGGATATACGTGCGCCAATGAATCAGTGAACTTGGATGAAAGAAAAAACTTCCTAGTTAAAAAAATGTGTACGAGATGTGTAATCAAAGAATTTTCGAAAACGAATGTTCTGGTAGCCCATATGACTTAGAAAGTCCAAAAATAGCCTTTTGGGCACAATCTCATATTCTGATGAAATCGATACCATTGGAACGATAAAAATAAAACGATCCACGCCGTATGACCGCAAAAGATGCATTGGAATTTTGAAAATAAAAGAATATGGGATTACGCACAATCCCTAACCCTACCTAGTTATTTAAATATTCCACATATTGTTGGCTGCATACTTCATCTTCTACCACACATTATTTCTTCTCTTTCTTTATAAAACCCAAACCCAACTCTCACACTTCTATTTCTCCTCCTCTTTCTCGGTCAAATGAACACCGTTTTTGGAAAAATAAAAGTTAGGTCTCTATTTTTTGAGAGCTCCGCAATGATGGCCTCGGTTCGACTCTGACTATGTAGCCAAAAACAGTGAATCCGAAAAAGGGCATTTTTTGGAGGAGATCCGAATGAGAAACTGATTATGTCGGTTTGTTCGTATTCGCAATGGGAGTTCGTAGATGTAGGTCGCCTGAGCCATAGGGGACTATGGTGGTCGGTGGAAGCATGAAAAGTAGGGGGAAATGGGTTTTGGCCATGTTATTGTCCACCTGAGGCGACAAAGTCATCAAGTGAACACTGGAGGATGGTGCGGCAGCGTCTTAAGTGCAAGAAACCATCGTAGGTAGCGTAGGTGAGGTCCGATGAAGGATAAATGTTCCTACACAGAGAACAAAAAAAGGAGCAGGTTACGTGACTAGGGTAGGTGGCTAGTAGCGGGTTGACAGCTACGAAGACGGGAGGAGGTGTAGGCGTGCGACAGTGATGATTCGGGTCGTAGCGTGCGGTGGTTGGATGCGGTTCGTGAGTATGGTGCTTGCCTGAAAATGGAGTACATTAATGGCTGCAGGAAAGGAAAAGGAGAGGGTGACGTGGGCATGCTATAGTGGGAAGAAAGAGAGTGTTGGAAAGAAGAATTGAAATATAAAAAGGTTTAATTTGGATGTAGTTTCTTACGTTGCACTCATATGGGAGCCCTTTATGACTTGGTATAGATTGAACAACTTTTGTTGAGGTGAGTGATAGTCTCTTACCATACTATGATTGTTAATATAGTATAAAAATGATGTTTTGAGCTGATTTTTAACTTTAGAATATGATTTCTAATATATTTAAACCTACACATGATTTTATAAAAGAAATTTAAAGTGTTTCGAAATTGTTTTAAGTTGAATATTACACATGTTCTTATGGATGCGCTATTTTCTGGAAACCACTAGATTTTGGCTATTTTTGATATGAATCCATGAATTGGTTGATATATACATGTTATATATGTTGTATGTAAGCTATGATAGATTTATGTATGCTTGTTTGCTTGTTTTGGTTGAAAACATCGATCGATGGGTGATACAGTGTTAGGAAACATCTCATAAGATAGAGTTTCGTGCATATCCATCAAAAACACATCGATTAGACGGACACATGATGGAAACCCAAATGGATGGGATAAGTATGCGAAAGAGAACCAAGATGTGTACCGATTGATCTGAAGACAAAAGACGATGGACTTGTGTATGTGCTTCAGACTTCAAGATGGACGGTAAACGTTTTCATTTGGTTTTCCTTTTTGGTATTGCTTCTACTTGCTGCCAATGGACGAGTATTATAATAGAAGATATTTGCTTCGTACTTGATATGTTGCTATGGTACATATCTGGTCTGCCTTGGCATCAATATTTGTATTGCATTAGTTTTTAGATATGTTGGGTCATAGCATTTATGCAGGTGTGTTTTGCATACTCAGTTGGTTTCTGTGAGTTGTAAATGAGAATGCTCAGTGCAAGTTGTTCAGTTATCGTACTTTGTAGACGTATATGCATGTCGTGGCTGCTCAGGACCTTTATCCTCATACCTGTAATATTATTTTTATAAAATGTGAATGTGCACTATAAAAACTGGCTTCCCTTATGCAAAAAAAGGAAAAAAAAAGGAAGAAAGATGAGAAATGAGATTTTTGGTGCATACGTCAAAGACAAACCGTAGTGTTATTCAGCAATAACTTAATTTGTTTAAAGGAATTGATAAGATCTAGAAGCAAAATAGTGGAGCGAGAGACATGATTGGATCCTAACCTAAGGGCCGAATGAGGAGTGCACTATACAACTGTAAGAAAAATGGGTGGTTTACGGTTGATATAATGTACCAAATCCCCTGCACCAAACCCCCATGTCCCCAACCAATCGAAAACACTGATTTCCAGCCATTTTGCAATTAAACCCCTTTCTCTCTCTCTCCTGGTGTTGGGGGTTTAATTGCGAAATGGCTAAAAATCAATGTCTCCGATTGGTTGGGAACAGAGGGGACGGAGTGGGGGGTTTGGTACAGGGGATTTGCTCTCGGATAGATGAGGTAATCAAATGTATATACTCATGTGAATAGTGAAATTTCATCATTTAAAACATATTTTTCTTTAATTTTGTTTATTCTAAACTACTATATTACCTCCATGGAGATAAATGAATGTCAACTCCTTTGTACATGATAATAACTACCAAAATTAAAAACCACAAGAAAAAAAATTCTAGTTGGCATATGAGACAATTATAAATCAACACATATATCACAGATATCCACATCTCTACCAAGGCATTTCTAGCTTAAATTTAAAGATGATGTCCCAGAAGGTCATCGTTGTCTCCAAATTGCTTACCATCAACCACACATGCTCTCTAACACTTCACATACAATCCTAGAACCAATACTATTGCTCTTACTTACTCTAGACCTTCTAAGCATCCATCAGGGGAACATATCGAACATGAACTTCCAAAATTCATGAATCTCAAACTTTAGGCTTAATTATTAGTTACCCCACCAATTAGAGGTATGAACCGGGAAGCCAAACGTTTGACTTGATTTTAGATGTTTGGAACACACATCTAAACATTTGAATGATTGATGATTTGCTATATAAATGTACATGAAACTAGCTTGTAATTTCAAACATTTCATTAGTTGTTTTGGCAGAGTGAGAACCTTAAAGAAAATGTTTCCCTTAGAGGAATTTTTTTCGACCTTCTTCTATTTTCTCATTTTTCTTTCATCTCTTTCATTTGATGGTTCTCTCCATGTCACCGAGACACTTTGCACCTATGTCTCTCCTACAAGATTCACACCTTTGTTATTAGTTATTCATCATTCACACAAGTTTTACTTATCTTTTTATACTCAATGAATAACATTGAGGCAATCAATACCTTTCAATCAACGTATGAGTATAACTATTCTACTTGCATTCCGGCTCTCACATACATATAATAATATCATTGTTTAATGTCCTAACTTGTACTATACAAAACAATCCAGTCCTAAATCAAACAGCAACCAACACAATCAAAATCAACAACCATGCTACTACATTCTTTCACTCTTACATGTTTTTCAGTACATTCATTTTATGACTAAATATTTATAAATACTCATTAAATCTTATTCACACCTCAAAAATACTAACTTTCATTTATTCATAAAGTTTCTAACTTAACCATTAGCATTTGAATATAACATAGTGATCATATAACATATGGAGTAAATCGCTCTAACTAATTACAAAGGTAATTCAAACTCATGCCAATCCAATCTCCAAACTTCACTATTTTAGCAATCTAGGCTCAATCCTAACAAAGTTTCCAACTTGAGCATGTAGATATATGGAGAATCTCCTAACTTGAATTTGGAGTACTTATTTGTAATTTATAGTTGAGGTATGAGGAATTTATGAGAAAATAAATTAAAAAAAAAGGTTAAGACTCGTATTTTATGTTTCAAAGGATAGTAAAATATTGTTTTTAAATTCGTATTGGTCGTATGACTTTTAACATCTTTGAACCTCAATAATTTTATCGGGCGATTTTTTGACCATAAATTTATTTTCTGCCATTTTTGGTAGTTATACTTATTACACGGATTTACGTACGACAATGCACCAGAGATCTTGGATGAAAGAAAAACGTTCCTAGTTTAAAAATGTATACGAGATGTGTAGTCAAAGAATTTTTGAAATTGGATGTTCCGGTAGCCCGTATGCTTAGAAAGCCCAGAAATAGCCTTTTGGGCACAATCTCGGATTTTGATGAAATTGATACCATTGGAACGATAAGAATACAATGATCCATGCCATTGAAGAATCGTCGCAATCTGACATTCCTAAAAGACGTACGACCGCAATAGATGTGTTGGAATTTTGGAAATAAAAGAAAATGGTGTACACACAATCTCTAACCCTACCTAATCCTTTAAATATTGCACATATTGTTAGTCGCATATTTCATCCTCTCCTACACATTATTTCTTCTCTTTCTTCATAAAACCCAAACCCAACTCCCACACTTTTATTTTTTCTCCTTTTTCTCGATCAAAGGAACACCGTTTTGGCAAAATAAAAGTCAAGTCTTTATTTTTCCGAGAGCTACGCAATCATGGCCTTGGTTCGACTCGACTCTGACTATGTAGCTGAAAACAGCGAATCCGACAAAGGGGCATTGTTTGGAGGAGATCCGAATGAGAAACTGGTTATGTCGATTTTTTCGTATTGGCAAGGGGTGTTCGATGATGTAGGTCGCTTGAGCCATATGGGACTGTGGTGGTCGGTAAAAGCCTGAAAAGTAAGGGAAATGAGTTTTGGCCATGTTATTATCCACCTGAGGCGAGATAGTCATCGAGGGAACACTAGAGGGTGGTGCAGCAGCTTCTTAGGTGCAGGTGCCCATCATTGGTGGCGTAGGTGGGGTCTAATGAAGGAGAAATGTTCCTACATAGAGAATAAAAAAGAAGCAGGTTACGTGACTAGGGTAGGAAGCTAGTAGCGGGCTGACATCTACGAAGACGGGAGGAGGTGTAGGCGTGTGGCAGTGGTGATTCGAGTCGCAGCGTGCGGTGGTTGAAGGAAACTGGTGAGTATGGTGCTTGCATGAAAATGGAGTATGTTAATGGCTGCAGGAAAATAAAAGAAGAGGGTGACATGGGCATGCTGTAGTGGGAAGAGAGAGAGAGAGTGCTGGAAAGAAGAACTGAATTATAAAAAGGTTTGATTTGGATGTAGTTTCTTACGTTGCAATCATATTGGAGCCCTCTATGACTCACCATAGATTGGACAAGTTTTGTTAAGGTGAGTGATATTGTCTCTTACCATACTATGATTGTTAATATAGTAAGAAAACGACGTTTTGAGCTGATTTTTAACTTTAAATTGTGATTTCTAATATATTTAAACTTACGCATGATTTTATAAAAGAAAATGGTTTTAAGTTGAATATTACAAATGTTCTTATGGTTACATTATTTTCTGGAAATCACTAGATTTTGGTTATTTTTGATATGAATCCTCAAATTGGTTGACATATACATGTTATATATGTTGTATGTAAGCTATGATAGATTTATGTATGCTTGTTTGCTTGTTTTGGTTGAAAACGCCGATCGATAGGTGATACAGTGTTAGGAAACACCTCATAAGATAGAGTTTCATGCATATCCATCAAACACACATCGATTAGACGGACACACGATGGTAACTCAAATGGATGGCATAAGTATGCGAAAGAGAACCAAGATGCATACCGACGGATCTAAAGACAAAAGACAATGGACTTGGGTATGTGCTTCAGACTTCAAAATGGATGCTAAACATTTTCATTTGGTTTGTACTTAGCTATTTTTGGCTAAGTACACGACCAAAGTAGTTGATAATGGCCATTGTAGAGTGGACAGTACCCATCACTATTGATGATGGTTAATTTGGCCAATCATTAACATGGACAATAAGGAGGCTTCATGGAGCACGATGCAATGGTTCGTTCAATGTTCGACTTCGACGTTATGACAGTTCGATGAGTAGTTTTTACGGTGAAGCGAGGACGTGATGCTTCGATGCGATAACTTCGAAATTCGGTGATGAGACGTGATGGTTTCGATAATGGAATAACTATACTTCGAGCCATTGAGCATAGGGCTATAGGACAGACTTAAGGATCTGTTAAAGGATGATTATGGGACAAACAGTGATATTCTATGACTAGTGATGATCGTCGAGAATCATCCCTATTTTTGTGACTTCGGATGATAGTTGTATGATGACTTAAAGATCAGCTTTAGAATCTGCTCTGCTATAGATGATGTATGCAAAGGGATCGTTGATACTTGGAGGTTTCGATATATACTCAAAAAGCAAGGGTAATGAGGATGCAATCAGAGTCAATTGACATTTAGACCCGATCGACATGCACCTTAGAGTTAGTCAAAGCTTTAGACCTGGGAAGGGCATAACATAGAATCCAATCGACGTTTAGGATCTGTTTTTACCCTGGACTATCAGATGGGTAGTCTGGTTTATGGCATATTGAGTAGCATGGGTTCGGGTATGGAGAAACTGAGACATCGAGTAGTCTTTGACTTATGATGTGGTCATACGAGTTATCATATATCCAATGCTATAACGAGCTCCCTACACCTACGGTGCAGAATGGTTATCAAAGTAAAGAAAAGAAGTAAAGAAGAGGAAAATATAAGAGAAGAGAATGGAAAAGATGAAAAATGAAACATCAAATAGTCACATAACTTGTCGTATATCTCACATTGCATCAGATAAAATAAATAGCCAACAGAGATATAAAACAGTCGAGACAATAATAACAATGTAAAATAATCATCGGAGTATAAGATCCACAAAGTTATACAACACAGTAATAGAGTTTATACAACTGATACGTAAACTCAACTGATAACTGTCCCTAATAACATTTAGTCAAACACTGTCAAGGCTCCACAGTGTCACACAATGGAATATATAATAACAAACCCAAATATAAGTTTGAGTAAACATCATCTCCTGTTAGTTAATCTATAGAACTCCATATGTCATCCACACTTACTCTTTAATCTACACATTTAAGAGTACCTAAGATACTAAGAAGCAAAGAATAAAACCTTGGGTCAGACAACAGTCTGGTGTGAGCGATAAACAATATCAAAATACTATAAAAGTCGATATAGTATACAAAACAGCGGGTACACAAATCATACTTGACTTGTCCCTTCAACCAAAGAGTCAGCACATAACATAGATAATATGCTACTCTACAACATCATAAAAAACATACTCCATACTCAGTAAACTATCGAGGTGACAAGAACAATAATCTCTTTAGTAAAATTCTAGGCTAAGTTCCCGTTTCATTTTCTTGAAAACATAATTCTTCTTAAATGATTTAACGCTTGAAATCATACTTTAAAACATGGAAAATATAGCCCTTTACTTTATCCAAAATATTTATGTCATGATATATGATTTTATAAAATAATATTAATGATATTCAATATAACTTTAAGGTAGTCGCCCCTCAAAACTATAGGCTACTAAGCCAAAATAATAAAACTCTTAAATTGATAGAGTGTGGCATGATTATCGCCGATATGGGTCTTCGCACTCTTTTTAATTATCAAAAGCTATGGTAAAGAACTTGATTTAATGAAGCATAAGTCCATGGGGTCGATATAAATCTATGTCATCTATCATAGTATCGAGTTTCATAGATTTGCATAGTATAAAGTTATAAAGCTTAAAAATATGGGAATGGCGACATTGATGATTGGCATCATCAATGCCTTAAAGAGAAACACGGGGTCATTATCGCCGTTATAGATCAACTTCGAAAGTAATAGGGTCGACGTCACCTCCAAAAGGAGTTAACATAGTATAATTTCTGAAATCCCTTCCTCTTCCTATAATACCTAGTCAATTGTCGATCGTCCTCGGTCCATGGCTAGCATCCTTCGTTTATCTAACCTTAGCTTTCATACATAAGTCATTTGCACCTAGAATTAATTTTATTTATCCTTTGGTTCAACTCTAACTCCTTTGGCATTATCCTTCTATACACGTTGGGAACTGCCCACTGCACGACTGTTACTTGATTTACATGTGTTGACTTCAGATTTGTTTGACTTAGTCATTTATTACTATTTTAAGTACTTTACTAACATGTTCAACATAAAATGTGGATTTGGTATGCAATCTAAAAATTAATTAAACTCTTTAATTAAATAACCATTTAGTCATCACATATTTACCTCACCTATTTGCCTTTTGGTTTCCTATTATAACCATTCGGTTATACTTAATTTCCTTTAGAAACTACCTAATTTGTTTCTAGTCTGTTTTTAGTAGA
Source organism: Allium fistulosum (assembly GCA_030737815.1). Classification (NCBI taxonomy): domain Eukaryota; kingdom Viridiplantae; phylum Streptophyta; class Magnoliopsida; order Asparagales; family Amaryllidaceae; genus Allium; species Allium fistulosum. Next base: position 759,406,432 of record CM060902.1, read on the forward strand.
TTAATCATGTATAGTATTCCATATAACTAACCAATTTTCTCCATATACAGATCTTAATTAATGTATAGCAATTTACCTACTCAAGGATAAATTTCACTAATCAAAACCGTTTTATAATATGATATTTTTATCGTCCTATTTAACACCTCATATAATTAATCAAGCAGAAATAGAGAAATGACCAAATTATTATATGGTTATGAGGAATACAGGGAAGAAAAGATTAGAGAATACATTACTCAATTATACTTTTAATAGATGAATTCTCTAGTTCACTTAGCTTTTATCTTTTCCGTATTATTATTATTATTATTATTATTATTATTAGTAGTAGTAGGTTGCAAACACCGTTAAAGAACTCTATCTTTTATTTTAAGTTTTGAATGTAAATGAAATGGAAAGAGAAAGGTGGCTATCTTTACTTTGAAAAGGTAGTTTGTGTTGTCGGCCCAATATCACATTTTCTTGTAAATTTGTTAGCCCCAACGACTTCATTTATTTCTCACTAATTTAGATTTTCAACTAGGATTTTTTCAGGTGGTGGTTTAGAGTTGTTGCCATAAATTTTTGGATGTCAATATCCGAGTTTAGTTTATTTTTCAAAGCTATATGCTCGACTACGCCTAACAAGACTCATTTCAGGACTATAAAAAGATACACAACAAATGTTGCGTAAGTTGGAGAAAATATTTCCTCAAGAAGTTTTCAATTGCATGGAATGTTACGACCCGATATTTTCAACCATTCGCATCCATTATAAGTGTATAGGTAGACACTCATGCCGGAGTTGAATTGCTCAAAATACCGCGTTGTAATTAAAATTTGGCAAATCTTAGAATATACAGTAAATAAATTTAATCACAGATCACAGACACAGAGTAAAATAATGCAGCGGAAGTAAAAGAAATAGTAGTTCATGAAGCTACTATGTAAATATATCAGAGTTACATAAGAGACAACATAAGAAGTAAAGTACAGTAGAAGTCTCAATACAATAACCAAGTACAAGCTGAGTAGAACAACGGAACTAAAATAGATAGGACAAGACAAGCAGATAATCTCCAGCGATTCAAATCTCCAAGAGAGTGGAAATCCAAATCTGTGAATAACTCAGGCTGACCCGAGCGTAAAGCAAAACACAAAACACTCGAGTCAGGACAATATATACTTATATAATGTAAACCAACTCAAGTGAACTGTAATAAAGGTACAAGTAACTTAGAAGATGCTTGGGACCGCCCATCCTCTAAGGATCCGTTAAACTATCTACTATGTAGTAATATTCGATATTATAATAGTGTCTAAATAAGTAAAGTATAATCATATAGAAAATAGCGTTAAGGGGATGGAGAACCTTAACGCGGTCGGATCTTAAAATCATAATCGTAGTAAAGCTCGATATGGTAGGTGACACGGCACAACTAGGCAATGCCACGGTAGATATACCAATTACGCACACGGACTGATGGAGCGCATAGCAGCCACTATCGTCCACCTCGAACAACACTCCCAAATCGGAGGATGGCCATCTAATCAATCACAAGTAATAGAATGGTATCGAAGAAGTGTGTCTGATAAGAGGTGCTACCTCATTGGTCCGTCAATCGCTCCTATTTTAGCCACCTTATGCCAACTCACGGGAGTTGGGTCCACGTATATACCTTAGGATCGTCGCCACCATCCTACTTCATTCTGGAAACTCCACCGCGTACACAGTTGTCAAAGTGGTTTTCGGTATCGACAGAGAGTATGTCCATATCCGATCCCGGTCTCTTTAACAACCAATCGTTATTATAACCCGTAGTTATAATTTAGAAATAGTTTATACTTCAAAATAGAATATCATTTCAAATCCAAATCTTTATCAAAATAAAGATTAAATCAATTCCAAACCATTTCAATATATTTAAAATATCATATCTTTTCAAAACTTCATTTCAATATATCAAAATATCGTATCTTTACAAAACTTCATTTCAAATCATTTTAATATATCAAAATATCAAATCTTTCCAAAACTTCATTTTCAAACCATTTTTATATAATAAAATATCATATCAGTTCAAATCCAAATATTCAACTTTAAATACCTTTTAAATTCAAAGATATCATTCATTTACTATCATTTCAAATCACCTTTAAATAGTTTATATTCCAATCAAAATAATTCATTTAAACCTTTTAAAAGTGTAATTATTATATTTTTAAATCAAGTATTCAATTTCCAAAGTTTCAAACCATTCTGAGTTCGTTTACTAAGTCAAAAACCCTAATTATTAAGATTTCAGCATTTCACAGCATTTAAAAACAACTGCTATAAGTTATATTTGAAAACATTTTTAATTCAGCAAAGACGGCACTTAAAACTGCTGTTAAAACTCAGTTTTAGTTGAATTATAGTTCAAAACAGAAAAGACAGCATTTCAGAAGTGTTGCGGTAGTTCAGATTTCAAAACAAGGGTTAAATTTGATTTCAACATAGACTGCAGATCATTATAGCATTTCCAGAGAATGCTATAATAGGCCTGAGTTCAATATTAGCCTACAAGTTCAACTACAGCAACTACAGCATTTCAGAAATGCTGTAATAGCTCTTTTTACACAATTTTAGTTCAAAACTGAATCTATAGCATTTCTGAATGCTATTAAAAGTTAATTTCAGGTGTTAGTGTATTCCCAGCAATTAAATAACTTTAATTTAAAACACATAAACATTTTAAAAATCATATTTTAACATTTAAAATATTCATTTACATATCATTTAACATATATCTTTTTTTCATAATAAATTTCTTATAATTAAATCCAATTTTCAACAATTTACTTAATAAGTTTAAGTGTAAAAGTTCCAATTCTTCACATTTCAACAAATAGACTTAACACTTCAAATTTAAATTACCACTTCACAATTTAACAAAATTTCTAATTTTATTTAATTAACTTAAACCTTTAATTAAAACCAAATTTCACATTTCCTAGTCAAGTTATATTTTAAAAGATCACTTTTAAACATTCATTTATTTAACCACTTAAATTCATAGAAAAATCAATAATACTTTAATAAATCACTTAAATTCAAATTTAATCAAATTATCATATTTACCATTTTACAAATATAATTAAATTTTTATTTTTATTTATATAGCTTAAATATCATTTTAACCAAAATTCCAAATTTCCAACTTAGGTTATATTTCAAAAATCCAGTTAAACCATTCATTAATTACATTTTTAACACATAGAAAAAAATCATACTTTCTTTATTTTCAAACATTTCAAAATCTATTTAAATCAAATTCCATAAATTTATAATTTTTAAAATACTTAAAAATATCCAAAACACTTTATAAAATAACCATGGGCCTGTATATAATTTTCTAACTTAGGTCAAGTGATACAGATATGTATCATTTCAATCCGCAGTTAAAAAGAAAAATCCGGGTTCTATCATTTCAAACCTGCAATCCCAAGTTAAAATAATTTAAATAAAAATCGTTCAGGCCTATCATTTCACCCCATAACAATTTTTCCCTATTCTAAAGTCCGTTCGAGTATGTATCATTTCAACCCATAGTGATTCTAATCTATAGGGAACTTGCAGTGTGATAACAGATATAAATAACAGAATAACATTAAATAAAAGTAACATATGATATAACAGGTGTAATAACAGGTGTGAACATCATATGATAATAATATAAGCATATATAACATGATAATATATTTCTACAGATTCGCAGGGTGTCAATTTACTAGTTATATAGGTACATATTGTCTGGTGAGAATAACTCACCTATTTGTGCTGGAGATATCAAAACCAATGACACAATGGAACAAAAGCACGATGACAAGACTACGTACTTGAGTGGAAAGCAAGATCCAAAGCTACAACTCTTGTATTACAACCCAAAACATACATCAAAACAAACACAATTTCAACGCACTTGAAATGGAATAACTTTTAAACGAAAAGAGATTTGAATGTCAAATCTTTTGCCTTGTTTTCTACAATGTTTTGCATGGCCTAGGGGTTTATTTAGGTCAGGTTTGACATGACTTTGGCTCAGGTTTGATCATAGGAATGCATGGCATAAAGGCTAGAACATGTGGAGGAAGTTACAACACAAGAATATCAAGACACTAGGCAACATAGTGGAGTTTGGTTCAACTTTTGGCTCGGTCTATGGGTCAAATGGCTCGGCCATCATCTGGTACAGGTCTGGACAGAGGTTTGGGTGATGAGTAGCAGCAGCCAAAGGTCATGTATCAAGTGGTGGTGTTGGCTAAGGGGGTGGCCAAAGCAAGATATGGAGGGTAGGTGATGATATGTGTGGTCTAGGCAATGTTTTGTGGAGTTTTGACATTGTTTTGTGGTGCTAGCTTCAAGGGGAGGTCATGGCCATGGATGGATCTGAAATGATGGCTGGAGATGATGCCAAGGAAGAGTGGTAGGGGATGGTGGTCGAGGCTATGGTGAGAAGGCCGTGCAAATAGAAGAGGAAACAAGGCAAAAAAGTATGAAAAATTGAAGAAAAGTGAAAAGAGAGGAGGCCATTACCGAGGAACTTTGTAAGGCTGTGAAAAATGAATTGAGAAACAAAAAAATTCGTGAAAAGTGAGTGATAACTCATGGCCAAAACTGAAGGAGTGGGCAGCAAAATTAATTAAAGTGAAGGTTATGGAAATGAAGAGTTTCGGAGATGAAAAGGCTTCGGTTTCAAAAGCAGTTTCAAACTCTTCATATATTCACTATTTCTTTTTAAATTTTATATAACTGAAAAACATATATAATTTCAGTTAAAATACGAAAATATAACAAAAAAAAATTAAAAAAATAAATATTAATTATAAATAATTAAATCAAGAAAATAGCAAAAATAGTCAACTAAGCTAGAAAATTTGAAAATAAATGGTATAAACTTTAGAAAATTCATATGAGCTTGTAATATATTTTTAAACATAAATAATAACATAAAATAAAAATACATTCACAAAATAAATATATAAAATTTAATTTAAATATAATTTTAATGAAGAAAATAGCAGAAAATAAGAAAACAGTCTTTAAAAATGAAAAATAAATACAGTAAATTTTGGAAAAATTCTATTATCATTTAAAAATATAAAAAGACAAAAATATACATAAAATAACATATTAACACATATTAAAACAAAATATAAGAAAGAAAATATGATTTATAAAATTTAAAATAGGCAAAATTGCACAATAAAACAAATTATACTAAAAATTGAAATGTACATAACTTTTACATTTTAACTCCGTTTCCAACGAAACGAAAAGCCTTATTCAAGTTATTAAATCTATTGTCATAATAAAAGATAAAATTTATAATTTCAAATATTAAAATTTAAATTTAAAAGTCAAAGTTTGACTATTTGACCAAAATTCACATTTTCTGGAAATATTAAATTTAGTCATATTTGGAATTCTAATCCACATCAAAATCAAAGTTTATACTTAAAATAACAAAATTTATTCTTTTTCATAAATAAAGCCTTTGAATCTGGAAAAATCAATTTAAAAATATTTAAAAAATACAGGGTTGTTACACTCTCCCCCACTCAAAACTTTTCGTCCCCGAAAAGGAACGAGGTACGGAAAAGCACAGAAAAAGATAGAATGAAATAAGATTAAAACAAGATGATAAGAAGATTGGAATTACACCTGATAACTATTTTTATAGGTTAGTTTGATAAGATGGAGGTGATCAAATCAAGAATACAAGCACGAAAAAGATCCTCTAGAGTCTGAATCACCCTTTCACTTGACCGACGGTCTATGAATGGAAAAACAGTGTTCAGATCCAGATGAGTAACAAAGATTATCAAAGATTACAGAAAGATTTCTAAACGGACTGGTATAAGCAATAGCCTTCTCATTCTGTAACAAGATAAGAGAAATAAGGACAACCAAAAGGTAGTTTGAAAAACAAAATAAGATAATAAATTTGAAACCATAATGCTTTGAAATCATAATAATTTAGGGATGTTTATCATTTGGAAATCACACTACTAAAATCATAACACTTTGGAAATGTTATTCTTTAAAAAAAACATAATACTTAGAAAATCATAACACCTTTTAAAAATAATCTTTATTTAAAATATTTTAATTCATTTAAAAGTTGTAACATTTATAAGTTCATTCAATTATAAAAATTTCCAAAACATTGTATTTTCAAAACAGCAGCACTTATAAAATACTACAGTAGATATATAATATTTCAAATCAGTTTAATTTCAAAAATATTCATTTAGATATCATTTAACTTATGACTTATTAAAACAAACTTTTATGAATGGAATATCCAAATTAAACTATACTTCGTTTATTAAGTCAAAAGCTCACTATTTTACTTAGCTCTAAATTTAACACATACCTAACACTTTATTTAAAATACCCATTTCATAAATAGATATTCCTTTAATAAGTTACACTTAAAATTTCCATTTGAAAACCAAATTCTCAATTATCAAGTTTTAATGATGTTAAAATACATTTTAACTATTTAAATCATAATTATTCATTTTTCAAGACATATCTATTTCATAAATAAAATATTTATATAGCAAATATGACAATCAAATTTCTTTACACATTTATTCATTTAGACATCAATTAAACTATGAATTCAAGTTAAATAAACTTTATTACCAAAAGTCCAATTCCAATGTATTTTATTTTATCTATTCAAAGATACATTTTTTATTATACAACATATTCATTTCAGAAAATAACTTTTATTAAAATTCCTAGGTTAGACTTAAGGTTCTATATTAAATCAAATTTGATTATTAAGTTATTTAAAAAAAATCTCTTTAAATTCCTTTTTCACTATTTACCTCTGTTAATCTTTTATAACTAAAATTTAAGTGTATAAAATTTATTATAACCACTCAAATTTTATTTATAAAATCCTTTTTATATTGTATATTATCCAATTACATTGTTAACTTCTATAAAAATTTAAGGTAAGTTATATTTGAATGCAATTGTATTATACAAATAAAACTTTCCAATTCAATTATCTCAAGTTTGAATCATTTATTCAAAAAATTTAATTTTTCTTTTTATAACTGAAATTATTCTTTAAGATGAAATTTAATAATTAATTTTCCGGTTTCCTTCAAACCAGTTAGAGATAAATAAATATATGTACATAATATGTCAAATCAATTTAAATCATATATATATATATATATTATAAATCAAATCATATTTAGAAATTCAAATAAATTAAATCTTTCAAAACAAAGCTGTAGTAAGACTACAGAACGGTCTCTTCAGTTCAAAACTAGAAAATGAATGTCGATGATGCTGCAGTCATCACCGAAATTATTTTCCAGCGACAAAGAGAAGAGCACTAAATTTTAAACTTTAAAATCCTTTAGAGACAAATTTTTATTCAAAATACTTCAAATAATATCCTTTTAAAAATTTTAAACACAAGGTTTGAAACCATCGGAAATTAAATTCTTTAAATTTCTTGTTTTAAATTCATTTCAGTTCCCAAATAAATTTATAACCAACTATTTATAAATTCATTTGTAGAACAACAAATGATAAATCAAGTATTATCACTTCAAATTATCAATTTAAATCAATTTATTAAGTTCCATAAATTTACCTATATATCAAAATTTATTTCATTAATAATTTTAAAATAATATTGTGTCAGTCTGTTCTGTCAAAGTGTTTTAGAAATTCCTATCGATAGCGTTGATCAGACGAATCGATCGGAAACCCAAATCAACATCAACAACTCAAACAACACAATCTATAAAACAAAACATAGATTTACAAGTACAATTTAAAATGTTTGGAGATAGTTTAGAAACAAAAGACAAGATGGTTAAACAGAGTAGAGAGATGGGTAAGCTTAGATAAATCGCGGACAACCTTAACCGGGTCAACCGTGACTTAATGGATAAGATCAAATGTGGATTTTCTGGGGTAAATCTACCTTCGATCTCAAGAGATAGAGTTTGGAATAATAAAAGATATTAGCATCTAAACCAAGGATAAATATAAATCTCTGGTGAATCGATGCTAGTCGTAAAGGAGTTTCACCCCTTTATAATAAAATTAGAATATTGGCGAGACCGCCAATTCGCTAATAAAGATCATTCGAAGTGGGGTTATGGGATACTCCAGAATCAAAAGAAGATGAATAGTGAGGGACAATAATGGATTTTGGAACCGCAGGGAACGTTCCAAAATTCAAAGGAAATCGAATCAAAAGGAAGAGATTTAAACTCGAACGAAAGTGATTCTGTAAATAAATTTACCATACATTCTAAGTTTTGCCTCAAAGCCAAAGCTCTGATACCAACTGTTATGACCCGATATTTTCAACCATTCGCATCCATTATAAGTGTATAGGTAGACACTCATGCCGGAGTTGAATTGCTCAAAATACCGCGTTGTAATTAAAATTTGGCAAATCTTAGAATATACAGTAAATAAATTTAATCACAGATCACAGACACAGAGTAAAATAATGCAGCGGAAGTAAAAGAAATAGTAGTTCGTGAAGCTACTATGTAAATATATCAGAGTTACATAAGAGACAACATAAGAAGTAAAGTACAGCAGAAGTCTCAATACAATAACCAAGTACAAGCTGAGTAGAACAACGGAACTGAAATAGATAGGACAAGACAAGCAGATAATCTCCAGCGATTCAAATCTCCAAGAGAGTGGAAATCCAAATCTGTGAATAACTTAGGCTGACCCGAGCGTAAAGCAAAACACAAAACACTCGAGTCAGGACAATATATACTTATATAATGTAAACCAACTCAAGTGAACTGTAATAAAAGTACAAGTAACTTAGAAGATGCTTGGGACCGCCCATCCTCTAAGGATCCGTTAAACTATCTACTATGTAGTAATATTCGATATTATAATAGTGTCTAAATAAGTAAAGTATAATCATATAGAAAATAGCGTTAAGGGGATGGAGAACCTTAACGCGGTCGGATCTTAAAATCATAATCGTAGTAAAGCTCGATATGGTAGGTGACACGGCACAACTAGGCAATGCCAGGGTAGATATACCAATTACGCACACGGACTGATGGAGCGCATAGCAGCCACTATCGTCCACCTCGAACAACACTCCCAAATCAGAGGATGGCCATCTAATCAATCACAAGTAATAGAATGGTATCGAAAAAGTGTGTCCGATAAGAGGTGCTACCTCATTGGTCCGTCAATCGCTCCTATTTTAGCCACCTTATGCCAACTCACGGGAGTTGGGTCCACGTATATACCTTAGGATCGTCGCCACCATCCTACTTCATTCTGGAAACTCCACCGCGTACACAGTTGTCAAAGTGGTTTTCGGTATCGACAGAGAGTATGTCCATATCCGATCCCGGTCTCTTTAACAACCAATCGTTATTATAACCCGTAGTTATAATTTAGAAATAGTTTATACTTCAAAATAGAATATCATTTCAAATCCAAATCTTTATCAAAATAAAGATTAAATCAATTCCAAACCATTTCAATATATTTAAAATATCATATCTTTTCAAAACTTCATTTCAACATATCAAAATATCGTATCTTTACAAAACTTCATTTCAAATCATTTTAATATATCAAAATATTTAATCTTTCCAAAACTTCATTTTCAAACCATTTTTATATAATAAAATATCATATCAGTTCAAATCCAAATATTCAACTTTAAATACCTTTTAAATTCAAAGATATCATTCATTTACTATCATTTCAAATCACCTTTAAATAGTTTATATTCCAATCAAAATAATTCATTTAAACCTTTTAAAAGTGTAATTATTATATTTTCAAATCAAGTATTCAATTTCCAAAGTTTCAAACCATTCTAAGTTCGTTTACTAAGTCAAAAACCCTAATTATTAAGATTTCAGCATTTCACAGCATTTAAAAACAACTGCTATAAGTTATATTTGAAAACATTTTTAATTCAGCAAAGACGGCACTTAAAACTGCTGTTAAAACTCAGTTTTAGTTGAATTATAGTTCAAAACAGAAAAGACAGCATTTCAGAAGTGCTGCGGTAGTTCAGATTTCAAAACAAGGGTTAAATTTGATTTCAACATAGACCGCAGATCATTATAGCATTTCCAGAGAATGCTATAATAGGCCTGAGTTCAATATTAGCCTACAAGTTCAACTACAGCAACTACAGCATTTCAGAAATGCTGTAATAGCTCTTTTTACACAATTTTAGTTCAAAACAGAATCTATAGCATTTCTGAATGCTATTAAAAGTTAATTTCAGGTGTTAGTGTATTCCCAGCAATTAAATAACTTTAATTTAAAACACATAAACATTTTAAAAATCATATTTTAACATTTAAAATGTTCATTTACATATCATTTAACATATATCTTTTTTTCACAATAAATTTCTTATAATTAAATCCAATTTTCAACAATTTACTTAATAAGTTTAAGTGTAAAAGTTCCAATTCTTCACATTTCAACAAATAGACTTAACACTTCAAATTTAAATTACCACTTCACAATTTAACAAAATTTCCAATTTTATTTAATTAACTTAAACCTTTAATTAAAACCAAATTTCACATTTCCTAGTCAAGTTATATTTTAAAAGATCACTTTTAAACATTCATTTATTTAACCACTTAAATTCATAGAAAAATCAATAATACTTTAATAAATCACTTAAATTCAAATTTAATCAAATTATCTTATTTACCATTTTACAAATATAATTAAATTTTTATTTTTATTTATATAGCTTAAATATCATTTTAACCAAAATTCCAAATTTCCAACTTAGGTTATATTTCAAAAATCCAGTTAAACCATTCTTTAATTAAATTTTTAACACATAAAAAAAATCATACTTTCTTTATTTTAAAACATTTCAAAATCTATTTAAATCAAATTCCATAAATTTATAATTTTTAAAATACTTAAAAATATCCAAAACACTTTATAAAATAACCACGGGCCTGTATATAATTTTCTAACTTAGGTCAAGTGATACGGATATGTATCTTTTCAATCCGCAGTTAAAAAGAAAAATCTGGGTTCTATCATTTCAAACCCGCAATCCCAAGTTAAAATAATTTAAATAAAAATCGTTCAGGCCTATCATTTCAGCCCATAACAAATTTTCCCTATTCTAAAGTCCGTTCGAGTATGTATCATTTCAACCCATAGTGATTCTAATCTACAGGGAACTTGCAGTGTGATAACAGATATAAATAACAGAATAACATTAAATAACAGTAACATATGATATAACAGGTGTAATAACAGGTGTGAAAATCATATGATAATAATATAAGCATATATAACACGATAATATATTTCTACAGATTCGCAGGGTGTCAATTTACTAGTTATATAGGTACATATTGTCTGGTGAGAATAACTCACCTGTTTGTGCTGGAGATATCAAAACCAATGACACAATGGAACAAAAGCACGATGACAAGACTACGGACTTGAGTGGAGAGCAAGATCCAAAGCTACAACTCTTGTATTACAACCCAAAACATACATCAAAACAAACACAATTTCAACGCACTTGAAATGGAATAACTTTTAAACGAAAAGAGATTTGAATGTCAAATCTTTTGCCTTGTTTTCTACAATGTTTTGCATGGACTAGGGGTTTATTTACGTCAGGTTTGACATGACTTTGGCTCAGGTTTGATCATAGGAATGCATGGCATAAAGGCTAGAACATGTGGAGGAAGTTACAACACAAGAATATCAAGAGACTAGGCAACATAGTGGAGTTTGGTTCAACTTTTGGCTCGGTCTATGGGTCAAATGGCTCGGCCATCATCTGGTACAGGTCTGGACAGAGGTTTGGGTGATGAGTAGCAGCAGCCAAAGGTCATGTAGCAAGTGGTGGTGGTGGCTAAGGGGGTGGCCAAAGCAAGATATGGAGGGTAGGTGATGATATGTGTGGTCTAGGCAATGTTTTGTGGAGTTTTGACATTGTTTTGTGGTGCTAGCTTCAAGGGGAGGTCATGGCCATGGATGGATCTGAAATGATGGCTGGAGATGATGCCAAGGAAGAGTGGTAGGGGATGGTGGTCAAGGCTATGGTGAGAAGGCCGTGCAAATAGAAGAGGAAACAAGGCAAAAAAGTATGAAAAATTGAAGAAAAGTGAAAAGTGAGGAGGCCATTACCGAGGAACTTTGTAAGGCCGTGAAAAATGAATTGAGAAACAAAAAAATTCGTGAAAAGTGAGTGATAACTCATGGCCAAAACTGAAGGAGTGGGCAGCAAAATTAATTAAAGTGAAGGTTATGGAAATGAAGAGTTTCGGAGATGAAAAGGCTTCGGTTTCAAAAGCAGTTTCAAACTCTTCATATATTCACTATTTCTTTTTAAATTTTATATAACTGAAAAACATATATAAATTCAGTTAAAATACGAAAATATAACAAAAAAAAATAAAAAAAATAAATATTAATTATAAATAATTAAATCAAGAAAATAGCAAAAATAGTCAACTAAGCTAGAAATTTGAAAATAAATGGTATAAACTTTAGAAAATTCATATGAGCTTGTAATATATTTTTAAACATAAATAATAACATAAAAGAAAAATACATTCACAAAATAAATATATAAAATTTAATTTAAATATAATTTTAATGAAGAAAATAGCAGAAAATAAGAAAACAGCCTTTAAAAATGAAAAATAAATACAGTAAATTTTGGAAAAATTCTATTATCATTTAAAAATATAAAAAGACAAAAATATACATAAAATAACATATTAACACATATTAAAACAAAATATAAGGAAGAAAATATGATTTATAAAATTTAAAATAGGCAAAATTGCACAATAAAACAAATTATACTAAAAATTGAAATGTACATAACTTTTACATTTTAACTCCGTTTCCAACGAAACGAAAAGCCTTATTCAAGTTATTAAATCTATTGTCATAATAAAAGATAAAATTTATAATTTCAAATATTAAAATTTAAATTTAAAAGTCAAAGTTTGACTTTTTGACCAAAATTCACATTTTCTGGAAATATTAAATTTAGTCATATTTGGAATTCTAATCCACATCAAAATCAAAGTTTATACTTAAAATAACAAAATTTATTCTTTTTCATAAATAAAGCCTTTGAATCTGGAAAAATCAATTTAAAAATATTTGAAAAATACAGGGTTCTTACATGGAACTTCTACCTGTACATTTATCAACTGAAGCTTTACTACGAGGACTAATATGATACCGTTGGATGTATCCATTTGACAAGTATGTATAATATGAACTAAATTCAATTTTTTTAACTAATCATCATAGTATTGTAAATCTTCATATATAGGGATTTGGGTCACCTTAAAACAATGGTAAAACAAAAAGCACGCATTGAAGCTTTTATTTATCAAGCATACATTGTAGAAGAAGCATCCATATTTTTTAGTCACTAATTCGAAGACCGCATTAAGTTTAATTTTGATGGTGGTAGTGATGATGATGAGATGGTTGATTCATCTAATATTTTCTATCAAAGTTTCAACAATCAGGACGTCTCTCTAGCAAATGGAAGAATGGAGGTTTCGAATTAATAAAGCATTTCGATTCGGAAAATCGACGATGCTCCATAATTGTGAGGAATTAATCGATTTAAGTTGGTATGGAATGCATTATTTTCTTCGTGTTATACATTTTACTTTGACATTATTTATTGTTCAACGGTCAATTCGAAAGAACAAATCCAGCCGTTGCCTCCAACAAAGGAATTGGGGACCAGTTCAAGAAATATGTTAGTATGATTCAATATATATCTTTTTTGTCATAATAAATTGTCATATATAACTTAAAAATTAAAAATATAATTGCCGATAATGGAGTTACAAATATTTTTTTATCGAATACTCACATTTGGACCAATGATTAGATACATAAAGTATCCAATTTTATGCATAAATGGTTCCAAATTTAAAACATTTGAGTTTGGAGCAAACAATACAACATATAATAGTGGGAGTACCTATCACAAGCGCCAATAAAAGTGATGATTTAGAAGATTATTATGGAATTTTACATAAAATAATTGAATTTACATGATAGTACCGAAGCTTAAAATTTTTTGTTTAAATGCGACTGGTTTGATAGTAGGAAGGATATAGGAATTTGGTGTGCACACAAAGATTAACCACTTGAAGTAAATCACAAAAGAAGATATCACGGTTACGATCCATTTGTGTTTGTGACACAAGCAACAAAATTCTACTATACACCTTATCCTGGCATGAACAGTAGCAAAGCGGATTGAAGGGCCATTTTCAAAACAAACCAAAGGTGGTTAACATGGACATGGTCATAGATGACGATCATTTGTATCAACATGATCCTAATCCAAACGAATTAATGCAAATCACAAAAGATGCATACGATATAGAACCACTTAACAATGAAGTATTTCGTGGAGTTAAATTAGATGATGATGTTGATGTAGGTGAACAAGTTGATGATTGTAACGACCCGTAATTTTCAATAATTAAATTTATTAAATTAAATAAGTTTTGGTATCTGATGTTGTGGAAATTTAAAATTTTAATATTTAATAATGAAAAGTATTACTAGAATGAAATGTAATAGTATAAATTTAAAGCGATTGATAACTAATTTAATGTAATTCCAATTAATTGAAATGACTAAAAAGTTATAATTGGTTATATATTGTGAATTAATTGTAATAGTATGTGTATTAATTGATAATTGGATTAAAAGAGTAATTGATAATTTAAAAGTTGTATTAATTAATGAAATAGTATGTAATAAATTGTGACTGAATAAAATTAGTGTTGTGTAAATAATTATAACATTTGTGTAGATAATAACTCATAAATGTGGTTAAATTTAGCAAAGGTGACAATTATTATATGTTACCAATTTATTTAATATGTGAGTTAAATTGGAAATCAATTACAACTAAATGTAATTAAATAGAACGTTAATGAGTTAAGATGATAACTGCAAAATGTGAATGCAATAAAATGTATAGAAATGTTAATTACATTCATGAGCAATAATTGATTTAATAATAAGTATGGAACTAAGATAAATGAATTTATTGGGACTTTAAAAGTTTAATTAATGTGAAAATTGACAAAAATTCAATATAATTGGAATGTTGCAATCAATATAGTAAAATGTGATAATTGGGGAATATTAATGTAATAAGATATAAACCAATGTTAACTATGTCTATAGAGTGATGATTGATTGAATAAAAGATTGAAATCAAAATCAAATCAATTTATTGGTAGTAAAATTATAATTAATTGGATTTAATTACAGTTGAAATTAAACGTCGTAATTAGTGTAATATTTAACACTGAATTGATATGTAAATTTGTTTTAAATTATTGGAAAGGTCTAAGGAAACAGAAATGAAAATGGTTAGTTATTAGCTTTGAAATTAAGGAGTGATTTAATCAATTTAATAATGATTTATTTTATTAATGTGAAAATAGCCATTTTAGCCACTGTCTTTGTCACATACCGGAATTTTCGACTTTCGAAAATTCGACATCGATACTCACTTTATCGACTGTCGAGCAATCGAGTGCCGGAAACTCCAATAGTGAGGGTTTTAGAAAGAAGAAAAAAGTAGAAGAAGAAGAAAGAAGAGAAGAACAACAGAACAGCAACAGAAACAGAACAATATCAGAATCTTACACATCGCAGCGGAACAATATACAATAGATAATTACTAGTCTTTTAAAAACAAAGAACTATATCATTTTATACATACATCAATCATCAGAGTCAATATACAACAATGGAAAGTTATATAAACTTGTCCTCATACAGAATACACAGCGGGATGAATATATCAGATACAAATACTACGTCTCGCCATCCAGCTTGCTTCCAAAGCTCCAGAATATCCAGAATATCCTGATAATATAACTCTAGGCTGCCCGTGTGGAAATTGGTGGGCACCTAGAGTTTAGAAGGGAACAATAAACTCCGAGTCAGTCATGGTGACTGGTGTGAGATCGTAAAACAGTTATTTATCTTTAAAATAAACAGAGGAATATTTTTAAAGCCAATTCACAATGCTTTTGGAAAATGAAACTACCATAAGACCTCCCACCACACACACAATGCAAACGCAGACTTGGAGGAGATTTCTTCTTATGATAGTCAAAGATGCTTACTACGCAAAATCAAATTCTTTTTGATATTATTATTAGTGCATAGTGGAAAACATTTCGAAAGTATAATATAAATCTTAGCCAGCATAGGTACCATTATATTGTGCCTGCTATAGCTGCCTCCTGAGGAGACAGGTTATACAATTGAAATCGTAAAGGCTCGTATTGTTTCTTTGGATTTCCAACAAATGGTCAGGCTAAGGAACTTCCTATCCACGATGGGTACGTCCCTGGAATAGACGACCCGAGAACCTAACCGGATCTCTGCCAACACAAGGCCGGGTTACCTCTGCAAAAATAGGTAACTACTGACACGCGTATGCCATCCCCCGATCGTAACCGATCTTCCCGAGGATCCCCGATTCGCAACAACCACAAAGAAATAAATTTTGCAGCAACCACAGAGGTTAAGTATCTGGGCTCCATACCATGATACCACCTTTATCCAGAAGGAATGACATACACTAAGGGGCGCTACTCCCTAGAACCTTGCCGCATCCTTCCTGTTTCGACCATTTCCGGGGTGTGAGGCTCGTTGAAGTCTCGTCCACAAAGCTACGCTTTCTCAAAAAGCCCTGCTTCGGGTCAAACAAAATGATCAACCTATTATCACAAAGATATAAGATCAAACAAATGATCATATCGCAAATGATCAAACACTGATCATTTCACAGCAACACTCAGTATGCCACGTTACCAAATTGGGATATATCGCTGATAAATTTCAACTACATAACCTCTGAGCTCGTACGTCTCAGAGAAGGGTGTTAAGCTAAGAGAATAAATTCTCCGCCACCAACAGAAATGTATTTGAAAGAAATCAGCTTTATCTCTCAAATTGTAACGTCAGACACACAATCCATACAAGTCTATTCCGGGATCGAACAGAACCGAAGGCACTTCTCACGAAGCCCTTGCATATCCGGATAAATTTCTAATCACGTCCGGATTTCCCGTCACTAAGGGTGATAAAACCTCTAAATCGGAGATCAGCCGATGTAGAGTAACTCGACGGTAATCCTTCCGTTTTCAAAAATATCCGGTCTTCAACACCGGTCTTCGAATGCAATTCATAACGACGTATCACATATTCGGAATGGGTTATACGACCCCATGGTCCTTTCCCGGCTAACCCGAATAGTGAGCGCTTATTTAAAAATAAGTGTGGCATTCAATTTCATCCAATTCACAACAAATACCAATTCAAGGTAATTATTGATAGTCGGTTATTTAACTATCAATAAAGATGCGCAACATCATCAGATTCCAAATAATTTTCCAAATTATTTATCTTCAAAAATATCTTTACTAGATATAAAATTTCCACACTTTAAAAATAAATCAACGTTTATTTTTAAAACAAATTCCCATTCCATTTATAAATTCCATAGTGAATTTATATCTTCAAAATATCTACTGATATACGATTCTCAAATCGATTTCAAATATTCAATTTCATTTTATCTTTAAGAAGATAAAATCTCAAAACGTTTCATTTCATTTTGGAAAACATTCCATACTTATTTAATAATAAGTGTTTCACAAATCTTTTATTTTCAACATTTGAAAATACTCGATATACTTAAATCAAATTAAGTATATATTTCATTCTTTAAGGAAATCTATTTTCTATAACAACATCAATTTGAGTCAAAACGAATGTTACGTAAAACATCGTTACGACGACTCAAAATCACTAGTATAGGGATTCGAAATTAAGATAGATATGTAAATCCCAATACTAGATAAAAACATTTCCTTTCGGAAATCATTTACTATAACAACAGTGCTATAGTCCATCATTTCCTTATTTCTCGAAAACGTCTATTTCAACAATGAACGTTGAAATCTATGCTTTTGATTCATAATACATTTTAAAAACATCTTTAAAATGTTTACTTCATTTTTAATGTCACTTCTTCAAAAATGAATCCATTTTACTAAACAATATATTCACTGTCCAAAATCGTGAATATACTTCACTAACCACATTTTCAAAAATCTCTACACATTTTATTTCAATAAAAATTCGCTATTCAAAAATCGCGAATATATCTTCTTCAATAATCTCCTATATATAATTTATCAAATTCAATCGATTTCGAATTTATAAAACGAAGTTTATAAATTCAAATTTCTGTTTTAATAACAACTTCAACTTATAAATCTTCTTTTTATTAACTTCTATATTTTACTTATCAAAATAAGTGATTTCGGATTTATAAACAACTTTTATAAATTTCTATTCTATTTGTAAAAACTTCAATACCAAATCAATTTCAATATTGATTTCTAATTTATTTTCAACCTTAAAAAAATTTCCATACTGATTTCTCAAAAATTCATTTCCAAATATTAAATCAATTACAGATTGATTTCTAATTTTATTTATCACTACTAAATAAATTCCTTATTTTTCTCAAATTATTCAATATTCTGTTTTTAAATGGATTCTTCAAATTGAAATCATTTTACATTGATTTCCCAAATTATTTCAATTTACCAATTGAATTCCTAAAGGGATTTCCAACTTATCTCCTTTTAAATAAATTCCTCTTTAAGAAAATAAATTCCTTTATCTTTTTCAAACTATTTAGAAATCCAATTTTAATTAAATTCTTCAATTTAAAAATCACTATTATACGAAATTCATTTATTTAACATCTTCACTTGATTCTGGAACTAATTCAATAAGATTTTAAAAATCAGCCTTTATTCTTTTAAATTCTTTTCTTCAAATTTATTAAATTTCTAAAGTTAATTCACTTAAAAATTCCTACTTGAATTTCAAAAATTCAATTTCGTTTATTTTTGGAATCCAATGATATCAAACATCCATTCAGCTAAATTTTAGCTTTCAAAAATTTCCAGACATCAATATGATCAATAACATCAATATAGTTATTCACAGATTCATATCACAGTAGAAATAAATTCAATCAATGTGAGGGGTCCAGTTGGATCCCTCCAACCTGTTTCCCTGCATCCAAAGACGTCAGCACAATACCAATTCCGCTCCAGTACGGAATTATCGCGGTATATGGGTTTTATAAAAATCCGCTTACTAATGGCGCAATAGGGTCTCATCCGCTATACGAGGCGGGAAATCAATCAATCCAATATATACATATGCCAATATGTATATATTGCTATATATATAGATATATATCCTACTATATCTAATATCACATCCAAATAGCAATCATATCCAATCAATAACTGTAGAAATCCATTTCATTCGAGTGAGAAAAATCTCACCTTAGCTTTTAATTTTGCAATCCAATCCAAATCCAGATTTATTTTTCTTCGTTGTATTCGACCTTGTATAAACAATTTACGATTTCATAAATATTTGAATCAATTGACAATAAATTATCATCTGTTAATTTATTTAAACCAAAAATTTAGTTTTATCGAATGATATATTTTAAACCAATTTCTCTATAAATAAATTTATTTAACCAACATTTTCAATTTCAAACTAACTTTCCTTTTAAATAATTTTCTTGATAACTAAAATAAATTTAACAAGTTATTATTTTCCCCAAAATCACATATACATACTTATAAAATAATCTATGCCAGTTTAAAAATTTATTTCCTTTTATATAAACTATACGATATTTTAAAATCACTGGATATGCATTTCTTTACTGTAACATATACATATATATAGAATTTGAAAAACTTGTATTTATCACTTTATTTTTTTTCTCTAAAAGACAGTAGGCTAAACATGTATATTCAGGTATAAACTAAATTTGAAATTATCAAAATAATAAAAATAAAACTGCTATCAAATCTTAAACAACTGTTTTTTTTTTCTTTTCCAGTTTAAACTTAAGAATGTTTTAATTAAAAAAAAAACTTTACCTCACCAAACAAAAACGAACCCAGGCATCCCAACCTCCCTGCGAACTCGTCGCCATTCGTTTTCCCCAACAGCTCTGCCTCGGTTTCAATCGCCAACATCATCAATCATCGCGACCATTGCCAGAACTTCGAATCCCCCCCTGACTGCCTGCCGCCACTTCATCGCGCTCGCGATGCAATGTCGACTCCTCCTTCCTCTCGCGAAGCCCACGCGAGACCATCACGCGGTCGCGATTTCGAGCTCCCCTCACGCGCTCGCCCTTGCGAGCTTCTCAGATGCGCCGCCTATTGTCGACGTCTCCATGGCCTTGTTCGCGAGCTCCATACGATCGCCCACGCGAGCGAATTTAATTAGAGGGAACTGCGACCTAGTAGAGCCTCTCCTTTTAATTTGCTTCGATATGCTTTTTGAACGGGATGGCTTTGAATTTTTAAAATTGAACGAGAAAGGGGTTTTTTTGTTTGTAAAGGAAGGGGAACGAGAGTAAAGGGGCTTCGGCCATTATTAACTTCGAACGAGATGATTTTCATTTTGTTTTGAATCTGAGGGGAAGATGGCAATTTAAAATTGAGGAGACATGGGTTGCACGACTTCTCCCCGTGATTCCCTGCGTTGTTGAAGGAACGAACGTGCTGCAGTTGACCAGTTTAAAATTTTAAATTTAGATTTGAATTCGTTTTAAAATTTTCAACGCGTTTATTCGTCGTACGATCACATAACAAATCCAATAATTACGAAATTTAAAATCCGACAATAATTCAATATTACGGACCCAGTGGAACTGGTTTCGTTGAATTCCGAGACTGCGCCTTGGAACGCTATTTTTAAATATCGATACGAACGATAATTTTCAAAACTGAACAAACCGTTTTCAAATTCAATTCTGAAGCTGTTGTTATCTTCAGTGTTATCAATATAAATTTTACAAGCTTTTGAAATAATTTTCTTCAACTTAAAATCGAAGATACAAATTTTTATTCAACATTCACTAGATTAAATTTTTAAAGTTTAATCGCCAAATTCCGAGTTATATTCGGGATTCAAATTAAATTATCGTTCAAATATTTAAAATAAATTAAATATTCCCAATTTAATTTGTTCAAAATTCAGGGTCGTTACAGTCTTGGATTTCAACGAAACTGGTTTCATCGGATTCGTAATGGTGAATTATTGTAAGGTTTCAAGTTTCGTAGTGATCGGACTTTTCGTTTGGTCGTACGGGCTCTAAACGCGCAGAAATCAATTTAATTGAATTCAATTGAAATAAGTTGATTTTAAAAGCTAACTTCTTCATACGATGGAATTAGGACTTGAAACCTATTCCATTGAGTTTAAAAATATCAAAAACTTCTATTTTGATATATGGAATGACCCACTTTCGTTTCGGAGGCAGAACGGGCGATTTGGGTCACAATTGTCATTCGTACCAATCCGATTGTGTTTATTTTCTTATTTGGCCTTGTTGGTATAAATTTTTCTGTTCTAACCCTAGCATCCTTTCTATTTCTTATTCCTATACATACAATTCCATCTGTCTGCGTCTTCTTCTCAATGGCAGAAACAAAATCAAATTTGCAAACCCTCAATTCAATTTCCAAATCAATTTCAAAATCAAACTCCACAAAACTATGTCATATTATATACCGATTCGAAGCTCTCGATGAGCGCAAGTCAAATCTGCAGTTTGTTTTTCGATTTGGGTTTCTATGTGGCCAGAATTAGGTGATTAATTGTCGGCCGTTCGTTGTGTCATGATCAACTTCGATAGATCATCGATTTGTGGATATGGGGCAGTGGAGAGTGGCTAGGGGATTGCATCGACATGGTTCATTTGGCGATTGGGCGGTCGGATGTGGCTAGAAAATTCATTAGGGTTTCGATTTATAGGGGGCGGCGACTGGCTTTTGTTCGACCCGAAGGGTCGCGTTACCCCTGGAAGCGGGCCATGGACGATGGAGCATCGAAGGAGGTAGGCGATGTCAGAGGCGGGCATGCGCGTTTGCAGTTCGAGGTCAGGGAAGTTGGTCGCGTGCGTTGTTTTGAGGTCGAACGTGATTTGAAGACTAGGGTTTCTGTGCGTATTAGAGACGATGACGTGGCACTATTTTCCAATTCTCTGAGGTAACGTGTTATTATTTTTATATTTTATAATTTGAATCGTATAACTTCTAACTTTAATAACCTTTTCATACGAGCTCGGATTCACGTGCGGTTCATTACAATGGGATCGTATCGAAATTTTGGACGGTATGGAACTTGTTTGGGAAAATTCTGATACTGTTCAATTTTGGGCCTTATTTTGGATTTCAAATCGATTTGAAATCAAAGTTGAGTGTTTTAATCCACTCACAATGTAACGATCCCGTATTTAAATAAGTTTGAATTGATAATTAATTTAATTTTTGAATAAAATTTGTGAAATAATTGGTAATTAATATCAAATTTTAGTTAAACTATGAACTAATTGAGAATTAATTTGGATATTTGGAATAAATAGGTATATAAAATAGATCGAGAATTGAATTTGAAATTGGAATTTGAATTTTCGTATCTTACAAAATAAATTTGTATTTGGATTTTTGATATGATTAAATTAGACGTGCCTTTATTTATACAAATGAATATAAATGAATATTTTGAAAGTTATATTTTGTAATTAATATAAAAGAATTTTCAAAGGATGTTTGAAGTTAAATTCTATATTTTATAATATATCATATGTGTGTTTATTTTCATAAAGTATGAACAATTTCTTTAAAAGTTAAGTTTAATGTAACGACCCCGGATTTTAGTTAAATTTAAATTGATAATTAATTGGATTTTTGAATAAAATTTGTAAAATTAATTGATGAATTGGTTCGAGTTTCCCCGTCTCAAATAAAAATGTGTTGAATCATTTAAAGTTAAATATTGTATATATGTGTGAATATATGTGTATATGTGCATATATGAGTAAATATGAATTTATATATATATACATTGAAATTGAATTTAAATCTTAATAAATGGTTGAAAATAAATAATAACAATATATAAACATTTAACACAAGTATAAAAATAAATAATTTTTGAATTTAGAATTGATGGTTTGTGTTGAAAATAAATAATATATACATAGAAATATATATCTAAATATCATAAAACAAAAGAAAGAAATATACATGCAAGTATGTACAAATGAGGATAGGTATGAAAGCTTGCAAATGAAGACAACAAAATACATATGCAAAGAAACAAATCAGGTAAACAAGTAAGCATATCTATGAAGCCACCATAATCTCGAACAGGTACAGTTGAAAATGAGAAAAATATACATTTGTACAAAGTCAATTTAATAAAGCCATCATGTTCAAGTACCTTCAGCCACAATTTGCTATCTATCAGCCGAAATGCAAGTATATATTCAAACATACAATCAAATAAAATAACTATTTGTACAAAGCCTAATTAATGATTGGCCACCAAATCAATATTTCAGCCTCCAAGCTAATAAAACTATCCCTGATAATTGTACAAAGAGTACACTGTTTTGTATAAAAGTATGATACACCCTGTAGCTTGTTATAAACATCACCTGTAAGCTTTTATATATCAACCTCACCTCAGCCTCTTCATTTCAAAACCGAGGCAAACTTTAACCAAAACAAAAGGAGATTCAATTTAAACAACACTGAAATTCAACAAAACATAGGATTAAACAATGATTAAACTAGAAGGTAGCATCGGCCTTTTGTTTGCAGAGATACGGTTAGGATCCGGGGAGTCTTTCCAGAGGCGTTTCTATTTCGGTGTAAGGAAGTTCCTTAGCCTGACCATTTGTTGGAAATCCAAAGAAACAATACGAACCATGTACGGTTTTTAGTTGTATAACCTGCCATGGAATGTGGCGGTAGCCTGTTATTGAACATGGTAGCTATAGTAGGCATACAACAATGGTTGTATGCTGGCTAAGATTGATATTATACTTTCGAAATGTTTTTCTACACTATGCACTAGTAATAATATCAAAAGAGTTTTGATTTTGCGTAGTAAGCATGTTTGACTATCATAAGGAGAAATCTCCTCCAATTCTTTGATTGCATTATGTGTGTGGCGGGAGGCCTTATGGTAGTTTCATTTTCGAAAAGCATTGCGGGTTTCAATGTTAAAAGCCTTTTGTGTTTGTTTAAAGATAAACTGTTTTTGTTGCTCACACCAGTCCCACGACTGACCTGGAGTTTATCGTTCCCTTCCTAAACTCTGGGTGCCCACTATTTTCCACACGGGCAGTCTAGAGTTGGGTTTTTCAGATATTCAGGTTGAGTAGATTATCTGGAGCTAGTCATTCCTTGGACGACTGACCTTGCTTTCCGCTAGCTATGGATTGGAGCATTCTATTGGAGATATTCTATCCACTGCTGCTGTTATCTATTTTCTTTCCATTGCTATTTCTTGTATCATATCTCTGATGTATATTGATATCTGTTGTATCATTCTATCGTATCATATTATATCAGATTTTGTATCTGTCATTGTATCAATGTTATGTAATTGATATATTCTTTTTCCGCTGTGTTGTTATACTTGATGGTGTTATAAGCTCCGGAGAACCAGATTCGGCGTTTGAATCTACGACATTTTGAGTACAAGCGAAGTACGGATGCCGATTTTCGAAGGTCGACCTTTGGGTCTTTACATTTAATATCTATATATATACATGTAACGACCCACATTTTTGACCTTCAAGTCGACAATAATCCACACATGTCCAACTCAAACCGTTCAAAAAGGCAGATGGTTATTGGGGTTAAATAAGAAAAGGAAAGAAAGAACAGAAGCAAACTCAGAATCTTGCAGCGGAAGGAACAAGATATAATAATAAAATAACAGTTCATGAAGCTGTTAAATAAATAAATTTGATTATTATTATACATCATAAATCAGAGTTACATACATATCAAAGATAATACAACAATGCAGCGGAAAAATAATATAGTAGTAGAATACAAATGATGTAATACCAAACTCCGTCTTCGTCCTCCAAAATAGATCTTCAACCTTATCTGAAATGCTCAGGCTGACCCGAGCGTAATGAAAAGACAAAACACTCGAGTCAGGACTAAAATATCTCATGTAAGTCAAATCGAATAAGAAATATGAGTGTGACGGCGTCAGAGATGTTTACGGGGTTTGACATCTCCTATCTAGTGTCAACGTGAGTGCAATAACTTAACAGATGTTACGGGATTTTCCATCTCTCAAGGATCCGTTAAACTATCTACTATGTAGTACAATACGCTATTATAATATGTTTACATTAAAGTAAAAGTATTAAAATAGCGTTAAGCCATGGCCCATTCCACCCTTAACACATTTTTATTCCCAATAGCATATACAAGACCGTAGTTTCCCCAAAACCGGAAGTCACCAGAGGGCAATCCATATACTAAAGGTACAAACCAAAACGTAGTGGTCGCGAATAGGATAATCAGTATGACAAGGTACATGAGGCGATACCAACTAGGATACTAGTAGTTGCGTCATCCGGACTGATGTTGGGCATAGCAGCTACTACCCCAACACCGCGAAACAACACTCCCATAATCGAGGGGTGCACCCAAATCGAATCACAAAAGTAATAGATATGGTAGCGAAGAAGTATGTCCGCTAGAGGTGGCGAACCTCAATGGCCCGGCAGGGCTCCTGTTTTAGTCATGTTAGGGGTCATCCAAAATCGTTCTCTTTCTTCAGTCAACGCGTTCACCAAAACCATCCACTTCATTCTGGATCAACACTCCGCGTGTATTAGTTATTAAAGTGGTTTTCGGTATCGACAGAGAGTATGTCCATATCCGATCCCGGTCTCTTTAATAACTACGTATTATTACACCGGTGGCTCTTTTACATTTCAAATCGATTCATAATTGATATCAAAATATCATATTCGCTTCAAAATCAAATCCATTCAAATATCATCATATCTATTCAAGATGTAAGATTCCGTTTCAAAATCATTTTTCGCCTCAATATCTCATTTCGATTTCAAAATCATTTTCACCTCAATATCTCATTTCGATTTCAAAATCATTTTTCGCCTCAATATCTCATTTCGATTTCAAAATCATTTTTCGCCTCAATATCTCATTTCGATTTCAAAATCATTAATTTCAACTCGATTTAGCTTCTCAATAAACCATTTCAAATTATCAATTTCAAATACATATTTGAACCACAAAATAAACAATTTCACTTTCAATATATTTTGAAACTTTAAATATTTCACATTTCAAAACAGCTCATATATTTATATAAGAATATAATATTCGCTTTAAAACCATTTCGTATTCAAATTAGAATATACTTCAAATTAAACATCCTTATTAAGTAGTTTACTTAATTTCTGGAACAATTCCAATTCAATAAACTTAGATTAACATTCGGATTTCAAGAATTCATTTAAGTATTACATTCCAAATCAATTTCAGTTCAAATCCTATTCAAATCAATTTTATCTTCAAATTTAATTCAATAGTTTCAATTTAGTCCAATTCACAAATTTCTTTGAATTTCAATTAAATTCCAAATTAATTAAATCTCAGTTTCAAATTAATTTTCAATTCCAAACTCAAACTTGAAATATCATTTCATATAAATTTTCTTAAAAATATTCAGAGTTCGATTAAAAGTCCAATCTTTTAAAACAAATCAACTTTCGAATATTTACGTCGTATTTCAATCTTTTTCTTAAAAATCTAAACTTCGAATAATTAAACAATTTCATTTACCAAGTTTAAATTCCAACATCTCGAGCTTCAATTCAAAATAATTCAATTTCCATAAATTGGATTTTTATTCTTAAAATCAATTCATTTAAATAATTTCAAAACAACTTTTAAAATCATTTAATTTAACCAACCCGGTGTCCGTATATAATTCTCTAACCTATGGCCAAGTGGTTAGTTATTTCAATTAAATGTCAGGGATGAATATATATTACTTCAATCCAAATAGATGTCATAGGTATATCATTTCAACCTATTCCTTAATTTATTCGAAAAGATTCAGTTTACAGTTTTATATGCAATAAACAATATACATGATGATAGCATGATATATCAAAATAAATAAACAACCAATATCGACCAATAGCATCCATCACAACCAATCAACCATAAAGCCAACAACATTCACAACAATTTTATAATTATCAATATTGAATAATATGCTGCCAATTTAAATTTAAATTTATTTTAACGGTCAATTTAAATTCTATCAATTAATTCATATATCAAGACAGATGATAATTAAACCTACCAAACAACAGCCAATAAATTTCATATCACTTCAGAATATAAATTTAACTAACAAAAATTATTTTAGTCAATTGTGAGCGTATAAACACTCACTTTGATTTTCTGTTGTCGCCGAGACGTTCCGGTTTGGAACTGAAACTGGACGACGCCCAACTTTAGCCCAAATTTCCACCGTCTCCAAATCCATCCAAACTAGTTTCATTTGAAAGCTCTCGTCATTACGATCGCAACGCAAAATTTTTTTGTTCCAATCGGACCTCGTATGAAAAAGTTATGCTATTTTAAACATTTGCGAATTTAAATATATATATAAATATATACACATATTTTTTTCAAACCCTACTTTCAATCATAGCCTTCCATTTTCTCTACTACAGATCTGGGCCCTTCCTTCCATCTTCTCCAAAACGTGAAAAGCACGTACAATCTCAACCCATTCCTTCCAACCTTTGACCGACAATTTCTCCACCATCCCTCGACGAGAAGTTGATCGGAGAGCCACGTTAGAAGCGCCTACGCAAGAGCTACCCACGGCCAGGAGGTGGATGAACTCGGCTCCCCCCATCACCTCGATTTGCGTGAAAACGCAGCGACTTCGAGCTCGATTTCCCGTTGATTCGTTGCTCCGTTTTCGATCATCTCCGTATGGATTTGAAGCTCTCGTCGTCCTCTACAACTTTGTAGTTGACGACTTTTGCTAAATGTTGATGGATTGAGAGGAAAATGAGGAAGAAGTTTCGAAATTTTCTGGCCATTGAATTAAAAGTGGCGGCTAAGGGCTGAAACCCTAGGGTTTTTGGAAAATAGAGAAAGTGAGGGGCTTTTATAGAAAAATACGCGACACTATTCATCCCGGATTTTCCGAACTCCAAACGAAGCGTGTCGGCTGACGTTTCTAAGGTTTACCCCGCGTTCCAAACGCAATGGAACATGTTTCGGAGGCTCATTCGGTCATCTGTGCGAGTTACGGAAATAAACGATCGATTTAAAATTAAATCGGTTAATCAAATTTTTGTGCGTTTGGGCTCGCCCCGGACAAACGGTAAATCCGATTGACACGAAATTTGAAATCCTACAATAATATGACATTACGGATCCGATGAAACTAGTTTCGTCGAAATCCGAGACTTTTTGAAAAATGACTATTTTCTCTCGCCGAATTAATATTAAGAACAATTCGATGCGTTTCGAGCTGCCACGGTCAAACGATAACTCCGATTGGTACGAAAATTGAAATCCGACAATAAAAAACTATTACGGATCTAATGGAATGAGTTTCATTCAATTCTGAGACTGCTCGAAAAATGGCTATTTTTCAGTGGATAATTAAATATTAAAATATTCAATTTTCACAAATTAACTTTAAATTCAATTTTAAAAGTTCTATAACATTACTATAACTCCAATATGATAAGATAAAATTTTACAAATCATTTCAATCATATTCAACTCGATTTTCAATTATTTCTGAAATTTAACTTATTAAATTATCGATTTAATTGTCTAATTAAATCCAATATTCGAAAAATAAATTATTCGACTGTTTAATTTCAATATAAAATTCCCAATTTTAAATTATTAACTTTTAAATCAAATTTCAATGTTCACAAATTCCATTTTTAATTTCACAGTAATTAACAATCTTTTACAATGCAATTTTCCATTATAAATCCAATATAAAAGATTATATTAGATTCCACGTTCAATTATATTGTAATTCAAATTCAAGTTATTTAATTCCAAATGAATTCTTTTATTTCGATTTACACTTTCATTATTGAATCAACCTTTTACTTATACATTATTATCAATAGTTTATAATTCATTTACTTTCATTTTCTTCAGCTATCATCTTTTTTAAATTCACAGTAATATTAAATTACATTCATTTACGTTGATTTCCATATTATAACTTCAATATTAAATCTACCATTTTATTTATTCTTGTTTACAATCATAACCAATTTGGTTTACAACTTGAAATTCACATTTAACAACACAAAAATTTATTTCCTTCGGATTTTTATCCAAAATTTTCATTTTAATTCGTATTTTTAAAGTGTTAAAAATACGGGTCGTTACAATACATATAGGAATACAAATGTAAAATAAGACTAAAGAAAGAAATACAAGACAATAAGTATTAGAGTCAAAAAGTAATATATAAGTTAGAAATTAATATGTATATAAGATAAATTATAAAATAAAAAATAATAAAAATAAATACATAAATAAATTCAAACAACATGTTAATCATCTATGTAAAAATATAAAGTAAACATTAGCTAAATTTAAACAACATATTAAATATAGAAACACTTACCAAATGAAGAAACAAAACATACACATTCATATAAGAAAACAAAATATATGTGAAGTATAAAAGCTTGCAAAGGAAGCCACATCAAACTATCTCATATATTGTACAGCCGAAATGAAGGAAGAGAAAAAATATAAGTTGTACAAGGTAATAAATGCAGCACAAAGGCAAAGTGCCATCAGCCAACAAAGATAAAAATATCTCTGATAAAACATTGTACAAACATATTTTTTTATGAGCTTAAACAAATAAACTTATCACCCTGTAAACTTCATTCTAATGTATATATATCAATATCAACTTCTCGTTCAGTTTCATCCATCAAAAGAGCTAAGTAAAACTGAGTTAAAAAAAATCCAAAGTAATCTCATCATATTTAAACCGAACACCTACTTAAAAGATCAAGCAATTGAATCGAAGCCTGGGATCAAGAGGAGGAAGTTCTAGTTTCAACTCAGCCTAGATTTTCAACTTTCCAAATACAAAACGATTTCAACTTTCAACCTGAAAATTCTGGAATAAGAATGTTTAAGGTGAGTGACAGTTAGTTTTTTTTCTTGAATATATGTTGCAATTGCTCTGTGTATATATGCTTGTATCAGCTTTTCTCTTCCTCTCTATTACTTCACAAAGTACCATACAACATCAAAAAAATCCAATTCCTTCTTTTCTAATCAATATTAGGCTTTGCTTTCGAAACAAATTAGTTGTATTTAAGTTTGAGTTATAATTTAGAAAAAGTTTCATGACATAAAAATGTATATAGAACGGAAAATCAAGTTTTTACAGTAAAAACTTTATTTTCTGGAAATCTCAA
Organism: Allium fistulosum; assembly: GCA_030737815.1. Lineage (NCBI taxonomy): Eukaryota > Viridiplantae > Streptophyta > Magnoliopsida > Asparagales > Amaryllidaceae > Allium > Allium fistulosum. The sequence goes on from CM060902.1 coordinate 759,436,938, forward strand.
GTATCACGAATTTTTAATTCAAGCATATAGCTTGAATCCTTACTGAAAGATAGGACTTTTAAATCTTGTTTGATGATTTTTAAGCAACTGGATTGAGAGCAGTTTGTTTTTGCTCGAAAATTGAATTTTGATCAATTTCCGGTGGTCAATCGATTCGTGGAGGTCGGGTTTTCTCGTGGCGATGGAGAAGCCTACGGGATGCCTGGAAAAATGGTCGGAGGTGGCGAAGATGACGGTGGAGACAGCGGCGTAGGACTTTGGTTTGTAAACCTAATATTTTCATGAATAGGAAACTTGTGCCTCACGCCTTCGTTTGAGCGTCGAGTTGCTCGTGGTTCTAGGTAATGGCAGCTGGGGGGTTGACGAGTCGATGGCCGGAGTTGTAGACTGGATAGGGGTCAGAGTTCGGTGGACGTGGCATTGACAGGATTTGTGGTAGTGGGTCTGTTGTTTCCAAGTATCGAGTTTTGAACTCGATTTCGATTTCGAGTGGACGACATCGTGCTGGTGGTCGGAGAATAGTCTTGAGATGATCGTCGACTTACTCGACGTAGTGGCGATGATGGGAGGTGGCCATCAGCGACGTGCACGTGCACGAGCACGGTGTCTGATGAAGTTGAATATTTGGAAGAAGTTGTGTACGCGAGTTTTACTTGAGTAATTCGTGTTTTGGCTCGAAGCAGTGTAGGGTTCTACTCGGGGAAATATAGCGGTGGCTCGGGTCAAATGTTTTGTTACAGGTTTCAAACCTGTTCTGTTTTTTTAAATTTTAAAAATGATTTTTTTATATACAAAGCAGAGTTTAAACTAAGTTTAAATCAAAGTTTACATCTGGAGTTAGGTTAATTTAAATCTCAGTTTTGAAATAAAGGAAAGTTTTTAAAATTTAAAATGTTTTAAACAACTTTGAATGTTTAAAGCATAATTTAAATAGCTAGGATTTAAAAATGAATTTGGTTTCAAATTATTTTAAACTTCTTTTATAAGATAAGTATGTCTTTAACATGTGATTTAAAAGGTTTTTAAATTGTTTTAAATTCTGTTAGAATTAAATTTGTATTTGATTTGAGTCTTAATTTGAAATGGAGTTTAAAGTAAATTTAAAGGTAAATTGTTTTTAATACTTTGTTAATGATAAATCAATCATATTTAAGAAGTTAATTACGAATTAATAATTGATTAATTAAGTAATTAGGGATAATTACTTATTATGATTAATTAAGGATAATTAATCAAATGGAGATTAATTAAGGATTAATTAATTTGTTATTAAGTTTTATTAATTTATAATTAAGATTTATTAATTAATAATTAAAGGATAATTAATCTATAATTAAAGATTAATTAATTTGTTTTAAAGGGATAAAGTACCAATTGTAATCAAGGAAGTGAATGTGATAAATTTAAGTTAATTAATTAATTATTAATTAACCCTAACTAGGAATTATCCATAGGCAAATGATCTGGTTTAGATTAATCAGATATCTTAATTGGTTTCACTTATGGATGACTGTATTCTATTGAATGATGTGAATTGTTTGATATTCTCTACTGTGTGATGCTTTGTGATGTAAATTTGTTTTAATTCAAGCTGTGATGAATGTAATTTATTTTATCTGTGATGAATGTATATTATTTATCTATGAATTGGTAAATGAAAGATAAGCGTTATAGGAATATACCGCTTATCGATATTGATATGCTTAAATCTGTGATGATGTGATGATTGAATGATGTTGCACTATTGTGTAAAACCCCTGGACCACACTCTTACACACTCAAATATGGATTTCAGGAGGAAATCGGTTAAGTCACAGATGATTTAAATTAACAATTTTTGAAATTGAAATTTTAATTTCAATTGATTTCTGAAATGGATTTGGGGTTAAATGTTAAAGCTTTTGAAAAGGAGTTTTTAAGATAAAAGTTATTTTGAATAATTTGGTAAAGTTTTTCAATTTAAATAATTTAATTTGAATTTGAATTTGAATTCAAAATTTGGAATCGAATTCCATGTTTGGAAATTATGGTTAAAGATGTTATAAATGTGTTTATATAAATATAAACCATTTTAAAAGTATGGTTTTGAGAATTTGAATTTAACCCAAGGACTTTAACTCGTATAAATGAATCAGATTTTCCGAAATGAAAACTATTTGTTTTCAAATAATAGAAGCTTTCATATAAGGAATGAATTTCTAATTTGTGTCAAAGGAATTTCAAGTTTGAAATGAAAATGGTTTTCCGAGTTATGAATAAATCTTTGTGAAAGTTTGTTGAACTTTGTTTTGAAATTGGAAAGGTGTACCTTTTGTATAAAAGGTCGAAATGGGATTGTTTAGAAAGCTATCAGTTAAATCTTTGATTTAAAGATTTAACGAGTTAATCCAATTGAAATGGAAATCGATTTGAAAATTTGTGAATAGATCTTTGTGAAACTGGGTGAACTATGTGAGATGAATCTTTTTGTGTTAAAGATTAAAATGGTAATGTGTTTAAACCATTGGAAGAGAAGTTTTGGGTAATAATTTGTGACTTAATTAAAATTCCATTATCCATATGTTTTAAAATATTGCGCTCACTATTCGGTTTAGTTGGGATAGGACTTTGTGTCATATAACCCATTCCGAATAGTGATACGACGTAAATGGATAGCATTTGAAGACCGGTGTTGAAGACCGGGTATTTGTGAGAACGATAGGATAACCTATCGATTGTCTCTGCACTGAGTCGCGCCGGTATAGAGATTCCCTACGTGATCGGAAATCCGATCGGGATTGTGAATACTCGAATTACAAGGGCTTCTTTGGAAGTGCCTTCGGTTCTGTTCGAACCCGGAATAGACTTGTATGGTTGTATGTCTGACATTACACTTTGAGATATAAAGCTGATTTCTTTCAAATACATTTCTGTTTGGTGACAGAGAATTTATTCTCTTAGCTTAACACCCTTCTCTAAGACATACGAGCTCAGAGGTTATGTAGTTGAAGGTTATCAGTAATATACTCCTAATTTGGTAGTGTGGCATGCTAAGTGTTGGTGTGTGTTGCTGATCATTTGTTGATCAAAGCATGGCTTTGTGAAGAAGTGTAGCTTTGTGTACGAGACCTCATCGAGCCTCACAAATCGGTAATGGTCGAAATAGGAAAGATGCGGCAAGGTTTCAGGGGTAGCTCCCATAGGGTATGTCCATTCCTTCTGGAAAAAGGTGGTATCATGGTATGAAGCCTAGATATTTTACCTATGTGGTTGCTCCAATCTCATTTACTGTGTGATTGTTGCTTTGTGATCGAGGCGCCTCGGATAAAGGTCGCAAACGACCGGGGGTGGCATATCTCAGGTTTACTACCCGGGAAGGGGGTAACCGGCCTTGTGTTGGCAGAGAGCAGTTGTCTCTCAGGGCGTCCCTCCATAGGCGTTCCCATGTGGCATAAGAAGTTCCTTAGCCTGACCATTTGTTGGAAATCCAAAGAAATAATACGAGCCCTTTATGATTGCAGTTATATAACCTGTCTCCTCAGGCGGCAGCTATAGCTAGCATAATATAATGGTACCTATGCTGGCTAAGATTAGTATTATATTTTCGAAAGGATTTTCACACTATGCACTAGTAAAAATATCAAAAGAGTTTTCTCGTATTAAGCATATTTGACTATCATAAGAAGAAATCTCCTCCAAGTCTGCGATTGCATTGTGTGTGTGGTGGGAGGTCTTATAGTAGTTTCATTTTCCAAAAAGCATTGTGGATTTCAATGTTAAAAATTCCTTTGTTGTTTGTTTAAAGATAAACTATTTTTGTTACTCACACCAGTCCCATGACTGACCTGGAGTTTATTGTTCCTTTCCTAAACTCTGGGTGCCCATAATTTTCCACACGGGCAGTCTAGAGTTGAGTTTTTCAAATAGTCAGGTTTAGTAGACTAGTTGGAGCTAGTTCAGTTTTTGGAGTTCATGCACTACCGCCCTTGCTTATCTTTGTGAAATGTGATAGGGGGTTCTCGCTTTGCGTTAGGTGGCGAACGGGAGATTCTTACCCCTACATGTCCTCTTTGTGGGGTACCATTGTAGGCCACGGCGGAGAGTAGCCGCTGTCGATGGTTGAAAAGCCTAGATCGCTACATTTGGTATCAGAGCTAAGGTTGAACTTTAGCTTAGGAGTATAACACATTAAGTAGCTCATTAGAGATAGGGTGAAGTATACCCTAGAATGAGTATCCCTAAGATATCTGTCTGTATATCTCAATAAATTCTCTTACTATCCACTAATAGTAAGTATGAGTGCAAGAAGAGGATGAGATAGGGGACATGGGAATACGACTATAAATGGTCAATACCCTGTAACAACAAGGAAACAATCTTTTCTCTATTAATCTCTTTTGTTCGTCATCTTTTCTCAATTCTTTAATAGTTCCTGGTAGATCCTGGAAGAAGACTCGATATATTAAAATGGGACATAAACTCCAAATAGGTCAGAATTGTTTGTTTGGATGAATTGGTTGCTTTGGTTGCTATGGTTGATAGGTATACTTTAGTTTATAAACTGAAAGTTTTGAAATTGTATCCATATATCTGTCTATTTTTAGGTCCGGATATGTTATACGAATGGTTAGTTATCCCTTTGAACTAACCAATGCCACTGCATATTTCGTAGATCTAAATAACCCGAGTATCTTGTGGAAAAATTAAAAAGATTCGTTCTTGTGTCTATTATTGATATTCTGATTTGGCAAGCCAAATGCAGAATAGATGTTCAGTTAATTTGAAGAAATATTCTTCATCTATCTTTGTCACTACAAGATAAACTAGTATTAGTAGCACAATATAGCAGCGTTTCAATGTTATGTGCTGCCTTTGTTTATTTTGGTAAATTAAATGGAACGCTAATTATGCTAAATTGGCGGGACACGAATATTAGGCGGCTACGTTTATTTTGGTCATTGAAATTCATTTCCATTCGCACGGTCTTCTCAATTTTCGTTCAAAGAAATGGCCTGATGAATAGAGAACTCTCCAGATTTTCCCAATCCAAATATCATCTTTCCCAACCAAAATTCCAACTTCCCTACTCAAAATTTCATCGATTCTTAAGGCAGACTTCTAGATCTGGAGTATTATGGTTCTCCGTAGTCTAGGGTAGGCAACCCGAACACCTTGGCTCCATAGCTTTAGTTCCATACATTGTTTCACACAGTGAAGGCTGATTAACTCAGCATCGTTCTCTGCTGATCCAAAAAAAAAAGGTCATAGCTTTGGGTTTGAGATTTTATTCTATGATTTGATACTTTTATCTAGAATTGTATGATCCGAGCATTTTAGTTTTATAATCAGATTCTGACCTCCTAATTTTGATTAAGATCTAATGGGTTTTGTTTTGGTTTTTGATTTGAATCGTCTGGCAGTTTTGTTTGTTTATATAATTACCCACTGTGTTGAAATGGAGAAATATTTTATCTGATTGTATTTCATGGTTAATATGACAGTTGATTTTGTTATTCAATTCACAACATAGAATTTTTAATATTAAATCGATTATATAATCATGTTTTATTCATTGATGTTATCGATTAGTCTTGCAAACGTTTATTTTGTGTAGAACCTGGCATTCTTCTTTATTACTTAGCTTTCCGAGGCTTTGAATTAACTTGGTTTAGTTATTTTGTAGATTTTCTAGTATCTGCTGCTATTATGGAGTTCAAAAGTCCTATTATTTTTTGAGTTGTGCGCATAGTTCAAGTGAACATGGAGTTGGCAAGAATGGATGCAAATTTCAATGGATTGTCACCGGGCAAAACTGGATGTGCTATTAATGAATTTGGTGACTTGACTAGAGGTACATAAAGCACTGGTGAAATGTAAAATTCGATAAACATCACTTTAGAAAATGTTATTACACTTTAGAAAATTCGATAAACACCATTGGTTTTTACTTTTGACTATGAAGTATGAAACATTGTTGATAATGCTTTTGAATAAATGACCATTGAAGGTAGAGAAATCATTCAAACCCTTGCTAATTTAGTTATTAATTACCTGAACATAGACCATGTATGGCAGTACAGGAAATATGGATGGGCATCACAACACATTTTGAGTCTCTACGCGTATTTTATTAAATGAGCTTATTAAAAAATATTGAGATGTTATTAAACACCAATTTAATTCAACCCTCATCCTTTTTCCGATTGGGGCTGACGATATATGGTTGATTTCAATATGATAACAATGGAACAACACATAGAAAGAATTATTTTAATGTTAAAACCTTTTTTTACTTCTTCCTTTTTTTTTCTTCGCAGAATCATTTATTAAATATTCATGATCAAGGTTCAGTGATAATACATTTCCAATTGACAGTAAAACCACACCATCAACCTTTATTCTGAAATAAATAATATTATCAACATCAAATTTTAAATTCTTTATAATAATAATAAAAAATGTTCAAGGTTGAGACATGATTTAGATTTTTATACATTTTGTACAAATACATACATATACTAGTATTAGGCCCATGCTTTGCATAAGGGCACATGGTGGATATGTACCTTGGTAGATATCGACCGATGGCTATATATTGTCTGAAAGCTTGTGTGCTGTGTTGTCTTTTACATGTAGATCTTTGAAAAAGTCTGTTAAATTGGCATATTGTCGTCAGTCCTTATTGTAGTGTCCATATATTTTCTTTGCAACATGTTGATTTAGGTTTACATTTAGTTTACGTAGCTAGTACATGTCAAGATATAAATCCATAGATATAAATGATTCAAAACATCTCATAAATTTCACACAATATAATAAAAGACTACAGCAAACTAGTAGTATAAGAGGGATAAGGACATCATTCTTGTTTAGGTCTAAACAATCATGTATGGTTATAGTTAATATTGTTGGTTATGTAGTGAATGCTTTGTTGATTGGTAACCCCATGTTGTCAGATGTGCTACATTGCTGAGAAATAATTATTTATGGTCAAAGTGCATAATATCTTTTTTTAGAATCCAAAGCAGGTAGATATGAACACGAAATATTATAAAGTATGGTAATGTGTTTAGTATTTAAACTGTTGATGTAGCTTGTAGTGGTTGAAAGACGGTTCATGTAAGCTTAAGTATCTGACATTTGGTGGTTTAGAACGATATATCCAACAGTCTTCTTAGCACGATGATAACAGATTTAAAGTAGCTTTGCAACAGTTAAAAGTATTTGAACGAAAAGTATTTTGTATAACAGGAAACAGAGTAGAAAAATACGATAAACCCGGGACATTTTTACAGACGTGTGGGAAGAAAATTTTAACATTCAGTATTTTGTGAGAACCTTCTACAACTGCAGTCTAAGCCTGGCAATGATGTTCTCAGACTAATACTTCGAGCCTCTTTGTGTTGTTTTTTCTCACGTATCTTGGTCATACTGGTATCAGCGTCTTATTGGAATAGTTAAAGGAGTTAGTATCGACAGTAGTTTACACAACATGTTATAAAATGTATGGGTTAATTTGGTTTGAAGGTTAAAGTAATGCAGATATGAGTATCAGTTTGTCTGTGTGAACTAGTGTGTAAAGTTTCGTTTTCTGTTATCGTTCTGATTATCGATAATTTTAAAAAAATTGGTTTCATTTCGAAAATTTTGAAAGCTACGCTCTAATTACGGTTTTCTAATTTGGATACATTTTTCTATTTAAATTTCTAAATATAGCAATAAATATTTAATACTATCATAAATCATAGTACAATATTTAAATTACATACTGTTAACCCTCTTTCAGTTCATAACCTAATGAGTTAAAGGCGCGACCGACTCAAGACGAAGACTGACCTAACAGATTTGACTTAAAGCAACATACGACCTAAGCTACAGGTCCGACTTAACAGTAGCCGACTCAAGGAAGGCTCCGACTTAAAAAGATCTCCGGCTTAACAAGCCCCGACCTAAGAAAGCTCTAACCCAACAGTTGCCGATCTAACTACTGAGAAGAGCTGCCGACTTAAGATGTGTGCCAACCTAGGAGCCTACCAACTTAAGGAAGGCAACCGACCTAACAAACTGCGAGTTAGCAAGGGCTTTCGAGTTAAAAAATTGCCGACTTAAGATTGCGAGTTAACTCTGCTCCGACCCAACAACACCGAGTTAAGAAGCACTACGACTTAAGAGTCTACGAGATAAGGGAGTTGGACCTAAGGCAATTGTTGATAACTTAAAACCTACGACCTATCTTTTAAGTCGTCGCTGACCTACGACTTATACTAAGTCGTGTGCAATCTCAGGACACCTTATACACCTTTACCTCGTCACCGACTTGCCTTAAGTCTTCGGTGACTTAGGACTTAAAGCATAAAACCAGAAGAGGAGGTGAGCTACTAAGGAGGTATTGAAGCTAATGAGCCGGCAGCGACCTATGATAAGTCGACCGCGACTTATACTAAGTCGGCTACGACTTAGGACTTAGGAAAATTTCCAGAGTCCAAATCAGCTCCTATAAATACCCCACCACTTCCAACATGAAGAGGACTTTTGGCCATTCATTTCTTCAAGCACCGTTACTCTGTCGAAGTCTCCATTCATCCAGCAACCAAAGCTCTTCAAACATTCAAGACGCTACAACAAGCTTCAAGAGAAATTCCTTACATCCAACACGGATTCATCGAATTTCATCGACGAAGATTGAGCTAGTAGTCAAGATTGTTTCTTTTGATCGAATTGTACTGTTTTGATAAGAGATTTGTATCGATTTGTAACCGAATTCAGTAATAAAGAGATTCAAAGTGGACGTAGGCTTAATCTCAAGCCGAACCACTATAAATTGCTGTCTTTTACTGCTTTTCTGCCATTTTACCGCTTAAATTCTGTTCCCGTCACACGGGTGGTGCTTTCACGATTCTATTACACACACCGGGTGTTAGCGTTCACTTTTTAGCGTTAACATTTTGGTGCTTTCACCGAGAACCCAACTCAGGCTATTACTCACCATTGCTTCACAGAAGTTTGCTGAGAGAATTTCCTATAAAATCAGAAGTTTATCAGACATAATGGCTCCTGGAAGAAAACGAAAGTCTGTCAGAACTGACGATGACCGTGATAATACTGCCACTTCTCTCTCTCCAAATCAGGCAGCTCCAAGCGTCGGTGTTACGCGACAGGAGTTAGATGCTGCTGTATCCGGACTGTATCAGCAGATTGAAACTCAGAATAACCTGATGATGGAAAAGCTGAATGCTCTATTTGGTACGAATCAAAGACCAGTAAGTAATGAGGGAAATTTTGCTAATGCTGCTCCCAATTCTGAGGGGAGAAATATTCCTCACGGGGGATCAGGTGTTGCCGAAGGGGCACCCCTCCAGGCCGAAGGATCCAGGCCGTCACCAGTTCTTCATGAGCATTTACCTGGACAAACCCCCGAAAAGATGGCTGAGGTCTATTCTGCGAAATCTCTGAACAATGAGGAATATCTTTCTGGTATGATCAAGCAAATAATGAAGGAGAGCATGCAAAGAGATGAAGACGAAAGCGAATGGGGATTCGCACCAAGTAGAACTCCGTTTACCGAGAAGATTCTAAAGGCTGAATTTCCTAGAAAATTTTTTCCCCCCACCATTCCTGCTTATCGGGGAACAAGTGATCCAAATCAGTTCTTGTATAAATACGACTGACACATGACCGGTGCAAGAGCAACCGACGAAATAAAGTGCCGATATTTCCCAGTTTATTTGGAAGGAGTGGCACTTCTCTGGTTTACCAAGCTTCCTGTCCGATCTATAGATCAGTTTTCTGATCTGACCCGAAAATTCAAAGAGCAATTCAGGCTATATGCTTCAAAGGCAAAAGATATAATGTCACTGTCCAGTCTTGAACAGAATCCGGGAGAGCCTATTAAGTCATTCTTGAACCGCTTCAACTTAGCTTTGGCAGAAGTCGATAACGCAGAGCCACGAATGATCTTGACCTATTTGATGTGTGCTATCGACAAATCGAGCGAATTTGGGAAATGGCTGAAGATGAAGGAGCCAAATTCGCTCGAGAAATTCTACAAAAAGGCTGACGAATTTATACGCCAAGAGAATCTTTCCGCACCAGCTAAAGTTGTGACAACGGTGGTGGAAAATAATGCTACCGTTCAAAGCAAGAAAGAACCGGCAGATCAGAAAAGGGAAAGTAATGGTGGGAAAAGGCAGAAAGACTTCAAAAAGCACCGCTTCCTTAAACCTTCAGACTTTACTCCTCTGACCGATTCCCCGGAGAATATTTTCATCGCCACTAAAGATGCTGTTGAATTTCCAAAACCACCGGCCGTGAAAGTTGGGAAGAATGCTGTTCAAAGCGGAAGATTTTACAAGTTTCACAACCAACCAGGGCATGATACCAATGAGTGCCGCCATTTGAAAAGCCTGATTGAAGAATTGTTAAGAGAGAATAAGTTGCAGCAATACGTCAAGAGGAATAGAAAGGACCCATCTTCATCCAGCCAAGGGCAGTTACCTCCAACTAATTCATCTGATTCAGGAGAGAGGCCTGCTGGAAAGGAAAGACCTTTTATCAATGTGATCACAGGGGGACCTCACCCGGCTGGTAAGAGTTGGGGTGAAATGGAAAGGTATGCAAAAGCTTTGAAGTATGCACCAACCGAAGAAAGTGTCTTAATCTTGGAAGATGCTTCACCTCTAAAGCAGCAGAAGACTTTTCATGATGATATTATGTTCAGAGCCAGGGATTCTATTAATGTGGAAGCTCCTACTGAAGACCCTTTGGTTGTCTCTGTCGGTATTGGGCCGGCTATTGTCAGAAGAGTGTTGGTTGATAGTGGTGCCTCATGCAACATTCTCTTTAAAAGGACATTTGACCAAATGAAAATTCCGATGACTGATGTACAAGCTTCTTCACACAAGATTGCCGGGTTTACAGGAGAGATGAAACAGCCGATTGGAACGGTGGACTTGTTTGTTGAAATGGGCGAAGGACACAAGAAATTGGTTCGGAAGCAAACTTTTGTAATTGTTGATGGATTCTCCGCCTATAACGCTTTCTTGGGTCGACCTACTCTTGCTGCTTTCAGGGCCGTCCTCGCTCCTTGGTGCTTAACAATGAAATTTCCTACTGATAATGGGATTGCTGTTATTAAAGGAGATCAGAACGCAGGACGAGAATGTTATCTTGTAGAACTCCGAGAGGCCAGGAAAAGAGAAACGGGGAAAGATGCGGCAGCTCCGCTCCGCATCAAGGAACCGACCCTGTAGCAACTACGGAGCGGCCCCTGTACTGGCAAACACAGCAATGCAAGAAAAGAAATGGATCCCAGGAAAGCCAGTACAGGGGAGAATAGAGTGGTACCCGTGGAGGTAACGGTACCAGTATCTGTAGACTCGAAAGACCCGAACAAAGTACTCAATGTGGGTTCACAGCTAAGTATAACAGTTCAAAACACACTGATATCATTCTTAAACGCCAATCTAGATGTGTTCGCTTGGTGTCACGCTGATATGTGTGGGATCTCCCCGGAAGTTGCTGTGCATACTCTGAACATAGATCCGAAATTCACACCAGTGAAGCAGAAGAGAAGAACTCAAGGCCCAGAAAGATCGACAGCACTAAAGGAAGAAGTCGATCGGCTCATGGAGAATGGCTTTATCAGAAACTCCACTTATCCAAATTGGGTTTCAAATCCAGTATTGGTCAAGAAGGCAAATGGAAAGTAGAGAGTATGCATAGATTTCTCAGATCTAAACAAAGCATGCCCCAAAGATTGCTTCCCGCTGCCCAGAATTGATCAATTGGTGGATGGAACAGCTGGGCATGAGTTGTCATCGTTTATGGATGCTTACTCCGGATACAATCAGATTATGATGCATGAGCCGGATCAGGAAGACACAAGCTTTATTACAGATGTGGGTCTCTACTGCTACAAAGTTATGCCTTTCGGATTGAAAAATGCTGGGGCAACCTACCAAAGACTCGTCAATGCAATGTTCAAGCCTCAGATTGGTAGAACCATGGAAGTTTATGTCGACGATATGTTGGTGAAATCAAAGAAAGCTGTAGATCACATGGGACACTTGGAGGAAATGTTCGCAATTCTTCGAAAGTACGGAATGAAGCTCAATCCATTGAAATGTTCATTCAGAGTAGAATCTGGGAAATTTTTGGGTTTCATTGTGAGCGCCAGGGGCATTGAAGCCAATCCTACTCAAATCACAGCTCTAAGGGAAGTCAAAGCCCCTAAAACAAAGAAAGAAATGCAAAGTCTCAATGGAAAAGTTGCTGCTCTGAGTCGCTTCATTTCCAAGGCCACAGACAAATGCATTCCATTCTTTGACGCTCTAAAGAAAGGAAAGAAAAATTTTGAGTGGACTCCAGAATGCCAGAATGCTTTCGATGAACTAATTCATCACATGGAAACACCTCCGGTTCTTTCCAAGCCTACTGACGGTGAAGATCTTTTCATCTATTTAGCAATTTCATCTCACGCCCTCAGCGCAGCACTTGTACGGGAAGATATGAAAATACAGCGTCCAGTCTATTACATTAGTAAACGGTTCACTGGGGCAGAGATGAATTATTCGAAGATAGAAAAGCTCGCTTACTGTTTGCTAATTGCTTCCAGGAAATTGAGACCATATTTCCAAGCTCATCCTATCAAAGTTCTTACTGATCAACCTCTAAAGCAAGTCCTGTTTCGTCCTGAAACTTCGGGTCGTCTTTTGAAATGGAACATTGAACTTAGCCAGTATGACATCACTTATCACCCTCGAAGAGCAATCAACGGACAAGCTTTAGCGGATTTCATCGCAGAATCTACTGACAAAGGCGATGGTGAGGATGAAACAACCGACGGCATTCCAATCCAGTGGAAGTTGTATGTTGACGGATCAAGAAATGATTACTGTTCTGGGGCAGGGGTTGTGCTTGAAACCCCCGAAGGACGATCATTGTGTTATGCATTGAGACTGGAATTTCCTTCAACAAACAATGAAGCAGAATATGAAGCACTTATTGCCGGTTTAAAAATCGCCAAGGAACTAAACATCAAAGTGTTACAGATTTTCAGCGATTCTTAGCTTATTGTTTGCCAGGTGAAGAAAGAATTTCAAGCCAAAGGAGGAAATTTGCCTGCATATTTGACAAAAACTTCCGAACTCCTCAATGATTTCGATCACTACTCAATAAGCCACATACCCCGAGAGGAAAATATGAAGGCAGATTCTTTAGCAAAGTACTCAAGTTCCGGAGAAGCTCAATTACTGGGATTAGTTCCTGTAGAAGTTCTGTCAGCTCCAAGCATTGATGAAATGGATATTGATTGGATTATGGCCACGTCTCAAGAGCATGAATCATGGATGACTCCAATCAAAGAATACTTACTCAGTGGTTCCCTGCCAGAAAGTTCTAAGGAACGTCGAAAATTATTGAGAAAAGCGTCGAGATATATACTTCAAGATGGCCGATTATACAGACGGGGATTTTCAATGCCTCTGCTCCGATGTGTAACTAAGGAAGAAGCCAAGACAATTCTAGCCGAGGTACACGGAGGAGAATGTGGAGATCATTCAGCTGGTCAAACTTTAGCCAAGAAAGTTCTCCGATATGGGTATTTCTGGCCTGACATTAACCGAGATGCTGCTATCTACTCTAGAAAGTGCGACAAGTGCCAGAGATTTGCAAAAATCCCAAGAGCACCTTCCACCGAACTCTCACAGATGGTCAGCCCATGGCCATTCGCCATTTGGGGTATAGATCTAATTGGACCATTACCAGTTGCCAAATCAGGAATCAAATATGCTATCGTAGCCGTTGATTATTTCACCAAGTGGGCTGAGGCTGAACCTTTGGCCACCATTACTTCTAAAAAGATGATAAATTTTGTAACGAAAAATATCATTTGCAGATATGGTGTGCCACAGAAAATAATCACAGACAACGGTACTCAGTTTGAAAGTGAAGAGTTCCAGAATTTTTGCAGACGATTCAGAATTCGGAAAAGCTTCTCAGCAGTGGCTCATCCGCAGGCAAATGGGCAAGTGGAAGCAGTGAATAAAATCATCAAGTCAACCATCAAAAAGAAACTCGAAAGAGCAAAAGGTGGTTGGGTTGATAAGCTTCCATTAGCACTATGGGCATACAGGACTACTCATAAAACTGCAACTGGGCACACTCCATTTTCACTAGCATATGGATCAGAGGCAATGATTCCAGTGGAAGTAGAAGTTCCTTCACATAGAAGAGTTCATTTCAACGAAGCTGAAAATGAAAAGCTGCAACTTGAGGCACTTGATTTTCTTGATGAGAGAAGAGAAGAAGCTAGGCTCAAAGTTTCAGCTTATCAGCAAAGGATAGCCAGGCACTTCAACTCTAAAGTTCGCCAATGCAGCTTTGAGGTCGGGGACTTAGTTTTGAAAAGGATCATGACGGCAACTGGTGTGTTTGGACCAAACTGGGAAGGACCATATGCCATTTGCAGTAAACTTCTTGATGGAACTTTCAAACTCATAACTGTCGAAGGAGATCCAATTCCAAGAGCCTGGAACAGCAACCACTTACGTCCTTATTTTACTTGAAAGAAAAAGCTTTGTTCAAAATTGTGAAATAATGATGAATGTATCAGTTGTATTGTAAAATATTGTAAATCAGTGTGAATGAATGAAAGCTATAAAGTGGATGTAGGCCCGATTCTTGGCCGAACCACTATAAATCTTGTGTTCTTTACTATTTCATAATGCCTGTTTTATTTCGATATGTAAATACTTTAAATGTATTGCTAAAATGTCGATTCAAAATTGCAGGACATCAAAACAATGCTTACTCGTCACAAAACCAAGCGACCTCTATAAATCACCTGTTATGCAAATACCAAGCGACAAGAAATTCCAAATACAAATCCTATACAAAGTGAACTTCACATAAAAAGTTGGCGACTCCACTGTGACAAACCTTTGTTAATTGGTTGAGATTGTCGATATAAACAAACATCCAACTAGATAACTTGCGTTTGTCCCGTGAAGTCGTTCAACAGTGAAGTCCATTTCTTCGAACATAGCAATGTAAGGAAAGAAGATGCGCTTGGAAAAAATAACAAAAGATCGCTAATGAGCAGATGATGAGAGAACATTGCCAAGCAAACAAAGGAGCAGCCAAAAGGAGGTATGCTTCTCAATAAAAGGGCCAGTAAGAACCACCGAAGGGACACCTTCCCAAGCAGAAGGAACAGGGCCCTTGCTGACGGATCGTGATGCATCCGATCAGGCGGCTTGCGTCCGTCCCGTGGATCTACTTGCCCCTGAGACGCAACCTTCCTGGCACACCAACCACCCAACGCTCCTTCTCAAAGTTCAACAAAGCCCTCTGACGAGGCACGCCAAAAAAAGAAAGTACTTCTCTCAATCAAAAAAGATTGGTGGAACCACCGGAGGGGCACCTTCCCAAGCTGAAGGAACAGGGCCCTTGTTACTTAATTGCGATCGTTTGTGCAAACAAGCATCCAATCAAGCAACTTGCATCCGCCCCGTGGATCCACTCAACCATGAGAAAGTAACTTCCAGGCAATCAAAAAGCCCTTTTCGGAGGCACAAGCCCTCTTCGGAGGCACATGACCTCTTCGGAGGCAAAAGCCCTTTCCCAAGGAACCACAAGCCCTCTTCGGAGGCACATGACCTCTTCGGAGGCAAAATCCCTTTCCCAAGGCACCACAAGCCCTCTTCGGAGGCACATGACCTCTTCGGAGGCAAAAGCCCTTTCCCAAGGCACCGCAAGCCCTCTTTGGAGGCACAAGCCCTCTTCGGAGGCACAAGCCCTTTTCGGAGGCACAAGACCTCTTCGGAGGCACAACTCTTTAAGAGGAGCCCTCTCCGGAGGCATGTCCCAAAATAAAATACTCGAACGAAAAGCATTCTCTGGAAGCACAGTTCAACTCTCAAAGGAAGGATTAACTTGTTCATCTCAAAAAGTTCCTCCTAAAAAAGTTGAAATACTACAAAATTCTTTCAGAAAAGTTCATTTCACTTCATAGGGAAATTCACTTCTTAATAAATAAAAGTGATTATCCCCGAAAGTCGAAGCGTTCTTCAGAAAGAGAAAATAAAAATTCTTCTAAAGACTAGATATGCTCTATTAAAAGCAGAATAATTCTCCCCTTAAAAGCGGAGTAATTATCCTCTGAAATAAGAGTATTAGTCTTGAAAAAGCTAGGAATATTGCAATGCACTTACGGCATGGGGGCAGTACTGTACAATTCAATTATATTAATAAAAGCAATATGCCACAAGTTCGTTGCAATATCACGAAAAAATAGATGTGGAATAAATGCATTCCCAAACACAGACAAAAAGTTTGTACAAGTAAAAGGAATCGTTTATCCTACACTAAAAAAGAGAAACGGATGAATTCTCACATACACAAGAGTTTGTACGAGTAAAATAATTGTTTTATTTAATACTATGAAAATTCTTTACATATGCAGATATCTCAAAAAGCAAAAGCATGGATCGATACCCGCACAATCTCCGATCTATACATGTAAAAAGCAAAATAAGAAGTAGAAAGTTCAACTTGTCACTCCTTCTTTCCGCCACCCTTGGAGCCTTTGCTTGGCCTAATAGTTAACTTCGGAATCCGATGTGGGCAGGACGGAGAAGGAGGAGTGGTTGAGTCTTCTTCTGTCTTGTCTTCCCCAGTCGAAGCACCTCTCTTCTTCTTCCTTATGGCACGCTTCCCCTTCCTCTTCGAGGAAGATTCGCTCCCCGGAGTAGCGAGCAATGTTGAAAGCTTCGAGTCATCATCTAGAGACCGCTCCGGGGTCTTCTCGACGTCTTCAAGATCCTCCGCCTTCTGCTCCTGCGAAACAGCCGGATCATCCAGGCCTTGAAGAGCTTCGATTTTCTCTGCTTGTGATCCCGGTTGGGAAGCAGAAGGAGGAGTAATCTGTAAAGATGGAGGGACGTCAACTGAAGGAGTGGAAACTTGTGCAGTGTTTGGTGCCTCCGCTGTAGAAGAAAAGAAGTTAAAATCAACATCTCCCGAAAATAGAGAGGGTATCGGTTCACCAAAGTTCAAGTAACAAGTAAGAAGGTCATCAAACTCGGTTAAGTCAAATAACTGGTTCATTAGACCCGGGACTTCGCCAAAATTACATGGAGGAGTTGGCTTTGCAAGTTCAATTTCATACTTATCAGCCTCAGTTTCTTCCTGGCTCTTCTCTTCAATTTGGAAAAGAGGAGTCTCGGAAGTATCGAGTTTAGCTTCAGCGTCTTTTGCAGTGAGTGCAGATTGAGAGCTAGAACCGATGATATCAACATCGTTCAAAGTCGAAGTATGGAAAGGGGCAGTGAAAGGTATTGTTTTTTCTGAATGCTCCTCTGCCACTGTCCCGGCTCTAGCTTCGGCAAGTTGCTCTTTACCTCTAATAAGCGCATCGCGTGCTTCATCATCCAATTAAAGCGCTACAAGGTCTGCCTCCGCGTAGCCGGCAAATGTATCAAGTATGGTCTCCCAAACTTCAGCAAGTGTAATCTCATATTTGGGACCCAAGAATGAAAGGCTGCCGCGGCCCAAAACGCTGTGCATGTAGAAGTCAAATAGAGTAGAATCGATGCTAGCTTTAGTGGCGTCGTGAGACTCTTCGGCCACAACTTGTCCAGCGACCGCGTCATCACGCTCCTTCTCAACTTTAAGAAGCTTAGCTTTCAGCATCTCAATCTCTGCATTTTGAGACACAATTGTTCCCCGCAGCTCAGTATTTTCTGTGCGATATTTCTCAGTTATGTGCTGCTCCGCTGCAAGCTTCATTTCGGCGTCCCTTTGCGCAGCATGTGCGTCCCGCACTTGCTTCTGAAAGACTTCTTCCTTTTGAGTGTGCGATGCAGAAGATGAGGCCAGATCTTCCTTGAGTCGCTTGACTTCAGATGCAAGCTTGGCGTTGTCGTCTGCAATGCTCGTCATCTCCGCATCATGTTGCTTACGCCATTTGTCCCATTCTGATTTATCGTCCTCCATGGTCATCATCGCCTCAAGATTCAGGTGGTTGACCCTTTGAAGTTCGTCGACAAGTTTCTGCCATTGCGACATCCTCTCGATATTAAGCCTGACCGCGTCAAGACTTTTAAGCATATCTTACTTATCAATCAGAATCAAATCCAAGTCAAAGCGCACTCCTTTTAGGCACCAATTTGGAAATCGGCTCTGAAGCGTTGGAGGGCCGTCTTTAACGTGATATTGTGGCCTGTTAATGATTGTTTGAATATCAGATTTCTTTAGAGGAGGAGAGCCGGCCGGAGTATCAGAAGGGATTAGAGCGTCAGTTTTCTCAGAAATTTCAGACGCGTCCTTCTCATCAAGTTTAACCCGTTTACTTGGGTCATCGGTAGCATGCTTCATCCCTTTGTCATCATGATATTTTCTTTTATGAGAGTCATCGTCTCTCCTTCTTTGTTGCTCTTCGTAAGCACGCCTTTCTTGAGCTTTTCTAGCTGCACGCTCTTCGTCAGATTCTTTGCGGGAGGGAAGATAACGTCCATAATCGTAAGAATCACGCCCTCCGTAGCGCCGAAAGTTGTCATAATACGAACCAGTTCGTCCCATTGTAGAGCCTGAAATTGAAGAAAAGACAAGTCTTAGAAATCTTCAAATTAAAGGGGGCTAAGTTCATATAAGTGCTAAGCATCCTAAGTGTGTGTGATGTGCAAACTACGCGCGTCGAACTACAAACCACTCTTTGGTTGGGGAGTGATAGCAGACTGGGAAACGGGAGTTGATTCTTGAGCTGGCAAAGTTTGCTGCAGAGTAGATGTTGCTTCTGTTACAGGAGAAGTGACTTTAGTTATGTCATCTTTAAAAAGCTCCTGGGAAGTTATCATTATATCACTTAAACCATCGAAGGTGTCATCATCATGGTGCCCGGCAGAGTTTTCTTTTTCAGCTTCTACATCGGCTGACTTTTCAGTGATTCGAGGATTTTCTTCCTCTTCGATAATTGGGGCAAGTGCCGACTTGCTGACTGACCCTACAACATCGGTGGATGCGGAACATTTTATCAAAGCAGCCTCTACGACAGGTGTTTCAGATGCAGCTTCTTCTGCAGAAACTGGGGCATTCAATGCCTCTGCTTGAAAGCCCGAAGCGGCTAACGTTTCTGCATCAGAACTAGAAATTTCATGAATTCGAGTCGACCTGGAAGGATGTAAAAGCCCAAATTGGTGCAAAAGCTCATCATCTAATAGAAACTGGATACTCCTCTCCTCTATCGGCACCGCCATAAGCCTCTCAAAAATCACTTTGTGACCGGGATCTTTAGAAGGAGGAGGAAGTGCTGAAAAAGAAAAAAGGCAAAGTTAGCACTTGATAACTCGGACTTCGGTAAGTTTGAAAGAACATAAGAAACAGAGGCAAGCGATCTTACTTCCTACTCTCCAAATAGCATAAAACCCCGGGGGACAGCGAACATAGAAAAACGGGCTCAGGAAACTATGAACACTTTCAGGGAGACCAGTGATCAACATACGATTTCTAGCACTCCTCACGACTATGATAGAGGGATGATCTTTATTTTTGGCAAAAGTACACAGATAGCGAATTTCTCCAAAACTGGGAAAACGGTCCAGCGTTCTCCTAAAAAGCACACACAGTCCCAGCAGGATGGCATAGCCATTAGGGTGTAGTTGAAAAGGGGAAATAGATAATCGAAGGAGAAGTTCTCGAAGACAGTCATTAAACGGGGGAATCGCTCCATTCAAGCACATTTGGCGGTTAACTGCAACAAAGCCGTGGGGCGGCCTATCAGCAATGTCATTTACTCCAGGGAGCAAAGCGTCAGGCTCAGCAATGCCAAACTGGATGCATAATTGACAAAAGGCTTTATGGCTCAGGGTGGTAGGAGTCCTTTCTGGAGGATCATTTAGCGGGACAGCAACTGGAAATGCATCTTCAACTTGCTCTGTTCCTTCTTGTGGAGAAGACATTCTACACAATCAGCTGAGTGTTCAGATGTGAAGGTGCACGTTTCCTAAAAAGTGTGAAGTGTTGTGCAAAACTAATAAAAATAAAAGACAAGCATAACTGGAATTAAATTAGTTGGCAATCAATCGATTACGAAATTTCAGAACTTGTCAATGTTCAAGTGCAGTGTTAATGCAGACAAATCAGTTTCATTTGACTATTACGATTTTGTTTTAATACTTCACTTGAATTGGTTATTGTACAACATCTCATTCATATTCATTCAATTTAACTTTCTCTTTACCAACTAATCTGTCATTCGATGTGGGAAGTCAGTGACAGTATATTCGTCCCAGTACTCTATGAATGTTGTGTTAAACAGGACTGTTAACTTGTAAATTGAAGCAATCTGTTAAAAGAAATATGCAACACAGTTCATAGTTCAATAGTTTGAAGTTCAAGCAAAGTTTAAAAGTCATCCGCTAAGTCGCCGAAGACTCAAATGCTAACTCGGTGACGACTTAAGGAAGGTTCCCTATGAGTTAAGTCAAGTCATCAGTCCTTTAAGTCGCACTACAAGGAAAAGTTTCAAGTATGAATGCAAAAATGCAATGTCCTAGGTCATTGCCGACCTACGACCTACTTTAGGTCGTCAAAAATTAAGTCGCGATTTCTGTTCAAAGGTGTTAAGTCGTTCATTCTCCCCAGTACATCAATTCGCCGAACTCCTAACCCGTCAACCCGTTAACCCATTAGCCTCTCCTTCAACCAAAATTTTCGTCCCCTCAACGCATTTAATCATCCCGAAATAACCATACACCCAGTGTAATGATATTCCATCACAAATCACAAATCGGTCAAACTGAATCGCCGCAATCCGTCGCCTTGTTCACACAAGACCGTCAAAGGCTAAGACAAATCATCTTGAATCCATCAATAATCGATTGAAACAAAGGCTGCAGTGAAGCGTGGCAAAATAAAAGTGGGTTGAAAATGGGGATCATAATTCAGTGACAGTAGGGGATTGAATAATCGAGTTCACTTACGCAGTATAACGATGAGGATCAAACAAAACAGCTAAAGCCGAGTTCGATAACTGGCGATCGAGTAATTGAATTCGTCTTAGAAGAGCTCGAATGCTTGCAAATGGCAGAATAAGATGATAAGAACAAGTGAAGGAGGAAAATGAACGACTTAAGCTATTTATACAGGGGCGGTGAGATGTGAATCGGCACAAACGACTTACGACTCATTTTAAGTCGGTCACGATCTAACACGCTTATCAAGAAGCGGGCTAAGAAAATCGAAGCACACGACCTACGACTTAGGCGTATGCTTCGAGGGGCAAATGTTAACCCTCTTTCAGTTCATAACCTAATGAGTTAAAGGCGCGACCGACTCAAGACGAAGACCGACCTAACAGATCTGACTTAAAGCAACATACGACCTAAGCTACAGGTCCGACTTAACAGTAGCCGACTCAAGGAAGGCTCCGACTTAAAAAGATCTCCGGCTTAACAAGCCACGACCTAAGAAAGCTCTAACCCAACAGTTGCCGATCTAACTACTGAGAAGAGCTGCCGACTTAAGATGTGTGCCGACCTAGGAGCCTACCAACTTAAGGAAGGCAACCGACCTAACAAACTGCGAGTTAGCAAGGGCTTCCGAGTTAAAAAATTGCCGACTTAAGATTGCGAGTTAACTCTGCTCCGACCCAACAACACCGAGTTAAGAAGCACTACGACTTAAGAGTCTACGAGATAAGGGAGTTGGACCTAAGGCAATTGTTGATAACTTAAAACCTACGACCTATCTTTTAAGTCGTCGCCGACCTACGACTTATACTAAGTCGTGTGCAATCTCAGGACACCTTATACACCTTTACCTCGTCACCGACTTGCCTTAAGTCTTCGGTGACTTAGGACTTAAAGCATAAAACCAGAAGAGGAGGTGAGCTACTAAGGAGGTATTGAAGCTAATGAGCCGGCAGCGACCTATGATAAGTCGACCGCGACTTATACTAAGTCGGCTACGACTTAGGACTTAGGAAAATTTCCAGAGTCCAAATCAGCTCCTATAAATACCCCACCACTTCCAACATAAAGAGGACTTTTGGCCATTCATTTCTTCAAGCACCGTTACTCTGTCGAAGTCTCCATTCATCCAGCAACCAAAGCTCTTCAAACATTCAAGACGCTACAACAAGCTTCAAGAGAAATTCCTTACATCCAACACGGATTCATCGAATTTCATCGACGAAGATTGAGCTAGTAGTCAAGATTGTTTCTTTTGATCGAATTGTACTGTTTTGATAAGAGATTTGTATCGATTTGTAACCGAATTCAGTAATAAAGAGATTCAAAGTGGACGTAGGCTTAATCTTAAGCCGAACCACTATAAATTGTTGTCTTTTACTGCTTTTCTGCCATTTTACCGCTTAAATTCTGTTCCCGTCACACGGGTGGTGCTTTCACGATTCTATTACACACACCGGGTGTTAGCGTTCACTTTTTAGCGTTAACACATACGAAATACACATTTTAAATTTTAAAATAACATGGTTTAAGATTCTATTTTGTTGAGATTTTTTTAGAATTTCGATCAATTTCAAAAAAATTGAATTTATTCTGATTTCGGTGTAAATTAAGAAATGTATAACAATTTATTTTTTGAAACTATTTGATTTATTGCCAATCTATTTATAGTCTTGTTGAATTTGTTTTCTTATTTAATTACCATATGTTTATTGTATTTTCCTTTTTCCATTTTTTTTCCAACGCTTGAAGAACAAATTTGGAGTTTCAACCGAGACTAGATTTAAACCGTTGTTCTGGTCATGATCAAAACCAGAATGGAATAACCGAAATTCCGCCATAATTTTGGATATATTGATTTGTGCTTTTGCAGACATAATCATTTGTATAATCTTATGTATAAATGGTTAAGTGTATGTAGCAGTTTTATTTCAAATACTTTCTAGTTTTAGATATGACTTATACATCAATTGTAATCCCTTTTCGTCTACCCTGTCTGCCAAGTGTAGTAATTGGGCAAGCTTGTATGCTTTATATGCTCTTACCTTCATCATTGTCTTCCACTTTACAAAGAGTGTTAACAGTATCAAACAGCTGGCATATACATATATAGCTTAGCGTTAACCTGACATTGAAGTTTTTCCCTTTATAGTTTGAAGTAATTAGCTCGCTCTGACTGTTTGAAGCCGAAGCGTGCTCCATGCTTGTGTTGTGCTCACTTGAATGGTTGTTCTGCAGAGTACAACTATGGTTTGTCATTTATAGTACGTATTTGTATTGTACATTTTCTGTATGTCACAAAAATGCATATTTGTGTCATTCATACCTGGGAAAGATTCCAGAACCGTCGTGGTTGGGCACTCCTAGTAGTCAAGAAAGTATCTGTGTTGTTCATATTATAGTACTTGGTGGAATTCAAATATAGATCGAATACCAACTAAGTTATGGAAAATGTTTTCTATCTTCGAGGGTGTGTTTTCCCTGCAATATTAGACATGTAAAGGTTAAACATATTGTCATAAAATTTATTTTTTAAGCCATGGTATTCCTAAGTCCCAATCCAACCTAATAGTCATTAACTGGCTGTACGGAGTACTTAAGAAATTGGTGATTAGTATTTTGTTTGACTATATGCTTTCAGCCGAAAGGAGTACAAATTTGTTTACTTCATAAAGAATTTAAATATTCAGTGAATTAGCGTCAGTGAAGGTTAAAATCAAACTATTTAGTTTGTAGTGAAAAGTAGTGGATGCTATTTTATACCTTTTTGTATATACTAAGCATATCATCAACAGGTTGTCCCATTAGTCCTGCCTCCCTGTAAAAAGCCATGATAGTTATTGACATAGTTGCATGATTGCATCTAATATGCCCACTTTAACACGATATCTGCATTTAAAAACGCTTATTAGTTAGCTCAAGATTAAAAAATTAAACAAAATATTTGATAATAACAACCTATTATTGGACTATCGGCTATTGTACTCGTACAGATCCCTTACAAATTACACATGAAAGATAACTCAAAGCGCATGCAGTCCTAATTTTTAATATCTCCGCCAGTACTATATAATTCTTGCTCTGTACTTTAGTAATGTTATATCTGACAATTATTATTATCTGTACACAGTGTACAGTTCGAGCTTCGTCTATTTTTAAGAACTATACATAATAATGAATGGCAAACTTGGTAAGGAGACACATCAGGCGCATTGGGTAGCAGATAAGTACAATAATAGTTTTGACACATGCTTTTAATAAGGAATAAATGCGTTATAGTATGTCGGTCAATAATAACACAACTGTATAGGATTTACAGAATATACATTCACTGTTAATCCACTGTTTTACATGTCGTTTACAGTCAAATTTCATTTTGTTTTGTTTAAATTCAACACATCTACCTATATCAGGTTATCATTACGTAAGCAGTAAAAAAAAGATATACACACTGGAAACACAAACACATCTGGTGGGACAATAATAATGATTTAGAAAATGTAGCAATATGCATTGTACATTAAGGTATTAAACAAAATTTGTGAATTAATATGGTTTGTTGAACTCTGAAGTCATTTGGTTTGGATAGAATACAAAGGTTTCATAACAAAAACTGGATAGTAATTGTTTAGTTTGATC
This sequence comes from Allium fistulosum, assembly GCA_030737815.1. NCBI lineage: Eukaryota > Viridiplantae > Streptophyta > Magnoliopsida > Asparagales > Amaryllidaceae > Allium > Allium fistulosum. Next base: position 759,461,522 of record CM060902.1, read on the forward strand.
AGTACTTGAGTTTAATGAAGTCTCATATAGTTTATACCTGCTGCATGGTATCTCCCAGGCTGCTTCTTTTGCATTCTTTTTCTCCGTGAAGGATATTCTGCAAACTGAACATCATGTATGCTACTGACATTAATCTGGTACCAAATATTTGATGATTGTTTGATTACTAGTTAGCTGTGATTGCAATGATAACATGTTAATCCTTTTTTTCAAACGGTTAATCCTTTTGCTTATTTATTTGATGATTACGACATATTTGATGATTATTTATTTATTTGCTTATCCAACATGGTGCAAATCTGGTACCAAATAGTAGATGTAAGCTGATTGATGTGGGTGAAACGAGACAAGTAGTGGCTGAAGGAACTATCGCTTCAACTGATCCAACAACGATGGTTCATTGTGTTCCACTGGGAAAAGATGCGGTAAAAGTGTGTGTAAACTTTGTGAGAGTTAATGGCGCATTGCTATGGCGACCTACATCTGAGTGTACGTACATGGAAGATGCCTTTGGTACCACGATAGTTTGGCCAGGAGCATATGTCATTGGAGAATCAAGTTCCAGTAAGTATTATTTTTCAGTACATCATATCTCAACATTAAGTTTTAGTTCTGTTTATTCGGGTATTAAAAAAAATAAAAATCTGTATCACAACATTTAAGTTTTTATCTGCAAAGCCACAACATTTCAGTACATATCCTCTATGGTAAACGTGTTTATCTGCAGAGCCACAACAATTGATACACTTGAAACTAAAACTTAAATAAACCATTTTTCCTAAAACTGTCTACTCAGATTAATCGTTATGTCATTGCACATGTATTACACAAATGTAGTTATACAAGAGGGCTAACACAAATAAATGGAAGTAACTGACACTACAGTTGTTGCCTAATACAGTTACGGCAATGTGAATTTAGGGAATATTTTTGTTTTAGAGAACCCAATTGATAGAAAACGACAAGGGTAAAGAAAATTGTACATTTCAATTAGTGGATGGATGCATCATCGATGGATTACGGATGTTCCAGATACTTTTTCATATTTTATAAGATTTAACTTGACCATAGTACTAAATACACAATCTGCCCATAGTACTGAATACACAATCTGCACATAGAATGAAATCCAGTCAGACTTCTAACCCAGTTTTGATCTAAATATCTGTGTAAATTGAAAATTGTGTATTTGTTGGGGAACTATATAGGATGCATATAAAAATAGAACAATTTTTGTTAATATGTGTTAATATAGAATATCGAGTTATAGATTACATGATTTTCATATATACATATATATATATATATATACATACATACATACATACATACATATATATATATATATATATATATATTGTTGATTGTTAAACTCGTTTGCAGGTAATTAGCTATTTCGAAGCAAAGACTGTCGACAACAAAGAACTATTGGTAATCAAGCAACGAACATGAATTTAATTGTTATATATGTTGTCGTATTTTGTTAGTACCATTTGTGGAAACTTGTCTGTGAATGCTTGTAGTATGTGACTTATTTTATTGAAAAACTACTATCGAATTGATTATGGATATTATATTTGATTGTGAGATTAGCATGTTTTTGCAATTATTTGAATATGATTGATTGTTTGTATATGCTACAGTTGCATTTTAAAAACGCTACTGAAAATCAAAAAAAGCATATTAACAAAAAATGCAACCAAAAAATGAAGACTTATGGTAGCATTTTTTTAACCCTACAGGAAAAACCTATAGCTGCATTTAAAAGTGACTTTTGGTAGCGTTTTTTAAATCCTACAGAAAATACCTATAGTTGCATTTAAAAGTGACTTTTGGTAGCGTTTACTACAACGCAACAAAAAGTTTTAGACTTTTAGTTGCATGTCGTATAGCAGCGTTCTCTAAAATGCTACCATAAGTTATGGTAGTGTTTTTTCAACGCTACCAAAAGTCTTTTCTGGTGTAGTGTGTGTCTCCCTGGAAAATTTCGAGGACGAAATTTCTTAAGGGGGGGAACCTGTAACGATCCCGGATTTTAAATAAGTTTGAATTGATAATTAATTTAATTTTTGAATAAAATTTGTGAAATAATTGGTAATTAATATCAAATTTTAGTTAAACTATGAATTAATTGAGAATTAATTTGGATATTTGGGATAAATAGGTATATAAAATAGATCGAGAATAGAATTTGAAATTGGAATTTGAATTTAAATATCTTACAAAATAAATTTGTATTTGGATTTTTGATATGATTAAATTAGACGTGCCTTTATTTATACAAATGAATATAAACGAATATTTTGAAAGTTATATTTTGTAATTGATATAGAATTTTCAAAGGATGTTTGAAGTTAAATTCTATATTTTATAATATATCATATGTGTTTATTTTATTAAAGTATGAACAATTTCTTTAAAAGTTAAATTTAATATCTATACATATACATATAGGAATACAAATGTAAAATAAGACTAAAGAAAGAAATACAAGACAATAAGTATTAGAGTCAAAAAGTAATATATAAGTTAGAAATTAATATGTATATAAGATAAATTATAAAATAAAAAATAATAAAAATAAATACATAAATAAATTCAAACAACATGTTAATCATCTATGTAAAAATATAAAGTAAACATTAGCTAAATTTAAACAACATATTAAATATAGAAACACTTACCAAATGAAGAAACAAAACATACACATTCAAATAAGAAAACAAAATATATATATGAAGTATAAAAGCTTGCAAAGGAAGCCACATCAAACTATATCATATATTGTACAGCCGAAATGAAGGAAGAGAAAAAAATATAAGTTGTAAAAGGTAATAAATGCAGCACAAAGGCAAAGTGCCATCAGCCAACAAAGATAAAAATATCTGTGATAAAACATTGTACAAACATATTTTTTTATCAGCTTAAACAAATAAACTTATCACCCTATAAACTTCATTCTAATGTATATATATCAATATCAACTTCTCGTTCAGTTTCATCCATCAAAAGAGCTAAGTAAAAATGAGTAAAAAAAATCCAAAGTAATCTCATCATATTTAAACCAAACACCAACTTAAAACATCAAGCAATTGAATCGAAGCCTGGGATCAAGAGGAGGAAGTTCCAGTAGCAACTCTACCCAGATTTTCAACTTTCCAAATACAAAAAGATTTCAACTTTCAACCTGAAAACTCTGGAATAAGAATGTTTAAGGTGAGTGACAGTTAGTTTTTTTTTCTGGAATATATGTTGCAATGGCTCTGTGTATATATGCTTGTATCAGTGTTTCTCTTCCTCTCTGTTACTTCACAGAGTACCAGACAACATCAAAAAAATCCAATTCCTTCTTTTCTACTCAATATTAGGCTTTGCTTTCGAAACAAATTAGTTGTATTTAAGTTTGAGTTATAATTTAAAAATAGTTTCATGACATAAAAATGTATATAGAACGGAAAATCAAATTTTTACAGTAAAAACTTTATTTTTTGGAAATCTCAAGTATCACGAATTTTTAATTCAAGCATATAGCTTGAATCCTTACTGAAAGATAGGATTTGTAAATCTTGTTTGATGATTTTTAAGCAATTGGACTGAGAGCAGTTTGTTTTTTCTCGAAAATTGAATTTTGATCAATTTCTGGTGGTCAATTGATTCGTGGAGGTCGGGTTTTCTCGTGGCGATGGAGAAGCCTACGGGGATGCCTGGAAAAAGGTCGGAGGTTGCGAAGATGACGGTGGCGACACCGGCGTAGGACTTTAGTTTGTAAACCTAATTTTTTCACGAATAGGAAACTCGTGCCTCACGCCTTCGTTCGAGCGTCGAGTTGCTCGTGCTTCTGGGTAATGGCGGCTGGGGGGTTGACGAGTCGATGGCCGGCGTTGTAGACTGGCTAGTGGTTGGAGTTCGGTGGACGTTGCGTTGAAAGAATTTATGGTAGTGGGTCTGTTGTTTCCAGGTATCGAGTTTTGAACCCGATTTCGATTTCGAGTAGACGACGTCGTGCTAGTGGTCGGAGAATAGTCTGGAGATGATCGTCGACTTGCTCGACGTAGTGGCGATGACTGGAGGTGGCCATCGGCGACGTGCACGTGCACGAGCACAGTGTTTGGTGAAGTTGAATATTTGGAAGAAGTTTTGTATGCAAGTTTTACTCGAGTAATTCGTGTTTTGGCTCGAAGCAGTGTAGGGTTCTACTCGGGGAAATATAGGGGTGGCTCGGGTCAAATGTTTTGTTACAGGTTTCAAACTTGTTCTTTTTTTTTAAATTTTAAAAATGATTTTTTTTTATATACAAAGCAGAGTTTGAACTAAGTTTAAATCAAAGTTTACATCTGGAGTTAGGTTAGTTTAAATCTCAGTTTTGAAATAAAGGAAAGTTTTTAAAATTTAAAATGTTTTAAACAACTTTGAATGTTTAAAGCATAATTTAAATAGCTTGGATTTAAAAATGAATTTGGTTTCAAATTCTTTTAAACTTCTTTTATAAGATAAGTATGTCTTTAACATGTGATTTAAAAGGTTTTTAAATTGTTTTAAATTCTGTTATAATTAAATTTGTATTTGATTTGAATCTTAATTTGAAATGGAGTTTAAAGTAAATTTAAAGGTAAATTGTTTTTAATACTTTGTTAATGATAATTCAATCTTATTTAAGAAGTTAATTACGAATTAATAATTGATTAATTAAGTAATTAGGGATAATTACTTATTATGATTAATTAAGGATAATTAATCAAATGGAGATTAATTAATTTGTTATTAAGTTTTATTAATTGATAATTAATATTTATTAATTAATAATTAAAGGATAATTAATCTATAATTAAAGATTAATTAATTTGTTTTAAAGGGATAAAGTACCAATTGTAATCAAGGAAGTGAATGTGATAAATTTAAGTTAATTAATTAGTTAATTAAAGATAATCATTTGATGGTTGATTAAGTATAAATACTTAGATGGAATTAAATAGTGTAATTACTTAGTAGAAGTAATTAAAGATTTATTACTTAGTGTAATTAATCAAAGGATTTATATAATTAATTAAGAAGTTAATTAATTAAGGTAAGTAATTACAGGATGGTAATTACGGTTTATGGTTAAAGTTGATTAATGGAAGTAAGTAATTAAGGCTTAATTAATTTAAAGAATAATTAATTAATGTGGTCAATTAATTAAGGTAATTAATTTAAGAATAATTAATTAAAGGTTAATTAGTTAAAGTGATTATGAAATGATTATTAATTAAAGGGTAATTAATGATTAATCAAAGAATAATTAATTAAATGTTTGTAATTAATTAATTATTAATTAACCCTGACTAGGAATTATCCATAGGCAAATGATATGGTTTAGATTAATCAGATATCTTAATTGGTTTCACTTATGGATGACTGTATTCTATTGAATGCTGTGAATTGTTTGATATTCTCTACTGTGTGATGCTTTGTGATGTAAATTTGTTTTAATTCAAGTTGTGATGAATGTAATTTATTTTATCTGTGATGAATATATATTATTTGTCTGTGAATTGGTAAATGGAAGATAAGCATTATAGGAATATACCGCTTATCGATATTGATATGCTTAAATCTATGATGATGTGATGATTGAATGATGTTGCACTATTATGTAAAACCCCTGGACCACACTCTTACACACACAAATATGGATTTCACGAGGAAATCGGTTAAGTCACAAATGATTTAAATTCAATATTTTTAAAATTGAAATTTTAATTTCAATTGATTTTGGAAATAGATTTGGGGTTAAATGTTAAAGCTTTTGAAAAGGAGTTTTTAAGATAAAAGTTATTTTGAATAACTTGGTAAAGTTTTTCAATTTAAATAATTTAATTTGAATTCAAAATTTGGAATCGAATTCCATGTTTGGAAATTATGGTTAAAGATGTTATAAATGTGTTTATATGAATTTAAGCCATTTTAAAAGTATGGTTTTGAGAAGTTGAATTTAACCCAAGGACTTTAACTTGTATAAATGAATCATATTTTCCGAAATGAAAACTATTTGTTTTCAAATAATAGAAGCTTTCAAATAAGGAATGAATTTCCAATTTGTGTCAAAGGAATTTCAAGTTTGAAATGAAAATGGTTTTCCGAGTTATGAATAAATCTTTGTGAAAGTATGTTGAACTTTGTTTTGAAATTGGAAAGGTGTACCATTTGTATAAAAGGTCGAAATGGAATTGTTTTGAAAGCTATCAGTTAAATCTTTGATTTAAAGATTTAACGAGTTAATCCAATTGAAATGGAAATCGATTTGAAAATTTGTGAATAGATCTTTGTGAAACTGGATGAACTTTGTGAGATGAATCTTTTTCTGTTAAAGATTAAAATGGTAATGTGTTTAACCCATTTGAAGTGAAGTTTTGGTTAATAAGTTGTGAATTAATTGAAATTCCATTATCCATATGTTTTAAAATATTGCGCTCACTATTCGGTTTAGCTGGAAGAGGACTTTGTGTCATATAACCCATTCTGAATAGTGATATGACGTAAATGGATAGCATTTAAAGACCGGTGTTGAAGACTAGGTATTTGTGAGAACGATAGGATAACCTATCGATTGTCCCTGCATTGAGTCGCGCCGGTATAGAGATTCCCTAAGTGATGGGAATCCGATCGGGATTGTGAATACCTGGATTGCTAGGGCTTCTTTGGAAGTGCCTTCGGTTCTGTTCGAACCCGGAACAAACTAGTATGGTTGTATGTCTGACATTACACTTTGAGATATAAAGCTGATTTCTTTCAAATACATTTCTGTTTGGTGGCGGAGAATTTATTCTCTTAGCTTAACACCCTTCTCTGAGACGTACGAGCTCAAAGGTTATGTAGTTGAAGGTTATCAGTAATATACTCCTAATTTGGTAGTGTGGCATGCTAAGTGTTGTTGTGTGTTGCTGATCATTTGTTGATCAAAGCATGGCTTTGTGAAGAAGCGTAGCTTTGTGGACGAGACCTCATCGAGCCTCACAAACCAGTAATGGTCGAAACAGGAAAGATGCGGCAAGGTTTCAGGGGTAGCTCCCTTAGGGTATGTTCATTCCTTCTGGAAAAAGGTGGTATCATGGTATGGAGCCCAGATATTTTACCTGTGTGGTTGCTCCAATCTCATTTACAGTGTGATTGTTGCTTTGTGATCGAGGCGCCTCGGATAAAGGTCGCAAACGACCGGGGGTGGCATATCTCAGGTTTACTACCCAGGAAGGGGGTAACCGGCCTTGTGTTGGCAGAGAGTAGTTGTCTCTCGGGGCGTCCCTCCAGAGGCGTTCCCATGTGGCATAGGAAGTTCCTTAGCCTGACCATTTGTTAGAAATCCAAAGAAACAATACGAGCCCTTTACGATTGCAGTTGTATAACCTGTCTCCTCAGGCGGCAGCTATAGCAGGCATAATATAATGGTACTTATGTTGGCTAAGATTAATATTATATTTTCGAAAGGATTTTCACACTATGCACTAGTAAAAATATCAAAAGAGTTTTCTCGTATTAAGCATATTTGACTATCATAAGAACAAATCTCCTCCAAGTCTGTGGTTGCATTGTGTGTGTGGTGGGAGGTCTTATGGTAGTTTCATTTTCCAAAAAGCATTGCGGAATTCAATGTTAAAAATTCCTTTGTTGTTTGTTTAAAGATAAACTATTTTTTTTACTCACACCAGTCCCATGACTGACCTGGAGTTTACTGTTCCTTTCCTAAACTCTGAGTGCCCATAAATTTCCACACGAGCAGTCTAGAGTTGGGTTTTTCAGAAAGTCAGGTTTAGTAGACTAGTTGGAGCTATTTTAGTTTTTGGAGTTCACGCACGACCGACCATGCTCATCGTGGTGCAACGTGATGGTGGTTCGAGCTTGACGTTGGAGTTGTTGGATTCATTCTCTTTTTCAGATCATTTGGAGTTATCAGTTCTATTGTTTCCTCTGTATCATTATTATTTTGTCTCTGATATTCTTGTATCATATAGATATCATTGTTGTATATCATTCTGGATATTGTATTCATTGGAGTTGTATATGATATTATTCATTTCTTTCTTCCGCTGTGTTGTTATACTTACTGTGTTATAAGCTCCGGTGACCCAGATTCGGCATTTGAATCTGCGGCATTCGAGTACAAGTGAAGTACGGGTGCCGATTTTCGAAGGTCGAGTCAGGATCGCTACACACAACTACTAAACTGTCTTATGTTAGTTAAATTAAATTCATGATGTGATTAGAAATTGATTGGTTGATGTTTGGTATATTTAAATTGTCATTCTAGTTAAATTTGACTTTTACTGTATTTAATCATCGTTTAATTTAATATTGAATTTAATTGTCAATTTAATACATGTTAATGATAATCAGTTATCTATTGATGTTTATTGGTTGATTTGGATGATGATTGTGATGGATGTTTGATCTTTGATATTGGATGACTAGATGTATATTTTATACTATTATAACACTGCAAGTTCGCTATGGGTTGAAATGATACATACCCGAACGATTATATAGAATAAGGGAAAATAGTTATGGGTTGAAATCATAAACCCAAGCAATTTTCATTGAAATAAATTTTGGGATTACGGGTTGAAATAATATATACCCATAAATTTAAATAATTGCGGATTGAAATGATAAATATCCGTATCACTTGACCATAGGGTAGAAAATTATATACGGACACCGGATTGGTTAAATTAAATGATTTTAAATCTTTAAATTTTGAATTCAGCTAAATGATATTTTGAAATAGAATTTGATTTATATAAACTAAATTGTTTAAATGAATTGTTTAAAGGATTAAATTTGAAATTTTGGAATTGTATTAAGTTGAATTTGAAGTATAAACGAAACTTATCGAAGTTGAGTCATTGAAATGTTTGAAATTTGATACTTTGAAATCAATTACAATTGGAATAGCTTAAAATTGATATTTTAAGATTTGAAATTTGGTTTTGATTGGAAATCTGGATATGGTTTAGATTTGTTGAAATGGAAGAAATAGTTAAATTTCATGTTAATTTCAAATTTAGTATTTAATATAAACTGTTAAAAATGCTATTTTAATTTTTAATTAGTAGATTTTCAAACTATTAAACTAAGTTAACCTGTTTTAAAACAATTTAAACCATTTAATCAATTTAAACTATTTTAATTTATTTTAATCAATTTTAATCTATTTAATCCAATTTATTCTATTTTATCTAATTTGAAACTAATTAATCTATTTAATCTATTTTAAATCTATTTAATCTATTTTAAATCTAATTAATCTATTTTAAATCTATTTAATCTATTTTAATTCTACTAAAACTACTTAAATTTATATAAACTATTTTAATCCACTTTTTTTTTAAATTATTTTAAAGTATTTCAAACCATTTAAATTTATTTTAAACTACACTAAACTATTTAAACTATTTATAACTATCTAAACTATATTTCTAAATTTCAAAGTGTGTAAAGTGGAAGTGCTTATATTTGAATCCTTGATTTTTAAAGTGAATATGGTTAAATGATGTTATAACTTAAGTTGTGATTTGAAATGATATTTTCTAGTGAAATGATATATTTGAGTAAATATGATGATTTTGGAATGAGGATTTAATTAACCTATCTTATCGATATGATCTCGAAAGTGATATGGTTTGAAATCGAATATGATATTTTGATATTAATTATGGATTGACTTTTGAAATGTAAAGGAATTATCCGGTGTGAAATAAGCATTTGGTTGTTAAGGAGACCAAGATCGGATATTGTCATACTCTCTGCCAATACCAAAAATCACTTTAACAACTGTGTACGTGGTGGAGATTCCAGAAATGAAGTAGGATGGTTTGGTGAGCGATTATGTATGAGGTATTTACGTGACCCTGACTCCCGTGAGTCAGCTTAGATGTGACTAAAACAAGAGCTATACCGGGCCAAGTGAGGTCATTCCTCCTATCGGGCACATTTCTTCGATACTATATTTTGACTTTATGATTGATTTGGTGGCCACCCCTTGATTTGATTATGGGAGTGTGTTCCGAGGTGGGCGGTAGTAGCTGCTATGCGTTACCACCAGTCCGGGAGTGAAATTAGTAGAATCCTACCCTGGCATTGCCTCGAGTGCCGTATTTACATGCCTTATCGCGCCTTCTACGAGTTTGTTTTGTGTCGTACCTATGGAGTGCTCCCTAATAACCCACCTGTGGGTGGAGTTTATAGTATCTGTATAGACTACGACATTATATAAAATGTATTAAGGGGGATATGTGTAACGCCTTAACACTATTTTAATACTTCACTTTACTGTAGACACTACTATAATAGTGTATTGTACTATGTAGGTAGATAGTTTAACAGATCCTTAGGAGATGTAATCCCGAACATCTCTTAAGTTATTGCACTCACGTTAGACACTGGATAGGATATGTCAAACCCCCTAAACATCTCTGACGCCGTTACACTCTTATTCATTTACTGTTGATTTAACTTACATAAGATCTTTTAGTTCTGACTCGAGTGTTTTGTATTTTCAATTCGCTTGGGTCAGTCTGATCTTTTCAGTGTATCAAAGACTGCTTTCTGGAGGACGAAGATGAAGATTTAGTATTATTATTATTTATTACATTTATCCTACTGCATCATTTTATTCCACTGCATTTATTTATTTATTTCTGTTGTATGTAACTCTGATCTGTATTGTAAAAGTATAACCAAATGTTATTTGTAAACAGCTTCATGAACTGTTTATTTTATTATTATATTTTGTCATTCCGCTGCGAGATTCTGTATTTGCTTTTCTTTCTTTCCCTGCTTTTTCTTATTTACCTCATAACAATCCTCCCTTTTGAATGGTTTGAGTTTGACATGTTAGGTTTATTGTCGATTTAAACTATCCAAAAAGGTGGGTTGTTACAATAATCAAGGAAATAAAGATGATACTGACTCCGAGGTTGTAGTCGAAGGTAAAGAAGATGACTTTGAAGATGAAGAGAATAATACAAATAATGATACCGATGATGAAAATTTGACTCGTAGTATGTACATTTGATTGTGAAGATTTTAATGTACTTATGAAAGTATATATATTTTGATGCTATCATGATTATAAATTTTAGTTTAGTCAGTTTTGTCGAAATGTATTTTTCCTTTGAAATCTACTGGTATGAATATACGATTATTCTTCATATTGAATTATTTATTTCAATATTGCTTTACTATTCTTCCTCATGAATTATTTAGTTTACTATTGCTTTTTTTCAAGTTTACTTGGATAGCAATTTGAAGCACCTACACACTTGGGTATTTGCTCTATTAAATGATGACGTGAATTATTTATTTCATTATTGCCAAAGGAGGGTAAGTAATAAAATTGCATTTATATTTATTTTTATATCATTAGGTTATCATCCCAAATAGATTAACATTTATTATACAATTTATGTATGTGTAGAGCGACTTCAGTAATGGAATCATGAGCGATAGCATTTGTGATTGGATTCTTGATAGTGTGAATCAATTCTATTCTAGATTCTTGGATTTTCCACCCGATGTCAAAGTAGTCCTATGCAATGATTTTGTGGTAAAATCAATTTAATGCATACCTCATTTTCATACATAAATTTATAAGTTGATAACATATATTTAATACAAATGCAGAGTAAAGATTAATGAAAATCCAACACTTCTCAAGCGCATATAAGATAATTTTGGGAGAAGAAAGAAGCATAAAATATAGTGTGATGATGTATGGGATGAAGAAAAGCAGGAAGAAGGTTAAGGCACTTGCGAAAGACATTTATGATCAGTTCGAGTCAAATTGGGAGCGGAAAAATATGATGGCATGTGCAAAAATAAATACAGCAAATAGAGCGCATAATTAAAGATTACACTGCGGTGGCTCGAGATCTTTTATGGACTATTAGTAGGAATTGCTATGTTTAAATAATTTTTAAATCAAATTATAACAAGTCATCGTATATGCTTGTTTTTCTTTTTTTATTTAGTCTATAAGGTAACGAAGAGGCACAAGCTCCTGGGAGGTGTATGTTTGGACCACAAATTCAAGTCGAGTGAGTGGTCGTCTAGGTGAATAGTTAAATCGCAGTTTTCTTTTGAATACGATGGTATTTTTTTTGATATAATTGATTTACAGCGTTAATCAAGTGAAAGTGGCTTCCTCTACAGTGCTACATAGACTAAAACACAAACTCAGGCTTAGTTGGAGGAGATGTTAAGAATGCATGCAAAATTGCTCAGGAAGTATGAGGAGGAGATAGTAGCACAAAGAGAGATGACAAGGAAGCGTGAGGAAGAGATTGCCACATAGAGGAAGCAAGTCGATGCCTTACACCAAATGTTCAGCCAACATTTCGGAAGAAATGTGCCACGGCCACCATAATCATGAGTTTATTTTTGTATGGACATGATCATGTATGATGTATGTAATTATAATGTTGTTTATGGTATAGACATGATGTTGTATGGATTGTGTATGAGATTGTTGAAACATGCATCTAGTTTTGTGTTGTATAAAATATTTATGGAGTTGTTTAACCTTTTTCCTATAATTTTTTGCTATTTTTTTGGTTTTACACACATTTGTATATGATATTGTGTCGGTATGGTGTTATATTTGCATGTATGGAATTGTCGGAATGGTTGATTTGGTGTTGTGGTTTGAGGGGAAGAAAAGCAGCAGAAATGCTGCAAAATTAGTTCAGGTAAGTGGTTTGAGGGGAAGAAAACCAGCATAAATGCTGCAAAATCAGTTCAGGTAAGTCACTAGTAGGGCATCAAGTTGTCGGAAAAATCCAGAAATAGCATTTTATTACGTCATCTATAAGTCATCGGCCACGACGTCGTCGGCATGTTGTTGGAAATAATGTCGTCATCAAGTCATCGGAAAATCTTCAAATTGCATTTTATTACGCCGTTTACAAGTCATCATCAAATCATTAACCACGACGTCGTCAGTATGTCATCGAAAATAATATTGCCGCCAAGTCATCGGTATATCTCTCATGAATGTTGTCGACAAGTCATCGACAATGATTTTGCAATGATGGTTTTACTGATGACCAAAATGTCCTTCGTATGTCATTGGAAAACTATTTATTGATGACATACCGATGACATTTTATCGTTGGTAATGCAATGTAGTTCTAATAGCGTAACCACACTAGTGGGCATACTTCTATCAAAAAAATTGTGACTTGTATGGATGGGTGGATGTAACAACCCACATATTTATTGATTTTATATTTAAATATTTTATTTAAATATTTTATCGTTAATCGGATTTTGGTCCGAAAAGCTACTTTTTGCATACAGTCAAATTAGGATTCGAGACCACTTCCATTGAGTTCAAATTGACGTTTGTGATCTTTTTTAGTGTAAACTTCGATATGTTTGGAGATAGTGAAATTTTCGTCACTTTTTGCTTTGAGCTTTGGTTTGGGGCTGAACCCTTCACTAACTCAGCCCAACCCCCTTCCTCTCTTCACAACTTCATTCTTCATTTCTAAAACATCAAAGTTCTTCAAAAATGGTGGAGGGAATGGGAAATTAAAACTCCAAAGCTTTAATCTTCATTGCTAATCCAACATCTTCTCCGAATTCAAGTGAAGACATTGATTCAAGCTTGTTGTTGCTCTTGTTTTGCTTCAAGCTTCATCTTCAGTGGTTTATGGTGCAAAGGTGAGATTTTTATCTCACATTCTTGCCTATAACTATCTTGGACTATTGGGGATGAATTCCTATCACTTTAGCAAGTATATTTGCTTTTGGTTTGGACTGGATTGGCGAAAAACTCCAAATTTTAGTGTTTTGGTGAATTTCATGGAGTTAGGTCGTTCTGCCTCGGAACTGGCTCGTTCCTCCTTAGGTCGTTGGGCCATAGGTCGCTCTGGCGTGGAGAAGACTCTGCCTGCATTTAGCTCATCCTAGATTTAGGTCGTTCGTCCCTAGGTCGTAGGTCGCGTACCATCTTAGGTCGCAAGTATCTAGGTCTCTCGCCAAAGAACGTTCCACACTTAGGTCGCTCGCTTGCAGTTAGGTCGTTCCTCTTTAGGTCGTTGGACCTTAAATCGTTCGCATGTTATAGGTCGTTCGACTTTAGGTCGTTAACTTCATTAGGTCGCGTACCCCTTAGGTCGCGTACTCCTTAGGTCGCGAACCCCTTAGGTCGCGTACTCCTTAGGTCGCGTACCCCTTGGGTCGCACCACCTCGGCCTTATGTCCACTCCGTTAGGTCGCTCGACCAGTCTTCCTTTTAGGTTGCTCGACCTGTCTTCCTTTTAGGTCGCTCGCCTAGTTAGGTCGTCTGGACATTTTAGGTCGCGCCACGAGTTAGGTCGCTTCCCTAAGTCGCTCAGCACGACATACTTAAATCGTTCGACCTATCCAACCTTAACTCGTAAACCACTAGGTCGTTCGCCCAGACTTATTTGTATCATTCGTTTAGCTCGAGCGTGCTAGGTCGCTCACCCTGCTAGGTCGCGCCATTTGGTCACGTTGTTCTCTTTAGGTCGCTCGACCTATTTTCTGCCTAGCTATTAACTGTTAGGTCGTTTGACCTGTATTTTTGTTAGGTCGTTCGGCATGCTTGGCCGCACCATCAACTTTCACTTTGATGCATTTTGAGCTGCTTTTCTTGTATTTCATTCACGTCTTCGATTGTGAATTTTTGTGACTGTTTGTTTCTGCAATCGTTTTGTGACTTGTCACTCTAAAAACATGAAGGTTTCAATACTAGTAGTAAATATCAAAACTCTTTTATCAACTCGATTTCAACACTATTTTATTACGAAACTCTTTTCCTCAAACCGTTTTCCAATCTACTAGTATATACAAGCCTTTACTTCACTCGTACGAGAAATCTAATTAAACGACTTAGTAAAACAAGTGGTATGAAACGTTTGCGTTCACTTCGTCGGTTAATTCTTGGACTTGTTCGATTGAACCCCTTTGTGACAATTTTCTAGTGAAGATTCACTGCTTGTTCGTAAATATTCAAGTTAAGCAAGTGGTTATGGGACATGAAGCTAAACTCAAATATTTACTAGCTTGGTGTGATTGACACTTCTTGATGATCCTGACGATCATTTTTGTGATTTGATTTAGACTAGCAATTGTGCAATGTCTCTTTGTCTACGAGGGAGACTAAACCCCGTTTGTGTGGTGTTTCACCATCACATATGTGGGGTAGCGCCCCACGGTCTTCAGACCATTCTTGTGGAGTTTCGGCTCAAAACTAATGGTTAGCTACTATGAGATAGCGTCTCGTCTTGTGTTACACGTGTTGGTGAGATTTCATACTCCCGTTTTGTGATAGGCCTCCCCCTTCTTGTGATTTCTGGATTTCTTGTGATGATTTCTAGAATTTTGTGCTTCACTAATTTTCGTGATTTCAATTGATAAGTTTTATCAATTTTTGTGCATTGGTGAATTTGTGTGTCATTGGCTTGTTATGAATACAAGTTTAGGGTATGATACCCTATTTTATCTTTGAGAAGATTCTTGTGATATTGATTAATCTCTTGTTGATTTTCAATTACATACTTATAGTAGTATGCCACTATGGTTGTTACATGTTCATGCCATGTCTTTTACTTTATACCATATCATCTGATATTTATAGCTAGACTGATCCATTTATTATTTTATTATAAATAATACTCGGGTCAGACCGAGATGTTACAAGTGCTCCTGCTTGACTTCCCTTCTGGATTATTCTGACTTTTGGCTAACTACTTAGATTTAGTAGTTTTTGGATGTACACATTTGAGATATAGACTCTATGTTGTGTACTTATTATTTTGTATAGCACGTGTTGCTATTCTTTTGTATTATCGTGGATCTTTCTGACCACTACTCTGATGTACACTTTCATGTGTTATATATATATATTCATATCTTTTTCCGCCTTTGTGATATGGATGTTTGTGACTGATTTATGTTATGTTTATTTATATGTTTGTTTCCGAAGATTATTTATAGCCACCGTGTGATAGCTTTGAGTTTGTATCGGTATGTCGGATTTCCTCCTTAAATGAAGTTCATGCTATACTATCTGACATATCGGTGCTCGCACAAAGAAGTTACATGGATAGTCGCTCCTCAACAGCCTTATTCTCCGAGCTAGTTGACAGCATTACACCGTAGTGTTCTTGGCTTGCGGGGGTTTAAAGGTGGGGCGTCACAGCTTGGTATCAGAGCCAAACTTCGGAACAATGTAGAATAACTTAACAAGGATCATCTTCCTAAGTCCAACTTAGGAGTCGTGCCTTAGGATTTAATTCGAGTCTTCATACCGATATATCCTATTTCCTTCTACGAATCCTTGTTTTATCTATCAAGATTTGCTTGATATTTATTTGGAGAATAACTTTTCTTCTTCTCTCTTTCTTGAAGGAGAGAATGTCTAGACTAGGCCGTCCTAGAGCCGGACCATCTATTGTCACTCCCCAGGATGGAGTTTTTATGACTGCTCAACAACTTCTTGATTGGGTAAAGAATGCTCAGGCAGCCGGTCCTAATCAGGAGCCTACTCATCCTAAGTCGAGATTTGCACGTTTGTGCAATGATTATACTAACTTGGGTGGGAAACCATTCAAGGGTTCCGAAACTATTATTGAAGTCCAGGCTTGGATAAGAACATGCGATCGAATCTTTTCTCGCATGAATCTTATCGATCTTCACCGTGTTCATGTGGCTTCCAGTATGCTCCAAGAGAGAGCATTGGATTGGTACGAACTTCTTATTTCTGAAATTAATGAAGCAGATCTCACCTGGGAGCAATTTCGGGAACGCTTCGAATTAAAATTCGTACCCGAAGCAGAGAAGGTGACATTGGCTCATCGTTTTATAGACCTTGTTCAAGGTGAATCCTCTATGACAGATTATGTCGCATCCTTCGAGTCACTGTCTAAATATGGGGTTGAATACATCAACACCCCATTGAAGAAGAACCAAAGGTTCGTCTATGGCTTGAACAAAAATCTCAAGAAGCCATTACTTCTAAAGTTAGAAGTTTCTTTCGACCAATTCATTGATATCGCTCTTCATCTTAAAGAGGCTGATAAGGACATTGATGTTGAAGTAGTGGCTTCCAAACCAAACTTCAACAACAAGAAGAGACCAAAAAAATTCAAAGGTCCTTATCCCAACAAAAAGGGGAAACCTACACCTCCGGCAGCAAAGAATTCTACCCCTAGTAGCGGGCAATGCTTTAACTGTGGTTCTAAGGACCATTTTGCGAACAAGTGTTCAAAGCCCCGTTCTTGTCGCTATTGTAAAAGCCCAGATCAATATATACATTTATGCCCTAAACTTCAGGGCAAGAAAGAGGGAAAGCTTAATGTGGCACAAGCCCCTGGCAACACATCTCGCGGTCAAGGTATGTCTTATTCTGTCCTTGATGGCATTATTACATTTCATGATCAACCTATTAGAGTTCTCTTTGATACGGGTGCGTCCCATTCTTTTATATCAAAGGAACTAGTCGATAATTTTTCCTTAAGTGTTGTTGCTTTAATGACTTCTTTAAGAATAGCGAATCCGGTTGGTGGATCCGCAACTCTTAGTTTGCTTTGTAAAGGTGTGGAGATTATTTTGTGTGATTTTCCTTTCCTAGCCGATTTGCATGTCATGCGTTACTTAGGCTTTGGAATGATTTTGGGTATGGATTGGCTTAACCGTTATGAAGCTCATATCCTATGTCCTGAGCGGACTATTTATCTCCGACATCCGTAATCTGTTGATCAGATTTCTATTATTCTTAAAGATTCAGATTCCGCTTTGGTTGCATCTTTATATTCTTTAAATCCTCGTGATGATGACAATGATGACGAGGAAGATGTCATTTCTCTTATTCGCGTCGTTCGTGAATTTTCCGACATCTTTGAGCCCGTTTTAGGATTACCACCTAAGCGAGCAATTGAGTTCAAAATTAATCTTGTACCTGGAGCTCAACCTATTACCCGTCCTCCTTATCGCATGTCCAATAAGGAGAATGAAGAGATGCGCAAACAACTATCCGAGTTGGAGACGAAGCAACTTATTCGCTCTAGTTCCTCGCCTTGGGGAGCTTCAGCTATTTTCGTAAATAAGTCCGATGGTACACTTAGGCTTTGCATCGACTACCGCAAGCTTAATGATCTAACTATTAAGAATAAATATCCTTTTCCTCGGATTGATGATCTATTTGATCAGCTTAGTGGTGCTAGAGTCTTTTCACAACTGGACTTGGCTACCGGCTTCCATCAGCTTCGCAGAGGATAGTATTCCATTGACTTCGTTCCATACACGTTATGGATCTTATGAATGGCTAGTTATGCCATTTGGTTTAACGAATGCTCCGGCTTATTTCGTTGACCTTATGAATCGAGTTTTCAAAGATTTCCTCGATCGGTTTGTCCTCATCTTTATTGATGATATTTTGGTGTATTCTAAAATCGAGGAGGAACATGAAAAGCATCTTCGGATTGTATTGGAAACTCTTAGGAGCAATCAATTAAAGGAAAATTTTTCTAAATGCCATTTTTGGCAATCTAGTGTGAAGTTTCTCGGTCATATTATTTCCAAATCCAGAATATCAGTGGATCCTTCAAAGATTGAAGCGGTTCAAAATTGGAAGAGACCAGAAAGCGTGACTGAAATCCGTAGCTTTCTCGAATTGGCAGGTTATTACCGCCGTTTCATAAAAGACTTTTCTAAGATTGCCGTGCCTCTTACTGGCTTAACAGAGAAAGGTGTTAAATACATTTGGTCGGACAAATGTGAAACTTCTTTCTAGAAATTAAAAGAACTCCTTTCTGATGCTCCCATTCTTGTTATTCCCAAAGGGAACCAAGATTTTGTCGTTTATACCGATGCTAGTCGCGTTGGTTTGGGTGCCGTTCTTATGCAAAAAGAACGTGTTATTGCTTACGCTTCTAGACAATTGAAGCCGGCTGAGACTAGATATGCCACACATGATTTAGAACTCGCGGCTATCGTTTTTGCCCTTCGAATTTGACGACATTATCTTTTGGGGGAGAAATTCGTGCTTTATACTGATCATAAGTTTTTGAAATACTTATTCTCTCAAAAGAAACTTAATTTGCATCAACAGCGTTGGCTCGAGTTCCTTGCCTCATATGATCTTGATATCCTTTATACTCCCGGAAAGGGAAATCGAGTTGCCGATGCACTTAGTCGCAAGCAACAAGCGGTTGTTTCTATGATGATATCCGAATGGAAGGATCTCGAGGTTTTATCCACTTGTGAAATTCGAGATCGTGTCTCCGATTTATGTCCATCTCTTGTTTTATGTAGCCTTGAGGCTCGTCCTTCTCTTTTAGACCGCATTCTTGAAGCTCAATAGCTAGATCCTGAATTGGCTTTGCTTGGCCAAAATCTTAAGGATAAAACCGATATTGAAGGTTTGAAAGACTTTGATATTGATTTTCATGGCGGCATTCAAAAATTTGGTAGACTGATCATACCAAATATTAGTGATCTTCGTAAAGATATTTTAGAAGATTCTCAGCGTTCCAAATTTTCCATTCATCCCGGTAGCAGTAAAATGTACGCAGATATGAAGCGACTTTATTATTGGGAGGGAATGAAATCTGATATTGCTAACTTTGTTAAGTGTTGCATGACTTGCCAACTCGTCAAGACCGAACATCAAAGGCCCGGTGGGTTATTGCAACCATTGGAAATTCCAGATTGGAAGTGGGATCAAATTTCCATGGATTTTATTGATGGCCTTCCCCGTTCTCGTTCGGGTCATAATAGTTTATGGGTGATCGTTGACAGACTTACTAAATCTGCCCATTTTATTCCTGTTCGGTCGAACCGAACCGTTCCTCTTCTGGCCAAACTTTTTATCAAAGAAATTGTTAAACTGCATGGAGTTCCTTCTTCCATTGTTAGTGATCATGATCCATTATTTACTAGTGGATTCTGGAAGAGTCTTCAAAAAGCTTTGGGAACGAAGCTTAATTTTAGCACCGCTTATCACCCCCAGTCCGATGGACAAACTGAGCGTGTGAATCAAACTGTTGAAGATCTTCTTCGTTCTTGTGTGCTTGACTTTGGTGGAAGTTGGGAAGATCATATTTCACTTGTTGAATTTTCCTATAATAACAGCTTCCAATCTAGTATTGGTATGGCACCTTTCGAGGCACTCTATGGAAGGCCATGCCGATCTCCTTCTTGTTGGCTTGAGGCCGGTGAGAAGCTGGTTTTAGGTCCAGATCTTATTCGAGATTCTACAGAAAAGATTGATCTTATTCGTCGTAGGATGAAAGAAGCTCAGAGTAGACAAAAATCCTATGCCGATAACCGAAGGAGAAAATTAGAATTTTCTGTGGGAGATCTTGTATTTATTTGTGTTTCACCTATGAAGGGTGTTGTACGCTTTAGTCGATCGGGAAAGTTAGCGCCTCGATATATTGGGCCATTTCCTATCACTGAACGTATTGATTCCATGGCTTATCGCCTTTCATTACCGGCTCAGTTTTCTGCCATGCATGACGTGTTTCACGTTTCTCAATTACGGAAGTGCCTTCGGGATTTCGATTCTGTTCTTGAGCCCGGTGTTGTGGAAGAGATTGAAGTTTTGCCTAATTTAACTTATGAGCAGCATCCTATTCGAATTATTGCTTCGGAGATCAAACGACTTCGAAATAAAGATGTTCCGCTTGTTAAAGTTCAATGGTCCTCAAATCCTAAGGATTGCTCTTGGGAGACTAGAGAATTCATCGAGCGAACACATCCAGACTTACTTTCTCATGCTCTTTGAGGTAAACTTCTTATTTCAAACTTCTTTTGTGTTAATATGCTTTTATGGTTGTTACTTTTTATTTCCATCTTACATATTGCGAGGACGCAATTTCTTTAAGGAGGGAAGTCTGTAACAACCCGCATATTTATCGATTTTATATTTAAATATTTTATTTAAATATTTTATCGTTAATCGGATTTTGGTCCGAAAAGCTACTTTTTGCATACGGTCAAATTAGGACTCGAGACCACTTCCATTGAGTTCAAAATGACGTTTGCGATCTTTTTGAGTGTAAACTTCGATATGTTTGGAGATAGTGAAATTTTCATCACTTTTTGGTTTGAGCTTTGGTTTGGGGCTGAACCCTTCACTAACTCAGCCCAACCCCCTTCCTCTCTTCACAACTTCATTCTTCATTTCTAAAACATCAAAGCTTCTTCAAAAATGGTGGCGGGAATGGGAAATTAAAACTCCAAAGCTTTAATCTTCATTGCTAATCCAACATCTTCTCCGAATTCAAGTGAAGACATTGATTCAAGCTTGTTGTTGCTCTTGTTTTGCTTCAAGCTTCATCTTCATTGGTTTTTGGTGCAAAGGTGAGATTGTTATCTCACATTCTTTCCTATAACTATCTTGGACTGTTGGGGATGAATTCCTATCACTTTAGCATGTATATTTGCTTTTGGTTTGGATTGGATTGGCGAAAAACTCCAAATTTTAGTGTTTTGGTGAATTTCCTGGAGTTAGGTCGTTCTGCCTCGGAACTGGCTCGTTCCTCCTTAGGTCATTGGGCCATAGGTCGCTCTGGCGTGGAGAAGACTCTGCCTGCATTTAGCTCGTCCTGGATTTAGGTCGTTCGTCCCTAGGTCGTAGGTCGCGTACCATCTTAGGTCGCAAGTATCTAGGTCTCTCGCCAAAGAACGTTCCACACTTAGGTCGCTCGCCTGCAGTTAGGTCGTTCCTCTTTAGGTCGTTGGACCTTAAATCGTTCGCATGTTATAGGTCGTTCGACTTTAGGTCGTTAACTTCATTAGGTCGCGTACCCCTTAGGTCGCGTACTCCTTAGGTCGCGTACCCCTTAAGTCGCGTACTCCTTCGGTCGCGTACCCCTTGGGTTGCACCACCTCGGCCTTATGTCCACTCCGTTAGGTCGCTCGACCAGTCTTCCTTTTAGGTCGCTCGACCTGTCTGCCTTTTAGGTCGCTCGCCTAGTTAGGTCGTCCGGACATTTTAGGTCGCGCCACGAGTTAGGACGCTTCCCTAAGTCGCTCAGCACGACATACTTAAATCGTTCGACCTATCCAACCTTAACTCATAAACCACTAGGTCGTTCGCCCAGACTTATTTGCATCATCGTTTAGCTCGAGCGTGCTAGGTCGCTCACCCTGCTAGGTCGCGCCATTTGGTCGCGTTGTTCTCTTTTGGTCGCTCGACCTATTTTCTGCCTAGCTGTTAACTGTTAGGTCGTTTGACCTATATTTTTGTTAGGTCGTTCGGCATGCTTGGCCGCACCATCAACTTTCACTTTGATGCATTTTGAGCTGCTTTTCTTGTATTTCATTCACGTCTTCGATTGTGAATTTTTGTGACTGATTGTTTCTGCAATTGTTTTGTGACTTGTCACTCTAAAAACATGAAGGTTTCAATACTAGTAGTAAATATCAAAACTCTTTTATCAACTCAATTTCAACACTATTTTATTACGAAACTCTTTTCCTCAAACCGTTTTCAAATCTACTAGTATATACAAGCCTTTACTTCACTCGTACGAGAAATCTAATTAAACGACTTAGTAAAACAAGTGGTATGAAACGCTTGCGTTCACTTTGTCGGTTAATTCTTGGACTTGTTCGATCAAACCCCTTTGTGACAATTTTCTAGTGAAGATTCACAGCTTGTTCATAAATATTCAAGTTAAGCAAGTGGTTATGGGACATGAAGCTAAACTCAAATATTCACTAGCTTGGTGTGATTGTCACTTCTTGATGATCCTGACGATCATTTTTGTGATTTGATTTAGACTAGAAATTGTGCGATGTCTCTTTGTCTACGAGGGAGACTAAACCCCGTTTGTGTGATGTTTCACCATCACATATGTGGGGTAGAGCCCCACGGTCTTCGGACCATTCTTGTGGAGTCTCGTCTTGTGTTACACGTGTTGGTGAGATTTCATACTCCCGTTTTGTGATAGGCCTCCCCATTGTGATTTTTGGATTTCTTGTGATGATTTTTGGAATTTTGTGCTTCACCAATTTTCGTGATTTCAATTGATAAGTTTTATCAATTTTTGTGCATTGGTGAATTTGTGTGTCATTGACTTGTTATGAATACAAGTTTAGGGTATGATACCCTATTTTATCTTTGAGAAGATTCTTGTGATATTGATTAATCTCTTGTTGATTTTCAATTACATACTTATAGTAGTATGCCACTATGGTTGTTACATGTTCATGCCATGTCTTTTACTTTATACCATATCATCTGATATTTATAGCTAGACTGATCCGTTTATTATTTTCTTATAAATAATACTCGCGTTAGACCGAGATGTTACAGGTGCTCCTGCTTGACTTCCCTTCTGGATTATTCTGACTTTTGGCTAACTACTTAGATTAGTAGTTTTTGGATGTACACATTTCAGATATAGACTCTATGTTTTGTACTTATTCTTTTGTATAGCACGTGTTGCTATTCTTTTGTATTATCGTGGATCTTTCTGACCACTACTCTGATGTACACTTTCATGTGTTATATATATATATATTCATATCTTTTTCCGCCTTTGTGATATGGATGTCTGTGACTGATTTATGTTATGTTTATTTATATGTTTGTTTCCGAAGATTATTTATAGCCACCATGTGATAGCTTTGAGTTTGTATCGGTATGTCGGATTTCCTCCTTAAATGAAGTTCATGCTATACTATCTGACATATCGGTGCTCGCACAAAGAAGTTACATGGATGGTCGCTCCTCAACAGCCTTATTCTCCGAGCTAGTTGACAGCATTACACCATAGTGTTCTTGGCTAGCGGGGGTTTAAAGGTGGGGCGTCACAGTGGACTTCTATTACAAATGTGAGATCAGTCCTATTAACATATTTTTATCAATCCATCATACATAATTCGTTAAATCACTAATCACCACAAATAACCCTAACATATAATCTAAACAATTTAGGGATATCTAATCACCATTATAAGATAAATATATCATTAACTATACCGTTAAAAGGTCACTAATATATTAATTAAGGGATTACACACACAAATTATTATTTTACGTTGGAAAATTTGATTTTGAAATGAATTGTTAAAAATATTGAAAGGAGAATAGAATTTCCCTCTTATTAAATAGTCACATATTATGGGGAACTATAGAGTGGTCATATTTAAATAGGATTCAAAAGAGAAAGGACGTGCCCTTTAAGCACCTAATGTTTTCTCTTGTGTTGAGGATGAAGAGCATGATGGTTATCATGCGCGCGTGCCGGCAGACCGACTCGACTCGACTCAGCCCCGTTTTCTACTGTGATGTAGAGCTCCTTATTTTTTGGCAGTATATTTTTAAACTGACTTTGACTTGGTAACAAGACCCAGTAAACTTCGATCCGGTATTTTCTTACGACTCAGCCTTATTTTCTACTTAGATTTTTTCCTATATAAACAAAACTATTTAATAGAATTTTTTATCAGTTTAAAAATCGAGTTCTCTTCTTCTTCTGCTTTAGACTTCCTTAGATTTGTGCAATATTTTATTATGTTATTGACTCACCAGTCTTCATGCAAGAGTCTATTGATATTGGTTTAGGGCTGTTTTATCCTAACGCAGCACTTCGTCAGAGACTGCCTTGCACAATTTTGGCACAGCGACGAAACGTCTTAAAGAGAGTGAGCGACTCAGCCACAAAGACACTGATGATCAATGTTGTAAATCGGTCTAGGCGGTTGCCTGCGGTAATCTTTGCTAACCACCTAATTGCCGCTTGGAACCACTCAACGCCGCTTATTGCCAATTAAAAAAGAATATACCCGATTTTGTTAATAAATTTGATTTTATTTTTCCAATAACATTTTCTCAGCCCAACAAAAAAATTAAAAAGCCCATATCCATGTATCTATAGGAAAGACCAATCCTCTTAAGCCAAAATACTAGAAATCAAAATGCACGAACAAAATTATTGAAACCCTAATTCTCCCCTCTTTTATTTCAACCTGGTCGTTTAGCTATATGAAAGACCAAAGAGCGCTGACGAATGAAGGATGATGAGCACCGAACAGCATCGACGACCGTGGTTAAATAATATGAAATATTGCATACAATTTACAAGTGGTTATACAATATAAAATACATATGATTTACAGTTGTAGAAGAAAGTATGTTAAATGACATATAACTTAAGTTTAACCTACATGCGTCTTTGCCTTCATATATGGAAAAACACAATTATAACCATTAATTATATGCATAGTATAGAGACTTTTATGAACAGTATCGAAAATGCCTAGCGTCGATTAATCCTCGCTTGAATGATTATTCCCTAATCCATGCCTACCGCCTAGAGTCTGACTATCAATTTTTACAATATTGATATAGATACAGATTGTGGTACAATAATTTTAAGATGTTATGGCTTCAATCGCTGACGACTCTACTACCCTGATGCTAATATTTTAGGTTTCGATTGTGTCTGCTGCACCGTACAGATTCAAGGGTGTAACACCCCACACCCCTTAATATAACCAAAAGGACACATTAAAAGGCGTGGTGCATTGTAGGTATAAAAAAACTAACAGAGACTAAGATTCAAAAGAAAAAAATAGGTAAAAACAGCGGAAACTAGAATAATAACTTATTTAAAATAAAACTTTCATAATTGCTTCATAAATAAGTCAAATACCAAATACAACATCCAAATCTCAAAAACCATCATGTCTTAAAAAATTCATAGTCTCAAAATCAGAGTACATAATATCCCTCATAATAAGCCAATACATAGAAAGAACAAAAGTTGAAAGAAAAGAAATACATGGTAACAAACTCCTCCAAGAAATCTCCAAGCAACTGCAATCTACCGACTTCTCCTTTTATTGCCTATGGGGGGGAAGGGGAAAATAGAGGAGTGGGTCAGACTAAAAGTCTGGTGAATGATAGTAATTACTAGAGTCTTTAAGCAAGATACAAGTAATTAACCCTACAACAGTTCTAGCATAAAGAAGGATAATAAAAGGAAATAGGAAAGAGATAAACTGAAAATAAGTACGATTAAATATTGCTCAATTTATACGATATGTTAACTTTGATTGTTTGCACTTGTTCCTGATTTCTGCTTTGATTAGGCTGAATTCCTAATCCTGTAATTATGATGTAACACTAATTCTACTCTTTTTGATCGACCCACTACTCTATAATACCTTTCTGTAGACCAGTCGCTATACAACTCTCTACACAAAATGTTACTATGGCCAAGATGACATATATAGCTCCCTACACATAAGGCAATGGTGTATACTAAAGACACCCATACTAAGCGCTTGGAACTCATAGCTATTACTGAGCACCCACAAATGGAATTCGCACGCGTAACTGCCACCATGCTCATGCTACCTTTTTCTCCACCTATTGGGTCTTCTTATTACCTCCAACATCCATTATAGCGTGACCCTCATCTCACTTCAGGCTAATGTGAGATCACCGTGTGTCCATAGAAACTATATGGCAAATGCTATTGGTACTGGCCCTTCATCCAAACAATATCTAGTTGTGCCCCTTATCCAAATTCCCCGTGATTTGGACTTATATTTGACCAATTTCTACCATTCTTAGCATAAGCGTGCCCTCATCTCACTTCAGACTAATGTGAGACACTGTTTTGTCTAATAGGGAATGCTATTTGGTACAGGTCCTACTTTCATCTTTGCTTATTAACTTAGATAAATTATTTAAATAAGCCTTTATTATAATTTTACTTCTACACTTATTAATTTATTCCAAGTCTTAAAATAAGCCCTATTCTATTCTTTTTATTGTAACCTACATTATAATCATGCTTATTACTTAACCCAAAGACTAAGTGGGAAAATAAGCTCTTTCATCTTTTACTCTTTTTAGTTATAATTCTATGTTATAACTAAGCCAATTAATTAATCCAATTCTAATCATAATTTGGCATAATTTCAGTCCAATTTCACTTATATTACAGTCTTTATAATTTACATCTCATAATTATAAATAGGCCAATCTCTTTAATTCTGTCCAATTAATATCATAATTAGTCTTAATTCCATTTTATTATAGTCTTTATAATTTACATCTTATATTCCGTTATTTCAGTTTTCTTACAATTTAATCTGTATTTGCATTAATCTTATTCTAATCTGTATGCGAAGAAGAAAGAGGAATAAAAGAAACTGAAAATAGAAGAAAATTCAAAACGTATAAAGAAGATGTAAATAACTTATAAATAACAGTAAATAACTAAAATACTGTAAATAAACTACAAATAATTGGAAAAGCTATAATTAACATAAATAAATTAAAATTACTAGAAAAGAATAGCTGAAACGATGAAAATAATTCTAAAACTATAAATAAACTACTGAAAAGGCTATTCCAAAAATCATAGTAAAACTACAACTTTTAGAAACCCTATTATTTTAAATTACTTAAAGAAATCTTAAAATAATTACAATCACTCACCTCTGGTCCTTTGCTCTTCCCTTTAGGCCTTCACGGATCCACTTGGGGTTGTTAAAATATTTTTATTAAAGAGATTCTCTCCTTGGAAAATTATTCCTTTTAGGGTCCTTCTTGAAAAAGTGAACCCAAGCGGAGAACATCTAGAATGAGAAAAAGTGTTAAGCCTAGTGTCTTATTTATAGGTGTAGAAGTGGATCTTAGACCGTTGGATTTAGGGATTGAATAGGATGCGACCACGTCATAGGCTGAATAAGAGCCATCGGATTGAAGCACGGAAGGACCAGATGGAATAAAAGAATGCAAAACAACGTGTATGAACTTCTGCTGACTCATTGCTGTGTCAAATCTTACAATGCACCTTGTCAGCGCCTTATCTTATATTTAATTCAATTAATTACACCCTCAATAATATACAAACTATAAATAACATTTTCTTCTCCTCAATTAATTTCGAATTTGTGTATTTTATTTCAGGTTAAATTTCCATGCGTCTCTCTTTATTCGCATGTTTCATTTCAGTTTTCAACATCCCATTTAATTTACATGTTTACGTCTAAAATAAATAAATAAACAACATATCAATATCTTTCCACATTTACATCTGAATTAAATAAATTAACAAGTGAATTGTTATATCTACATTTTTTCCATATTCACATATGTTGTAATTAGATAAATAACATATGTCCACAAACGTGTATATATGTTGTGTATTAATTAGTAACCTTATTCTTTACTTTTAAATTGAGCAATCAATTACATTAATTAATTGGTATAAATGTTTTTATGTTCAAAAACCAAACGGACCCTTATTCCTTACTAACAAAGAAATAACATACCTTATATTTTCTGTAAGAAATGCAATCCTTCTATAATACACTCTTGCCTTTTTTTCAAAATATAACGTTTATTTTATTAAATGCCTTCATTTTTTATAAATATATGGTTACATTTTCTCTCATTTACAATAACCCACCTCATTTGAACATCATCATCTTCACTTTTCAATTTTATAAAAGTAGATGCCTTCTTTTTAAATATATTGTTATATATTATTATTATTATTAATATTATTATTTAACAAAACAAACTCCTTGTTTATAAAATCATACATATATTCAAAAATGAGAAGTTTATTTCATTTATCTCAAAGCGTGCATTTATTTCTATTTAAAATGTTCATTCCATTTTGATAGAAATGCAAGTTCTTATATTAAACTTAATCATTACAATTTAATTCCTCTTTCCCTTTCTAATCGAAACATTTCAATAAATCTACTGCCAATTAATTTCAATACTAATTTCAACGAATTCTAATTATAAACACTATTTCTTTTCACTTATAATTATTAATTTCTTCTTAAATTTCGGGTTGTTATAGAGGGCCTGCATTTTAAATGATGGCGCCAAAAGATGAAGTTCTTTTTGACTACGTGGAAGGTGGTATATATGCTGACAATAGAAAAACCAACGTTGCCCGAAGAAGCAACAGACGATTAGAAAATGGCTTTGCAGGACTATATGGACCATGACTACCTCTGTAAAAATTATGTTCTTAATGGCTTGAGCGTTGATTTGTATGATTACTACAACTCATACAAGTCAGCAAAGGAGATTTGGGATGCGCTGAAAAAGAAATACAATACCAAGGAAGCTGGAGCGAATAAGTATCCATCAGTCGCTATTTGAAGTTTAAAATGACAGATGACAAATCTGTTGAGGCACAGTCACACGAGTTTCAGAAAATTGCGCATGAGATCATCTCCGAAGATATGGCTTTAGATGAACAGTTTCAAGTTGCCGTATTAATTGATAAATTACCCTCTAATTGGAAAGACTTTAAAAATATTCTCTGGGATAAGGCTAAGGAGTTTTTCTTAGACAGTTTGATTACTCATCTTCGTATCAAAGAAGAAGCCAAAAAATAGAACCAGAAAGAAAAGGAGCTTGTTGTATCTAGCGACAACAAAAAGAAATCCACAAACGAGGGTTTGAAACCAAATGCGAAAAATTTCAAAAATTATAATTGCAAACCAAATCAGAACAGCAACAATCAGCCTCAAAACAAACAGCAAAATGCCCCTTTAAAGAATGGTACTGGACTGTTGTTCTTATGTTACAACTGTGGCAAACTAGGACATAATGCACGAAAGTGTCGGGACAGGTCAGATCCTACACCGTACGCTAACCTGACTGAAGAAGCCCTTGTGGCTATGCTTACTGAGATCAACCTAGTTGGTAGATCAGAAGGGTGGTGGGTAGACACTAGTGCTTCTCGCCATGCCTGCTATGATCGTGAAATGTTTAAAATATATAATGCTGCTAATGACATGAAAGTGATGTTGAGAGATTTTCACACCACTACTGTTGCTGGAATTGGGACTGTGGAGTTAAAGTTTACCTCTGGAAAGAACTTGATGCTGAAAGATGTGATGCACACTCTAAAATGAGGAAAAATTTAGTATCTGGTTTCTTGTTAAATAAAGCTAGTTTTACTCAAACTATTGGATCTGACATGCACACATCAGTAAAAATGGTGTTTTTATTGGTAAAGGATATGCTGTTGATGGGATGTTTAGGTTAAATGTTGATTTTAATAAAGTTAATAATTCTATTTATATACTATGTGATTTTAATATTTAGCATGCTAGACTTTGTCATGCTAATAAGCGACTAATTCATAACATGGGTAACTTAGGCTTAATCTCTAAAGTCTCCATAAGTGATTTAGAAAAATGTGAATATTGCAACCAAGCTAAAATTACAAAGACCCCACATGAATATGTTTGTAGAGAGTTAGAACCTTTGGATTTAATACATTCTAATATATGTGAACTTGATGGCATTCTATCTAGGGATGACAAATGCTACTTTATTACTTTTATTGATGATTGCTCTGATTTCACTTACATTTATCTCATGAAAAATAAAAGTGATGAGCTAGATATGTCTAAGTTGTTTTTCACTGAAATTGAAAACCAATTTAATATGAATATTAAGAGATTTCAAAGTGATAGAGGAACGGAACATGAATCTAACCTATTCATTGAATTTTATAATCAACATGGCATAATTGATGAAAGAACTGCACCTTATTCGCCTGAAATAAATGGTAAAGTTGAAAGAAAAAAATAGGACTCTTACCGAATTAGTTGTAGCTATTTTATTAAATTCAAGTGCAGCATCACACTGGTGGGGAGAAATTTCGTTAATTGTTTGTTATGTTTTAAACAGAATTCCTAAATCTAAGAGCAAAATTTCACCTTTTGAGATTTTTAGAAGTCATAAACCCAATTACAACTTAACATTTGATATATTTTACTCAAAATAATCAACTTATAAAACATTAAAATCTTATTTGAAAACCTTTACCATGCTTCCACTACGCCACTATGATATCGGCTTTACGAAAATTACAACTTATTTATAAAAACAAGTTATAATTTATTTTTAAAACCTCAATTTTTTTTCTAAAATATGGATTTATGGAAAATTTCGGCAGTGTCTCCTTTGCGCGGCTCGATCGTAAATTTTTTACAATACAAATATATATCACAAATATACCAAATATACATCTCATCTCAATGATGAGGCATTCCGTAGGGAAATACATAAAAGTATAGTGTGTAATCCGAGATATGTACCTTATTATTATTAATGCGAGCGAGTTCACTCATATTAAGCAAGCAAAAGCAAATCAAACCATGTATATGTCCAGACGGCTTCATATGTACCTATCTCAACTCAAATTAGAATATTGGTTGCATATAAAAGGATATAGAAAGCATGTATAAGTTTAATAGACTATATAACATGAATTCTGAATCCAAATTATAGCATAAGCACTAACACACAACATAACAATCATATGTAATCAAAACAGTTATAACAATGATTTATAATCAAAGAAACCATCCAACAATTAATATTCATCCAAAATTTTATTTAATTTTATTAACAATTAATTGGTTTACTTCCAATTTATTCATATCTATTTCATTTACATTCAATTTATTCAAATTTCAATTATTTCATTTTTTTGTTCAACACATTTCATATAAATTCATTTCTGGGCCATTTTATAAATTATTTCATTTGAACTTATATAAGTTAAATTTTATTTCATTACCATTTAGTATATTCTCTTCAATACTCATATCATTTATAAACCATTTCATAAACCATTTAAGTTTATTATAAACATTTTATAAAACGCAACTCATGTTTATTATTACTTCATAACTTAAGTTCATATTAATTCATTGATTCACTTCACTAGTTCATTTTATTAATTCATATCATTAACTTTACTTAAGTAAATTTTATTTTATAACTAAAATTCATATTAATAAAATTTTCTTTTTATCACAATCACTTTCATTCAACTTTCTTAAGTTAACTTCCATTTTATAATTATTTCATTAATTTATTTCATATTCAGTTAGTTAACATTCAATTTATTAAAACTCATTCCATTTGCATTTAATTTATTTACATCCAATTTAAGTCAAATTCAATTACCCATACTAATTTTACTTACACTCATTTATTCACATTCAATTCCTTTCACAACTCAAATTGCATTTCATTTTACAATTCAAGTTTGTATTAATTTTATTAATTTATTTTATAGCTTAAGTGGAATTAATTTGCTTTACTAATTCATCTAGTTCCATTCAAATCCAATTCAATTCATTTAATCTTTATTAAGTTAAACTTTATTTCATTTAATCCATTACTTAGCTTATTTAACTTCATTTAAGTTAAAAACAATTCTCTTACCATTCACATTTTACAAATTTAAAATTTGTTTTTAGCTTAATATTTCTCAAATCTATAAGTTACACAAACTTATTCACTTAAATTTCATTTCATTATTTTATCTAATTCATTTCAAATACAATTCACTTTCATTTAGGCTTCCTTGAGTTAAAATTCATTTTATTTACTTCATTTTTCTTACTCAATTTATTTAACCTTTCTTAGGTTAATTCTTTTATTTTATATCTCAAATTCAAATTTTCTTTTGTTTGCTTAACCAAAATGTTCAACCGTTTTTAAAAATTAGTCTTACTTCCCCTGTTCGAATTCATAAGTTATAAACTTATTTCTTATCTATACTATTTTCAATTTATAAGTTCAAAATTATTTTCATATATTTATTAAATCATACTTTGAATATTTTTTCACAACAAAAACTTGTTTTAACCATAAATAAATTTCTTTTGGCAGCAATTCTCACTCAAAAACTTGAAAATGAATATTGGTGATGCTGCAGCCATCCCCAGAATTATTTTCCAGTGACTAAAGCAAGTTCAATTCTTTTATTTCTTTCAAAAATCTTTTCAAAATGTATTTTTAGTCAAAACACTTTAAAATAATAATATTATTAATTTTGAAGGCTTTGAAAACAATTTTGAAAGCAACGAGATTTAAATTCTAAAATTCTCAGCTTTTAAATCCTTTCTATTTAAGCTACATTGTAAATATACTTATATAATTCCATTACCTTATTATGAAAAAATTTCGTTAATTTACATCTTTATTATTGCAAACAATTCTTATTGTAATTAGAATTTAATTCAATTTAATTATCGAACACTCATGAAGTAGAGTTCACAAAGTATTTGTTTTTAGTTTAATTCAACCAATAATCGATGATAACTAAAATCAACATCATCTCCCAACAAACAACATTCATTAATAATCATATAGGTTTAAGAAAGCTATTATTTTATATATAAAATACAATTTAGGTAAAATTATTTCATTTACCATCTTTTAAAACAAAATTATGTCGACCTGCCTTGTTTAAGTGTTTAGAAACTCCTATCGATAACATGGCATCCCACGCATCGATCAGAATTCATAAACAACTCAACTGATAAGCAAACACAATATAAAACATTTTATAACGCTAACAAGTATGAGCTCTCATATAAATACACTCAAACAAACTCATTCTAGGGTATTACTACCCTATCTCTAATGAGTCAAACCCCACAATGCTAAGGTTATCGCTAAACCAAAGCTCTAGTACCAACTGTGATGACTCGCATTTTAGAAGGTTTAAATCAATAATAATCCACACTTGTCCAACTCAAACAATCCAAAACATAGATAATCAATGGGGCAATTAAGAAAAATAAGAAAAGAAGAAAACAATACAGAATCTCGCAACGGAATGACAAAATAAAATAATCAAATAAACAGTTCATGAAGCTGTTTATACTATACATTTGATTATAATTTATACAACATTTATCAGAGTTATACATACAACAGGGACAAATAAAACAATGCAGCAGGAAACATGATGCACTGAATAATACTAGTAATAATATACCAAATCTTCGTCTTCATCCTCCAGAATAAATAATCTTCAATACACTGAAAACTCAGGGCTGACCCGAGCGTAATGAAAAGATAAAACACTCGAGTCGGGACTAAAATATCCTTATATGAGTCAAATCAATATTACATATAACGTGAATGTAACAGCGTCATAGAAGTTTACGGGATTTCACATCTCCTATCCAGTGTATAACGTGGGTGCAATAACTTAAGAGATGTTACGGGATTTTCCATCTCATAAGGATCCATCAAATATCTATATATAGTAGAATATGTTATATATGTAATGTCTAGTCAATAAAATAAATATTTTTCCTAGCATTAAGGCTTTACATTAATCCCCCTTAACACGTTTTTAACCATTATCGTACGGTTTGCATATAACACAACCAGTAGGAAGTCAATAGATAGGGATGTGCCGTGATAAACCAACACTAAACCAAACTCGTAGTGGTCTCGTATAAGGATAAAAGTATGACAAGGCACGTGAGGCAATGCCTAAGGTAGATACTACCAGTTCGAGTCGCAAGGCTGGTGGTAACGCATCGCCGCAACGATGGCCCACCGCATCCACCCATCCCATATCGAGTCAAAGGGAGGTTATCCCAATAAAGGTGCACCAACCGAAATCAACAAAAAAGTAATAGTATGGACCGAGTCCACAAGAAAATTAAAGAATGGGTGACTACTAGAGGTAGCTAGCCCACTTAGCTTGGATCAAGCCGTCCTGTTTTAGTCATTTCAAATTAGCACAATTGCCGGGATTTATCCATCATCGTTCTATTTCTTCAAATCCAGTAAACGTACACCAAATCCAACCACTTCATTTTGGAGTCTCCTCCACATATACAGTTGTCAAAAGTGATTCTAATATTGACAGAGAGTATGCCAATAAGAGGCCCCAGTCTCTTTAATAACCAAATGTCGTTTTACGCACCGGTGGTTCTTTTACATTTCGAAAATGATTCACTTGGTATCAAAGTATCACATTCGCTTCAAATATCATATTTACTTTAAAATATCATTTTATCCACTTCGAAATCAATTTCATTTCAAAATCATTTCATTCACATTGAAATCAATTTCATTTCAAAATCATTGCATTCACTTCGAAATCAATTTCATTTCAAAATCATTTCGTATTTCAACTTAGGTTATAACTTCATTTAAACCCAATTCACATTTAAATCCATGATTTAAATATAAACAGCTCCCACTTAAACAGTTTGAGTTTTTAGAAAATAGTTTGAATAGTTTAAAAAGTTAAAATAGTTTTATATAAAATGGTTTGAGTATGAACATGATTTATATAGTAAATAGTTTGGAAACAAAATATTTTGAAAATTTAAAAGGATAAATTTTAAACAGTTTATATTAAAATAATTTATTTTGAAAATAGTTTCAAATCAAACTGCTTTCCATTTCCAATAAATCTAGACTCAAATCCAAATTCAATGAAAATAAAATTAAATCTACTTCAATGTTGTAGCCTTTGTCGATACGAATCCAATGCAACTCGTTTCGCTCGAATTGGACCTCGTAAAGAAAAGTTATGCAATATATTAATATACGATTTTGTTAAACATACTTAACGAAAATGATATAATTAACCAAATTTTAAACAGTACCCTAATCATCTTCTCTCACGTGATATCATCAGCCGACCCAACATCGCGACCATGTACATCAACGCAAATGCAACCACGCTCGATCGGACCACCATCCAGCTCCACCACCACGACCGCCTCAGTGTCCTCCACCTACGCTAGAAGAATCGACACCTCTGCCGCCGCCGTTTGTCCATACTAACGTGAAAACTGCTCTATCTTCAATCCCAAATTCTGGCAATATCAAACACCCCTGTCTTGATCCAACTGTTGGATATGTAGAGACCACCGAGCTCTACAACTTTGCTTTTGGAGTCGAGTGATTTTGTTGAACGGATTGGAAGATATCGAGGGAGGAAGGTTTCGAATTTTTAGCCATTAAACTGAAAAGGAGCAGCTGAAGCATATCTAGGGTTTTGAATAAAAAATAGAAAATAAAGTGACCTTGTATATAAATTTTCAAAACACTATTCACACGCGACTTTCCTGAACTCCAAACGAAGCGTGCCACCTGACGTTTTATATGTTATACCCCCATTCCGAACACAATGGAACTAGTCTCAAGGCCTAATTCGATCGTATGCAGAAGATAGCTTTTCAAATCAAATTATTTTAAATTCCTTTAATTAATTTCTACGCGTTTCAAGCTCCCATGGCCAAATGATAAGTCCGATCGCTACGAAACTTGAAATCCTATAATAATTCACTATTACAGATCAGATGAAATTGGTTTCATTGAAATCCGAGATAGTGCACAAAAGACTATTTTTACCCGTTAATAAAAATATAAAATTTCCTAAAATCAATTTAGTCACTTTTAACTCAATTTTAAAAGCTAACAATTTTCGTTCTTGTTTAAATAAAATTTAAATCAATTTCCGATATCATTTTCATTCACATTAATTCAGGATTCAATTATTTAAACAATTTCCAATATTAATTTAAATAATTTAACTATCCAATAAATCGCTATAATCGAAATGCAAGTTATTTAACTTATAAAATTTAACTCATCTAATCTAACCCATAAGAAACTTTCAAATAACAAACAACTACACTCTTTATTTAAAGTATTACAATAATCCAATTTTATTGAATTCCAATATTGGAATTCCAATAAATCCTAATATTTGATTTCAAATGAATTTTAATATCAAACAATTATTTTATTTACATCTAAATAATTCAAATTCTATTATTCAATTCCAACTGTTGATTATAAATACATTAAATACATAGAATTTCATTTCAATACTTTTTATTGCCTAAATCTTTGAAATTGTTTATTTCAAAATTTTATTAGAGTTCATATCAAATAAATTACACTAATAAATCATTAAAAAAAATTTCTAACCATTTTTATTCAATAATTATATTAAATTTAATAATTTAAAATAGTTAAAAACAAGGGTCGTTACAGTTAATTTTTGGTGCGAAAGATTGAAAAGTTTTCATGTTCGTGGATTTTTGATTTGTGTACAGATATCCGCATCGACTGGCGATGGCTAGCATCGACCGCTTATTCTAGCCGTCGCCGGCCGGCGCAAAAGGCTAGCGTCGATTTTAGTAGAATATTCATTTCAAAAAAATTTATTATTTCAAACAAAAATTTATTATTTCTTAATTTATTATTTCACTTCATTTCTTAATTTTATTATTCATTCAACCATTTAAATATTTTATTAACTGAATTTGAAATTTTAAAACATATTTTACAATTCAGTTAACTATTAAAATTTTTAATTTAATGATTTTGTAAACTAAAATTTGAAGTTTGCACTTATAATAAATTAAAATAAATTTATTTTATAATAACCACTAACACTTATAATTAACACATACTAATTAATTAAAAAATATAATTATGTTTAACTGTACTAATCTAGCAGCATATTAATCAATAATTATACATTAATTTTCGTGTAAACTATAACAAACATTGTTCTACACTTGTGATAACCCTGATTTTTGAGAGTAATTTCATGATTTAATTTAGTTTGTATTTGTTTGAAATTGCATTGAAAAAAATAGGAATAGGAAATTGATTTGCAGATACCAAGTATAAAACATGCACATGTGCACAAGGCAGTGCACAAACATGTACACAGTTTTCTGTGTGATAAAATAAGCAACAATCAATGGAAATAATAGGATATATGAATTACAAGTATATATACATGTAGGCAGAAATCATCAAGCCTTAAAAAAAAAGGACTTAGGCCAGGGTAGGCATACATGTATTATACATGTGCACTAAATAATACTTGCAGAAATAAAAAGAAAAATTAACATTTGCATGAAAATGGTATGAGCTTTTGGACAAGCACTTTATCCATTTTTAGCAATTCCTTTTTACTTTAAAAAAAACAGAAATCATGTAAATAACAGGACCGGGGCAATGAGGTATATTTTCTGTAAAATATACCAGGACCATTTACCCATTTTCTCTAAAAATGTTAGAATAAGAGGCAGATCATAGTTGGTAGGGTAAAATTGGCATTTGGTAATTTCCTTAAACCCTAGTAGCAGCCAGAGTTCATATAAGAAGACCTGGTGTGGTAAGGTTT
Source organism: Allium fistulosum (assembly GCA_030737815.1). Taxonomy (NCBI): domain Eukaryota; kingdom Viridiplantae; phylum Streptophyta; class Magnoliopsida; order Asparagales; family Amaryllidaceae; genus Allium; species Allium fistulosum. The sequence continues at coordinate 759,499,519 of CM060902.1, forward strand.
TATGATTGCTCTACCTCTTAAAAAGAAAAATATACAAGGCATAAACCAGAGAAAATAGGAGAAGGCAGAAGACTAAAAAGGGGTTTATAAGGCATAGGAAGAAGAAGGATTAAGGTGAGTAATCTCACTGAAAACTTTGGCATTAAGACCTGAATATTGAGGCAGCCAGTTTGAACTAATTTTCTTTTACAAGTTATGTTATGTGATTGTATGACTTTGGCTTGTTAATGATTTGTTTAAGGGTAAAACCTCTATCTGACTTACCCAGAAAAAAATAAGAGTCATGGATTCATGAACTAAAAGGTTTGTCTGAGATATGGGTTAACTTTGAGATTGGGTGTTTTCTTTTATAAGTTTTCTTTGTAAGTTGTTTGTAAAATCCCCGGATTCAAGTAGTGGGTATATGGTCTGAAGGTAGAAAGAAATATGGACTGTGACATTGTGTTGTTGCTTATGTCTCATATTAATTAAAACAAAAGAAAATGTAGAAGTGCAATGTTGTGCATGTGCTGAGCTTCTATGTTTTATAAAATACCCAAATCAAATATACTTGTGGTTTAGCCAGATCATGAATCTGATTGAACCAGAGGTAAGGAAGAATATATATATATATCTGGCAAATTACCCAGGACCATATGCTTACATCTTGATCCAGTGAAACCCATAGGCAAAAATAATGTGCTAAGAAGTCACCTCATTCTTTTATGATAAAATGGTTGCTTCTGAGAATTTAACTTACCAAACTCTGGATGAATATATGTTGCTTGCATCATTTATGTTTCTCTGATTAAGAAGTGAGATGCAGAAGGGATTAGCACTGCTATGAAAAATATTAAAACACTTAGTAATTTAACTAAGGACTTGGGATCTTAGGGCTACCAAAGTATAGCTTGGCAATGGGAATATTGCAAGTTCACACATGGTATATTTATACCCAGGGGCCTGAGTGTGCTGGGTTAACAGAGAAAGGTCCCAGGCAGTGTGTGTTTAAAAAGAAGAAAGTAGCTAAAGACCCTGTTATATTTGATAAGGAATTCTAGGAATAGATTCAGGAGAGGTCTGGGCAAAAATCCCTGATGGCCAGTAAAGTTGAAAAGAAGATGATAACTGAATTGATGTTTGCATTTGGTTGTTTTGGTGCTTATTGGTGAATCTTGTGGTTGTTTTCTATGAACTAAATCATTGTGATCATATATAATCTGTTTGGCACTAATATGAATGCACATGCTTCACAAAAACATGCACACAGAAGACATTGAGTTTCTTATTCTTGCAAAATACTGGAATATAAATAGAATTGAAATAAACCATGTTTTCAGTTAGATTATTCACACCAGACAAATAGTCTGACCCTTTTGTGTTTATGCACCATTGGGTGTCTCATATTTATATGGGGCAGTTCATGGTGATTTTGCAGGGAAATAGGGATTGCTTTGATCAGGCTTTGGATGTTAAACTGCTTAAGATTTGGATGCTATGTTTTTAAAAGTCTTTGCTGAAGCTAAATTAGATATTCATGTTGAACTATGCTAAGATATTTGTTTAAGTTGCCTAGAAAAACCAATGTATTATCATTCACTGTTTTGTAAGTGTGGAACTACATGTAATAGCTGAACTATGTGCTTTGTTTTGTTAAATGCCTTGCTAAGAAAAATGAATTTCAAGCTTCAAGAACAGTTAGGCTATAATGATAGAAAATCTGAGTTTGAAAGAATTTGTGGTTTGCAAGTATATCTATAGAACTTGCATAGGAAAATACATGTTCAAGTCAAAAATTAAATCTGAAAGGAAGAGTTTGAGTTGCTTTGAAAAGAAAATGATATAACAGGTATTTGGTAACTAAGTAGAGCAAACCAAAACAGGACAAACATAGCCATTTTCTTGAGCCTGGGTTAAGACAGCACCCAAGTGTTTTTAATTAAGTTTTAGATCTGTTTCATAGCCAAATACAGGGTAGACTCAGGCAAATATGTAAACAAGGGAAAAATAAAAAGAAAAAAAAACAAAAATTGGGTTGAACCGACCAGCATAGCACTCGAACTTGTGACCTCTCATGTATAAGTTAGGCGCGTTTCCATTACGCCTAGATGTTGCTTGTGTTCACTTAGGATCCACTTTCTTATAGCCTGAGTTTGAACACACATGCACAGAAACATGCACACACACATGCACAAGTAAAAGCATAGTTACCCAGTAAGAAAATCAGAAGAATTTGTGTAAAATAAGGAGCCTCGAGATATAAAATCAATAGTAATACATTAACCCAAGTCATTTAAAAAAAAACATAGTTTTGAAAAAGAAACACTATTGCTATGTAGAGAGTATTTCTTTAAGCAATACTCAAACAGGTTTCTACCTTCAAAATTTCTATACTCTGATTTAGGTAGAAGATGACTTATATATCTTCATATATAAGTTCAAGATAAAATGATTAAACCAATATTTATTGGTAGAAAGGTCCTGGATAGAAGAAAAATTGAATTAAATATTTTTCTTGATTAAATGGCCACTGAATGTATGTTAAAAAAAAAAAATTTAAGTGGGTCATCTCATTTGGTATCAGAGCTATGTTGTTAAATAACATAGCAAAAATTTTGTATGAATTTGTTTGCATTGGATGTATAGAAGTATTTACTGCTTTGGATGTTTTGTTTTTATATATATTTACACTATTGATATCTATTATGACAGAATAAGTGATAAATTAAAATGAATTAATCTATAGAGCATTAGGCAAAACAGACTAACCTAAGTGTTATATCCATAGAGCTATGGTAGGACCCAGACATCAAAATGTAGGAACAAGTGAACCACCCATGGTGAATGTGCAAGAATTCATGAGGGCCATAAGAGATGGAGTAGGCAACAGGCAGGAAAATCCACATGAGGAACTTTCCAAACTACTCAAGACTTTTACTAATCTTGGAGGCAAAACCTTTGATGGCACAGAAGGAGTTATGGGGGTTCAAAATTGGCTTAGAATTCTGGAAAGAATCTTTGCAGACATGCAAGTTGAAGACCAAAGGAAGAGGCAAATTGCATCCAGGCAATTGAGAGGAGCAGCCTTGGATTGGTGGGAAGTTATCATAGCTGGAAGACCTGAAGGAGAAGTGACATGGGATCAGTTTAAAGCAATGTTGGAAGGCAGATTTATCCCTGCATCAGCTAAGGAATCTTTACTGGAGGAATTCATCAAATTGAGGCAAGGGACCATGAGTGTCACTGAGTACACTCAGAAGTTTGAATCATTGGCAAAGTATGGTGCAGTGCTCATCACTACTGAGGAAGCTAAGAATGGCAGATATATCCAAGGGTTGAACTCTAGCCTTAGTAGAGCCATGCTACCATATAAGGATAAAACTTTTGATCAAGTTTTGGATTTGACTCTGAGCATTGAACAACATGATAAAGCTAGAGAAAATTTCAGAGCATTCAAAAATAATCAGAACAAGAAGGGAAAGGGTAAATTTCACCCTTATGATAAAAAGAAAACAGACATACCTTCCACCAGGAAACCAGAAGAAGCTAGAACTGCTGAAGTTAAGAAGAGGATCACTTGTTACAACTGTGGACAAGAGGGGCACATGAAAAATAGGTGCACCAATCCTAGACCAGCATCCTTCAATTGTCACCATTGTGGGAAGGAAGGTCACATAAAAAGGAACTGCCCAGATTTTAAGCAAGGAAAATTAGGGGCTTTGGAAGGGAAAGGCAAGGCAGCTGAGGGATCAAATGTTGAAAAGCATGGTCAAGTTGAAGGTACTTTGCTTATCCATTCAATACCTTTAACAGTAGTATATGATACTGGGGCTACACACTCATTGATCTCTCATGATATTGCACAACAATTAAAATTGAACTGTATGATTGTTGATAAACCACTGCTAATTAGAAGCCCTATAGGTAGTTCATGTGTCATGGGTATGATGTGCATGCAATTGGGATTAAATATAGGAGGACATGTGTTTGAGTCCAACCTATATGTGTTGCAATATCCATACATAGGAATTATTTTAGGAGTTGATTGGTTGAGTAGATATAAGGCTATCATAAATATGGAGACATCCACCATATCATTGAAGGTCTCTGATGGACAAAGAATAATTGTTCTTTGTGAGGCAAACAAAAATAGAAGTATAGCCAACCTTTCTGCATTGTCAAATGAAAAACCCATGCCTGCATTAGAAGAGATCCCCATAGTTAATCAATATGATGATGTGTTTGGGGAAGTAAGAGGAGTTCCTAATCATAGGCCAGTTGAATTTTCAATTAGCATAATTCCAGGAGCTAGCCCAGTGGTTAAAAGACCAACCAGGATGGGGCCTAAGGAATTGATGGAGTTGAAAAAGCAATTAGTTGAACTAGAAGAAAAAGGTTTTATTAGACCCAGTAGCTCATCATGGGGAGCACCAGTAGTCTTTGTTAAGAAGCATGATGGATCTCTGAGATTATGTATTGATTATAGGGAATTAAATAAGGTCACAATTAAAAATAAATACCCCTTACCAAGAATTGATGATCTCTTTGATCAATTGAGTGGTGCAAAAATATTTTCTAGACTTGATTTAGCTTCAGGCTTTCATCAGATGAAAGTAGAAGAGGAAAGCATTAAGTATACAGCCTTTAACACTAGATATGGACTTTATGAATTTTTGGTGATGCCATTTGGCTTAACAAATGCTCCTTCCTATTTTGTTGATTTGATGAATAGGATTTTCAGAGAATACTTGGATAAGTTTGTATTAATATTCATTGATGATATATTAATTTATTCTAAGTCAGTTAGGGAGCATGAAAACCATTTGCATTTGGTATTTGAGAAATTGAGACAGGAAGACTTGAAAGCAAAGTTTTCAAAATGCACTTTTTGGCAGAATGAGGTGAATTTTCTAGGCCACATTGTATCAGAAAAAGGAATAGCCGTAGATTCCAATAAAGTCATTGCAGTGCAAGCTTGGAAAAGGCCTACTAATGTTACTGAAGTCAGATCATTCATGGGAATGGCTGGTTACTATAGAAGATTTATAAAAGATTTTGCAAAAATCTCAATTCCATTAACCAGATTGACTAGGAAGAATCAAGTGTTCACTTGGACTGAGGAATGTGAAAATGCCTTTGGGAGATTAAAAGAAGCACTGGTACAAGCTCCAATTCTTAAAGTACCTGAGGGAAATGAAAACTTGGTGGTGTATACTGATGCAAGTGGACAAGGGCTTGGAGCAGTGTTGATGCAACAACATCAGGTAATAGCTTATGCTTCTAGGCAGTTGAAATCAAGTGAAGTAAGGTATGCTACTCATGACCTTGAATTGGCTGCTATAGTGTATGCCCTTAAGCTATGGAGACACTATTTGTTAGGAGCAAAATTTGAAGTATATACAGACCATAAATCCCTCAAATATTTGTTTTCACAAAAAGAATTAAATATGAGGCAGCAAAGATGGATTGAACTCTTGGCCTCATATGATTTTGAAATATTATACACACCAGGTAAGGCTAATAAAGTAGCAGATGCCCTAAGTAGACAACATGCTAAAGTGGCTAGATTAATGATAGAAGAGTTTAACACTTTATCATTATTAATTGATTCAGAGATAAAAAGTGATAACATAGAAAACATGAGCCTATGCAGTGGGAAGGTAGAAATGGGAAAATTAAGTTTTATTACTCTGGGATCAGAATTGAAAAATAAAGTTGCAATGCTACAAAACCAAGATCCATTTTTATTAGGAAAGAAGACACAAATATTAAATGGTGAGACAGTAGAAGGTTTTCAGTTGGATGAGCAAGGCCATCTGAAGAAAGGAGAAAGAATATGTGTTCCAGCAATGGATGAGTTGAAGCAAGAAATTTTGGATGCTTACCATAAAAGCAAATATACTATACACCCAGGAAGCACAAGAATGTATCACAACCTCAAGAGAGATTATTGGTGGAGTGGTATGAAGAGTGCAGTGGCAACCTATGTATCAAAATGTATGGTTTTCCAGCACGTGAAGGTTGAGTATCAAAAACCCTCAGGAATGCTTCAACCTTTACAAATACCACAGTGGAAATGGGAAGACATATCAATGGATTTTATTGATGGTTTGCCTAGAACTAGGAGGGGAAATGATAGTATTTGGGTAGTGGTTGATAGGTTAACCAAGTCAGCCCACTTTATACCAGTGAAATCAGAAAGAAATGCTAATACCCTAGCCCAGTTGTTTGTTAAAGAAGTAGTCAGACTGCATGGTATACCAAAGACTATAGTAAGTGATAGAGATACCATCTTCACTTCAAAATTTTGGCAGAGCTTTCACAAGGCAATGGGGACTGATTTATGTTTGAGTACAGCATACCATCCTCAATCTGATGGTCAAACAGAAATTGTGAACAAATTGCTTGAAGACATGTTGAGAGCATGTGTATTGGATTGGGGAGGAAGCTGGGAAGATTACATATATCTAGCTGAATTTGCATACAATAACACCCATCACAGTAGCATAGGCATGGCCCCCTTTGAAGCTCTCTATGGAAGGCCATGTTTATCACCTTCAAGTTGGCATGAGTCTGGAGAAAAAGTGGTCTTAGGACCAGAAAATGTGAAGGAGACTTCTGAAAAGGTAGCCTTGATTAGAAAAAGAATTGCCTCTGCCCAAGATAGGCAAAAGAAATATGCAGATCAAAGGAGGAAAGCAGTACAATATGATGTTGGGGATTATGTGTTCATCAAGATATCACCCATGAAAAAGGTTCTAAGGTTTGGGAAACAAGGAAAGTTGATTCCTAGATATATAGGACCATATAAAATTCTAGAAAGAATAGGGACAATAGCCTATAAATTAGAATTGCCAGAAGAAATGAGAGCAATGCATGATGTCTTTCATGTGTCTCAACTAAGGAGATGGGTTCATGATAAGGAAGCAATACTAGAATCCTCTAAAGATGTGCAGATTGATCCTAGAATGATCTATGAAAAGGAACCAGTGGGCATAGTTTCTAGAGAAACTAAGAAATTGAGAAACAAAGAAATTAAATTAGTAAAAGTACAATGGAGTCTAGACCCAAATGATTGCACATGGGAAGTGGAGGATAAAATCAGAAATGATTATCCCCAGCTGTTTGATTGAAGAAAAGGTAAATCTATATATATATGTACATACTAATGAATGTGTTGGTTGAATATGCATTGTGATTTTTTTTATTTTGTGTTGATGTGCATAGTTCTTAATAGGTGATTGGTTTGAAAATGGTTTTGAAATCAGAAAAAAAAAATTTCTGAAGAAATGATACTTAAGTTAAGTATGAAAGAATTGTGGGACACAATTCCTAAAAGGAGGGGTATATGTGATAACCCTGATTTTTGAGAGTAATTTCATGATTTAATTTAGTTTGTATTTGTTTGAAATTGCATTGAAAAAAATAGGAATAGGAAATTGATTTGCAGATACCAAGTATAAAACATGCACATGTGCACAAGGCAGTGCACAAACATGTACACAGTTTTCTGTGTGATAAAATAAGCAACAATCAATGGAAATAATAGGATATATGAATTACAAGTATATATACATGTAGGCAGAAATCATCAAGCCTTAAAAAAAAGGACTTAGGCCAGGGTAGGCATACATGTATTATACATGTGCACTAAATAATACTTGCAGAAATAAAAAGAAAAATTAACATTTGCATGAAAATGGTATGAGCTTTTGGACAAGCACTTTATCCATTTTTAGCAATTCCTTTTTACTTTAAAAAAAAACAGAAATCATGTAAATAACATGACCGGGGCAATGAGGTATATTTTCTGTAAAATATACCAGGACCATTTACCCATTTTCTCTAAAAATGTTAGAATAAGAGGCAGATCATAGTTGGTAGGGTAAAATTGGAATTTGGTAATTTCCTTAAACCCTAGTAGCAGCCAGAGTTCATATAAGAAGACCTGGTGTGGTAAGGTTTTATGATTGCTCTACCTCTTAAAAAGAAAAATATACAAGGCATAAACCAGAGAAAATAGGAGAAGGCAGAAGACTAAAAAGGGGTTTATAAGGCATAGGAAGAAGAAGGATTAAGGTGAGTAATCTCACTGAAAACTTTGGCATTAAGACCTGAATATTGAGGCAGCCAGTTTGAACTAATTTTCTTTTACAAGTTATGTTATGTGATTGGATGACTTTGGCTTGTTAATGATTTGTTTAAGGGTAAAACCTCTATCTACCTTACCCAGAAAATAAATAAGAGTCATGGATTCATGAACTAAAAGGTTTGTCTGAGATATGGGTTAACTTTGAGATTGGGTGTTTTCTTTTATAAGTTTTCTTTGTAAGTTGTTTGTAAAATCCCCGGATTCAAGTAGTGGGTATATGGTCTGAAGGTAGAAAGAAATATGGGCTGTGACATTGTGTTGTTGCTTATGTCTCATATTAATTAAAACAAAAGAAAATGTAGAAGTGCAATGTTGTGCATGTGCTGAGCTTCTATGTTTTATAAAATACCCAAATCAAATATACTTGTGGTTTAGCCAGATCATGAATCTGATTGAACCAGAGGT